>CM035819.1:33700663-35005534 GCA_020458035.1 Magallana ariakensis
GTGTCTTGAGGTTTTGGCAAGATCTAGGAGCAGATGGGATGATTCACCAATGTGTGAACTTTCTCTTCTGAAAAGCATAATTGGTGGCTGGTAGATAAAGCTTTTAGCAGACATAGGCTCCAATCAATAGATCCATGGCTTCTGCACTCTTTTGATCTTTATTGAACATCTCACTTGACAGGTTAGATTATCCCAGATGCAACTTCCACATTAAAACGCATCTGAATCTGAGCTTTGTCATTTTCTCTGAAGAAAAAGTCACAGAGATAAGTTAGCACACATGGATGAGTTGTTTATGGAGTGGCTTGATAAATTTAAGGGGAATTCCCTGGTCTTGTTCACCATGACATGCAGCCACTTAGCAGAGAACAAAAACACAACATATACAGTAATACAGTGCAGGGGGATGCACTGACCCAAATAATTGTTTGGTTAATGATAATTGGGTGTAAAAACGAGGAATGTTGTTGTTGATATCATTAAACATAAACATCACCAATTCACCATTTACTACTAGCTCTTACAGCTTTGGCAATCCACTCAACATAATTTGAAAAAAATGTCACCAAACCCCACACTTTTTCACTGTATGCATTATCAGAAGTAGCAATGTTATTGCAGTTGCTCCTTTTGTTAACTTGAGCATGTTTTTTGCTATGGTTTTACAGTACTTACAAATGACTTAATTATGTCATTTCAAATTCCATAACTGTTATAGTGCGGATGTTTCGTAATCAGCAGATGTCAGTATATTTTGCTCTAACATGAATGATTATATCCTGTGAGAAATGTTGGTTTTAATGAATCATTCCAATTTCACCATATCAGGGAAGACTATTTGTATGTAGTCTATATATCGAATTGGAAAGCAATGGGAAAAGTGCATCCATGAATGAATTTATTTTCTAATTTTGGCACAGCTGAAACATGTAAACATATGTCAAGTGGTCAGAGTGCAGATTTCCTCTGCTTGATTATTTTTGAAGTACATATTAATTGTGACTTTCATAGACTGTCACACATCCTGAGGAGTGGAAGTTTAAAGTCTCGCAGCATATTGTATCTAAATGGTCATTCCTGTTCAAGAATATTCTTCTCTCCGTATAGGGGAGGAAATGGAATGCAGTAAGGACCCCCTCCTTTGATGGGGAATTCTTGTACCACTTTGTACCATGGACTTACAATAATTCTGTTATTTGTCATCTTGTTAACAAAGCACCACTATGTCATGTAAAGTGTATGTACACAAGATTACATTCTAGTGCTGAATGCCATTTCTTTAAAAGAGTTCTAATTATATTGGAATTTAAGAATGTCAAACTGTAATTTGATGTACAAAGAGGGTGGTCTGGATAATTTGGTCTAATATTATTCAGTTTCATTAACTAAGCATTCTTGGTCTCTCGGATTATAGAAATGATAGACATACATTTTCCTCTATAGCCAGCTTCTGTTATTTACGCATGTTGGTCTTATGAAGTTGGAATTGCACTCCAAAAATCAGCTTTAATGCCATTGATGTGATTTTCAGTTTGATATGGATAAAGACCATTAAGGACAACAGACCTTATTAGCTTTGTGCAAATATATCAGCCAACTACAATAAATGCTTGTTACGAACATTGAATTCTCAATATTACGCCACATTCACTAAAATTCAATGAAAAATCACTTATGATGCAATATATAGCTGTTCTGCGTCATTAATACACGCTTTATATCGTACATGTAGTGGCTGGCCTTAATTGCTATAATTTAACATGCTAAAATACGCTTTTCAACATTATATTTAACCTGCACAAATTTATTTAGGGGATGTCACAGCTAGTGCTGTAGTGAAATTTATATTAGCTCAACTTATTTATAACCATCTACATAGATAAGTTAACAGAGTTTGAGCCGGTGAACAAATCATTTACAGTCCCATTCCCTTCAATATTCATATTGAAAATAGAGCCAAACTGTCCCTGTGCTTAAGATTTGAATTATTTTATTACAAAAAATGTTTAGCACACTCTAATAGTTGTTTTGTTTCATAAATCAACCTCAAAATGATTAACATAACCTTTTTCTTAGAGTTTGTGCAGTACTTTTCATGAAAAATTTAAGAAAAATAATGACACCCCACACTTTGGCATGTGCCCCCGTAAAAACGAAGTAGATGACATGGTCATTTTTTAACTAATATTTAATCAAAATCACCATATAAGTATCATATTTCAATTTGGATAAAAAATATATTACAGAATTTTTAAAAAATTATTTTTTCTCTCACAAGAACGCTTTTCCCTATTTTGTTCAACTGAAAAAGAGAAGTAATATAAACAATTTTTGAAACGGTCCCTTCTAAAAATCTAATTTGATTTTTATGTTATTTTTTGATTGATTTTGATATATCTTTAGTGTAACTCTAACTCATATAAAATTTTCATGAAAATCACTATTGTAGAAGTGAATTGGCAGGGTCTGTCGTCCTTAAGTAAGCAGCACTTAAAATGACATTTTCAATCAGATTGACAGGGAAATTAACCCTTTGAGTTTTGGACCTTGAAAATGAGAGTTTGATTTAGCATGATGATTGAACATAGTAACTGCATTATAGGATGTCTAAGATGTGATTGATGAATTAATTCATATCATGTCAAATTTTGTTGTGCAAGTGATATTCAAAGACCATGCATTGAAGCTAAAAATCTGTAAAGAATATGGCTTTCGTGAGGACAAGTTTCTTAGCCTTTTGTGCAAATTTCATTTAGTTTTCAATTTGTTTGATATTCACATTTGTAACCCCTAGAAACCTGAAGAGAGAAAATTTGAAATCTTTGACCTTGATTTGCCCTTGAAGGACCTTGCAAGGTTGTTACTCCTTGGGCATTGAGCATAGTTGTATATTGGAAAATGAAATGTGTTTTACTTTTATTAAATAGTTGACTTGTATACAGTAATTTGATATGAGTTTCATATGTTGCTCAGTTGAGAATTCTCAGCACTTTTTACATTTTGTTGAATTTCACGTCTTAGCATTTTTAATCTGTGTAATAGTGCCATTGTTAATGGACTCGGATAATATCAAGCACCATCAAGCTTTGAAGCTGAACCTGATATGATCTAGGTCTTCAGTTGGCCACTGTTGGATGCTAATGACCAAAATAACCTGATTCCCTGTCAGTGGTAAACGCTCTCTTAAAAGATTTGTATCCAACAGTAGGAGGTAGATTACTCAAGATAATGGGAGCACTGGCCAAACACAATGTTCCCATTAAAATTATATGTATATATACTGTAAAAGTGGTACCGCTTAAAATTCGCCCGTGCGTATGGTAAAATAATGAAAACTTTAGAGTGTTAAATCACGCATTCGCGTAGTTAACACACGTATATTGTTAAAACATAGAAAACGCGTACTAATAACCACCAGCATAAATAACAACTTTTACAGTATATATTGAGTTGGAACAGCAGCTCAGAGTTTTCCCAGCATAAGGATTGCTTTTGTTTACATAGTCCCAGTGTCTCATGTCAATCGTGTACAGGTTGTAGAATGTAATTTATTAGAGGTGAAAAACTCAAGCATTAAGTTTTAAGTCCTTTGTGTAAGACAAAAGCATGCAGATGTTCAGGGTTTCCATTGTCGCACAGGTCAAGTTGAAGCAATGTACGTCATAGGTTGTAGGAGCTGATTAATAAAATCATGATGTGCAGGTCTAATGGTCTTGTTATGCGCACCTTAATGTTCCCTATGTTACTAGGAGGTGAACATTCTTCATAGTTCACTTTGGTTGACAATTGGCGGATGTTCCCAGACATCGTAATAATTGCATACGTGCTTATTAGAAAACTTACGTATGAAATCATTTTCAGAGGGCCGTGATCATCTGAGGTGCATATCTATTAGATAGGGGAAGAGATTTTTTTCTTTTGTAAAAGTGAGGACATTTTTGTGGTTGCTTTTTTCTAATGCTGCCAACTTTGTACACTGTCATTGGCCTTGCTGCTTCATACTTCTCAATTCTGATCATTAGAAGGTAAAAATTATGGTGATATTATTTTCCATTTGATGTTTAATATGCAAAATACATTATAATTAGGAATATTGAGACATTATTTTTTAAATTTTGGCTTTTTGATGCCTGTACGATGTTTAGAATTATAGTTTAATGGGAATAGGTAGATAATTTATGTATCGATCTTCACCGTAATTTTGCACCCTCCCCCTTTTCCCTGGGCATGTATGTCTTATTGTTGTGTCCTTTTAGCCCCTGCCATTGAGTTATATTGTATCACATTGTCTGTTCAGATTAAAGAAACCAGCTGACTGGTTTCATTATGTCCAGGAATGTTGTTGGGAGATGGCTTACCTGTGCACTATATCACTCCCGACGTCAAATATTTGCCTATTTATAGCCCAGATCGTGAGAGGGGACAGCCGATGTGTGTCAGGCCAGCAGACTTTTCTATGGCGATTATATGAGACAGCTAGCATTCACAGACTGAAAGGTTTCGCCAGAGTTGCCAGCATTGAAACTGCTATAGTGTACATTCATGCATAATGAACCGTGTTCGATGACTGTGTGTAATGAGGGTCATAATTTATGTTGATAAGGTCCTGTTGCACATCCTGCCAACTTCTTTATCAATGCAACCTGGGTTTTGTTTGGGGTCACACCCTCATAACAAATGAAAGGTATATATATTTGCCTAGTAAATTATCTATCCCTTGAAGCTGAAACTACAGTGTGCTTGCCAAAATTTTCTGGAAAGAGAAGCATGTCCTAGAACTAACTATGATGTTACAGGATGGGGGTTTCCTTCTAGCTCTGTGAAGTGGATTCATAAAAGTTTAGCCTGCACAGTCATTATTTACCAAGGCCTAACTATTTACCTAAATCTTGAAGAACATAATTTCCCTATTATGTTATATGGAATGCACAGAAACATGCATTGGTTTTAAAGGGGGGAACCCCCTTTAAAGAGAAATGTCAAGTTATTGTTTAGTCATACAGGGTGTAAAAACGGGGCATCCTGTTTATAGGATTTATGACTCATTATCATTTTACATGTTAGAGATGTAATGCTTTCGAAAAAGCACCCACTCAAAAGCCAAACCAGAAACATATCAAAGAAAATCCAATGAGGCAGAAAGTCTAAAAGAAAGCATGCACATTCTCATGTAATAATTTCAGAATTGTTGAATTTTACTTCCTCAGATGTTGGATTTTCATATTGGGAAAGATCATGATAAAAAGTCTGCAGCAGAATTTTCTGCTCAGGTACAAAACATATACACTATCAGAAAATGGGGCAAACTGTCTGGCCTTGACAATCTAGGTTACAGTAACTGTTTTCTTTATTTATCAAAGATTTCCAAATCTTGACATCAGCTTCTGAAAGTTTCTTTCCCATTTCATTTAGCAACAGATTTCTGAGATTTAATCCTTTCAACCTACAGTAATGTAGTTTTGAGGTAAATATGTATTGTGTCAGAAACCTATTTCTTTTCTTTATTTCATCCTAACACGAATTCCCAGATTCTCAAATTGCACAACCCCTGGGTAATCAATTAATCGTAAATTCAGATGACCGTCATCAATACAGTTCTTGTGCATTTTTTGTGAGAGCTGATTTAATTGGGCCTTTAAGACCTCCCTGAATCTTGTATGTACTCTGCCTGTAAATGGCTACCATTGATTTCTTGGTTAGTAAATCCCTTTAAATAAGGTGCAGTGCTTGGCTGAGGTAATTACAGACTTGGGAGTCTTGAGATTCTAGTCATGTTTTGATTGTATTGAAACCTTGAACTCCTCACAAGGAGATCAGTCCTATCAATTGTTCATTCTACATCTTGCTTGTTGGTTGCAGTCTGATGGACTGATCCGATAGTACGGAGGGTCACTGAGTGTAACACAGGTTCCTCATCATCCATTGGCATGCTATCCTCTGTTTACTGCCATGGTCAAGGTCAAAATTGCCAAATGCTTTTGGAATTTTGATTAGCAATACACAATATTGGTGAATTGTAAACATGTATCTCTTCAGTGCATGATACCAGTAATTGTTATAAATAAGAGAGAAATTTTACAAAGTTCTTAGATAAATGAATACTACCTGTAGTATACCAGTACTCAAGTTTTTTAAAGGATGGGTATAAAGGGAATAGAAACAAAATTTGTTATATTGAACAAACTTGTATAATTATCATTCTATAAATTTTGACAATTACAGTGTACTTGTTTCTTTTTACAGGACCAGCAACGGTAAGAATGGTGTCCAATAATGGGCCACCTCTTCCAATGCCCATGCAGGTGGCACCCGGACACATGGTCCAACAAATTGTGGACGAACACGGGATATTGACGCATGTGTTCCTGTCTGCCCAGCCCACCTCTATGCCTGTCGGTGGACCCTCAATGACGGTAGGATATTATGTATGTATTCAGATTTTCTCCATCTTCTGTGGCTCAGGCTTGTATCCGTGGCAATTGCATGCTGCCTGATGGACCTAGCTGTCATGTGCTAACCCTTACTACAGAGAGAGAGAGAGAGGGACTATATCCAATAGGCCCACAGTCAGGCTGTTTCACTTTGGCAGCCAGCACCGAGCATTTTGTTAAATGTACAAGACAACTAAATTATCATGTATGTATTGAATGTATGATGCTTTAGCATAATGAGTATCTTGCAATATGTTGTATAAAAAAGGGTCTCCATTGCATAACTGGGACCAATAAACAGTACCATCCCCAATGCAAAAAAATATTGATTTTTGGGAAAATTTTATTAACTAAAAATTCATCATTTACTGTGGAATCATTAGAATTCGTGGTGGCTCAATTTTCATGGTATTTGTGGGTAGCCCTCGCCCACGAATTTACATCCTCAACAAAAACTAATAATCAAAGATTTAGTTTACCATCTGAAACTAAAAACTGACGCATCAACGAAATTACATCCCCACGAATATGCAAAAAACCCACAATCCACGAAAATTGGCCCCCACGAAATTTAAATGATTCCACAGTAATATCTGCCAAAAAACAGACCAGTAAGATTGGCTACTTTAAAGACATTAGAAAGAGAAATAGTAATATATGTAAAACAAGCTATTTTTTCAGTTCTTTTAAAAAATATTTTACCAGTAATAGTTGACTTAAAAATACATGTCATTTCTTGATATGATCAAGTTTTTTCCCAACTAGCTCTACTTTGGTGCTATTTTCCCAATTAAACAAGTATTGTTAGTTTTTCCAATTCTAAGGAAATATTTAACCCCTGCAATGAAATCTAGTATGTTAAAGACATCATTTCTCTTGCAAACTCATGTGTTAGCTGGCACCTGTTGATATTTCTTTTTTTAAAGACAAACTTGACTTGTGTTGATTCCACCATGAACTTATATGCTTGATGCCAATTATTACAAAAACTGGTGATATTAATGGCATATATGTATGGTTAACCATGCAATTTAACATGGAAGACGACAAGAGTGCTCAATTATTGCTACATGTATTAGATATTGGAAAATACGTATACACATGTAAATTTTACATCAGTAGATAGATGTGATAGATGATTTTAGAAGGATATGTAGATTTTGACCTACATGTATTTTATAAATCTTCAAACATTAAAAATTTATTGGTTTTCATTTGAATTGCATTTACATGGCAGTAGCAAAAAAAACAAAAAACAAATGGCAATTACTGGTACGTAAAAACAAACTGACATCATTAGTTGGAAAAACAACTCTTTGTTCTCTAGATTAATTCAAACCTCCCTCTCATAATAAAACATCTAGAAGTAACAAAATGTACAGTCTTTGCGAACAGGCCCCACCGGCACAAACATTTTCAAATCACTCAACTCAGCCATCAATTCAAATCCTTGAATGAAAAGTACATAAATTTGTGGTAAAACTTCAGATTTGAGGCTGAGAATTTAGATGAGGAAAGTTGGTAACGATGGAGCCTGAAATGTATAGTCCTGCATGCAGTTGATACATGCGATGACGTAGACATCATTATAGGAGAGAAAAAAAACCCTGACAGCTTTCCTGTCTGATGTATCGATTCGTATATGTATATGACAAAGTTGTGACAGAAATGAAGGCTTCCATCAATATTTCATCAATAACTTGTTGAGCTTTTGGAGGCATTCTTCCATATTATAATGTCAGATCCACTCCAAAATGGTGATAAAAATGGACATCACATACAGAGAAATAGTATGGGGTGTTAGTATGATTAAATATAAATGCCAATTTTTATCAGCAAAAGTTTGACATGAAACATGAATTAAAAATATTTCATTCCGGTTTTGAATACTACCGGTAAACATTTTATTTAAGGTACACATTGTCAAGAATAAATTAATAACATATGTTTGTATTTATCATAAATGTAGTTAAGGTCTTCCGTTTCCAACGGAAGACCTTTTTGTTTTCGTACGATTTCTTATTATTATTATTTTTTTCCACAAATTTTGTGCACGCGATTTCTCGAAAACTATTCGACCGATTTCAACCATTTTTTCACAGAAGATGAGACTTGAGATAAACTTCATACATTTTTAATATTTTTCTTGTCGTCACTTCCGGTACCGATTTATCGGCCATTTTGCACATTTTTACGACCTTTTTTGTGCAGAGTTGATCTCAGAAACTATCAGAGATATGACTATGAAATTTTCAGGATAGGTAGTCTATAGTTTGAAGTTGTGCACTATTGTGTTGTTTTGCGCCAGTGGCGCTATTTCTTGGAGCTCGCCTAGGCACGAAAATTGTTATTATTTTTCTTTTCCACAAATTTTGTGCACGCGATTTCTCGAAAACTATTCGACCGATTTCCACAATTTTTTCACAGATAATTAGACTTGATATGAACTTCATACATTTTTGATATTTTTCCTGTCGTCACTTCCGGTACCGATTTATCGGCCTTTTTGTACAGTTTTACGACCTATTTTGTGCACACAAAAACTCAAAAACTATCAGAGATATGAATATGAAATTTTCAGGATAGGTAGACCATAGTTTGAAGATGTTCCAACTGTTTTTGTTTTACGCCAGTGGCGCCATTTTTTAGAGATCGCCATGGCTTGAAAATTGGGTACGAATTTTGAAAAAAAAATTCCCCTGTTTTTGTTCACAAGATTTCTCAAAGACGGCTTAATAGATTTTCTTGAAATTTGCAGGAATAATAGAAAATAATAATATCTCGAAGTTTTCTTTTCAATTTTTTAAAAATTCATTTCCTGTCGTCCGTTTCCTGTCCCGCGACAAAAAGCTTGTGGCATCGAGATCCTAAAAATGATTAGGACTTGAGCATTCACACTTTGTAGGATTATAGACCTATATTAGTAGATGTCTTCAAACTATTTTGTTTTGTTCGTCATAACTTCCGGTCGTCACCAGAAGCACTTCAAAAATTTTTTTTACGCATTTAATTAATTTCAAATAGATTTTAAATATAAGTATAAATCCTTACATATGTCATCTATCCGATGTTAAAAAAAAACAAAAAAAAAATACTTCCGGTGAGATATCTCAAATATCTCAGCCTTTTTTTAAACAAATGTTTTACCCGTGAGATCTTAGAAAGTGCAAGTGATCAAGACAGAAACTTACAGGAATGATATACATTTGATATTCGTTTAACCGCTTTCATTTTGTCAACCGTCACTTCCGGTCCTCACCGAAAGGTTTCAAACAAATCAGGTTGTTTAAAAGTTAAATGTTTTTCTTTGACAATTTTAATAAAATTGATGAACAATAAAGTACAGTTGTCTAATGTTCAAGAAATACTATTATTTTCACTTAGCACTTCCGTTTGTCCGTTTCCTGTCCAGAGGCATAAAACATTGAATCGACGAGATCTCAAAAACATTGACGACTTGAACAACCAAACTTTGTGGGATGATAGCCCTGTTTATGTATCTGTGTTTACACTATTTTGTTTAATTCTCGTAACTTCCGGACGTCACCGGAAGCACTTTTTTTTTTAAATGGAATGAATATATCAATATAAAATCTGATATATGGTATCTAAACAATGCTAAATAAGCAAAACGTATTCTACTTCCGGTGAGATATATCAAATATCTTGGGTAGCTTTCTTTTTTTTTTTTTTTTTTGAATTTGATACCCACGAGATTTTAGTCACTCTACGTGATTGAGACACAAAACTATTATGAATGGTAGATATTTGATTGAGATGTCTTTGACTAGGCAAATGTTTAAGAAATATCAACTTTTATTTTCATTCCGTTCGTCCGTTTTCGGTTCCGAGACAAAAAAAACCCCTAGTTTCAAAGAGATCTCAGATTGGTGAAAAGTATCGATATTTCATCGTATCATATAAAACAAATCAGACGGAAGACCTACTCGTTACTCGTAACGAGATCGTTTCTAGTGTATATATATAATTATGCCTTGTGTGTTTTGTTGTACATATTTTTAATCACAGCCATTACATGGATGTATGTGTTTTTCTTGAGTACTCATTTATTCTATTCACTTTATAAGGATGCATGGTTTTATAAGAATTGGTATAAATTCAGCTTTCAAAATCCAACATATTTGTATCAAATACCATAGCTACGTATCAAATTACTATTAACACCATATATTAAAATAATATTGGTCTCACAGTACATATTTACTCAAATATATATACCCGGTATGTTGATAAATGTGTTCATAATGTAGAAAATTATGTTATAAAACAGGTTTTTAATTCAACAGACTAGATATGAAAATGTATCATTAACTTTATATATTTCATGCCTTTCATTTTGTTACTTTATTTGATATTCTCATGAATTATGCTATTGGTTAAATAATGTGCTAAAACTTTTTTATTTTTTTTTTCTAAAACCCAACATGTTTCACTAAATAAAGAGGAATCTGGATTATTTTATCTTTTTTTTTTTTTTTTTTTTTTAAAGAATGGATTTGTTACAGTTGTGTATAATATTAGGTTTATAATATGATTTCTTCCTTTCAGGGTGGACCAAACAACACACCGCCGCATGCACAGTATTACCAAGGCTATGGGCCCCCCTACCCAGCACATCACTACCCCCATCATCACCCGACCACACATCATGGGGCATCCCCCCATGTCCACACTGGGGCACCTACACATCCCCATGGAACCCCCACACCTCCTAGCTGTAACAACCCCAGCGGACCAGTACACACAGGTAAATATTATGCTTATTTGAATAAAGAGCACAGTAGAGATTGTATAATCAATAGATATGGTGGTAGATTAGGGGAATATGAAGTTAAAAGAATATGCTACCAGCATTTATTAATTTTCACATATTGAAAGCATTATCTGATAGATATTTTTTTTTAAACGTTGGCAAAGGAAGTGCATCTTTACTTCCGCAACCGATACTTATGACCAAAAGCAAGATAAAAAATTTTCAAATTTTGAGACAGCCCTTCAATTGAATTGAAATCCTATTGTGTGATGTCACTTCCTGGGGTTTTCCAGTATTGAAAGCTTGTACAGGTAAGTGGAATGTGACACATCAGCAGTAGAAAAAGCGAACCATATGTCATAATTGTGAATTCCCCCTGGGGTGGAGGAAGCCTGGGGCTCTACATTATAGGATCAGGGTTGGCTTAGGATGGGATTGAACGGATGTATACAATGTTGCATGTCAGCATTTCCTTATATCTGTTGTGATTGGGTTTATTATTTGAATGCCGATTTAGAGATTGACTATATTTAGAACAGAAACAACTTGATCATAAGCATTTTCATAGCTATCGTTTTCAGTTATGGTACGTGCAGTGGCTATTTCTGGGAGAAATATTTCACTTTTACATATATTTGACGTTGCTAAAGAAAATCGAAGGGTTTTATATCGATAACATGGTGTGTATTTATATAACCTAGTAATCTAACCCCAATTGTGGTTGATTTGATAGAAGAGTTTAAAGTTCTTTAATCATTAAATGAAGGTAAAGTAGCATATTGATATGTTACACCAGGAAGGCCTCCTTCAATCATTGTTCCGATGTTCGTCGGCTCTCTGAAAACTTTGGACTGTTTCTGAGTGAGGCCATGGGTCGCATACCTTACCAGACTAAATATTTAGGTGTTTTATGTGAGGTCTTGAATAAACTTTAGATCTCTGGGTTCTGAAGGCAGGTGCTTGACGTTTGATGTATGAAAGAAGTTAGTATTCATTAAACACTGCATTTATAAATGTAAACAATATGGCCATATAAGCTTATTCCAATACGTCATTCTTTACCTCATTATTTTGACTGAATGCAGGCTCAAGAATATTAGATATCACAGGATGTGAAAATTAAAAAGTGAAATGAAAGTCTTGAATAGCTTTTGTACAGTGAAGGGTAGGAGATTTCTAGTAAATTAGTTTTGTACTGATTGGTACAGCTGATCAGATTGAGACATATACTGGTAAATTTTTTTTAAAGCAAGAAAGAGAGATGTAAACCATATAAGAGCAGACATAAAATAGCAGACTCTGTATATTAATTTTTCAGCAATATTTAATCCTTCATAACTTCGACGGTGTCTAGAAGATAAATCAAGACCAGTAATGGGGAAACTAAATCAATATTGGCTATGGTTTTTTTGTATTTGGAGACTATAGCCAGTAGAAGAATGATTTAATTTGTTTTTGTCTGCAGTAACTGTATTATAGTCAACTGACACACTAGAAATGCTCTTTTAAAGTACATGTTGTTTGTTGTATTAAATTGTTTTAATCTAGTAAATGCTCAGCCCAGCAAAAAATAAAATGGATCAATGTGCATTTTGCAGAATCATTTAAGTCTAGACGCACCAGTATTTCACATTATCAGAAGCCAGCATCTATAAATATAAAAAAAGTGAATAATTCATTCTGTTTTATAGGACCAAGCCAACCTAATTCGATGGAAGGCCGGGCCAATAAGCAGAGAGAAAGAGCCAGGAGGAAATTTGAAGAGAGGAGGAACCAGGGGTACTATCCCCCACAACCACGACCCCGAATCAATGGGAAACAGAAGGGTAAGAGTCCAGGGGCCATCAAAATATTCCTTATAAAATTATTATGATAATCAATATTACAGATATATTACTTCAATCTTTCATATTAAAGAAATACTGTAGATTCCTTATTTTACGTGAGTACTTAATTTTGCAATTTCACTGTTTTCCATCAAATCACGAGAATATTAAATGGTGAGCGCTGAATTTTTATCATACCTTCAATTAGTTTATATATGTTTGAAAAATAAAAGCGAGATTTTAAAATCCGCGAGATGTGCTTCTAGCGGATATTACTTTCTCATGTTTAATTAGGAATCTACAGTAGAAAAGTCCTTAAACGGTCGTATGTAAGGGTTCTCTTTATTTACTGTACAATTTTTCACTCGTGTGTTAAGGGTCCTCTATTTTCACAATACAGATACAGTTTTCACTCGATCATGACAAATTTTTCTCTTGGATATTTTTGGAGTTAGAGAGTTAAAGTTCTTTATAAATGTGATTTAATTTTTCAGAAACCCATGCTAAACCAGTGCCCTATGAGTACCAACAATATCAAGGTAGGTTTCTTTTCATTAAAAATAGAAATTTATTCAATGCACTTGACAATTCTGTCCAAAATATAACCTTTCCCAGTCCAAAGTATAAACACATAGTTAAATTCTGGTTTTGATGTTTTAAAGCATTCCTTCTCAATTTTTTCTCATGTATTAAACACATTGCATATATGTGTCAGTTTAGGCTTTGCAGTAACAAAGTATAAGCCATAGTTTGACATAGATTGCAGTGAAGGATGATGAATTTGATTGAATGGGCAGAATTTAAAAGGATTTTTGTACAATGTTTTGCTCTGTTGTGCATTAATTTTGTCTCAAGACACCTGAGACTGTTTGATCATAAATGTACCACCGAAGGAATCAAAGAGTTAATCCTATTTTACAGTAATGCCAGGTGTATGTGGGATTTAGTTTCACCTGTGTCTTTATATGTATCTTGGACTAAATCTTAGTGCTAATAGTTGCACCAACAGTCTGTACAGACGCTAACACATTGATCTTCAAGTTTTTCCCGTATGACTTCATCACTTTGAAACCAGAGTAAAGTCAAAAGTCTAAGCTCAACAACAAAAACAAGAAGCTGGCTATTATCTGTCAGGAAGAATCATGTAGAGGGATTAGAGGAAGATTACAGCTGATAACTGTCGTTTCTGTCAGAAGCCATAGGGGGGTGTGTGATGGAACAGCGCACTAGACAGATAAGAGGTTGTTCAGGATGCCTTTATGTGTCGGCCATTGCCAGAACAGGTGGCTGTTATATAGCTTGGGGGTTGTTCAAGTCTATTGCCTGTAGGTACAAACCCTGGATTTCAGTTATTTCTTTTCTGCCACAACTTACTGAGAAAAGTGAGTTTATATTTCAGAATGTTTTATAGGTGGTCCTCTTGTAGATCTGCTCGTCTTTAGTAGGATTGTATAATTAACGGCTCTTCAGAACTTTTTCAATCAGAAATGCAAATCTCTTACATACACAAAAAAGCAAATAAAACTTCCAGAATATCAGTGGTGCCCATAATCCAATGTACAGCTAATGTTCCCTGAATCTTCTTGTTCATTGGGATTGGAATGAGGTTGTGGAACCATCAACCACCTAAAGTACCCAGGAACCAATGGTAAGGATGCAAAACACACAAGTCATTGACCTCAAATTAAGGAGTCATGCATCAATTCTCTGGTTACTAAATGCTAAAAATGCTGACTAGAGAAACTCAGCACATGACCTTTCTACACCCATTGGCTGCAAACTGTTTCGGTGAGAACTGAGACACAGTGCGGCAGCCATCAGAAAGGGGCACTGATGGGTTTATTAGTTATTGCCACAGTTAGACCCATTAATCACTCCACTGATTTGTGGTATGACCTATATTGTAGGTGTAATGATTAACACAGATTCTTTTTATTTATTAGCTTTTCATAATCGGTCATGACACAGATAGTTTTTATTGTCTTTATCTCGTGATTTATTTAGTACGTGTACATGAAAAAAGGAAAATCCTGTCAGTATTTGTTCTCTCTCATATATTCATTTTCTTGTCACCAGATGTTTGCCATTACATACACAAAATAAGTCTGCTACTTAACAGAAATATGCACAGTTACACATAAGATATATAACTTTATATTTGAACATGTTGAATACTGGTTAGTCTATGTATATGGCAGTGTAAACCCCAAGATCACAGAGTGAACATAGCTAGCATTTAGCGGTGCAGCGCTTTATGTCCACAATAAAAACTGTAGACATTATGGTGCACAATTTGCACAGTTTATTTGACTTCACTCGCATGTAAAACATTCCTTATATGCAGTTTGACGAGATGGCAACAAAAGATGCTTTGATCATGCTTCATGTAGCATGGACTCTTTGAACCGCAGTCATGTCCCCTTCTATTACACTCTGTGTTTGATCAAATCATTAGAAGTTGGCACACTATAGAACTAAGGATTGTTTTCCCACAACCTGTCAGAATTTGCTGTTACTTGCTGTTTTTTTTAAACCTTCAGAGTGTTATGAAATGTGTTCTGATCATTCTTTGCTGAGTACAGAGTGTGATTAGATCTGTGTCGTCAATATGTTTAATTTTTCCCTGTTCTTTTCATCAGGATGTCTGTCTAGAATAACTTCTTAGTTGCAGTTCCACTGCACATAATTTACACCAATTAATGTCATCTTGATTCAGACAGCAATATTGTATCTGCTTCTTTAAACCGATTAAACCTGGTGGGTGGCTTTGTCAGTAGTGGGTCCTACTGACTCGGGAGACTTGTTAGCATTCTAATGGCCCTGTCTTGTCAGCCCACCCTGCACAAGGATTGGTCCTGCTGCCTTCAGATCCATTATCTTCTGTTATGGCCAATTAAGATATTTTAACAGAACTGATTTCTGGCTCCACTTCCTTGCTGCTCTGTGTTGTTTTAATATCTTCTTTCTTTCTCTTTTTTTTCTCTCCACTCTCAATTCTGTTTCTCAGTAAAGTTTACAAACCAATAATGGGATTTGCAGGTTTAACAGATATCTTTTAGAAATTAAAGTACAGGTGCAAACGCCATATACCTAACTGAATGCATATGTCATCTATGATTATAAAATTAGGACTGGAGCAAAGTGTTTATGATTACTGGTTATTATTTGAATGGGCTTGATTATAATCTGGGCATGCACTGTTCTGTATGTTGAACTTGTTTTCATTGAAGGTAATGGTATGAACGGAGACAGCTTGCCTCCAGGGGACACAGGGCAAACGGAGCTGGCAGAGGAGAGAAAGGTCATCCAACAAGTGCTGTCTGGTACCCCAGACCCAGTGGTATGTATCCAAAATGTAGATGCCACACTATCATCAAATGTAGACGCCACACTATCATCAAATGTAAATGCTACACTAAGTCTATCATCAGCCTCTATATTCATATATTTACATTGTACATTGTCTGTAACGTATAATCCAATACAATTCATCAATGACTATTTTAAATAATATTTAATCATACAATTGCTAAAAAAAATTGTAGATTTCAAATCTATCAGAAAGCCCTTCGGGCTTTTTTGATTACCTCATAATACTAAAAGAATGATTCCTTATTCCTTAAATACAGTCAAAGACAGCTGAATACATCAGACATCAGCTCGAGTGTCTAGTTGTATAGGACTATACACTACACACTATCATCAACCTCAGCACTGTCAGAGTCTGCTGAATACCTTACTTACAGGATTAAAACTTAACTATCAATTTGGTTTATGTATAGATATGTGAGATTGGAAATTCTATAGAGGATAAATAAGATTTTTTTTGGCCTTTTTCAGGTGTCAGAAATTGAAGCCAGAAGTGCTTTAATTCAGTTAGCACTTCCTGAGTGGGACCCTAATGAGTTTGACATAGATCCTGCAGATTTCCGGTTTACACTTTTACTGTCAGATAAGGGAAAGGAGGGCAAATACAAATTAGTTTACAGGTACAGCATATCTAATGAAATCAAAGCGAATTTAATGCCAGATTATATATAGAGTTCTTTTCACGGAAAAGAATTTTTATTTTACGTAATATGCTTTTGAACTTTTCATGTAGAGGATTATGATTTTTTATAAAATATGTTTAGAACACAGAACCTGTGCAAAAACATTTCTAAAATATCTTATTCTTATTTCACCAAAATGACTTGTTTGCATAACAAACATCTTTGGTGATTTTTAGATTATATTAGGCTTTTATATTCGCTAACAACGTATTTATGAAATACCATGAAAAAGAATGATAAATTAAAAAAGCCTTTTTATAATGCTTTGATGTCGGCAAACTGATAAAATTTTAGGAGAGTAATTAGAATATAGAGTGCATATTTGATGTGCAGTGTAGCTTGTGGTTGTGTTGTTTGTCAGTTATCAGACCTGCAATGTTTTTTTGTTCGTTTACAGTGGGGATGCCACAGAAATTACATTGAAAGATCTGAAGCCCGCCATCGATTACCATCTCAGGTAAAACACGCAGGCTTCGGCGTGATTGATTAAAACGCCAACAATAAGGCATCACTTCGCTCCAAGCATCTCTTTTTTGTTGGAAGAAATTCCCCATAATTCATCTTTTTTAATCATCGCTTATTGCACAGCATTTGTTAAAGTTGTCAGAAAATGCATAGTCCAGCTTCTAGAAACATAAGAAAGATGTTTTCGGTGTTCAAAGGTTAAATGTTTAAAAAAATCCCCTAAGGGCGATGCTCTTCCAGGATATTAAAACTGGTGTTATCTCCACAGAATCCTAATAACTATTGGTTATATGGTGCATAGAAAATTCTGAGTGGTGTTTTGATTCAAACAATGTACAATGTTCCTCTTTCTATATTTTGAAAACTGAAAAGAAACATTTCATTTAGATGTTATGCCCTGGGATTTTCATCACAGATTATTCATGTGATTTTGAAAGGAGTTGTTGCTTATGATGTATTGCATGAAAATCAATTATTCAAAAGGTTATGAATTAACAAGGCACTTGTCTGTATTAGAATGTTAATGATATGTAAGAATTTATACATATAGATCATCAAAACTGTAAGGATAGTTTTTGACAAACGTTTGTGGTGAGAAAAAAATGAATTTTCTAATTGTAATTGAATATGAATAACATGATACATATGTGAGTGATTGATCGTAGGTGTGTGATGAGTTGTACAGGTGTGTAGGCCTGATGGTAGGTATTTATCAGCTGATATATATGGTAGAATGATAAATTGTACAGGTGTGTGAAAGGTATATATCAGGTAGCTATTGCTCCACACTTGTTCCTCTTGTAAAAGATCAGTAAAAAATTTGAGATGGCTTGTAGATGGAAAAAGTTTGCAAGTGTTTTGAGAGCCTGATTTCAGTTTGGAGATTGTTTATCAGCTTATTTAATGCAACACACTGCTTGCATTGGCAGAATCAGTTTCTTGGTGGAAAACCAGAGAAGTCTGGTGTTGATCAAACACTTCATTGACTGCTCACTAGGTACTAAATGGGTCACTGGGTCAGTGACTGAATGAAATTCAAAACATGTGAAACACAGCAAAACCAAGATCATGTTAAATCAACATCATGTATTGATTACAACATACGGAAATATTAGAAACAGGGAGAGCTTATTAATGCAGCTGATTACTATAACAGTGAGGAGTATATTATATAGGGGTATTATAGGAGTATTTCCTGTATTAGAAGGCAGTAATGAAACTTTAACCCTACACAAGTCATTTTATACGTGTAACCACTTTTAAAACTGTTTTGAAAAAAAAAAACTTTGCTTATTAAAATTTATTGACTTTATGTCATCTGTATTCAGTTTGATTTGTTTTGCTTTCAGAGTGTATACCTCATTAGAAGATATAAAAGGGAACACAACAGAGCCAGTGAAGTTTACAACCAGTGCCTGTGAACCTGACCCTCCCACACCCCCAAAACTTGCCAACAAGAATAAAACCTCAATTACTCTCAAATGGAATGTAAGTTCCTGCAAACTAGTCTTATAGAAAAATATAATTGTTACTCTGTATGGGCAACTCTAATACTAGAGGAATTTTTTTTTAATTGCAACAGAAATCTTCCTTCAATCTACATCTTGCTTGAAACTCTATACATTGCTGACTAGTTTGTTACTGAAACAGAAATAGAATCATTCTGCAATGGAAAAGGGTTAATTGTACAGAGTTTGAGATAAGCTGGTGATTAGAATTACATGAAATTCATGCCACCTGTGTTAGACTCTGAATGTTCTTTGGAAATTGTTTTTTAATGAACAGTGTTTTTACAAGATCTGCATAACAAAATAACTTGAGAAAAATAACACCCATGCTAAGGAGTTTGTAATTATCAGAACTTGAATGCTTAACTTACAAAGGCTTTAATTTTGCTTTTTAGAGCACCTGTGAAAATGGGGCAAAAATTTCCACATACACGCTGGAAATGGATAAGGTAGGAATTTAGAAACGTGATCAAAGAAACATAACTCTTGTGATCTTCATATAAACAGTAGATGATTGTTTAAAGCCCAACGATTGCATTACCAATGATTGATGGAACACTGACAAAGCACTTCAGTGATTGAGATCAAGCCAGGCAACTCTATTTTCAGCTCACCGATGCAATCTGTATTGATGTATTAATAACTGCAATTGATCATTCATTAATAATTCACCTCAAAAGAATTCTATTTTTGTCTTAAAATAATAGAGACATTCCAGAAGCTACAAATGAAATTTAAATAGCCTTTTGTTTTATTTTTTTGGAGCACCTGTCAAATATGCATGAAACTTTAATGCAGCCTTTTCTTTGTATTAGGGAAATGGTGAATATGTTGAAGTGTACAATGGCTTACAGAGACAGACCAGAATTAATAAACTTCAGGTGTCAACCAAATACACATTTAGACTTGCAGCCATTAATTCCATTGGTAAAAGGTAATACAGCATTTTGATACACCAAAGATTCAACACAAAAGCATTGGGGACCATAACTCTCTCAAAAAGTCTAATGTAACCAAATAATCTAATGAAAGGATAGCTGGCCCCACCATCACCAACATTTAGAAATTAATGACCTCTCAGCTAAAGTTTTAAAAAAGGATGGCATAATTTGATGCTGGAATCTCAGTTTTGAGGCTGATAATTTACATTAGGGAAAGTTGGTGATGGTGGAGCCTAAATTTCAATTTATTACAAGTTTGATTCCATGATTTGATAATCTGATTTGTAATGACGGATGTGTGTTTTGCCTTTAGTGAGTACAGTGAGCCAGCGTCTTTCTACACCAGCGGCAGCGTCCCCAGCCAGCCTGACCCCCCCATGTTATCAGAACCCTTCACCACCTCTCTCATCATCTCCTGGATCAAGCACCCCAATGAGGACTCTTTCCAACTCCAGATGGATGATGAATCTACTGTACGTAAACAGCTTCACGCTAACTATAAACCACTAAACCAAGCACCAAGTATGTCCAGTTGATCTTTGAAATATATGTATATTTTTTTTGACAGGGTCATGGCTTTATTGCGGTGTACAATGGACCAAACTTATCATACAAAGTCAAAAACTTGCTAAGAAACACAGAGTATAAATTCAGAGTAAGTAGCCTTTTTTCTCTCTCCTTGATATAAAGTCTTTGGCAATTGAAATTTCAAAATGGAATTTGAAAACGGTTAAAATGGATTATTTAATGTGTTCACAGTTAGCAGCCCTAAATGATGAGGGACAGAGTAAATGGAGTGAGGTGGTAGCCTACAGAACAAAGCCAGACAGACCAGCTCCTCCCCCTAAACCACAGATCAAGGGCAAGATACATGCCTACAATTTCAGGGTTGTGTGGGGTGAGAACAAAACTGTTTTATTTCATGAATAGATACTTCTATATATTATTCTCTGGGTTTTTTTTTATCATAATACTTTCTTCTATTCTTCAGCCTGTTCTCAAAGTTATCATTCAGCATTTCTCTTTGGTTTCAGAGCCCCCCAAAGATAATGGAGGAGCAGAAATAACCAAGTACATTGTTGAAATTGATGATGGACGAGGTAAATTCTTTTGACATTGCTCAGTTTTCAGTTCTTAAATGTATATAGTAGTCTATACCAAAAGACTTATACAAAATGAAAATTGACCGAAGTATTAATACAGAATTTTACAATAATGCTCTCAGGAAGTGGAGGTTTGTTCACTGTTGTGTGTTTTACTGTTTTATGATGTATTCCAAGGAGTTTTGTTCCTTTCTTCATTTATTTTTACCCTATATTTTGTAAAGTGTACTAGATGCAGTTGTTTACACATGCATTTATGAACATGTAAATTTTTGAAATGAGAATTTTTGAGTTTTAATAATGTATATAAACAAAAAATTTATGAGGCTTTGAAAAGGTCGGTTAATTAATTGTTGATCTTTCAGTATGAGTATAGAATTGACGATTCCTGATAGAGTTGCTGTTATTTTTGTAGGTTACGAGACACTGTATGAAGGGTCAGAGAGAGAACATGTCTGTGATCGTTTAACGCCGGGCCAGATGTACATGGTCCGAGTTGCCTGCTGTAATGTGGCCGGAAGGAGTGAGGTCAGGGTCATCTGAAAATAGCATCAGATAGGGATATTTAAATTTGTCCTTTCAAAGATAGAGGGGTAACAAGTAGTGCAGTTATTGATGTTATTTTTAACTTTTCAGTTTTCCGAGCCATGTGGTGCTACCACACAAGCTGTTGTGCCAGGGCAGTGCCAAGTGCCAAAACTACAGGGCAAGCCAAAAGCAACATCTCTGCATTTAAGATGGGGTAAATTTTTTCTTCCTTTGATGTATTCCTTTAAGTTATACATAATATGATGAAAATATTTTGTTTTTGGGAGAAAAAATGCCTACTAAGTATTCAAATACAAATTTGTTACATGTATTTTATTTCAAAACAGCATATCCAGAATACGATGGTGGTGCTGCGGTGTCAGAGTTCGCGGTCCAGATGGTGACCCCTGACAATGCGTGTCGGGAGGTGTACAAGGGGAGGGACCTGGACTGCATTGTGGCCGGGCTGTCTCCAGGCAGGCCTTACCTGTTTCAAGTCCGAGCCTTTAATAGAGTCGGGGTATGTTAGTTCCACAACATTATGCATCTATAATGCATAAGGCATAAGTAATTGTTTGAATAGGCTGTCAATATGATCATTCCACACCATTATACATATATAATGTATAAGTAATTGTTTGGAAAGGCTTTCAACTTAGAATTTTCTACAGAATTTTGAATACTATGCTAAAATAGTTATGATTCTAATTGTTATTGTTAAAGTGCATTGAATGAATATTGTTTGACCTGTGTGGTTCTTTTAGGGAGGAGGTTGGTCTGACCCATTTGAAGTGGTCAGTGGTGCAGGAGTACCTGATCCCCCCAAAGCTCCACATGTGGCATGTAAATCGGCGTATTCAGCCCTAGTCTCCTGGGAACCCCCGGTCAACAATGGTGCTACAATCACAGACTATCGTCTGGAATGGCAGCAGAAGACTGAAGTCACAGATTTTGCTATGGTAGGACTCTTCAATCTTCTAGATGTTGCTACGTGCTTTGATTATCTTTTGAAATAATATTTCTGCTTTTCTTTTGTATGAAATTACCAAGGTAGTTAAATTTTGAATGCAAATTTCATCTGCAGTTGTACACTGGTCCCAACCAGAGTTATGAAATCAAAGGTCTCACCCCTGCCACCTTGTACCTCTTTAGGGTTCAGGTATGTTCACTCTACTAGTCCTGCCACTAAATTTACTTTTGTTTATTGCAAGTTATTGAAGTAAAATGCTTTATACAACATTTGATATTGTTTCTGTTGATATTCATTTATAGACCTGTTTATGTTATGAATCTTTTGACTTTTCAGGCAATCAATAGTGCTGGTCAGGGCCCGTACAGCCCCGTGGCATCGTGTGTCACCCCTCCCTCTAGTCCGTCATCAGTCACAATCCACCGACATACTTCCACTGCAACGTCCATCACACTTTTCTGGAAGGAGCCCAATTCCAACGGCAACGACATCACTGCCTACAATCTGGAAGTGGGAGACAAACAGTTCACAATAGGAGCTGTGACAGAGTATACCATAGAGACATTGCAACCAGAGACTCCTCACAAGTAAATATCTTAGAATAAATGAATGCAGCATTTAATAATTCTTAGCTTGCCTTTTTTTTTAAAGCAAAAAGACAGAGAGGAACTCTTAAAGTTTCTGTAGATCTAGTGTACAGTTTTATAGATGAATTAAGCAACAATTTTATTCCGTTTATACACGAGGTTTTGTCATTGCCAGGATAAGAATACAGGCTGTGAACAGCATCGGTGTGGGTCCCTTCAGTGCCCCGGTCCGAGTGACCACCAGACCCCTCCCTCCCAATCCTTCCAAGCTGGAGTGTATCGCCCCAGCCCCTAACAGTCTCAAACTCAAGTGGGGGGACCAGCGGGGCCTGGATACAAATCACTACACATTAGAAATGGAGAAAGAAGATGGAAAGTAAGTCATGATTAATTAGATGGTATTTTTTCTTTGGAATTATTGTGATAAAGTGTGTTGCAGATGAAGAGTTTCTGATTTGTATTTTTCAGCTTCCAAGTGATATACGAAGGTTCCTCACATTTCTTCAAGGTCAACAAGTTACAGGAAACCACCAATTACAACTTCAGAATTTATGCAAGTAATGACGTGGGAAGTGGCCCCTATTCAGAGATCTATACATTCAGTACCACAAAGGCTCCACCACCTGCAGTAAGAGGTAAGTGCATGTGTACTAAACAACACACAGTGGTGGAATACTCAAACTTCTACATACTGCTAATTCTTGTTAAAATAAACACTTTTTATTCATAAGTTGATGAAAAGAAATGGGTGTTGCAAATGTATATGAAATGATTATTTCAGCTCCTCGTGTGTCCAACCTTAGCCAGCAGACCTGTAGTGTTGAGTGGCAGCCTTGCAAAGCAATCCAGGGCAGCTCTTTGGAGTATGTCCTGCAGTTACAAGGGGAACAGGAATATCAAAAGGTCAGTGAAACAAAAATGAGTACATTTACATATGAACAAAGCCTAAGGATGTACAATTATTTGTATGATTGTTGTATACACCGGGTATTTCTCCTTTGGTTTGAAAAGACAAGAAGACTGTTTTCTCTTAATGCCATTATACTTTGAGGTATTGTTTCTGCCAAGGCATCAAGATCTTTATACCTATGAAAATCCATTGGTCATGGGTGTATCAAAATTTTGTTGTAGATAATCATGAAAGATTTTATTTTTTCTTTCATCCTACAGATATACAGAGGAGAAGACACATGTTTCCAGGTGGAAAACTTGTCTCCTAAATCAGACTATCACCTGCGTGTATGTGCAATAAGAATCTGTGAGAACGGCTCGGAAGTAGTGGGAGCCTTCAGCCCAGTAGTGTCATTTACAACACAAGGTCACGAGCCCGTCAGTCCACAGGAAGCGGATGTGAAACAGGAGTCCAAACTGGTCGAGTCCAAACCGCTAACGGACCAACAGTGGGCCATGATCATTTTAATGGGCTTTGTTGTATTTGCTGTCCTTGTTGCTATCATTGCTCAGCAAATCATTAAATACAGATCCAGTTCGTTTCCCAGATGAGAAAACCAGATGTATATTGACTAGTTTGAAGAGATGGGGGAAATTTCCATGGATTCAAATGAACTGACCTGCATATCGCTTCATGGGAGTGCCACAAGATCTGCTTCAGTGGGTGTTTCCACGCATTATTATGATCAAGATCTGATTCAGCGAGACTGGACTGGCTGGTGGCCGGCCAAAACAAGGGGAGATAATCGATGTGCAGCAGTAAATCCATGTAGATTTATGATTGTGATATTTTTGTTTTGATCAGAGTTGTTTGATTTAGAAACAGCATTTACATGTTATCTTGAAATTTTAAAGATTCTTTATCAATATTGCTAGTAAAATTGTTGGGCATGCTTGATGTCTTTGCAGAGTACTGCACAATCTGATTGGATCAATGTTCACAGCTTTTTCTCCTTTAATCAGGCTTAATTGTGATGTCTCTTGGTTTTAACAATAGGAAATAATAAGAAATCTTATTTTTGAAGATTTGTACATTCTCCAATATTTTATTGTCCATTAGAATGTTGTGTACATATTATATATGTATAAAGATATATTTTCACAGCTTCCATGACTTTGTGTTAGATGACCAATGTTAATTATGTGGTGACACTGCTTCTCATCTATTTTATTTATTTTATTGCCAAAATCAGAAAGAGAAGGGACTCGGTTTTCTCTGTTTAGTCATGGGGATAGTACCCTTATCAAATATCTCTGTGTTAAGAACCGTTAAAGAGCTGGTGTATGTAGAAGCTTCTTTGAGGATTTCTTATCTGTGTGTACATCTTGTTATAATTGTTTATCGTATCCCCTTCAGACATCTTTCTTTCCCATTATTCATCATGGTGGCAGACATATTCCCATTCAAATCCATTAACAAGAGACCCACAGAATTAAATGTCTGACCAGTGTCCATCTATTCTAACCAATGAAAGGAACAGATTTACAGATACATGTACATGATACTGTGTATAGTAATGGGGCATGATATATGTTAAGTGTGCCTCATTCAGTGAAGTCTTTTGAATTTTGTTGTCTCTTTCTTTGCCCTTGGTCTGCATTATTCAGTGTATAGTCATGGTTGTAGCTGTTGCATTTGTTAACACAGCTTCAATATAAATGTGCCAAATGGTTATTATGTGTAACCAGTATATCTATGTCTAGTAGATGCATTTTTTCTTTGTTTTCTTTGACTATTATTCTCCCTCACTATTTCAAGCCATGTAACTAAGATATACTACAGTGCATTACAACTGGATTGCATTATATAACAAGAAAAAAAGATTGAATATTTTATGGATTGGTTCTCCCAATACATGTTTGAAATTCAGCTGAAAAAAATCAGTGTTGTTAATAGCTTAATCGAACTGCAATCCTGTTTAAATATTGAAGCGTGACAACAGCTATGACAAGTAGTTGAATGAGAAAAACACAGAACCCAAATGGTGGGCAAAGATTTTGACATTTGACCGGTCAGTCTGTGAAACATGTATGTGTAGTATGTAATTTTGACTTGCACTGTGCACTAGTTACTGGTACTTTTTTTTTTATTTGTTAAAAACCCTCACTAGTCAGATGTTGCTGTGTTATATTCTTGACATGTATATTCTGTGGTAAGCAATCAAATGACCAGTCCACAAAGATGGCCAGGATCGGGATTTCTGTATATGTGTGTATTTAATTTGCATACTATTGCCATCTGTTTCAATGTATTTAAATTGTTTTGATTCAAAAAAATGAGGATTGATTTCACCTTCATTTGAATGTAATTTATGGCATATGCAGTCATTCAATATTGAACAATCAGAATTAGCCTACAGTATTTGTGATAAATGTTACCACCACTGCTTGATATTCCCTGTCCTCAATCTTTTATTACCGGTACTACATGTAGTTGGCAAAAAATTATGTACATGTTTATTCCTACTTAACAGTGGTTGTTTCATATGAATCAATTAGGACAAGAAGTGTCAATTTTAAAAGAAAACGCAGATAAACAGAATGCAGTCCATTGAAATACATATTTATATCGATACTCTCCATATTGTCAAAAAATAAAGTAGAATCATAATTATAGATATCACGTGTAACAAGTCACCAGTAGAAAAGGAAATGCATGTCACCGTAGGATGGTTGTGTATGCCAACACCACTGTAGGACTTCAAGTGACCTTGCTTCGTAGTCTAGATCACACAGATCAGAATCCATTTTGCCTTGAAATCTGATTATTTCTTCATTAAAAAAGGAGAAATAGGCATCTTTTGATTATTTCTCACCTTTTTTTCTTTTTTATTTATCACCCATTTACAGATCAGATAATAGAGTTTGTTTTAAGGGAATGGAAAATTTAGCTTGCTGAATATTTTGGAAGATGGATTGTCCAATACATGGAGTTGCCTGCCCTTGCCATTTGACGTCTCTAACATGCCCTGTATTGTGACTCAAAAGAAATTGTTGAATTACTTTGTTGTTATATTGTTATTTTTTGAACAGGTTGTATTTTTCATAAGCATGACAAATTTTCTTTTGTGTTCAGTCCATTTTTTTTTCATTATAAGTGACGGGTTTGAAGTTTCCACTGATTCAGGGTATTGGTATCATTTCGTACTCTGCTGTTTTCTAGCTATTACTGGTCAGTTACAGAGCAAACTAAAACACTTTATATTATCACTAGAAGGCAATAAACATTACAGATATCACAAAACTAATCATAAAGAAATATTTTTTTACTTTTGGTGAACTTGAGGTTTTTTTTTCAATTCACCTTGTCATGTGTTACAATTCTACATTTTTTTTTTTTCAGATTAAAGGGATCACCATTATCTCTAAATCTGTAGACCCCCCTTACATTATACACTTGTTAATCTATCTATTAACTCCATTTGTTTGATTAACCCTTACACTAGGGTGCCTTGCATCTATTTTTTCTGACTTGGAAATAGTTCAATGAGACTGACTGCACTTTTTACTAAAAAGGCACAATGGGTGGGAACATGGTAGGACAGATTAAGAATGTCCAACACTTGTTAAGTTATTGTTATTTATTAATCTGGTTTGAGAATTGTGTATTACTACATATTGAATAGAAAAAGGAACTGCAAATTTTTTGGTTTCTGGCCAGTATGGCACAAGTGCAATATAATTAACTTCTGAAGCAAAGTTGATCTGGTCACTTTGTATTGTGTATATAAGTCCATGTATTTGGTTGTCTTATGATATTAATTATCTTCATTCACATACTGTTATAGTGCATACATTTAGGCATTTGCCTTTTGCTTTATTCATTATGGTAGGTTAGCATGCATTGTGTAGAAACAGTCAACCTTTTATCTTTCAATTTTTTGTCACTTGAAGTTCTTGGAAAGAAAGCAGAATGAATTTCATGGGGGATACATTTCATCTTTTGGTTGAGTAGCTACTTCACAATGGTTTTTGTTTCAAGTTATAATCATTATGTGATGATGGGACATAAGTAATTATTATATAAATATATATATATATACATATAAAATATATTCTATCAAATAAATTTATCAAATTGAACATATTTGTTGTTATCTATAGATTGTGTTGTCATTTACTGTTCCTACTAAAGTCTGTCCCAAGATATTTATGCAGCACATTTGGCCGATTTTTACTAAAAATACATATACCTGTGAAAGAAGTGCAATTGAAATCGACGAAAGAGAAAATTTCCAAGATATCTTCATTGACACATTATCATTTTTCTCTAGAAAAATTCCCAGGAATGAAAACAGATTTCTTACGGAGATTTATAATGGGGAATGTTTACATCTTTTCTCCATTCGGAAGTACTCGGAATACCTCGCGCAATTTTTCAACGTTATCATCCGGGCTTACTGCAATACAAAATCCCCGTAGACATCACATATTTTAGCCGTGTATTGAAACCTGTCAAGCTAACGGGGGCGTTTTAACCGAGAAATCTTGGAAATTTTTCATACTTTTGAATGAACATCGTTTGAACCTTGAGGTATATATATATATTAAGCAAAATGTGAATCCAGGATATCTTGGGACAGAGTATAGCAGGTGTTTGGAAAACTAAGGAATGCAGACTTGTTTTTCATTAACTTCAGCAAGAAAATTTTATGCAACTAGCAGTGTGCAAGGAAAAAACCCTCTGTCGATTTTCTAAAATTTAAGATGTTTACAAGATCCCCAATTATGATGAGGAAGAGGAGACTACCTTCTCATAAAGCAAAATCACTTAAATTATGTATCACAATAAAATGTTTTATTTCAATATCGACAAAAGTGAATTGAAGTACATGTGTACTGGTAACAAAAACAAAATAGCTTATCTCAAAAACAATGCAATGAACAGCTAATGAAACAAAATGTAGACAGAATGACAGATCAATATTGAATGTACTGGCAAGAAGCTAAAAAAATTAGCTATAGAGCTTGACATTGGTATTAAAATATCTCTGCTAGTCACAAGATCCATTAGCGTTAGCTGTTAAAGCTAAATGGGATAAATGCTGTGTTGGAATAAGCAACAAACTGCCATTTCTTCTCTATTCCTGCCCCCACACCACTCATGTTCAGTTTAAACAACATGGGGAGACGCAATAAGAGTTCCTCCAGTTCACTGGTTCGTGTGCTGACATTAAGCTGGGATAGATAGGACCAAATGTAGTCCACACTGGCTCCATTAGGGTGGACATGTAGGAAACAGGATACTAAACCTGTAAAATAAGCCAGGAATTCAACAGACTCAAAAGAACTCAATATCCCTTAAAGCTAGATGTATTTACAATAGCATTATGCTTTTAAATGTAAGGGGGCAACAACATTTTTTCTAATGCATATTTAAAATGAAAATGTTTGTAGCAGATCTGCTCATATGGCTTCACCCACCACCAACAGGCTTTTGCTGGGATATTATTAACCCTTCTAAATTAAGCTTGCAACATTAATACAGATAATAAAAATTTCAAAATCAGACTTGGTTCAATTGTATGATATCGTATGCCTGATAAGATTACAGCTACAAGATGAGATATCGGCTATTTCATAAGATAACAGTTTTTCTGTGAGCTTGATCTCGTTAAGCTTACCTATGAGTTTGGTCTCTTTCTCAGTCAGAGTTAACCCTGTACTACTGACAGTGGCCACAGAAGTTTCTTTACTAGAACTCTGTTTCTCTTCTGATGTTGTTCCTTCTTCCTGCTATCAAAAATACAAATCTTAATCAACATATTCTTAACAATTGTGAAGTGGTTTCAAAATTGATGCCAAATCCAACACCATTTACAACAAGATATCTGTGAGCCAATGCTCACTAGTGATACCCCCGCTCTGATGTGAATATGCAAAATAAGCAGAGTCGACATTTAACAGAAAGCTGGCATCCGATTGTCATTACCGGTATTTAACAGGAAGTTGACGTCCGATTGATACAAAAATATATCCCACAATATGGCATGCCTAAACAAATAGTGTGTTAAAATTTCAAGCATCTGCGATAATTAGTTGCTGAGAAATCTTTGACGAAAATTTGTTTGAAAATTTTGGCTAAATATAAACAAAGTACTCATTTAACAGGAAGTTGACGTCCGATTGGTACAAAAATACATCCCACGATAAAGCATGCCTATACAAATAGTGTGTTAAAATTTCAAGCATCTGCGATAAATAGTTGCTGAGAAATCTTTGACGGAAATTTGTTTGAAAATTTTGGCTAAAAATAAACAGTCGTCATTTAACAGGAAGTTGACGTCCGATTGGTACAAAAATATATCCCACGATATGGCATGCCTATACAAATACTGTGTAAAAATTTCAAGCATCTGCGATAAATAGTTGCTGAGAAATCTTTGACGAAAATTTGTTTGAAAATTTTGGTTAAAAAATAAGCAAAGTCGTCATTTAACAGGAAGTTGACGTCCGATTGGTACAAAAATATATCCCACGATATGACATGCCCTAACAAACACTGTGTAAAAATTTCAAGCATCTGCGATAAATAGTTGCTGATGAGATAAATGCGACAGAAATTTTTGTTACGGACGGACAGACAGACAGACGGACAGACAGACACACAAGGGTAAAACAGTATACCCCCTCTCCTTCGGAGCGGGGGTATAAATATAGTTGAACTTTGGTGTTGTATCTCAAACCAGTGATATCTTAGATATCATGGATATGTTGATGTGAGTTGGACGTCCCACAGAAATCTACAGTTTTTTGCTTAGCATCATTGATTTTGAGACAATGATGGAGGTTTATGGCTGTTGTTTCTTAAAATGACCAGGTTTTATAAGCTTAATATAAGATCTACTATTCCCAAGAAGCACTGATTTGTTAAGAATTACCTTATCCTCTGAACCTTCACTTGATTTCTCTGCCTTCTTCTCTTCAAGTTGAGACTGCTTTACTGCTTTCAACTCATTCTCAAACTGCTTACACTCCATTTTGGCTTGAATCAGTTGCTGCAATAAATAAAGATGACCAATGTCACAGTGTCACATAGACTGCTTCCTTCAATCTCATTAATAGTCACTTCAATTCCAACTTAATGTTTAATCAGCATACAAACATAAAGCAAGTGTCCCTTACATAATGTACCCCCGCTCCGAGTGCCCCCCTACCTGTTGCATCCCCTGCATGGCTTGCTGTAGGATTTTTAGTTGACTGTCTTTCTCCGATAAACCATTGACTTTTTCTGCCTTCATCATCTCCATCTCATTTTTGTAAGCTTCAATCTGACATTTCAGGGAATCATTTTCTTCTCTCATTGTACCTCTTGCCACTATATCACAACATGTAAAACACATTAGTCATTTCAACATAGTAAGTCTTTTTAGATCATTTTCCCTAGATATATTATGTTGTTTTTTTTTAACCAATTCAAATGCATGTATATATGCACTGCCCTTATTGCATGTTAAATACAAGTACAGTGTATATACATGTACATAAAGCTACAATTATAGTCAAAGTACATCATTGTAGGAATCACAATTGTACATTTATTGCCACAGATACAAGTATAAAATACTAACAGAATTCCTGCAGCTGTTGAGGATTAAATGGTTCGTCTGGCTTTTTCTTTTTTGGTTCTGACGGCTCCTCGTCTGACATTTCCATATCGTCATCCATCCGCGTACTGAGGAACTCTTCTAATTGGTTCTGCTTGATCTCCTGGTTGCGTGAAATAAATAAGCCATGCTTACGCAACTTTCATTTTGAGCTGAGGGCACCAACACCCTCCAAGTTTTATTTTTTTTATGCTAAATACTCTAATACATGAGCCGATATCCCATAGGTTGTATGGAAAATATGACATTATGGTCAAATCCAATCCTGATTTTTCAACTCCTTTTTTTGTCATTTGACATATGGAGCAAGGGTTTGTTGATGGTCATATAAATCAAACCCTTGAGTATCTTCATTCTCTGAACTGATTCATAACTTACCTTCTAAATCTTAAATGAACTTGAGAAGTCTCATTATCTTGGACTTAATCATAGTTAATGTTATACATTGTACATGTATTTATCTCAGGATTTCAATGATTGTAAATTTCTCATCGTCAGGGGAAGAAACTCTCTACTTTTACCTTTTTCCTATTCTACATGTAAATCCGATAGATTTCTTGATTTTAACCACATGTACATTGCATTGGTTAGTTATTCACAGTTAAAGTAAGATATCTTTTTCTCATTATAGAAAGTTGTTTTTTCTTTGAAAAAGTTCTGAACGGAAGAAAAAAATAACCAAACCGTGACAATTTCTAAACTTTTTTTTTTTAAATTACAAACTAAACTACTTCACACAACGTAGCTAAACCCAAATGCAAGTACTGGTATTTTACTTTGTTCTGTGTGGAGGTTTAGAAGGGTATACATTTTATACCTCATGTTTATGCAAAAGTTAACATCATCTTTTTAGATAGTTGGAAGTTCCCCATCTCTATACCTCTTTTCATTCAGGAATAATCGGAACCCATTGTTGCTTAATAAAACCAATCCTTGCAAGAATTCTACTAATAGTATTACACTACTGTCAAGATACTGTTTCATTTTTGTATTAAAAAAAATTGAATGATAGAGATACTTTTATCAAAGTATAGCAGTTAGACAGTAAATACAGTGGACTTTGAAAGCACCGAGATAAGATACACGATGAAATGTATCAAAACAATAAATGGTTACTGAGTGGACTCACATTGCAACACTACATACAGTACCTGGTGTAAAACAGAACCCGATTTTATCCAAGTCTTAATTCTTTGGATTTTATCCAAAGTCCACTGTAAATATGTTACAAGCATAGAAAAAAAGAGTTGATTCTTACAAGGACCGTGCTAAGTAAAGGAGATACCCTACCTGTCAACAAGAAAGCCTACCTGAGCCTGCTTGAACCAGAGCTCTAAGTTCTTGCGTTGAGCCTTACTAAAATGATCCCAGTTGCGCTGTTTGCGTGAGCTGCTAAAGACTTTCTCAATCTGATCGACTTGGAACAGGAATAAAACATTCAGGTTACTTACACAACAAATATTACACAAATGAATTACAGCAGGGGCTTTGTTGGGAATAAACTGGTGTCCAGGGTAACCAGTTTATTTTTTTCTGCTGTAGTTGAGCTTGTTCTCACCAAAGAAAAGGAATCCAATGTTTATAGAATGCCACTCTTTCCTGGAATCTGTGTGGAATTTCATTTCAAATACCGGTATACATCGTTAATTTTTTTTGGGGTATGTTTCAAACTGGTGCATATTTAACATATTCCACACAAGTTCCATTGATTCCAATACAGTATATTAAGAAGATCATAAATGCCACAAATATTTTTAAAGAAAAAATAGAAAAGTAAATACTTGTAGTTTGTGATAAACTTGAATACATAGATTCCTGTGGCAGATATGAAAACAACCAAATCTACTGTCATCTTACCATAGATGATCATCATAATGCATATTTCACTTCTGATTTTCTCTAAATAAGAATTCTAAATAACACAACTGATTATTACTGCTCGAATGCATGAAATTATATCATTATTTGAAAAATTTGTGCACATTGTGACATGAACGTTTGCAAAGGGTTTCTTTAATTTTGAATGTTATTAAACTAGCTAATCTGACAAATGAATCCACGGATAAATCACAATGTATCTTTAGAGAAAATCAAAGCAATATCTGCAACAGCAATGAAGTATACGTAGAATGCAGTTTTAGTCTCTAGGCATATACATGAAAATTTGATTATTCAATCATTTGCACAGATTAACATTACCTCATCTTGCTGATATCATATACATACCACATATATTTCATCATCTTCAATGGTGTCAAACTTTATATGACTTTTACCATATTCCATAAGCAAAATTCCCCTCACTCAAAGTCTGATCTTTTTTTTACAGAAAAAATAAAATGCTTACATTGGTGTAGAATTCCTTCAAAAATATTTCGGAAATTTTCCTTCATTTTTTCTAGAGCCTCCTCCTGGTTTTGTTTTTCCGACAGCAATCGTCGGACCTGGGAGTTTGTGCATTGAATCATGCTGTAGAAATTAGTGACATTTCGTTTTGTTAGATCCCCCCTTTCCAACCATGTCATAAGAATCTGTGAGGCTTTCATAAACTCATCATCAGCTGAAACAGAAAAAAATTTCAATTCATCCAACTTCAAACAAAAAGGCCACAGCACTAAACTCAGGGGCCATAAAACAGTCTCACTTTTACAAAAGGAATATAAAGTGGAAATGTAAGACTGAGATCAAAAGTGAGCTTGTCTAAGAACTATGGTCTTGGGACCTGTTTAACAGAAGTCCCTGTTATTGAAAAGTGGGTCTAATACCAGAGAGCTTGTGAAAGGTTATGACCCTGAAACCTGGTTTTGCTTCCAAGAAACAGTTATAGTATACATGTACATGGTGTATAATTTTTGACTTATATCAACTTGTAAAACATGATAATATATAAATAGTGCCTGCTTGGGAGGGTACCAGTTGAAATTGACAACCCGAGAAAACCATTGTCAACCGACGCAAAGCTGAGGTTGACAATGGTTTTCGAGGGGTGTCAATTTCAACTGGTACCCTCCCAAACAGGCACTATTTATTTTATTATACTGAATGTCTTAATTTTATAGCAAACTTTATAGCAAATTATAGCAAATTTTACTTCTTTTATATAGAAAAGACGTGAGTTCTACGGCGAACCGTACGCGCATAATTTACGCGCATGTTACAATTCGTTCTATCGGCCTGTTGCCAAGTGTGTTGCTAACGCTGAGGGTATGAGGACGGATTGTCAACTGCGTCTAAACCAATCAAATTTTAGTATTTAACATGAAAGTATAATAAGAAATGTTAATGCCTACATTTCAGTTGCTCCATGAGAACGTAGGCCTCATGGTCACTGTAGTGGACAATGGGGGGAGGACTTGGGGGGTGGAGACGGTCCTCCTCCAGTCTCTGTCGATGCCTCATCTCCCTGGCCAGCATCCTCTGCTTACACTCGTACTCGTACTGATCGTCACGAGCCTGGGCGTAGTCCACGTGGAGCCTCCCTGTGTTTGGTTTATCATCTTTGTCTTCTATTTTCATCCTGTAACCTGCTCACAGAAATGAAAGATCTCATGAGGTGTCATGATAAAGCTTTATAATAGATATGTGAAAGGACTTCTTATCTAATTCAAGCAGTATAAGAAGTGATTATACAAGTGCCATGAATCAAACAAGATATATTTAGAACATTATTTTGTTCTCAACTAAATAGAATGAGATTGAAACATGAAATTCATAGTGCAAGACATTTCAAGTCAATGAAATCAGGTTTCCAATTACATGTAATGAAAGGATGTGAATCATCTACCAAAAGCAAACTCTTTAACAATACACAACCTTTGAAAAGGTTACTTGATATCTGTAATAACCTGATAAAAATAAAGATCTGTCCACGCTTTCCTCGAGTTCATATCGGATGTGGCAGAAGTTTTTCTTCCCCTTCCTGATACTGACAATCATTCCAAAGTTTGCAAAAGCCTCCCCAATGATTTCCTCTGTTACATTCTCCGGTAATCCTCCCACAAAGGCTGTCCTACACCCTGGGGGTCTCTCTCTAGTGGTGGGGGGAGGGGCATCTGTCACAAAAAAAAATCCAGTGAGTAAACGATTGCTTATAAACTGTACAATCATGCAAGATAAATGACATAATGAATAAATCATGAAAAGAACATATTATCCAGATTTTTTCAAGGGTCAAGAAGAAGAGAAATGGTATATACATGTATACTCGGACACATTCTTGTGGGTTTTTTTTTTTTTTTACTTTGATTTACTCCGATCTTCATCTCATCTTCTACTTACTTGGTGGAGGTGGATATAACACACAGGTTTTCAGGGTGATTATTTCTTTAGGCATGAACTGCATCAACATGTCCTGATTGTTAGGACCCATTGGTCCCCAACCACCATACTGTAAATAAATCAACACATAAACTGGTAAAAGCAATTTTGTTATATTAATAAAGGCTTGACATTATATTTCATTAAAGGTGTCATGGAAAATAACACGGAAGTTTAACTGACCTGGTTAAACATCATCATCATGCTGGGGTCAGTCCCCATCATAGGTCCCTGCATCATGCTCCCCATGATGCCTCCGCCCCCAGCATTTCCACTGCCAAAGAATCCCTGTCCCATCATGTCCCCACCCCCGGTACTACTCACTTGGTCTGAAATAAATAAAAAAAACTCCTGTTAGAAAACATTTCGCATTTCCATGCAATGTTTTTGTTCACTAAATTCTAAAGTATTCAGCAATACCTGGGTCTCCCTCCAGTGCCATGGGTGGCTTCCCTTTGTTTGTGTTAAACTGTAGTGGTGCATTGTTATGCATGGGGTCCATTCTTCCAGGAGGGATCTGTGGACCAATTAAACCTACAACATTAAAATAGAACATAACAAAAATGATAAATGCATCTCCATATAATGTCCTTTAAATTCACATTTAATCACAACATCTAGGAAACAATTCTAGAAACTGACTAAAAACATGTACAAGATATAGTTTTTACAGTATATTTACAAATAACATCAATTCATGGGGTTTTTTTTTGTTAATACAAATGATATTAGGAAATAACGTATTCGCAGCTATGTTAAGGCTGTCCGAAGTTAAATTTATATCGGAAAACAATACTATTTTAATTATCGAAAAAATACTTTAACAAGGCGAATTTCTTATTACATAAATTAACAGCGATATCCAACATTATATTTGATGCATTTTTGTGACGTCATATGTTCATCTTAAGCATGTGACTTACGTATCCTAGCACGGCAAATAATCTAAATAAATCGCATCGGCACAAGTGAATAATGACATTAAATGAAAAATATTTTTATAAAAAATCCTTTGATAAATAACGTATTTTGCAGTTCTTGCTGGGGGTTCATAAAAATATTTTGTTTATTTGAAATATTGTCAAAACATTTCGCACGATCATCAAAATTAGGCATATAATTTAACCTTTTAAACTTGATTTACACAAAACTGGGTCAGTTGATAGTTTTCCCCCAGCATGATTTACATTGGTACTTATTTTCTCTCCCAATATCATGTAAAATATGCTAAAATTGTATTGATCTTTTACTTGCGCCAAGCTGTTTTTTACATGCATATAACTATCTCCATTCATTAGTTTACACATAGCAGGGAGAGTCTCAAAACCATTAGTTTATAAATAGTTATTTACCTAATACGAAGCTTTAAAACTGCTGATTTGTTGATACTCAATATTGATAATATACAATTTAGTATCACTAGTATTTACAACAGCGTCTATGTAAAAGAATCAAGCAGGTTTATAATGTTCAATAAGATTCACTTATTACGTTACGAAACATTCCCTGAGAACGATCGAAAGGAATGCAGATCGTGACGTCAAAGTGAATTATGACGTCATATCTTATGAAGTACAGACAAGTGACTTTCTACACATCACCGTGAAATCAATCCGGCAGCCTTAACATAGCCGTGTTAGGATGTTCCTATCTTTTAATAATGTTATAATCAGTATTACCTTGATTGAATGAGTTTGACATTCTGCTGAACTTTCTGAAATAAAAAATATCTTTTCATAAACATAGAAAAATTATGTAGGACTTTTAATAACAAGTAAGGCTCTGAACAAATGAGCCATGAAAATCACAATTTTGATAGAAGACCCACTAGTTACTAGCTTTGGGTATTGCAGAAATTTATTCTTCTCCATTATAAATTTTAGGCCTATGTAGACACAGCATCAGTGAAACTTAATTCTATGGGTTAGAAATCTTAAAAGAAAAGGGAGACAAATGTGATGCATAATATGCTCTGTATTGCCACACTCCTACTATAGTCTGTCCTAAGTTATTGCTTTTATCACTTTTTGATTATTTTTTATAAAAATACACATACCTCTGAAAGAAATGCTGTTGAATTTGATAAAAGGGAAAATATTCAAGATATCTTTATTGACAAATTATTATTTTTCACTCATATAAGTTCACAGGAATGAAAACAAATTTCTTACAGAGGTTTATAATGAGAAATGTTTACATCTTTTCTCCATTCGGAAGTACTCGGGACACCTCACACAATTATTCAACGTTATCATCTGGGCTTATTCATGGCTAATGCAATGCAAAATTCCCTATATTTATATTTATGCAATATTTTGGAATGTGTATTGAAACCTGAAGCGGTAAAGGGGGCGTTTCAAAACAGATAATCTGGACATTTTCCATATTAGTGGATGAACGTAATTTGAGCACAAAGGTATTTATGATTATCGAAAAATCAAGCAAAAAGTGGTGGAAGCAAAAACTCGGGACAGAGTATAGCACAAGCTAGTGGGTACCAGTAAATCCTATAGCTCTGTCAGTGAAGTGTTGGTTTTTAAACGGTGTGTATTGAGCAGGACCTGTTGAGTTTAAGCTCACACTGGACCAAACTAATGTGTCGCAACCTTGCAGTATCTGACTATCCGCAAATCTTTTTACTGATAACCAACTATACATTTGTTTTTGCAGCTGTTTTTACCTGAATATAACTCACAGTGCATGCATATGTTGCTATCAAAATTATTCTTAAATAATTGGCACTTCATTAGAAAAAAGTATGGTTTGCACTTTTGGCAAGATGCAAGTTGAAGTTGATTTCTATCTTTATCCAAACTTAGTGCAATGCATCACCCAACTCACTACAAATGGCGACTGCAGATAATGTCGACTTGACAAATCTTATGAATGTAGAAGTAATTTTTTTTAATGCATGAAAAATACTAAAGCTTGAATAAGGTAGCGTCTACTTAATTCCAAAGATTAAAGTAAGAAATCTTACTCTGTAACTATATTATTGGCTTAGCTCATCCCAACCGTCTTTTTTTCAACGACCTTCACCTTTTTACTCAAACAAGTCGTACACTTATTATTCTTGCACCTAAATTAGTTCTAGTCACGGTAGACAGACATCTCGGCCCAACGACACCTCGGCCCAGGGCGTTTAACACCTCGGTCCAGACAGTTCGGCCCAAATTTATTGACACGACGGCCCATGTAAAAGACACCTCGGCCCAATGAAACAAATAGGGGCAGATAATTACTTTATCTACTCATTGATTTCTTCTAATGAAATTTTTGGTCACGACCAGGGACGTATATACTTAGTATATGTCACAATTATGCATGCTGTCACAAATATCGAAAATCAACAACATGCTGGGATTGCAAAGAGGCCTACAGGCCATACTGGTCACCTGAGTATAGCCTATTTTATTGAAACCAGATGCTAAACACACTTATTCAAGACCGGCACTGTAGTTTAAATTTTCTAAAGGTGGACAATGTATGGTGAAGGACAAATGCAGATAACAAATGGTCACTTGATAATGACCAAAGAAAGATGAATGCACGATGCACATGTAATTTGATTTATATCAATACCCATGTACATGCATGTGTATATAATAATTTATTTATAAAGAGACATGACAAGAGAAATACACAAACACATGTAAATATAAATTCAGCTTTATTTTGAATAAATTACAACAGTTAATCAAAAAGTAAAGTCATTTGACTGTATCATTTTTTGTACTTAACCTGTTTTTAAAAGTGTACCAGTAATAAAATTATAACTTTAAGTACAATGTACTTTATAAAATTTATTCATGTCAATTTCTCTGTTAAATAGTACATATGTAAAAAGAATACTGTATGTTTGAAATTAAAAAAAAAAACCAATTAAATGATACAGTACAGGCAATAGAAAAAAAATTACTTTATAGAAAAAATAAATACCATACTAAAAACATGCATTGCCAAATGAATTTTGGGCAATAATCACAATATAGGACTAAAAATCTTTGGCAAGTAGGGGTAAGACAATGATAATTAGAATGCAAAAATACACAAAGACTTAAACTATACATGAACATGTATTCTATCATAAAATATTGCATGTATTCATTCTTGTAACTATATTAAACTTGTTTGAACTGTAAGTAAAGGTTGCCATTTCAAATTGACCCAGTTTTACAAAGGACTCTAGAATGAAAATGACTATATTTGGAAAAGACCATTTATTTTTCATGTCAAGGTCATTGTTTGAAGCACTCTTTGGTTAAATTATGAACCACACTAGAATAAAATGAAAGAAAATATGCTCAAAACAATGATCTGCTTTGACCTTGACCTAACATTTTGGTGAAGGTTGATGTAGCCAAAGGAAGAAATAATACGCTTGGGACAAGCATTTTACACAGCAATCTGCTATGATATTGACCTTGGACATAGAATAACTTGATTTAAGGTCACTTAACACCCATAAACATTCTATTGATGAAGTATGAGCAGATATGGGTATAAAAGTATAAGAAAGATAGGACCAAAAAGTTAAAATATATTCCATACAAGAGATATTGAAGGGACAGACAAATTTACAAATTGATATTCAACATACTGAACCTGCAGAGCTGAACTCTTGTGTAAAACATATTTGTCAACAATGTGATGAATAATGACTATACTAGTATTGCACTAACAAACAATGTCAAATTAAATACATGTTTCATGTATATCATTATCATTTCCTGTTTCTTCAATGTCACCGAGATCTACCATTACTTAACACGTACCACACACATCATGTGCAAATAAATATTTTTCACCCAATTCATAACAAAGATTCAACAACCTAGATTAACAGTTAAAGAAGGAACTGTTCCATGCAAAAATGCTTTGATTTTAAAATCATGCACAAAAAATCACAAACTCTTAACAGATAAATGGTGAATTGCCCAACCACTGTAACAATCAACAATGATACAGTGCATACAGCAATCTTGTATAGGCTTAGGCTACTGTCATTTCATATATTAATACTGTGATGATGATGATAATGATGATTCGTGAAGAAATAAATTACATTAGGTTAAAAGTTGTTGACACCCAGCAACAGTTCTATTCACATTCTCCCTCCACGAATCCCCGTTTACTAAACACATCTATGTAGTAATTGCCTCCATTCATGATCAGCACGGTGGACATGACACCAAGGAATATACAATGGGCAGTGTAAAAGTGGTACCAGATAAACACACCAGCCAGGCTGACAATGCAGAACAACCAGTTGAAGACGTAGAACATCAGGGGACGGCACCTTAAACACAGAAAAAAGAGCTGTGGATCAAAATCTTCTCAAGAATAATCAGGCCAATTTTGTCTTCTAACATTTCAAATCCATAGAATATTTTATCATTTTGAGTTTTTAAAATTCACGACATTTAATTACCTTTCGCCACAAACATTGAATGTTTTATATAAGCAGCTGTCCTGCTTCTTTCCGAGGTAGTTGAAACTTGTCACATACTCCTCACTGGGTTTTGCAACAATGTGAATGACCAGAAAGTAAATTCCCTACAAATACATTAAATTCTATAAATCTCTGATGTACTAACTGCATCTGGTTCAAGGTCATTTGATATTTATTTGCTTTGTAAGTGACTTATATGCACAACAATTATTATTATTATTTTTTTTGTAATTACGCCTACTATAGAAATTGTCATCATGACAAACTTACACTGTGCAAAAGAAAGCAGGCAAAGGGAACAACCAGCAACCAAATGGGGGACAACTCTAGCATTTCTGGTACAAATTCATCAAACCAGTACTTGGACACTTCCTCTCTGTACCAACGGATACTAAATCAAGAAAAAAAACAACATAACATCATATGAAGTTACCGTATCACTCTGTCCATAAATCCAATTTTTAGTATATTTAATAAAAAGGTCTTCTAGAAAAGTACAGATTCATTGCATTACACAATTCAATTAAATTAGAACCTCATTTGTTCGAGAATTGCAAAATGAGGTCAAAATGAGTGATAAAAATTTAACAGCAGTTCAGAGTCAAAGTTTACTCTCACCCAAAAGACAGCAGAGCAGGCAGTATGTGAATGTAGGCAGAGGTGACCTTGTCTGTGCTGTGAAAAACCAGGGAATTCCTGTACACCACCATCGCCCAGATCAGGGGGCCATTAGACAGGGCAAAGACCACTGCAAAAAACTTCTCATTGTATGGAACCCTAAAAACACAACATCATATTATGTACCCGGTGTACCAATTTTTTTACAAGTTTAACAATTATCATTAAATGCTTTTTTCAATATGAAAAGATGCAGTACCCACCAGATAAAACTGTACCACAAAATATTGGCATAGTAGCAGAAGTCCAGCAGGAAATACTGCCATTTGTTTTTCCTGGAAAATAAAATCACACATTTAGGTGTGTAATTCAGGTACGTAAGGTTTTCAGCTATGTAAGGTACAGTACAATGTATATATAACTTCTACATTAAATAATTTTTCATGCATTCGTTTACTGATATGCAGAGAATCTATTCAAGATAATCTTGTTTTGCAGGAAACTTTTTTTTTAATTTGATTGGCAATTCTTTTGATTTTCTGTCACTTACCAATACATGATGACTCGTATGAGAATCAAGATGGGGGTACTGACAGCATAGTAGTAGGGTAGCAGCCATTGGGCGTAGACTGTCGCGTGGGTGAGGAATATAATGGTTATCACAGCCACCACATACACAAACTTCTCAATGACCCTTGACTTCTTCCACTCCTGAAGCATTTTTAATAGAATATATCAATTTTCAACCCGCTTAAAAATGCATTTTGATTTAATTTTGAAAATGCACCTCAAAATTTTCTTTTTTGGGGTAGAGGGGATGGTAGTTTGAATTCATTGATATTTTAGGAAAGACTATATATAAGAACATTATTATGACAAGAAATTAATTATCAAGAAATGTTAAGAATATGTAGCTATATATATTGATTGCCTATGACATTCAACATCTGATGATAAATGTTTATAATACATGCATATCCAATCTGTATCACTTTAAACTGTGGATGCATACTTCCTATTGTGTAATTTGATCTTTTTTAATTGGGATGTTTCAAACTTTAAAATGCAATATTTTATTTATCATATTTCATGTTCATTTGAATTTTCTCTTTATTCACATTCTATAGTCAACAGAAAACAACCGTCTTAAGACTTTCACATGCATGTACAGCAATTTAGCAACATGCATGCTTTTAATTTACTTTCTCCTCGAAGATAAGATCTTAACAAAGTCACCATTGACAAAAAGACCTACCTTTAAAGCATTTGTTTTAGACCCAGCCTCTAGCTGTCTATAGGGGACAGAACTTTGAACAGACTCCTCCATGATCAACACTTTTTACATAATATCTAGTCCCAAATTAAAGACACCATCTTTTGACTTATCTCACCAAGTTTGGTCATAATCCATTATAAATACAATCTCCTTAAGCATAAAGAAGTGATGAAAAGATCAGCTCATTATCTACAGGATATATTATCTTATCTTCTGTGATTAAAGTGATGAACAGCAATGAATGGCAGCTACCCATATAGGTACATGTATAAACTAGCAGCTGTATATTGTAATTCTGTCATGTAGGTAGTGTTCTATACTGAGGGGGCAACCTTGATGTTGGTCAAAGTTTAAAGTACATCATCAAGCTCACAGCTGATGAAAACTGTCACACGAGTAAATAAACACCTTCCATTTCCAGTGACACAGTTCAGTGTTACATACCGGTAGTAGTGATGACAAAGGGTTGATAGTCCACTTATGTATATATGTTATAATTGTTGACTGCTGGTGCTTGGAATGAAATTGTGTAGGCTCAATTAAGCATACTTTTTATTATAATTTGGGAAGACTGTATGGCAGTATAGAATACCTTAAGATGAAAGTACATCAATTTCAAAACATAATCATACCGGTAGTTATAAAATTTGACAATATATGACAATAAAATGCATTATTATAAGCGTTCAGCTGTAAAATGTAAAAGCTCCAGTTGGTTTCGAACATGACTTCAACTAAGATACAGATCTGTTGCTGATGCTTTAACCTATCAATTGTACAACGTTTACTTATTTAACAAACTAAGACATTTTTAAATGAGCTCATAACGTACAAAAGGACAGATATTATCTATTGTGTACTAGTTAGTTACATCAACAGTTTCAGAGAGGGGTGGTATGGATTCTGAAAACCACAGTGTGGTGATCCAGAAAATTGGATAACAGTTTGCAAAATTTACAGCATCATGAAAAGAAAATTGAAGAGTACCAGTATATATAATAAATGTATAAATACACATTTCATAATTTCTGATCAGAATTATTGATTTTGATTTTTTTTGGAGTCATGTGAGAATGCTGGTGCTTTCTGGAAATATACCTTGTTTAAAATGCATTGTTCAAAGTTAAATTATTCAAATGCATGTGTCAGTAAAGTCAATGGTCTTTATTATCAATTTATCCCAAGTCAATACACAACTGTGTGTTGGTTTGTTTGTTCATCTTGGTGCAATGTACGTACATGTAAGAAATATGACCTAACTATAACGATTAGGCTACATGGATTCATGAACAAATATATTACCGTGTACCTTGAATTCACATTACAGAAAATTCATAGTTAAACTTACAGTGCAGGAATGGAGCTTTTTTCAAAAGTGGAAAGGGTGGCAGGCAAAATTACACAAAAATCTTAATAATCAGGGGAAAAAAAGGAGGGGGGGGGGGTAGTCAGCAATATATCTACCATCTTCTATTTTTATATATTCAAAATAAAAAAATAATTTGCCTTTAGATTTCATTTCAAACACATTTTCATATTGTTATAGAAAAGTGGAGGAGCCAAATTACTTTATAAATCACTTTCATATACTGGTATGTAAATTGGAGAAAAAGGTTAATTTGCACTGATGTTAAAAGTACAGTCATACTATCATTTTGGTCATACACTTACAGAAAAGATCAGATCAAATTTCTACACTATAATTAACTAATTAAAACAGACATTACAGAAAAACCAACATTTTCGGACAAAACAATTTATATAACATAAACTACCGGTAAGTCTTTTTTTTCTTTCAAAATTTGAAGTTAAACAGATTTTTTTTTGGGGGGGGGGGGGCCAATTGACAGAACAATTTTACTTCATGAATGTGTACAAACATATTGATAATCTAAAAGACAGTGCATGCATCTATCATCTATCTGCAACTGACAGCCATGTTAAAGATCAATTCTAGATGACAAAAGTAGGAGGACGAGGAGATGGATTTTGGCAAATAAAGCATTTGCTCATAGTGGAGTTTGAGTATCCAAGGATGAGAAAAGGCTGCAGAGAGTGATAATATACATTTTTTTCTTTAAATTACCAAGCTGTATTTAAAAAAATGAATATAGCTGTAAGCATAATTATCATATTCTATTTTTCTGCATTATTCCTAGTATTAAGTACATAAACTCAACCTCAAGATCTAGTACATGTATTGTAAAGTAATATAAGATTTCTAGAGTAAATATATTCCATAATAAGACTAATATGCTACATTGATTTACCAATAGTGCCAATGTGTTCCAGTACTATATACCGATACTCCCATGTTGATGGAGAATTAGTATAGCAGTAATATTGTATATCTGTTATATATTACTATGCCATTGAGAATAAAAATTGCCTCATACTTACAATTCAAATATCTGCAATATGTACAATTTACAACATCCAATAAGACTTTAGTATATATCAAACAATTAACTGTTCTCTGACACAAATTGCATTCATGTGATACCCTTTAATTCTATTTCAAAATTTAATGTTTTAAAATAATGTACAACATAAAGAGTTTAAAGATTGGCTTAATTTAATAATAATTTTTGAACAATTCATTATTTAGTTTTAAGTGGTTAACATGCTTGTTTTTCTTTAAAGCCACAGGCACTTGTTTCATATAGTAGACTTACTGTATTTATAATTGATTTAAAAAGTCTTTGTATGAAACAAGCACCTGTGTTTAATTAAAGCCAATAAAAAGCTTAAGCCTAATATAAGAAAATGTTCAGTTTAAGCAAAATGGCATATAATTCAGCATTTCAATATCCACTTACCAAGAGAACACTTTTAAGTTTATGCAACTTCCCATTGGTATTTCTAGCTTCCACCCACTGATGGGACTTTACTTGAGGTCCGCTGGATTCATATGTCACCTCTTCTTCAGCTGTAGCAAACCTTCCGAAATACCAAAGATTTTATTCAGATATATATTGAATTTTATTGTAACACTATAGTATTAGGGATGTCAATTTTACTTGAAGAGACTAGTCAATTAATCAGGGGCTTTAGTCAAGCGATAGTCTAGTACCCATTGATTTATTTGAAACTGTGTGTCATATTCAAAACAAATAATGCTATAATTGTCACTTCCACAGTATCGTTAACTCAAAACATTTCAAAACTTACAATCATATGTACTCATTGTACATGTATTTGATTTAAGATAAATTGGAAATTATTTTTATCTAAATATCTGATAGCAAATGTCCTGGGTTTTTTTCCCTCATGACACTTACATATAACTGAGCTACACATCATCTAAGGCAATCAAACTTGTCTTGTTCCATGCAAAGTCATCGTCCCGATTATAAAAACAAATGCCTTGGATATGATTAAATTTTTGATAATACAAACATCTAAATAAATCCAAATAAAAAAGTGAATTGATATTTAAAATTAAAAGAAACATCAAATTGGTCTCCTCAATTATATGTATGTCTAAGTTCTTTAAAATTTATTCAAAACAATAATTTGATCTAGACCAATGTATAAGCCATTTAAAAAATACATCAGCTAGCTAGGGGCACAACGGAACAGACTGTAACATTTGAACCTTAAATGCGAAGAAAAAAAAAATGATGTTATTTTCATCCCAAGCCCAAAATCTACCTGGTTATGAAAAAAATGAACTTTTTCAAATTATTTATTGTGAACTTTATGACGAATAATTGATTATTAAGGTAATTTTAGTTCATTATCGTTGTGACCAAGAGATAGTAGAGAACTTGAATACTCGTTGACATCCCTACTAAATATATATAAAGGTATTGATCAATGATAAGACTCAAGAAAAGAATTATATTTATGATTTTCATATACAAGACTAAGTCTGAAAGTAGACATAATTAACTTACTGTTCATGTAAATTAAGTGTTATATTTCTGTCATTATGTCATATCAGGGCCTCTAGGTATGGATTATTTGTATAGTACAAAAATTAACATTGGGTGCCAAAGGGTTATTCAGATTCACTTTGAAATCAATCATACAATGGTCTGAGATACAGTATTAATTATTTTATGAATTAAAGTATCTAAAAAAAAAAGCAACATTCACACAGGGACATATATATATGTCGCTGATTCACACAACTGCTGATAAATTTATTTTTGATGTCATCTCAATGCACTTTGTTCAACATTAGATATGCCTATTTACGAAGCCACTCAATATGTAAAAGAATCAAAACTTCTATATATATTTCAATACTTAATATATAATCTTAAATTAATATATTTTTGAAAAATTACTTCATGAAACTTGTTGCAATGTATTCACATATCATAATCATAACTCAAATATATTGTACGGCTACAGAAATTGGCCAGATTGTGTGGTTTAGAGACATGTCTGATTGTCAAAAAATTTGTCCTTCATGTATACATAGAAAAAATCAATATTTTATAAAACCTGTCGTATCTTTGTACTTTTTAAACGTTGAACGATTTAAACTTACTGTTTGGTATTTTCTTTGAGTGTGTCTCGCATGATGTCACTATTTAGTTTCAACAGAACTATCCGCTAATCCAGTATTCCACGTTGTCTGTCATTTCATCATGTTTTGGTTTTCCATGAATTACTTTTAACGTTATTTTTGATTGGCTAGTAAGGGTGCATCGATTTACCCAAAAGGACCCAAAAGAACCCAAAAGGACCCAAAAGAACCCAAAAGAAACCCAAAAGGACCCAAAAGGAACCCAAAAGGAACTCCAAAGGACCCAAAAGGAACTTATGATGTTGACTAAATGTCATATTTAACAATATAAATGTACCTTATATTGTCTATTTGAGGGAGAGTTGTTTAAAAAATAATTGTTCAGAAGTGTACGGTGTTAGCCGCTATCTCAGCACATTTTATTCATTAAAACGTACTTAATATGATAACGTTGCCAAGCTCTTGCCACGTATAGGCCACCCATTTTACCAAAATTTATTCTTTTTGGAAAAACAAAAGCCAAAGGTCCAAATTGTTAAAAAGTGTTAGATTAAAAAAATTACATTATAGAGGTAGTTAATTTTCTAAATGTAAAAAGGAGACCTTTTTTCTTATAAAAGAAATGAAAAAGTTTACATTATTATATTTGAAGGAGTGGTTTTAGAAAAAGAATAGCAAATAAATAATTAACGTACCATAGAAATTAATAGTGTAAAAATAAGCAATGATATATACATACATGCACCATAAACCACTATAAAGTTCCCACATGAAAAGCTCCTAAATGCAAAACAAATAAATTCAAACATATGTATAAATTGTTAAAACTAAATCCCAATTGAACGTTACATACAAATACAAATATTTTATTGGCACAAACACAATTACAATAATTGGCAAAGGCCCAATACATGTATATGCATAAACATAAGTATTGTTTTATTACATATCGGTATGAAAGATATACAATGTCTACATATGTTTGTGCACTTAATTTAATTATATATATATGTTAAATCTATGAATCGTATGGTTCTTGGTAATAAACAATACAATAAAATACATTATACGTACATAATACACTACATCTAATTCATTTGTTAGATATAGAACCACAAACTTTTAAAGCTGATTTTAGTTTTAGTCATATTGATCGAATTGGTCGGGTGTTCATTCCTTGCGTTATTCAATGATATTAATGTATCTGTGATTGTTTTTGAAACACATGTCCCTATAATAAACCATTTACTTACACTTACTTACCATCACCTCATAATAGAAACTGGCAGAAGGAATAATTTATCATCATAATTTATTTTAAAAGATTACTTATAAAATCATTAAATTCCACGAGTCTTCTAAAATAATATTAAATTACTATACTACTTTAAACGATCTTGTATCACTTTATTCTTTTGTATGTATAAAAATATTTATTTTCTGTACCTCACGTACTATAATATATATTTTGTGAAATAAGTGAAATAATGAACTTAATGAATGATACAGGTAAATTTCAGGTGGAAAGCGGTGTTATGACTGAGATAATTGGGAGAACCCTTATCACTAATAGTTAAATAGTTAAAACAACAAAGTTATAATCATCGTGTTGTTTTAAGAATTAATGGCACGTGTAGCGGTAGCCCTGCGGTATTCATATAATTATCTCACTATATCATAATTGATACAAATAGGGTATATGTAGTCGATAATTTGAACTGAATTGCATTTATCTCATCAGCTGTATATAAGGTTTGCTCATAACAATACGTTGGAGAAACAAGAAAACTTTGCAAAAGCAACCACCGTTCCACCGATAAAGACCAACAGAAAAAAAAAAGGAAAAAATCAAAGAGTCCGACGGTATATATATCTGTTTCTAGTGTGTTGACAATTAACGGGGCATTAATATTAGATAGGTTCGGCATTAAGAATATAATGTTATGCTCTCAAGCTTTGATGATAAATAACAAGCTGTAAGTTATTTCAACTATCGGAGAATATTTCAATGTAGTCAATGTGCAAAGACAGAAACTAGTAAAAATATCTTTATATATATCTTCAACAACTTACTACAATTAATTTCTGAAAAAGTTGTTTATTGCAACATTTTTATTCAAATAAATATAAAATCTTTATAAAATTGTTCTCATAAAGTCCTTTTGGGTCCTTTTGTGTTTCTTTTGGGTCCTTTTGGATTCCTTTTGGGTTTCTTTTGGGTCCTTTTGGGTTCTTTTGGGTCCTTTTGGGTAAATCGATGTACCGGCTAGTAATCAATGAGCCGTTTTCTTACTAAAAATTTGATTAGTCGATTCCATCTCGCGATTTCTCGCGCGACATTTAATTTGAAAGTAAAACGAAAACAAAAAACCATGGAGGAAATCAAATGTGAAAAGCACAGTTAGTGATTATAAAATATTGTGAATACAATCAGATATATGAGTCGACAACTTTCAATTAATAATTTATTTAAAGCAAAAACTCAAAAACGAAAGCGAAACCGATACCGTAACTTTTTTTTATGAAAGGTTTATGCTAGGCCTAATTATTTTTAAGAATATTGAATTTCTATTAATGGTTATAGCATTATATAATTTAATATATATATTTTTTTAGACGAGTTGTGTTTTTTAAAGACTGGTCTGAAGGATGGACCATCCCACGGTGTTAGTTTTTATGTCTGCAGTCAGTCTGCATCATGTGGATTTGTGAAGAAATCTGAGTATGAATTATATTTTATTCTTAGATGCAACCTCATACTTTTGTTAAAAAATGTTAAATTGTTTTCTGCTGTGCTGTATTGTCATCGAAAGACCACGATGTTAGGTGTAAATCCAATGATTTTTACCATAATTTAGGAGCTACTGATCAAGTTGATTTCATAAATCATCCATGCATACATATATTTTCCAGTGCAGAAAAGCTCAAGTGTCCAATACATCAGTCTACTGTGGATCTACAGTCAATATTTTGCTCAAAGAAAACTAATGAAAAAAGGTTAGTAACAAATTTAAGGCTTTTGAATTATAAAGTATATGTCTAAAGTAAGTTATTAATTACTGTACTTACCTGCAGGCCATGATGATCGATGTCAAATATGCAGTTATAATTATTACAGTTGAACTTCGATATCTCGAACACTGATATCTCAAATACAATGGATATGTCGAAGTAATTTGTAAGTCCCAACCACTATTTTTTAAAGTATTTTACCCTCGATATCTCCAATACTCGGATATCTTGAAGTTTTAAAACAGTCCCATCTAGTTCGAGATAACGAAGTTTGACTGTATAATAGTGTGATTTTTTTTCCCTTATTAGGCGGTATTACAGGTGTCGCAAGAAAGACTCTCATGAAAACTGGTGTGGATATTTTACTCTAAAGAAGGTGATCTAAAACTATCAAATTGAATAATCTACAGTTAATGTTATATATCTTAATGATATTCCAGAAAAATAATACTGTACAGTAGATAATCCTAATTAAACTCAATTTAGGAATTGATATCCACATTAAATTATGTGAAGTATATCTCACAGATTTTAAAATCTTGCTTTTATTTTTCGGACAGATTGTAAAATAAATGAAAATAATCAAATATCATAATGATAAAAATTTGGCATTTCCAATTTCATATTCTTGCCATTTAATACACAACTGTTGAAATTTGAATAGCAGAATTACGTACTGGCGTAAAATAAGGAATATATTAATACACTGTATATGCCCATTGATCATATTACCACCTTAGCAGTAAACTTTCACATTATGAAGATTTTATTTATTGCATAGGTGTCTGGCAAACCTCTGGGAGATTATAATTACCAGGAAAGAAAGTCATCAGTAGAAAGCAAAAAGGCAGTGACAGACTCTGAAATTCAGTCAATAAAGACAAAAAATATGGAACCAGACAAAAAGACTTCAATTGAATCTCAAGACCCAGTCTCTGAGGAGCAAACAGATAGAGGCATTTCAGAGGGACTGGCCAATCTGAGTATTGATAAAGGAATACAAGAGTCTGGGGAAGAACAGATAAGGGCCAAACCTCAACAAGAAAACAAATTGAAGTTAAAGAAGACAAGCCAATCAGACTCAAAACAGAAGGAAGAAAAGTATTGCAATCTGTCATCAACTTCTGAATCAGAGAATATCGATAGCTTTGACTCACCACATTCCAAAAATAACTCTGTTTCACTGACATCAGACTCCGACCTTGACAGAAGTCCCTTGAACACTGAAAGCAAATCAGAGTCTGATTTGAACCGTGGCAATGGGGATAAGAAGACCCCAGTTCACAGACACAAATACGAGGGTATTGGTAGAATTAAGAAGAAGAGCCCACAAACAGGTTCCCAGACTGATTCCTCCCCAGAACTCCCGCTGCTTCAGAGAATCCGCATGAAGTCTGGTGAACAAGAAGGGTCCAGCCCAAAGAGTCCTGTAGAAATTGTCGACCTGACAAGTGATGATGAGGGAGAGAATCCCAGAGGAATAGCAGGAACAACTAATAGAGTAACTAGTCCAGAAGACAAACAAACCAGATACCAACCCCCTGCACATACTTTGCCTACATCTCAAGATCTACAGTCAGCCAATCAGATACAGGCAAACAAGAGTATTCAGCCTCTGACAGCTGCAGAAGAATGGCAGTTACAGAGTGACATAGACTCTAGAAATGCACTGCTTCAGCAGTTGAACAGACAAAAGGTAGATACCTGACAGGGTGTAGCTTTGATGTATAGAGTTTATGCAGTTTTTCAACAGTAAGGAAACCAAAGATATTCCATGATATGAATTAATGTATGAACTTTTTTAATAATTAGAATTATAGCATTGTGCAGCAAACACGTACTCATTAATGAATAATATATTTTGTTTTTATAAGCATGTAATAGCCACTGTGAAAATGTCCAGTTTACCTGACAAAGGTGAAAAACTTCGCAAACAGGTAGATGATATAGAACGAGCTGTGACAAAACTCAACAAAAGAATTGCAGACCTAAAACCTAGATCTAAAGTGAAAGGTATTGTTACGTGGCCACTTTAAAGAAATATTTAGAAAAGTTTAAAATGCTTTGTTTGAAAGGTGATTTGATATCTTTTGATATTTTGATAATTTTGAGTTCCATTAAGAATTATAATTATTAAGAATATAATGAATTTATCCTTTGTTATTACTTTTAATATCAAGAGTTCATGCTATGAAATAGTAGGAATTACAGGCATTCATACTTAACCACATCTGTTTTACTCCAGAACCTGTCAATATACTACCAAAACCCACAGCACAAAGTGTTCAACCACATGTCATCAAAGTGCCATCAGCTGACGGCTCCGGCCCCGCCCAAACCATCAGAGTAGTCCCTGGTCAACAGACTCAGGGCCAGCAGCCACAGGTGATCAAGGTGTACGCAGCAGGGGCTGATGGGCAGCAGAAACTTGTTCATGTTGTTCAGCCAGGTCTGTCAAACACATGTACATCTCAGTGTAATTTTACCTAATCCAAAGATTTTTATTCTTAAGAAAGTAACTGAGCAAAAGTAAAATTCTCAAGCTTCTACTATAACAATGAGAACAGTATAATCAGGTTTTTTTTTGTATTTTTTTTTCTTGAAAACTAATAGGAGCTCAGGCTGCACAGAAATCAGGACCCACCGGTGGTCATGTTCCCCACAACCCCCAGGGGCTGAAGCAGACCAGTATACTGCCTCATGCCACCACCATACCCCCACATATACTGCAACAGCTGTATGCAGGTAATGTAGATTTATCATATGCTCTTATTTTTGTCAAGCCTACAATGAATGAAGCTAAATGTAACTCTTTTATTGCATGTAACACAACATATAAGTTATTCTTCTATAAATCAATGTTTAATTATTTGACACATCATTACTAAAGTGCTTCAAAGTAAGAACAATTTTTTAGATCATAAGTCAACATTTTTGCATGGAATTTCTGGGTTTTTGATGGGTGTTCTTAGGCTAGAAAGCTAATTATCAGCATTATATGTTTTACAGCTAACCCACAAGCCATGACCTTGTATGGAGGTCGTATGACTGCTGCCCGGCTGAGAGAGGTGGGGAGTGTAACTACGGAAGCCATTGAAAAGTTACATAAGTAAGTAACCACTCTCACAAAGTGATATTACATGCATTCTTTATTATTAAAATGAGGAATGGTATTTTTTCTAAATGCTGAATTGGTTCATAATATTATTATTTACTTGCATTTAGACAGCTGGAGACATGCCCTGATTCTAGCACTGAGATTGAGGACCCGAAAGGTCTCAAGGTGACCCTAATGACCCATCAAAGACAAGCTCTGGCTTGGCTCACATGGAGGGAGGGGCAACACCCACCTGGGGGAATACTAGGTGGAGTTTCCTTTATTGATGATGCTTTTAAAACACAAAATACATGTACACCTATGTCATTACAGAGCTGGTTCTTTTTGTAAATTTAAGAAATGATTTGCATTCTAAAGATGTTAAACAATATTTTGTGAAATATATATGCACATGTTCATGTACTTATAAATATCTCTTGATCTTTCAATATAAAACCCATCTTTTAGAAAACTGTATTCTACAGTAAATTTAAATGTATTTAGATGGTTATTTGTCCTAAAATTTCCTGAGAGCTGATGATACATATGAAGCATCATCAGAACCAAAAAGATTTCTTTCCATTGCACAAGTGAATATGTAATTTCGTGGGTTACAACAATAATAACATCCAGTACTTTACTTTCTTCCATTGTTGCCTACAGCTGATGACATGGGACTGGGGAAGACTCTGACCATGATTTCACTGGTGCTGAAACAGAAACAACTGAAACCAAAGGAGGACAAGGAGGAGGAAGACGAGTGGCGAGGCAGGGAGAAGCAGCTCGAAAAGGGTGAGACACATCGAGCAGGGGATGTTTGATCATCACTATCATTATGTGTTGGAGAGTCAGATAAATGTAAATGGCTTTCCTATTGACTATGGCTTGTGGGCTTACCCTTTAGCTTAAATTGTAGAGTACTGGATTATTATGCCAGAGGACCCTGTTCCAAATCCCAGCTGATTTCATTTGATATTTACATGTACCTTTTACATTACACATGTTTTTATAGTCATTAAGTCCCGGGCTACCTTGATTATCTGCCCAGCCTCCCTCATTCATCACTGGCACAAAGAAATAGAGAGGCGGGTCAAAGGGAAAAAGCTCCAGGTCTTAATGTACCACGGACAGAACCGGGAGAAAGATATTCTCAGGTATAAGGAGAAATATGACTATTAACATATACATGTACTTGTAGACTTACATGTAATTGTATGGAAATTATTTGTGAACAATTTAGGCACATCATACCTGTATTGATTTCAAATTTGAAAGAAGGTAATGAGTGTACAAGGTACATTCACATGAATATACATGTACATGTACTGGAATACAGAAGTCAGTAAGATGCACATACACATGTACATGTACATGCTTTATTTCAAATACCCAGTTACCCACTCGGATGACTCCTATATCTTAGCAATGAAATTTTACAGGCTAGCAGATAACGACATTGTCCTTACCACCTACTCACTTGTTGGTAAGGAAGTAGGGACAGTAAATGTGGATGCTAATGCTCCGGCCAAGGATGATGAAAAGAACATGGAAGACAAACAAGTAATGTTGCTCATCATCAACAATTCTCAATGCACTTAAAAATTACAATTATTTCCAAGACAATTGATCGCTGTTTTGTAGGTAAAATGGCTGCGATCAGTAAACACTTTTTCACCTCCTTTCTGTTTCTAGGATGGTGGTGCAGAATCTGAGAAGGCAGATGCCACGTTACTCCGCATTGTTTGGGAGAGGATCATCCTAGACGAGGCTCATAACATTAAAAACAGGAAAAGTCTGTCAGCCATGGCTTGCTGTCGATTGCGTGCTCGATTTCGCTGGGCCATGACTGGTACCCCTATACAGAATGAATTGCTGGACGTCTACTCCCTACTTAGGTAAAAGGACTGTTTTGAGCCTTTTTTTTTTCATTGTTTTTTTTTCGTTTTGAACAGGTAAATTGTACATGTACATGTATTTTAGCAGTTGATATTTAAAAATACAAATCATTGTTGTAAAAATATTTTCAGGTTTCTGCGCTGTTCTCCTTTTGATGAATACCAAGTGTGGAAACGACAAGTTGAAAAAAGCAAAGGTGATTTTGATAAAATCACAAGTTGATATAGCTTTATGATTTTTTTGTGTTACCTGTACACCATTCATTTATAGATTCTCTTCTAGAAGAGTTTATTAAAATTGTGTAATTTACTCATTCTAGCTACTGAATGACTGTGTAATATTCATTTTAATTATTGAATCATATGAGACAGTACAAGTATTGCAACAAAATGATCTAAATAAATATAACAGAAGATTTCATTTGGAGACTACAGTGTTCTCTATCTGTGTTATTTGATTTTCAGCTGGTGGAAACAACAGGCTAAATGTTCTCATCAAGAGCTTGTTGCTGCGCCGCACTAAATCTCAGATAGACAGTGCTGGCAAACCTCTGGTAAGGCATTCCATCGGTTTATCATTAGACACAAAGCTTATAAAGGCTTCATGAATATTTCAGATAGAGTTATTGTATTATTATATGGTCAGAGGCTGGTTGATAGACAATTTGATTCAAATTTTGTAATTCAATAGGTTTCCTTGCCATCAAAATCATCCTCTGTTCATGAGATTGAACTCTCTGAAGATGAAAGAATGGTGTATGAGAAGTTGTTTTCACAATCTAGGTATTTACTTTATGCCATAATCTATTATCCATTAACTGTATGTAAGACTTAAATTTGCCGGTGCATGTACATATACATATCATTCATTGATAAAGTCTAGAACTTACAGTGTGTAAAACATGATCATAGTAAAAATAAAAATCTTAACAGATAGAAAGACAGTCATGGACAGTATCTATTTTTATGCATTGTGCATTCTTTTAGGTCTGTGATGAAAGACTACTTGAAAAGGCACGAGGATAAAGAGCTTGGGAGAACCACTGGTCCCCAGCCCTCCATCAATCCATTCAGGGACCGTACAGAGGGGGACACCCCAGGTAGCTTTGGGATGGTGCTTCCCAGGGGAGACTCGGGGCGGTCCAGTGGTCAGATGATCCTGGTCATGCTGCTGAGACTCAGACAGTGCTGCTGTCACTTGAGTCTGATGAAGGAAGTAAGAATTGGAATCGGCTTGGATTTAATTAAACTACATTTTACACTAAAAAAAAGAAACCCATTGATTGTATTCATCTTTTATTTAGAATTTTTATGGAATTTTTATGTAACGATTATGGCATGATGTCATATTTTGAGATATTTTTAAGATTCAATGTTTGATCCATGCTATATTTTTTTATTGTTAGATGTTTACGCCCTCAATCTTTATTTCCTACATCCCCCAAAAGTTATAGAAGTTGAACAAAATTAAAATGCAAAAAAAATAGTAGCTAAGAACTTTTACAAGCAATCTTGTCATGAAGCATTGTTTACTGCTGTTTGTATGGGAACATTTGATTATCTGCAGGCCTTTGATGAGGAGACAACAGCCACTGAGGGGTTAGAGCTGGACATTGTTGATCAAATGAAGGACCTCATGTTAGGAGAGGGAGGATCCACAGAGGAGAAGGAAAAGCTGACCAGGGATTCCCCCATATTTCACACAGAAGTCATGAGTACCAAGGTACCTATCAGTGGCATGACAAAAATTCACTTCATAATGCCCTCATTTAATTGTTGTTTTATTTTTTTAGTAGTGAATCTGTCTTTTGATTGTAGTTAAAAGCTGTGATGGATAAACTCTACGATATTAGAGAACTACCACAGAAACAGAAAAGGTATAAGCCAATTCTTGGTCATTTGTGAATATGTAATGTAAAAGTAGCCCTAATTTTGTGAATAAAACATTTAATAAACAAGCTATTCACAAATATTTATCTTAAATTTTGAAAAATATACACACATTTATTTCATGAACTGATCAGTCCATTTTATTTAATGTTAATTTTTCACTTGCAGTGTTGTGGTGTCCCAGTGGACAAAGATGTTGGATATCCTAGCTCATCACTTACGACAAGCAGGAATCAAGTACACCATCATCCAGGGCTCAGTCTCAGCAAAGAAAAGGATGGAGGCTGTGGAAGAGTTCAACACGAATATTCATGGACCAGAGGTCATGCTGGTGTCTCTGAAGGCCGGGGGAGTAGGCCTCAATCTGATTGGAGGGAATCATTTGTTTCTTATAGATCAACACTGGTAATCTTCATTTGTTTCCTTGTGTGGTTAAGTGAAGCAGCTTGTTTTAGTATCAAATATACATTAAAGTTTGTGGGGACTGTGGAAACAGAGAGAGAGAGAGAGGGGGGAGGAGTGTAGATGTATATTTATGATATTCATTCTTTGTCCTATACACCCCAGACACTGTTTGATCCTTCTTTCTGACATGCATTAATGAGTCCCTTAACTCGGTAGGTTAATATGTTTTTGATAGTTTACCCAGATTTCTCAGAGAAAATGGATATGAATTAAGCAATTAGTGACTGATTTACCAGTAGACTGTACTTTTACTTACTGCCCATGACACCTTTGGGCAGTAATGAGGGTTCTCCATCCTTGTCTGTCACTGGCTAGCTTTTGGAGTGTGCCCCAGCTTCTCCTTTGTTCTTTCATTTCGGCTTCCACTGTCTGTCGCCAAGTGACTTTGGGCCTTCCTCTCTTCCATTTTCCCTCTGGTGACCAGAAGAGAGCTGTCTTTATAATGCTGTCTGAGTCCCTTCTAAGTACATGGCCAAGCCAATTCCACCGTCTTCTGAAGATGATTGTGGCCATGTCCTCTTGCTGACACCTGTCGAGAAGGTCCTGATTTGAGATGGTATTGGGCCAAAATAGTCTTAAGATCCTTCTTAGGGACTTCGTATGGAAAGTTGACAGTTTGCTTAGATCAGTCTCTGTCTCTGATCCGTACAGAAGGATAGGTAGAATGCAGATTTTGTATAGTTTTAGTTTTGTTCTAGTGGTGTACTGACTAGATCTCCAAACAGTTTGTAGCTTGTTAAATGCTGCTCTTGCCTTGGATAATCTGTAGTTTTATAAGGTGTTATTTATTACATTTTAAAGAAAAATATCAAGTAAAGATATTAAATTTGAAAAAATATGGAATTTGTCTCTATGAAAAATAATACATGTAATGATTTAAATCCTTGAAGGAATCCCTCACTGGAGGATCAGGCTTGTGACAGAATCTACAGAATGGGCCAAACTAAGGATGTATTTATACACAGGTACACTTCATTCAACCCTTAGAGGTCCAATATTTATCTGCAATATAATTTTATAATGTAGCAATGATAGTTCAGGTTCATGTATTTTTAAAATGGTTTGTCAAATGAACTAATATTTTTTGTCAAATATTACACAGAGCAAATTGTCTTTTTCCTTTGATCATCATACACATATTCTTATATTTATTGTCTCCTAAACAGGTTTTTATGTAAGGATACAATTGAAGAAAGAATTGTAGCACTTCAGCAGAAAAAACAAGAATTGGCAAAAAGTGTCCTAACTGGGTATGTGTATTGAAGTAAACATCAACCATTACATATTTACAAGATCTAACAAGGAACAGATATTTGTAAATCTGTGTATAATTGATTATTAATCACAATGTTAGAAATTAGACATTTTATAAAGGTTATTGTATAAAAGGAGTTTTTAATCCATAAAATGCATTAAAAAAAAATCTTTATGATGGTAAAAGCCAAAAAAGACATCAGTCAGTTTAAATCTAATGTAATTTCTCAGCTTTTAATCCATAAAATGAATTTTTAAAAAAATCTTTATGATGGTAAAAGCCAAAAAAGACATCAGTCATTTTCAATCTAATGTAATTTCTCAGCTTTTAATCCATGTAATGCATTTTTTAAAAAGTCTTTATGATGGTAAAATTTGCCAAAAAGACCCCAGTCAGTTTCAATCTAATGGCTTAAAGATCCATTACAGATACATGTGTGACAAGCTCCACTGGTTTTATACATTGTCTCTCATACATGTATGTTCATGTCTCTTTCTATTTACAGGTCTGGAGGAGTGAGTTCAAAGTTGACCTTGGATGACCTCAGAATGCTGTTTGGTGTTTAACTCCAATCTAAAGACTAATTGAATAACTAAGATAGAATTATACCTTATCATGTAGATACATAGAGATATATATAAATTAATATGTTAAATAATGAAATTGTAAGACCTATTAATTATGTATGTTGCTGCGTATCAATATCAAAAGGATGTTTGGTACATGTACATGTATGTAAATGTCATCAGTATCTTTATAATAAAAATAGAAATCGTACGTGCTAAACTTGCTCATTTATTCATTTATTATTGATTGAATGTTTTTTGTGATCTGTGACAAACATTCCACTGGAGACATTGAATTACAAATGTTATACAGTAACAATTATTGCTGATTTTAATGTCAATATGATGATAAATGTACCTTGAGAAGTACAGTACATGTATGTACTGAGCCTGAAGGGCGATGTGAGTGTTGTACTTCGAGGGACATTACCGTATTAATTATAAGGTTAAAAAAAAAACAAGCAACAAAGTGAGAGACACAGAATTTCTAGTATACATCACAGGCAATTAGAACGAGAGTGTAAGGAGTTACGAGAGTGTAAGGAGTTGAAGTCTGGAAAGTGGTAACAAGTAGAGGAAACCAGCACATGGCTCAGTGCCACGGATGTTAAATTCACCACCATTCATAATATTATGCAGACATGTACAATAAATATAAGCAATTGGAATGATTGGCTATGTAGACCGTATGAGACATTCAGTTTACAAACTGCAAGTTGCATATTGATTATAATATACATTGATCGGCTTTCATAAAGTTTGCGATGCGGTTTTTAGATTCATTTCTCGATGAACAAAAAAAATTATACAGTCAATCCTATAGAAGGTAGGTACAATTGAATTAAAGATAGGTACAATTATTTGAAGATAGGTACAATTGAATTGAAGATAGGTGTAAATAATTATACCTATCTCTAAATAATTATACCTAGGTACAAATGAATTATACCTAGGTACAAATGAATTATACCTATCTTCAATTCAATTAAAGATAGGTTCAATTGAATTATACCTATCTGTAATTCATTTAAAGATAGGTAAAATTCATTTAAAGATAGATACAATTGATTTGAAGATAGGTTCAATTCAGACATATCTACAAAGGATTTGAAGATAGGTACAATTCAATTATACCTAGGTTCAATTCGTTTTGTGTATTGTTGAAAATAATGAACGCTCCCTTGAAGACATTTCAACATGGAGGGAAACGAGGGAAGCACCAACAACGAAGATGAAAGAAGAAATAAAGGTAAATTCACAATTTTATATATATTATATATATATATATATATATATATATATATATATATATATATATATATATGTGTGTGTGTGTGTGTGTGTGTGTGTGTGTGTGTGTGTGTGTGCAATATATTTGCAAAAGGCATCATTTACTTATTAAAATATACATGTATATCAATAAGTAAGCCAAAAACATGTATACCCGAATACCCCAAAAGTGACGGAGTTAGGGTAGTGACGTAGGCTAGTTAGGGTCACTATATACCTAAATAAAAAACTGGCTTTATTTTTTTCCATAATTTTATCAAAGAATGTATAATTCAGTTGATAATCACTCTATTTATTAAATTAAATTATTATTACGCCAGTTGTGACGTAACGGAAATGACGTACTATACAGGGAGTACTCATTATTGCCAATATTTTAGTAATTGAAGATAGGTTCAATTCAATTGTACCTATCTTTAATTCAATTGTACCTATCTTCAATTCATTGCATTTGTACCTATCTTCAATTCAATTGTACCTATCTTCAAAATGAATTAAAGATAGGTATAATTGAATTGTACCTATCTCTAATTCAATTTGAAGATAGGTACAATTGAATTGAAGATAGGTACAATTGAATTGAAGATAGGTACAATTGATTTGTAGATAGGTACAATTGAATTGAAGATAGGTACAATTATTTGAAGATAGGTACAAATATTTGAATATATGTTAATTTGGCGTTCCATACATCTATGCATGTCAACAAAAGTAAGTTACAAGTCAACATAAACTTAGGTTGCATATCTGTAAACCTTCCTTTCGGAAACATCAATTTAACTGTTGTCTACAACCTCACCGTTCGATAACCGACTGACATCGCAGGCGCGCCAAGATAACGCATGGTCTAAATTTTACAGGAATGCCCCGACGTAACTTTCCTCGAATGTTTTTGTTTACATACCAAAAGTTCGTCACTGCACCGATTACCTTGTGTGACCCTGTAGTCCGAACTGTAGCCAAAGTACCATTAACTGTCTAAACGGATGTAAACCGGGAAAGAGTTCCACCATGGAGCATTTACGCCAGTTTCTTTCGTCAGGAACATGGTGTAAGTGATTAACGTGCTTCAAGAATGCATGAAAAAACGTGGTGTTATACACAAAAGTGAACTTATAACATGCAAGAGATACAAGTTCATTTGCCTGTGCATGTAACGTTAGTCTTACTTGTTAAAAAATGCATTAATGCCCAGCCATGACAAACAACGACGAGTCCAAAATGGATATCGTAACTAGAGCTGTCTTGGGTATCTTGATAGAGTTTAGACCAATGGAAAGGGGTGAATTGCTTCTTTTTGGATTGGTCTATGAATAATTATGGCACTCTTAAGGTGTCGTTACAAGCTGAAATGTAAAGTAGTGATGATAAGTACTATTGTTGTCATCGCATTGACTGTCAGTTATATCCATTCCACCCTGAAGGAGACAGTTAGCAGAGACAATTCCTCAGGGAGAGGTTCATATTCCAGGTTGTTCTTGTCTAACGATGGTCAGAAGGAGATCTACAGTGATGTGTGTAAAATACCCAGGCTTCCTCTGTACAGCAGTGCTATTGAACATGCCATTCAACCAATGAAGAAACTCCTGATATGCAACGGAACCAACCTGTTTTATGTTGAGGACAATGTTCTTTCCATAAATAAAAGCATTCTCTACCCAGAACACAACACTCTTGACTTGTACGAATTCAAAACAAAAACTGGAGAAATCGATGATAAACCAACATTGAAAGCATGTGAAATAAGAGGGATAGAGAGAGTAACTGATTCGTTTTTCACTTACACAGAAGGAATTGTAAAAAAAAATGGGCCATTCAATATGCTTATAAAGCATGATTTTGTACACGTGAAATGTCTTTTAAATTCGACTTACAATCTCATTCACGCAGAGGATAATGAGGTTGAAGACTACCCCAGTAACGACAGTTTGTATAACAACAATGACCCTATGGAGTATGAAGGCAGCATTTTTAACGAGTATCTCGTGGACTTTGATCAATTTTTGGTACAGGTTTATCCTCGTGATGATGTTTTGAAGAGAGCAGCATCTCAGAAGCCAACTTCTGACCAAATGAATGTGATGATGATAATGCTAGATTCTATGTCGCACATGTCCTTCCGGAGAAAACTACCCAAAACTTATGGCTACTTAAAGAGGAACTTGGCTTCAACCATTCTAAATGGTTATAATATTGTTGGTGACGCTACGTTAGCAGCCTTGATACCAATTCTGACAGGTAATATGAATTCATATTTGACATATGTAACAAGATATTTTAATTTTGGTAGTTTATTTATCACAATTTTATGTCATATTTAATTGATAGACTTTTAATACTTTGAAACATGTATAAAGTACTAAATGACTGCAAAGAGAGACATATTTGAGAATACATTGTCTGAATTACTGTAAACGAACTTTTATTCGTGTGTGAGAAATTTTCGCGAGGTTCACAAGGGTATCGTCGTCGCTAATATTTCTCGCCGCGAACCAATCGTTGTCGTATGGTTGTTATAACAATACAGGTCTTGATAAGGCTTGGTCGCGAACATTAGTCGTCGCGAACCAGTTTATCGGAAGTAAATCGCGAAATAAAGTCGTCGGAATAAAAGTTGGTTTACAGTATTTTTGGCTCAGCCATACTAAGTCTATAATAAGTTGCTACGGTATTTCATAAACTGAGCAAGATATTGATTTGATTAATGAATTATCATGTGATTTTCATACCTTTTCAAGGCAAAACAGAACTGGAGTTACCCGAGGTTAGAAAAAGTCAAGAGGATTCTGAATATGTTGACATTTATCCAATGATCTGGAACAATTTCAAGGAGAAAGGTTACGTCACCATGTTTGCAGAAGATGAACCTTCTATAAGTGCTTTCAACCTACGTTTAAACGGTTTCAAGGAATCGCCTACAGACCATTACATGAGACCATTCTGGTTGGCTCTTTGGGATTCGGAGCTTAGAGAAAGGAGCAATAAATTCTGTACTGGTGCTACGCCTCATCACAGATTTTTGTTAGAATATTTGAAAGACTTTTACGTAAAGTACCCGAATGTTCCGAAGTTCTCCTTGACCTTCCTTGCTGAACTGACCCACTGGGACAATAATCCAGGAGAGTATTTGGATGTGGATTTCGTAAATACTTTAGAAATGTTCAGCAAATTAGGTTTTCTTGACAATACTCTTCTGATTGTTATGGGAGATCATGGTGCTAGGTATGGAAGAGTACGAAGGACTGTGCAAGGGAAAATAGAGGAGAGACTGCCATTTGTTAGCCTGCATTTTCCCCATAAGTTCAAACTAAAACATCCCAAGTTGATAAAACAACTTGCAAAAAATGCTGATAGATTGACAACTCCTTTTGATATTTATGAATCTCTTAAAGACATTCTTGATTTATCACGCTTACATAAACCTGTGATTTCATCCAGAGGAATAAGTCTCCTTAGAGAAATTCCAGCCAATCGGAATTGTGCGTCTGCTCATATTGACTTGCAGTGGTGTTCCTGTTTAGTGGAAAGTAAAGAAGACACAAATAGCAAGAATATTCAGACTATGGCTTATGAACTTCTGCAACATATCAATCAGTTGACCCAGCCTCTGAGAAATATTTGCCAAGAGCTTTCAATTCTCAAAATAGTTTCTGCCAATTTAATAAGTCCAAATGAAAAGGTGAGTAGATGCATTTGCTGCTCGAGTACATGTATTGTTGCATTACTATTTTTGCTGTATACATTTTACTGCCTGTAAGATTTATTAATGTACTGGTATATAATCCACACGTTTAAAATATAGAACACATTCGCAGACAAGGCAAGAAGTTAAAAAAAAATGCAAATATAAGCATTAAATCATTATTTTTTTTTAAGATATAGTCTCACAACGGCAACACTGTGTCAGTGTGCTAACAAATTTTCATAACGTGCAGCCATTAATGTGTGTTACTCAATTTGTGTGCAATACCATTGCAGTTATGAGACAGATATGTTTTCATTAATAAAGAGTCCATTATTCAGCAGTCAATCATTAACTTTTCTGCTTTTTATACTTCTAGGTTTTAAAGTTTTTGAAGACATTGGACAGTGATCAAAGAGTTTCAAACTTCAGTGCTGAAGTAAGCGTGGATGTCGCCCATTACCAGATCACAGTGGAAACTGTTCCTAACTATGCACAGTATGAAGGGATGATAACAAGGAATCTCAAAGACTCCACATATGAAGTGTTCCATGACATTAGCAGATTAGATCGCTATGGAAACCAGTCTTCATGTGTGAAGAAACTTTATCCTGATCTCAGAAAATTTTGTTACTGCAAATGATTCTCATTGTTGATTTTTGAAAAAACTGTTTTTTCCCTTCATCCATTCACTCTTTGTACACTGGCATTGGTGCTTATTCCTGAATTACTTAGTTAAAACTTTCTTTTTTAGGTCACCTGAGTCACACAGGTGACCTATTGCAATTGGTCTTCGTCCGTCGTCGTGTGTCTGTGCGTCGTGCGTTAACAAGTTTACATTTTTAACTTCTTGAAAACTACAAGGCCAATTGTTACCATTTTTGGTGTGAAGAATCTCTATGGTAAGAGGAATCTGAATTGTGAAATTCATGGCTTTACCACCCCTGGGGCCTCATAGGCGGGGCCAAATATGCAAAAAAAGGACAAATTTTCAAAAATCTTCTCTACTCCCACAAATGTGGGGAAAAAACTAAATGATGGGTATGATGTCCATGAAGCCCTCTACCAAAATTATGAAATTCACGGCCCCTGGGTCAGGGGTTCAGACCCTAAGGTAGGGCCAATATGGCCATATAGTAAAGTGTATTAAATCTTAGAAAATCTTCTTCTCTACTCCCATATATATTTGAGAAAAAACAAAAAAACTAAATGCATGGTTATGATGTCCACGACGTTCTCTACCTTAGTTGTGAAATTCATGACCCCTGGAACGGGTTCAGGCCCTAGGGTGGGGCCAATATAGCCATATGGTGAAAATGTATTAAATCTTAGAAAATCCTCTTCTCTGCTTCCATACATATTTGTGGAAAACTAAATGCATGGTTATGATGTCCACGAAGTTCTCTACCTTAGTTATAAAATTCATGACCCCTGGAACAGGCCTCTACCTAAATTGTGAAATTTATGGTCCCTGGGACAGGGGTTCAGGCCATAGGGCGGGGCCAATATGGCCACATAGTGAAAATGTATTGATTTAATAATATTTTCTTCTGTACTATCACAGTCGTGGGAGATAAAGTCATGCATTGTTATTATGTTCATAATGTCCTGATGTTAAATTGTGAAATTCACTGCCCAGGCCATGGAGCAGAAGTTGAGGCTTTTTATTTGGGGGGGGGGGGAGGGGTGATAAATATGGCCATATATTGAACATTTATTTTTACTTAGGGTAATTGCTGTGTTTCATCCATTAACAATTTTAACTTCATCTTAAAACAACATGTTAAATTGACTTGGCAATATTAAATTAAATATGTGTTCTATTTTAGGAAATCTACTTTTAATATCCTGTGCATTGTATACTTGTAGAAATAAGCTGTATGCATTTTGTGTGCATTATAAATGAAACTGTGAATATTATAAAAGATTGACCATTGAAGGCCAGCATGTCTCTTATTACCAAACGTTTACAATTTTTGGCCCCTGGAGCTAAGGTATAGATAATCCAGATTCCTCAGACTCTTGAACCCCACCCCCCCCTCCCATTTTCATGAATGAATGTTTTTCAAACATCAAATAATAAAAGCGGGGTAACAGTCAGAGAAGTCTCAGATTAGGGTTTATAGACTTCAAAATGAGGCTTAATTAAAATGCAAACATGAGACTCTCTGACAATGTCAATCTAAGGACTATGGTACTCAGCTGACCATCAAGGCCTGTGGGCCTCTTGTTTTTTTTCTCGCAAAGATCACATATCTGCACGTTTTTATTATGTGAATGATTAAATGTTCCTGTTTCATTGGTCTCCTGAGCAAGGTAGATAGATGGACATTAAAATTTTCTTGTGGTTTAAGATGTTGCCAAGATGTTGAGAAAGTATGGGGTAAGCAAATCTGCAAAGGATAAAATTAAAAGATCTCAATAAGAAATCCACACACCTGGAACATCTCATATTCATGCAATAATTGAGTTTTATGAGGATCATTTTTTATATGATGTGTGGGTGAGAAAGAGAGATGTGCAAGTGAGAAGGGAGAGATTATGAGATTCTGGATTTATTTTTGTTAAAAAATAAAAATATATACATAAACCTGGTACATGTATATGAAACTAAATAAAAAGTTTGTCAATTACAATATTATTTTAATATTTCTCATTCTTTCCTCATTCTATCAAATAAAAGCAGAAAATAACTTTAAATAAGTGAACATTGAAGGGAGTTATTTACAAATTTATTTTCGAGGAATTCTCGCATCTCTCTCTTGTTTATGTAAAATATGAAGAATGAATAATGAAAGAACGTGAGCAAGCCCATGCTCCCCCATTACTTGACAATGCTACATATAATGAATGGCAGGGTATGCATGGAATACACAGAATAATAAAGGGGCAAAACTCACAGAAAGTCATCACATCAAAACTTTAACTAAGCAAATATATGCACATTTAAACTTTTGTCTTTATGAACTACAAAGTTTTATGAAATTCTATTTAGTGATTTATAAGGAGTTGTATTGACAAACTGTACCATAATAGCGGCTTGTACCTTTTCCTCCAAAATCTTTTTCAGAGTCCTCCGGATCAAACCCATCTTCGCTAGCCAAGGGTTTACGATCCACTCTGCTCCTCTACAACCATTGGCAGATTTAGCAGACAAAATCAAAACTCGCGCAACGGAAACAATTTTTACGTGATTAACGAATAACATACGATATATAATTACTAATATATAGGGGTTTTTAAAATTATTCTTATTTGTTCTTTTTTCACACGACCATTTCTTCTAATACCTCTTAGATGAAAAATACGTATTTTAGCTGCTCCAATTTAACTCAATCGCTAGACGGCGCTGTGCTATTTCTGAAAACATTGGCGAAATCTGCCAAGGGTTGTAAAGGAGCAGAGTGGATCGTAAACCCTTGGTTAGCGAAGATGGATCAATCCAAATGGAGAAAAAATATAAACACATGAATATGAGTTCCACATACCAGACATAAATGGTTTTTTATGTCTCTGCACATACTCAGTAAAAGCACCAGTAGCACAAGGAGTCGGATCAGGGTGTCATGATGCATACTTAGTCAACTGATTATTCACACGAGAAGCAAATAAATCAACAACTGGTTGAGTGTATACAATAATTATTTTCAAAAACAGTTTTCTGTTTAACATCCATTCCGTGTCATCGCGAATTTCACGGCTTTCTAAATCGGCTAAAGCGTTTAATGAACCTTTAATATGGACAGCTTTTCGGAAAGAAAACGTGGTGACGGTCTGCTAGCTAATGACTCTCGTAAAAATTGTCAATACATGGACAATAACCAAAAATTAAACTGGCTTATGACGAATGAAGATATAAAATTACTTGTACAACTCAGTGAAATGATTCTTAAAAGTGGAGTATGATTTTTATATTTATAGATATATTTAATGTAGAATGTATTTATTTTTACGGGGGGGGGGGGGGTGTCATGTTATGTATAAGCATACTGGCTTGAACACTTTGAGTACAAGTAGGCCAGTCTGATTTACTGTGCAGGTACTGTCCCTTGGTACACCTTTTTCTGTATAGCTGCAGTGTTCATGCATTATCTCACACAGTTAAATGTGTATATCTCACACATATATTTCATTGTATTGATGAATCATTTTACATATGGTTCTTTGTAATATGAACTTGGAGGTTCTAGGCTATTATTTCATTCATTATTTGTTATAGTCATGATACTATAATGTATATGCCCCCTGAGGGCCCTTGATTGGAAAAAAAAACTACATGGATATAGAAATGTCAACCTGCGACCACTGACATCTAGTCCGTAAATCACCTAAATACTGCTCTCCAAACCACAGTAAGAGACGCATCCGTGAACATTTCTAATGAAGGAGGTTTTCTTCTAATTGGCGATTTCATCAGACACGTAGCATCAGTGGGGGCCTGCCCCCCCCCCATTCATTCTTGCAGCAAACATTTTTCTTAAATTTACCTATAAAAAAGTGAATTAACATGGAGTTGCCCCCCCCCCCCCACTTTTTTGGGGTGGATATAAAAAATCTTAAGTGAAAAAAAAAAAGAAATTAACAGTGAAATTAAAATAAATTGAAGTTAAAGGTATAGTACAACCCCCCAACCCCCCCCCCCCCTTCGGATTAGGATTTTCACGATTTGGAGAAGTTGTAATTTGTTTTTTGCTTGTCAAGACTTCTGATGAGTCTGCCCCCTTTCAAAAACGATGCTACGTGCCTGTTCATACATTCTATGTTATTATACCACTATTTTATCGATAAATCACTAATAGAACCACCAGATATACACACAGTTGCATCATAATCTCCTTAAAATTAAGAAATCACTCTAAATGTAATGTCAGATTTAGGAGTAAGAAATACCGATGATATAAACTGATCATCACACGGTATAGCTTCCCAAATTACACATTTGTCTATCAATTTCTGTATTTCACAATCCAAATGCACTGCTTGTGTACTATTCGTGCACAATTTTGAGAAGGAAAAGCTGTTAACTCTAATTTGTATCCAGACACAATATCTAAAATGACTTTGACATTTGTTATTTCTTTCCAATTTGATAAAAAAAAATGTTGTAGTCTGCCAGCAATTAACAAGTCTTTTTCTTGAATTACCATAATTATAACAATTTTCAACACCAATACAATTTCTAATATAGTTTAAACTAAAGTTACACAAAATATATAAGGGTTTGTTTTAGCAGTAAAAAAATTATATCACTTACTAGGGACACTACAAATTTATCTTTTCTTCGTCAACTCCAAATGAATCAAACAAATATCTTTCATTACTTAAAATCGCCTTTAATTAAAACTTCAGGTAAAATAACCTACTTCCGTCTAGCTCCAACAATAAAAAAAACAAAACAAAACAAGAACGACTTGAAGGGTGGTTACTGTTAAAATGTTAACTGCAAGAGATTTTTAATTGTTTTTTTGGCTGAAACTGTTACTTTTTATGTTATTTTTAAGCATACATATATTTAAGGGATGAATAAAAAAAGGTAACACTTGAAATAAAAAAAGTGAAGGGTTTGTTTTAGCAGTAATAAAATTATATCACTTACTAGGGACACAGTAACAGTTTTAGCCACAAAAAAACTCATTAAAAATCATCCTCACTTGCTTGTTGAGGGTTTTATCAACATATTTTTTGTAATTTTAAAGTTTTTAAACTAAAAAAAATAGACTTATATACACTGTTGATAATTTTTAAAAAATGAACAGAACTGTAAGGGAAAAAATGCGACTTAAAATTAAAAGTGAAAGAAATGTTATGTTTTTGGTGATTGTTTTACTAAAATCGCAATTTGATAAAATGATTCAATGGATAAAAACAAAAACACGAGCCGACATTACCGTGGAAGGTCAATATTTAACATTGACCAACAAAACACACAGAACACTAGCGATTCAAAATTTTGAAAAGCAAGTGAAAAGAAAGTTTATCATCGACCTTAGGATCTTTGGACAGTTTCATAAGGATTATCCTGAGTCGATGAAACAAATCAAAATTCATATATCATAAAAACAGAACGACATGAGGGGTGTTTTTTGTTCAAACGTTAACTGCAAGCGAATTTTATAATTTTTTCCTTCTTAAACAATCTTTTAGCAATCCTGTACATGTGCAATAAGTTGCAATAAAATCTGCCAATAAGATAAAAGAGAACCATTTCTGTAATAAAATTTTATCACTTACTAGGGACATTCGTTAAAAATTTATCCTTTCCTCTTCAACTCAAGATCAATGGATGATTTTTAATAATTTTTTGGGGCTAAAACTGTTACTTTTTTGTTATTTTTATGCATACATATATTTAAGGAATGAATCAAAAAAGGGAACACTTTAAAAAAAAGTGAAGGGTTTGTTTTAGCAGTAATAAAATTATATCACTTACTAGAGACACTTCAAATTTATCTCTTCTACGTCAACTCCAAATGAATCCAACAAATATCTTTCCTCACTTAAAATCGCCTTTAATTAAAACTTCTGCTATAATAATCTATTTCCGCCCAACTCTAATAATCAATAAACAGGACGACATGAAAGGTGTTTTCTGTTCAAATGTTAACTGTAAGAGGATTTTTTAAATTATCAACAGTGTATGAGTCTATCTTTCTGTTTTTAGCTTAAATACTTTAATATTACAAAAAAATATTTTGATAGGGCTCCCCACAAGCAAGTGAGGATGACTTTTAATGGTTTTTTTTATTGCTTAAACTGTTATTTTTTTTGGATATTTTTATGCTTACATATATTTAAGAGATGAATCAAAAAAGGTAACACTTTAACTAAGAAAAGTGAAAGGTTTGTTTTAGCAGTAATAAAATTATATCACTTACTATGGACACTACAAATTTATCTTTTCTTCGTCAACTCCAAATGAATCCAACAAATATCTTTCCTTACTTAAAATCGCCTTTAATTAAAACTTCTGCTATAATAATCTATTTCCGCCCAACTCTAATAATCAATAAACAGGACGACATGAAGGGTGTTTTCTGTTCAAATGTTAACTGCAAGAGTATTTTTAAAATTATCAACAGTGTATATAAGTCTATTTTACTTTTTTCTTTTTCTAGCTTAAATACTTTAATATTGCAAAAAATATCTAGATAGGGCTCCCCACAAGCAAGTGAGGATGACTTTTAATAAGTTTTTTTTTTGTGCTAAAACTGTTACTTTTTTGGTTATTTTTATGCATACATATATTTAAGAGATGAATCAAAAAAGGTAACACTTTAACTAAGAAAAGTTATGGATTTGTTTTAGCAGTAATAAAATTATATCACTTACTATGGACAATACAAATTTATCTTTACTTTGTCAATTTCAAATGAATCCAACAAATATCTTTCCTCACATAAAATCGCCTTTAATTAAAACTTCTGCTATAATAATCTATTTCCGCCCAACTCTAATTATGAATAAACAGGACGACATGAAGGGTGTTTTCTGTTCAAATGCTAAACGCAAGAGGATTTTTTAAAATTATCAATAGTGTGTATGAGTCTATTTTTCTTCTTTTCTTTTTTTTAGCTTAAATACTTTAATATTACAAAAAATATGTAGATAGGGCTCCCCACAAGCAAGTGAGGATGATTTTTAATACGTTTTTTTTATTGCTAAAACTGTTACTTTTTTGGTTATTTTTATGCATACATATATTAAAGAGATGAATCAAAAAAGGTAACACTTTATATAAAAAAGTGAAGGGTTTGTTTTAGCAGTAATAAAATTGTATCACTTACTAGAGACACTACAAATTTTTCTTTTCTTCGTCAATTCCAAATGAATCCAACAAATATCTTTCCTCACTTAAAATCGCCTTTAATTAAAACTTCTGCTATAATAATCTATTTCCGCCCAACTCTAATAATCAATAAACAGGACGACATGAAGGGTGTTTTCTGTTCAAATGTTAACTGCAAGAGTATTTTTAAAATTATCAACAGTGTATATTAGTCTATTTTTCTTTTTTCTTTTTCTAGCTTAAATACTTTAATATTGCAAATAATATCTAGATAGGGCTCCCCACAAGCAAGTGAGGATGACTTTTAATAAGTTTTTTGTTGTTGCTAAAACTGTTACTTTTTTGGTTATTTTTATGCATACATATATTTAAGAGATGAATCAAAAAAGGTAACACTTTAACTAAGAAAAGTTAAGGATTTGTTTTAGCAGTAATAAAATTATATCACTTACTATGGACAATACAAATTTATCTTTACTTTGTCAATTCCAAATGAATCCAACAAATATCTTTCCTCACTTAAAATCGCCTTTAATTAAAACTTCTGCTATAATAATCTATTTCCGCCCTACTCTAATTATGAATAAACAGGACGACATGAAGGGTGTTTTCTGTTCAAATGCTAAACGCAAGAGGATTTTTTTAAATTATCAATAGTGTGTATGAGTCTATTTTTCTTCTTTTCTTTTTTTTAGCTTAAATACTTTAATATTACAAAAAATATGTAGATAGGGCTCCCCACAAGCAAGTGAGGATGATTTTTAATTCGTTTTTTTTTATTGCTAAAACTGTTACTTTTTTGGTTATTTTTATGCATACATATATTTAAGAGATGAATCAAAAAAGGTAACACTTTATATAAAAAAGTGAAGGGTTTGTTTTAGCAGTAATAAAATTGTATCACTTACTAGAGACACTACACATTTTTCTTTTTTTCGTCAATTCCAAATGAATCCAACAAATATCTTTCCTCACTTAAAATCGCCTTTAATTAAAACTTCTGCTATAATAATCTATTTCCGCATAACTCTAATAATCAATAAACAGGACGACATGAAGGGTGTTTTCTGTTCAAATGTTAACTGCAAGAGTATTTTTAAAATTATCAACAGTGTATATTAGTCTTTTTTTCTTTTTTCTTTTTCTAGCTTAAATACTTTAATATTGCAAAAAATATCTAGATAGGGCTCCCCACAAGCAAGTGAGGATGACTTTTAATAAGTTTTTTGTTGTTCCTAAAACTGTTACTTTTTTGGTTATTTTTATGCATACATATATTTAAGAGATGAATCAAAAAAGGTAACACTTTAACTAAGAAAAGTTAAGGATTTGTTTTAGCAGTAATAAAATTATATCACTTACTATGGACAATACAAATTTATCTTTACTTCGTCAATTCCAAATGAATCCAACAAATATCTTTCCTCACTTAAAATCGCCTTTAATTAAAACTTCTGCTATAATAATCTATTTCCGCCCAACTCTAATTATGAATAAACAGGACGACATGAAGGGTGTTTTCTGTTCAAATGCTAAACGCAAGAGGATTTTTTAAAATTATCAATAGTGTGTATGAGTCTATTTTTCTTCTTTTCTTTTTTTTTAACTTAAATACTTTAATATTACAAAAAATATGTAGATAGGGCTCCCCACAAGCAAGTGAGGATGACTTTTAATACGTTTTTTTATTGCTAAAACTGTTACTTTTTTTGTTATTTTTTTGCATACATATATTAAAGAGATGAATCAAAAAAGGTAACACTTTATATAAAAAAGTGAAGGGTTTGTTTGCTAAAACTGTTACTTTTTTTGTTATTTTTTTGCATACATATATTAAAGAGATGAATCAAAAAAGGTAACACTTTATATAAAAAAGTGAAGGGTTTGTTTTAGCAGTAATAAAATTGTATCACTTACTAGAGACACTACAAATTTTTCTTTTCTTCGTCAATTCCAAATGAATCCAACAAATATCTTTCCTCACTTAAAATCGCCTTTAATTAAAACCTCAAATGTTAACTGCAAGAGGATTTTTTTTTAGTTATCAACAGTGTATATTAGTCTTTATTTCTTTTTTTTTTTTAGCTTAAATACTTTAATATTACAAAAAATATGGAGATTAGGGTCTCCACAAGCAAGTGAGGATGATTTTTAATAAGTTTTTTTTTACTGCTAAAACTGTTACTTTTTAGTTATTTTTATGCAGACATATATTTAAGGGATGAATCGAAGAAGGTATCACTTTAGATTAAAAAAAGTGAATAACAATATGAGAGAACATTGTACGTTCCAAAATAAAAAAGCATTGTGTGAAATGTAGAAAATTTTGAGCGTATGAAATGCTTAATACTTCCGTGAAACAAAAATCAGGAAAAAAAAAAGAATATTTGTGTATTCTGTGGAAATTTATAGTGAACATGCAAGACAATAACTATATGTTTGTAATGTATTTTAGGCAGCATTTCTTAAATCATACATTTTCCGTGGCTTAGTCCATATAGGCAAAAAAAAAGCAAAAAAAAAAAAACAAGAGTGTCAGTGACAGTATCATGATTATGTAAAGCACTTTTAATACTCTTTCATTGTAAAGGCTAAGAAAAAAAATTAATATGCTACATTATTTTTTGAAATGTAAAATAAACCAACATATAAATGCACGTAAAAGAGTTTGTTTTTATCTTTCAAAGTTAATTTTTGTCAATGCAATGTACGTATGTATTCAAAGAGAACTCGAGAAACGGATAAACCGTCCATGATACTGCACTCGGTGATCTGTTATGGGTTCCCCGAGACATTTGAATTCTGCGTCAGCGGTAATTTTTATCAGCCAATGAGCGCGGCCACAAGATTGATCACCTGTCTGCCAGTCAAACGTGATCCTCACATTAACAACCTTTTGACCTTTTGAGTAACCAATCAGAATCAGCCACATTTTATAAACATCCGTACATTAATAGACCCCCCCCCCCAGTTTTATTTCTCATTTTTTTGTAAACTAATGATATCGGTGGTTTTAGTTTCTGTTTCCTTTTCCACGAAACAAATATCTTAGTTTGTTTTCCCTTCTTATCATCATCATCATCATCATCATCATCATCATCGTCATCTGGGTTGTTGACTTTTAATTGAACAAGAATAGGTATGGGTTACCCCATATCTAAGATAGGCAACTTTTGATTGATTAAATTCAATCTAATTAAAAAAAAAATGAACATTGTCACCAGTCTTTGGTCAGTAGCAAACAGTGCACACATCCTTAAACAGAGTCTACACGAGTGCAATCAGAAATATATGCACGCATGGTGCCTGTGTGCAGGTGTTGCATAACCATTCTGTCATTAAAAAAAAGAAAAGAAGCACACTCATACACAATAAACGAGTTTGTGTAATATCAAGCGAACAACAATTATGAAAGTAATAATTTTTGTGTTAATATAAGCAATATTGGTTAGTGAAAAACTTGTATAAATCAGTATTCATTTGTGAAAAAAATGTCAATCGGAGAATAATATATAATTTTGTGAAAAAGACTGAGGAGACAGCTAGCGTAGTACTATGAATACTTTACATTTAGATTTCTAAGGGAAAAGTGATTTTTAAAAATATAATTTTAAGTTAATTTTGTTTTCTTCCAAGTATAGAATAAAGATCGATATTCTAAACATTTGTCGTAATGGTGTATCTGCTGATCATGAATGGAACTATAATTTTCAGTGCAATTGTGTAAAGAGTACCTGACTACAGTAATATATCTTGAATATAAAGATAGTAAGCACTTATCAAAGAAAATACAGCCCTATACCACCTTAAATCATTATTTTTCGAAAGATATAGTCTCATAACTGCAACAGTGTATGCTAACAATATTTTTTTAACGCGCTAATGTGTATTCTCAATTGTGTGCACACACCATTGCAGTTATGAGACAGAAATGCTTTCATTAATTAAGAGTCCATTATTCAGCAAAGTCATTCATAAACTTTTTTGCTTTTTATACTTCTAGGTTTTAAAGTTTTTGAAGACATTGGACAGTGATCAAAGAGTTTCAAACTTCAGTGTAAAAGTAAGCGTTGACGTCGCTCATTACCAGATCACAGTGGAAACTGTTCCTAACTATGCACAGTACGAGGGGATGGTAACAAAGAATCTCAAAGATTCCACTTATGAAGTGTTCCATGACATTAGCAGACTAGATCGCTATGGAAACCAGTCTTCAAGGGTGAAGAAACTTTATCCTGATCTCAGAAAAGTTTGTTACTGCAAATGATTCTCATTGTTGGTTTCTGGAGAAAATGTTTCCCCCTTCATTTAACTCTTTGTACATTGGTATTGGTGCTTATATTCCTGAATAACTTACATGTAGTTTATTTATTTTATTTTTTCAAAGATCACGTCTCTTTTTGTCATGTTAATGATGGAATGTTCCTCTGTCATTGCTCTCCTGAGATGGATGGACATCAATTTTCTAGTGGGTGATGTTGCCAAGATGTTGAGAAAGTATTGGTTAATTAAGCAAATCTGCAAAGGTTATTTTCTCTCTAAAATTAAAAGATCTCAATAAGAAATCCACAAATTAGGAACTTCTTATATTCATGCCATAATTGAGTTTCTGAGAATCATTTTTATGTGGTGTGTGGGTGAGAGAGAGAGAGAGAGAGAGAGAGAGAGAGAGAGAGAGAGAGAGAGAGAGAGAGAGAGATGTGAGAAGGGAGAGATTATGGGATTCTAGATCTATTTTTGTCAAAAAATTAAAATGATAAAAATATATACTTATACCCGGTACATGTATATGCCACTGATTAAAAAGATTGTCAATTACTAAAATCTTTTTGTACCTCTTGTTTTTTCCTCATTCTATTAAATAAAGGCAGAAAATAACTTTAAATGAGTCCAACATTGAAGTTTGGAAGTTATTTACAAATTTATTTTTAAGGAATTCTCTCACCCCTCATTTATGTTAAATAAAGAACATGAGCAAGCTCATGCGCCCACATTACTTGACCATGCTATATATGGGTCATTCTCAAAAAAAAGGTGGATTTTCTCAAGTACCACTTGTTAAAAAAACAAAGTACTTACAACCAAATTGAATTTATCATATTTTGTACTATGCATATCATGTTGTCTCAGAGTTGGCGAAATATAGTGAAAATGTACAGGACAATGTGTCCTGTAAATTTTCAAAATTTGCAGGGCATAACAAAAATCTTCCGGACAAGTAATAAATAACACAAAAGACACATTTTAAATGTTGAGACATCTTATTTACTGAATTCAGCCTAATCAGTCTCAATTTCATAAACAATGGATTTTAATTAGTTATTTTGTACAAAAGATTGTTCCAATTCTTCTTCTTTTCAGTGTTTTCCAGTTTTTACAAAAAAATTGTACATGGTATACAAAATATGAATTGACTCAACCACTTGCGTTCTTATCCCTTTTTTTACTGAACAATGCCGGTAATCACATATTGGTCTTCGGCAATGGCGTCGTATTCCAGTTTTAGTCCCGTTAACTTTTCCTCTTCGTTAAATTCATCCTTACATTGAGGAATGCATTCGAGCCGAATTTTGCCATTAGAATTACATCCTAATCTGTAAAAACGATGGGGTCTTGAAAGTTTTGCCCATATTTCCGTCTTTTTAACGGCTTGCTTGGCATGCTTTATTTGTTCTTTAGAATTGTTGATCGTCCTTTTAATGTTGGTTAAACTTAAACGAAAGTCTTTGTTCACCGTACTTTTTGGAAATGCTTTTTCTGTTATCCATTTGTTGGTCAAGTACTCGAATTCAACGTAGGAGAGTTGGGACAAATTGTTGGTAAACATTTTTTTGTTATACATCATTGCCGAGTACGGGGTGTTTGATATAAAAGGGTAATAATATTTTTTATTAATTGTGTTCCCTCTTGATAACGTGTCTAGCGTTAGAAATATTTGGTCTGAAATGGGATGACGTACTCTTCCAATCATCTGTATCATTTCTCCGATGGGAGGGGTGACCCATTCTCCTTTTTTGTTCACATTAGAAATCACTCCGTATACGCAATAAAAATGATTGCGAATGTCGATGGAGTGTCCTGCTGATATGGCCGATGTGTAAACGACCACGTCGTACTTTGAGAAATCAATGGTGTTGACGTTTAAGGTCGACTTGCTATGAATAGCAAGAACTTTTTTGTTGCTAAACAATTTTACAATGATGTCAACCCACACCACTGAAGGAACGGCAACGGCAATTTTTTTTCCCTGAACATGCACGTGGTGCATCATGTTTAATAAAAATGCCTTATTATAGTACAAGGGGATCGTTGTAGTGTCGTCCGTGATTTCTATGTAATTTCCAAATATGTATTTATCGTTAAATAGAGGTACGATGGTTTTGGATTGGACGGGACCGGAAACTAATTGCAAAGCATTTATGGTTTTTTTTTCACCCACTCTTTGAAATTGTTGTAAACTTTCGGGCGAAAACAATCGGGCTGGAAAATTACATTCTTCCCCATGTTTGAACATTTGGCACATGCCTCTGGTAAGAATGAGTGTGTAAGAACTAAACATGGCATCCATAATTAAGACTTTAGACCTTAAGCTGCAAACAAATTCCCCAAGAAGGTCTAAAGTTTCATTTGGATCCACGTTCTTCATTTCTAAATTTCCCATGGTGGTCTCGACTTCGTCAATCACCACGAGGTCGTAATCGTTATCTTTGACGTTGTCGAGTGAATTGATTACGACCACGTGTACGGTTGTTCCTTCTTCATAAAAATAGGTCGTGGGCGAGGTAACTCTTTCTACGTTATCTTTATCGGATAACACCTCTTTAATTCTCTTCGTCAGCTCTTCAGCCAGTTTTCTTCTTCCTATCACGTACAATACCTTTGATCTGGTCGGTAGTTTTTTTATCAATTGTATTGCATGGTGTGTTTTTCCGGAACCCATTTTACCGGAAATTAATTCAACGTCGCTTTTGTTGTTTAGGTCTAAACACGAAAAATCTGTGACCTCCCTGAACGTTGGCATTGGTTTGCACAGCAATTTTGGAATGCCTTCTTTCCAAACGGGTTCGTACATGTACTTATTGTATACTTCGTTTGGAAAAGAAGACACATCGATGTTCAAACCGATCCTGTTTAAAAACTTCACGTGATTAGACCGACATTGAAGATCTATTTTAGAAGCAATCCAATTGTAGTTTTTCTCAGCCTTGTCATACAATGAATGGTTCATCCATAGAATTACGCGTTCTTTAGGCGGATCGTAGATGGCAATCACGGCATTTAAGAATCGAAAATACCAATCGAAATTTCGGTGACGTAGCATTTTTCCATCTATTTCGAACCACTGATTTACTTTTAGATTCTCAAAATATTCAGTGGTTTCCACGTCTTTTAACAACCGAGCATCGTCTCTGCTCGGTAGCACCGTGTCGAGATAATGCCGTATTTGCTTTGGCGTAAAAGGGTCCTGCATGTGATTTAATCTTCTAAATTCTTCATCTTTGGGAAGTTTAACCGTTACGTAATTTGTAGCAAATCGACCACAAATAAAAATAGGCTCCAGCAAACATTTGTACCCCTCTAATTCCTCTGTCTCAAACGGAGAACAATCTGTCTCCGGTTTCGTCTGCCCGGGAAGTCTCATCAACCTGTTTTTAGTATAAACGGCGCCGTCATAGGCAAAATTATACATTCTTTTGGACAATATTTTGTAATCCGAAATTTCTTCTATTTTCTCTCCGTCTTCTTGCTCTGAAACCCAACTCTTAAAAGCTTTCATAAAAGAAGTGTGACGGTGCACATTTTGATTTTTATATATTTTACGTAATAATTACTTATAGTCTATAATATTTCGTAAATGTTTTAATTATTTTATATTTTACAATTTAAGATTTAAGGTACGTGAAAGTTAAGAATTTCTGGGCTAAAGAAATATTAAGAAGAAAGCGTCGTGCTAGATAAATAATGTACATGGGTTCGGATTAACGTTTACACGTTTCCTTTTTGTTCGGATCTAGAAAGTTAGTAACAATTTATTTTGGAATAAATCATTCTCACATTTCGGCAATTATCAAATGTTCAAGTTAAGAAGTAATGCAAACAAAAGTCGGTCTTTCTATTCAACTGTCAGTACGTAGGTATTTGAGTTAATTTTACTATCACTTTAGGATTAACGCATAACAATAGATGCCAGGGATAGTGAGAAACTCTTCCGCTAATTGAATAAAAATTAAGGTAAAAGGGGACGCTAACCTCGCGAGGCTCCCCAAAGGAAATTCAATAAAGTCATTATAATAATTTGTTAATTACACTGTAATTACCCCCTTTGAGTGACCTCACTGAGGACAGGTCGAGGATTAAGTTTATTCCCCCGTCTCCCTCTCGTCACTTACGCTTGGGACACAGAGGAATAAACATCATATGTACATTGTATCCTCGACCTTGTCTTTATTCAGGTCAGTATTTTTATGTTTTATAAGTTAGATTGTTTATATGAATTATAGGTATTTTTATTATTTAATCAAGTTATTAAAAATTAAGTTAAAGTGATAGCTTTAAATTAACATTAAGAAATTAGTAAAAGTTCCATAACATTTTTAACTTGGGTGTTAAGATAATTTTAAACATAATTTTGTACAGTAAATCCGATTCATATTCACTTAATTTAATGATAATTTAATACTAATTTGGGTATTGGGTTCAGTATTTGAAAATTTGTTTAGTCAATATTTTTACTTTAAAATTATAATACTGTCAATCAACGGCCGGGAATTGATACCGGAAGTTGATTTTAAATATGGCCGCCACTCTTTAAATGGCGGACCAGTGATGTTATATTAATGTCTATTTTAATCATGTTCTTTAATAATGTTCAATTTAAATTTAATTGTCAATATGTTGTAATTAATATTCATTTTTATACTGTGTCACTTACGCTTGGGACACAGAGGAATAAACATCATATGTACATTGTATCCTCGACCTTGTCTTTATTCAGGTTTATAAGGTTTCTAACCATATACGTCCGGGCGTAAGGCTAATTACAACAGCGAGTTCCCCTTTACGAGAAGAACTTCGTAAAACTTAGTAACAATTTATTTTGGAATAAATCATTCTCACATTTCGGCAATTATCAAATGTTCAAGTTAAGAAGTAATGCAAACAAAAGTCGGTCTTTCTATTCAACTGTCAGTACGTAGGTATTTGAGTTAATTTTACTATCACTTTAGGATTAACGCATAACAATAGATGCCAGGGATAGTGAGAAACTCTTCCGCTAATTGAATAAAAATTAAGGTAAAAGGGGACGCTAACCTCGCGAGGCTCCCCAAAGGAAATTCAATAAAGTCATTATAATAATTTGTTAATTACACTGTAATTACCCCCTTTGAGTGACCTCACTGAGGACAGGTCGAGGATTAAGTTTATTCCCCCGTCTCCCTCTCGTCACTTACGCTTGGGACACAGAGGAATAAACATCATATGTACATTGTATCCTCGACCTTGTCTTTATTCAGGTCAGTATTTTTATGTTTTATAAGTTAGATTGTTTATATGAATTATAGGTATTTTTATTATTTAATCAAGTTATTAAAAATTAAGTTAAAGTGATAGCTTTAAATTAACATTAAGAAATTAGTAAAAGTTCCATAACATTTTTAACTTGGGTGTTAAGATAATTTTAAACATAATTTTGTACAGTAAATCCGATTCATATTCACTTAATTTAATGATAATTTAATACTAATTTGGGTATTGGGTTCAGTATTTGAAAATTTGTTTAGTCAATATTTTTACTTTAAAATTATAATACTGTCAATCAACGGCCGGGAATTGATACCGGAAGTTGATTTTAAATATGGCCGCCACTCTTTAAATGGCGGACCAGTGATGTTATATTAATGTCTATTTTAATCATGTTCTTTAATAATGTTCAATTTAAATTTAATTGTCAATATGTTGTAATTAATATTCATTTTTATACTGTGTCACTTACGCTTGGGACACAGAGGAATAAACATCATATGTACATTGTATCCTCGACCTTGTCTTTATTCAGGTTTATAAGGTTTCTAACCATATACGTCCGGGCGTAAGGCTAATTACAACAGCGAGTTCCCCTTTACGAGAAGAACTTCGTAAAAGAAGCATGCTCTTCCTTATTTTTAAAAAGGAGAGTTTCGTAAATGACATGGTATGAATGTTTGTATTTTAATTCTTCTAACCCGGTATCACGGTTAATTATTTTCTTTTCTCTGGACCCCTTTGTTACAAAAAGATTGGATTTTACATTATAGTGCCAAAGTTTAAGAAAGCGGTCAAACAAGTCTAATACGATATAGAGTTTGTTATTATTGTTTGATTCGTCTGGATCGCTCATCCATTCTACATCAAAATAGTGGCGTCTTCTTTCATCTCGCACCACCTCGTAAAAGTTTTTATTCTCCTTGACTATCTTTTCCATCAACGCATGTTCGTCACATATATGATCTCGCGATCGATGGAAAGAATTACATTGTGCAATCCAATACTGCTTAGTAGGTGATGAACTGGAAACGTCCTGTGCAATTCTCACTTGCCCGATATTCGATTGATGCGGTCCCTTTTTGTTAGCTTTGGATGACATTTCAATAAATTTATCCATTTGCCTTTGACAGTCTTCTTCTTTTTGGAAAGGGTTTTTGTCGTTGTATCCTTCTATAGACCACTTGCAGGTATCTTTCTTATTTTTCATGTCTTTGTGTGTTACTCTCTGAAGGTCGACATTAAACTTTCTTTTCACCCGCCGTTCAAAATTTTGAATCGCTTGTGTTTTGTTTCTTTTGTTGGTCAATGTAAAATATTGACCTTCCACGGTAATGTCGGCTCGTATTTCTGTTTTTAACCATTGAATCATTTTATCAAATTGCAATTTTGGCGAATCAATCGCCAAAAACATACGACTTCTTCCACTCTCAATTTTAAGTCGCATATTTTCCCTTACAATTCTGTTTATTATTATTTTTTAAAATATCAAGTCTATTTTTTTTTTTAGCTTAAATACTTTAAAATTAAAAAAATTATGTAGGTAAAGCTCCCTATAAGCAAATAAAAAAAGTGAAGGGATTGTTTAGCAGTAATAAAATTATATCACTTACTAGGGACACTACAAATTTATTCCCTCCTCTACAACTCAAAATGAATCCAACAAAAATATTTCCTTACTTAAAATCGCCTTGAAATAAAACTTCCGGTAAAATAACCTACTTCCGCCCAACTCTAACAATCAAAAAACACAATGACATGAAGGGTGATTTCTGTTCAAGTGTTAACTGCAAGAGGAAAAAAAAATCAATTTTCCGATCTCTTATACACTTTTAGCAATCCTGCTCATGCGCAATAAGTTGCATTAAAACTAGCCAATCAGATTAAAGAGAACCGTTTCTTCAATATATCAACGTGTCAGCTTGATGACGCGACTTCTAAATATAGAATGAAATATATCACTTACTACGGACATTACTAATTCATCCTTTCCTCTTCAACTCGAAACGAATGAATGATTTTTAATAAAAAAAATTTGGCGATAACTGTTACTTTTTTATTATTTTTATGCATACATATATTTAAGAGATGAATCAAAAAAGGTAACACTTTAAATAAAAAAAAGTGAAGGGTTTGTTTTAGCAGTAATAGAATTAAATCACTTACAAGGGAAACTAAAAATTTTTCTTTTCCTCTTCAACTCAAAATGAATCCAACAAATATCGATTCCTTAATAAGTTTTTTTATGGCTAAAACTGTTACTTTTTTGTTATTGTTATGCATACATATATTTAAGAGGATGAATCAAAAAAGGTAACACTTTAGTCTTTAGATAAAAAATAAGTGGATACTTATATGAGAGAACATTGTATGTTCCAAAATAAATAAGCATTGTGTGAAATGTAGAAAAATTTGAGCGTATGAAATGCTTAATATCCCTGTTAAACAAAAATCAGGAAAAGAAGAATATTTGTATATTCTGTGGAAATTTATAGTGACCATCCGAGACAATAACTATGTATTGATTTTTCCCGTGGCTTAGTCCATATCGCCTATCGGGAACAAAACAAGAGTGTCAGTGACAGTATCATGGTTATGTAAAGCGCTTTTAATACTCTTTCATTCTAAAGGCTAAGAAAACATATTTAACAGTTAATTTTTGTCAATGCAATGCATGAATGCAAAGAGAATTCGAGAAACGGATAAACCGTCCATGATACTGCACTCGGTGATCTGTTTTGGGTTCCCCGAGACATTTGAATTCTGCGTCAGCGGTAATTTTTATCAGCCAATGAGCGCGGACACAAGAGGGCCATTTACGTCATTACAGTATAACTTTCACTATAGATTCTTACCAAAATTTCGCAATTTTAGATACAGATTAAAAATTCAAAAAGAACTTCTGGGAAAAATCCTCTTGACATCTTTTTAAACAACGCTTCATTTACAATTTTCTAGCAAAATACACACGTGCATCCAGCAAGGCGTGAGACTTTGTTTAATACGGCGAAGTTACACATGTGGTTGAAAATCAAGCCCGGGCCTTTTCACACCCCCCTTCCTCCGGAAACAACACGCATCAAAACTGGGATAGTCAGACATCTTACACATTGCCTTTCATCTCATCACTGTCGCGGGTGGTAACGTAAATACTGTTATGACACCTGCATTGTATATCGCTCGCGCATATCAGACAGGCATTGCCAGTCTAGACAGGTGATTACCGCCATCGAAATCGGGATTCCTGGCTTGATTGACGCGCCCTCTATCGCTGCTGCTTTATACTACAGTATGGGAAATAATCAAGTACATGTATTTACTCGATCTAATTAGTCTCTAATATCAAACTGAGCCGATTCGTGTTTCCTGTGTTGGTTAAATATGTCAATCAAAAAAAAAACCCCAAAAAACCCATTTTACATAGTTGTTTCAGTTCATCTTTTTTTTTTTATCCAATTAATGCTATAATTTGTAATATGAGAGAAGATTGTACGTTCCAAAATAAATATAAGTATTGTGTGAAATGTAGAAAAATTTGAGATTATGAAATGCTTAATACCCCTGTTAAAACAAAATCAGAAGAAAAAAAAAGAATATTTGTATATTATGTGGAAATTTATAGTGACCGTGCGAGACAATAACTATGTTTGTATTGTATTTTAGGCAGCATTTCTTAAATCAATACATTTCCTGTAGCTTAGTCCATATCGCCAAAAAACAAGAGTGTCAGTGACAGTATCATGATTATGTAAAACACTTTTAATACTCTTTCATTTTAAAGGCTAAGAAAATATCTTTCACATGTAATTTTTGTCAATGCAAGGTCAGTGGCGTATATTCCATATAGGCTAAAAGGCTGCAGCCTACACATCATTTTATCAAGATGTATAAATATATGATTTTCGGCAAAGAAAAGGGTAAAGACTTTATTCATCTTCGTGCCATAATGGGCCAAGAACGACTTAGTAATCTTGCTGTTATTCATGTTCACAAAGACTTCGTTTGATTTTGATAATGCTATAACAGAGTTTATCTCTATAAAACATAGATTCCTATTGCTAGAATAAAAAGTGATTACTGGACAAAATATTTTGGTTATAATAAAAGTAGTAAAGCTTAAATATGGCGTATCTGAACTAAAAAAGAATAATAATACGAAATTGAGTGTAGATACACATGATATATGTTATGCTCATTCAAATTAAAATTTTCAACGGTTTTTAACTCGGATAACCTCACGTTTATATTGTTAAATTTACTTATAACTTTTTTATTCAAATCTCGATTATTTTTGTAAGTCGGTATTCAGATAAATCGGCCATTGTTAAATAGATTTTTGATATCTTTGAAACGCGATTGATTCAAGTTTACGGAAAAAGTCCTATCTTTATATAAAGTAATGAAACAAATGGCAGATGTTTTTAATTTTGGATATCTGAACTCATCAACAATACGCCATATAAACCTTTAAATAAATAATTATTTGAATCCGAAATAAATTTTCAGAAGCGAAGCATTAACAACGTATTATTTCAATTTGGAATGATTTTTCAGGAAGAAAGTTTCCATATTTACTAGGAACTATAAAGTCCATATGCACGCTGTTAAAATTTGTCAATTTTGCCAAGAGGTCGACAATTTTAATTTCTGATTCATTGAAACCTAAAATATGTTATTTATCATAATTACATGGCAAATAACAATGTAGCTGTCTTCCAATTCGCATTTATCATAATTACATGGCAAATAACAATGTGGCTGTCTTCCAATTTGCAAAATAAAAAAATCAAAATTTTCTATAAGATGATTTTTTTCTTTTGTGGTACTATGACAAAAATTCAAATGGACTCATTTTTCAATTTTTCTCGGTGGCCCACCGACCCCCCCTCCCCTCCTTCCCCTCCAACAGGCGACCCCGTCTTCCATACCTACCCCCCTTCTGCGCTTCGCGTCTAATGTGAATCTCCGATGTCTCACACTGTTGTAATTGGGAAAAATTTATCTGAGAAAAAAAAAACCACAGAAGAAAGTTTTGATTCACATTTAATATGCACTAAAATAAACTTTGATTGTTATTAAGAATAATTTACTGGATGTACTGTTCATTAACTCTGATTTAGCCTTCACATGTACGCCACTGAATGTATGTATGGAGAACTCGAGAAACGGATATACTGCACTGGCAGTGCCTGTCTGATTTGACTGGATAGCCTGCCCTTAATTCCAAACGCTGCTGCTAGGAAATTCAAGTGTAAAAATAATTGCCACCCGGCACCACGTTTGCCGACGGATGAGACCTAACTCGGTGTTTCGGGCACATTTAGGAGATATTCCAAGGTTTGACCCTCATCAGAGGTCCAACCCGGGTTTTTATAATAAAATGTATTCAATCTGAACCAATCGGTAAACGAACTGAGATTAATGTTTTATTTATTGTACAAGATGTTCATAGAGGGTTTTGTGAGTCCAAAGCTGTAAGCTTTTTACGAATTCAAGACACTGAGTAAGACAAAATATTTTGTCTAAGAGAAATAATAATTTTTAGTGTGCTAGCTAGTAGAATTGCTCGTCTTGGTTTGTATCACGAGTTCTGTGAGTCCAAAGCTGTATGCTTTTAACTAATTCAAGACAATGAGTAAGACAATATATCTTGATTTAGAGAAATAATATTCTCTAATGTGCGAGCTAATAGAGTAATTGCTCGTCTTGGTTTGTACCGGTATCACAAGTTTTGTGAGTCCAAAGCTGTATGCTTTTAACAAATTCAAGACAATGAATAAGTCAATATATTTTGTCTTAGAGAAATAATATTCTCTAATGTGCGAGCTACTAGAGAATTTGCTCGTCTTGTTTTGTATCACGAGTTGACATAAGCAGCCTTGAAGGGACTGTAAAGATGTCAGATCCCTTTCAAATTTGCACCTCAGAATTCCCATTCAACTGTCACCTAATCCCTAAAACCCTGTCATCAAGCTCCCTCTATTTCTTTAGTTATTGAGGATTTATCTCCCTTACTCAGACTGAAGAAAATAGCACAGAGGAAACACATTTGGAGCATGAAAACATGCATGATCTAAGGCCAATTTTTATCCTTAAAAGAATGAATTACAAAATCATCTTGGTATCAAATCAGAGTATATACATTCTTCTTTACATCAAATCAAAAACATTTCATTAGAGTCACTTCATTATGTAATCATTGCATAACAAAGAAGAAATTTACCTCTATTGTTCATACATTTTATATCTATATTGTGAATTATCCAGTAAAAACTGAAATCTGTATCTGGTAAATTTATATATCAGGTAAAGCCTGTTTACTTGTCTACACACTGCCATGCTCACTTTTATCTAAAAGCAGCATGGTAACACAGGACAGCACAAATGATATCAGCATGTAATGGAGCTCAGATCTGTCCTGGCAACCATAAATCTAATGCTTTGATGATAAGAATGTAAAAGAAACAACTGGGATGCAACTTCATTTTGTGATTTATGTAACATTCTATCTGTAGAGCAAAAGTAGCCATGAAATTTCAATTGGACACATTTAATTACACCCCTCATCAGGCCATCCCTATAGAATTTGAAGAGAATTACTGAACAATGATGATTGACACATCTTAGATAATTTACAGCAAGAGCAATAAGCATATAGAAGGAATAATTCAATAAGGCAATGCATTTCTGAAGCATATTTACAAGAGAAATCACAGAAGTGCATGCCATATCACAATACTAAAATAAGAATCAGACCATCCCTCATAGTTCTAGATATGGGTGGGGCATCTATATTGTACCCATACATGTTACATGACATGATTCCATTCAAATTTTGATTTTCATTATATAGAATATGACAGGTGTACTGGGGTAACCATATAAAAAATAGCAATATCTCCTTCTATACATTTTAACATTGACTAATATCTCAATATCTTATGTCATTCAAACATAAATATCAGTATTTGTACTTTGTAAATAAGGAACTCCCCTTAAAATGTGGCTGGAAACTGATTTTTTGGCTATATTGCATAAAAACATTTTCAGGTATAGTGAAATCCATTGGTTCTTGAGGATGAAAACCATGAACAGCTCCTAGATTCAATCATGATGATATTATGTATACTTGACTCCTAAGGACCTTCTTAACTAAATGCATTAAACCTATTTCCTACACAAAATATGCATCTGGGTGATCATGTAAAAGGTGTTTAAGCATGTTTTTGCCTGAAATATATCATCAATGGGAAACTCAATGTAAAATAAACATAAACATAGCACATATTTGTACAAATCCTCTCATTCCTTGACTCATGGCTCTGTAGGCAGTGAAATCAAATCTCACATAAGGTGAGCTAAAATCAAAGAAATTTAAGTTTTTGTCAAAATAGTCCTTCGATAAAATGTTTGTGTTCTTCTTCGCAATGTTTCGCACTTGTCGCTTAATTCTGAGACTTGCGCGTAAACTCAAAATTGGTCATTCGATGAAAAACTAGTCGCTGCGTACTCTTACGACAAAGTCTGAGGGCATCATTTATGACTGCGTTCAACTGATCTGCACACCTTTACAGCATCTAGAATACAGAAACCAATTTCTTAAGCTCCACTGACTTCATATCATCCATTTACTAAGGGTTTTTTTTATTATATATTGAAAATTATGTGTTTTCCACACCAAAATTCATTATTTTTCATATTTATTTCATTGCAAAATTTTAAAAGCATTTTTCAATCTTCAGACTGCATAAAATAATTTCTTTCATCAAAATTTGACATAAAATACTGAAAACTGGCATCTACATGCATTTTTACATGTCAACATACAGCCCTTCAAGGTATCACACCGGTAATTGTTTTCACTATATAACACTATAGAGGGAAAAAAATTCTTAAAAATCAGTTTGTATTTCTCATGACAAAATATTCGTAGGAAATGTTATTTGTTACCTATCTCATCAGCTAACACCATAAAAAGGGCACACGATACGGCATTTTCTCAAAATATCTAGCTTCAAACAGGTCTACCCTCAAAACCACGTGTTTTCTGTTTGTATGTAAACAGACTGCACACTCCCAAGGAAGCTGCTGCATGTGCCCTGAAAGAAGAAGTCACTGTGAAAAAAGATCATCATCTAACAAAATACATGAAATATCCTTCTCAGTGGTACAAAAATTTTTTAAACTGAGTAAAGGAAAATGTAAAAATGCAGTCAATGAAAAAAATAATTCTGAAGTATAAATGGAACTACAATTGACTAAGTTCATTTTGATTGGTCGATTACCGGTGTGATACCTATATAGAACTGCCATGAGCAGGCGGGGCGAAACGTCGCATCAACGTGCTCGAGGAGGAGTTTACGTTCTTGGTGTAGGAAGATAAAATATGTAGATAGGGCTCCCCACAAGCAAGTGAGGATGATTTTTAATAAGTTTTTTTTTTATTGCTAAAACTGTTACCTTTTTGGTTATTTTTATGCATACATATATTTAAGAGATAAATCAAAAAAGGTGACACTTTAAATAAAAAAAGTGAACGGTTTGTTTTAGCAGTTATAAAGTTTTATCACTTACTAGGGACACTACAACTTTATCTTTTCTTCGTCAACTCCAAATGAATCTAACAAATATATTTCTTCACTTAAAATCGCCATTAATTAAAACTAATGGTATAATAAACTATTTCCGCCCAACTCTAATAATCAATAACCAGGACGACCTGAAGGGTGTTTTCTGTTCAAATATTCACTGCAAGAGTATTTTTTTTAAAATTATAAACAGTGTATATTAGTCTATTTTCCTTTTTTAAGCTTCAATACTTTAATATTACGAAATATATGTAGATACGGATCCCCACAAGCAAGTGAGGATGATTTTTAATAAGTTTTTTCATTGCTAAAACTGCTACTTTTTTTGGTTATTTTTATGCATACATATACTTAAGAAATCAATCAGAAAAGGTAACACTTTAAATAAAAAAAGGGAAGGGTTTGTTTTAGCAGTTATAAAGTTATATCACTTACTAGGGACACTACAAATTTATCTTTTCTTCGTCAACTCCAAATAAATCCAACAAATATCTATCCTCACTTAAAATCGCCTTTAATTAAAACTTTTGGTATAATAAACTATTTCCGCCCAACTCTAATAATCAAAAACCAGGACGACATGAAGGATGTTTTCTGTTCAAATGTTAACTGCATGAGAATTTTTAAATTATCAATAGTGTATATTAGTCTATTTTTCTTTTCCTTTTTAAAGCTTCAATACTTTAATATTACAAAATATATGTAGATAAGGATCCCCACAAGCAAGTGAGGATGATTTTTGATAAGTTTTTTTATTGCTAAAACTGTTAACTTTTTGGATATTTTTATGCATACATATATTTTAGAGATAAATCAAAAAAGGTAACACTTTAAATAAAAAAGAGAAGGGTTTCTTTTAGCAGTAATGAAACTATATCACTTACTAGGGACACTACAAATTTATATTTTCTTCGTCAACTCCAAATGAATCCGACAAATATATTTCCTCACTTAAAATCGCCTTTAATTAAAACTTTTGGTATAATAAACTATTTCCGCCCAACTCTAATAATCAATAACCAGGACGACATGAAGGATGCTTTTTGTTCAAATGTTAACTGCATGAGAATTTTTAAATTATCAATAGTGTATATTAGTCTATTTTTCTTTTCCTTTTTAAAGCTTCAATACTTTAATATTACAAAATATATGTAGATAAGGATCCCCACAAGCAAGTGAGGATGATTTTTGATAAGTTTTTTTATTGCTAAAACTGTTAACTTTTTGGATATTTTTATGCATACATATATTTTAGAGATAAATCAAAAAAGGTAACACTTTAAATAAAAAAGAGAAGGGTTTCTTTTAGCAGTAATGAAACTATATCACTTACTAGGGACACTACAAATTTATATTTTCTTCGTCAACTCCAAATGAATCCGACAAATATATTTCCTCACTTAAAATCGCCTTTAATTAAAACTTTTGGTATAATAAACTATTTCCGCCCAACTCTAATAATCAATAACCAGGACGACATGAAGGATGCTTTTTGTTCAAATGTTAACTGCATGAGAATTTTTAAATTATCAATAGTGTATATTAGTCTTTTTTTTTTCTTTGTTTAGCTTAAATACTTTAATATTACAAAAAAATAGATAAGTTTTATTTATTGCTTAAACTGTTACTTTTTTGTTATTTTTATGAATAAGTATATTTAAGACATGAATCAACAAAAGTAACACTTAAAATAAAAAAAAAGCGAAGGGTTTGTTTTAGCAGTAATAAAATTATATCACTACAAATTTATCTTTTCTTCGTCAACTCAAAATGAATCTTACAAATATTGTTCCTCACTTAAAATCGCCTTTAATTAAAACTTCTGATGTAATAAACTATTTCCGCCCAACTCTAATAATCAAAAAACAGGACATAAAGTGTGTTTTCTGTTCAAATGTTCACTGCAAGAGGATTTTTTAAATTCTCAACAATGTATTTTTCAGCTTAAATATTTTAATATTACAAAATATGTAGATAAGGCTCCCCACATGCAAGTGAGGATGATTTTTAATAAGTTTTTTTTATTGCTAAAACTGTTACTTTTTTGGTTATTTTTATAAATACAAATATTTAAGAGATAAATCAAAAAAGGTAACACTTCAAAAAAATAAAGTGAAGGGTTTGTTTTAGCAGTAATAAAATTATATCACTTACTAGGGACACTACAAATTTATGTTTTCTTCGTCAACTCCAAATGAATCCAACAAATATCTATCCTCACTTAAAATCGCCTTTAATTAAAACTTTTGGTATAATAATCTTTTTCCGCCCAACTCTTTTAATCAATAACCAGGACGACATGAAGGATGTTTTCTGTTCAAATGTTAACTGCAAGAGGATTTTTTAAATTATCAATAGTGTATATTAGTCTATTTTTCTTGTTTTAGCTTAAATACTTTAATACTACAAAAATTTGTAGATAAGGCTCCCCACAAGCAAGTGAGGATGATTTTTAATAAAAAAAATTTATTGGTAAAACTGTGACTTTTTTGGTTATTTTTATGCATAGATATATTTAAGAGATGATTTAAAAAAAGATAACACTTTAAATAAAAAAAGCGAAGGATTTCCTTTAGCAGTTATATGATTATATCCCTTACTAGGGACACTACAAATTTATTTTTTCCTCGTCAACTCAAAATGAATGGATGATTTTAAACAAGTTTTTTTTTTTCAAAAACTGTTACTTTTTGTTATTTTTATGCATACATATATTTAAGAGATGCATTAAAGAAGGTAACACTTTAGATAAAAATAAAAGTGAATAACAATATGAGAGAACATTGTACGTTCCAAAATAAATAAGCATTGTGTGAAATGTAGAAAATTTCGAGCGAAAAAAAAAAAAACAGGAAAAAAGAATATTTGTGTATATGTGGAAATTTATAGTGAACGTGCAAGACGATAACTATGTTTGTATTGTATTTTAGGCAGCATTTCTTTAATTATACATTTTCCGTAGCTTGGTCCATATCGGCAAAAAAATAAGAGTGTCAATGACAGTATCATGGTTATGTAAAGTACTTTTAATACTCTTTCATTGTAAAGGCTAAGAAAACATTTAATATGCTACATTATTTTTATGAAATGTATAATAAACCAACATATAAATGCACGTGAAACAGTTTGTTTTTATCTTTCAAAGTTAATTTTTGTCAATGCGATGTACGTATGTATTCAAAGAGAACTCGAGAAACAGATAAACTATCCATGATACTGCACTCGGTGATCTGTTTTGGGTTCCCCGGGATATTTTTATCGGCCAATGAGCGCGGACACAAGAGGGCCCTTTACATGTCTGTATACTAGTATCGCTCGCGCATATCAGACAGGCATTGCCAGTCTATTCAAGGTAACACATCGGTAATTGTTTTCACTATACGACACTGTAGAGGGAAAAAAATTCTTAAAAAGCAGTTTGTATTTCTCATGACAAAATATTCGGAGGAAATGTTTTTTGTGTCCTATCACATCAGCTAACACCAAAAAAAGGGCACACGATATGGCATTTTTTCAAAATATCTAGCTCCCAACAGTTTTACCCTCAAAACCACGTGTTTTCCGTTTGTATGTAAATAGACTGCGCACTCCTCAGGAAGCTGCTGCATGTGCCCTGAAAAAGATCATCATCTAACCAAATACATGAAATATCCTTCTCGATCAGTGGTACAAAATAATTTAAAACCGAGTAAAGGAAAATGTGTAAAAATGCAGTCAAGGAAAAAAATAATTCTGAAGTATATGAAACTACAATTGACTAAGTTCTTTATTATGTTCATTTTGATTTGCCGATTACCGGTGTGATACCTATATCGTACGAAAGAGACAGGTGATTACCGCCATCGAAGCCATTGGATTCCTGGCCTGATTGACGTGCCCTCTATCAATTTCTTTATTAACCAATTAAGGGCCCTCAAGGGGCAACATGAGGATTGTACACAGAACATCCAATATACAAACAAGACATTCAATAAGCATTACATATACAAGAGGGAAAGAGTTGGATGATTGAAAGAGCTAGGACAGACATGAACATTTAATTAGTATACTAGTATATAATATATATACATATGTATGTTTCTATATACTCAGTACAATGTCTTCTGTATATTTATGCTAAACATCCATACATAAATGTCAAAATACAAATGTACATACAAATCTGAAATAGTTTATCATATGATTGAAAAGTTATTTGACTAGGGGATACAAATTAAGGCAATGCCTTTTGTAAAAATTTACCAAGAGAGTTTAATATATCTAACTCTTCGCAGTTTAAAATCCAAAATAATTTTTGTTTATCTTGCAAACTAGGAAAATGTTTAACTTTAGATGAAATTAACTGAAATAGTTCCTCTCTTTCTTTTGTAAATTTGCTGCATTGGATAAGAAAATGTTCTTCGTCTTCAATTCTATTTAGAGTACAATTTTTACATATTCGTTCTGTTCTAGGTGTGTTATTATATCTGCCCAATTCAATGAAAAGTCTATGCGCTGATAACCGCAGCCTACAGATTGGCTTTCTGTATTCAGGTCTTAATATAGTTAAATACTTTTCCAGTCTGAAGTTAGTTTTTAAAAATATATAAGTAACAAGTTTCCCATCTTTAAGTGTTTCATTCGAGTACTGCCAATCCATCAAATATTTTTTATTCTGAGATTGTTTTAAAGAAGTAACAAACTGATTTTTAGAATATGTCATAATGTTTTGAATATTAAGAATTTTTTGCAACTTTTCGATAGAGGAATACCAAGTTGTATTTTGGGCGAAATGAAGTTCTTTACTACATAGAAATGCATCTTTTAATAAAGGAAACTCTGTTGTTAAATTTTCTAATCTGTAGCAATATTTTAGTAATCTATTGACAATATCATAATGTAGAGGAAATCTTCCTAGTTCAGAAAGTGAAGCATGGTTCATACTTTTCTTATTCAGACCCAATATGGTTTTACAAAATTTGAGATGTAAAGTTTCAGCTATTAAGTTGTTATAACACTGTTGCAACAATATATCATTAGACTGTTTTATTTTTATGTTATTGACATTAAAGATTCCCCATATTTCAGAGCCATAAAGTAAGATTGGCTTTATAGTGTGATCAAATACATTTAAGCTAGTGGAAATTCCAGGGTTTAGACTTAGGAAATCTTTCCGTAGTTTGAAATAAGCTTTCAATCCCTTTTTGTGTAATTCAACCTTGGCCAATGAGAAAGTCCCTGAAGCTGTGAAATGAATGCCTAAGTATTTGTAACTTGGTACACATTCAATATTGAAATTTTTGTAACAAAATTTATGTTTTATTGTTCTTCCAGCTTTGTTAAATATAATAACTTTTGTTTTATTGGAATTAACTTGCATACCCCAGTCATCACAGTATTTCTCTAGAGCATTTAATTTTTGCTGAAGTCCTTCTGGTGATGATGAAAATATTACTATGTCATCAGCATACATTAAACAGTCTATGCTTTTTGAATATAATGATATAGAGTCGATACAACCCTGTAAATATGATGGCAGGTCATTTATAAATATTTTAAATAATGTGGGGCTCAAATTGTCTCCTTGACGCACCCCTAATTTGATAGGAAATGAGGAAGTAAGGAAATTACCATATTTAACACATGCTTCACTTTTCATATACATATTATTAATGATACTATAAAATTTTGTTCCCACATTATACTGTAGTAGTTTTAGTTTCAATCCATTGTGAACAACACTATCAAAAGCTTTATGAAAATCTATAAAGCAGGCATATAATCTACCTTCTTTTGTATTACAATATTTATCAATTAAACATTTGACAATAAAACAATGATCAGAGGTTCTGGCATATTTTGTGAATCCAACCTGACAAGGATGTATTAGATTATTTTCACTTAGGAAGTTATCTAATCTGGTGTTCAAAATAGTATTGAAAAGTTTGCCCAGATTACTTGTTATAGTTATTCCCCGGTAATTGTTTGGGTCACAGGGATCATTTGCTTTGAATATAGGAGTGATATATCCCTTAGCCCATGACTCTGGGTAATAACTAAAGGAAAAGCATAAATTAAATAGTTTCAATAAACAAGGTATGAGGAATGCGTGTCCACTTTTCAACATTTCATTAGATATAAGATCTAATCCTTTTGCTTTTCCACATTTCAATGAAGAAATTGCAGATGATATTTCTTTGTTTGTTATCATGTTGTCTAATTCATTAAATATTTTATGTTTACTTTCATTTTCTGAAAGTAGAAAGTTTAATTCTTTAAATCTCTTTTCGAAATTTTTGTCCACTGATGTATGTAAAGATTTAAAATGGTTTAACCATGTATTAGGTTCTACTGGATAATTAGTTGAATCAGATTTTCTATCGCTGCTGCTTTATACTACAGTATGGGAAATAATCAAGTATATACTCGATCTAAGTCTGTAATATCAAACTAAGCCGATTTATGTTTCCTGTGTTGGTTAAATATGTCAATCCCAATAAACAAAACCATTTTACATAGTTGTTTAAGTTCAATGTTTTTTATCCAATTAATGCTACAATTTGAAATATGAGAGAACTTTGTTCGTTCCAAAATAAATAAGCATTGTGAGAAATGTAGAAAACTTTGAGCGAATGAAATGCTTAATTAATACCCCTGTTAAACAAAAATCAGAAAAATAGAATATGTGTGTATTATGTGGAAATTTATAGTGACCGTGCGAGACAATAACTATGTTTGTATTGTATTTTAGGCAGCATTTCTTAAATCATACATTTCCCGTAGTTTAAAAATTAGTCCATATCGGCAAAAACAAGAGTGTCAGTGACAGTATCATAATTATGTAAAGCACTTTAATATTCTTTTATTGAAAAGGCTAAGAAAATATAATTCATAGTTAATGTTTGTCAATTCAATGCATGAATGCAAAGAGAACTCGAGAAACGGATAAACCGTCAATGATACTGCACTCGGTGTTCCCCGAGACATTTGAGTTATGCGTCTGCGGTAATTTTTATGAGCGCGGTCACAAGATTGATCACCTGTCTGCCAGTCTAACGCGATCCTCACATCAACAACCTTTTGACCTTTTGAGTAACCAACCAGAATCAGCCACATTTTATAAACATTGGCCTAAAATAAACCGTACATAATTTATTTTCTGTAATTAGACCCCCTCCCCCCCACACACACAGTTTTATTTCTGAATTTTTTTTGTAGACAAATGTCTAAATATAGAAATCTTTATTTATTTATTTATTTATTTATTTATTTATTTATTCATCAATCAAGGGCCCTCAGGGGACATATACATAAAAGCAATATCATGATTATAACAAATAATGAATGAAATAATAGCATAGAATGTACAGGTTCACATTACACACAAACATATGCAAAAGATTCATCAAAACAGTGAAACATATTTGTAAGATATACACATTTAGCTATGCAAGATCATAGATGAACAATGTAGCTATACATAAACAAGGTGGCCTAAAAACAGAGAGTACCAAGGGACGTAATCCGAGATTCCTCTGACTCTAACCCCCGCTTTTATATTGGGACGTTCTCCCCCGCACGTCCCAATATAAAAGCGGGGGTTAGAGTCAGAGGAATCTCGGATTACAAGGGACGGTGCCTGCATTGTCAATCAGACTGGCCTACTTGTATTCAAAGTGTTCAAGCCAGTATGCTTATACGTTACATAACACCCCCTCCCTATTTTCAAATAGATACATTGTACATTATATATATCTATAAATATAAGAATTATACTCCACTTTTAAGAATCATTTCACTGAGTTGTACAAGTAATTGTATGTCTTCATTCTTCATAAGCCAGATTAATTTTTGGTCATTATTGTCCATCTCTTGAAAATTTTTACAAGAGTCATTAGCTAGATTGTACAGAGTATCTCTTAATGTCTTATTATGATGACATGAGAATAAAAAGTGTTTTTCATCGTCAACTGCTTTGACATTACATCTACTACAGTATCTCTCTTGTCGAGGAATGCCTTGATAACGTCCTCTTTCAATATTAAGTCTATGAGCGGAAATGCGAAAACGTGTTAAACTTCTCATCTGCTCAAAATGTTTAAGTAATCTTAGGTAATTCTCTTGGCCAAAACTTTGTTTAAAAGTGCTGTAGCAACTTAGTTTTTTGTCAGCATGTACAATGAGTTGAGAATTCCATTCTTTAATATAGTATTTAAATAGACAGTCTCTAAGTGCTCTTTTGAATTTTCTTATTGTTACTTACAGTAATTTTTTAGTGCCATCAATGCTGTTAGTTAAAAATTGAATTGAACCATACCAGGAGGGAATTTTCTGTTCAAACAACTGTTTAGATTCACAATAAGCATCATATAAAAGTGGAAAGGATTGACTATGATTCTAAAGTCTGTACCAATAACATAGATCTTATGATATCAAAGTGTAAGGGAAATCTTCCCAGTTCAGATAAAACAGCAAAATTTGTTGCAGATTTATGCACACCAAGTATGGATTTGCAAAACTTAAAATGCAATTTATCACATAGTGTATTAGAATAAATTTTGTCAATCGCACAACCAGGGATGTGATTTTTTTTTGCAAATGGATTAAAATACCCCCAAATTTCTGCTCCGACGTACAATAATATAGGTTTAATGGTATGATCGAAAATGTGAATTGTTGTTTGATGTCTGGATTCATAGAAATGAAATCCTTTTTGAGTTTGAAAAAAGATTTAAAGCATTTTGATAAAGCTGCTTTTCAGCAAAGGAGAATGAGCCTGAGGAACAAAATGATACACCTAGGTATTTGTATTCAGAAACACACTCAAGTTCAACATCAGCAAAGTTAAATTTTGATTTAGATAGTCTGCCTGCTTTGTTAAAAACTATTGTCTTAGTTTTGGATGTATTAATATTGAGACACCAATCATTGCAGTATTTTTGCAAGATATTGTAGACAAATGATATCGGTGGTTTTAGTTTCTATTTCCTTTTCCACGAAACAAATATCTTCTTATCATCATCATCGTCATCTGGGTTGTTGACTTTTAATTTAACAAGAATAGGTATGGGTTACCCCATATCCAAGATATGCAACTTTTAATTTATTAAATTTAATTTAATTTAAAAAAAATTTCCGACCAGTCTTGCGTCAGTAGCAAACAGTGCACACATCCTTAAACATAGTCTACACGAGTGCGATCAGAAATATATGCACGCATGGTGCTTGTGTGCAGGTGTTGCATAACCATTCTGTCATTAAAAAAAGAAAAGAAGCACACTCAATAAATAATTAAGAGTTTGTGTGATATCAAGCGAACAACAATCATGAAAGTAATATTTTTTTGTGATAATATAAGCAATATTGATTGGTGAAAAACTTGTAAAAATCAATATTCATTTGTGAAAAAAAATGTCAATCGGAGAATGATATATAATTCCATTGAAAAGACTGAGGAGACAGCTAGCGTAGTAATATGAATACTTTACATTTACATTTCTTAGGGAAAGGTGATTTTTAAACATAATAATTTTTAGTTAATTTCGTTTTCTTCCAAGTATAGAATAAACATCGATATTCTAAACATTTGTTGTAATGTTGTATCTGCTGATCATGAATGTAACTATAATTTTCAGTGCAATTGTGTAAAGAGTACCTGACTACAGTAATATATCTTGAATATAGATAGTAAGCACCTATCAAATAAATTGAAAATACAGTCCTACACCAGCTAAAACCTTATTTTTCGAAAGATATAGTCTCATAACTGCAACATTGTATGCTAACAATATTTTTTAACGCGCTAATGTGCATTACTCAATTGTATGCACACACCATTGCAGTTATGAGACAGAAATGCGTTCATGAATTAAGAGTCCATTATTCAGCAAAGTCATTCATTGTCTGTTTTGCTTTTTATACTTCTAGGTATTAAAGTTTTTGAAGACATTGGACAGTGATCAAAGAGTTTCAAACTTCAGTGTTGAAGTAAGCTCAGTGTTGAAGTAAGCACAATACCAAATCACAGTGGAAACTGTTCCTAACTATGCACAGTACGAGGGGATGGTAACAAAGAATCTCGAAGATTCTACTTATGAAGTGTTCCATGATATTAGCAGACTAGATCGCTATGGAAACCAGTCATTATGCATGAAAAAACTTTATCCTTATCTCAGAATATTTTGTTACTGCAAATGATTCTCATTGTTGGTTTTTGGAGAAAATGTTTTCACCTTCATCTAACACTTTGTACATTGGTATTAGTGCTTAATCCTGAATAACTTACCTGTAGTTTATTTATTATTTTTTTTTTTTGCAAAGATCATGTCTCTTTTTGTCATGTTAAATCATTCAATGTTCCTGTGTCATTGCTCTCCTGAGATAGATGGCCATCAATTTTCTAGTAGGTGATGTTGCCAAAATATTGAGAAAGTATGTGTTAATTAAGCAAATCTGACTGCAAAGGTTATTTTCTCTCTAAAAGTAAAAGATCTCAATAAGAAATCCTCAACCTGGAACTTCCGATATTCATGCCATAATTGAGTTTATGAGAATCGTTTTTATGTGATGTGTGGGTGAGAAAGAGAGATGTGCTAGTGAGAAGGGAGAGATTGTATGGGATTCTAAATCTATTTTTTTTTAAATAAAAAATGATAAAAATATATACTTCTACTTGGTACATGTATATGCCACTGAATAAAGAGGTTGTCAATTACAAGATTCAATTTATCAAATAAAGGCAGAAAATAACTTTAAATGAGTCCAACATTGAAGGGAGTTATTTACAAATTGATTTTCAAGGAATTATCACACCTCTCTCTCATTTATGTTAAATAAAGAACATAAGTTCATGCACTCACATAACTTGACAATGCTTTACATAATGAATGGCAGGATATGCATATCTAAACTTTGGTCTTTATGAACGACAAAGTTTGATGAAATTCTATTTAGTGATTTATTTAAACAATAACAGCTTTCTTAATGGTGATTTATGTGGGATATGAAGGTTGTGACATTACAGTAAAAATACATAACTCACGTTAGTGGGTTACGTAACAATTTTTCTGCAGTGATCGCTACGTCTAGAACCTGCATGCATTATCAAAGAAGCATTTATTGTATATATTTACATCTTTCTTTTAACAAATTAATGAATTTATCACAAAGAGTAAGTAAAAGTAACCAAATCATTGGTAATTTAATCAGTATGTTAGATACAATAAATAGCCAAGTCATCTTATATGGGAACTTGAGTCTGACATGATTAAATGGTGCAGTCAGTAATTTTTCTTAGGTTGCTGAAGGTTTCGACTAATCGATAAACTAGTAAGAACTGGATCATGTATATTTCAGTCCTGTCAGTTACCATGGAGCTATGAATTACAATCAATTTCCATAAGTAATAGAGGGAATCATACTTTGTGGATGTAAATATAAGGAGTTGCATTGACAACCTGCACCAAGAGTATATGCAATACTAGCTTGACCTCTTAAAAAAGTAGCAAAAATTCCTGGAAAATATACAAATCTACAAATCATGTTCTAATCAATTAACAACTGTACAGTTTCATAAAATTCTACAAAACTGTTTAGAGGAGTTGTGCTGAAGAACAATTCCAATAATATTTCAGTTTTAGCCAAAATTCTGGATTCGATCAACTTGGGAAAAATTTCTGGAAAAATATTGGAGCAGTTTCAGAGGGGTTGTGCTGAGAAATTAGCTGTTTCAGTACTATATCTTTTTATGGCCAAAATTCCAAGTTCAAAAGGGGGAAAATTCCTGTAAGAGGATTGGAATCAGAATTTCCTGCAAGTATGCATACAGACACATTGTGTCCTTATTGCCTACAATGTTTCATGAAATTCTGTAAAGCCGTGAAAGAGGAGTTGTGCTGATGAAAACAAAAAAGAACAAAAAACAAAAACAGGACTTATGAACTGATTTGACTGACAGACATGCAGATAAAAAAATATAACCCCTGCAACTTGCTGCATGGGTATAATAAACTGAAGGTATTTCAAAAGTCCATCGCTGAACATTTCAGTTAAAGGTACTTGAATAACACACTTGGAAAAAGTCACTCATATTGACAAAATTGAGAGTAAATTATTTGATTATGAAAGATATAATGATATTAAATAAACTGTTTATATCATACATGTCAAATAAGTGAAAAATTTGCAGTTTGGGGATAAAAAATGAATATCTAAAGAATTCAATTCAGTAACAACAAAAGCCCCTGCGGGATTCGAACTCGGGATGTACGGATCACAAGCTCGACACTTTATCCACTCGGCTATGGAGTAAGTTACATATTGCCGTCAATAAAATCCTTTTAATAAAAGAAAATGTCGTTTCGATCAGAGGTCAGCCATTTTGTGATGATGTGTTATTCCACCTAAATATAATAAGATTTGTTTGGTCAAGTTGTTTTGATATAAATGTATTGTCTTGTAGTTAAAGTAAATTAAACTTCCAGTTGATTTATCTTTTTTTTTTTAAAGTATCAATAATACCTGCAAATATGAGTAATGTTTCCAAAACACGTTCTTTACTAGTTTCAGAGAATGAATTTAAATAAAAATCACAATCAATTGAATATTCAAATTTTAATATTGTCATTATTTATAATTCATATACATATCACAGATAACCACAAACTTCAATACAAATAAAGAAATACAGGTAGATAATATCAAACAAAGGAAACCTGCTGCGTAATAATTAAGTGACAAACTGTCCCCCATCTCTACTTCAGAAACTCAAAGTCAATCTAACTCGCCCACCTAATCTGGGAAAAAGTACTATATGTGCTTCATAATGTAACTGATTTTTTTCTTTAATAGGAATTCCATTGCTAATGACATTTGGAGTGTATTATTTGATGTACAAATAAATGGAGTATAAAACTGTAGTCATCAAACTAATACTGGCTGAATTAAACTAGAATAATAATCATTATAAATTGATAAATTTTTTAAGAATGCCTGTTAAATACCCCAAAATTACCAATTTAAACTCCATTTAACACAGAAGTTCAATAAACTTTTCATGCATATTACAACAAAAATAAATTGTAGACAATTATCATCAATTAAATTGGTCTTAAAAAATATATTCCATGTATTGTATTTTTGACTTCAGTTTTTCTTATCACAGGCATTTAATTTTTATTGGCAATATAAATACAAATAACACAAATAGTGCTTGATAATTTATGAAAAAATTTGAAAGTACATGTAAATTAAAACCAACTAAATGAAATATTTTTTTAGAGAAATTATGCTTATCTATCATACTTTTCGAATGAGAACAAAGTCTTCATTGTTTCTCTTGTATGTAAATCCAAGATCTTTTGGGGTTTTTAAAAAACTAAAATTGGGGTAAAATAAATCTAGAGTAGTGCACATAGCTCTAACAATGATCCTTAAATTCCTCATATGATAGTTTCAGTACATACACGTGATATGGCCTAAACATGCCATTCAAGCACCTAGCATGTACAAATAAATATTAATTACATTATTTACAATGCTACTGTCATTTGTACATATTTAAGAACAGTAAAACTATTGACAACAAATCTTTGATCCTCTCCTGTCTTCACACCACTTTCCCTTTAGAATAACAGGATCCTCCTATTTAGATTGGTGCTTCTTCATCAGTTGCTTTTTCATCATGTTTTCTTGTAGTTTCTGTAAAATTTAATTGACATTAATTACAAACAACTTTACTCATAAAATACCAAGCTTTTAAACTTTTAAATTGATTGATATCCTCTTTGTTAGTATCTCAAAGCCAATGAAGACTATAATCCAATGTTAGCTTTATGAGACAGCTAAATCTATGTAAATATATAGATTCCATAATTTTAAGTACTTGGTAATAATAGCAAATATTTCTAACAAAGGACCCCAAGGCCACATTGCTCACCTACGTAACACTTTTTATATCATATAGACTATAAATTCCTGTTTTGTCCAAACGCAGGTTTCGGGATTTCATCATTTAAGAAGCGTTACTTTACAGTATAAATTCAAGGCAAGCTAAATTTAAACGCTTCTTGAGATCATGCTTATTCAGATTTATCTTTTTGTTAATATCCTCAAATAGCTTTATGACATTGGTCTTGCTTTGGGGATTTCATCATTTTAGGAAGCTTTACTTTGCATTATGAGTATAAATTCAAGGCTAGATATATTCAAATGCTTCTAAAGATCATGATTATCCAGAGTTATCTTTTTATTATTGACTTTGTAATTGTCATAATTTATAGCTGTATGTATTGTAAATTTGGAATATTTGGAAATATTTGCTTTTCCTTGATTATCTCCCTTTAAAAGATATATAAAAGCTCCTTGCACAAAGATACTTTGGTTCAATACTTGATTTTTTTACATTTTTACAAAAACAACTACAGACAAAAGACAAATCTTGATCAGAAATCTCACTAGAGCCTAAGCTCAGGTGAGCTAAAAAGTCACCTTAAACCAACTACTGATACATGTAATAGCACACTGGACATTTAAAGAATACATGTGAATGTACCAGTTATTAAAAAACCTTCAGATTATAAATTTTTTTTTTTGGCAAATAAAAAAAAAAAGCTTCTTTGAAATCAATTGTGTTAATCAGAGTTCAAAAGACTAATTCCCCTGATAAAATACAACCAATATTTTTCAAAGTTTCCAAACAAAATCGCCACATATTATTTATAAATTTAAAAATCACCTGATGAGCATAGGCAATTTACTGGGCTGAAATAAAAGCTACAGTTATTAAAATCACATCACCATGCATGCTGGTACATGAACACACACCATGCTTACACAGCATGCATGCAAACCAATGATAACATATTATGAACTGCGAAATGTTGTTTAAAAAGCTTTATACCATCATGCTTTTTATTCATATGCGAAGCTTAACGTAAAGTTAATTTAAAAATTTAATGAGTCAAATTAATTAGAGCTTACTTTTATGTGTAAATATTTTTTTTTTATCTCAGATACAATAACATAATTTTAAGCACAAACACAGACTTTGAACCAAATATATTATCATTTTTAATGTGTTTTTATGTTTATTTTTAATTTTAAGATACTCCGACATATTATCGTTTTAGATAATTTTTCAGGCAGCAATAAACGAGAAAAACAATATTGAAGAATAAGAGCAATATATATTTGATAGTAATATATTTTGTGCCAAAACTACAACTGTTCTTTGAACAGAAAAGTTTTGTGAACTGTGTTAACTAGGCACACTGCATAGTTTCCCTGTCCATGACACACATTATAAATACACATCTATATAGAGATATAAATCCAATATATCTGTTACACCTGTAAAACATCGTACATACAGAGGTGAGAGGTTATCATGCACACATTACACACTGTGAACAATTACAATTATTATATTACTCACTGCACACCTTAGAGTTTAGTCCTGTTTTAAGAAAAAAGTCAACCTCATAATTAAAATTGCAGCAAGAGTTATCATCCTTTTCCTTAAAACCTAAACCTTTGGTTTTTTTTTCTTTTTTGTAAGTTGCTTTTTTGTCTTGTGTTTTCTTTTTTATAACAGTAGAAAGGTCATAAGAATAAAAGTAATTTGATGTGCATGTTTATCTTTTTTTTTTTTTTATTTAATTCAATATTTATTATTATCTAATATCTCTTCTAATGTTAAAGTATGGTAAATCATGCATATGGTGCAACACTATGGTTCATGCATTTATGCAATATATCTTTGCTACAGTCAACATATTTATGTAATCCTAAATGTATGTGCAAATGTCCCTTCAGTTAAATTTGATACTTAGCCTTATTTAGCCATATTGCGTCTGATTTTGTTGGTCTTAATTTCCCCTCTCAGTAATCACCATTAACAATGCTAAAACCTATATTAGTTTGCCCATTTATCATGCTTTTAATTAAACAGCTATGAATTTTAATGGCACATTGTTTATTGATTAATGAATGAACAAGCATGATTTTGCAGAAGGTAGTCATTGATTAATATCTGTATTATACATTGATATATTTGTATTTTGATATTGGTACCTACTGCTAGTTTTTGAAGATCGATAATGAAGAGAGAGTGGAAATTATCAGGAGTCTGCAGAATACAAAGTCGCAGCAAATCAAATTCAATCTCCTATCATTACATCTTTACAAATCAAAACGATGACAACCCTATTCAATTTATATTAGTTTTCCACAAGGGAGATCTGCAACTGGGCATCCCTAGCTGGGGTATGATGGGAAATATGGAAATATTGGCATGCATGATCCCATTGTTTCACAATGTGTAGAAAAAACTATATCTACATCTCAGGAAGAAAAAATATTGGAAGGAAAAATAGAGATTTCATCCAGTCATACCCTTGTTGATACCTTATACCCCTATAAAAATCATTGTTGATAATCAATTCATGATGGGCAATATTGATGCATGATTTTGATGATGTTTATGTACATGATGTACTCATGATAATGTTCATGTATGGATGTCAAATATGCAATCACAATGACATAAAATGGAACATTCAACACACAACAAAGGAATGATAAAAAAAATCCACCCCAAAAACATGTAGACTAGCGGTAACAATGATTCTAAGATGAGTCCTCTACTGATATTAGTCATTGCTTACCTTTTGGAACTCTTTGACTTTTTCTGTGTGAGTAGAGGATTTCTGCTTGTCTTCCTCTGATTTCGACAACTGGTTCTCTTGATGGGCAATTCTATTTTGTAACCTAAACAATCGAGGATTGTATGCCCTATGATAATTAATGAAAGAAAGAAAAAACATGAAAACCCCACATGTAAGTGGAAGACAGGAACTCTGGTTCCCACAATGCAACATTTAATCTTCAATGCCATTGGCTGAAGAATATGATCATGTGACATTGTTCAAAACCTCATCTCACCAACATATTGTGCAAATTGTTAAATTCAAGGATCAAAAACATTTCTCTCAATTTTTTTAATATGAATTAATCTGTGTTTCAAATTCTGAAAAGTTAAAGTGCAATTTTTGATAAAAATTTTTTAAAATCACTTTCAAGAGACTGCAGTCACTGTAGTTTGTGAATTCATGGAAACTTGTGCCCACTGCTTTTCAGCAATGAAAACATTAGTATCTGTGTAACAATGTGAATAGGAACTGGATTAAACAGAAATCAGATTTACCAGACTGTGTTTGTAATGTGGATTATGTCTGCATGTTTCGTAGTGTCTGAATTTGGCATGTACATATTTATGTATTCATGAATTTTCTTTGTATATGTATTAAACATTTATCATGCATTCTAAAACTGCAAAAATGAATTTCAAAGGTCTGTTTAGTTGGTCATGGTAGAGTACTTTTGTGTCTTCATCAAAGGATAATTCTACTTTTAATTAAAAAAAAAATATGCATACAATGCTGCATAATTATGCTGTACAGTGATACAGAAAATCTGTGAATATAAATATTTCAAATAATACTGAATGTTTACCAATTAAAAGTTTATATATTAATTGGTTCTGTACACAATATACGGTAATATATCAAGCCATATAGAAATTGCAATATTCATCAGTTATGCATGCATACATATTGGAAATCATTTACATGTAATGATACTGTAAATGCAAAGAGCTTACTTTAACAAAGATTATGAATATCAAAATTATAAGCAATTTTAGCAAAATGATATATTATAGATATAAAAAATGAATATAAATGTAGATACATTTTACATATATATTTATCTAGCAATTAATTATTAACATTTCTAGCCATCACCAGTTAATTGATATAGAATGTATTTAGCAATCATGGATAAGATGAAATGCCATCTTTGGGAAGTTTAGAATATGTATTTAAGAATCCAAAAAAGCATGAGATTTAAATTGAATGTAGAGCCAGAAAGTCAGAAATGAGCATTGAAAGCCGGAAGCAATTGAAGAATATTTTCAGTCTGTGCAGCCAGAAGCCAGCCAGGTTTAGGGAGTTCACACAAAAATGACAACAGGCAATACCTTCAAGTCTCCATAACCACACACAAGAGATATGTCATGTACATACAGGAGTATAAAGAGGATGTATTCTCATATTGTTTGTGTATACATGTATTTATGAATTATTAGTACTCTTCAAGAGTGTAATTGAATGATTTTTCCAAGATTTTTTGAAAATTTTTATTTTGAATTTCATTAAATTTCCTTCAACAGAGAATTTAGGTTTGAACACAGAAATATAAAGCTCCAAGTGTTAGGCCACTTAAAATCCTTTGAAAAGTGTGTTTCCTTTTCCTTATATTTTCATAATAAGCTACTATAGAGCAATGTACATCTATATATAAGAGAAAGATTATTCAATAACTCTTTTTGGTTGAAGACTTATCAACCCTGTTTATCATTTCCCAGAAAAGAAAATACTGTAGATTACTATTTAAACATAAGGAGTTAATATATGTGTAAAATCGCAAGAAGCACATCGCATGGATTTTAAAATCTCGATTTTTTTTTTTTGACAGATGTAAACTAAATGGAACTACCGGTATAATAAAAATTTGGCATTTGCGATTTTATGTACTTGCGATATGATGGAAAACTGTTGAATCGCAGAAATAAATATTCGCGTAAAATAGGAAATCTACAGTACTAGTTTATCATAATATATCGACATTAACATGTACCGTATTTGCTGTATGCCTGTTTATAGATGTGATGTTCTGTAGCAAGGTGAGTGTAAGGTGATCTTGATATGGCACACAAATTGTGAATTCACACACAGGGTGACTGGTTATGCAGGTGAGATTGTAACAGACATCTTGATTTCACACAAACCACAAAGAAATAACGTTGAAATAGATTTCTAAATCTATATTAGGATTTTTATTACATGTAATTTTGAATGTTCAACATCAAGATGTCTATTTTATACCTTCCACTTACAATACATAACATGCAAACCCCCAAACACTACTTCAGAGGAACCTAAAACATGTCTTCACACTATTGAGATTTTTATTTTTTGCAATATATGAAACATCATACCTAATATGTGATTGAATTAGATTAATAAATTTAATCCTTTAAATTGTGAGTCTTTATCATAAAATTTATTTAACACTGTATGCAGGGAAATATTTGCCCCATTTTATTTTCGCCCCTTTCGCCCTCGTTGTCAGTGGCTGAATTTAAGATTTGGCGAATTCCAATGTCTCAATTTATATCTCTTTTAACACAACTGTATCTGGGCGAAATCAAGACTGGGTGAAGCCGTTTGCAAGTGTAGAAGGGCGAAAATAACACAGGCGAAAATAACACTGGGCGAAAATAACCCTGTATACAGTAATGTTGTAAAATCATCTAATATATTTTCTATGAGAAAAAAACTGAAATAATGCACAGGTACTCTGAAGTAATGTGTAATACATGTACTAGTTATATTTGATTGATAACAACAAATACAGATGTATGAGCATGCATTCCAATGATGATCAGTTGTTAATGCATGATACATGTGTATGATACATTATTCTGGGCGTCAATCACCATGATATACATGTACACATAGCCTCATATCTACAGAAGTCAAAAATAAAACTTCTAGTTCAGTTACCACTATTATTTTAGCAATCCAACCATTTTATAGCAAAATAAAGTACACTGTCACTTTCTTTACATTAAGACGTCACATGCACCACAAAACAATGAATGCTAAACAAAAATTTATTATATTCTGAGAAATAAGGGAAAAAATTTAATTTTTAGAAAAAGTGTACTTTATTTTGATTTGACTGTGAACAAACACACTCAGCCAGCCTAGTGATTTGGTTTTTCGTGAATTTAGCCACCACACATAGATTTAGACAGTTGGTTGGTAGGAGTCCACACCTAGGGATCACACAAATTACCTGATGTTGCGCTCATACATCCTGTCCTCGGCACTGTTGGAGGTGACCGGTTTCTGGGAGGAGAAGGATTTGGATGATGTGGAGGGCAGGTCAGTGGACTTGGTGGGTGGGGGAACTACAAAACAATTCAAAGGTTGATGCCAAAAATGCTCCAAAATCAGACATCATTCAAAACCAACTCATAAAGAACAGTTTTCTTTTATTTAAAGAAAGACTTATTTTACTATAAAATTAATGAAATTTCATATTTGCCAGTTTAGTCCATGCCCAATATATATTGTATACACAAACATGACTTTCGTTGCATTTTCACGTTGATATAACAAATGAAGTATGTTGATATATCAAACCTGTAGATTTGACTCCTCTGCTTTTCTTCCAGGAAGACAGAGTCTTGGACATGCCCGTGCCTCCATTCATCGTACCTGTCCCAGGTCTCTGAGGCTTTGGCAGAGGAGTGGGCTTGACGTCAGATTTCTTCCCCATCAAAGACAATCCCTCCTTCCTAGAACTCAAAAACTGACCTAAACTCACGGGGGCTCCCTTGTTGGGGTCTTTGGCCAATTTGTTCCCTGCTTTCCCTGTCCCTTGATTCCCCCCGCGGGGCTGCAGGGCCCTGTTAAGGCCTGATGCCTTCTGTACCTTCTGCTTAGCCTCAGTAGCAGTCTTCTCCAAATCTGTCTTCTGCTCCTGGACCTTGGAAATGAGTTGGTCTGAATTCCGGTTTGGTTTCATTGACCCTCTCTCCCCCTCATCCTCGGGCTCTGTAGACCAAGAGACGGGAGGTTTGTTGAACTTTATGTCTTGAGAGCTGCTGAACTTCATAGAGAGGGAGAGGGTGGGACTGACCATTACTGGGATGGCACGGAAAACATTCTCATCCCCCGCATCCCTCTGTACAGCAGGGACAGGACGGAATGCATTGTTGTTCTCATTGGTTCGGGGTACTGCAATCAGAATTACAGACATCTTCTTGATAACAGGTAGAAAATTTTGAGTAAGTTCATTTTTAAAGTTGCACATGAATACCATATGTAGTTTCTGGTAAATTTGCACCAATTCATTTTCTTATGAAATATTTTTCTCAATTTTTTTTTTTGGTTCAGAATATTTGTAACTTTCAGGATTTTCATGATTAAAGTCTCATGAATTTTTTTTTTTGCAACCTTATCTGACACACTCAAACCAAAAACACACTTTTCCGTTTATTTTTTCTGTGTTAGATAAATAAACTTTGGTGATCTGTCAAGAACAACATGTAACAAAACTGTATGAATCAGTCAACAATGCTTTTGATAGTTAATGCATTAAGTGATGATAATTAATGCGTTCAGTGATGTTAAGTTTGCTGTGTGATCCAATGAAAAAAAAAGAGTGGTTAGCGATGATCTTGACCAGTTGAATTCAACCCTTATTACCTCTGATTCGTCCTATTGAAAAACATTTAATTTACTGTAGTAAATATTTTTTTCTTTTACAAAGATCTTGAATATTGAACAAATGCATGTATATAACAAAACTTGAACTTATTATTGAAAATAGTGTTCCGAAATACATTAAAGAGACCCTCCTGTAAAACAAAATAGATCCTCAAGACCTCTTGAAATTCTGCAGATGTTTGTACCGGTAGTAGTTTTGTTATTGCATTCAGCCTGTAGAATAAACAACTACAGAATAGGCCAATGTATATATGATTGAATGTGAAGGGTTCATTATCTGTTCAAGAAACTACTTTTAATGGCTATGAATTCTCATTTCAAAGAATCCATCACAGCAATTTTGCTTTCTTTTCAATTCAAAGTAAATAATACAGAGAATTCATTAACTTAATGGTTGCCAGTACTTGTAATTTATGTATTTGTTAAGAGAATTTTAAAAATAAGAAAAATGGAATATTCATTCAATATTCAGCATAGAACATTTAATTAAATCAACAGCAAAAATAACTCCAAAATCCATAAATTCTAAATATACATCAAAACATAATTATCATTTTATAATATCACCTTAATCCCAAAGTATAGCATAAGGTTGAAATTTCAACCATTCAATAAATATGTCTTGAGTTTCATTACCTGCTAGATCTTGGAAATAACTGTCATTAACATCTCTGTCTGGTGAGCTTCTCATGCTTTGCTCATGTTGTTCGAAAGACAAGATGGAGTCTCCCCCACTGGTCCCGTCCGATCGGTGGGTTATCTCCCCTGTGATGTCGTCCCCAGGGTCCTGACCAGTCATGTCAGAGGTTACCGACAGCAAGGTTAGGTCAGGCTCATCAGTGATACCACTCTCCATGGTCAACTGAAAATATACAATGGATGAATTAAGGATAACTGTGTTTAACATCTTAAAAAAGAATAGATCTGTGGCCCAAGAGCCCTATTATTTGAATTACACAGAATTTTGCACAGAAAATATACAATAAAAGTGTATATAAGTTAGTTTCATAGTAAAGAATATCTCCTACATATTCTACAATTATCAAAAGAACAGAGTGTTGGGCATTCTGATTTACCTGTTGAAAACTGCCATTTTCTCCATAGCTTTGCCGATTGTCTATACTAAGCCCCATAGAGCTCTCCATTCCGGTGGATTCCTCTTGCGGTCTGACAAAGCTGTCTGGAGCTGACCCAGTCTGACCCTCAGGGGTGGTCAGCATACTAGGGACTCCCCCAGAACTGAGGGGACTCACCTCCTTATTCTTTGTAATGAGCTGTTTATGCTTTGTTATCAGGTCTCTTGATTCCTGTATCAGCTGGTCTAAATTAGCAAACTTTTGAGCAACATAACTTTCATCCTCCTCATCTTGGCTGGTTGATGATGAGGTGTTTTTGCCTGATTTATCAGACATGTTATGGGCAACAGGACTATCCACGCTGTACTGACTCAATGAGGAATCGGTCTTGGCATGGACATCGGGACTTGACTTAAATGAAAACTGGGTCATTGACCCCATTGTTTTGGAAGGAGATTCTGTATTTACTGTTATCTGGGTCAAGGAGAGGTCATCCTTTGAAGACTGGTCTGTTGTAGTCACTGTAAACTGACTGAGAGAGGATTCGTCTGGAAACTTGGAGAGAAAGTTAGAATCCGATTTGACACTCTGGTCTGAAGTTTGACTTTCTCCTACCTCTGACAGACGAGAGAGACCCCCACGAGCAGACACTTTGGTGAAGGCTGGGGGATGGACAGGGGACTGGTTTTCCGAATCGTCCATTTGGAGAGAAAGAGCTCGGAATTGTCCCTCTGACTGGGGAAACCTGGCCGATCCTGCCTGAATCTCTGTTTCTTCTGGAGAGGTTGTGTACTGAGAAATTTGGGAGAGCCTCTTTACTGAGAGAGGCTCAGATCTCTGATTTGGTGTACTTGCATAATCCACTTTGCCGCTGATGTTGTAGGAACTGGCTTCTTGTGACATGGAATCCCCTTGACTGCTATCAGCTACAACTGGAACTCTACTGTGTCCAATGAAGTCAAATTCCCTGGTCCCTAAGAGGCTGTTGTCCATCTTCAGGTCCATATAACTGCTGGTGCTCTCAGATGTGGAAGCCAGACTTGCTTGATTGGGTTCTCCACTCCTGTCCTGGGGTGAGGTCCTGTAGTTTCTTCCAAGGTCTTGACTACTTGGAGACACTTCAGAGGAGATTGGATACTGGGATAATTCTGACTCCAGTCTCGCTGCAGGGGACAAACCTCCGGGGTCAGACTTATCACTGGTCTCTGAAATAGGGTATTGAGACAGGTCCATGTCAGATCCAACCTTCACGAAATCTGGAGAGAATTTATCCTGTTTCATGTGAACCACATTATAACTCCTATCCACAGGTGCCTTGTGAGGTGCATTCTCCCCAGCATTACTGTCCATAGACTCTTTCACAGATTTTGAATTTGATTCCAGTGAGGCTCTTTCAGGTTGAAGTTTGTGAAATGTTAAGAGTTCATCAGCCCATGATCTAGAACTACGAAGAGACAAATCAGTGCTCTCATTCTGTAAGGTTGACAGACCATGATTCTGAAGTCCATGGGACTTCTCAGATTTAGGTGTTACATTGGAGATTGAGCCAGGAGTTGTGGACATGGTAGAAGAAGCATTCAATTCTTCTAAAGGACCTAAAAACAAGAAATTCATGAAATACATGTATAACTGATATATAAAAGAAAAAAGTAAGGTGTAACCATTAACTTGGTTTATATTTTGTTTTCAGTACATAAAGTTGTAAGTAATTTTGACTTGTAAAAAAGCATTGTTTCTTGTTAACTAAAATTTTCTTGATGCACTGTACAACTCTTTACCAGTGGAGAGTGAATCTGGTGTGTAGTTCATCTGTTGATATGAATCCGTTGAGTCATCCTCCCTCTGACTGTAAAACACATCGTTGGTTCTCTGCTTTAGCCTGTCCAGGACCCCCGGGGTGAACTCTGAGGCACGGGCCATCACCTCCTCCAAGGGTGCTGTCTGGTACCCTGTGTCAGCTGTTGGTCTGTTGGGCTGAGTTGTAGTCTGTGGAGCCTCTATCTGAGGTAGCTGCTGATAGTTCTCTGTGGATGCACGAGACAAGGAGCTCCTGTCTGTGGAGGAAAGACTATGGCGACTGGATGCTGCTAGCCCAGAATGTCTAGCACTTGATGGCGAAGTTTCCACCTCCTGTATAAAAATTCCATTTATCACATGTATTACCTATGACACACATATTAGGACAAGAAATAAATAAAACAATAATACATAGCAATAAATAAAATCATACAAACATGATTCAATTAATTTAACATACTTGAATGGTACTCAGTTCATGGGGCCTGTGATCTCCCAGTATTGTAGTCTTTTTATTTGGAGGCAGTGCCAACTTTTGACTTTGTTTATCAGCCAGCGGTGATTGGTCATCTGATAGCTCATTTTCAGATAAATCCTCTGAAATTAAACATTTCAACATGGTTTAGCTCTATATGCTTTTGCCTCATTACCTCATTATCATGGATAAAAGATAAACACTAACAATACCTACCCTCTGAGTCCAGGTATGGATCTTTTGGTGGTGACAATTGTTGTGATGGCAGCTTTCTCTGAACAACTTGGTGGCGCTGTAGGATCTCCTCCTTTTGCCTTTGTATGGCCTCCAACTGTCGCCGCAACTCTAGCTGTCTCTGTTCGAACAAGTCATTTCTTTCCTTTGCAGTGCTCAGTAGAGACAGATCTGACTCAGATGTGGTTGATAATCCAGACTTTCTCCCAGGCAATGCTGGACTGCCTCTTTCTGTTGATGAGGACATGGTGGTATCATTCAAGTCTGTGGTGTCGTTGGCGGTGGTTGAGCCTGGGCTGGGTTGATAAAGTTGAGATCTTCCTGGTTTTCCAGGTGTCTCATGGAGCGTGTCATCAGCATCAAATGGAAGGGACTTTCTCACTTTTTTAAATTTATTTTTGCTGCCATCTTCTGCTTTGGTTTCTGCAGGTTGCTGCTCTTCAGCAGGTTCTGACAATCTTGTTGAATAGTAAGGATTACTTGCTAACTGGGACAAAAGTGTAGTCATGGCAGCTCTGTTTGGGGATAAAGTTTTTGAGGTTAGTAATTTGGGTTCCCTTTCATTAGCCACTTGAACATCTTCACTGTGACTGTTTTGAGGGTAAGCGTTATCAACTGGTGATTTGAATTCAAGCTGTGGAAACCTCTGCAGTAATTCTTGTCTCCGCCTCTCGATTTCTGCCCTGGTTTCTGCAAGGACTCGCTTGCTCTGTTCATGCTTTAGCAAAAGCTGCTGCTGGTACTCCTTCACTTTTCTCATTTGTTCTGTCTGTATCTGTGATTGTGTTGGCATTGACATGGAGACTGTTGAAGGAATCGGCAGTGATGGAGTGATAAACGTACCTGGGGCCTGTGACCTGGTCACGGCTGACTGACTAGCACTCTGTTGCAGTTGGACGGAGGAAGCAGTTGTAATAGTCATCACAGAGGGTGCTGAGGGGTATGAATAAGGTGGGACCACTTGAGCACTGGGTAAAGATGAACTTGATGGAATGGTGTACTGAGAGAGAGATGGAGGCTCCACCCAGCTGTGAGAAATGGACGTATTGGAGACATTTGAGCGAATAGACTGTGGAGGTTCTGCCCACATTGGCCCATTTAGAGAAGATTGCCCATTTACCATGGATGGTTTACTTGCTGGTTGAAAGCCATAACCTATTGATGATGGGTGTGCTCCATTTAAATACTGTCCATTTTGAACTGACTGAGGTACAGAGGTATACAATGGCTGTGTATGACGGCTAGTTTGGAGGTGCCCACTGCCACCAGATGGTCCACCCATTTTCTGTTGCTGTTGGTATGCAACTCCATTTGCTGTCACAATTTCTTGGTCATATGCAGGAGAGATATTTTCACCCACTGATGTGTTAAGTTGCTGCTGTCTCCTGTTTAACTCCAGTAGTTTCATTTCTAACTGTCTTTTTTGCTCCCTAAAACAAACAGATATTTCTTGTTCATGTATTCAGACTCACCGTGATCAGTTATGGTATTAACATGATCCCCAATAATAACATATTTGAGCAAATTTAAAACAATGCATTTAGCTCAAAACTTCTAATTTTTTTTTTTTGGTGCATTTACAAACATTTTAAAAAATAATATCTTAACTCTTCAGATATGTAACTGCATCATTAAACTGAGTTTCATTCATTTAATAACATTGCATCCTTTATTCCCTCTCTCCCTCTCATCTTAATTTTCTAAAGTGCATCACTCTGTATGCAAAACAAGGCAAACAAGCCAGACACAGTTAATGTACACACATAGATTTATATACAATATCTTTTTGCACTACATTTTTTTTTCTACTGTACTTAAAATTCCAAATTTACAATGAAATTCATAAAACGTCATTGTCATAGTGAACCGTGTAAAATAAGCACAAAAGCTCTGTGATTTGTCACACTGTGTCTAGGGGAATAATATTACATCTACAAACAAATAAATGAATGACTTAGTCCTGGGCTTTTACTTACGCTGCCTGTGTACCAATGGCCATTAAATCTAACAGTGGTCTGTGAAAACAAATCCATGTTATCCCACATAGTATGAGTGGCAACTTAAATGTCAATGAAAATCTTATTGCAAAATACATTGCATCATGTAATCGACTTGCTCTATCGTCATGTTTAAAAAAATTACTGTGTTTTTTGATATACAACATTGATTCTTATGATTTGAATTTCACACCAATACCTGTACAGGTACACATATAATGACTGTGATTGTCATTCATGTCGAAAGCAATGCAACATTGGTGATTTGTTCTATGAAGGTGCTAAAATTTACACCTAAAACCTTTAACTAAGCAGATTTACTTGGTGCTATTTCACAAATGGATATTATACAATGGACTTACTCAATCTGCCTTTGTTGTTCCAAGATTTCCTCCACTGACCTAGCATTCTGTCCACCAAACACAGGCTCCTCAATTTGCACCTGCTTGAAAAAAAAAAATACATATATAGAATATAGAACAAACTTCACATGACTGTTTGCAATGAAATGTCAGAGCCGAAACTGAAAATTCAAAGTATGTCAAAACATCACAGGCATGTACATGTAAATACACATCAAATACATGTATATCACTGCAGGCCTTCATGTGAAAACAATACAGTTGCAGATTATGTGCACAGTTTTTGACCTTTACCTTTTTTACTGGTTCTCTCTGTCCAGGCTGTCCCTGGGAATGCTGCTTCAGAGGTTGTCTTGGTAACTTAGCTGGTTGAGTGACCTTGACTGGTTCTACATTCTCGATGCCAGGTGAGCCTTGCTCAGATAGAGAGTATTCAGAAAGAGTGGGTGCTAAAATGAATAAATAAAGCAGTCATCAATATCTAAGTTACAATAAAGCAGTCATCAGTATCTAAGTTACAATAAAGCAGTCATCAATATCTAAGTTACAATAAAGCAGTCATCAATATCTAAGTTACAATAAAGCAGTCATCAATATCTAAGTTACAATAAAGCAGTCATTAAACATTTAGGTTACGTAAATGTTCCCATCAGAATATTCAGATGCAATAAAACATCTCCATGATGAACAATGCTTTTATCACTTCATTTAGTTGAAAACGTGGAGAAAAACAAATACCAATGCTCTTCCCAGGTGATGACTGGTTGGGCTTTGTATCCATGGTTCTTGTCCCTTCAGGAACTTCCTGCATGGACTTGGACATCCATTCCTGTCTCTGACTCTTGATACGGTCCATAAGCTTCTTCAGAACTTTCTCTGAGAATTTAATAAATTGGATTCAGTCTTCTTTAATACAAAATCAATACAGACCATTCAAACAGAACTAATGAAATAACGTCATACCAAATATTGAGCAGAATACTGCCTTGCAGCCTTATTATTATCATCAGATAATCTTGAGAAAGCACCTGTAATTAGGTACCATGCTTACAACACCTGTTGTATCAACTATTGGATTTACCTGGCTGCCTCTGTACACTGACGTCATCCTGTGTTTTCTGTACATTGGAGGTGTCCTTGAGGATGGTGGGTACCCTGGACACTGGAGGGTGATGGAGGGGAGTGTCATCGGTCAGCACCGAGGCCTCCAATGAATCTGTGACTGTGGGTGTGTCGGGGGGAGGGTGGGGATCAAGGGCCAGACTCAGGTCACCCATGTAATCTAATATAAAAATTACAGTCCAGATGATACAAATAATTTTAATTCATATTTCAAGAATTTAATCATCTGGCTTCAAGACCATCAACTGAGAACAAACATTAGTTTTTAAAAAAATTCACAGATAAAATGAATAACCATAAGATGATTGTTAGTTTTAAACATAAGAAATATTCAAAAAAAAAATTTGGCACATTTACCGGGTATTCTTATTTTATGGTCTTTGGGTCTATTTATAAATGTTCAAATGAGCAAACTGGTTTGCAAGTTTTATAATACATTGTTAAGCAAGGGTTAATTTTTATCAAATTGTCGAATTGAAATTCCATTTAACTTATGTATCCAAGCTGGTTTTCAATACCAGTATGTATAATCATGCAGAACAGGTACAGAGCAAGCCTTGGAACAGTTTAGTAGAGGCAAACAAAACAAAAGGAGCAGGGTAAAAACAATGGTTTTAATTTGGAACATTCAGTACAAACATCTGCTTCTCATACTTGTGTCAGCCATGTACATGTCCTCGAAGGCTTCCTCCATGTTTTTCTGATGTTCATCTCGATCTTCCAGTCGTCGATGGGGAGGTTCAAACACTTGTTTCTGAAAATAGCAGAAACCATAATATCAGATCAATGCTCATCCTGAATGACAATTACATAAAATGGATACTATTTTCACACAGTTTTTATCTCCAACATGACTGATTGATAGGTTACATACCGGAATACTGGCCACGACCTTCTGTCTTCGGTCTCTGTCTGCTCTCTGAAGGTCGCTGAGGTCATGTAGAATCTGGTTGTAATCCTACATTACAAATAACACAAACAGCATTACAAATACATAATATAAATATAACATACATCTATTCACAATACTTGACTCAAGTTCATTAGTAAACATGTCATTTATGAAAAGAAAGAAAATTCTTAAATATAGAGACAGCATTAAGTTTGTAAACCAATACTTTAGATATATTTATCATTCTTATGTATTGTAACTAGATGTTGCTACTATGCAATAATAATGATATATTCATCTAATAATAATGATATATTCATCTCTTTCAGAAAAATTTTAAGCAATATGTAATTGTTAAACTAAGTTAAACTTACATGCGATAACAGCTCTTTCTCCAGGGCATTGTTGTGCCTCACTCTGGCTCGGGACAGTCGGTCGTTATGGAGACGGACCTTTTCTAGGTCCATTTCTCTCGTTCTTATTTCCTCCTCTTCTGCAGCTGTTCGTGCATCACCCTTCAAGTAAAAAGGAAATATATTGAAATGAAATTTCTAAAGACTTTGTCAGCGACAAAGAACGTAATGGCTTGGTTTTTCCTTTTTTGTTGGTCTTAAAAAGAATGGGTTTTCAACAATAAAAATATCTGAAAGGAAATGGGGAAAAAATTTGTGATATGAAGAACAATCATGGATAAACAAAGCACTGCCTGTAGAATTGGACAAAGAAACACCTGTAGTTAATGGCATCCTGTTCAATGAAGAATAATAATAGATCTACCTGTTCTACGGGCTTGGCTTTATCTACTGCGTACTCTTCTTTGATGTGATAGTGGGTGGTAGTGAAGTTATCAATGTCTGTCATTTTCACTGGCTTCCCTACAGCATACAGTAAAAGAAGAAATTTAATGATCCATTCTTACAGAGACCTTTAAAATGCAGATCAGTTTTGAATTCATACAATTCATAAATTGATGAAGTGATAAACATAAAGTGAATGGCCTTGTGGATTTTAATTGGGATTTAAATGGCTCACTTTCTGGCTGCTGAAGTTCCAGCACTGGATCTTTTGGAGGGGGAGGCAAGGAAGCGATATTCTTAGCCCTCTCCTTTTCTGTTTCTAAAGCTGTTTGCCTATCAATTGAAAAAAAAAAAATTTTCAAATCAAACAATATAATTCATGCATATAATAATAGAAAATTGCATGTTTTCTTCCAAAAAGTTTGTAGTTTTGCCATGCTGTGCAAGTAGTGTTTCTCTGCCTTTGCTTACCTGGCTATGATGTGGTACTTCTGTTCGTACTCTTGGAACATCTGTTCCCGCCGCTGTTTTTCCAGAGCCTGTTTGTAGCGACTATCCGCTCTTCTGTTTGACTCCTGCTGCATAAGGTAACGCTCCTCATCCACATCCACCTTTTAAAAAATTATAATTTTTAGGAGTTTCTTTCAAGAATTATTACCATTTTACCATTCTTTCCTTTTTCAAATTTATCTAATTATTGAAGGGTACACAAGTTTGGTTAAAAAGGGATTTGAACCACTTTTTTATTTTTTCTGACAGTCATGTAATATTTTAATTTGATATGGATCAGTACTTATAAAGATAAAATAAGTATGATACTTAACTGTTTCAATATAACCTTGACCTACCTGTTCACTGGCCTCTCTGTGACCTTGACCTATACTCCGTAAACTATTTTCATACTGGTTCTCCAGATGTCTTATTTTTTCGTCTTTCTCCCTCTCAAGTTCATCCTGAAAATGATTTTTTACGTAGATGCAATAATGTAGCACTCTCTAAATTTTTATCTTAAGTTCTTATATCCCTCCCCCTTTATATAAAGAATAGGACTATATTATTGCAGCTTTTAGATTTTACCCGAATCACTTAAACATGTAAAAACAAATAGTTTGAAAATCCAGATGGTGTTCCCCCACCTGTGTATAACCCAGTTAAATTCCACGGACTGAATAAACTGTACAAATAGTATAAGCTGACAGAAGTCCAATGAATTATAAATTCTGCACTATCATACGAATACATTTAATTCCTCAATGGCAGCATTATGCTGGGTAATCCTTGGGGACTTGTACTCGAGAGAGAATCAAACATTTACATTCAATCTACATCTTATTGAATATGGGTGGGTTTTATCTGGGTACCCTTTAAATGGAGCAGAACCCTCGGACAATAAACAAGTTCAGAGATCTTTTCATTACAACAGATAACGGATTCCCTATTTAGAGGAATAACTGAGAGATTATGCATCAACCATCTACAGATGCTGATATTAGCTGAACAATTAAAATCATTTGAGTTGCAGGTATTGTTAACTTTTGTCATAGTCTGTACCTGAAGTGTAGAGGCCAACTTTTGGAGCTGCTTGTTCTTTTCCTGTTTCACAGCTTGTCGAATTCTGGCAGCATTTAGATTTGACTGCTCTCGCACCTGACAATTTTACATAGAAAATTCCATCACCTTTCAAATGTTCAAATCGTTCAAAATCATTCATTTTCAGTTTCATTGAATAAAATTATCATTATATGTTATAATGGTATAACAAAAGGTACCATAATTATTTTGATACCCTGTTTTGATTTTAACCGATTTAAAATCTGAAACTCCAGATAACCATGCCTTATCATCTTTTTAATCTTCAAATACCCTCCAAAGTAAGCCATTTATAGTCATATAATTTTTAGTTTTAAGATAACTTTTTTTTCCATCACTTTTCTAAGATGAACAATTTTTAACCTGTTGAAGTCGAAGACGGCGCCTTTTTTCCGTCTCCTCCTTGATCAACCGAGCCTCCTCATTGGGGCTCAGTCGAACTCTCCCCTTCTTGGCCTTCATGCTGGTATCTACTAAATACACAAAAATTGAACATTACATAAACAAATACTTCGAGACTACATCTTTAGTGTAATAGTATTAATTCAATCATGATATCATTTACTTGAACTTTATGGACACCTGTCACTAAAATTTTGAGCAAACACACGTGTAATTCACACCAACTGGCATGCACACTGATAACACTCAAGCCATGGGTGTAACAGTTCTAGGTTTGAAGAAGCATTTTGAATTTCTGAAAGTTTAACATCTTATGATAACATAACAAACACAGAACTGTTTATGAAAACAAATGTACCTGGTATACAAGATTAACTTGCACTGGATTGTTGGATATTTAAATACATGTTCAGGTATCAAAAACATCTCAGGTAAATGAATGTGTGTTCTACTTATCTTTATCAAAAACATGTACATAATAGAACTAGTGTGCTTATATAATAATAACTAATTTCATAAAGTAAATTAAAGCAATCAAAGAGCTATTTGAGAAAGTCTGAACTCTTATTCCATATAACTATCCTTTATCGCTATAGAATAATTCTTTTCTTACTTTTTTCTTAAAGATTATTTCTATTTGTCAAATATAAAATAAATTCTTATTAAAAGGTGCACGAACTTCAGAACAAGCAGATTATACACCTTTGCTATATGATCTAGCCCTGAGATACTCTTTAAACTCAATCTTGCTTGCCAAACAAAACGTTTTTAGAGTTTACTTGAAAATGGCACCACAAAAGACAGATCCAGACAGGTCGGGGTTGATGAAAATCACACAATCAGATTATATCAGAGGAAAATAATAGGGAAAAATCATTCACACACATGTCAAAGTTGGTCCTACAAAAACGGCTAGAGAAGATGTAATGTATTTGACAATCACCCATAATACACAAATCTCCTGATTAGATATGATTATACAGAATTTAAATCCCAAAAAGAGACTCTAGTACATATGTGAGTGACGATTTAATGTCCATAGTATCAACAATACATTAATTACACAAAGGTTCTGTATGGGCAGATCAATTAGCTGCATACAATAACATATTCCTGATGTTTAAATTTATAGTTTCATGCAAACAAAAATGAGAAATTCAAACTCAATCCTTTGTAAAAGTAATTTACTTTCATACTTACAAAAATATGGAATTCAAATTCAATCCTTTGTATAGGTACACTACATGGACATTGTATTTAGACAGCAATAAATGGGGAATAAAGCAAACTAAACTGAGCATGTACAATTTCATTCCTGCAAGTCTACATGCACACTGTGTGCAAATCATGCATCTAATTGCTTTTGAAATTAACAGACATGCAGAATGTATTCAGGAAAGTTTTTTCAATAAAGTACATGAGCATTTTTGTGCAAATATATTACAAACAGGGTCCAAGTTGATTGAATTTGTGTTTATTTTATAAATTGGTTCTCATTCTTTCAAAATTATGAACTTAAACTTCTAAAGCATTCAAATATTAATGAATTTGATTTAGCAATATTGCATACCTTGCATGGGCTTAATACTTCATCTACATTTTATTAAGAAATTTGCTTAACAATTAATATGCTTTTTAGAATTCCGGACAGTAAAGGGTGAATATATTTGATCAATTGTACACACAGAAAATAACATGTTTATCTCATGCAAAATATCTTCCTTGGGAAGAAGATTTCATAAAATTTTGTCTAGATATTATATATATGAAGAAAAAAAGTTTTTTATTAAGTTGCAACTAAGGCAGATGGAGCTCAACTCCTATAATAGGACTTTTTTTTATATAAATGCTAAAAAATGTTTCAAAATGCCTCTGCTACACTCAATATCCAACCGATGTTACTCCAATTTTACATTTATTTTCAAACATTTAAAAAAATCCTTCTTATTTACAGCTAAGAAAAACTCCTACCAAACACTTAGCATTATTATACCTTTAGAGTCGGCCTTAGTTATTACAGAAATTGCACAGTTATCAGAAATGGTAAAGGGTGCTTTGAAATCTTTACAGAGAGGTAAAAATCATGATTTGGATGAATCATCTAAAGGGTATATGCATAACTAGGTGGGGTTTGCATATAATCACTCAGAAACCCATACCACCATATTGTAAATATACATACTCAATGAATAATCATCGTCACAGCCATGCTCAATAAATCCAGCTATCACATGATTTTTTACAAATCGTTTACAGAATGGTGAGGCCATTGAAACCTGTGATCAGAAGTGTTTGATCATTGCTTCATCACAAATCACAGCTGTAAGTAGTCACAGTATTAATTCCTGATTTTGCTTGACAACATACACAGCCATCGTGGAATGTCTTTCCAGTTTTCTAATTTTTTATATCCAAAAGTGTGTAATTAAATTTCTTAGTACGGTTTAGTTACCCACAATAATACACAACATAACAGTTAATTCAGAATAATTTGTTCACCCTAGGCATACAACTACATGACATAATTCCATTTAGCTGAACAGTTTAGTGTCTGAATACTAATTCATTCTGAGGCACTGTATGACTATGTGAATATTTTCGCGATCCATTTTGGAATTGGATAACGCTTATTTTTCAAAAGGTATTCAAAACGTCACGCTACATTAATATTCTATTGTCATGTTGAATTCAGTACAATAAACAAGCATGTTCTTGTGTTTTGTCTGTGTGACACTTATAAAAATACACATCAAACAAATCTAACTCTTTACAAATGTGTTATGAAATTAAGAAAAATAATAAATGTTATCATGCAATAATATACCTGCATTGCTGCAAACACAGTGCTACATGATATGCAATTTTAAGCCAAGGTGTAAATCAAATGTTTTCCCCGATACCGCTTTCCACAGACAAGTCTGGACACAGACGTAAACAAAATATTTGAAACTCGTGCTTCCGGTTGCATAAACTATGTCTAATACACGGAAAGGGGGCTTTATAAAAGAAAAAAATTAATAAAAAATGGAGTACTCATTTTTTAACTCCTTATAAAAAATTAAAATGAACGGAAATAAAATACTCTTAAATAATATGGTCAGTTTACTGTAGTATTTTTTTAAACATTGATTTCAAATAATGAATAGGTGAATACATTTAAATATATGTTTCCAGTAATTCGTGTAGAATTTAGCAACATTACTTAAAAAATAAAAATATAATTTTATTGAGGAGGTCCAGCTTTTACTCTAAAAATAATTAAAAGAAATATACCATGAAAATTTTGATTTTTTGTCCATCATATATACCAAGAACTTGTCATTCAATTTCCTTCAAATAGCCAAACCTTAAGTTTTGTTATTGAGAAAATGAAAGTAGAAAACGTGTCAAAGAGTTTGACGAGGTGACATCCGATGTAATTTGCATTTTTGTTAATTATATCGTGCCGTGACATTGTACGCATTTAACTCAGTACGTGGCAAAAAGGTAATCTGATGTTTTAAACTGTTAAACGTGTTAATTAATTATTTTAATCAGAAAGAAACACTTTTTGAATAATGATAATTACATACTAATCTACACTTTAATATTTTTCAATCAACAGGCATACTTGTGCGGAGAAATTCAAGATATCATATTTAGGAGATTATTTTCAATCAACCACAGGTAATTGATTATAATTTTGTTATCTTTTAAAGTTACAATTCAAGTTGGACTGAAATGTTGCATTACATTGATTATGTTGTGGAGTTAAAATATTTATTTATCATGATTTTTTATTATAAATGATATAATCAATGTGAGGTCCCATATATTAATTTCCAAATCCACAACAAACATATAAAACAGTTTGCCTTACAAGTAACAATTAATAGATTTATATGTAGATTTATATAGAATATAAGTATGCATGATTTCAATGTTCCTGAGGTTTTGAAAAGACCTCCCATATGTGTATGCAGTATTGATTTATTTATTTTCTGCCTAAAACATTAAAATCATTGAAAATATACTGAAACATCATTTAAACTGTGAAGAATTTTTTTTTAAACTTGTCTTAATTGTTACTACCGGTAATAATCAATATAAAGCTAAATATTAACAACCATAATCGAAAAATATTTGTAAAAATTGAAGAAAAAAAATTGTGCCAATGATCCTTTATTAGCGTTAAAAGAATTAAAATTTGTGTACTAGCTTGCTACTCTATTTGTCACTTCTTACAAATTTCCTTTAAATATAAAGGAAATTGATTAAAAGGAATAAATTTTGCAATTAGTTTATCTCTTTCTTTAAATGATATATTTTGTTTTACCAACAGATTAGTCTTCCTTTAGCAATGCGACAATTAAAAGGAAAAGTGAAGGAAAACAGAAAAGAGAAAAGGGAAAGAAAGATGGAAAACAAAAGAAACCATGAAAATGCCCTTAAAATTTGTCTTCCAGTGTTTGGGGTGATCATAGCTATAATTGTGGCATACATTTATGTTTCTACACGACCAAAAGAATAATTTAACTATTATTCAATTTAGAAAACACCAAGTTATTGAAGAGGAGGAAACTTTAAAGAATTCTTTTAGATAGTGGAATGCAATGTATTAAGAAAAAATTTCATTATTTGTAAATTTTTTTATCTTTGGGTTAAATGTTGTTATATGGTTTGAAAAATGTGAAGGTGATGCAAATCTTCTATGTATTAACACTTAGTATTTCCTTCGACATATTGTGCTGTTATGATAATTTATACTACTGTACAACTGTTGACAAATTTCATAAATCATTTTGATTTGTACATCTTCCACCAAGTTCATGTATAAACATTTACAGCTGCAGTATTTTTTTAAAGTTTGCTCAATGACAGGTTGTTTTTTTTAATCACAATAAATGTACTTTTAATTGGCCAGTTTCTTCATCATGTTGTGTGGGTTTTTTTTTAATTTAGTGTAAATTTGACCTTCACACAGACTAACAGCTATGAATCTGTTTGTGTTCATTGTATAACAGAAAATAGTTAAGTATATTTGTTTTACTCAGTACCTATAGTTATGATAATATGAAATAATTATAATACATATCATCTGCATACATGTGTTATTAAGATTTAATATTCATGGCAATTTCTGACACGATGAATCTCTTTTACTATATACATACACCAGGGTATAAAACTTAATATGCACAGAATTGAACAAATATGATGATCAATGTATAGGAAACGATAAGAGATTACAATTATATACATGTTCTGTCAAAATGTATTTATTCCAGTTATTATAGAACAAGATGTTTATATGTTTAAAATAGCTATTACATGTACATTATGTTTACTAGTGTGGGAATGGGCTTTCTTGTCTACAATTACTGAGCAATTTTGTTGTAATGTTTGAAATTTTATCGTTTTTTTATTCATTAATGTTCATTTATCAATTATTGTTCTAAATAAATAAAGTTAAATTACTTCAAGTATTTGAATGCTAGCTGTTCTTTTTGAAAGTGTAGCTAGAAAATCAAGTGTATGTACACTTTTCCACTTGTGCATCAATTCACAACATACGGGTAGTTTATTACCTATTTATTTAGTGATTATCCATTGCATATTTTAAGGATTTTTATGCATGCATGTTAATCCTCTGATACCATTTTCTTCGAATGCTGAAAATCTAAGCACTCGGATGTATTGTCAGAATGCTTCCTATCACATTGGGGTACATGGACCTACACCTAAGGTTTTAGCCATTAATGATCCAAGTTTTAGAACACTAAGAATGTCCCAGGGTATTTTTATTTGGTGCATGAATCTTCTTATTGTATTTGCCCTTGGCAAGAGTTCCAGATGATAAGGTCAGGGAATGGTTTGCTACAGTCTGTTTATAACAGATTTTTTTCTTTTGGTATTTGATACAAATTCTTATCATTCTAGAGAAACAATTTCCTCTTTTATTGAGGTTCAACTTTTTCAACATGATAAAAGTGAACAAAATATTCACATTTCTCAGTCTGATAATATCACATACAATACACATGTACCTATAGTTCTATACAGCTCATTAGAAATTTCCTGAATTAATACATGTATATGCATTTCAGTATGGTGAAGTCTGCATTTATCAAGTCTTTGTGACAACTTGGTGAAACCACAAATATGATGTATAAAATACCATGTCCATTCAAGTTGTGAATATTGGGCGCAAAGCAATAATCATTTAATATTTCGAACTATTCTCCTGCAATACGGTGACTTCATTTCTTGAAGAGCTTCATCTAGAACTTTGGTTAAGTGCAATAAGTTCACAGGGTCGGTCTGTAAGACTGTAGTGTCTTTGACCCCAGAGTCCTCCGTGTGGAGTTTAAACAAAACGGTCGGGGTTGTCTGCCTTCTAAGAGACCTGCTGGCAAGCTGTTGAGAAAAAGGGTTCAGAATTTATTGCTCATTAATATAACATGTTTATGAATTCAATATATTCTAATACTGTGGGGTCAACTGGGGGTCAATTTTTGTGGATTGTCAATTTAAAAAAAAAATGGTTGGGATGTGATTTTGTGGATTTTCCTCTGTAAATCATACATAAAGACTGTGTTTCATAATTTGTTGGGGATGTTAATTCATGCATGGTTAGGGGTTTAACCATAAAACCTCCACAAATGTCAATGATTCCACAGTATAGTGTAAATGCTGATTTGCACATCATGTCCAATGGTCATTTAATTATTTTGAAGAATTATACATGAAGTAAAGTCCAAAAGCGACAAAAATAATTCTCTAATTACAAGCTAAAATAACTCCACTAAGGATAACAGCATCGCATTACCTGAACATCAAACCGCCACTCCAAGTTATGATAATGAGGGAGATCCATTGTCATCTCGGATAAAATGGTTCGGATTTCTCGCCTATTCTGTAGGTATATCTCAAGTAGAGTTTGCCTCGTGTCCTCATCAAATCCAAGGGTCATTATGGAGTCTTGGAAATCAATCTCATTCAGCTGCATAAACAAAAACAAAGAGATACCTGTTCATGTATTCCAACGTAAAACTGCATGTTCTAAGTAAAATTAGACCAGCCAAGGATCTGAACCCCTGGGAGCAGCAATCAAACCCATGTCAATTAACACTACTATTATCCTTAAAGTTTGGCTCTCAGAGATGTCCTTTATCAAGATGCATGTACCCAGCTTATTATTAACATATCTGGCAAGGGGGTTAATCCTGTCCAACTGCTACATTTCCTCTATCTCCTTAATATAATAAATGTTCTGTCTTTAGGACACTCGAGGTTCTTAATGAATCAATGTTAAAGTGTCACTTCTAGTGGCTGTTCATGGCTCCAAATGTGATAGGAAAAAGATCTGACTACCCAGTAACCAATCTGACAAGAAAAAAGTCGTCTACAAAAATATTCCTAGACCCCTCTCTTATCGGTAAATCGGTAAATTTTATGGGTACTAACCATCAGTTTGGAGCTCTCTGTCAGTAGGTACATTAGTCCCTCTACACCATGGTGAACTGTGTCTACATCAACATTCAACTTCTCTGATAAATGAATAAATGAACAATTCAACCATTCATTAGATTTCATTCAAAAGTTTGATACACATTTTTTAAATAAAATATCTTTAAGGCTGTCTTAAATTAATTATATCTAGGAAATGCATCACCTAAAATTTTCAACAAGCAAAATCTTTAAACATGAGTATTCGGTGATGATTTTGTATCTCAACCACATGTCAGCGAATGTCTTTTAGTCTTCTTCAATTAACAAACATGTCTAAAATAAATTAGAGCCTCACTGAGTATGTACATATCTCAAATGTACTTAATATGGGCACCCCAAAGTTTTTATTCCTATAATTTTTAAGTTGGTTAAAGTAAAAATACATGTATACAAGAAGAAATGATAATTTATGATTGCATTTTTCTGAAACTTATGTACAATGGTAGGCTTTATAAAGTAACACAGAATTAGACAATAGTTCTCCAATAATTGATCAGTTCAGGAATATTTTAAAAAGGAACAAAATTACAAAATATAGGTTTACAGATAAGGCCAAAATTAAAAACTGATGTTTGATGTACCCCGACTGACCCATCAAAATTGCCCCTACCAAATAATATTTTTCAGCATTTTGAATTCGCTTTTTTAAAATTGTTTATTAAAAACACATTTAGATTGTTTTTGTATCAATAAATATTGAATTTGTTTATCATTGTCAGTAAAGAAATAAAATTTTTTAAAAGTTTGATTATCAGATTATCAATATTCAAGAAAATTATTTTTAAAAAAAGAGCTACCTACCTACCCACCTTGAAAAATTTGGGTCTGAGTACATCAAACATATAAATTTTTAATGCTGGCCTTAGCTTCTATCAACAAGTTTTTGCAATACAATCCATATATCTATAATAAAAACTTGGATATAATTCTTCTGTAAGAGAAATAGAGAATATCTATATTGTTTTGATTTTGTCTGATTATAGCCAACTTACGTGCTGCTCCTTGGAATATTTTTGGATTGGTCCCTTTTCTGATAAATTCAATGCTAATCCTGCAGAACTCTTTGACAACTGAAAAAAACCCTCATTCAAATGTAAAGGTGGTGAAAAGCAAGTCTCAACCAAGACTCTATCCCAGGGCCTCTTGCTTAGTGGTGTATCATACCAGCATTCTAACTACTTAGCTACTGAAACCTGAGGTGTGTTTAACAAAGCAGGTCGCCATGAGCGCTCGCCAAATTTCCCTATACAGAAAATTTTGGCAATTAAGTGCTCACGAGCCTCCACACTGCTGAACACATCTCTGGTATGCTGACTGACAGTCACACACCTGTAAATGGTAACCCAATTATATTTACAATAGTTAAATCATATCACGGGGTTAATCTGAGTTGCTGCAACAGTATACATGATTGTATGTACTGTTAACAATAATGTACTTTTCGGTGATGATTGATTGGTATAGGCCTATGTATGTATGATCAGACTTGATTCCCATGATTGTTTTAATGATTCTTTGTGTGCACTGTATTTTGGGGGCATACAACAGGTTGGGACCAATCGCCCAAATGGGATATAATAGCCCGTGTGGGATATAATAGCCCAAATGGGATATAAATTTAAAGTGCAATAAATAAAAATTTTAGAGTTTGAAATTTTTGATATAAATCCGCATTTATGTATATCAAATGCAACAACTTTTGGTTAAGAAGGTTTTCTATGTGTCTATAGTTTGTAAGATTGATCCCTAAGAAGTTTTGTATATACTGAGGGATCAATCTCTGTAATAGTACGGTTACAGAAAAAGTTGTTTACCAAAAGTTGTTACATTTCATCTATTCTAATGCGGATTTATATCAAAAATTTCAAAATCAAAAAAATTTATTTTTTGCACTTTAAATTTATATCCCATTTGGGCTATTATATCCCACACGGGCTATTATATCCCATTTGGGCGATTGGTCCCAACCTGTACAATAGATACATTGTTTTTTTTATATCGGAAGTAATTAATTTTCTCTGAATGTCACATTGCCTTCTTACATAAACGACTTAAGAGTTTAAACATTATACATAAACTTACCATCTGGACTGACTTGTGTAAGGAACGACAAGTGTTCCTTGTGCTGATCTTCGAACATCAACAACATTGTTACAACTTTCACTTTGACTTACGACACGCCCACAAGAATTACGATTGTCGTAAAAATCCGGAAACGTTCCACTTTCTGTTTGTCAACGAAGTGTATACAAAAAAGAAGAGGGAATTTAAACTTCACGCATCTTTTCCTGTCGAATACACTACTATTGTATGGTACGTGAATATATTTTGTTTTAAAATAGAATAACCCGCGGTTTTTCAATATACTGTACATTCCAAACATTTTTTAAAGCCATGAACATATGTTCAAGCATACTTAACCAAAACAGGTAAAAACTTGTCCATTTCACAACATCAATAAAAGTATCATTTTTCACAAAATAACACATAACTTATGTGAAGATTGACTTAAACACTATGATAAGACAAAGTAAGAATTTATATATTTTTTTTTTATGAAGAACTGTCTATTTTTCTATTTTGTCAATTTCAAGAACTTGCTCTATCTCAGGGCTAGGATTTTTCTGCACCACATTTTGACTTGTATTCATACTATTGATTATGACGTTTGTGTATAAACTCTATTCATTTGTTAGATTGAAGAAATATCGAGATTTCTTCTTGATATGCCCCTAATATCAGCGAATTCATCAAAAATGAAAATTTAACTAATGTCTTGTCCGACATTATAGTAAAAAATTTTCAGTCTAGGCAAATCTTTCTGCAAATAAAAATGTCTCCTCTACTTCATCTGTGAGGTAACAGGATGATGAAGCGGACTTTTGCATTTCACTTCTTCAGATCTCAGACAATACGATGAAAAACATAACTACATCTCTACTAAACAGTCCACTTATTACACTGAATCTTAGCTTATATATTGAAAACTCTGAAATGCCCATTAAATGCAGTTTAAGTTCCCGCATCAGGTACAGAGTATCAATAATGAATTATTAAAAATGAATTATTTTGATGAAATAGATGATATTTACTATACAAGTTTACTTAGAAAAAAAGTAATAAGTGATGAAGATAACTACCTGTAAATAAAAATTCAACAAATTATAATTTTCTTGGTGCAACAAGTCCTACAAGGAGAGAGTTACCACTCCTTGATTTTTATTTAATTTTGAAACTGTTGCTCTGATACTGTTAAAAAAAAAAAAAAGAAGAGTCTTAATTGATTTAAAATTCTGTAAAAAAATACCCACATTCCATTACTGTTTATATCAATATCAAGACACTAAGTAAGTAAAATGCATGAATTCATATTCAGAATATAACCACACTATCTGAAGTTACATGTATTAAAATGTGTTATCTCCTTCAAATCAAAGATGATGCAAATTAAGTTTCCCAATACATGTATGTATACAGTAAATGGACTTTTAATCCTATTAAAAAACATCAACAAATGTACTCAGCTCCCCCTATTATTCAGAAACGGCCAAAAAAAAAAAAACCCTCGAAAATCTGTATACACACATAGACAGAAAATAACATGCAATTATTTTGAGTTTTCATATGTTTTAATATGATAAAAATCAGCAAAATATTTTTCCCTTTACACATAAAATTCATGCAAATACATTAAAAAATCATGAGTCTTGGCAGGAAAAACTACAAAATTAACCCTCATAGTTCTGTTCTGACATTTATTAAAGATTTAGTATTAAATTAGAAAAATACAGGCCATCATAAAAAAAATTAAATCATCGATGAGAGATTAATGTCATACATTTATGTTGAATAAAAAGAAAGTTTTGAATAACACAGCTAATTAGCAAACAATTGATTAATAGTAATTAAATCTTGTATGGAGAAACATGTATAACATATCCACTTGTAAGTTTGTTAGTTTAAGTTTAATGCTTCTTCGAGCCATGTAGGCGCATAAGGCTGGTGCTTATCCCATGTTCAGCTGGGTGGACTCAGACAATGTAGGTAAGGTGCCTTGTCTAAGTGCACAAGTGACCACAGCAGGGTTTGAACCAGCGACTTTTAACTATAAGTTAGTTAATTTACCTAAAAAAAAAATAGGTAGTTGAATATGAATAATATACAGGGTTATTTTCGCCACGTGTTATTTTCACCCTTTTTCACTTGCAAACAGTTTCACCCCGTCTTAAATAAAACGAGGGCGAAAGGGGCGAAAATAATACGGGGGCGAATATTTCCCTGTATACATGGTATACAGTATATATCTTTTCCCCCTATTATAGTGCTATGGTTATAATTTGATACTGGTATTTTACAAGCTGTACGTAGCTTAATATTGGTTTTGCATTTGATTTTAAATGTGAAATTATTGCAGATATCTGTTGTTGATATTCATAACTTGACCGCAGTGCCTTGTAATACTTTAGTTGTTGTGTGCATATATTGATTTGTGGCAAGAGTTAGGGATTTGTCAATACATGTCTAAGGTATGGAATGACATTATGAGAAACATACAGGTATCTGCTTACATTTATATCACAACTAACAACCGCCTCTTGTTTCCAAGTTTACATTCTTTATTCAATCGTTTGAATTAAGTTTTAATTGCATTGTACCAGTATTCCTCTATTCAATTTGCTCAAGAAGTTGGGACATTTAATTCACTAGGCCAGTCAAGGTGGATTTTTTTTGTAATACAATGGTTTATTTCTCTTAAGCAAAGATGTTCTTTAAACACGGTAGCCATTCTTAAGACCTGGTAGCCTGAGCATAAGTTATTTGTTGTATTCTCCAAGTCAAGCTCTTTGTGTGTAACAATCTGTCAATTTTGTTGTTGACATTTGGAACAGAGGGTGGTAAATCTCCAGAATTGGATTAAGGGTGGAGGGTCCCTTTTGAACAACTGCTGTGAGATATCTAATCTATGCCAATTGTCATGTAAGTGTGTAATCTTGTTTTCTCCCATAAATGATCGATGTTCTCACTTCATGTTTGAATTCAAGGTAACAATTCAGTAATATATCATCTGAGAATTCATACCAAGGTATACCAATTTTGTGTTCATTTTGCAGTCACAGGTAAAAACTCTGAAGGAATGTAAATTAGTCAATTTTGATGTTCCCTTATTTGTAAGGGGATTTAATATCTTTTTAGAAACCATATATGTAGACATGCACATGTATGTTCATATTTTACCGGTGTTGTTATATTTTCCTTGAGGTTGTTATGCAAGAGTTTTTGTTTTTCTCATTTTTTGTTTATATCTTCTGGATATACCTCATCAAACTCAAAATTCTTCCGTCATGAATTGTTGATAAATAGAAGTGTTGTATAACCTTAAGATATTGCTGTATTATGATGTTACGTTCGGTTATTTTACAGAGTACAGGGAGTTGATTAAAGGCCTCCTTGTGGATTCTGATCTTCTTCCTAATGACCCAAGGATGGACAGAATCACAAACCTGTGGGTGGACCTACAAAAAGATAACAGGTAAGCCCGCTCAAAACCCTGCCATCCCCACCTGTCTATTCCCACCTTCCTTTTGCAGCTATTTCATTAAATGTTTATAATATTCCTTGTCATATCGAACCAATTTTCTTTGAAACAAAATATTGTACTATTACCTTGCATCGTGTAAGAACTTTATTCAATGTTGTTATTAACTTCTCCTATACTCTGTCCCAAGATATTTATGCAGCATATTTTCTTAAATTACTCAATATTTATAAATACCCCAGGTTTCAAATGATGTTCATTTATTAGATGTTCATGTATTAGTACGAAAAATTCCCAAGATTTCTCTTTTGAACCGCTCCCTCTAGCTTTTCAGGTTTCAATACACCTGTAAAAATAAAAAGTCTACAGGAATCGGATGATAACGTTGAAAAATTGTGCGAGGTATTTTGAGTGATTTCCAAATGGAGAAAAGTTGATGTCAACATTTCCCATTATAAATCTCCGTAAGAAATCTTTATGGTTCCTGTGAATTTTTACGATTGAAATACATGTATAAAAATGTGTCAGTAAAGATCTATACCTTGGATATTTTCCCTTTCATAGATTTTAATTGCATCTCTTTGACAGGTATGTGTATTTTTATTAAAAATCATCCCAATGTGATGCATAAATATCTTGGGACAGACTGTAGGTTAATATACCGGTAAATAAATTCTAATGTCATAGTGATCATGTAACATCTTAACTTTGTGTTAAAAAAAAACAAAAAAACATGTAAAAGCTGCATCTTGTTTTATTATAAAATTTAATCAGCTCATTTGCATGAAAATGCTCATATGTAGCCTTATCTCACCTGCATACTTAGGGTAATTAAATGAATCATTTAAAAGAATTATTGAATCATTGTAGTCATTGACAGAATTTCATAGTTGCATGATGATTGCCTGAACAATGTTCTGAAGTACAGAAAAATCAGGGTAGAAGACTGTTAAATTTCATTGAAAAATTGCTATTATTATTACACCTATATTAGAAACTCATATGATCAAATAGCATTTAAGAAGACCAATGTTTTATTTGACCACAAAATCGCAAGGTACAAAATATGAAGGCTGAGCACGATTTTTATATGCTGTGCAATAATCTTCTTATTTCTTTAAATACTTTGAAATTTAAGTTACTAGAGTTAAAAAATCTATTGTGAATTTATTAAGGGCAGCATGACATTGTTTGAGCATTCTTTGATTTGTAAGATTTGAATTACTTTCCTAAATACTGCTTTATAGTCCCCAGGGGGCTATAATTGGATTTTATTTTGAAATTCCAGTCTTTTTCTGTAGCACTTTTATATATCCATACATGTACCAGCTGCACTGTAAGCACTGTAAGTGATATAGCTATTTGATTAATTTTAGGAGACATCTTTTTGTAGAATAGTTTCCTCTCAGATGTGATTGCATTAAAAAATGTCTGAGATTGATGAGTAAGTACGCAATGAGTGTGAATTGCTAAAATCACTTGCATTTCAGTGCAACAGCATTTATTTTATAAAACACATAACCCAGTGTGCTGAGGGCAAAATTCATTCTTGCAGAGTGCTAGTTTAGCACATCAGTGGATGTGTTAGCACATTTTGTTTTTAGGATAAACAAAATGTAGTGCTATTATTTTGCAGTTTTAAGAATAAGCAATGTTATCTAAGAGAGAGAGAGAGAGAGAGAGAGAGAGATATTTAGAGATTTAGTGCTCTAAGAGAGAGAGAGAGAGAGAGAGAGAGAGAGAGGAGAGAGAGTGTAATGTGATTCACTTTTCAAACATTTGATTGCAATATTTAATGCACTACCAGTGAATTGTCAGTGCATAAATTTAGTTATTTCAAGTTCTTCACAAACACGTACAAGTCCCTGTCACCAACTTTCAGAAATAACTCGAGTGCATGATCTCCCCACGTTAAAAGCTACATAAGAATTCGATATTGATTCACTCTTTGTGATTTGTATCTAAGGGAAAATCAATTGTCTCTTAACATTTTAAACTATAGCTGGGGTCTTTGAGAGAATAAATTGGATTTGTCTTAGGAACTTTAAAAGAGGATCTTTGATAGGACACAGAAGTATGGATTTTGGGTGAGATCTGACTTGACATGTCTTTGCCGTAGAAACTGTCAGAGTCTGTGTGATTTTTATCTCTTGTCAGCAGAGTATGGAAGAACTGTTTAAATACGCCATGAATAAAAGGTGAGGTCTTCAAAATGATCAGTTCTATACCTCCTGTATTTCATTGATTCTATTATCAATTCATCTGAGATGTTTAATTAGCTCTAAGGTATTTGCGGGTAGATTGCTAAGCCACTCAGAGCTGTTGAGTGATATGTGTACATTAGGATCTGTAAGGTTTTAACGGAAATAGATGTACACATATAAGAGTTGCACAGAGTGGTACCCCGGGGGCACTTGCCTCTGCTTTACTGAGACCTCGTAAGTACACCTTTTTCACGGAAACGGACCAATTTCACCTGAATTTCTGGATTCAAAAGTTTTACGAGGGATAGTGTTATAAATGGATATTTTGTCATTTCAGCTAGCTTTTGCCAGGCTTTAAGACACGGACTTGTGATTCAAAGTAGCCAAGCTTATTTTTGCAGATACATTATTACGTGTATTAAATTAGATTTTTGTGTGAAAGTTGGAATTATTTAAAGATTTAAAAGATTGCAGGGTTTATTGTATAATGCAACAGAACTGAATAACTATTGAATAGTGAAATAAGACATACAAATAATTTCATACCAACATTTTTTTTCTTCTTCAAATCTTTACTCTAAGAAGTTGTACAATATGGCTCTAAGCTCCTCCAAAGACATTTACCAGCAGTTCTGCAATGTAGGATGCCTAGGTTATGAATCTAGTAGCTATAAACCCTATTGAACATGTTGAAATGATGGGTGTTACAGGTTACCAAAGGGGGTGTTAACAGCAAGCTGTGAGGCGGAGCTCCAGGAGTTGATGAAACAGATTGACATCATGATGGCCACCAAGAAGAAGGACTGGGAGCATCAGATCCAGAGTCTGCAGAGTAAGGTGGAGCTCAGGGACAAGGAGAGCCTGCTGCAGAAGTCCACCATTGACCAGAAGCACAAAGAGGTAAGGACCCCTCGGACATTGGCTACATTAGTAGCTTTTAGAATATGCTTGAATTGCTTATTAGCTGTGAGAAGTAATTGAGGATGGAAGAGTTATTTGTTGACGATTTTCAAATGCTTTAATGCTAGCAATTCTGAATTTTCTTCTCTATATAGGATTTTATTTATTGTCTTGAAGATTTTGGGTTTAAATAAATGAAAGATCTAGGAGACAGTGCAAAAGGCAATAAGCATTGAAACCATTAATTTTTTTATTGCCAGTTCACTCTCAATTATAATCAAAATATTAGAGATTTTCCCATGAGACATATCTCAAATTGTTTATATACAGACGTAAATCATGTGCAATTTAGCAGTATCTAAAACTGTGAGCAAATTTTTGTGTATCACAAACTATATTGTCATTCAACATACAAATAATGTTGTCAGCAGTTATTTTGAACTTGTTCAAGCACTTGGTTGGAAGACATCCATTCTTATGGATTTTAAAGACCCCAATCTGTGTAAATCTGCATAATCTCACTGACAAAGAAATGTATTGCCCCTTGTTAGAAGTCCAGAAAAAAAATTAAGCCAAGGATTAATCCAGGCAAGATACATCTTTGGTGATTATTGTGGTCAGATAAGCCTTTGGTCAGTGGCTGTATATTGCTGAATATTTCAGATAATTCCGACCTCTCTGGTGAGATCTGGGTGTTTGGCTTTAATAATCTTGAATGTGTAGATTTTCTGTGTTCTATGTGAACTTTATTCCTCATACTTTGGTTGTCTTTGAGAAGTTTTGCTAAAACATTAATACATGGTCAGTACTAAAATCCAGAGTGAGGGATACATTCAACCCTCCTTATAATCTATCCGTTTTAAAGGCATACCATTTCCTTATAGTCTTGAATTGATGCAATCTTGCAATAGATTACATACAAAGCAGAAATGATAATGCCTGCTTGAAAATAGAATCAAAATCTGTTTAGATTAATAATTGCATAATTTTAATATTTTGTGAAATAACAAAATGTTTATTTTTCTCTCATCTTTTTCAACAATATTTTTTTTAAACAAATGCAATTTAATTTTAATCTTATCAGGAATCAATTGACATCAGCATAAACTGTTAAAGCCCAAGTCAGTGGCTAATCGGCTTTTAACGTCGGGGCAAACACAGACAAAAAATCATTGAACAGATTTTGATTAGGGTATTATCGTATGCAAAACTTGTAATCACATGTGTCCGTGAGAAAGGTCTTTCTGAGACGGCAAGGTATTGTGTCATATTTTATTCTCATTTTGAAGAGGTATCCATTCCCCCCTCAATGAAATTCATGTCAGACTCTGCAGAGTGGGTGGGTAGCTTCTGTTATCTATAGCGGGGAAATTTTTTAAAAAATCAGGGATACTTCAGTACAAATGAAGTGCATGCATGTCTATTGTTTTTGTGTATGTAGTGATTTTTAATTATTTTCCTTTTAATTTAGCTTTTTAAAATTGAGGCATCTCTAAATTCATAACCCTTATTATAGTAAGGTTGCTCAGCACTAATTTTGGAAGCTGTTCTACTGTACCATTATAATCATTGTTCAGAATTTAGTCCCCTTGAAATTTAATGAGATTTATGAATTCAAAGTGTAACTCATGAATTTTATGGATTTGCACCCGATTTTCAATTTGGCAGTTTTCTTTTTGATATCCAAAAAATATTGTGCTTATAGATTGGTCACCTGAGAATTCAAGTGGAGACAATGGAGAAATCCCATAGGGAATTAGTAACTTGTTATGAGCAGCAATTAACAAACCTTAAAAGTGAGGTAAGCAGGTGCCCCTTTCTTATATTACTGTACATGTAATTCACTTTTGTTGTGAATTTATGAAATTTGATTTCAATACCCATTTCTAACCTTTAAATGTAAATTGTGGTTTTTTTTTTCATATAGGTCCAAAAGGTAAAGAGAGATTATGAGAGGCTTAGCAAAAAACATGTGAAACAGATAAAGGAACATCAGAGAGAAAAAGACAAAAGTCACACCGATCTGCAGGAGACTTCATCTGAGATAGGGCGCCTCAACAACAAACTACTGGTATGTAAGAGCACCTCAAAATTACTTGTATGTACATATAATGTAGATAGTTACATCAACAACAAACTACTGGTATGTAAAAGCACCTCAAAATTACTTGTATGTACATATAATGTAGATAGTTGCATCAACAACAAATTGTTGGTATATATATGTACGTCAAACTGAAATAGGGTGCTCAACAAATTACTGGTGTCTGCATAAAATTGAGTTAATATGACTCAACAACCAATTTTACATTAAACTAAGACAAAGTGACTCAATCAGCAACACATTACTTTTTTAGGCATTTACATTAACTAAGATATGGTGTGAAGAAAGTAGTGATGACATTTCATTAGTGTCTTTTTAACATTGTCTATGATATATATACACCACTAGTTTGATTGATATGAGTTTGAATTTCCCCTTCCTCGGTAAATTGCAATAAAAGATAAGGGAAATCTTGAGTATACAAATAACACAATATTCAAGCATCTAACACTATATTTGAACATGAATGAGTTAAAAACTTCGATAAATCAAAAGTTGTGAATAGAAACCCCCATATCAATTCAATGTTGACGTTCATTTATTTGCTTAGAACAAAAGTAAAGCTAACATTCTGTAACTTGTACGATAGGAATATCGGCAGAAAGCCAAAGACTGGGAATTACAACGACGGACATTCCAGAAACAGATCGAGGCTTTGGACTCACAGAAGAAGGCTCTATCAGAGAAATGTGAATTTATTCAGGTAAATATAAACAACTACTCTCATTCAACATCTCATGTAATTTTGCTTAAATTTGTTTTCATATCTTGCTACCTAAATTTTTTGGAAATTATTGATTTAACATTGCAAAATTATCATGTGTACGGCAATGGCTGGCATTTAATCATAACTGTAGTGATGACTTATCTTTTGATATTTATGTTTATACTTGGATTGAAATAAGTACTGTAACAATTATCTTATCTCAATGACCTAATTACAAAATGTACTAAGATTTTAAGAGTAACATGTAGATACTTTTAAATGCTTAAAAAAAAAAATTTATGAAATTGAAATTCAATTATCATGGTATTATTGAAAGATACTTTTATGATTTTATTATAAAAAACAAATACATATCACAGTTTTTAACGATATACTGTATACAGGGAAATATTCGCCCCCGTTTTATTTTCGCTCCTTTTGCCCTTGTTGTCAGAGGGTGAATTTAAGACTGGGCGAATTCTATAATTGCAAAAATTATCTCATTTAACACAACTGCATCTGGGTGAATTCAAGACGGAGCGAAACCATTGCAAATGTAAATGGGCGAAAATTACATGGGGCAAAATAACCCTGTATACAGTATATGAATCTCATAACTGTAATAATGTATGTACTGCATGCACAGTAGTTTCTCTAGTTACTTACCGGTAATCTGTATGCCTGCAACACAATCATGTACATTGTATAGCACGACTGAGAACTAAGTTTCACGGCCATTTATTTATCCCTCACGGTATCATCTTCACAGAGCCAGTCTCAAACCTACCAATCTCAACTCGATCGCAGAAAACAGATGCTGGACTCAACCGAGTTGAGTCTAAAAAATCAAATATCTCAGTTGGAGGGCCAACTTGAGCGGACTAACGACACACTAACCTCACAGGTATACATGTACTTACTGATCTACGTATGGGTGCAGTGAACTAATGTACAAATGTAATCAAAACTCTCCAATGGCCATGAATATACTGCAATTTAGAATGAGTTTTCCTCAGCACAATTGGTTTATTTATTTTTTTATTATGGGTGTAGGTTTGAAGTGAAAATTAGTGAAAATTATCATTGGGTGATAGGATAAGAACTATGTGTGATTTTACTGTTAAAATAATGATTTTTACAGGGTATAACTTTCAGATTTTAGATAAATTGTTCGCATTTAAGAGTAGTTCTTGGAAAAATAATATGTTAATTAGTACAAATATGTACCTGTACACAAGTTTTATGGTAACTTTTGTTATGTTACCTTACTTTTTATATGAAGTCCAATCTATTAAAAATGACATTTTAATCTTTGGTTGTACATAAAATTGCAAAAAACCACAAGTACATGTATTTCCAAGCTTACAGACCTAGATGTATTGAATGGTATTGACACACAAGGTGGAAGACCTCGCAGTGAAATCTTACAAACTCTGCAGTTTCTTGCATCAAGCACAGATGCATTATCTAATTGTATATATAATGTAGGAATATGAATGTTTAATAAATTTAAGATATTTTGTCCAGGAAACTAAGGTTGAAAAGTTGAAGTCTTCCCTGGATGATGCCATGAGCGCTCACAAGAAAGCAATGGATGATAATGAGAAACTTTTGAATGACCTTAAAAAGGCCAACAATACAATCCGCGTAAGTTCAAGACAGGCAATGTTATTTTGATACTTTTATTCATAATATATTATGATTGATATTCATAAATCAGACAGTATATGCACTGTCTTCACCTGAAATTGCTATAGCTATGTATGGACATGTATTTGTATGTTTCACATTCACTGATATTAACTTTGATTTTCTAACTCAGAAATATGAAGAGGAGAAGGGGGAGTTGGAGACAGAATTAAATGCCAAAGAGGACCTGCTGAGGGCTCTAGATGAGGACAAAAGTATCCACAGTGAAAGCATGACAAAGATGGAACAGACCCTTGCTGAGAAAGATGAGATTATCAAGTGAGTTATCTCCCTTGCCAAAAACTTCATCCATCTATATACATCACTGCTTTCTTGTGAGTGGATGAAAAAGATTTTAGATTTTGATGAAATGATATTTGATACATTTGTAGATCTTTGAGTGACATAAGACACAAGGAAGAGAGCGACCAGATACGCCTGATGAGAGAATCCATGGAGGATGCAAGGGAGGAATCCAGGTACGAGAAATATGACATGGTCTTAGATTTAAGTGAAATTTTAAATCAATTTTTATCAATTTCAACAGAGTAAATAATAAATAGAATGATACTTGAAATCTAGGTTGATATCTATGTTTGTGCCTTTAATGTTGTATAGGATGTGTAGGAAAAATGAAAAGGAGTTGAAAGAGGAGTTGTCCAGTTTAAAGTCCCATCTCCAGCGAGCAGTGGAGGACTGTGAAAGGCTGTCTGATCAACTGGAACAAAAGGTGAGGTCAACCATATCCAACAGATTAATTTATAGATAAAGTCATTTAATGGCATTAGCAAGCAGTAATAATGCAGATTCATGTAAATAGGGTGGATTCCAATGCAGATATAAAGTTTGAAAATTTTATATTTCGGAACTGGTTAAAAAATTGTTTTCTTTTGTCTATACCAGAAAACTGAGCTGTCCAAATTAGAAAATGGAGAATTGAAGAGAGTTAAAGCAGAGGTCAATAAACTCCGGGAGCTGCAGCTCTCCCAGAAAGATTCCTATGAATCAGAAGTCCAGGGGTTGAAGGTAGAGATTTCACGCTTGACCAAGGATCTGCACGATCGCACTAAAACCATGGCCAATCTAAGTGAGGAATCGGGCCAGATGGAGGCTCAGCTCAGAAATGAAGTGGAGGCCCAAGAAAGGAGACAGGCAGAGCTACAGGTCTGTTCTAAAGTTGGCACTGTTTGGGCTGGTTTTTCATTGCAATCATGCACCCACATATTTCATCACCAGCACTTAAAATGCAAGAGATATTTTCTCCATTTCTTTAGTCGTATTTCTTAGAATATTCATTTTTGCAGAAATTCTTACTGTCTTTCAACACTGAATTGATTCTCATGATTTTAGAAAATATTTATTATTGAGCTATATATATTTATGTACCAATATGTGAAAATAGAAGAGCCAAACACATCTTAGGCTAGAAAAATGATCACAGCACTTTTTAAGAACATTCATTTATTAGTGGGGTAAAACATGGTTTGGACAAGATGTAAATATGTTTTTAAAAAATGAAAAGGGCTTTATTTCAAGAAATGAATGGGTTTATGTTATATTGTAGCATTGAATCATGATTTTTTTAAGTATACAGTCTCATAACTGCAGCAGTGTGTGCATACAAATTGAGTAACGCGCGTTAGTGCGTTATGAAAATTTGTATGCACACATCGCTGCAGTTATGAGACTGTATACTTCAAAATATCATGATTTAATGCTTATAATTACATTTTTTTAACTTCTTACCATGTCTGCAAATTTGATTCATACCTTAAAATTCCTATCTTATCCTAAGGGTAAGTTAATATTAATGGAAGAGCCACAGTAACAGCCACAAGCGTGAACTTTGATTTTCGCTCGTGACGTTGCAGTTTACAGCGTTCAACGTTTGTGACGTCATAATAAAACTCGTCATTTTAACCTTTGAGTACCCAGTGATTACTTGTTGCATTTAGAGAATTTAATGGAAAAACACAGTAGCATGTAAATATAAAGAAATAATTTTGTCCTATACATGTTTTACTTTATGTGAAAAACATCACCATATCTCCAATCTCCATCACCAATGACACATTATCATCCTGCATGTTCGCTTCTCTCCTTGTCACCTAACTCTCTTAACCTGTGGCTGTTTGAACGCTCCTAACTCTGTTTTGTTGTTGAACTTTGTTCCCCTTAACTAGGTTGCAAATGCACAGATTGAAGCACTAAGACTAGAAAACCGTCACTTGCGTCAGACGATTTTACAGCAAGCAAAAAATGACTCTGACGAGGACAAGATTCAGGAGCATCTGAAGGCTGTACAAAATGCCTATACCACCACCATTACTAAACTGGAGGTAAACGGCACAGGGAGAGGAATGGAAATACATGTATTTATAGACAAATATACTGAGTTTGGAAAGCCCAAAGATTTTATGGTTTATTTCATAAAGTAGTAATACCTGGTAGTAGCAATTTCTACATTTTTTTTTTCATTGTTCACTTTTCACTAAATTTTTCTGATCATTTTCATTTTCAATACATTTTTTGTTTTTTTAGAAAATAGATTGTTTTAATTGAAAATGATTATCAAAAAAAATATAATATCATGAATTGTAATTGGTGCTATATTAATTTATTTATTTTATCACATAAATTATTCTGTCATAATTCAAGATATCAGTAAGATTGAAAAATTGTTGGAACTTTTGCTATCCAAACTATAAAATAATAATCTGTGTCCAACTCAAGTTAATGTCAGAGTTTATGGCTATTCTTTTTGTTTTATTTGTGAGATGCAGACTGAAAAGTTAAAGTATTTAACAGTAATGTAAAAATCCTTGTAAACTACATCATGGTTTTTTTTTTGAAAATCAATCAAAATCAGAATTTGAAGCTATACCTAGTTTTTTGATGAAAATAGTGGTTTGTTTTAATTTCAGCTGATCAGAAACTTATCTGTCCTACAGATTCACTATAGCTATAATGATAATTTCGTGAACACTAATTACAAATATTTGCAAGATAATTGATTGAATGATATACCATATGAACACTAAATGTTTTTATTTGTGAAGATGATTGTATATTTTATTAAAAGTAAAGATATTTCTAATGTTTTTCCCTTGATATTTAACGTTTTTCCCTTGATAATAAATGGTACTTCGAATAAAATTACAGCAAGAGAACCGTCAGTTGCGAGACGACCTGTCATGTCTGCGTGAGGAAATGAACGAAATGGAGGAGAAATTCGAAGAACAACTTCGACTAGCTCTCAGGGACTCAGAAATGTCCGCCCAGAGTATGAAGTCCAAAGATGATAGGTCAGTCCTAAATACAGTATTTTATGTTTCATACTTTGTACATTATGCAATTTAGCTCTGATAGCACTTTCAGTTCAGTTTAGATTCTAATTCATTGCTGTATTGTGTCAGAAAGAATGTTTTACAACCAATATTTTGTTTACAAAATATGTTTACTTAAGTTCAGTGAAATATCAAACACAAGTTTTAAAAGACTTATTGTCCAACAAATCTATCAGGAGACTTCAGATTGTATTGTACATGTAATCAAACTTTTATTTTCCTTTTTCAGGAGGCTGCAGAGAGCAGGGGAGGAGTCCCAGCGTAAGTTCCACGCCCTCCAGGAGAGATTGGACTCCACAGTCCAGCGGTACGAGGAGGAGATCAGCTACTTACGCAGTCAGAAGGCGCGCCTCGAGGAACAGCTCGATATGGAGAGGAACAGCAACTATAGTACGTTGGGAATTATGGCGTGTATGTTTAACTGAAGTCAAAAAAAAATTCTTGTCTTCATTTGTGATGACATTTAGATATAGACCTGGTATTATGACAGATTGTTGCCATGAACCATATAATCACTAGTCAAATACAAAATATAGTTCTCGCAAATAAAAGTTGGTTTAAAGTACCCTGAAGGACTGTAAGGTCAAAAGAAAGCATAAACTTATCCTTCCAAGGATATTATCTTTTACTTAGAAACATATTTATTTTGAATATATGGGTTTTATATATTCTTGCTTGCGGTTCCAGGCCATCCAGTGAATGGAATGGACCCCTTTGACGTTGAGATTGGAGGATCGAGGGCGAATGGTGACGGAGAAGTTCATCATGAAGCAGACAACAGTTTTGAGACAGTCCTCAGTAGTCAAGCCATGTCCATCTCGGAGAGCGTCAACGACTACGGACTACCGGAGGAGTATAACAATGTAGAGGTAACAGATTTGTTTCCATTTTTCACAAACTGCAATCATATTTTCTCAATCCATTTCAATTGATCTGTATTCTTTGTTTGATTGGAGAAAAATAGTACAGCAAAACTTGAATATAACAAACACGGATATAGCGAATTTATGGCTATAACGAATTCTTATTAATGTCCCGGCAAAGTTCTTTTTTTTTTAAATCTATAGAAAATTGTTGTATATAACGAACACGGGTATAACGAAGTAATTTTAAGACCCCTTCTGGCAAAAGTCTAACATTATCATTTCTATGACGAAGATTCTCCATTACAAATTTCATTGGAGATAGATAATATTTTAATACCAGTATGCATATATGAATTACTTTAGTGAAATATCATACAGAATTTTTTTTTTTATCAAAGTGAAAAGGTTTTATTGACATTTTTTGTAAATGTCGGTAATATTGATTTTATAACATAAGATAGTTTAAAGTACTGTCAGCTGATTATTTTAAAACCAATTCGTTATAAGATTATATACGAATTCGTTATAAACGTACATGGCTATAACGAAGTTTTTTCTATGGTCCCTTGAAATTAGCTATAAATGAGTTTTGTTGAATTAAGTTGGGTTAGGTTAATAACTGATGTCAAAATGAGAAACTGAGTTTAGATTTGTAATGTTTGTGATTCTAATATGTATTTATGAAAACATCTTACAGGACTCGCACTCAAGAAATTCTGTATCAGAAAGATTTTTAGCTGCAGAAAATCAAAGAGCTAGAGAATTAGAAAGGCTCATCGACTCACACATAGAGCAGCTGAAGATAGGAACAGAAGCGACACTGCGTAAATATAACGTCAAGAGATGATGTCATTTACTCTTGTGATGTAACTTATTCCTGTGTTCAGTCCACTTGATGAGAACAGGGTGATTTTCTGCAGCCAAGCAAGAAATTTCTGTGATATATCATACAAAGTGCAATTTATATAATTATATGCTATCAAAATGTATCCGAGAAACTGAGGACTTGATGTCTCGGGTGTGAAAAGAATGTGAAAAACAAGGTTTTTGTTCAGCACACTCTAGCTGTAGATGTGTTGGTAATATGACAGCAAATGAGACAAGCTGAAAGTGACAACTGATTCCCCATGTTTGAAAACATTATCATCGGATGTGTTAACATTTGTATACGCACACAATACGACTGTGATATTTGCAGAGGGTTGTACAAGTTTGTACAGTTGTATTGATTTTACATACATGTATTAATTATTTATTTAATAATATGATGTAATACTGATTGCTATTGTGTAAAGTGAGGCTATGAATTACATTTTTTTTCTCATATTAGTCAAATGAAGAATGTATTAAAAGTACATGTAAAGTTATATTTATTCATGTTTATCAATCAAATTTGTTTTCTAATAGGCTTATTGATAAATACATAAGAATATACCAGTACTCTTATGAAAATGATGACAATGTAATGGTATTTATCAATAATATTTTGTACACTGTATTTAATTTGAATCCTTGATATTGGTTTTTTTCCTATCAGTTTCTTACACTACTGCACATTGTTATTTCTTTGTTGACTTTTTTATTGCACATGTTAAACAAACACTATGACATGTACCTGTATTACACTTCTTGTTACATTGTATTACTGCATGTACCAGTGATTTTTATAACTTTTTCTGCTGCCTCTTAAGGGATAGAAACCTACTTGTATCTTCAGCATGAAACTTCAATAAATTTTAGAGCATCCTCAGAAATAAAAGTTAGACAATTTTAACTTTCATCAATTCAATGAAGTGCTCTATACTTCACAATTGTAAATAAATTATATTTTTTAAAACTGATCATTTGTGGGTTTTTCTTTGATTTCAATAACTTTGTTTCAAATTACGGTACTCTTTCACAGTTTTTTTTTTTCATGTTGCCAACATTTGGTAAAAGCGGTAATTTTTCCATTTTAATGACGTCATAGACGAACAGCTATGGGACTATGATGTCTAATATCAAGTTTATTGTGATAGACATCCTCTGTCCAATGTTTTATGAAGATATGATTTTGATACAATACTACTGTATACAGGGTTATTTTCGCCCCGTGTAATTTTCGCCTTTCTACACTTGCAGTTTCCCCCCGTCTTGAATTCGCCCAGACACAGCATGTTTAAAAAAAAAATAATTGAAACATTGATATTTGCCCGCTGACAACAAGGGTGAAAATGAAACTGGGGCGAATATTTCCCTGTGTACAGTATTTAAAAAATTGATAAAAAATGGGGGCAAATACTTGACCATGTCAAATGTAGTTCTTTACTGTTATCCATTAGTATTGACTTACTCCATAAAACTAGAAGATAATACTCAAGAGGTAAGAGAAGCAAGACTGACTGGATTTTCAGCGGTCTATGCTGTAGGATTAAGAACTTAATTCAAGTCCAAGTTATTACATTGTTACCATACACAATGGCTGATTTTTGCTTAAATTGGACAAAACTATAAAAATCATGATCAGTTTACCTGTACACGAAGATCATGATCTGTATAGCTTGCTCATTAATAACAGGAAAAAGACAGAAAAGGATTTCAACAACTTTAATCATGTTTATACATTTGATATGCAGAGAAACTCTTTAATGTAATTTATCTCAACCAAATAAACTAAATATATCCATAAAAAAAATAAGCTCTTTGTGATAACTTGTATCGGTACTAAGACGGTATAAACATTCTCCAGATATAATAAAGCACAACCAGCATTAGCAATATAATACTGGGTGTAATATTTGATCAGCTCCATAAATGTATTTATCCAAAAATATATTTGTCTACATAAACTAATTCAGCAGTAGGTTCCACAAAGATAATGCAAGGTGTTCAGCAGTAGATATGTGCATAGTGTAATACATGAATCCTAAATCAGCCATTTATTGATGTAATGTAAAATATTAAAGTAATAATCTTTGTGACAAATACCAAATCCCTACTACGTGAACAATGATATGTGACAGTGTATTTTTTAACAACAACAAAGGGAATAGACATACTAGTATTCAAAAACATTCACACCATCTGAACATGGATACTTCCTTAAGCCTTTCAGACAAAAAAAATATTAAAACAGGAACAATAGATATGAAGGGTAACAAATAACAAACCATAAATATATGTCAATATCACAGAGGAGAACTACATCCATATACAGATGTGTACAAAAATAATGCTAAAATATCGAAAAAAAATATCTATTAATGTATGATCACGGATTGAAGAAAAAAGACAAAAAAAGCATATGTGACTAGGAGACGAAATCTATGTTGAGCTACATGTACAAGCCTAAAACGTGAACAGAACAAAAGCACAGTGAACTATAGGCTGACTAATAAAAAAAAAACTACAATTATTCGCTGCAGAGTACATAGAAGCAGCAAGATTTGGCAGCGTGTGTGCTTCAGTCTATGTATAAATACCAATGTATACATATAACTATATTGCCATTCAAACTTGCAAAGAATATAAAAATATGTTCTACACAAATCACTCATTCCACCACACTTGATACACAGAGATATATCACTTCTTCAATTCCAATACTTATCCTTACAATCCATTTACAACACAAATGAACACAGATATGGAATACAATGAAATACACAGCCTTTAACTAAGGGCAGGGATTGGAGCCTGTTTGGTCTTCTTTGCTTCCTGTGATGCAATCTGATTGGCTCTCTCTTGCCTCAGGCGCTCAGTCTTCAGGGCTTTTGAGGTCACATGAAGGGGAGGTAATATTTTGTCTATCTTAGGAGACTTGGGAAATTTCAACAATGTGGCTACTTTGTCTAGCATTTTCCTAAAAAGGAATTGATTTTTTTGATATTTTTTATTTTTTAAATGAACAATCATTAATGCTTCTTTTTTTTATTACAATAAATAAAATCAAGCTTGCAGCATGGTCTTCAACTTACTCTACTCTGATTTTCTGCTCCTCCAAATACAGATGGTTTTCATCAATTTCTTTTGGCGGAATCTTTTCAACATGGTTTAGCTGCAAACAAAATACATGTAAAACTTAATACAGTACATTTAGTTACCAGCTAGTTCATCACATCCCAGGCCTTTCAGCAGAGCAGACACTCAAGAGTTCTTGCAAGAGCTTGAAAAAATTTACTGGTATTTGTTACAGATACTGTCAAAGTGGTAATTTACGCAGGGGGGGGGGGGGAATTTACACTAGTTACACGGTAAGCCCCCAGGCATATGTTAAAAAACTCAAAACTTTAGTGTGGTAAATCAGCGACATATTTAATACAAACGCGTATTGTTTGAACATGGAAAATGCGTATGTTGTGTACTTAACCACCAGCGTAAATAACCACTTTTACAGTTTAGGAAATTTTGATGAACACTTGTGTGCACCCAATCTGTTGAACAGGCCTCTTTACTCATATTCAGGTAATTCTCAGGCTACAGCCTTACCTACAGAAATCTACATAGTCTCACCTTGAGTCTTGACCCAACGTTGAATCTCTTTCCTCTGTCCCCAAAACTGAAGTCTAGGACCATTCTCTCCTGGGAGAGGATCCTGACCCCGATGTATTGATTCAGACTGAAGTGGATTGGTTGGAATGGAGGGGCGTGTACATGTGTGACTTGATCCTTCCATAACCACTTCCTCTTCTTGGCTCCGGTGTCGTCCAGCTCAATCCCTCCCAACTGGTCCATGCACAGTCTGTAAAAGCAGAGAGTTTAAAATATATATCTTAAAATTGAAAATGAATGAGTCGCAAGAGCAATACATGGAGCTTTTAGCACTGCGTGTCTTATCCTGGTAATGGTACATACTGATATACTTATATATAATCATATGTGTGTAATTTTATCATCAATAAAAGATTCAGGGGGAAAACAGGTTTACTGATTATTTTTAAATACCCAGCATGATCTACCAGGTACATTGAAATTAATACTTCTGTAATAGCTTAAATATTTGTGAGGGATAAATTGTCTTTATTTCTTGCTTTTAAATTATATTGATTTGATTTTGTAGAAACAGGTGAACCATGAAGAAGAAATTCCATGAAGCATAATTTCTTCTCATCAAAGCATTAAACCTTTGAGATAAGTAAAATAACAGTTAGTATCTTTTTAATGTCATAACTGATGCAATTAGTTACCTGACTACTCCATTAGAATGGTAACAAGAAGCATATCCATTGGGTTCAAATACTGCCAGTATACTGGACTTCTCCATCTCTGCGTGCACCACATAATTAAACTGCCCTATCTGTACAGAGGTGACGGCAATGGCCAGACTACCTGATGGGTAACTTGAAGCGGTAAAGGAAAAATTTAATACTTGTACTGAGGAACTAAATTACAGCATCATTTCCTGTATGTTTATAACCTTTCACTTTACAAAAGAGTAGCTTTAGTGTATACTTATAATTTAGAATAAATATACATGTACTGGTACATCATATATTGTAATATAACAGCTCATAGAATAACTCGAGAGAAAGGATACAATATATTTCCTGTTCCATCAGGAAACATAGTCAGGAACTTCTGTCCATTTTCATAGAATTTCTCCACCAATCCCAGCTGAAAAAAGACAAGTACTGGTAAATGTAAGTAACCAAGTAAACAAGTAAGTTTTCATTTTCACCGCCAAAATAATATACTGTAGCAACACAATACAGTAGATTCCAAATCAAACATGAGAAATGAATATTCGTATAAAATCCTCAGATGCATATCATAATTTTCATATAGCTGTGAACTATATGAAATTCTAACAAAAGTTCAGTGCTCGCATTTTTATAATCTCGCAATTTGACACAAAACTGTGGAATGTTGAATTAAGTAATTGCATAAGATAAGGAATCTACACCTCACAAACTGGAACACATTGTAGGCCACAATAACTCTCTGCCCTGATTCTTACCCTTCCACTCCTGATGAGGTCAATGTTGAGGGGCTCCGGTATGAAGGCGTCATCCCCTTCGTCTGCGGTGAGGGGACTGGGGGGCCTGACCGTCCACCCCTCCTCCAGACATTTCTGGGAGGAGAGCTGGTAGTTTATTGTTTTCATCTTCTGGGCAACTACAAGGTCACAGACAATATGGTGTTAGAGAGAGAATATAATTATCTGACAAAAGAGCAAAGCAAATTAACTTAAAGATAAATGACACATAAAGTAATGAATGATTTGATCTGGACAAAACAGACCTTGACAGTATCTTATATATACAAATGTGTATGTACTATGAGACATTTATCACATGCAATCTACCAGTAACCATTGAATGATACATGGATATTAATTCATGCTAGGGTGCGTGACACACGCTGTGTGTTAAGATAAAGCTACATGTATAACTTAGCACACCTTATAAGCGTTTGGTTTAATGCTTTCTATGACATGTATCATTGACAACTACATGTAATATGTGTAGTCTTATCACCAACTGTGAGCACAATCCCTTGTTGTCCCTGGACATATATTCTCATGATACATACCAGTATATATGTGAATTCAAGCCAATTCATGAGTTAAAGTTTATGTACTTTGTACCGTAATAACATATTCCATTCATTAGACTCAAGATACAGCTGTTTTTTAATTGTAAAGAATTAGGTCTACGAGTAAGAACTATCCGTATATATACAGACAACAAGTATAATATAGCCACTCCTCCGCTCCACTGAGCTCATTCTACCTGCCAGCCCTGACCGACTTTCAGGATTTCGGAGTTCTGCGTAGGTCAGTATTTTTTCCGACTTTTCCGCCTGTCGGCTAACACCAGAATGAGGTGCCGACAGAATAAAACTGCTTGTGGACCTAGATTTATGGAAGCTTAACCCAGATTTGGTGGGAGTTTTACCAGGTGAATCAAAAGTTTCATCTGTAGTAAACAAATAAATCACATGCAATGTTTCCACAGAATATCTGATAATCCAATTGCTTTATACAAACTTTTTTACTCAGAAAAAATTATTTTCAAAAAGACTTCTTATAATTTTGGCTTTAATCATTATTTAACTTCATAACTGAAATTCAATTAAATATTATTCCTAGCTCTTTCTGATAAGCAAGGGTCAGTGGATTCTGATTATAAGAGTATTTAGAAGCATTTGTTGAGTAAAATTAAATCCTTTTAAGCATGCAGAATTCATGTAAAATTTCTAACATTATCTCTCTCTTTGAAGTTTATGAAATATGATCGTGTTCCAAGTTGTATCTATATACATTCTTTGATTCGCACTTCACAATATTTCAATTTACCAGTAAGCAACCAAGGACAGATACACACAAGGGGGAATAATCCAATTGTTCCGTGCCAACACAGGACAAGACTATTAAGCTACAACTTCCTTAATAATAAACTCTCTTCTTATCAAGCAACTCTGGTGTTCCTTTTATAAAACTTTGTGACACACTATATCTATGTTAGGCATGTGTGTAGTATATATTATGTTCTCTACAATGAATATAAAATCATATAATACAATCACACACACACACACATCTAAAGGGAGATAACTCTAGAAATGCACTGCTCTTTAACAAGCTAACACACATTTTAATTTAGTAACCCTTTTCCATACATTTTTACTAGCTAGCTTAATATCTGCAAGCTCCCTTACCAAGCTTGTCAGCAAAAAAAGAAGCATTCTTGAAGGGAGGAAACTCTGTATCATATTTTATCACACACATCAAACACTGGGGTAAGTTGCTACCGTACTGTGAGGATTATGGGTAATATATCTTTGTCAAGCTAATTAAATAATATCAAAATGACCAAGAACCTATGTTCGGTAAAGGCGGCGGCGGGGATTGGCTGTCTGTAAGTGTCAAAAAATTAAATCATGATATTATACATTCCTTAGAGAAGAATATTTTACGACGTATGACTTGCAATGAAGGTCCTATTAAAGCATTGATGAATAGGATAGATGTAAAGTTTGGTAAATTTTTGTTGAGTCAAAGGTTAGAAATTATGTAATATACAATATCATGCACTTTGTAAAATACCCATTTCAAATCATTTTCGGGGATTCTGCAAAATTAATGATAAAAATGGTCTACATGTATTGCTGATGTTCTGAAAAAAAAACCACATGATAAATGTTATATTGAAGGAAGTGATTTTTCTATGATAATATCACATGTGTAATTGTTAAAATCAATATGTATACAATTCAATATATGTATGGGTTGAAAATACAAACATCAGTTGTAGGCTACCTGCAGTATTGAGCTGTTAATACATACACTCAATATATGATTTGTTTAAAGTTAAATGCCTAAAAGTACATGTATTGATTAGTTGCTAGTATGAACTACACATTGATTGAAGTGGTCTATTTACTAGCCTACCTATATCCCCATAGACATTGTGGAATGCATCCCAGTGGAATTTTTGGCGACTTCTAAATGCTGGGAATGTCAAAACAGGCAGAAAGACAGAGAGCCAAAGACAGGCAGAGAGATGAAAAAAGAAAGACATGAATTCATCAGGAAAAGAGAAAGAAATGGAGATGATAAAGAAATATATAAATACATGCATATTGAAAGATTTGTTAGTATGAATTACATAAATATTGAATTTTCTCCAATTATAATGAATACTAGATGATTGGACAAAGTGATTATCAATTTTGAATACTGGTAGACATATGGTAGTATCATTCTGCATACCAGGTAAGTAAATAAGTATTAGTTTGAAAGAAGAGCTATGATATGTGGCCTGAAAATTCAATGTACATGTACAAGGACTGAAGCATGCTGAATGACTCTATTCAGTTTGGTGCTATTTTTGTCTTTGTGATTGGGAGTAGGGTGAAGGTCATAAGGGTCATTTGAGTGGCACCTACCCAGATCTTTGTACATATTCTGTGCATTCAGGCCCTGTCTTCGAAAATTGGGTCTAACAGCTAAACCACACACAAAATAACGCCAGGTTATACAATCATTGAAATCTGTGCCACTTCTGAGGCCAAAAATAATGAATAACTAGTATGCGTCCATACTAGTATTGAACTTAATGCTGTAATATGTGAGAAACATTTAGGCCATCACAATGACATGAGAAATGATGATTTACATTTTTTTCATATTTACATTTGTTTACATAATTTACATTTGTTTACATTATTTGTAGCCTCAGATGATAAAAAATTTGAAGGGAAACCAAACTTTTGTGAATTGCTTTGTTGGACAATTGTTATTTTATAATTTTATATTCAATAGTAAAAATTCATTACAGTAATGTATACAAACTATAGAACTTCACAAAAGTTTGATTCTCCACTGGTTATATGATCAAAGTTTAGAAAAATTAACACAGTAAGCAATTAATAAAACTGGTTCATGAATTAAAAAAAAAAAAGTGAAATAAGAGCTGAAAATATATATTAATATAAAGATGGATGTTAAAATCATTAGAAAGGACATTTTCATTGTTAATCAAAGTGAAAGGAGCCAAACAAAAAGGTCCAAATAAACCCATAAATACAAGTTACAGGTATAAATAACAAATGTTCCGTAGCCCTATATATAAGTACATTGCTTCAATGTAGAGCAACAAGCGGCTACTACAAATAACAGTGGGGGGGGGGGGTGTCTCACTTACAAGAATAAAAGTTGGACTGTTGCTGGAATCCAGAAGCCTCTTGCTGTTTCCTCTGCATTTCTTTTTCTCTCATCCTACAGAAAACATTTCCCAGTACATTTATTACATCATTACATCCAAACAAGTAAATAATACATTTGTGTACCATAGTTTCCTTCAGTATGAGTAAAATCATATTTTCTCACGTCTATACCTCTTTCAGCATGTACACATATACATGTATATTGTACACGATTTTCCACAAAGTTTCAGTTAGTTTTAAAATGAATAAATTATACAAAATGTCTTTAGTTTTCTTTTTTCATATCAAGTTTTGGTATTTTATTGTTACAAGCAAATATATTCATGACTTAGACTAGAAGCCTACTCAATGGTGCTGACCACTGACTTACAACTATACAAACATAAGTATCAGTACCAAAACTTGATCCTGTTGTAGGTCAATAATGCCTTCAGTTGTTATAAGTCACACTTTTCACACATTGTTTCTCCAAGTTACCTTTGCAAGGCTCTTTCTTTGGCCACCTTCCTATCCTCCTTGGAGCTTCCATAGTGCGGATGGCTGGAGATGCTGATTTTCTTGGTTGCGTTCAGGTGCTGAGTCTCCATCGCCTGAGCCTGTTCAGTGGTGTACTCCACAAACTCACGGTACTCATTACAGCAGTACAGCTGATCGGGAGGGACTGTTTGCTGCTGCTCGAGTGTCGGCCATGGCTGGACAGCATGGCCGCAGAACTCGCATGTGCCCCCAAACATACCATGGATTCGACCCTGCTCATCTGTTTCTGCTTCATCATCATCTTGAGCACGCTCAGATGGCTCACTGACCTCAATTTCCTTCTTTTCTGACTCTCTGTTGTACTAATAAATATATACAAATTTGAATTGACAATGCATCAAAAGTGCAATAAATATATACTTTTAAATACAAACGTGAATATATCATAGTACGGTATGTTTGCAAATTATATATATTATTAATATAGATACTGTATACAGGGAAATATTTCTACACTTTTGCCCTCGTTGATGTTGGGCGAATATAAGACTGGGCGAATTCCAATTTCTCATATTATCTCTCTTAAAACACAGCTATGTCTGGGCGAATATAAGGCAGGGCAAAAGCGTCTGCAAGTGAACAAGGGCAAAAATAACACGGGGCGAAAATAACCCTGTATACCGTATATTCTGCTTAAAACTTTTGAAATTAATATTTGACACGTGATTTCTAGATAAAACCATTATGATAAACATGCTAGATTTATGCTACTCAAGAACTCGATCCAAATTGAAAATTTAAGCATGCAATTTGCCATGCTTTTTAAAAATCTAAGATAAAAGAATAATTATTTTTCTAAATCATAAATAACAAATACAAACAAAAATTTCAAAGATAATAAATTTTCCCAAACACAAAATTGAATGTGGTATAAAAAAATTGATATTACAAATTTGTGCCAGCATTAGAAATATAGTTTACCTGTCCTCATGAACTCAAAGCTGTTAAAAAAGACAGTATGACCTCTAGCAAAGTTCAAACAGAGCCTACCTTTCTACTGAATGTCTAAAGCAAGATATGAAAGGTCACAACAATATCGTTAATTAATATTCTGGAATACAAGATGTGTTTTTTTATATATCACATTGCAGTTGTGCATATTGATTTATAGGTACGATATCTTTTGCCTTGTGCAAGGTACAAGTAAATGGAGTTAGCATTTGCATAAAATTAAAAGCATTTTCAAAAATAACATGTATTCAGTTACAAAAATGTATACTAAAAATACAAATTTAAAGATTGATTTGAAGTATGTCATTAAAAAAAATCATCATTTATACACAAACTTGCAGTTAAAAGCTTTTTTTTCTTCATTTTTTGTGATGCAGTAATTAAATTAATTTCATCAATTATCAGTGTTCATTCTTTAGCATGCCGTTTATTTTTACAGTCAGTTGAAATTAGTATGTTATTTTGAGCTGAAAGTTTGTCGTATTTTTTCTATAAATCTCAATCCAAAACAGTAACTGCAATGTTAGTACATATGTACTGGTTAACTAGTTGTTTAGTAAACAAAAACACCAACACCTCTGACTATTCGGGTTATTAGTTTCTACTCTAATAATGCCACACCCCAAAACACTAAAGCTCTAGGCAAGCCACATCCACGTTACCTGCAGGATTTGTGGTGGACCAATGCTAGGCATGAAAGTGCGATCATCCTGCACTTTCCTCCCTGTATATTCCTCTTCATCTGAACTCTTTATCACAACAATAATACTCATTTCATTTTTGCTTTTCATATATGACTTTTCTTTAAATATCAAATACTCCTGGGACCTTCTTGGAGTTGAGTGTACAAATGACTTCGAAATATTGCACTGCATTTTAATATGTTTAAGTGGTTTTTTTATCCCCAACTCCAATTTTTGTTTTCTGCATTTGTATCAAAATCAGATAAAATGAATCATTATTCATATATGATGCACTTATTACTTGTTTTAATAGTAAATACCATTCTGGCATACAAGAATCTTTAACGGATTACAAATTACAAAATACAATTTCTGATTGCAACCTGCTTCAGTATTTGAATGGCAAAAATATCAAATCATAGCTTTTTCACACAGTCATGTGAAAACTAATTTGCCTATGTCCAAATGACTATGACTGGAAGGTTATAAATAGCAAACTTTCCAAATTCAGCTTATTTTTGTATAAATTTGATAGTTTTTTTAATTACATTTCTTAAATAACTTTTGCTTATCTGTAAACAGCATAAAATTACTGAAACTGTGTTAATCCTTACCGTATCAGAGTCACTGCTCAGCTCTAGCATAGGAACACCAAACTCATCATTGATTGGATAGGGGGAGGGGCCAGAGGGCTCTTCCTGAACAACGGGGATGTCCGTCTTAGAATCCTCTTTTTTACCTGCACAGGACATAAAGATACTGAATTTAAGTGTTCCATGTCAGTTTCCCCCTTGTGTATTAGAAAAAGTTTTATAATATTTCTTCTCATTAGCCAGGGACAACTATTAAAGGAATATTTAGGAATTTTATTTTCCTTGGTAATTAATTTAGACATGAACAATTTAATTCAAAACATGGTAAGAAATCTTTGATTGTTTAAGATTATTTTCATTATCCTCAAGGCAGTTAAGGTATGTTGTTAGAAAAAATATCACATCAAACATGTGTTGTAAGTGATGAACAGCAGAGCCCTTTGCAATGGTTTGGGAGAGTAGAAAAGTTGAGACATATTACAGGTTTACCTGACTTAGGAGAGAGGAGGTCATCTTCTTCGTGCAGAGATTGCAAACCTGAAAGATGTGAAGAAGTGAGGGAAAAGTGCTCCTACTACACAACACACCAGTGTAAATTAGATCCAACCCACAAAAGGTACAATCATTCAGTGGCTTCAAAAGATCACAACACACCATTATTTTGTGTACTGTATCAACTATCAGTGTTTTATAACAAATTAACTTATATCATTTACATGCTAATCTATTTACACTCATACCACCAGAATTGTCACTAAAATCTATGACATGATTTAACTTAAGAAAGATTTACTTCATTTTTACCCCTGGAAACTTAATGTGTGACAAAAAAGAACTAGCTCTTGTACAAACCCAATATTAATTTACCAGTCCTCCTTTTGATACAAAATAATATATGTCTGATGTATTTACAAGTTGTTTTTTTAAACTTTGAAGTTAATGCAGAGTGCATTATTATGGCCACTGGTGTTTGCATGATTATTCTTTGTCACTTCACAATTTGATGTGATCAGAGATGAACCTTTGGAGTCGGATTTAGTTGGAGTGGAACGAGATTCTTTCTTTTGTTTATTATCCTTCTCTGTAACATTGTTCCAGTGAGTCAATGAAAATTATGTTACATATATTCTTTGATAGATTTATAGCTCCTTTTGAATAAAAACTGTAATAAAAAATTCCAACATGACTTTTCTTTCTGAATCCCATATAAAATGTCTTATCCAAGTAGTTATATTTGAAAACTTTTCTAATTAAAAGAGATAATGTGACTGCATGATGTCAATCTTTACTTATTTTTTTTTTTAGAGAATGCAGACACATGCAATGAATTCATATGAATAAAAAGCAATGTTCTCTTGCTTCAATAACTAAAAAGAGATGTAAAGTCTATATTCCCAGTGTTAAAAGCCTTGACCTAAAAGTGTAGGAAATCCAGTTAGTATTTGGGACTTACTATCTCTCGGCCCCAGAAGACGGACCTTTCCCGACTTTTCTGCTTCTTCTAACCAATCCCAGTCTGTCTGAGTATTTTCTGTGATAAAAGTGACTTCACGGCCATCGTAAGTTTTCTTTTTCATAACCTCTGTCTTTCTGGATCTCGACTTTCTTCTGTTTATATTAAAAAATCAATGAATGCAAAATTCATTAAAAAACATGTACTTCAATTGTTTTATGTTTATAGTCAAAAAAACTTTTTTTATGGTGTTTTATTAACCTTATATCCACTGGCATCAATTTGCATGAATTTAGAAGATTTCAGATTCTAGGATACATATAGATTTAAGAAAACTTGGATCATCATAGTTTTGCTAATGAAAATTGTTAATTTGTCACTTCCATATACATACCATAATACTTGGTGGATAAACTCATTAAGAAAATGCTTGAAAATTGGTTTGTGATATATTATATTAATGAAAAACATTAGATTATAATGCAATGATAATTACCCAGTAGGTGTACCGTCTCCGGAACTTTTTTCGGTCCCTGAGTCAGGTTCTGATGGAGCCTCCCTACGGAAACCTCTTAGCACGGCTGGTCTAGATTTTCCACTTCCTTGTTTCTGTCTGGCTGTTGAAGAGGCTGTGTAGTAGATAAAAATAACAAATGTAAGTAACTGGAAAGGGAAAAGCCAGAATTTTATTCTAGCTGTACATAAACATATCATGGATACTTATGCATGTAATAGCCCTCAGTAACAGGCATCAGTTTACACACCTTTACTTAGTATACCATAGTAAATCCAAGGTGGACTCTCAAGTTTTATATACTCTCTACCACTAGCTGGAATTTTAAACTTTTTAAGCAAATGTCTTTCTAACATTGCAAGGAATTTGTTGAAGGCTTTTCATTTTTACCAAAACTCACAAAACTTATGACATCACAAAGGTAGTGTCACTTTAAACTCTACATTGTGACGTCATTGCGTTTCATGTACTGTGACGTCATAAACGACCGACAAACTTGCCATTTGAAGCAGTGGATCGTTCATCCTCGTCTTTGGAGTTGATTTGTTCGTCCTCGGTTTCTGAGTCAGAGTTCGGGAGTTCAATTTCCTCGTAATCCCCACCGCCGCCTATCGGAGGAAGAGGTTTCTTCAGGGGGAAGCGGGATTCGGAAGCGTTGTCATCCGATAAGATTTCCATGCTATTTCAGGTGTACCAATCCCAGAATGTCTACATAAAGTTTAAAATTCATTTGTCATTTTCATGATAACGTAGTGTCATTCATTTTTTTGTGAAACGGTAAATTATGTCGTCTAGCAATCAACAATTAGGTACAATTAACAAGCATGGAATTGTTGCAATTATTATTTCGGTCGCATGATTTTCAAATCTCACTTTTAATAATGTTATATTTATATTTCAAACGTTATTTTTTTATGTTTTGTTTTTATAAACAATTTAAAAGGTGTGAAACGAGGTTTATTTACCATATCATTCCCCCTTGTCCTCCATCTTAGTTTACAAAGTGGTTGATAACGACGATCACATGACAGAAATAGACAAAAACTATTGGCTACTTGAAATTTATTAAATCGTTCCATTAAAACTCGCTTTAAAAAGGGGCAACTGCTACTCTACACTATTTTTCATTGTCTTATATAAACTTTTCGAGAGAAAAAAAAATATTTTATTCATAGGCTGAATTCTATGAAAAAAAAAATTGACTGCATACAACGGTCGAGGAATTCACGCAAATAGACTTGTGGGGAATGGTTCGATATCGGGGTGCAAAATTTTGGGTTTATTATTTTTTTTAACAGCCATGCTAGATGAATACATTGTAGATGCAACACAAAAATCAATTCCAAAAATTAAGGAATAGTTTACTACTGAACTCGTACACAGAACACCCGAATATTTCAGACTTTACATAAACAGATTTTGTCCGTCTTTTTCAGTTAGTTTGAAATGTCCATACCAAAATCAAAGACATTGGCAACCTTTTCTATTAGTTAATCTTTTACATTATTATAATTTTTATTTATTCCTCAATTAACATTTTTACTTACTTTAAGAAGAAAAAATTATTTTTAGCAATAGTGATGATATGTACAGGTACTTATAAAGTTTATTTTGTTAAGAAAAACTTGCCAAAAAATCGGGGTTTTTATCTCGCACAAAGTAAAATGTAAGGTTACCAGTTCTAAGAGGGTTGGATGGTCTTGGACATTTTTAGATTATATTACTGTGGTCTGTCCTAAGATACATGTATTATATATGCAGCACATTTGGGCGATTTTCAGTAAAATAAAAATACAAAATACCTGTGAAAGAAGTGCAATTGAAATTCAATGAAAGGGAAAATATTCAAGAGACTTTCATTGACATACATAGGTATATTTACATCTACTGAGTATCATTTTCTATATATCTTACGGAAACTTATATTTAATAATTCATAGCTCTGTATAGAAACTGACAGGACTGAAATTGACACGCCCCGTTTATCAATTGGTCGAAACCTACAGCGACCTGAGAAAAATCACGGACTGCACGAAATAATCATGATGATGTCAGACTTAAATTCCCATAGTAGACGAGTTGGCCGTTTCTTTTAGCTAACGTACTGTTGTACATTAACAGTAATTTAGTTAATTCAATTTACTTTTTGCAATCAATTTATTAATTAAAAGAAAGAAGTAAATATAAACAATAAAATGCTTTTCTTTGATTATTCATTCGGGTTATGAAGGTAGCGATCATTGCAGAAAAAAATTACATAACCCAACAACTTTCCAGTAATTAATATCAATTTTATTATATCAAAATCCGTTCCTCTGCAATACCACTTTACAATTGCAATAAACTTCATCACAGGCGCCTGACGTTAAAAATATGTTTTAAGGAGGTTGGCACCTGAGATACTAGTAATGTCAATCATCCAAAAACCACTTGGATATAAAGATGGGGACCTAAAATGTTCATTTGTTTTATTTGTGACCCATGTCACATGCCATTTTTTGGAAATATAGGGCCCCATGCAAACAGAAATGATTATTTTCCTGATATTTTTGCTAAAATTTAGCATGGATATTGATTTTTTGAAGAAATCAAACAATTTTTTATAGTTTGAACTATTAATTATGATTTTGATAAAGTATGAAGTTGAACACATGTAGTGAATATAAAGGTAATATCTAAGTCAAAGTTTAAAAAATCTTGCTTCACTGGTGGCTTCAAATGCCAGTACATAATGAACACACCAACAGATGTTAAAATTATTACAAAATTTTGGAGTAATCAAATTATAACGCAAATAAAAAAAAAAATTAATAGTGTCATCTTTCCAAAACGTTGCATACAAATAGATATACATTTCATGTCTCATGTAAAAGTAAAAACAGTAGGGGTCACATCAAAAAAAATTTGAGATATAGCATGAAATAATCTAACTTTAGGCCAAAATTGAAGTTAATTTTTTCTTAACTGCTATGAAATATAAGCTAAATATGACAAATCATATCGATAGAAATATCAAAATATTGTTTAAATATGTTTTTCAGAACATCTTGAATATATCGTAATACACAAACTATCTAGAAGTTTGGTCTGCGCTGAAATTATGAAGCTAAAGTAACAGTACTCTAAAACTATTGAGATATGAAAACTGTTCATTTTTTTCTTGAAAACCTTCCGTCACAAGATATAGTCCCTTACTAAACCCTGTAAAAATGTAATTTTATTTCAACAATTTTATTCAATAAAGTTTATTTGGCATTGTAAAATATAAATATACTACTAGAATTAATATGTGATGCAGAATTTTCAGACTAGAGGTTATCAAAACTGGCAACCCTTAAAGGGGCATGGTCACGATTTTGGTCAAATTCTATTTTTCTGTTTTCATTATTTACAATGCTTTGGGAAAGCATTTCTAATGATTAAATGAAATTTGAGAGTCAGTCGTAGAGTTATAAGCAAGATACAGGACTCACAATTCTTTGTCAAGTAAACAAGGCTCTGTCCTGTTTTTGTTTACATAGTTCAATATACCAGTAAAAAATCTTTTTCAAGCTGATTTGTCTATCTTCTACGGAAGCCCTGGGAGGACATTGACTTACTTCTTAATTGTTATGACTTATTTATTATGACTTAATTAATATTTGATAAGACAGTTTTAAATTTTCAGCAATGAATACCACGTGACGGTGGCGTACCGTTAGACATGGACACTGACAATACTAGTTCCAGCGAAGAAGATTTATTTGGTTTTTATAAATATAAAGAATATTTTGTATGCACCCGAGATCGAAGTAATTATATATAGGGGGACATATATTGGTTTTGATAATTCAATCTGTAATTCTGTCACTGTCATGTACCAACAAACTTTAACTTTCTTTTAGAATAACTACAGTAAAATTTTGTATCAGAACTGAAATATTTTTACACCGGTCATTATTTTTGCCCATTTTGAGGGCAAAAAATATTCTCTACATAAATTTTAATGAGTCAGATTCAAAAACTTTTATCAAACTTTAACTTCGGGATTGATATTCTACGGAAGACGAATAGGGCTACATAAAAAATATTTTTATCTCGTAATTACGAGAAAAGATCTTTTCTCGTAATTACAAGATAATTAACTCGTAATAACGAGATATTTTCTCGTAATGACGAGATATTTTCTCGTAATGACGAGATCTTTTCTCGTAATTACGAGATAAAAACATTTTTTTATGTGGCCCTATTCGTCTTTCGTAGTATTATCGTACATATGTGAATGCAGTGTAGTATGGTCTTTGTTATTGTCCTGTTTATATATAGATGGCTACTCTCTGGGGCATTTTGTTAAATACAAATTCATCAATTTTTAAAAAATCTGGGTTTGCTGACTTTCTGAGGATAAAAAAAAGCAGTAACTGTTGTACAATCAGGGTCGTGTCTATCCTATAAATCAGCTGATATGTAAAGAACCAACTGCTATATATCATGGTAATTTTATTTACCTGTACATGTATTTATTTTACAAAATCTGGAATAGTAATTTACACTGACTAACATGTACAGTTATTCGTTTGAATATTTTGGAATGTAAAATATTAGAAAGGCAAAATATTAAAAAAAAACCAAAAAACAAAATATACCCAAGAAAAGGGATTATCATATATAAATTTTTAATCGTTTTTTTTCAACTTTGCATGCATGTATTTAGAAGGTTAAAGGTCCAGAATACAGTTTAAGATTATAAGCCCCCCCCCCCCTCCCGTTTGGAAAAGAAGATGGGGGAACAAGATAGCGCAAATGCCCATTTGGTTTAGTCGTAAAATACAATTTCAAATTTAATTTTTTCCAACTAAATATACTTGATTATGTTATAGTACAAGTTTACAAAAGCACAATTTTTAACTATATTCAGTTTTGAATACTTTACCAATTAAGAAAAAAAAAATCTAAAGTTTTGGAGGTATCGAACCCCCAACCTAAAAACCCTACCTCTATAATGTTACCTACTGTCTGGTGCTCTAACCACTGAGCCATGTAGTTACAACAAACTACGTTGTTAAATGCTATATGCGACTTCAACCATGAATTTACGGACTTGTATTATTTTTCTAAAACGTTCAATTGTTGCGATACAAAATGACATTTTTAAAGTATAGTGGGCCATCTCTCCACGTTTTCGTTGATTGAAACCGGTTTGATTTCCTTTAAACCTTATATAGACTATGACAAAAATATGGAGCTCAGACCCACTCTATAAAAGAAAAGGCATTGAAGTTCTATTGACTAAAATGACACTATTTGAAGGTTTTGACACGGACACGCCAGTTTAAATCAACATATTCCAAATATTTAACATATTTAAGGGTTATAAATCGATGTTATGGTAAATATACATTGTTTTCAATAAATTAGAAAGAAATTATGAGATTTGTTGATATTTTAATTTTATAGTATCTTATCTATCCTCATATAGGCAGTTTACACTCCTTATTCACCCATTTTCTTTAAAAAATATCAAATTCGCATGGTAAATTAACTGGAAAAGACATTAGACCCCACACCAATCTCCAGTAAAAAAATGTTCCAAGCATAATTTTGGGTAAAATTGTAATGGGCTGTACTTTAAAAAAATATTAATTTTCACTATGCATACATGTACTAGTTGGCTTGTACAGGAAAGAGGAAATATTTTTTTTTATCCAAATGAGATGTATTTGAAAATTGATGCTAAACATCAAAAACTATAAATAATACATGCATTATTTTTTATACTTTATTATTCTCAAATACAAAATACATATGCCAGTATCTATAACTTTTCAGACAGCCATTCAGTTGAATTGAAATACTTATTAACTTAGACTGTCATCACACTTTTAGGTGTAAAAACATTCTTTACCAGGGGTATCTAGGTTCATGTTGAAACACATGCTTATATGGTAATTTGGCAAAGCAAGTCTTAAATATTTGGGTTTCTAATCCTGAGATTGGAGCTGATTGTCGTAGAGATGAAAAATTAAAATAAAATTAGAAATAACTAGAAAATAACAAAATAAACAAATAAGTATTAAGAATTAATAAATAACCAGTAAATAATAAGTATTAACAATTAAGAAATAAAAATTAACAATTTACAAGCAAGTTTTAAGTAATAGGTAGTAAGTATTAAAAATTAATAAATAACTAGTAAGTATTAAATATCAACAAGTAAGTAATAATTACATACAAGAAACAAGAAGTACATGTATATAGCTCAAGTCCTACCACTATTTTGGTTTGATTGACTTTAATATATTTGATATAACATTCATTTAATTTATTTTCACAATTACTGTATTGGCTCTTTATTATTTCCTGAAAAAAGAATCTGATAACATTTTTTTTAATAAAAATACAGAATTTTTTTTGAAAGTCTTGTCCGTTCACGCACAAAATACAAGACATCTGGTTTACCAGAAAGCAGTTCAGCATATCCTCTCTGTTGCCGAATTTCATGAGAATTCATGTGATTCGCTATTCTACCCAAATCAGTTTGCAAGGCGTCCATGAAGCAAAATCGCAGACACTCTTTCACAACTGGATTGTCCAAGTCGAACATTCCAGTATCCATGTAAACTTTAAATAGATTAATCCACCAATGAATCCCAAGCTTTTTAAAAACTCCCCACCACGCCTCTATTCTTTGGTTTAACGTACTTTTTCCATACATAAACGTTTAACACCAGCCATAGAGTCATTTGAATGGAATCGAAAAAGAGGTTGCAAACAACTAAGACTTTTATTTTCTGTTCCCCTATCAACCCGTAAAACTCTTGGAGCACATTGTACATGATGTATACAATCAAGATAATATTTGACAATAACAGCCGGATTGTTATGGGTAGATGCAGCTTCTAGCAACATTATTCGTCTACTGTACCAAAGTAGTAACAAATATATAACAATTAACATTGATTAAGAAGTAAGTCAATATGTCCTTCCAGGGCTCATAACAATTAAGAAGTAAGTCAATGTCCTCCCAGGGCTTCCGTAATCTTCTTATTCATTTTAAGCATAAATAAACAGTTCTTAACGTTTAACACATTCACTTTAGGTCTAAAATTGGAATTTTCACTTCAACATTCAAAATGTAAACAAAAGCTTAGCAAAGAATTGCAAGCTCTGTAACTCGCTTATAATTCAACGAATGACACTCAAATTTTGGTTGCCTATTAAAAATGTCTTACTGAAGCAATGTAAACATTAAAATTGGAAAAATAATTTTTGACCAAAATCGTGACCATGCCCCTTTAAACCTGAGGAGCAAACCTCTTTAACATAAAATAATTCCCTTTATTATAATAAATTAACAATAAAGAGAATTATATCACTAAAATAAAAAATTTTAACATCGGGGGCTTGCTTTTCTGAGCCCCGACTTTGACTAACTTAAATCTAGTATATGTAAAAGATCAATATTACGGGCCATATGGGGCTTCATCAAAAGTTTGGATTTTTTTTTTCGAACACTTTACTTGGTTTTCATTCATTCCTAATTATCTCTACCCTAACTAGCTGAAAGCCCTTCAAGCAGCATTTTCGCTGACCAAGGGTGTTCATTCCAATACGCTCCGAAAACCCTTAGCTAACGCAGATGTTCATACTGGGTTTTTGTGTCAATTTGATTGAAGTCGATCTTTTTTTCTGGAGAGGAAGTCAAATTGTAAAGTTTACAAATATATGAACAATCAAATAAAATCAAATTAGAAAAGCTCAACTGAAATTTTAGCTAAGTTGAGCTAAAAAGGAAAGTACACTTTTAAATACATTCCATGTACAATTTTATTTTTTAAAACTTTCTACAATCTGTGCAAGAATTGGCAATGAATTAGAGACAAATTCAAATTCAATAATCAGAGAAGAATATGTCTTGGTATACAAATTGAATAATTACATAACACTTATAGCAATCTCTCTCTCTCTCTCTCTCTCTCTCTCTCTCTCTCTCTCTCTCTCTCAGCACTAAGACACACAAGCAACAGAGCCATCGTTATTATCACAGATTCTCTTGGTCCAGAAAAACACAGTGTTTCCAGCACATTGAAATTTATAGGTCGTGCCAAAGGAGCAGACATAGAACGACCGGCAATCCCCAGGGACGGGGAGGTACTCATTGTGCCTGTTTGGTTTACAGGGGTCTGTGGGGTCCTGTGTTGTGGGGGAGGGGGTAGTGGTGGTGGTCATTGGGGTTGTCGTTGGCGGTAATGGACTTGTTGGTAGGAAGGCTGAAATGCCAAAATTCATATTTTATATAATAAAAGCAGCAAGGGGAGAAACTGCCAATACAACTTTAGTTCAAATCGAAATAAAACATCTTCAACAACAAAAAAACCCAGATACATTACCAATCTTTATAGACAAATGCAGATAAATAAACACAAAAAAGACTAAGCTCCGTCAAATAGATGTAATAGGTGCGTAAAGTTTCTGTACCAGCGATAAATAAATAGGGTATTTATAACAAGAGCTTGGACTTTCGGTGGGATGTACTAGTAACTACATGTATATCTAGTTTGCTCATCAAAACATGCTGTCAAATATTGAGTACCTTCTTTCTGATTTGCTAAGAGAAGCTAATAATTATTCATAGACTTTCAAAAACGGAAACTTTTTTTCTCCCAAATGTCTTCTCTATTGGATGACGCTGTTTCAACTGAAATAAACAGCCCTGGATAAAGTTGGACAAGTGTCGTTGTCCTCAATGTATTCATATCTATAAGACAATGACTGTACAATTTCAACCTGAAGTAGACACCGCATTCAACAAATTGGAGTTTGACAGGCTTTTGTTAAATCGGTTCTATCATCTCAATGAAAAAACATTCTTTTAATAAAAACAATTGTGGTTTATTAAAGACTAGTGTAAAAGAGTATATGCTCATGTTTTGGTTTTCAAAAGGCAGTTTAGGCCAATTACAATTTATCTTTAGTTTATCAGGTAACTTCTTTTTTAATACAACAGGCTGAAATTTTTTTCCTTTTATTGTAGGATTTCAAAAGTTTCTTTCTAACTTTAAAATCCCCTTTTTCAAAAACGCAACCTTATCATTGATGCAGCATTTGACACTATGTGGTAGAAATTAATTTTGTCCTCATCAAGAAAATTCTTACTTTTCTGATATGAAATATTAAGAAATGGGGTTGTATCATTTGATGGACTAGACTTAATTTGCTACTTGTAATCATAGAAATTTTTATTAAAAATAAGTTTTGTTGGCTCACAAGGGTAAAATTTTTAAGGACATTGCAAATATACATTACCCTGTGGGTAAAGTCAAGTGAACATTTTCTGAAATTATGACAACCGTTATTGCTTATTTGACACAAGAAACAAAGTACATGTATTTTATATTTCCATTATCTTTATCTTTCTACATGTAGTCTGAACTATATCTAGTAAGATCTTACAGTTAAAGTTGTATGGAAGTAAATGAAATTTTTTGCAAAAATTAGTAAGAGAAAAACTTGATAGATGTAAATATTTTGATATATAATTTATAATGCAGACCAAATAACAGAAGAGTGATTTAATTCATATTAATCATCATGATCAGCTATTAAAACCTTTTTACCAAAAAAATATGTAAAAAATAATAATAACATTTTCTATTAAAGCAAACTTGTATTAAAAACAACAGCAGAAGACTAATTTCTACAAACTCCCACATGAAGCAAACGAAGCACTGGATCTAAACTACATTCTAGAAACAAAGAAAAACAGAAAATGCTTGTCACCTGAGAAATCCACAAAGATTCCAGGGAAAAGTTCTATGCCTTTCTTTTCTAAAAATTAAATGTTTGACATAATTCATTCTAGCTAGCTTATTCACTGATAAAAAAGTATATGGCTACAAGTATATAAAATTTTTAGCCATGACAAGTTTCTTAATTTATTCACTATCATGTAAACTTATAATACATATTTAAGATCAAACTTCTGGTAAAATGAAAAAGCAAGAAATAAGCAAAGTCTCATGGTATAACAGGTTTATTTCAATTATTCAGTACTAAATGCATTATTGAAATGTCTGAAATCATAATGAAGCTTACTTCAAGTTTTAGTCTGGAAATTTTGGCATAAATATCTATACTTTTATTCATAAATGAATCACTTTACAATTAATTTTTCGCTTGTGTAGATAATGATCTTTTCGGTAAACAGTGCATTCATGTTTATTATACATCCTTTTTATTGCATTGTCCAATATGTCTATCAGACAAGCCCTGATTTTTTTCCCAGCCAATTACATACTAGTACATGTATGATGTATATTATGTACTATTATGCATTAATTACATTGGGAATAAATGGACAGTCTTTAAAATTGTTGCACTTGAATTAACAACACTTTTTTTATTGAATAGTATATCCAAATATTTCATCAGTATAAAAATCATTCAAACACAAAACAATTACAGCAAGGATGAATGACAATTTCTTCCTCCTATATCAAAGCAGTGTATATATTTCAAACACAAGATGGCCCGGATCAATGATGAACCATCAACCGGCATCCCAGACTGAGTGCTCACTTGTGAATATATACTGTACAGTAAAACATGGTTATAGCAAACACGCTTATAATGAATTGACACTTACAGTGAAGTGTTTTTCATTCCCCGAGACTTTATTACATGCTGTAAACAGATACAACGAATAACGCTTATAAGGAAGTAAATTTGCCTGTCCCTCGCACTTCGTTATAAGCATGTTTTACTGTATATTTAATAGAGTAACATGGAGTAAACTAAACACAGGATGAATCGACCACACAGTCGCCTTTAGAGACACTGAACGAGTGTTTACTGGGACACTGCAGCTCCATGGGTTGGCTTCCCACACAGACGTAGAATTTACCACATTTTACAGGGTCTCCATAAAATTGTTCATAATATGACGTAACACCATGGCACATTTCTGGAATGGTAGAAAAGCCCATCAAGAAAAAGGGTGACCGGTGCAGGTCACGTACTGTATCTTGCAGAAATTTGTTATTCCAGGCAATGTAAAGTTATGTCTCAAGCAACCATAAATAAACCCAAATCTGTGTGTCAGTGTATGTTGATTATATTGCTATGATATTGTGAAAATAAAAGATTAGTAATCATTCAAATTAAGCAGTGACTGTCCAGTAATTGTAAACAAATGGATCTTTGATAAAACTTAAGTTAATTATAGATTATGTATCTCCTGTATAATATAACTGTTACAGTACAATGAAAATAGTTTGTAAGTAAATCATATTTTTTTAGTGGATAGATATTTTTGTGATTAAAATGCAGAAGTTTTAAGTGTTCTTAATGAGTATACACTTGTTCATATGTTCCTTAATCAAACTTTAAGTCCGAGTTTATATATATATTTTTAATATTCATATATCCATTGTGGTACATGTTTCAGAGCCAGTCATTCCAGACGCTGAACAATACCTCTTGAATACAGAGATAAAATCAATTATTTAATAATCTTTATTTTCATTATCGGTACATTCATGTACAATGTCAATTTTTAAACTCAAATAGCATCAATTCAAAATATCTTGGTTTTCAACCTCAAAAAATTCTCAGTTCTGTCTCATAACAGCTAAATGCATGTTGGATCTTCTACGCAGCTTTTCGTTCGCAAGTCAAAACGTAATTTCTTTGGACTCCTTGGACAACTGATCCTGGTTGGCATGTCTTTCATACACACTATGAACTCCCAACAGTTCTCTGTGCTGCGGAACTCTTCTCCCTGGGTCTGTACACCCTCACAAAGCTCTGGAACCAGAACACAACAGCTTCACTTCCATCCATTTCTTGATATCTTGCATGCAGCCTTCTGGCATGTATATACATGTACATCCTTTGGATAATACTGGTATCAACAATGATCCATGCTACACATTCCAAGAGGTCTGATCCATTCTTTAATTCCCAGTATACATAAAACTACAGCATTCAATCCAACTTTCCAGGATAGCAAGATGCTAGCTCTTTTTTAACAATTCTTTCCATGCTCCAATTTCAAAAAGGTCAGATCCGATCTTCAATTCCCCAGTATACATAAAACTACAGCATTCAATCCAACTTTCCAGGATAACAAAATGTGATCGTATTCATTCCATTTACATGCCATATAAATAAAACACAAAAATCTAAATGTCTTCAAAATACAACGGATATAAAACTACCAGTCTGCCGGACTGCATGACATTCGTATTGATCATTCAGACCATATCCCAAAAGACTTTGGAGAGATATTTTGTTTATTTTTGTTATTTGTGACTCATGCTATTTTCAAATTAGTGAAATACCTGGTACCAATTCATTCAAAGAAAAGAAGAACAAATGCATATATAATCATTGCCAATTTCAACCAAACAAAACCAAACTGAAAGGTGCTGATGGAGTTAGAACTCAGTACATGTGATTATGAGTACAGGCTCATATCAATGAAATGTCTTAGTTTAAGAGTATACATTTACATGTATATGTTTTATATTCAACATGCACGATATGAAGTTTCAAAAATGCACCCATTGTTATTTTAAAATAAACATTCCAACCAAAGAAACTACATCAATTGAATTGATCATTCCGTGCATAAAAGTTCATTTATTGTAAAAATAATAATTATTTAAATTAAAATATAGTTACTCTACCATTAATCTATTTTTTTTAAATGGTTTGATAACTCAATAATATCTAGTATTAACTCAAAATCAAGCTGGAATATATATATTTGCTTTGAGTGATAATAAAGCATGCTGTGACTTACTGTCTGGTCTGACGGAGGTCACACCTGCCCCCATATTGCCGATTGGAAGGGATGTGGTGACCACAGCCACTGTGGCCTGTTCTATGGCCAGGGACTGTTCATACACCGCCAGGGGACCCACCACAATGGAGATCTGACCGTTCACTGTGGTACGCGGTGCAATCTCAATCAGAATACCAAAGATGTATTCCTGCAATGTCTCGTCTTGTTGTCCCTTAAACTGCAGCACAAAATTGATTTTCTCTCTTGATCCATCCGTCCTGAAAGACACAAATGACATTTATTTTTACTGAGCATATTTAGAAGAGGAAAAGTATCAACCAAATGAAGACATGATTTGTTTTAAATTAACAAATCCCAAACTTTGACCACGTTAACAAGGCATAGTGGAAGAGTTGTTACTATTGTCATTGCTACATACATGTATATATCTTGTATTCTAATAGTGAAAATAAAATCTTACGTGATAGATGCCACTTCACATTTTTCATAAATATCTCTGAATCTATCTCTTCCTATGTACAGATTTGTCAGCTGAAACAAAATACCAGTCATTTTTACCAAAACATTAAATTAAATACAGACAGACTTGTTGTTGATAATGACATCATTATTTCAGTTGTTCAACTCTTAATATTGTTGGAACATACAAAACTAGGTTGTAGAATGGAAAAGCTACTACACAGTTTGATGTCAAAGTGTTATGATTAACAAGTAATTACTGTAAATATATATATCAGAGCTCTTACATATTGACAGAAAGGATCAGCGATGGCCTTAAAGGCAGCTGACTTGGTATTAGCCAGATCTGGAGTCCAGGTCAGATTCAGCAGTACAAAGGAGGCGTTGATGATTGTATTCACTGGAAATAAATATCAGACAACATTTATTATTGATAATCTACCATAATATGATACACAAGGCATGTTTGTTTAAATAACACTATTGTTCCATTCAGGAGTCATCAAGTTGATGATGAATCTAAGCTTGAACTCCTTTCATTTTCCTTTGACCTCGCATGATGTATATTGAATAATTCAGAAGTTCAGAAGGTTAAAGTTGAATACAAATCAAAATCTTAGCTCTTCCAATCTTATAACAGAAAAAAATTCCAAACCAGTTCAATGACAGACTTTATACAATGCTAAAATTTAACTATATATGAGATAAAGAGTTTTCATTGCTTTTATAATGGTAAATTTTCATCAAAAGCAATGACTGTGAGGATATAACACATAATTAAAGAATTATGGGCCCGGGTGTACCTGGACTCTCTGTGGTTTGGACAAAGTTCTGGATGAGGTAGTCGGAGATGTTGATGGGAAAGTTCTCCATCCCCCCTCCCAGGTAGACCAGCTGCTGGCCGATGAACATCATGTCCTTGTTCTCCACGTTGAAGTGGTCGGCCTGTTTACTGATGGTGTCCTGGATCAGGTCCATCAGAACTTCCTCTGTCCCATTGAATATCACATTGAAGGTCAAGGTGTGAACAGGTGTGTCTCTGATAAAATAAGAAAAACACATCACCATGTGTACAATGTATTACATGTTGCAGTATTTTCCAATTACACACGGGCTTAATGCTTGGAACTTACCCTATTTTTGTAAAGAAACATCTGTAATATCTGTCTGCAAGCTTGCTATTTTTGAAGAAATTATCAATCTGAAAATAGATTTTGCATTCTGGTAAAATGGTATACACTGTACATACATGTATATACACAAGCATAGATCTTTTTTACCATGTCATGGACAAGTTTTGAGAATAATCTGTTAACAATAGTGAAAAGTTCTCATAGAGATATTAAAACAGCAAACAAAACCTATGCATGTACAACACTAGTACATTATCCTTTTTTTGGTCATCAATTCTTTCTGAGATTACTTACATCACCACAGAAAAGATTTTCAAAGTCCTTGTAAAGAACGGAGTTGGGATCCCCATATTGTTGATTGTAAGAGAACTCGTGAATGAAGTAAGTCATGTTGGAAAGCCAGGCATCTGAAGCAAAAACATTCTTTGAAGAACATTTCAAAATTTCATCCTTATATACATGTACATGTTTATTCCTCATATAGCTTACATTAATATTGAAGAATTTTTTTTTCATACAGAGAGTTACAACTTCTGATAACAATATGAATAATCTGTTAAGTTATTGTTCATAAAAGTAAAATACTAGCAATGTTTAACAAATTCATTATAAGAAATTGATACATGTACATGATGTATGTATGATCTACATGTACAATCACACAGTGCCAGGTACTGACCATGCAGTATGTACTCCCAGCTATCGTAGAACACCAGCAGATCTCCCACAAGGTGTCCAATATTGTTCATGTACCTAAACCGCGGGGCGTCCTCAAATATAATGCCAGCTACGATGTCCTTGTACTCTCCTATGTTCACTAGGCCTCCAAACTGGAGATCTATCGATATGGTGGTAGGATTGTTGCTGAAATGAGGTTTATGAATAGTTCATAAAATCTTATTTGAAACATTACTACAGTTGATGCATCAGTATGGATATTTGCTATACTTACCCAAACTGGACAACTTCACATCCTTCGTAGGTGGGGAGAACCCTTTTGTGTGACCTCATTAACTGGTCAACCTGTGGAGGTGAAAAAACGTTACAAAACAAATTTATTACTTCCACATATCCATGATATTTAAAATATTTGATGTTCAAGATACCGAAATTTGACTGAATTACAAATTGAATGATGCATACATCTTCACAGAAAGGAGATACCAAAATTTAACTGAATAACAATGTAAATAATTCTAACATCTTCACAGAAGAGGCGGGCATGTTGTCTGTATCTGGCTGAGTTCTTGTCCATCAGATCGCTGGTGTAGGTCATATTGAGGACCCTGAAGGTCAGTGGTACCCTGGTGTAGTCCGTGTAATACTCGGAGAATATCAGGAACTGGCCCAGCAGGTAACCCAGGAAGTTCTTGTATCTCTGAAGAGGCTGTTCCTTCATCAGCTGGAAGAACTTCTGTTGTAGGCCCGGGGTTAAGTGGGTTCCTTCAAAGGTCAGGTCAAAGTACACCCTGGCAGGGTTATTCCTGGAAACAAATGATTTGAATTACAAATATGAGAAAATCTTAGTAATTATGGTGTTATCAAATCAAAGTATACCCTGGTAGGGTTAAAATTTATTCCTGCAATCAAAAGATTTGAATCATAAATCCAAGAAAATCTTTGTTATTATGGTGTTATCAAATCAATTAAGTATACCCGGCATGGTTTAAAGTTATTCCTGCAGTCAAAAAATTCGAATCATAAATCCAAGAAAATCTTTATGGTGTTATCAAATCAATTAAGTATACCCTGGCAGGGTTATTCCTGGAAACAACAGATTTGAATCAGAAAATCCAAGGTGTGTCTTTCTGTAGTTAAAAATCTGCTTACCCGTATTGTTTGACTTCACATCCAACTATTTTTGGAAGGTCAATTCCTGAGGTTTTGGCAATCCTCTCCAACTGCAAAAATAAACCAGTCATCAAAAATTCAAATATAATTTTTTCTTTGCAATTTAAGTAAAAAAAAAAATGGTGTGAAATTTGATAAGAAGAAGCATTGTAAGATTTCAGTTAATAATTTTTTTGATATTTCAAAAACAAAAACCCATAAATTTTTCACTGGTGAATGGAAGAAAAACATAATTATGTTCCTCACATCTCTACAAAGGTCTACTGAGTACTGTTGAAACAAGAAGGAGTTGGGATTCAGCAATTCGTCTGACCAGGTCAGGTTTAAGATCTGCAAGTCCAATGGCAGCTTGGTAGTGGCATAGTCGTTGATGTGGATGAAGATGTTACCGATGACCACCCCCTCCGAATCTTTGTAGTAGTAATGGGGTAGGTCCTTGTACACAATGTCCAGAATCTGCTTCTCTGTGAGTGAGGGCTGGTCACCAGTAAAGACTAGTTCCCAGAACAATGCAGTTGGGTTGTCTCTGTAAAAATGTCATTTTTCAATTATTCCTTAATGTTAGGGTGTATTGAAAACTCAAATGATCGCATCACATATGTCAACAATTATTTCACACCAAAAGCAGAAAAATCTTACTCAAAAGCCACCACTCTGCATTCTTTGTAGTCAGCAAAGGCATTGGGGTACCGTCTGACAATTTTGTCAATCTGCAAGATATTACATGTATTTACATTGCTCAATTGGTAAGGGTTTTAACTATGGTAAGCAAATATGTTTTCACCTGAATACATTATACAAGAGTTCTATGTACTTACATCAGCACAGAACAAATCAGCGTGAGACCTGAACTCGTAGGTTCTGTTGTCCAGCAAACCTGGGGTGAAGGTCAAGTTTCTAGCAATGGATCGGAATTTGAATCCAGTTATCACAGCTGAAAATAATGGAGTAAATTGGTTTGTTAAATTTCAACACATACATGTAAATGTATCCAGAATATTTCAAACATTTTTTTCTTAAAGTTACTTTCAATTGTTAATCAATTTGAATATATATCTCAAGTGTTATTTTATAATCTCTTTTTGGAAATATGCTTGGGTCCCAGGACTGAATTTAAATTCATTCACTTTTTAAATTGAATTTACACTGTTAGCTTTCCTTAATTTGATAGAAATAAGTTTCACAAGGTTAACAAGGCTTTCCATCTTACCAGTTTCACAGAGAGGGCCTGTGAAGTCGGGAGGACAGATACAGGTGAAGGATCCCTGGTTGTTGATACACTGGGCTCCATTCTTACAAGGTCGGTCATAACACTCATTGATGTCTATCAAAACAATCAGTATGGTTCTTTTAGAAAGTCTTAACATTCACTGACATTAAAGAAAAACAAGTCAAACTTAACACTCTTGCACTACAAATGAAGCTGCTTAATAGAAAAAGAAAATAAGACATACATGTAAATGATTGAAATGAATCAGTTAAATAGATTTCATATATATCTGCATAAAAGTCAGTTTTGTTTGCACATACCGATTTCACAGTTGGTTCCGGTCCAGCCGGGAGGACAGATACACCTATAGGAGCCCGGGGTATTGACACACTCCGCTCCGTTCTGACAGGGTCGAATCACCAGACACTCGTTGATTTCTACAACAATTCATCAATATATAAACAAAAACTTGTAATTTTTGATAAACCTCATTTATATCAAAGAGAATAGAAATGTTCAGTGTAATGGTGCCACTGATGCTGTACCTGTATCACAGTCTTTGCCCGTCCATCCCGGGGCACAGCTACAGGAGTAGGACCCGAAACTGTCGTAACAAGTGGCCCCGTTCTTACAGGGTCGATACAGGACACATTCATTGATGTCTAAAAGTCAAATCTCACAATGTGTACAATGAACATGTTTGGAAACAAGTACAACTATATAATTATATTGATCAACCTAATATTTCATTTTTTTCATGGAAAATCAAAGACATTGACAACTGTGTAGAAAAATTGACACCTTAAATTTTTCAGTATATTTCATATCAAGAAACGTTATTCCTGTTTTTGATATGGCAATACAATTTATTTTAATGCAATGCGGTTGTGCCAAAGAAACTAATCAGCAACTTATTTTGGCCTAACCACAGTGAAGAAAAAACCATTCTCTATACTCACTGCTTTCACACCTCTCCCCTGTGAATCCGGGAGGACATGTGCACTTAAAGCTTCCTACCAGGTTCTCACAGGTCGCTCCATTCAGACAGGGGTTGTTCAGACATTCATCAGTGTCTGCAGGAGTATAATAAAGCTTATATGTATATATATGTAACATGTTTGTTTAACAATTATCATCTCTTAAAATAAAAATGATGAATTTAAACATTTGATTATAAGAGCAAAGAACTATTTACATTATTACATTGTGAAAACTAAATTCATAATGTACATGTACTCTGTAAATAATCCTTTTTATTTTCTTTCAATGAATATAACATTTACAGATATTTTGCCATATTTTTGCAACTCCAGAAGTAGTTCAAAGCACAACAGAGTACAGGTCTCCGAGAGTGTGTCTTACCGTTATCACAGTTCCTGCCTGACCGCCCGGGGGGACACTGACAGATGTAGGACCCCACAGTATCAATACAAGTGCCCCCAAACTTACAGGGGTTACTCTTACACTCATCATGATCTGTAAACAACAAACAGACACAAATTACAATCTCTACAATCACTGTCGTTAACCTTAAATAAATTAAACTAATTTCAGAGAATTGTTACTACCGGTTTGTACTATAGTACAATGTACTGGTATATGTTGTAATATTGTATTTTTTAAACATGTAATAATGAGATCTGATAAAACACATGGTTATGTACATGTACATTGTATGTGTGTATAGAGTTCATATACTCACTATATTGACAGAGGTTTCCTTCAAAGCCAGGTTTACATCTACAGTTGTATGAGCCAGGGGTATTCTCACAAATAGCATCATTCAGGCAGGGATTGTTTACCAAACACTCATTGATGTCTGGAAAAGAATGGTTCGTTCATGTACATCATTGTATAATATCAACTTTGTTTTGTTATCATGATAACGTGATCTTTAACTACAGTTATAAATCAAACTTTCAAGTTTAAATTCCATACAAAAATGTTTCTTTGTTGACCATCTATCTGTCATTTGATAGTAAAGATGACAGTACCTATGTGACAGTATTTCCCCTCCCATCCGACCTGACACTGGCAGGTAAAGGAGCCCTGAGTATTGATACACAGTGCATTGTTCTGACACAGGGTCAAATTCAGACACTCATTCATATCTACAAAGATTGTCAATGAAGTAAATTAACAAATACATTGATCTTTAGAGCAAAAATTCCTCTTAATCAGTTTATCCACCAACTCGGACTCAAAAGCACAGGGTCTCTCACCTTGTTCACACATATTCCCTTGCCAGCCAGGTGGACACTGGCAGGTAAATCCTCCAGGTGTGTTGACACAGGTAGCACCATTCTTACAGATCTGCATCTTACACTCGTCCACATCAATGGTACAGTTGGCCCCCTCCCACTGCTCTGTGCAGCGACATGTGTAGCCACCGAGGGTGTTGATACAGAAGCCACCATTCTGACAGATGCCCACAAACTCTATACACTCATTGATATCTGAAAACATCACATCGATACAGTGAGTGTGAATCACAATTATACAAGATTTTAAAACTCAAAATTTTATACACATGCATGTGTAAGAAAATTAATGCAAGTACATGTATATACCTATTTCCATGATAAAATGTTGAACAATTTTGGCATGTGGAAAAATTTATGACATCAAGTTCTTACAGACTGTTATATATCCATGTAAAACAGACATTTTATGAAAGATAACTTACCCATTGTGCAATATTCTCCAGTAAATCCTGGGGGACATTTACACTGGTATCCTCCATTAATGTTAATGCATGTTCCTCCATTTAGACAGGCATTGGGGTTCAAGCACTCATTTTTGTCTGAAAATATTATAGCAGTCTCGATTACTTCATGACAAAACAAAAGTCCATGAAGACAGCCAGAATTTTTAGAGTCCTACATCATTGACATTCACATATCGAAGATATCACATTTTTTAGATATATGCTGGGTGCTTTACCTTTGTCACAGAGGGTGCCTTCCCACTGGGGCGGACAGATACACTGGAACGACCCTGGGGTATCTATACACCGTGCTCCATGTTGACAGGGGTTGGACAAACACTCATTGATGTCTAAGAGACAAGGATATTGAATAAAAATCAATGTGCATGTATAAGTAAAATTTCATGGATAAAACAGAGAGAGAGAGAGAGAGAGAGAGAGAGAGAGAGAGAGATGGTATACCTCCTGTACAGAGGGTTCCAGTATACCCCTCTGGGCAGATGCATTCAAAACTTCCATCCAGGTTTTTACAGGTACCTCCATTTCGACAAGGCAACTGCATGCATTCATTAAAATCTGGAAAAACCAAGATCTCCTTATTAAAAACTTATACTACTGTTTGCTTCCTGCCCACTTGTAAACGTTGTCCTATATCTACGACAGACTGTTAAGGGCCCTACCGATATCACAGAGTGGTCCCATCCAGCCCTCGGGACACTGGCAGGAGAAGGAGCCCGGGCTGTTAATACAGCGACCTCCGTGGAGACAAGGGTTCATCAGGCACTCGTTGATATCTGTTATATCATCACCACATGATTAGTAATAACATAATACATGTATATCAACCCGCATAATACACACCGTACATGAACAGGTACTTTACAAATACAGTTCATGTATATAGCTCATAAACATTTATATCTGTTTATTTTCATGTAAAACTGCTCCCCTTTGAATGATTATGATAAAAATATAACTCAATTGTAAGGTTTGTCATTCTATATGTATCTATATCTGATCATCACTGACCTCTATCACAGAGTGGTCCCTCCCAGCCCAGCAGACACTGGCACACAAAGCTGCCCAGGGTGTTCTGACAGGAAGCCCCGTTCTTACACAGGAACATTGGACACTCATTGACATCCTCACTACAGGTGGGTCCGGTCCATCCGGGAGGACAGCGACAGATGAACGAACCATCCGTGTTAATACAAGTACCATTGTTCATACATGGGTTCAACAGACACTCGTTCACATCTGAGAATACATGAATACATCACAATTCAATACATTCTTGGAATGACAATTTAACATTACCAGTAGGATTGCATAGACACACACCTACATGTACATGTATTTTCCATTACAAGAAACATGTACCGGTATATAAATGTACTTGTGTGTTGTTACATTACTACTTATTGTACTATATACTGTCAACCCAATCCCTGTACAGACCTATACGACAGCCATGACCGGTCCATCCCGCCGGACAATTACAGGTGAAGTTTCCTGCCAGATTAATACACTGACCCCCATGTTCACAGACGCTGTATGCCAGGGCACACTCATTCACATCTACAACATACAACAAAGAAGCAATAGAACCTTTTATACATTTTTGAAAAAGTTGTTGGTTACATTGATTCATACAACATTAGATATATATTCCAGGTGACAGATAGGAGCTATGTTAATGGTTTCAGCTCTGACCTATTTGACAGTTCTCTCCCTGCCAGTACTGAGTACACCTGCAGCTGTAGGATCCATCTGTGTTAATACATGTTCCTCCATTCTGACATGGATTTCTTTCACATTCATTTGTGTCTGAAAAGGCAAAGTTAATATACAGTATGAATTTATATTTACAATTTATAAAAAAAAATTCAACATTTTCATGAACAAATATTAGAGCTTTGGCACTATCTTTTGAAAAGCATAGCAATACCATTTCTGCAGTCTTTGCCCATTCGCCCTGGTTTGCACTGACAAACATAAGAGCCGGGTGTGTTGATACAGGTCCCCCCATACAGACAGGGATTCAGGTTACACTCATCCACATCTGTAACATATGATAGAAAATAATAAGTAAGTCCATAAACCATGTTTAGTTCCCAATTTTTAGATATGTGTATGTGTACTTCTTTGGCACAACCTTACCATCAGAACATGAGGGGCCCTGCCATCCATAGCTACATTCACAGTAGTATGAACCATGTGTGTTCCTACAAGTTCCATTGTTCTGACATGGATTCTGTTCACATTCATTTCGATCTATTGCATTAAAAAAAAAAATTAAATTTAACATTTAACAATTAACAAACCATGAAATCAGAAAAAAAAAATTTCAATGCTTTAAAACACAGAACGTACATTTTTACTGGTAGATGGAAAACAGATACAGCTGTACATACACAACAGTTTGACGATTTGAAGATTGACAAAATTACCTAAATCACAGGTAGGTCCAGTGAATCCTGGGGGACATATACACTGGTAGGAGCCGTCATTGTTGACACAGGTACCACCATGTTTACAGGGGAAGTACATGCACTCATCCTTGTCTGTCAAACAAAACAACACAAACCATCAACATCTTATCAAATTTCATCTCTCAAATATGGTACTTTTTATGGCAAATCTCACATCAATAAAACTACTTGTACATGTACTTATCTTCACACATTTCATTAAATCACTTCAGTTTTCGTGAATTAGTTTATTACTTCTATAAAGTGTTTAAGGAAATCTATTTCTGCTTTTTAATCCTATTAAATTATTTTTCATGTGAAAATGCTATATTATCAATACACAATTCTATGCTGCATCTAGCTGAAAATCTTGTTTAAAAGAAGTTCTGATAATTTATCTAGAACACATACCCCTGTTACAGTCTTTGCCGATCCATCCCTCCGGACACTCACACCTGTATCCACCCATCAAGTTAATGCATTTACCCCCGTGTAAGCAGGGGGAGAGAGTCAGGCACTCATTAATATCTGTAACAGTCACATTTCAAAGTGAATCTTTTCAGTCCAAAGACAATCATATAAGTTAACAGTCAAAGGTGAGAATTCAAGAGAAATGTGACAATGTAGTTACCTTTTTCACAATATTTTCCTTCGAATCCCTCTCTGCACACACATCGATATGACCCATCCAAGTTCTGACAAGTGGCGTTATTCTGACATTGGATCATGCGACATTCGTCCATGTCTAAAACATACAAATATACCAATGAAAAAAACACAATATTTCTATTTATTTCATCTCATTGTCAGAGTTAGTGGTAACCTTACCTAATTCACAATCTTTGCCTGTGTACTGCTCTGGACATTCACAAACATAGGAGCCATTGGTGTTTCTACATACCCCACCATGAATACAAGGGTTCCTGAGGCATTCATTCACATCTATAAGCAAAGGGAAAAAAGATTAATAATGTTTAGAAATAATTCCTATTCCTAAAGAATATAAATGTATGACATTTGAAACAATTAAAGGACTAATTGTTGTTCTAAGTTAAGTGAAAATAAATGTGATTTCTAAAATATGTGTTAGTAATAATATGATAATGTTTCATGTTTACTGAATGTTCTCGTTAGAGAAAATCTTACCGTCTTTACAAATCTCCCCAGTCCAGCCCTGGGTACATGTGCACCTAAATGACCCAATTGTGTCCCTGCAGGATCCACCATGAAGACATGGGTAGTTCAGACACTCATTTTTGTCTGTGAAGATATAAAATATACAAATTAACAATCTCTAGAGAAAATAAGAGAATCTGGAGAATAACTCAACCAAATTAACTGTATTGTAGAGGCCGGTTCATAGCTTGCTGAATTGGTTATCCAATACTAGTACTTACTTCTTTCACATCTGTTGCCGGTCCAGCCTGGGGTACATTCACACAGATAGCCTCCCTCTGTGTTGATACACTTCCCATTGTTCAGGCAGGGACTGCTGTCACATTCATTGGTGTCTGAGGAAAAGAACAAAACACAGTTATTCCCATGCTTCCAACACCACAGTATAACTGAAAAATCTACCAGCAATTTAGATCATTAAAAGATATGTTTGTAATGGGCTAACCATTGTTACACTGGGGTCCACCCCATCCTTTAGCACATAAACATTCGTAGGTTCCATACAAATCAAAACAGGTGCCTCCATTCAAGCAAGGGTAGACATCTGCTTTACATTCATTGATATCTGAAGGACAAAAACAGTTTTAAAACTAGCAATCTTTGTGAACAAGTGGGGAAAGCTTTATAATATGACAAGTAAATGGAAAACATAACTAAATGAATGGAACAGAAAAAAAATAAAGTAACCTACTCTCTGTGCAGTGTTTTCCAGTGAATCCAGGTGGGCAAATACATTCATAATTTTCTCCCAGGTAATTACAAGTACCTCCATTGTGACAGATATCAGGGTTCTCCGTGCAAATATTCACAGCTAAAAAAAATCAAACATTATGTTTAACAAAATATATGTATAAAATAATGTGACTTATTAAAATACAGGAAAAGTGTTTTACATGTACATGTAATTACAATTGTCTATAAATGTTACATTAGATGAAGTAGGATTCGGTACTCACGAGTGTCACAGTATTCTCCCTTCCAGAGATCAGTACATTTACAGAAATAAATCCCATTCCTGGAGATACACTGGCCATTGTTCAGGCAGGGTGTGTGTAAACAAGACTGCTCTGTAACACAAAGCAACCAACACTGAATCGACAATAAACTACAGAATTCATCTTAATTTCAATCTTTAATCAAAATCAAGTAAATCATAATCTCCTTAAACATCATAATCATTTCTACGTAGATACAAGTATTTATCTTTAACATGTATTTTTGTTCTATGAGGTATATTTAATAAGCCTGATCTTTATGCACCAGCTGTTACTGACCGATATCACAGTGTTCTCCCTTGAATCCAGGTAGACAGGTACAGTTGTATCCCCCGGCGAAATCCAGACAGGAGGCCCCATTCTTACACACATCCACCATCTCTACACATTCATTCTTATCTGTGGAAATGGAACAAATATTATTAATGACCATATCAAAGGCAATGCTCTTTTAAAGAATCAAATCATTTTATAGTAAACATCCAATATACATGATATTCAATAAGTATAATGTATCACACATCACAGGCAATGTACATGTGCATGTTTATAAATAGTACATTGATAGCATAATGCCCAAATGTATAAATAGTACATACATGTACATGTACTTTGACTTTGATAGCATACAGCCCAAATGACTGAATGCTTTGCAACTTTCTAGTCTTATGTAGATTGAATTCATTGTGCATATACATGTACATGTTATAAATGATTTCATTTAAACAGGACCAATAGGTAGCTTACTCTCGGCACAGTGCGGTCCCTTCCAGCCTGGCTCACAGTCACAGAGGTCGTAGCCTGGCATACTGACGCAGTCTCCGTGTCCCGAACAAAAGTTAACGTCCATACAGTACAGGATGTCTAAAAATACATGTACATCAATACACATATCAAATCCAATTTACAATGTATATGTTAAGACAAAATACACCAATTACCGGTAATATAACACTTATTTATTTAATACCATTGAACTTGTATTTTTTACTAAGAATTTTGTCCAATGTATACAAGTCAACAGAAGTTATCATTTATTCAAACTATTGTTAACAAGTCTGGTTTTTTTTAATGTTATCTGAGTTCTATTACCGATGGCACAAGTTGGGCCCTTCCATCCCTCAATGCAGCGACATTCGTAACCTCCAGGGGTGTTAATACAACTGGAGCCATGTAAACAGGGGAAATTCAAACACTCATCCGTATCTACAAAGAGATTTAAAAACTCTGTGGTGCATCTTCAGCATCTCACAAATACTGTGGTTTCAACAATATTCATGGACATCAATTTTTGTAGATTGTTTAAAAATCACAGTTTCAAGAATACATTTTATTTAATTCCTGGACAATGATTTAAAACAATGTGTTATTAGAAATAGCACTTCAATGATTTTTAAATTTTGTGGATCTCAGTAACTCAACAACAAAATTCTCGAAAATTGGTATTCAACAAATATTGACAAACAAATTGTTTCATATCAGAAATGGAATTTTGACAATTATATTATAATGACTTTAATTAAGACTGTATCAGGTTATTTTATCAAATTTGAAAATTAAAAAGTTAAAATGACTGGAAGATAAACCAGATGGATGACATAATGGAAGATAAACTAGAGTGCTGTGTGACTGACCATTGGCACAGTTCAGGCCTGTCCATCCTTCTTTACAATTACAGGTATATCCTCCAGGTGTGTTAATGCATTCAGCTCCATTCACACAAGGGTTACTCAGACATTCATTGATATCTACAAAGTACCACAAAGTAATCATTATGCAGGGTAGAAATCAGAGAGAGAGATATCTATAAATGTCCATCACAACAGTACAAAAATAAGCTAGAATCTTTAAATAAAGCTCTGTTTGGTGAAAATAAGAAAAAAAATATCATTGAATGCTCTTGTGAAAATGCAGCAATATAATATAATATAAATTTTTCCAGCCCTTATAAAAAAGGCAAAGAAAATTAATTTAAAATTCTTGTTAGATTCCTGTTAATCCTACTTTTCTATAGAGGCTAATTAGTTTTTCCATAAAACACTGGATAATTGTCATACCTATCACAGCTGCTATGAAAAGGTAAATCAAATCAATGTAAAGAAAAACAGAAGCTGTGAATTAAACCTCATAATTTTCATTGCTCTTCTTGTTTATAAAACAATTTCCTACCCTTGCTACAGAGAGGTCCCTCGAATCCACGAGGACATCTACATTTGTAGGAGCCTTCAGTGTTGATACAAGTCGCACCATTTGAACAAAGATTAATATCCATACATTCATTGATGTCTGAGGAAGAAAAAAAAAAAATTTTACAGCATTTAATCATAACTTTTATGTATGAAAAAGATCTTCCCTTGCAATCTAAAAATATTATGCATGTAAATAATTTCATGGCATAGTTAATCGTTTTTGTGAATGACAATCCTTACAATGGACTGAGTTTTTTTCTTTGTGTTTACCTATTCCACAGTTCTTGCCCCTCCATCCTGGGGGACAGTCACACTTGTAAGACCCCTCAGTGTTGAAGCAGGTGCCCCCGTTTCTACATATTCCAGGAAACTGCAGACATTCATTGGTGTCTGTATAAAAGAACACTTTATGACTGTGACAACTGTATTCAAAATCTGTCTCACCCCCAAGCAAGAAAAACGACCCAAACTATTTCTTTGCTTTATCAAACTTAACCAGTAATTGACTATTCGATTATTCTCAATCATAATTCTAATTAAAAATAAAGTAAACTTTACCATTATCGCACAAATGGCCCAGGAATCCATCAGGACAGACACAAGAGAATGATCCCACAGTATTGTAACAAGTGGCTCCATTCAAGCAAGGGTTCCTCTTACATTCATCTTCATCTGTAAGTATCAAATATTAATATACCAGTAAATACATGTAAATACTCAAGGCCATTTACTTGTATCATTTACTAGAAATTGGTCAATTTAAGATCTTTTGGTATTCCTGCTTAAAGTGGAATAACACACCTGGAAAAAGTCAATCAAATTTTAAAACCAGTAAATTATTTGATTATGAAAGATATAATGATAAACTAATTGCACAAATGTCAAATAAGCGAAAAATTTGCAGTTTGGGGATAAAAAATGAATATTTAAAAAATTCAATTCAGTAAGTAACGACAAAAGCCCCTGCGGGATTCAAACTTGGAATGTATGGAACACAAGCCCGACACTTTATCCACTCGGCTATGGAGTAATTTACATGTTGCCGTCGATGAAATCCTTTTAATAAAACAAAATGTCGTTTCGATCAGAGGTCAGCCATTTTGTGATGATGTGTTATTCCACCTTAATTCTGCATACTCCTTCTGTAGGACACGTAGTACATCTTAAACGTAACCTCAACAATCAAACCAACTGTTATGGTTAAATACCTGGTGAATGTTCTTTTCAATCAAACAATTGATAAATTTTATTTGAGATAACTTATTAAAACAATACATGACATGAAAATGACCATTAAACCTACATGTATATATTAATTGTGGCCGTACCTATTTCACAGTTATGGCCGGTCCAACCCACGGGACATCTACACTGGTACGAGCCCTGGATGTTAATGCATGTACCTCCATTAGCACAGGAGAATTGCAGACACTCATTGAAATCTGAAATAAGTAAAAAACATGTATCCCTTTACTTACATGTACATGTACATATTGTTAATACATGTATGTTATGGCATACTGGTGAACATTTGCCCGGCTGCTACATGTTCATGTATGTGTATGGACTATCTTGTATGTATAAACTCTTTTTTTAGAAATTTCTCTCTAAATTATTCAAATCTTGTATGCCCTCTTGGCCCAAAATTAGAAATAAAACTACTATTATTATTATTATTACATAATTATATACTCTCCATGGACCTTGTTTGTAATGATGAAATTTCAAAGATTTTTAAAATATTTGAAATAACATGTACCTGAATTCTGTAAAGTTAAAATATGTTAAAATAAGTTAAACTAAAACTTAATGTAAATTTTATCTATAATAAAACTCACCATCCAGACAATACGGTCCTGTCCACCCCACTGGACATCTGCAGTAGTAGGAGCCGTACGAGTTGATACAACTTCCATTATTGAAGCAAGGGTTCCTCAGACACTCATCAATGTCTAACAGAAAATGCATCATCTTTATACTATGTACATTTCATAATATTAGATATCATAAAATCAAAATTTTAAGGGAAAATAACAGGATTAGAAAGAAACAACTTTTCTTCGTTCTTCATAAAATGGCACCTCATCAATCCTGCATTAAAGTAGACGATGCAATAAGATATGATCCGTGGACTACATACCCACTTCACAGTTTGCACCAGTCCATCCATCTTTACACATACAGGTGTATCCTCCATTGATGTTAAGACAGGTGCCCCCATGTTTGCAGGGAGAAAACAGAACACACTCATCTACATCTGTTTAAACATATAAATAATCATAAATGTTAATCATTTCTTGTTCATGTCAAAAGTGAAGCATTGGAATGAAATGCTGTGTATCAAAATTTGTAATACAATTACACTTGTGTCTAATATTTCAATACTACACAAAAATAATTCAAGTCTTTGTAAATTGGCCTCAAATTTATAGTCTGAAATTGCATACTACATCCCCCTTTCATATACATGTATGTACATTGTACTTCCATCTGTGCAATAGTTTGGAGTGACCTTTACTTACCATCCAAACAGTTATGTCCGGTTCGCTCCTTTGGACAGGTACACATGTATGATCCTCGGGTGTTGAGGCAGGTACCATTGTACATGCAGGGATTCCGGAGACATTCATCCACATCTAATATATATATAATAACAGAACATGTAACTTGTGTATCCATTTATCAAAATATTCTATGCATCTTTTTTTTTATATTCTCCATTTTATTAAAAAAAATCTGTAGTAAAGAATATTCTTGATTTTTATTGAAATCATCTTTTCCTTTTTTTTTTTAGTATCTTCAACGTTATAAAAAAATCTGTTAAAATTAATATTTTGATTTTTTTTTTTTAAATTGAAATGATCTCTCTGACTTTCTAAAGTAAAGAATGTACAGTGTATCATTTTATGGAGTACTGGTACACACATCAAGGACCATTATTCTTATACACAGACAAGCAGCCCGTGGTGTAACCCACCTGTGGTACAGTCGGGGTCAGTCCAGCCCTCCTTACACTGGCACAGGTAGGAGCCGTCAATGTTCTGACAGGTGCCCCCATTCCTACACGGCTTCATTGTGATACACTCATTCACATCTACAGTTCAACAGAAAAAAAAAAAAAAACTACTACTAAACGTGGCACTGTATGCTTTCTCCCTTTCAAGCATCATATGATTAATGAGTGTAGCATTTCATGAGAGAGAAATATGACTGCATGAAAGTAAACAAAACTTTCAAATACAATGTATAACCAATGAACATGTATGTATTCATGCTATTTTCCACAAAACATTAAACCTCTTGTAATATGTGCTTCTTCAATAGCTACAGAATTGATAAAAAATTAAGTTTTAAATAAGTTGTTTGAGTACATTATTTTACATATACATTCTATAATGCTGGTTAGACTAATTTGAGTTTGTAAAATTTCAATTGTAAATGATATGTTCATAGAAAGTCCCTGACCTATTTCACAGTTCTTTCCGGTCCAGCCAATGGGGCACTGACAGGTGTAGCCCCCCTGGATGTTGATACAGGTGCCCCCATGGAGACAGGGAGGGAAGCTGCCCATACACTCATCCACATCTAACACAAAACATGGAAAACACAGAATTAGAAATATTTCAACAGTTCAATGTTTTCACAACATGAAATAAACAACAAAGTACATACACGTATCATAAACAAGTTTCCAAACGTTTATTACTTCTTTCTTCTTATTATTGAATTTTTGCTGAAAATGGATTTTCACAATTAAAACACTGACCTGTTTCACATCTTTCACCTGTCCATTGAGGAGGACATGTACACCTGAATGAACCCATTGTATTGAAACAACTTCCTCCGTGTAAGCAGGGGCTGGCCACCAGGCATTCAACAATGTCTGTAATTCAATTATTAAATTAAGTTTGATTCAATTATTAAAAAGGTTTAATAAAATTATTAATAATTACATTCATAAAACAGTTGCATCATTCTATCTGTATGATTTTAATATGAGTTCTATTAAGAATAACTGATGTTTGCAATGTAACTTGTGACAAATAAAATTACTTTTAATTCTATACAAACTTTTTTTTAACCAGATAAAATATTACCTGATATTTACTGATCTATGTTCTAATACAAATTACATCAGTATAACATAACATTTCCAAATTAAAAACATCTACATGTATTAATTCTTAACCAGATTTCTGTCAACATGAAAACATTGCATTTCTGTACTGACCCAATTCACAGTTGTGTCCCTTCCATCCCTCCTTACAGCGACACCTATAGGAGCCATGGGTGTTAACACAGGTGCCCTCATGCTGGCATGGGTTGGACAGCTCACACTCGTTGGCATCGTTCTGACAGTACTCGCCAGTGTAGGCCTGAGAGCACTCGCAGCGGAAGCCATCCTCCAGATCTATACACCGTCCATTGTTCATACAAGGCATTGTCAAACACTCTTGAATATCTAAAGGAAAAGTAAAATCAAAATGATTACAATACATAGATACTGGTTACTGGATTCTTTTGTAGGTTGCTATTTATTGCTAAATTTTATGATATCTCAAGTACTAGAAATTCAATCCCTTAAATTGTGGTTTATATCATTGTCATAGTCACCTTTTCAAAATGCAGAAATGAAATTGCAAGAAATAAATGTCTCTATTTTAAAAACAGAAAACTTAAAGAAAAACCAGTAAATGTACTTCATCCATGAAACTGATGATATTGGTGATACTCAGGATTAATTGCTGCTTAGTTTTTTCTTCAAGTTTTGAAGCTATCAAATAAATGTCACACCAGCTACAGATCTAGTTAGTCAAATCATTATGAATACCGTAAGCATACTTACTGATTTCACAGTAGTCACCTCCCCTATATGGTGGACAGATGCAGTAGTAAGACCCATCAATGTTGTTACATGTTCCACCAAACTGACAGGGGCTGCCCAAAGTCTCACATTCATTGATGTCTGCATAAACAAAAAAAAACATCAGATCAATGTAAGAGTCTTATTCAATATTTCTTTATCAAAGTTCATAAATCAAGAGTACAGGTCTTTCATTTGCTGGTGATGTATAACTTACCAATATCACAATGAACACCTTTCCATCCTTTTGGACAGATACAATTGAAGGTTCCATTGCGATTGTCACATGTTGCACCATTCATACAAGGATTTCTGTCCTTTGCACACTCATTATAATCTACAACATACATTTGTGCTTTTAGAAGTAAATCACCAAAACGTTTTGATGTTAGGCTGCTTGTTCAAACAAATATAAACTAAACACACAGAAAAGAAATTAAAATCCATGAAAATCAAGTTCTGAGATTCTGGCTAGAAAACTTTAACAGGAATTAATGAATACATTGTATTTCAGCAAATTTCAAGAAAATGAATTGCTTTCCATTTAAATATTTTCTCTTGAATACCTATGTGACAATGTTGGCCAGTCCATCCTTCTTTACAAGAGCAGGCATAGGAGCCCACTTTGTTGATGCATTCCCCACCGTTATGACAGATTGTTAGGTTCAGGCACTCATTCACATCTAAAAATAAACCCACAAGTTAAAAAAAGGCAACACTGATTATTACCTGTAAGTTCCTCATCGAGACATATCTATAACTCTTTCCCCTTGATGCTACCATATGACACATATTACATATCCCTACAAAATTTTCCTAACTTCCCCTTATAAAAGCTTTTTGACTATTTGAAGAAAACACATTTTTCCCATTTATTTTGACTACAGTAGAGTTATACATGTAATTGGATCATGACATATCTTAAACTGCTGCGACCGAGAAGGATTAAACAAAGAAACGTACCAAAGTCACAGATAGGACCGGTCCACTGGGGTGGACATGTGCACTTGTAGGATCCGACCGTGTTCACACAGGTTCCCTTGTTTCGACATGGATATCCCTTACACTCATTGTCATCTGGGAAAACATTTATTATGGATAATAATATACTGCACGGTCCAAAGACATAAAATTACATTTTCACAAAGTTATACTCAAGGTCTCCTAATTACTCATTCAATAAACAATGGATTTGATTTCACCCAAGCATGATTTACTGGTTGTTTTTAATGGTGCTATATGCAAAGTGCGCAGGGAGTTTCTGGCTTACATGAGTAAAAGATTAATACAAATAATACCCACACAATTCCAGCTGTTGATTTCAGCTGTAATATACATGTATATCAATTAAACCTAACATCAAACCTAAATGAATCGAGTCATGAAAATATCTGGACACATATACATTCATGGATATCTATAGATTCCATATATCAAATTTAATCACATAGAGAAATAGTGACTGGAATTTTAAATTTACTACAACAATATTGAAGTATCTTTATACTGCAGGGTATACAAGAAATCAATGCTTGAGATAAGTTCAAATGTATCTTAAAGCTGAACACCGCTCGTAAATAGGCATCGTCACACAGATACCTGGTATATAAACCCTTCGATTTCGTTACACCCGATTGCACACCTGAAACTCGTGGCCGACGTGTAGTATTCCTTTCGTGTTCTTTGGATTTTATGCATTTATTTCTCATGCAATGTGCATATTCTGTTTGTAAATAATGCTTTGACCAATTTATTTGATGTTAGTATTCTCATGGCTTGAAAAAAGTGCGTAAAACTTGAGAATTTCATCGCGACCGAGTAACACGGCGAGGCAAGATGTACGTCCACACAGGTGAGACCTCTACAGCAAAGTACTTTGAACTGTTTAGAGGTCTTCGCCTTATATAGGGGTTCTAGGGACAGCAGTATTGAAAGAGAAATATGGCGGACAATGCCTATTTACGAGCGGTGTTCAGCTTTAAGTATCACTTTTTATGAAATCTTTAGTAATTTCCATTTAATGATCAACCCAGTTTAGTTCAACTATAAATATAATACATGAAAAAGCATCAAAAGCATCTTATATCCACATGTACAGTAAAGACGGGTACCAGTCCCAGTACATGGGGTTGGTTTGGACTCACCATCGGAACAGTTGATCCCTGTCCAGCCAGGAGTACACAGACATTTGTAGGAACCATCCGTGTTAATACACTGGGCTCCATTACCACAAGGGTTGGCCAACAAACACTCATCAATGTCTGGAAAATAAGCAATATATAAATATTAAGTCTTCTAGAGTTTATATAATTTGTAATTTATTGGTACAGTATAGTAATTTCACATGTAAATTCATTGACTAGTGTAACTCCTTCGTTTCCTGGATTTTTAATAGGAAAGATACAGTATAGTGCATGTACTGGTATGTTGCATAATGCATGGAATTGCATAAGGATCATATTGAATTAAGAATCATCTACATGTACTTTCATAACAAAAGACATTTCAAAGAATTCAAAGATTTAACTCAACAGTTAATAAAACACCACATACAGTACTTAATCATTCACATAAATCGGATTTATATTATTACCTACCAGGTATGTAATAAATTGATCTCTTACCTATGATACAGGTGGGTCCTGATCGCCCTGGAGGACACACACATTTAAATGACCCGATCGTGTTGGTACAAACTCCTCCAAACATACACACCGCCCTCTCAAATAGACACTCATCCACATCTATAACAAAACAAAAGAAAACATTTTCCAAAATTTCAAAAAACCATGTACATGTACTTTGTGATACTAATTATAGTAAAAGACATTGATTAAACAGTATCTAGAGACCACTTTTTTTATCAAATGAAATTACATTGTAATTCAAAACATCCTTATGTTATAATTAACTCTAAGATTTTGCCAACATTTAATCAATTTTTAAAATTCAAATTAATTTGACAAGCTGTAGAGGATGATATATGTAGATACCTTGAGTACAGTTGGTGCCTGTCCATCCAGTCTTACAGCTACAGTAGTAGGATCCGGGAGTGTTGAAACATGTCCCTCCATTCTCACAGGGGTTGTTCAGACATTCGTTGTGTTCTTTAAAATAAAAATGGGTGGAAAACCAGTTATATATTTCATTCCAGATGTCAGGGTTTGAAACGTTTAAGAAATATCAGCAGGCTATACTCAAATATGTCAGCTTTGATTAAACTCTGGCAGTTCAAATCATTGCTTGTGCATCAATAAAACTTATTGGTGACACTTGTGCTCATATAAATCCATAGTTTTCTGTATATGCATGGTAAATGGTAGCAAAAAATTAAGTGATGTTTATAAGCTGCAAAACAGATGAACATGTAGGTGAGACCACATGTACCTCTGATTTCCGTCCCAACTAGCAAGAAAAGTTTGGGCCAAATTTCCAACCCTTTTAAATAAGTAATCATAATGCAAATAAAAATATATAATCTACATGTATATTTGTACTCTTGTTACTTCAGGAATATTATGTCACTGACCCTTTTCACAATGTGGTCCTGAGAATCCTCTTGGACAAATACATTCGTAGTTTCCAGGAAGATTAACACAAGTTCCTCCATTTTCACAAGGCCTATTGATACACTCATCAACGTCTGGAAAAAAAAATTAAAAAGTGTGGAAAGTTGTTTTTTTTTTCATCCGTACCATGTTTTGTTATGTCTATCTAAATTCTGAATTTGTAATTATGGTACCTATTTTACACCTGTTCCTTTATAATTTTGTATAAGCAGTTATTAACAAACTTTAAAATATTTTTTGTGCGATTACCTATTCTACATCTGGGCCCAGTCCAGCCTTTAGAACATTTACAGAGGTATGACCCAAGAGTATTAGTACAGGTTCCATCATTTTCACAAGGGAAGTTCAGACATTCATTTTGGTCTGGAACATAAAAACATCATCCACTGTCAGACATTTACCATTAGATCACAAACATACAATAATTAACAAATAATATGTAAAGAAAATTTTTCTTCATCAAATTTTGGTTTTATTTTTTATAAAAGCATTATAAAATACATGATTGTATCAAACACAACATAAGGATAGTGAGGAGTTTAAGTATGGATTGCAAACAAAAGGAACCTCACCTCGTTCACAAATATTTCCCTCCCATCCCGCGTCGCACTGACAAACAAACGAACCAGGTGTGTTCAAACAGGTAGCATTATTCAAACAAGATCTGTGTAAACATTCATCTACATCTGAAGAAAGAAAAAACAATCACTTCAGGAGTTAGATACTTTTCATACAATTTTTTTTCTTCATAAAATTAATGTTTTTTTTATTAAATTTTCACTCAATATGACTCACCAATTGAACATTCTCTTCCCTCCCATCCTGGTAAACAATTACAGGAGTATCGACCCACATTGTTCATCATCTCACAGACTCCACCATTCAGGCATGGACTGTTGATACACCAGTCATCTGTGTAAAGAGATTATTTCAGAAGCTGTAAACTTCACAATCACAGAAGGACACAAATTAGATTGATTATAATATTGATCTCTTTCAAATGACTTAAGTTTAAGGTTCATGACATTCTTTCAAATTATGCGCAAATTTTGTTCAAATATGCACATCATTGAGCTTCTAATGTTGTTATGGACCATCCTCATCCAAAAATAATATTTTTGCAAGGAACAGTAACAAATTTTTCCTATTTAACATGTACATTATTTGACAGGTTTCTGTCTGTCTATTCTACAATATACAAAATGTATACTACATTTACTATGGTAGAAAAACTAAAATCAGTATTCAGTTGAGTGTAATTATTATCATCATTCCAAGTGACCAACAACAGTGCAGTCATCACTGACCATCTATTCTACATTTACTATAGTGGTAAAGCTATAATCATTATTCAGCTGTATGTTGCAATCATTATTACCAATAATTGTACAGTCCATTCCTGACCACCCGTCCACACAAATACAGCTGTAACTGCCCCTGGTGTTCACACAAGATCCACCATTTTTACATGGTGAAGTAAGGCATTCATCTGGATCTGCAGAAAATAGATTCACATTATATGTATTGTAAATTTCAGATTCCTTTATGAAACAGAAGCAAGTGCGTACATACAATGTAACGTAATGATTTCATAGGAATTCATTGTCCCTATCCATGCTCGATCACCAAGTTAATCTAAATTTACTATTCTTTTAACTAATTTGTTCGTTATCATTATCAAAATATTTCATAAATTGACTGTAGAAAAATCACTGAAATGATACATTTTATTTCATAACAGTTGTAATTTAGATAAAAGTCTAGCTTTTGTACATATCACTGAATACTGTGAACCAAGAGTCAAATGTGCTATATATATCCGTCGTTTCTGCCTATCAACCTTTGTTTCTGGATATATATCTTAAGCAGACACACTTCTACAAATAAATAAAATAACTGACAATGGTCAGGGAAAATACTTGATGTGGATCAACTCTTAATTGGCCATTTGCAAATTAAAAATAAAGCTATTGATACTTGGTTTACAGTACTCTAGTGAACAAGAGCTGGGGATATAATCCCTACCCTCATTGCAGCGAGGACCAGTCCAGCCCGGGGGACAGCTACAGTAGAAGGACCCAAATGTCTCCATACAGGTGGCACCATTTAAACAGGGGTTACTGGCACACTCAAACTCATCTACAAAAAAGTCACAGGCTGCATTTAATATCAGGGAGTTACCAGTATACTGACTGTAAATATTGAAAGAGTACATGCACCTTTCATAAAATGCAAAACTTTGTATTCTATTATCAACTTTACGTAAAAAAAAAACCTAAAAAATTATACATGAATATTCGTAAACTGACTTTGCACTTCAAAGACGACAAGTATAACCTTACCTCCTTCACAGTGTTTCCCCTGGAATCCAGGTAAGCATTTACACCTGTAGCCGCCCTGCATCTCGATACAGGTGGAGTTGTGTTTACAGGGCTTGAGGAGGGTGCACTCGTGAATGTCCATGTCGCATTGACTCCCGGTCCAGCCCGGGTTACAGATACAGCGGTACGAGCCCATGGTGTCAATACACTCCCCGTGCCCAGTGCAGGGCAAGTCCATTGTCAAACATTCATTGATGTCTGTAATATACAAATACATCGAACATTACAACAGATAGCAAAATAATGTTCAATTTTTCCATTCTATTAGCAGGAGTTACATTTACCTATATATGATTAAATATGAAAGTTAAAAGGCATATCAGTTCATAAACACTTTTGGAAGCTCCTTTGTATGTGTATAATATACATAATATTTGCACATGTACATGTATAATTAATATACATGTACATTTTTTTTTTTAAAGATTATCCAAATTACCGGTACCTTATTTTTTTCACCATTTATACAGGTATGTCAAAAGATGATTACAATTCCATGTAAGTTAAATTACAAACACTAACAAAGTAAAATATTTGAATATGTACCAGTACATGTATTACAGGTACTGAACACAGAGACAATCTTTACATACTGATATCACAGTTCTGCCCAGTGTACCCCGGAGGACATTCACACTTATAGGATCCCTCCAGCTCAATACATCCCAGCGAATTCTTGCAGGGATTATTCTGACATTCTTTTACATCTGTTAAATAAAAAATAGCATCATTTACATTGAGGTGTTTAAGAGAGAAAATTATTTGAACACCAAATAATATCTAATAACTTTCTCAATTAACAGTATCTATTTTAAAACGTTTTATAGTTACAGAAATTAAAAAATACAGAAATTAAATAGGTAATTGTGTACCACGTAAAACTTTTGTAAACAAAAAGTAACTTATGCAAATAAAATAGTTTACAGATTTACTTCATTTTCTCAAAATTTGCAGTACACACAACCCCCACCCCCCAAGATTTTCAGTAGAACCAATCTGACTTCTCACCTATAGTGCAGTTATCTCCAGTCCATCCAATGGGACATGTACAGATGTATCCACCCATCAGGTTACGACAGGTGCCACCGTTAGAGCACACGTTACCATACTCCACACATTCATGGATATCTGGAGGATGAGAGAGATTCAGGGATAAGGGTCCCATACAAAAAGGATCCATAACCTTCTGACTTAATCATTTTTATGAAAATATCAATGCATGAATTTTTTTTCCACAGTTTTGAACAATTAAATTATCAAATCAAGCCTCGACAGGATTGTATCTAAGCATTTGATTCACTGACCTCTTTCACAGTACTTTCCAGTCCATCCTGTGGGACAAAGACATCGGTATGACCCAGGGGTGTTCAGACAGGTGCCTCCATGTTGGCAAATGTTGTTTACACACTCATCAACATCTACAAAATAAAATTTAAAAAATCATATAATGGAAATTAATCCACTGATTCTGCAAACAATTATATAAATAGTACTTGAAGGGATTTTGGGGGGGGGGGGTGAAATTGTTTACCAGTTTCGCATAGTGTTCCTGTCCAGCCCTGGGCACAGCTGCAGTAGAAAGAGCCTGGTCTATTGAAGCAGGTGCCCCCATTCTGACAAATATTTTCCTGAACACACTCATTAATATCTAAAAAAAAATCACACACATAAAAAATGATATTCATGTTAATTCTTTTAAAAATAGTCTATTATACATACACATGGTGTGTGTTTAAAATATCTACATTCAATTACCATGTTCACAGTTTTTGCCAGTCCTGCCCTCTACACACATACAGAAGTAGGAGCCTGGTGTGTCAACACAAGAACCACCGTACAGACAGATGTTCTGTGCGTCACACTCATTTTTATCTGCAAAAATAGGAGAACAAATTGAAATACCCTTATTATCCAATATATTTTATATATTATCCAATATGTTTGATGTAGAAAATCCCGACTTTAAGACAAGAGTACTGACTGATTTCACACTGGACACCCTCCCAGCCCTGGTCACATTTACAGTAGTAGCTCCCTATGGTGTCCACACAAGTCCCACCATTCATACACATGTTCATGTTGCATTCATTGATATCTAAAAGAAAAGCAGGGTAAGTTTTAAGTTTTTCACAACAAACTTGTATGTAATAGTATGTAGCTGCATCCATCTGACAGGTGCAGGAAAAAGAAACATTTTTCTTCTTGTACTGGTAATATATATAGTCATAAAATGAAGAAGTTACCGGTAAGTTTAATTCTTGATAAATGGTACACACTGTACCAACCACAAAATACATGAACCCTGGTAGTTATTGTAATACTTACTGACTTCACAGTTCTGACCAGAGTACCCCGGGGGACATACACAGATGTACCAGCCAGATATGGACTTCAGACAGGTGCCCCCATGTTGACAGGGGTACCTCATACAGTGATCAATCTCTGCAATGGAAGAATATCTTTGGTCAGACCATAGTTGTACATGTATATCTAACCCCCTCCCCCCACCAAAAATAACCCCCCAAAAACATTAACTATTCATCTTTATGAAAACTTTACTTAAGCAGCATCGCTATACAAATCTATTCTGTATCAATATCATAAAAAATAGAATTTGTTATCCTTCATTTATTTCTTGACTTTTCTCAAAACCACTTTAACATTGAGTACCATACCAAATGAAGGCTCCACAGGCAGTGTGGGGGTGGATGGGTGGATCGGGTGGTAGGTGTGTTCCATTTCATGGGTCCAGTTGGCAGGCTTCATCTCAATAGTACAGCTTCCTTTTTCCAAGAACAGCTTTCCTACGTCAACATACGTTTTGCTGCCAATTTTCTTGTTTGGAGACTTTGACTCTAAGGTGTTGACAGCATTGCTCTGTAGACCACTTGTCATTGTATGGGCAAAGTAAAAGCCGAACTGTACCTTTCTGGGTGTGACATATCTGGTGATGGAAGATGGTAAAGTATGTACACTGCAATCTGTGCATAAACTAGAGACATGTGTACCAGTACATGTAGTATTAAACAATACAAGTTGAAGCATTCTGATCTTTCTTACTTGAAGTCCTTTATGTAACACTCAAGGAAATGGGGATGTAAAACACTGTCTGTAAAACTCTTCTTTACCTGAAAAAATAAATGAACTGATTAATCAATAGCATTTACTATATTTTTTTTAAAGTTGCATATTGAATAGATTATTAAATAAATTTTACTGAAAGATCAGACCTAATGCATACCTAATGCATAGCATCAATGACAATATCACTTACGTCTTTGCAGAAGAGGTCCTGCTGTTGTTTGAACAGGTAATGTGCCCTGTCAGAGAACTCGATGGGGATACTCTGATTGTACAAGTCACAGGTAAATCGCACTTCTGTTGCAGCTGCAGCACAAAAATGACAACAGGTCAAAATTCTCAATCACAGATTTTTAGAACAATCTTTTCAATTTATCATCTTCTAGTATCCAAAAACTTTTTAGGAATTTACAACAAAATGAGAACAATCAAACTATAATATCAATTCCTTTTCATAAAGAACAAGCAAAACTCTTCTTTTTCAGGAATTGGCAACAATGGGAATAATAAAACTTTAAGAACAAGCAATTCTTACAATACATAATTTTTCCTGGTCCCTGGGTGGCTGGGAAGTCTATGGTTCCTGTGTGGGCGATATCAGTGGCCGTGTGCATGGTGTAGTTTGTGACCTTCATGTCGATGTGGTACCGATTCCAGATCAGATTCAGGTCCCCTACATCCACCAACTCAAAGCCGTCCTTCAAACGATGAGGGGCCATGTCTTTCAGTATGTGAGTGATATTCTCTGTCACATAGGAACCCATTGGTGTGTTAAAGAGGAGATGGAATTTTACGTTCGATGGGAAATGTCTGTAAGAAATAAATTGTACATGTTTTTTCATAACTTGAAAATGATTTCAATTTTTACTATAAAGGTTTAGTTGTGTAATATACTGAAACTTACGTAAATTCATCAATTTTACAGTCCTGTAAATGCTTGCCAATAGATGTCCTCTCCACATAGCGTCGAAGCTACAAGAATATGCCAAATACATGTACATAAATGTATGTTAAATCAACCCCATAACAATGAAGAACAAAATCTTTGATTTAGTTTTGTACATGTATCATTTACAAAATACACTTACATCATCACAGAAATTAGCCTGCAAGCTTGCAAACTTTGGTGAGTTTCTGTTTGTAAGATCTGAGGTATACTGAAAGTCATAGAGACCTGTGGTAATATTGGTATAAGTGGAATCTGAAAAAGAAAATTGATTGTAAATCTAAAGACAAAACAAACTTACATTGTAAGTCTGTCTTCTTTAGAATTTTATTGGTTAAAGTATTGCAAATGTGGATATACATGTAAAGACATCATCATGTTGTTGATTAAGCCAATCCAAGAGGGAAAAAATGCACTGGAATTGTTCTGCAAAACTTTCATGCAGCAAATATAGTGTAAATCTACCTGAATAATTTCCATATCTACAAAATTTCATCCAATTTATAATTCACATAAAAGCAAAATTATATCTCTTACCATAAAGCACATAGACAGTGGATGAGCCATGAATGTGGGAGGGATAGAGCGTAAGCCCCGGGGTAGAGGCAAACACGTTAGAGGTGATGATGTCCAGGGAGCTGTGTAGAGAGGAGGGCAGGAACAAAGTGGACGGCATGATGGTGACCGCCGTACTCCAGACCACGTCAAAACCGGTCTTATCTAAAATGACCAGGTCGTGACCCACCAGGTATGTGTAAAGTTTGGTCAGGGCCTGAAGGTCAGTCTGTATGAACTCTGGGGTGCGGGTCCTGATTAGTCCCTTGAAGTGCTCTGGGGAGAAGACTGAGGGGTGACGGAAACGCAGCTTGAACTTGGCCTTCGTGTAGGATTGTCCAGGATCCGGGGCCCTGATAAAAGTTCCAGATACATGTAGTTTATTCATGTGTATAAGGTTATAACCAACGAATGAAAATATAAAATTATTCTTGTTTTTGACAATTAACTGATTTACATGACTGTATAATAATTCACTTCAATTCAATGGTTTATTGACATCACCATGTTGGCATACAGTCAAAAGAATATTATAATAATAATAAATATCATTGTTATTCAAATAGCCATTGATGGAAACTAATATGCAAGAATGACAACAGGTTCATGTACTACCATAAATATTAGTGTATAATTACCTCAAGAAATTATCAATGTACTTACATGTAATCAAACATTTTGCAGTCAATGAAGGAGTGCTTTAGTGAAGATGACATGTATATTTTCTCAATCTGCATGAAAAAAAAATTGAACAATTTCAATATTGAAAAACCATTTGATGAATTACACAATACCATAGGAAATGTTAAAAGTAACAGAAATCAATTGACTTCCAACAGAATTCAATTTGACATTCATGAATACTTACATCTTTACAGAATGCATGAGCATGTCTGATAAACAGAGCCGAATTCTCATCCTCCAGTCGGTGGTCGTATGTTAAATTGTATAGATAAACTGTAATGTCTGCAATCACAACTTGTTCTCCTGAAAAGATACATAATTATGATTTACTTTCAACATTTAAAACACACTGCACAGCCATAACTTTTTTAAATTAACGTCTATAAATTAATGTCTATCTACTTAGATAAATGCTTTATGCAGAGAAAACAGTTCCTGGGACTATGAAGAATTAATGTATAAAACTGTCTTGCATGCTATAGCCTTTATGTTATAATATTGTTTTGTCTGTCATTTGATTTCATTTTGACTGTATGCCAACATGGTAATGTCAATGAACCATTGTTATTGAGATTGATAAAATTGAGACCGAAACTTACTATGGTGCGTATATATAGATTAGAAAATATTTTTTTTGAGGTTATCATACATATGGATAATTTGTAACTAAAAGGAAGATTCTATTCAGATCTAGATTTATTTGATCAAAGTCAAATAAAAAAGAAGGTTCCATCATAAAAAACAATTGGTATAGGCAGACCTGTGGATGGGGGTACAGTCTTGGTTGGCTGTATGGTAGTTGTTCCTCCCAGATTCAGTGTGATATTCAGGACATCAATCGTGGTGCCTCCCAGCGGTTCAATCAGAAGGTTACCTATCATTCTTAGTTCCTTATTCTCTGAGTCAATAACTCTTTTAGCATTGTCTATAATTATCTGTAAAATGTCACTCTTCATATTATTGTAAGCTTTTCCTTTGAATCTTAAGTGCACTACCACTGTTCTCGGATCTTTTCTGTAAAAAAAAAAAAGGAGCTAGTTATAAAAGAAGATTCATTGAAAGATTTTGAGTAAATTTCAGGGGTAAGCCTAATGGATGTATTAAAAAATGTAAATAGTGTAAATGGGAAAATGCAAAATTAAAATATAAAGTTTATAAGTAGATATGCTGTACTTACCCAAAAGCTCTAACTTGGCAGTCATAATATCTTTCCCTCAAAGGGCTTAATCGAAAAATTTTATCAAGCTGAAAAAAGTGAAAATTGCAAATTAGATATGCTACTTTGCATTCAAAAGCGTTATTGTTAACATTTTCCCAGTCAAACAAAAAAGGTTAAATAATATTATCAAGGTTATTATAATAGATCATTAGGATTGACAACTTCAAATGGTCTTAAAGACATTTGAATTATAAATCTTCAAAAAATTCTTACATCTCTACAGAAGGGGACAGCGTAAGAGTTGAAAGCAAGGGAAGTGTTGTGGTAGAGGTCACTGGTCCAGTCCGTCAGGTTATACACACTCACTGATAAATTAGTCAGTGTAGCATCTACAACAGAATCAAAGTACTGAAAGTACAGACAGCACAAACCCTGTGTGTTCACATTTCATATATTACCATCTGGTACATTTCTGTCACAAAGATTAGTTTATGCAGCCTTACATGTTCACAGAAAAAATTTGCCTAGTATGTATAGGTGTTAATCGACAAATATTCATTGTAAGGTAATGTATAGGTGTTAATCGACAAATATTCATTGTAAGGTAAAGCGTGCCATTGAGTGCAAAGCTTGAAGGTAAAGGAACTCAAAACTGAAGCTAAAAAAACCCGCTGCTTCATACTTATTCTTATAAGAATGGATATGTCTGTGTGCTATTGTACCTATGATTTCAATATCTGGTCCACGAGTTGGGAGTACAGGTGGATTGAGGATCTTATTGATATCCACAATGAAGTCCCTGAACTTGAAATATCTCAGACCATCCTTGTCCTCATAGGTGGAATGTGCCCTCAGGATCTTCTCGATCTCCTCCCTGGTGATCTGTCCATTGAACACTAGGTCAAAGAACACCTGGGCTCTCTTTCCTTTGCTGGAGCTACAAATATACATCAAGAAGAGATATGCTTTGATTATGTGGAGTAAAATACCTTTCACTTCCTGAAACAAATTATCCTTCGTCCTCTTACGTACATTCATAGCTAAATAAAATACCTTTCACTTCCTGAAACAAATGTTCACTGACAGTTAGGTATGAAATCATTTGTTTAAATAAAGATTCATTTTCCATCACTTTTTATAAATGAAAACTATTTTGAGGTTTAAAATTTTCAATTTATTTTTTTAACAGTGGCCTGGTCAGCTCCTAGTAATTCAAAATGTAAAAGGTTTAACTCTGACTTCATGTTACTTTGATAATCTATTACTTGTTTTCTTGAATCTTCAAGTTCAACTAACCAATTTATCTTTCCATGTCTACCAAGGGTCAATGCACAACAAGCACGTACATGAGCTGTTTAAAACATAACATTGTAAAGCCCTCAAAAAGGTGAATGTACACAATTAATCATAGAACCAGATATTACCATCATAAGTTCGGAAACAAAAAGCTACATGTACTAGCTATAGTATGCATTTTCTTCATGCATTCATCTAATTTGAAAAATCAAATATCGGTTTCTTCTATTGAAATTGTTTTTTAAAAGCTTTTTTTCCCAGCTTAACAACATGGTTGGAGTAATATCATAACATAATCTACAAAAGGGGAAACCTAGTCTGTAGCTTTAGAACACAGAAAAAATGGCTTTATCTGACTCCTATTAAGGCACTATAAACCCAAAATAACACGTGTCTCCTCCAGTGAAACAGATAGAGCAATTAATTATTGTATTGTCCATCATTGTGAAACTTAGCACCATCAGGTGATGTGTTAAGACATGTCCATAACAGGAACTCTTGTCTTCTAACACCATCAGCTGTCACAGTGGGTATTGTTGCCACTGCTTGATCATTGATCTACAAGCCTGACAAACAGCCATCACTGAACTTAAAAGTGAATGCTACATGCCATCGTGTCAGAACTGAATGTTGGAAAACCACAGTATTACATTATAAAGAGGGAAAAAAACAACCTCCCCCTATTGATGTCAACAGAACATAATGTACATAAAAATTACTTTCACTGTAAAAAGCAGAGAACCATTTTTTTATATTGAATAAACAAACATACTGATGACTGGCTTACATTTAATGGCAAAATCAAAGGACTTTTTTTTGTCCCCCCAAAAAATCATTCAATCTGCACATATTAATAATAATGTATGATATATGTTTTATCTATTAGTATCATTTGAATACAATTTACTGCAGAAATTAAGAAATGGATTTGATAATTAATAGAAAAACTTTTGATTAAATTTGTTTTTAAGGATTGAATCATTCTACATGTAACATGTGAGTTAAAAAGTAATGAAAATGACATGTTTATGAAAATTTCTTTATTGTATTAAAATTATTATACTTTTTTAAAGAAGAACTAAGAATACATTCAAATCCATTTTAATATCAAAATGTAAAATGAAACCTGCTAAATGCAGTAAACATTTTCAAAGAAAATAACATTACATGTGCGGATCTTGGGGGTAGGGGCTATCATCCCCCTCCCCCTCCCCCAATCTGGAAAATTCTAATTTCTTAAATTTACATAGTAAAATAACCGAAAATATGCCTCACACCCCCTGGCAAACTCAAATATAACTTAGACACCCCCCCCCTTCCCCCCATCCAGAAAAAATTTCTGGACCTGCACATGAATTATGATAGCTTTATTAAGGACAATCATCATTGCTCATCCAGAATAGCCAAATAATAGAAAATTTACCAAATTTTAAAAAAATATTTTGCTTACACTAGTCCTCCTGAGCACTTGCATGTGATGGGAGATCCCGCTGTTGCTCTAAGGAAAAGAAAAAGATCAGAAATGCATACAAATTATCAATTACAATTGTTTTGTATGACCATACAATCAAGACAATACATTCAAATTTAACACAAATTTTAAAATATTCAGAAATAGATTAGAGTTAGATTTAATTTTAAACATTCATTTTAAATGAAGCGCTCTCCTTTCTTTTAATTCTCACAATTATTTTAAAAACACTGACAGATTGTTTTTATCAACTTGAAATAAATTCTCAATTTTAAAGTGTGAATATATATAAATGACAGTGAATCTCTCCTCCCACATTAAGATTACTCACTTGATTTCTCTGACAGCACATTCTTTGTATTTGCCAGCTAATGGACTGTCCCTTAGATAGCTGTCAATCTGCACAAATAAATTTGTAAAAACTCAAAGAGAGAAGCTAAGTTGAAATGACATGGTATACAGGGGGAAATGGTACACTAGTTTTATAACAGACATCTTACATTATTCTTATTGTCGACGAATGCAAGTAATTTATCAAGTAGGTATTGCTACCAGGATACATTTTCTTCACACTATTCTTTTGATCTTCTAATCTTAAACAACTTTGACATAGGTCAACAACAAACAGTTATGAGAGAGGTTGATCATTCATAGTTATTTTCAATTTAAAATTTATCTATTCTTTATAATTAAAATAAGATGTGGCAATAATATTCAATGAATTCTAACGCCCAGATATCAATCTAAATTCTAAAGCCATATGATTTTTTATGTATACAGGGAAACAGCTTGCTGTTTGAATTTAAACAAAAGTCAACTTTCTTCATTATGATTAATTTTGAAAAGTTTTGATTAAATTGATTGTTTCATTGTAGTTACCTCTGTACAAAGAGGAAGAGCCAGAGCCCTTGCTTCTGCTGATGACAAGTTTCTCATGGCTTCACTATACTCCTTGTTGAGGATCGGCATGTTCATCCTGGCTTTATACAAATCTAAAAAATATACAGTAACAGAAAAAGTATTTCACATTCATCTATAAATAGGAGAAATGTAAAAACAAAAAAAAAACAAAAAAAAAACAAAAAACAAAAAAAAAACAAAAGAAAACATATACAATACTGTTAATATTTATAAATATATAAGTTAAGTAGTAAGTTTGATGGGTGCAGTAATAGCTTTGTATAATTGAAATAGCAAAACTAATCTAATATTTTGCCAACTTCTAGTGTATAGATATATTCTATCATGACCCTACTAGTATTTGTGTTATATAATATTCTTTGGTTTACTTTTTATACTGATTTCAGTACCTGAACAATAAAGTTAGTGTATTATGCATCACACATACTGGATTGGAATTTAAAATCGTAAATAAGAACAATTGCAAGAACATTAAAAAAAAACAACCTTACTAACTTGACTTTAGAAGAGGTTTCAAAGCAAATATTTTGTCATTTATTACCTTTGTGATCAAATAAAAGCTTAAAATCATCAAAACATTACGCGGACATCTAAAATTTCTTGAATGCTTTTCTGAACATGCCTTGTAAAATCGATCGACATAAATGTTCAAGTTAACCAGATCTAATAAATGTCATCACATTAAATTCACCAGTTCATATCAGGTCATACTAAAATATCCTGAAGGTATAAATAAACTATTTATCTAACAGTGAGGTGTACCTTTATAGATATGATGGGAAATGAGTGATTTGAAATGCAAAAATCATTTTTTAAACACATTAGGTATTACACGTAATTGCGATAATATGAACTTTTAAAAACCTTAAAAATATGTGCCAAGCCTAATAGTAATACTATAAACTTATTTGATTAAGTCAATTCAATGTAGTCTGTGAAGATGCATTTAGAACAGAAACATAAACATGTAGTGCCGCCGCCTATAAATCACTAGGCCTAAACACTAAAGTTCATTTTGTAAAACTGTGTTTACAACATAAACCATAAAACATTAGTTATGATCAGAGGGGCATTATTATATATGATATATTTGTTTATCTCTTTACCCTACTATCATGACTATGTATACATAAACAATTATGCACACCCCCTAACCCCTATCATTATTAATTTGTACAGAAAACTTGTATAACTTATATACTACAAAAATCAATTTGATTTTGAAGAATAGAGGACATACATTTTTCTTTTGAAAATTAAGATAGGGGGGGGGGGGTGCATATGTCTACCGAGTATGCATGGTTTTGAAATTCTGCACTCAACATGTATACATACACCTCCTTCCATGCCATTCAGTCAACTTAGGTTTTAATCCGAAGATTTCGGTGCTTAAGGAAATTTAAGACTACCTTTTTGTATCTAATGTGTTTGTGAATGAAAATCATATTCAGAAACACACAGAATCTGTAATTTTTCAACATTTTCATGTCGTTTGCTATCACTCTGTTGAAGTTTGGCGCCATATTGCGCGTGTAACAGAGAAAATTAAATACGAACAATAAAATTCCGGGAAAAAAAAACTTACCATGGTTATACAGCCCAGGATCTGCAACGAATTTTTTGGGAGAGATTTAAGAACTTGTTGAAAGCTTTTGCATATTACAGATAATATAGAATATGTTTAAAAAATATAAATTTCAATATAAAAGATATTTAAAATGACGTAAAACCGACACGTTATTCCTTTTAAACAATTTAAAAATAAGTGTCCGGTATAAATAAATAATAAGTTTGATATTTATTTCTACAAACATTGCTTGATATTTACATTTACAGATATAAAAGTAGTTCACATGTAAATGATATACTTACTCTCCATCAGCAAAAAGTAAATTAATAATCCGATTCCGAAAGCGATTAACAATGCACCGATCAACAACAGCAAAACGAGCCCGAGTCGCTTTTGCTTCATTCTTTCCTCGGATTTAATGGATTTCCGGCTGTTTATTGTGGAATCACTGCCCGATTGTCCGTGAATAAAATGTGTATTCCCGCCCCCTAGTTTTCCGTCTGAATCCTCCCCATGCCTGTGGGAGGAGTGGTGATGGCGGTGGTGATGCTCCCTTCTGTGTAGTGAATTATAGTCGTTCTTGTTACCCCCACCCCGGTATGATGGGTACTGAAATAGTTTGAATGAAATTATTACAAATGTAATTTGTATATCAAGTTTGGATTTTAGAGAACATTACGTGGTTGAAAGGCAAAGAGAAAATGGACCCCCCCCCCCTCAAAAAAAAGAAGAATTAATTAATTAAAAATCAGGTGCAAGATCAAAGAATGGACTTTTATTTTACTGTAAAGAATTTTGAAAAGTCGTAAAACTTATCGCATTTAATGGTCAGATCAAAATACCTTTTTAAAATATAAATAGAAGGAATTTAACAATGGTGCAAAATGCAATTCAAATACTGTTTCTCTGGATGTGAAATAAGGTAAAATTTCAACAAACAGAATTAATTATCCAAACAATATCGATAATCACATATACATTTAAATTACAAGTAAATAAAGGATCACACAAATCACAATAACGTAAATTCCAAAATCTCTCAAATCACACTGAAAAATTCTGGAGTTCAAATTTAAATCCCAAGTCAGAGACCTTTTTCAGTTGAAATCACAAACTGATCTAGTAAAACAAAGCCGTCCCAATGAAATGCAGATGATTTAGTGAATTTTAATTTTCTTACTTCACGAACCATGATGTCTAATATCACAATAGACTTGGTTCCCCTTGTTGTTTATCCGAGGTAACACATTGCAAATCAGTAGATGTTATCTTGACTTTAAAGTTTTATATCCGCACAGATAACATAGAAAGGTAATGAAACAGCAGTTCTCCCTGCAGCAGCTCATACATTTAACGCTCTTTATACGACCGATTACCACTTTATCCAACTAAATCTGCAGCCTAATTTTTCATTACGACCCGGGGAAAGGCGTCAACAATAACCAGGGGGTAATGAAGACATTTTGCGTATATATTCATCGTACGTATATAGGTAAAAAGAAGATCGTGACCATGATGCACAGACACAAGTTTGCATCCAGCAGTGTTTCCGGCTATTCAATGCATGCCAAACATTTTACGGATTTAATTTATTTTTGACGCATTAAACTTAATCAATTTGGAGCGAATGTTTCATCCCTTTTAGGGAGAATGGCGTGTTAGTAGTAAAAATCTATAAGGCTATTGATATATGTTTAATGATAGAATATAAATTTGTAGTAAAATAAAAATAGAATATTTAAAGAAATGCAAATGTAGCTAAGGTATTTATTCTGGAAGGATTTGATTTGATGATTTTAAACTTCAAAATTTTTATCCCTAAGAATTTGTTGCGTTATTCGCAGATAGTCAATGAATTAGAATGTGTATATTGGATAATTTATACCAATCATACATGAAAGGGGAAAATTGAATGCATATAGATCTTTATCAGAGGTATTCATTAATTCACTCCCATTTACCCACATATATTAACATTTTCCAGTGTCTTTGTCTGTGATAATACTACGAATGTAATGTATAGTCCAATAATTTCATCAATGCCTATTTTAATATACATGTAATTTATAATCGTAAAATTGTTGAAAATTCGGGGGATTTGATCACTCTCGACCGTATTAGATTACCTCATAATACTCAAGGAATGATTCCTTATTCCTTAAATATAGCTGTGCCGATATGTCGAGACGGATAACCGAGTTAAGTGCACTTTTAAACAAGGTTTGCTGTCGTGCTTTGTAATCGAATGACAACTGAAACAATTTTACAATTTATGCCGAGTGAAGATAGTGAAGCTTATTAATTCTTCGTGTATCCAAATGCTATCAATTATGTTTTATGCAACCAAGCCAACTATATCCCTTTTAACCACATTTTATAACAACCACCCCACCCCCTATTTTATATAGTCTGGCAAATGTTTGAAAAGCGTTTCCGGTATTTTTGGTGCATATATCAATGGCTATGGACAACAAAGATATAGAACCATTTTAACAAGAGCTTGGACTTTGGGTAGTTGTGTCGAACAGCATTGTGACGTAATCCTGTCTATTTCATCGTAGGCCACTCAGCCATGGCTCATTGAAATCAACAAGATTTGTCTGGCTTTTGAGCCAAGACTACGCAATCTGTGTATATTTCACTTAAACCGGCGTCATTTTTAACTTCTTTTGACGCAATAAATAGATGGTCACGTCCTACCGAAAGTCCAAGGCCTTGTTAAAATGGTTCTAGTTGATGAAAGAACATTACTTTGATGCTACTAGTGGTTCCAACATTTCTTCACTTTTTATTTAAGTTTTTTTTTTAAATCAACAAATGAATGACCAAAGCAAACAAAGTTAACGTTAGTTATTTTTAACAATTTTTGTCCTCTTTCAAGAAAATTAACACAATGGTGCATATATGAAACCAGAACCATGCACTTTATCTAAATTTGTTTTTGTTATTAAAAAAAATTGAATACAGTTTGCTACCATAACATGCATCACCATTAGCAGGGCAGGAGAGGGTATAGTCAGTAAATCACCTTAATTGTGACTGTTCTATATTACTATTTCCAACCCAACCGACTCAATACGTAAATAACTACTGGCATGTGTACATGTATGTCACGATACACGTTTAACCAAAGATCCTCAACTGATTTAAAAATTTGGTTTGAAATTCTGCATGTGTTTTTTTTTGGGGGGGGGGGGGGGTTGTTTGGGGGGTTTTTGTGTTTTGTTTTGTTTTTGATTTGTTTGTTGTTTTTTTGTTTTTTTTGGTTTTGTTTTGTTTTTTGGTTTTTTTGACAAAGATGGAAAAAATATTGACCACATTGCGAAATAAGCAAAACCTCAATTTACGTCATGGTTTGGCTCCAAACATCAAAAGCAAGACCAGACAAGTCAACAAAATTGTTTTCAGAAAAAGAAAACGTGTTAATGTTGTCCCTAATGCCCTGTTTCTGCGAGATAATTTGTTCATTGTCTACTTTGTATCTCGTCTTTTCAAAGAGACAGAATTGGTGCATGTGCCAGTACACTCTTTATCTCTGGGATCTGTCTAACATTCAGAATGTGTGATAATATACATGTACTACATGGTAGTCCTTGCTTGTCCAAAATGGTTTTAAAGTCTTCAAAACAAACACAAATAGACAAGATTGCAGAAGAAAAACCTAAAAATACTATATATAAAAAAACAACAACCCAAAACACATCAGTTGTTGGATAGAATGGGCAACGAAACAGTCATTTGCATACTAATATACCATTTCTTCTTCGGGGAATCTGTACCAGGAATACCTTCTTTCATCAAAGTCATGCGGTCAGTTAATAGAAAAACACACCTGTCCAAAGGTGTGACACAGGTTTACAAGATGATGAGACTGTCAAATTTATACTGTGACAAAAGCAGCGAAGCCTGCCTTGATGTAAGAGCAGCCCAAATTTATGACACAATAATGGACGAGCACTCTCGAGACGTATGGACAAAAACGACAATAGCTGCAGCTTACCGAGAGCCTACCTACCCCCGGGGGGAGACAGATCATCAGAAATGTCACCGGGATGGGCGTAGTTACCGTGGGCTTGCCATTGTAGACACATGAGTGTTACTTAAATTATAAAACAATTGGATGGCCACCAAACATGTTATATGTGTCTATTAATCTAATTACTTGTATTTCATTAATTGAAACATTTTTTATTGATAGCTCAATAGGATTGGGCAACAGGAAAAGCCTGTAAATAAATTATATCACAGATACAACGTCAAGTTGAGGATCGAATCGTGTACAAGATATTACTTTAAAATATAGCATTATTGATTTACAGGGTTATAATAATTGAGATTTGGTGAACATAAAATAAGGGAAAATTAAATAATATTTAACGTTATTTTATATTTGCTATACTGTATACAGAAGTTGCTTTTAAACTATTGATGTGCTGTTCTTGTATTTCATTTGAAACATTGCATACGTACGGTAACAGATGTATATCAAACTGAAATAAACTCAATGCTTAAGTCTTAAGATACAATGGAAGATGGTGAATACTAATTTTGTTGTACTTTGTACAATTACATTAAATTGCATTTTATATGACTAAGTACGTCGACAATGTTTTAATTTGACATGAAGCTGAATTGTTTCCTACAATATTTAACTTATTCTTTCAGATTTTACATTAAGAAGAGAACAGCAATCAAAACGTTGTTTTCAGAACAGTCACATCAAATGCAAAAAAACCAAAACATCAAACAGATTAAAAATCTGACACAGGAGTAAAATTGTAGTAAACAATATTGGAATCCTTTTAATGTGGCTAAAGGTGTTGTACACCACTTCCCCTTCACTTCTAACAACTTCCTAAAAATTTTGAAAATATTTGAACTTTCATAAATATCTTGTTATTCATACACTTCGTAGAACAAGAATTTATGAACATGATACAAGACTTGTAATAAAGAGACAAACTCGGGGTTTTTTTTCCAGCTCATTCCGTTCCGAACAAATCACAAAGACCCCCCCCCCCTTTTTTAAAAATAGTCTGTAAGGAAGCGTCAGTGAAGTTAAAACAATGTCTTGATACACAAATGATTTTGTTTCTAAATTTAAAGAATAGCTGTCAGTCAAATAGGACACAATGAGCCGATGTAAGTTGGACATTTTTAATGGGAATTGCAATGAACATTCCCTGATCTGCACTTACAAAACTTGTTGCTGGAAATCATATAATGTCCATAAAAATGACATTAGGTTACCAGCAGCATACCTTTTCTTGATCTGACTGACGGTTTTATGAGGAAAGAAGGGTTACTTTATTAATTCTGCGATAAATGGTATTTAGCTCTTGAGTTTATTGAAACTGGCAATGTGTGAATATAACAACTGAAAATATCATGATTTATTTGATTCATTTTTTATATAGAAACAGCAATGCGCAGATCAATTAAGACACTGAAATTCCATCATCAAAAGTGTTTAATATTAATTTGAAGTTCAAACTTTTAGATTAATATAAACACACATTATTCAATTAGAATTGTTCATAGCGATTTTAAAATCACAAGGACGCTTTAAAACCTATTAATTTAAATTAACCACATATGTTTCAATTACGACGATAATCTTACCGAGTCGTGATAAGGTCGCGCAATGGTATCCTCCCGCAAATGTTCGATCCAATCTGGTCTTCGATCCCTTTCCAGTGTCATTTTCACTTCACAATTGAGCCACAAATCAACAAAATTATTCTTATATTTAAAAAAAATCTGTTACATATAAACACAAGTAGAACTACATATCCACAAAATCAACATCGTACAATGGAAGCTGACCAATAATTGGATAACTGGTTATATATATTTCTAACTCAAAAGGTTTTCTCCCAAACATACACTTGAATACTGAGTAGGAATCCTTCTCTATTGATACTGTTATTGTTTTGATAAACAAACAAGATTTAGGGCCAGACAACAGTCATTATTTTCACGTCATGCAAAATGATGCATTTCAGATACACCACCTCTCACTTTTAGTGTTCTTTTATCTGAAGTTGACCCTTAGGGGTCATCCGCGGCCTGTGTTCCTTAGCATCGCGTGTTCACTCATTCATGGAGCAGGGGTCTGTGATAAACGTTGGCCCGGGGGGCGGGCGGAACTAACGCAACATGACCGGATCAGTGGTGTTACACGGCGCTTGTTCAGGAGCAAACTGGTTAACAAGTTCTTATGTACCGTTAATTTTGTTTCACTGTATTTAGAGCTGAGGAACAATTAAAACAATAGTGAAGCTATTAATTTTTGGATTTTTGTCAATTTTTTTTTTTATATTTAAAGAAAAACCTTAATTTCATTAAATTGTATACTATACATGTAGTAACGTCATTAGGATGATCACTTTTCATTGGAAATTATACATTTGTATTTATCGCTAATTTTATATTTTCTGTTACATATAGAATTCAATGTGGAGCATAAGAAATGAATCATAAAAAGTATGCTTTCTTTGTTTGGACTTCAGATTAATTTTTGAGATACATCATACCTGCAGCTGTCATCATCCCATGTCAATTTTACACCTGTAAACAAAAAACTCCATGTGGCCTCGTTTGTCAAATTTCTAGGCTTGTCATACAACTGCGATGGGTGTAGATCATTGTCAAAAACGAAAGAAACACATGTTGAGTGCATGGAATTAGGAAAACAAACCAAATCATCGTGCCGTTATCATCCGGGAGAAAAAAAGGAGTGATTGGTAGTACAGAGTAACAAAATGAATAAGAGAAATAGAGGGGTTCAGAAATGTATTGTGTAGGAATCGAATTTTGCAATCCTTTACTGATGACGATAAGTGTTAAATGAAGTTAAAAGAAAATGGGAATACAAACGAACGACCAAAAAGTCCTGAAATATGACTTCTTTGATAATTGCAGATATTATTTAAAAAAAAAAAGTAATAAAAAAAAAGTACTGAAACATTACCAACTAAAGGAAGACAATACTAGTAGATATATCAAATGACAATAAAATATCATTACTTTATTTTTTAAAAGCACATTGATTTTTGGAGTTGATTTTTAAATTAACCCCTTTATGCAGTCGCTAACATCGGAAGTGGTGTAAACCTGTGCACGCATTAAATCAATGAATTTGCAACATTAACTAGTTCTTTGAAAAAATAAGAAGTTAAAACTAATTTGTTACTTTTATTTATTGAAAGCATATTCAACTTTTGATATTTACATTTTCAACTGTCTTTGTCTGTAGTAGCATTACGAATCAATTTTGAACCCTTCATAAAACATGAGTGACACAAAATGGGCGTGTCTTATAGCATAACCGAACAAAGTACTGAAGTACTGACGGGAGTTGATTTTATCGATTATTATTTATTTTAGAATCAACGATATGTTATTTAGCATTTCTAATCTCTATTTAAATTACGCACATTTTTATAATATGAATTCTCGGACTTTTCCGACAAGAATTTCGAGAAACCCCATATGAATCATGTTGTGTAATATTCAAAGATATAATTAATTCTATCAAACTATGTATCAGTAATCGAAATATTTCTAAAAATTGTACACATGTCTAGATTCAAGCAATATTGAACTCTAGTATCGTTCAACCAGACGCTCGGCTGTCTCCGTTAATCTCCGACTACCAAGAGAGACTCTCTGCTTGTCGGAGATTTACGGAGCGTCTGGTTGAACGCTCTGGTGTAGGAATACATACGACTACAAAAAATATCTAAATTGTTCGTACTAATTAAAATCTGACTATTTTCAAGGTATTTAGAAATACGTTTTCTTGAAAAACAATGGTTCAGCATACATTACACCGCATTTATCTATTATTTCAAGAACTAACTCTTGTCGGCGGTGATGATTTGTGCTTAGGTCCAAACACTGTTTCACTTTCGGTTTGCCAGAATAACTGCATAGGAGAGTTGATTACAAGCTTATCTTTTAAAAAGATTGGTGAGCTAGCGCTGTAGCCATCATAAAACACAGAAGCATCGGCAATGGCATAGCTCATTGACTGTGCCTTAATCATTATGTATATACTGTAATTTCAACTTCCAGGTGAAAATTTTCAAGAACCACCGTTTTGTAGCAATCGTATCTTCTCGGGCCTTACCGTCAAGCTCGGAAAACATATCCGAGGTTGTTTTCCGAGCTTGAATGTAGTTAAAATAAAGCTAGCTATTTATTATAATATTTAAAATAACTTTGCATAATAAGACCTAAGCGACTGTTACTATTTTGACATTTACAATATAACACAAAACTTCGTGTGGAGATGATAAAACGAAATTCACATGGTACAGTTTATCTACAGTAGTACAGTATTCCCAGAATCCCCTACTATGGAGTCGAGCTTGCGTATTCAAGTGAAAAAGACTAACGTAGTTGCTAGCGCTCGAGAGCGCTAGCAAAAATCAACTCCCCAAAACAGTATTGGCGGCGCCGCGTAGTAATACATAATATGTGCTACATAAAAAGTAGTGGTTTTAAAATAATGTTGTTTTGAGGTGTAAAAAATGGAAATAATATAAATATAAGTAATAAGGAATCATTCTTTGAATATTATGAGGTGATAATTTAGTTCGGAGCGTGGTCAAATCTATCATAAAGCCATTCGGGCTTTATTGGATTTGACCACGCCCCGACCGAAATACTCAGAGAATGATTCCTTATTCCTTAAAGCTGAACACCGCTCGTAAATAGGCATTGTCCGCCATATTTCTCTTTCAATACTGCTGTCCCTAGAACCCCTATATAAGGCAAAGACCTCTAAACAGTTCAAAGTACTTTGCTGTAGAGGTCTCACCTGTGTGGAGGTTCATCTTGCCTCGCCGTGTTACTCGGTCGCGATGAAATTCTCAAGTTTTACGCACTTTTTCAAGCCATGAGAATACTAACATCAAATAAAATGGTCAATGCATTATTTACAAACAGAATATGCACATAGATTATGAAATAAATGCAAAAAATCCAAAGAACACGAAAGGAATACTACACGTCGGCCACGAGTTTCAGGTGTGCAATCAGGTGTAACGAAATCGAAGGGTTAATATACCAGGTATCTGTGTGACGGTGCCTATTTACGAGCGGTGTTCAGCTTTAAATAATCCTAAATGAAAAGGAGACATCTACAGTCTTTATAATTCACAACAAGGCTCATCAGTACTTGGAGAATTTAAAAAACAAACCTTTCAAAATTATTGACACAGCATACATTAGATAGAATTGTACGCATATACATGTGCAGACGCAGAGCAACAGGCTAAAATAGCAGGTATAATCTTATGAGACTTCCCCCAGAGACCACCCGCTTAAAGCAATATCTTCGTTCGTTAGGAATTTACCAGGATTTATTTACACCAGACAAGCTTTAAATAATCCTAAATGAAAAGGAGACATCTACAGTCTTTATAATTCACAACAAGGCTCATCAGTACTTGGAGAATTTAAAAAACAAACCTTTCAAAATTATTGACACAGCATACATTAGATAGAATTGTACGCATATACATGTGCAGACGCAGAGCAACAGGCTAAAATAGCAGGTATAATCTTATGAGACTTCCCCCAGAGACCACCCGCTTAAAGCAACATCTTCGTTCGTTAGGAATTTACCAGGATTTATTTACACCAGGCAAGTTTTGTATAATGTGTACTTTTCAGCAATGCCCTAAAGCTTAATTTATACCTAAAATTTTGCATTTTTTCCCTGTTTAAATATTATTATATTTGTTTGGTAAAAAAAATATTTACCAACGAATTTTTTAGATATACATTAACAACATTATCATATTAATAAAAAAATGAAAAGATATCTTTCAAATATTTGTAAATCACCGGAAGGGACATAACTATTAGAAAAAATAAGTTTTTTGTACCAGAGAGTACATGTAATAAAAGAATTAAACTTAGATCCGCACAAAGTAAATTCTTTTGTCAACGTATGTTCTTGTTGAAAAACTGGTTTAGTTTTGGAAACTAGATTAAAAATTTTGTTTAAAGGATGTTAGATAATAAATGATGTTCCATGATTCGATATTTTCAAAAATTAAAATCTCGAGAAATGATGGATTGCGATGGAAAAAGAGAGATGACTCTTGTTTGTAGGAGAACGTACTAATTAAATCTTAAGATTAGTATTTGTTAAAATCGAAATACATGTACATGTATAATAGGTGCGTATTCTTCTGATAAAACTAAACAGCAGTTTTTGTTCCGTTTTCAATTCCCTCGGTCCTTTCTGACAAATTTTTAATAGACAAATCCTACAATATAACTTATTTCTGACAAGCATATCTTATTTCTTAGATACATTATATAAAATATGCAATACTTTTGCAGATTATATTTAAGAAATATAAGTCAGATTTCGAGGATACCTGCAACCATACTAGCTGCTTGGGATCCTGAACCTTCATTTAATTAAGACCAAAACTTGAAAAATGACACAAATAAAACAGTTTATTCTACTACATTCAATAACAGACATAAAACAAACGAGGTTGAACCATTAATCAAAGTCCTCAAAATCCAATCACGGGATCGGAGCCGATCTCACCAATAGAGCGCATGCTCATGTCACTCCCGCCATCATTTGTGCCCGGAAATTTTTTGAGTTCTACAAAGATCGACTTCAGATACTGGATTTGACTAGTCGCTACAATGAAAAAAAAACCACACAAGGATTTAAAATTTGTCATATCTTTGGCTTGCAAAGAATTCACAATTAACATGACATTAAATTTAATCGCATGTTAGGATTAAAAGTTAGGAAATGACTGTTTATGGTGCGCATTCGGTAAATACCGGTATTCATGTACTTACTCAGGAACTTGCTTAAGAACGTCTCTAACCGATCCATGTTCCCTGTGGACATTTGCATCTCCACCTGCGTGAACTCTTCCACTGCCTTTTTGGTGTAGGTACTGTAGAGTTGGAGGATTTCGTCAATAACGGTACTAGGTGCGGAGGTCGTGTATTTCCCAAGGAATCCCGTCAACCAGCCTTTTGCCTTAGCCAAATGCTTCATCATGGAAAATCTGTAGAGAGAATTGGATCATCAAAATCCATCTGAACAGAATCGAGTTTAAATTGAAAAGGAATAATAATCATATAACAATTAATGTCATTAATAAATACGCCATACTTTTCTTTGAAACTCTTGGCAATTTCTCCGTGAAATGCCCACATGGTACTTGGGGGAGGACATGTGAAGTCAAAGCCGCTCTCATGCATCATACTTGTCAGTTTCAGGTCAAATTCCGCAACAGTCCACTTTGCTTTACCCGCTTTAGTCAGAAAAACACGCAGTTGTTCAAAGAAGTCCTGGAAACCTGTAACATTATAAAACTTTGATTTCAATACAGACAAAATAATCAATCTCCACACAATTCCAATACTAGTATAACTGTAAATATACTTGTCAGAATATGATATATATAGATTTAAGAAATTATCAGTATGAGTATTTAATAAGAATAAACAACCTTCAAATTGGAAATATCTGATGAAATCCATCATATTGCGGAACAACCGATCGTGGCCAATATTCACAACCATGTTGGCGAATGAGTCGAGGTCGGAGGGGGACATGTAGTCTTTCAAAATCTGTCTTAACCCAGTAAGCATCATTTGATCCTCAGTGGTCATTCTCTGGTCGTAGTTATTTAAAATATCTGAATAGCAAAACATAACAAAATCAATATATTCATAACAGAGGCGCCTGACGTTAAAAATATAGTTGTCTTTTAATAAAATTATCCCTTGTACTATAATAATAATGTTAGAAATATTTCTTTTAATCGTAAAATTATCCCCTGTACTAATATATTATTATAGTACAGGGGATAATTGTATTATCAAAAGAAATATCTTGAACATCAGGCGCGTCTGTGATACATAATTGAACATTGGTATTTTTGCTATTAATACTAATTTTATGTCTGCGGGACGTACATGTACATTGTATCTTCAATATGACTACTTGTAAATGCATCCATTTCGTTTAATACACTTACAGAAAATGATCTGGTTGAGTTTCGCTGTGGCACACTTAAAGTTGGCCTTTAGGATCTCGCCAGTTGTGTTGACAAAGGCCCGTTCCCTGAACGCCATGGGGTCCGAGGTTCTACTTGTATACCATGCATTCAACTGTGTTATAAGTTCAGCTTGTGTCAATGGCATATCCACTGTAATAAACCACTTAAAATAAATACCATTTCACATCCATAAGTTATTAAAACCCTTCATGTTCAACTTTTCACCTAAACCAAACACAAGGTTTCTGTTTCTTCATCTTACTTGTGAAGTCTCCGCTTGGAAAGCCAGTATAGTATGGTTCTATCATTTTGTCAAAAATGTGGAAGAGTTTCCCTTTTGTGGGCCTCTCCGACTCCCCAGAAATGTCCGATCTTGCTGGTAGGGAAATGGACACTGTTGAAGGAGACATGAAATGAAGCTACAATTCTTTTTCTCGATATATTTTTTTTTAATGATAGATACAGAAAAACATATTCTTAGAACTATTTTAACAAGACCTTGGACTTACTATCTATTTCGTGCGTCAAATCAAATGACGCTGGTTTCAAGTGAAATATACACAGATTGCGTAGACTTAGCTCAAAAGCCAGACAAATCTTGATTTCACAGAGCCATGGCTGAGTGGCCAGCAATGAAATAGACACGCCTACGTCACATTGCTGTTTGTTACACCTACCCAAAGTCCAAGCTCTTGTTAAAATGGTTCTAATAGGTAGATTATGGCATTATTTAAACATGCAGCCAATATAGTCACGTGATGTATAAGTTAGATTTGATAAACATTTTCACAGAAAAACCAATAGATAAAATATGTAAATTCTACAAACATACGGAAAAAAACGCCATACACAAGGCCAGAATCTTGTACGTGTTCAAATTAATGCAAGTAATTTTGTTTACACTTCTTTCTAACAAACTTCCATTATTACAATAATTCGAATTATCACAATTATACACACCTTTAAAAACTGCCAGTAAAACGACTATAAATTTCAGAGACTCCATTCTGGTATACTTGTTTGCACCGTCTTCTCGAGTAGCACGGACTCACCCGCTCTTGGTTTATATACCTTCTACCCCTGTTGGCATCGTATTACGATTGGTTGATTGAAATAAATTTCAATTGTACGTGGTGTATTGTTGGGGCATGGTCAAGGGGTATTATGATTCATTTAAAGTGCTTTTCGAATTTTTTCTACTCTGCACGCAATTGATTTTTGACAGCCGTGTTAATAATTTTAACTAAAATATTTCTTAATAAATAAATATAAAAATTTTGTAATGTTTTGTAAATCTTTTCAATGAAGCTAATTTCATACTGACTCATCAAAGTCCTTCTCTTATTCACATTTTAAAATTATTTCTAGACCCCTACCATGCACCAATAGTCTCCCTTTATACATGTAAGGCAATAGTATGTTTCTCTCTCTCTCTCTCTCTCTCTCTCTCTCTCTCTCTCATGTACCAAGATTTTTGTCGGATCTATTTCCGTTCCACTTCTTGATTTTAGGGCATACACAGTAAACTCTTAGGTTCTAGTTCTCATAATATATAGTAATTGAAAAAAAAGTTTCACAGTCGTTGTCCGTATGAGTTATGAACAGCTTTTTAAAATTTTGATTCAGTTTACATTCTATAATACATGTTCTATTTATTTACAACCAATGACATATCGAAAGTCTCTCTTAAAAATTTAGAAATATGTACGATAAAAAATAGCAAAAAAAGAAAAAAAAGAAAACCCTCGATTTTCAAAAGTGAATTTTTCCGGGAAATCCATCTCCCCTATAGGTCAATTCAATTGTTATTCGCAATAGATCCTTTGGGACATGAAGTAAGAAAGTCGAGAATCATGTATATTTTTATAAAAATATACTTGTATTTAATCATACAGTTTTATATGACGACGCACAAAAAATAATTCGCTGAATTTATATATGTAACAACGATTTTTAAAAGTCCTTTGCGCATGCTATTATTATATATATATATATATATATATATATATATATATATATATATATATATATATATATATATATATATATATATATATACATATACATATATATATATATATATATATATATATATATATATATATATATATATATATATATTTAGACAATTAGGTGTATTATCATTATAATACAATTTTATTTATGCAAAAAATAAATTCCTTGACGAATTTTTATTGATTCTCTACACCAGCTGTTGTGCCTTCTTATAGGAAACTGGAACCTTTGACAACCCCTTTCAATAGACATTTGATTTCTTGGATCGACTGAACGAAATCCATGATGATTTGTGTTCGATGTACGATATTTGATAAACCCGTACTACAAGCATTCTGTAGTTTTACTGTAAATGTTATCATTATCGATAATACATGTAGTCCATGGTCAAATTTGGCAAAAAATAATTTCATTAAAATTAACAAAAAGTAAAATTTATCAATAGTGAAAAATTAATTGCAGTATTACATGCTATTTTATTGATATGATTTGAAAAAAAAAGAAGATGCATGCATCATGATAATTGCAATATCCATATTTGGTCTTTTTTTATATGAACGAGTACCTGTGCACAATAGAACGCCGGATATATCAATTTAAAAAAAGTAATGCCCGTTTAAAACAGGGTATATGAACAGAAAAGGGCGCTATATATACTTCTTTTGATAATAATCAATATATCAATCTAATCTGATTCAGTGTATGAACAAGCTTCATCCCCAAATAGGATACCTGTAACTTCTCGCATTTTGGCCATTTTAACTCGGTCGGATATTTTCCGATTATTTATTTATTATTTATACATCATATCATGATAGCAAACAGATCCCGATCCAGATTATCAACAAGAAACCAAATAACTGCAGTGATCACCAAGGAATCAATATGACAATGATAAATGAACAAACTATAAAAAAAAATAACCGAGTAAGTATTCTATATTTCCATTTTCTATTATTCCAGCCGGGACCAAGGTTTATTCATAAAAACTTTAAAATTAACAAGAAAATTTTTTTATTTAACTGAATTTCGAATCTACTAGATTAAATATGATTTTTTAAAAGTGCATTAAGATATACCTTCATAAGTTTTTTTCAAGTGGGCTATTTATAGTTACATTAACGATTTGCATTCCTACATTCAAATCTTTGCTTTCGCAAATCCCGGCTGAAAACGGTTTACATCGTTTATTGAATTCTTTTATCATACTTTCGATATGATATACTATCATTACATTTAACCGCGTGTACATGTATGTTCGATTCAGCGTATTAGGATATCCAAGTTATTCTGCGATTCGCTGATCGATGTCAATCAAATGAAGACTAGTTTGCATAACAGATTTGAACCAAACAATGTCACTGGTACATGTAGTTCTGACCAATCGCTATCAAATGGTTGTTTACGATTACTACATCATTCGTGGCAATCAATGACACGTGTTCGATCGAACACGCAGAAAGCATTCCGATTGGTCAGTACTGTCAGCGGCTATTAAAAGTTCTGTATTTGCTATGCAAAACTGCATTCATCTAATCGAAATCGAATAACCAATCGATGAGTAAAATGGTAATCAATGTATGAAATAATACCACGCCCGGCGAATTGACACGCTGATAGTGAAATGAAACTATCATAGTCAGCTTATTTCAACCAACCAATCGCAACAGAGCACCGATAAGGGTAGAAGGTACTTAAACTAAGAGCGGGTAGGTCCGTGGAATTCGAGAAGGCTGCGCTTAATAGAACGTCAAAATGGAAAGTCTAAAGTTCGTCGTGGTTTTACTTGCAGTTTTTCATGGTAAGTCTGAAAGATTTTTATGATTAAACGACAATTTTAACTTGAGTCTTAAATTATTAGTACTTCATTCGAACACGTTTACAATTTTCAAGCTAAAACCTGTTTTAATTTTATTACAACTCTCACGGTGCCTGTGAACATTGTCTGTTAAGGTTCGCTCTCAAGACCTCGAGATGATGAGTTTCGTGCTGTTGTCGAGGATCTCAGGAGACTTGTTGAGAGAAAAATGAAAGACATGGGGGACACACCGTCACCACCCGGCCCCAGCGGAACTAAACGCCCGCCTGGACCCCTTATGCCCAACAAAATGCTCCTGTCACATTTAGATAACTACTATGGGGACTTTCCTGCTGGAAACTACTCTTGTAAGTACTAGTATTAGATTTGTGTGTGAAAATAGTTTACCTGGAAGTTTTTAATTGAGTGTCTTATATTTTTATTTGACCATTGTAGGGGACACACCAATGGACACGAACAGATTGGTCGATTTCTACACCTGGTTTAAAAATGCTAACATCTCGAGCAAACCTATGTTCCAAAGTCCTGTATTCTCGAAAATGGCCACAAAATTCTTGGATTCTTATTTCCGATGTGCCGCAATGAAGATTAACCAGATGGTTTTCTGTAAGTGTTCCAGTATCTTGTTGTTATCTTTCATAAAACTCATGTAGTCAATAAGAAAATTGCTTATTTGAGTTCCATTCATTTTCAGATGTCTTAAAAGAACAAGAGACTGCAATGACCGCTGAAAAAGATAACACGATGTATACTGAAATACGACACATTCTTGGTGGTCATTTGACTGACCCTTCAGCTTCAGCCCTCACCATGGAAATTGTAACTAAGAGTCACGCGCATATCTATGACGCCATTATGAACAAGATCAAACAGTTCCAGCTGAATGGTATTGTTATTGTATTATAACAATAGCTCATTACAATTTTACTAGTATAAAAGGGTGCAAAGTAAAAATGTTGAAACATTCATCTTGCTCAATTTCAGAGATGGGTACATTTTTGCTGAATATGAGAATGTCCATGATGAAAGCAGTAAGAAAAGGCTGGACTGGCGAGGAGTTAATCCAAAAATTGATGGAGACCGGCGACATCTACAAATGCCCTGATGTATCTGACTTATGGGAGTTCCACAAAAAGATTTCAGTTTATTTCCAAAGAAGGTTAGCTTATTTAAGAAGGCTGGATGGTCGGGGACATTTTTAGCCTATATTTATCTCCGTTAGACGAAGAGCTATATATAAAGAAATCGGAAAATGTTCAAAATTTCAAAGCTAAAATATTTGGATTTTTTCTTTTAAATAATAGTTTCTAGTCAAAAATATTTTTAAATTTAAGGCAAAGCTGATGGTTGATTGTTGACCACCAACCTACTCTAAACGGTTTTATCTATAAACACATGTTTTTGAACTCAAGTTTTGCAAAATATTTCAAAAAAATTTATTTTCGTAATATTGTAATAATGACAGATTTTCCATAACCACGCCCTTCGCCGAGGCAGAAGCTTGGTTGACCAATTTCCTCCGTGATCACGTGAAAGACCCTGCCACTGTCGTCCAGGGAATCCTTGGGGTGTACCGAGGTTACGTCACCGGGGCTGTAGGGGTTTTCCAACAAGTAGAGAAGCACATGACCTCAGGAAATACGGATGATATCTTACAATTTGTTTCACGGTTCCTAAGTGAGTATATGAATTTGAATAATTTATCTATGTCATAGATTACAATGCGTTCAAAAATTAACATTTGAAAAATCTTGGTATGAATTATTTAAGTGCAACCTTTTCCATTTCTGACAGGCAAAGAGCAACTCTCGTACTTGAAATCCATCTTACGAGATTTGAACGATTCCGATGAAAATGACGGAGATGATGACATGGACGATACAGGTTCTCCCGACGATGATTCAACTCCGGAAGACACAGGGTCCCCCGATGACGATTTATATCCAGGAGGTACAGGTTCCGCCGATGATTCGGAAAATATGATCACTGGATATGAACAAGACGAAAATGATGCAACGAAACGAGGAATTTTGAAAACTTCGTATGAGGAAGATGATGACGAAGATGATGAAGACGACGAGTCTAGCGAGGGTGTCTATCAGGAAAATGACGATTGGATGTGAAATCCATACTGTGAAAGTGATGAAACTTTGACTTTTGAAAAAATCGTATAATATGACGATTCTAGTAAAGGTGATAATTCTACAAAAAGTGCTTAATAATGATAATAAAGACGACATCCGATATTGATTCTAGTAAACACGTATCGCATTAACTTATACATGTACATGTTTTCGTTTTATTTTATTGTTATAGTGGTTATGTTGGGAAATAAAGTATGAAAAATATAAATTTGTTTCATTTTAAAAAGGACTGGATGTTCATCGCCATTTAAAATAGTCTATTTATCTCCTTCATAAGAAGAGCTCTGTATAAAGATATTGAAAAATATTCGAATTTTAATGCTTATTAGGTATAATATATTATTCTTCACTCAATTTATAGCGAAAGATGTATAAACAGTAGGGTAGATATGATGGGTAATTTGTTGACCCCCCCCCCCCCACCCAGTCTCCATGTTCATTTATGGGTATGACCTAACAAATTGTTTAATACTAAAGATAGTTTGTAAAATTTTGATAGATGTACCAACGAGTGTTCGCATCATCATATTTACAAATCAACTAATGCACTTTAAACATTTAGAATAAGAATCAAGAAGATACATCCGTATTATTAAATTTATACCATGTGGTTTTATTTGACCTTTTCAGTTTTGCAGTAAAAACCTGCCTCGTGCATGGTTATAGTCTATTTCCCAGAATCTGGGTACTGGTTATTGTAGTTACACTATTAGAAACGTACATGAATGATTGAAAGACTGCTAATTTGAATAGCATTAATGCCAAGTTTTTTGTTTACATAAAAATACATATTTTAATTATCATTGATTATAAAACAGCATTTAAAATCATAAATGTTTGTGAAGTGCAAGTTAACCATTACCACAGATAAACAGTTTTTCATGTTTTATTAATAAAACGGAATTATATTTTCCAATAAATTACCAGTAATCAAAACAACGACACAATCCTTGATCACTTACATTGTGAGCTCTGTAGCTCGCTTTTCGACTAAGCATTAGATAAACTTCAACATATAAGCACTGCAGACATTAGCAAGAGGCTAACGGACCACATTGCTCACCTGGGCAACAATCCGTGTACGTTACTCTGGAGAATATCTAATGAACTAATATTCAAACGTGGATATATGAAATATATCAAAAATGTCCAAACAGAGTAAAAACAAATTGCTATACCACATAAACATAGTTCCATGGAAAAATATTCCATCGCTTTTAATAAATTATTAAACAAAAATTTATAGAGTAAATGAATAGATATCGAAGAACAGGTCCAGGAGTAATTCAGTTCATGTACTTCCTGGCCAGATGGTGTGGGAGATTATAATACGGTGTAACTTTCAAATAAAATGGCTTTTTTTAGACATAAAGATTTTTAATTTAAACAATATTTTATTCAATATAGTATATTGAATGGGATTAGGCAGCAGGAACAGCCTATTTTAGCCATCTCCTTATTAGAATCCCATTAGTCATAGAGATGTTACAATCCTATTTATAGATAAAATAATATCCATCTATTATTAGAAATCATTCGTAGAAATTGGGTGTTTTTAGCATCAGAATTTCTATTTAAAGATGGGGATTTGGGTAACTTTGCCCCAATTGTCTGTGATTTACGCATAGTTTGCAGACTTTACAAGATATGTTGAATTCCATGCCAACAGATTAAAAATTTATTTCTATAGTTATTTGAATTACTTTAAACCAAAACGATTTTTATGCAAAAACAATGATCCATCCATTCTAGTGCAACATAACATAATGTAAAACAAAAGACTATAAGTTCAATTCTCATCAAATACAAGATTTGACACTTACAAGTGTGAGTTATCAACCCTGTGTGTCAAGGACTTGCCTTGCGACACGTGCATTACATAATGATCAATTGTCGGACATGCGCTCGGCATGTTTAAAGGTTTACCAACGTGTACATGTACTTACATATAACTAATAGTTATTACTCACTATTTTGACCAACCGCTGTAATTGATTCTAAACATTTTAAAGCATTTTTCATAATGATCAACACGTTGTTTGTCGTTTCTACCGTTTTGACATCAACAGTGTGGGGGTATTATGTCATAAAAGTATTTCTTCCCATATTATTTTCGATTTTTCCTCTACAGCTACACATGTATATAAACCGAGGTGTGCTCAGCAGAGAAATGCTTGTCAAAATCACTTTTCTCTACAACGAATTCTCCCCTGCGAATGTGTTCGAAATGTTTTCTTTATCGTTGTTAAGTATGTAATAAAACCAGAAGTGCTCGAATGAAAGTTCACGAGACTTCCCCGACATTTGTTCAGTTCCTGTGAAATTTCGAGCGGAAGTATGAGTGTTCGGATAGTATTATCAAAATACGTAAGTACTGATAGTTTTTCATATAATATCTTACTTTGATATATGTTAAAACATGAAAATCTATTAAGATATAAGTATTATTTCATCATCTAGCGGTTATTTAAACTAAACGATGATATTCGGAACAGAGTTATCGTTCGTGTTCAACCACTCTACAAGTGGTTAAAAATCTAAACATTGGGTTGCCTGATAAAATCATAACCATGTTTGATGCTCTTGGTGTGCACTACCATGCTATTTAAAAAAGAATGGGTATCTGTTTTGTGTAAAAACTTAGTATATCGTGCCATTTTCAAGAAACATTCTGCATAAAATAGAATTATAGTTTGTTTCACTATTGATGCTATTACTAGGTCAGGCGCGGATCCAAAATTGATTCTTTGGGGAATCTTTAAAAATGGGAGTTATTCTCTCTCTCTCTCTCTCTCTCTCTCTCTCATATAAAATCTTTTGATTAATAATGCAAACATTTAAAACAATGGCTAGTACCAATAAAGAGAGTGTTTATGATTTGATACAGAGACATGCTATTTTCATTACTTCACTTTTATTCGTTATTCGTAATTTTTGAAAGAAGAAAGAGGTCGTGTTGTTCATGGGTTCAACGCAATTAAATTGAATTCAATGCTTCATAACACTTACTGTCCATATTAACCAAATATTGAAAACTTTTATTTATAAGATTTGCAGGTAAAGGGGTTATCAAATTAAAGAACGAGTTTTGTTCGATATTGTTATACCCGCACTTTCTAAAGAAAGTTCGGGTATTTTGTTGTTGTCCTGTTCCGTCCGTCCGTCCGTCTGTCACATTTTACTTTCTCAAACTGCTCTTACATCTTATAAACCAGCAAACTGAACTCTTGGAGTTTGATTTGGGGTATCATGTTGTTTTGTAAAAAGGTTTCAAAAATTCTCTGGTAGTCCTGGGGGTCAAATAATTGGTAAAAAATGATGTTTTTTCACAAAAAACCTTCTTCCTTGAACTCCTCCTACATTTTCAACAATAGACAAATCATCTTTTGGAATATGTTTTGGGGTATCCTATAGATGCGCAATAAGGTTTCGGAAATTTCAAATTTGCCCTGGGGGTCATTTGGTGGCTGAAAAATGACGTTTTTTTACAAAAAATCTGATTAAAAAAACGTCATTTTTTTTTTGGCAGTAGCTAAATGATCTTCTAGAATATGATTGGGGGTGTCATTTTGAAGTGTAGATGTACCAACGAGTGTTCGCATCATCATATTTACAAATCATCTAATGCACTTTAAACATTTAGAATAAGAATCAAGAAGATACATCCGTATTATTAAATTTATACCATGTGGTTTTATTTGACCTTTTCAGTTTTGCAGTAAAAACCTGCCTCGTGGTTATAGTCTATTTCCCCAAATCTGGGTACTGGTTATTGTAGTTACACTATTAGAAACGTACATGAATGATTGAAAGACTGCTAATTTGAATAGCATTAATGCCAAGTTTTTTGTTTACATAAAAATACATATTTTAATTATCATTGATTATAAAACAGCATTTAAAATCATAATTTTTTGTGAAGTGCAAGTTAACCATTACCACAGATAAACAGTTTTTCATGTTTTATTAATAAAACGGAATTATATTTTCCAATAAATTACCAGTAATCAAAACAACGACACAATCCTTGATCACTCACATTGTGAGCTCTGTAGCTCGCTTTTCGACTAAGCATTAGATAAACTTCAACATATAAGCACTGCAGACATTAACAAGAGGCTAACGGACCACATTGCTCACCTGGGCAACAATCCAGTCAAAATCCCGTGTACGTTACTCTGGAGAATATCTAATGAACTAATATTCAAACGTGGATATATGAAATATATCAAAAATGTCCAAATAGAGTAAAAACAAATTGCTATACCACATAAACATAGTTCCATGGAAAAATATTCCATCGCTTTTAATAAATTATTAAACAAAAATTTATAGAGTAAATGAATAGATATCGAAGAACAGGTCCAGGAGTAATCAGTTCATGTACTTCCTGGCCAGATGGTGTGGGAAATTATAATACGGTGTAACTTTCAAATAAAATGGCTTTTTTTAGACATAAAGATTTTTAATTTAAACAATATTTTATTCAATGTAGTATATTGAATGGGATTAGGCAGCAGGAACAGCCTATTTTAGCCATCTCCTTATTAGAATCCCATTAGTCATAGAGATGTTACAATCCTATTTATAGATAAAATAATATCCATCTATTATTAAAAATCATTCGTAGAAATTGGGTGTTTTTAGCATCAGAATTTCTATTTAAAGATGGGGATTTGGGTAACTTTGCCCCAATTGTCTGTGATTTACGCATAGTTTGCAGACTTTACAAGATATGTTGAATTCCATGCCAACAGATTAAAAATTTATTTCTATAGTTATTTGAATTACTTTAAACCAAAACGATTTTTATGCAAAAACAATGATCCATCCATTCTAGTGCAACATAACATAATGTAAAACAAAAGACTATAAGTTCAATTCTCATCAAATACAAGATTTGACACTTACAGGTGTGAGTTATCAACCCTGTGTGTCAAGGACTTGCCTTGCGACACGTGCATTACATAATGATCGATTGTCGGACATGCGCTCGGCATGTTTAAAGGTTTACCAACGTGTACATGTACTTACATATAACTAATAGTTATTACTCACTATTTTGACCAACCGCTGTAATTGATTCTAAACATTTTAAAGCATTTTTCATAATGATCAACACGTTGTTTGTCGTTTCTACCGTTTTGACATCAACAGTGTGGGGTATTATGTCATAAAAGTATTTCTTCCCATATTATTTTCGATTTTTCCTCTACAGCTACACATGTATATAAACCGAGGTGTGCTCAGCAGAGAAATGCTTGTCAAAATCACTTTTCTCTACAACGAATTCTCCCCTGCGAATGTGTTCGAAATGTTTTCTTTATCGTTGTTAAGTATGTAATAAAACCAGAAGTGCTCGAATGAAAGTTCACGAGACTTCCCCGACATCTGTTCAGTTCCTGTGAAATTTCGAGCGGAAGTATGAGTGTTCGGATAGTATTATCAAAATACGTAAGTACTGATAGTTTTTCATATAATATCTTACTTTGATATATGTTAAAACATGAAAATCTATTAAGATATAAGTCTTATTTCATCATCTAGCGGTTATTTAAACTAAACGATGATATTCGGAACAGAGTTATCGTTCGTGTTCAACCACTCTACAAGTGGTTAAAAATCTAAACATTGGGTTGCCTGATAAAATCATAACCATGTTTGATGCTTTTGGTGTGCACTACCATGCTATTTAAAAAAGAATGGGTATCTGTTTTGTGTAAAAACTTAGTATATCGTGCCATTTTCAAGAAACATTCTGCATAAAATAGAATTATAGTTTGTTTCACTATTGATGCTTTTACTAGGTCAGGCGCGGATCCAAAATTGATTCTTTGGGGAATCTTTAAAAATGGGAGTTATTCTCTCTCTCTCTCTCTCTCTCTCTCTCTCTCTCTCTCTCTCTCTCTCATATAAAATCTTTTGATTAATAATGCAAACATTTAAAACAATGGCTAGTACCAATAAAAAGAGTGTTTATGATTTGATACAGAGACATGCTATTTTCATTACTTCACTTTTATTCGTTATTCGTAATTTTTGAAAGAAGAAAGAGGTCGTGTTGTTCATGGGTTCAACGCAATTAAATTGAATTCAATGCTTCATAACACTTACTGTCCATATTAACCAAATATTGAAAACTTTTATTTATAAGATTTGCAGGTAAAGGGGTTATCAAATTAAAGAACGAGTTTTGTTCGATCTTGTTTTTTGTTGTTGTTTTTTTTGTTTTTGTTTTTGTTTTTTTGGACATAGAAATGTTTAATAAATATTTAATGTCAGTCAAATGTTTCTTTTCAGAAATGTGTGATGCTGAAATGGTTAGACTTTTCCAGATTTCATTGGAATTCAACGATTTCCAAGTCCATTGTTGCGTCATACATCAAACATCAATTGTAATGTGTATTATAATGCTCGCATAAGAACTGTAAACAAATCTGAACCTTAAAATCACTGATCATGTTGAAATTTGTTTAACTTTTTATCTAGTAACGGTTTTGATTAAATGTATAAAACTGATTTTGTGTTGCTGGTGTTTTGTTCGTACAAAATACAAAATGTGTTCTGTGTTTTGCTAAGTTCTGCGAAAATTTATCGTTTGGGTTCTTATATATATATATATATATATATATATATATATATATATATATATATATATATATATATATAAACAGAGTTATATATAGGCGTTTCCGAAAAATTAAATTCTAAATGGAATAAATAAAATGAATAAATAAAATGTGTTGGTCGCTGTAGAAGGGGGTGGGTCACTACTAAGTATGTTTTAAAATTGTTGCAACATAAAAAAAAAAAACACCTATATTTTCTATTGTTACATTTATTCATAAAACTCATTTTATTCACCAATCAATGAAGATAAAAGTTTTAAATCAATAAACGTCTATAGATTTTATATTTGACTACAAGTACCTATAGATTCTAGGAAATAGACTACATGTATAATAATGACGATTTTTTAAAATGCGAAACTGAAAGTGTCAAATAAAACCACGTGGTCTAAAATTAAATGACATAGTTCTGCCGTTGGTAGACAATAGTTGCTGTTGGTAAAATTAACTACAATTGGCATACCATTGGTACCAATGTTTTTTGCCAATGGCATATTTTTCTGCAGATGATCTAGAGTGTGGGAAGTATTGGTAAATGACGTCACAACTGATTACAGACATTTAAGTAAGCACTCGCTCCTCTGCTTGAACACGCCAAACGTCTTGGGAGTGACGGTCGGTTGCTTTTCAATCGAGACATCCAGACTGCACGGACTTCTTAGTATATTACTTCTTGGTAAGAAAAGGTTTGATAATAAAATCTAATAAAAAACTAAAATATTGTTTTTTGTAGGAACAGTCACATTATCCTATTTAGATCTATCTTGCAAAGAAGCGGTACATTGTCTAACTTCACGTGCACATCGAACACGTGCGTAGTGCATGACGCTTTCTGCATTTTATTGATCCAAGCACTCTATTTAAAATGGCATACCAGGTCTGTGCGTTATTAAACCCAAAAAGGTAAAATAAATATGTGATAACTTTTCGGTGTTTCTTTCGACTATGCACTATCAACTTTTGATTCATTTCTTGTGCACGTGGATCGGATTTTACGGAAGGCATCGGACCGCGCTGTAATGAGCTCGAGGATTATTGAAAATGTGAGCTTAAAGCTGACATGAACTCATAAAAGCATTTGGTCGCCATATTAGTTTCGATCGCTCCTCTACTGCCACTGGGGTATATATGCCGGTTTAGAAAGTTACGGTTGGTTGCTTCCGATCGAGGCATTCAGGCTGCACGGACAACTAAATGCATGAACTACACATTGTAGTAAACTAATTGTAATAAAAAATAAAGGAAACAACAATCAATAAAATACAAAATATATATATTCTTTGAAAGAATTTCCAAGGTATCCGTATTATTTTGCACAGATAGTGCTGCCTTACTTCGCATGCACATCGAACACGTGTGTCGTTCATACAGAGTGCATAACGTCTGCATCTTTTTGAAAACCCCGCGGCACTACATCCAACACAGTAGTAAATGATAGTAAATCCAAGAAAGTAACAACGTAACATCGTTTCCATCGGTTTCTACAAAAACGCTCCGTTTCTAAAATGACATTGCTCGATCTGCCACAGTGTGTGGTTTGCGCATGTGCGATTTTATAAGAAACATGCACAGGAAAACGGTCTACAATTATCAAGGATTTTTGCAGTGGTTGTCATTTTATTTTTGTTCAAAACGCGTTTTTACACGTCTTTTCGTCCAAGGTAACGTGTTCGGGTGTATGAAATACCTGAATGCGGTGAAGCATGAATAGTGCTCTCGGCCTTATATAGGGGGTGTGTAACGATGAGCAGAACAATAGAAATCGACAACTAATATGGCGGTAGTCGGAGGTAAAAGGGAAATAATGCGTATTTATGAATTCATGTCAGCTTTAATTTCGGTCTGTTTTGTAAAGGTTTTCCTTTACAATGTACTGACTATATTACACTGTGTGATTTCTTTGAAACGCGGTTTTATGTTTCTTTGCGTTCAATACAACTTGTCCTACGTGAATAAAATACGGAGGTACATGATTGCTAGTGCTATTACCCTTGTATAGCTGTTGTGTAGCGAATAATAGACATTTCCAGATTTCGCGAACTCGAGGTCGGACTCGAACACTGACGCTTACTTTATTCTAAGATAATCAGGGAACATGTCAATGCACGATTTTAAAAAAATGATTTAGAAACAACAATACAGTAAGCAATAGAAAAATATAACTTGATAAAGGATATAGCAATCAACACGCAAATCATCCACCTTTCAACCAGTTAAAATGTATGGTTTCCCCATTACGCATAGTTTTACAGAATTAATCCCAATGAGAGAGAGAGAGAGAGAGAGAGAGAGAGAGAGAGAGAGAGAGAGAGAGAGAGAGAGAGAAGTTGATAGCTTTAATATAATTTTGGATTTGAATGTTAATTTGGCGATATTTGCTATTATTTTAAAAACCCCTTCTCGTGGTGACGATTTCATGCCATGCTTATATATTAGACAATCATTAAATTTTCCAAGGTAGAGCGACATCGAACTCGGACTCGTGCTTTGTACACTTATAAATAATGGGTCATATGTAAAGTTGAAAAGAAAAAAATTGTAAACTAGTAAACCTATCTTTTTTTCTGCATTATTTATTACACGTTATGAAATTTAGTATAGGCTGTTTTAAATTCATCATTTGTTTTCCTCTACATGACAGAGAGGCACAACTATTGACCGTCCACAAGGTACCAATAGCGTGGTACAGTTTCATTTCCCGAATTGCATGTTTATTTATTTCCGCACGAGTGTATGCAGTGATAAAATTGTCTCTATTGGAAAAACTGTGTCTCCGAGGATGAATCATTCGTTTGGTAGTCCTTGATTTTGACCTATTGCCGGTAGACTGACCTTTTCGAAGGATCACATTTGTAAACTGGTTCATCAGATTTCTATCTTTGTGTAAAGCGCTTTCAAAATGCCAGTTTGCTTACATTATCTGTCGACACTGATCAAACCCAAATTTCCCTCCCTAGCAAATGTGCGATAAATAGAACTCAGTATATACATGATATGAGTATCATTTTGATGTCCGATGAACCCGCTTCGTACAAAGCGTAATTTAATAAAATTATCAGTGATACAAATTGTGTGGACCCAATAGTAATGTCTATATCCACTATAATAAAGAGCCTGTGGGTCGGATTAAAGTACATGTATGTAGATGTGTGAAGTCCCACCGATAACTGCAACTGCGTTGGGTAAATCCTCCCACTGCGTGGATCAATTTTTCATTTTTTTTTTTCGGGGGAAGGAGGCCAGGGGGTGTTAAATTTGCGAAAGTTCTGATCGAGGCATGTTTTAGTAACTTTACTATATCCTCTATATGCGCGCGCATGCTCCCAAATACTCATATTCCATTCAAATTCAATCAGTCACTGAATGATAAAAATCTAAGTGTTGTTCAAAATACTTAAAAAAAACTTTCATGGAGCTTATCGCCGGGGAGAGGGGGATTTAAAAAAAAATTAAAAGTGAATTGCATGGGTATAAGCAAAGCCATACGATTAAAAAGCATCTCTCTGTTTCTGGGTGATACATTAAAACATGTTTTAAATTATCAATTATTTGAAGTACATATTCGGCTATCTCTAGCAAAGATTCAAGTGATTTTCCCATCGCGTCGGAAAGAATTTATGAGGATGCCATGCAAAGAGATGTAACACATCCCTCCCTAACCATGGGTGCCCAGGATCATTGAGTCTTAACACAGGCATAAGTAAGGGTATCCTGAATGACAAACGTAATACAATTACAATACATACATGTAATTATATTTTCGAATCAACGGCTCTTAGAAATTAAAACATCAGGAAGGATATGTAAAGATTCTTAAGCAAACAATATTAACAACCACCTCTTGAACCAATTAAATGCAATTTAAAAAAATAATCTGCTTTAAAAAAAAAAACTACATTTTGAAAAACTATGATTCACATGGGTAAATATATATGAATAATCATTTCAATTTTTTCTATTTCTTCATTTTTTGGAATTTGTTTTTATCTTTTCATATCATTTTTTTAACTTGCAAAGTAACCACTTACTAGCAAAGTTTGTGGTTGGATATGGCAGTGTGTGAGTCAAGTATAAACGTCTACGTTTTCTTGATGATTTTATTTCTATATTCTTATTCTATATTGATTACATGTTTCAAATAAAAAATAATAAAATCTTGAAAGGGGGAAGATATGCGTGTTGATCGCTATATCCTTTATCAAGTGATATTTTTCTATTGCTAACTATTATAGTAATATTTTTGTATTGTTGTTTCTAAATCATTTTTAAAAATCGGGCTTTGACATGTTCCCTGATTATCTTAGGACAAAAGTAAGCGTAAGTGTTCGAGTCCGACCTCGCGTTCGCGAAATCTGGAAATGTCTAATATGTAATATGACTGTCGTAGGAAAGTGATAATGCATGTCAGCTTTATAAGACATACCACGATATGTAATTTTGCCTATTTTTTGGCGATACAAGCAGTATTGTACCAATCATACAACATTAACAAAACTTGGAAATAAACATGTTAAGGTTTCAATATTACAAATTGTAGCCTTGGTCCCATTTGTTACTATATGGACGGAATAATCTTTTATACATCTTTCTATTTAATTTACCTTTACAAAATAATTTCAATTTCTTCGAAAATGTTCCCATACATATTTTTAATACACAATTGTACATTTCATAACCTATGCCAGTCAAATAAAAACAAGCTTCAATTTTTCATAGTTTATTTTCGAACATAACCACTATTTATAACAATGAAATATAACGGAAACAAGTTGATGCGTTTGGCGTTTACTTAATTCACATAGTCAATTTAACATTTAATCTTCACTTTCCTCGTCAGCATCTTCGCTAAACTCATTGTCTTCACCGAAATCAGCATTGTCTTCACCGAAATCAGCATCGTTTTCATCCTCATTGTCCCCATACGATTTCTTTAAAATAAGTTGTTCCGTTAAATCGTAGGGAGAACCAGTTCCTCCTGGATATAAATCGTCGGGGGAATCTGTGCCTCCTGGATATAAATCGTCGGGGGAATCGGTGCCTCCTGGATATAAATCGTCGGGGGAACCCGTGCCTCCTGGGAATGAATCATCATCCGGGGAACCAGAGCCTTCGAAGTCATCATCGTCGTTTTCATCGGAACCGCCTAACTCTCGGAAAATGGCTTTCAAGTATGACATCTGGTCGTTGGCTAGAAAAATAGTTTTTAAATGCATTTTAAAGCTGAACACCGCTCGTAAATAGGCACTGTCCGCCATATTTCTCTCTAACCACCGTTATCCCTACAACCCCTATATAAGCTGCAGACCTCTTAGCAGGTTAAAGTATTTTGCTGTAGAGGTCTCAACTGTGTGGACGTACATCTTGCCTCGCCGTGTTACTCGGTCGCGATGAAATTATCAAGTTTTACGCACTTTTTTCAAGCCAGGAGAATACTAACATCAAATAGACTGGTCAAAATATAATTTTCAAACAGAATATGCACATAAAATAAGAATTAAATGCATTAAATCCATTGACCACGAGAGGAAAACTACACGTCGGCCACGAGTTTCGGGTGTGCAATCGGGTGTAACGAAATCGAAGGGTTTATATACCAGGTATCTGTGTGACGGTGCCTATTTACGAGCGGTGTTCAGCTTTAATAAAAATATTTATAATACTTTTACCAAACATGTATGACATACTTCAGATTACATTAACTAATTCTACTCACTGAGGAACTGCGACACAAAGTTTAAGATATCTTCCGCATCCCCGGTGATCATATGTTTCTCTACTTGTTGGAACACCCCCACAGCTGCAGTGACGTAACCACGGTACACCTCAAGGATTCCCTGGACGACAGTGGCAGGGTCTTTCACGTGATCACGGAGGAAATTGGTCAACCAAGCTTCTGCCTCGGCGAAGGGTTTTCTTTTAGAAAACCTGTCAATATTTCGGATATAATTTACATTTAGCATTATTGAGTTTAAAAAAAGTTTTAATGATGGACTGGTTTTACATAAGCTCACCTTGTTTGGAAATAAACTGAAATCTTTTTGTGGAACTCCCGTAAATCGTCTACACCTGGGCATTTGTACATGTCTGCAGTCTCCGTCCATTTTAGGAAGTTTGATTTTAACTCCTCAACGGTCCAACCTTTTTTCACTGCTTTCTTCATGAACATTCTCATTTTCCGAAATAATTTACCCATTCCTGAAATTTAGCAAAGATGAATTATCAACATTTTTAGTTAACACTTAAGAAATCAATACATCAATTTTAAAACTCTATATAACAATACCTCTCAGCTGGAACTGTTTGACTTTGAGCATCATGGTATCGTAGGTGTGCGCAAAACTCTTCCTTACTATTTCCATGGTGAGAGCTGAAGGGTCGGTAACCTGGCCGTTAAGAATACGTCGTATTTCAGAATACATTGTGTTGTTTTTTTCAGCGGCCATTGCAGTCTCTTGTTCTTGTAAAATATCTGAAAATGAATGCAAATAAAACAAGCCATTTCTTAATTGACTACACGAGTTTTAATATAATTTATTATAATAACTGAAAAACTTACAGAAAACCATCTGGTTAATCTTCATTGCGGCACATCGGAAATAAGAATCCAGGAATTTTGTGGCCATTTTCGAGAATACAGGACTTGGGAGCATAGGTGTGCTCGAGATATTAGCATTTTTAAACCAAGTGTAGATATCGGCTAAGCTGTTCATGTCCATTGGCGTGTCCCCTACAATAGTGAAATGAATTCCTGTTACTCAAATACAAAATTTCATGCGAACCTTATTTCATCCATGAATCCAATACATACACGAGTAGTTTCCAGCAGGAAAGTCTCCATAGTAGTTATCTATAAGTGACAGGAGCATTTTCTTAGGCATACGGGGTCCAGGTGGGCGTTTAGGTCCGCTGGGGCCTGGTGGTGATGGTCTATCCTCCATGTCTTTCATTTTTCTCTCAACAAGTCTCCTAAGATCCTCGACAACAGCACGAAGCTCATCTTCATCTTGAGGCCTTGAGAGCGAACCTTAACAGACAATGTCGAAATGCACCGTGAGAGTTTTAAGTACAAATTAAATTGTAAAGTTATACCTTGAAAACTGTAAACGTGTTCGAATACATTTCTCATAACTCATGGCTTTAGTTGGACTTGTCGTTCAATCATTAAAAATAAATTTTCAGACTTACCATGAAAAACTGCAAGTAAAACCACGAGGAACTTCAGACACTCCATTCTGTCGTCCTGCTCAGCTTCGTCTTCTCGAGTAGCACGGACTCACCCGCTCTTGGATTATATACCTTCTACCCTTGTTGGCGCCGTTTTACGATTGGTTGGATGAAATAAGCTGACGAATACTTTTTAAACCTTTGGGGGTCCAGAGAGATTAACTGTTTTGTGTGTGTAAATAAACTTTTTATTCAATTCGAGATTGGACAGTAACAAACTATATATATGTGATAAATGTATAATTGGAATAATTCTGAAAATCTTAACTTTTTGTCATGATTACTTGTGAAACTGTTAAATATACCAATGCACACCTCCCATAGGGTAACCCCTGAATTCGAAAAGTGTTTTAATGCAAGTTAAGGAACTTTAGGGGTGGCTATATTTTTATTCCTTTGGCATAGGTTTAATTTGGTCGCTGCTAATTATGTAAACAAAGTATAAAAAGAATATAGATCTTTTTTATTTTTTTTTTATTTTGTCGTGTTCCTTAATGTTTAAAATCGTTCTGTACTTTGTCAGAACATAATTAATACAGACAGATATCCTCTCTACTGGCCCCACACTACGTGGCTGTTACTAAAATAAAATCTGAATCGAACATATAAGTACTTATTATCGTAAGTGCATGATTTAAAAACAATTTTTTTACTCTTTACGATTTTTGAAGAGATTTCTTTGAATGCAAGTGGTAAAAATGTTCGTGTGATGCGCGTAATGAATTGATGGCGCGGAAAAATTAATCTCTCTCTCTCTCTCTCTCTCTCTCTCTCTCTCTCTCTCGTCTTGTAACACTATAAAACTATTGCATTTCAATCAATTATATTACAACTCATCTCTCATATATATATTTAAAAAAAAAACTTTACAATTTGATTGAACGTGACGAGCATATAGAATCATTCGGTTGATCATAAGAATTTATAAATCAGGATCTACGTCGGTGTAACATTGGAAATAAATTATTTGCGCCTTTTGAATACATACAACATATACCATAAAAGCAGGATTCTTTTTTCATATTCGGGCTATAGCCCTATATTGAAAGGTAGTTTGTTTGAGTTCAGTTGAGTATATACGTATTACGCAACAAAGAGGCGAAATTATGTTTTTAAAGAGTACTAATTTAATATTTTTAAATTTTTTTGTTGAAGAAAAAAGAAAATGCAACTTTTAACCCAAATCTGATCCTTTTCAAATATACTTTTTTTAAAAGCATGGTTAAAGATGATATGACAGCAAAAGTTATGTGAATGGTCTGTTGAAATTTCTTTATACTGACACAGGTATCTTATAGATAAAATCTACTAAACCGAGTGACTTATTTTCTAAGTAAATTTAAAACATGAGATGATATGGCATGTCAAACGTCGCAATATTCGATCTTTTCCATTTGCATTGTATAAATTTCATTTGTATTGTATAATTTTCTAATTTTCTATTTGTATTCGATAATTCTCTATTTGTATTCTATAATTTTTCATTTGTATTCTATAATTTTCATTTGTATTCTATAATTTTCATTTGTATTAGATATAATTCTCCATTTGTATTCTATAATTCTCCATTTGTATTCTATAAATTTCATTTGTATTGTTTAATATAATAGAATACAAATAGGAAATTTTACAATACAAATAAAAACATATACAATAAAAATGGAAAATTATAGAATACAAATGGAGAATTATAGAATATAAATGAAAAATTATTCAATACCAATGGAGAATTATAGAATACAAATGGAAAATTATAGAATACAAATAGAAAATTATACAATACAAATGAAATTATAGAATACAACAAATGAATAATTATACAATACAAATGGAAAAGATGGAATATTGCAACGTTTGACATGCCATAAGATGACTTCATTTGTTTTGATATTTAAAAAAAATCATTACGCATATATATCTCCACTCACTTGTATTGTATTGAACAGGTGAATGTTTATTTGGGATCCGGCGTTCCGCTGATAACTAGGCCTATTATTACTTGTAATCATATATAGCAAAGCATAATCTTAAACAAAACATGTATCATTGGCCTGTTGATTTTACCTGAGTGGATATAAACGTTTGTGTACCCTGTGTGTAAGACTGGATCCGCCAGTGAAATGATGTTGGATCGAGCAAAATCGAAAGTAGGATCGAGGAAATTTCCAAGTAGAATAACGAAAGAAGGAGGAAAACTTTCAGACATTTTGTATCATCATGCTTTTGATAAAAATACATTTATTACCGGCATCAAATGGTAGTCGAAAATGAGCACCCGAGAATTTTTGTCAAGACGATGTATTCTTCTCAAACGAGTGCCAGACGACATCGATGAAAAATGTATATGCAGGCGGATTTCTGGAGTAGAGAAGTCCCACCGATATAATGAATTCAGTCTTGAACCATGTGAAGTAAGATGGGTCGTTCTGCTGGAAAACATTGAATGTAAGTTTATGCCATAGACCAGAAATAAGGAAATTGTGCCATTCATTTTACATTATTGACACGTATCAAATGAATAACATATCAGACACTTTTTAGTTTGCTGTGAAAAAAAATATAATATAATATAATATATAATATATCTGTGTTTATGATTATATAAAACCTGAGCATTTGTGTCTGTTGACTTATGTACATGTATGACACTCTCTCGTTTTGTTGGCTTTGGGGGGGGGGGGGGTTGACCACAGGGGCTCGGTTGTCGGATAGTGGAATTTTTTTATTATTTGTTCCCAAGGACTAAAATGATTAAAATTAGTAATCTTAAGTGTATTTCTGTCTATTGCATTAAAAATATTCACCAAAAACCCCTGTTTCAATCATGTTAAAAAAGTGTATTCAATGTACATTAAATGTACATTGAATACACTTTTTTAACATGATTGAAACAGGGGTTTTTGGTGAATATTTTTAATGCAATAGACAGAAATACACTTAAGATTACTAATTTTAATCATTTTAGTCCTTGGGAACAAATAATAAAAAAATTCCACTATCCGACAACCGAGCCCCTGTGGGGTTGACCTCCACAACAGGCACATCAACGTGTATTAACTTATGAGTTGCACAGCTACATTTTAACTTTTGCACGCTGATTTTTGTTTCAAATATGTACAACTGACCACGCAGATCAGGATTCCAACCCTGGCCTCTGAATCTATATAGTCAGGTGCTCAGTACCACCGGAGACATAAATAACATTATATAAATAGTGCCTGTTTGGGAGGGTACCAGTTGAAATTGACACCCCGAGAAACCATTGTCAACCGAAGCGAAGCGGAGGTTGACAATGGTTTTCGAGGGGTGTCAATTTCAACTGGTACCCTCCCAAACAGACACTATTTATTTTATTATACTGAATGTCTTAATTTTATAGCAAAGTTTACTGCTTTATATTGAAAATACGTGAGTTCTACGACGAACCGTACGCGCATAATTTACGCACATGTAACAATTCGTTCTACCGGCCCGTTGCCAAGTGTGTTGCTAACGCTGAGGGTACGAGAACGGATTGTTAACTGCGTCTAAACCAATGAGATTTCAGTATTTAACATGAAAGTATAATAAATTTTATTATTTATGTCTCTGGTACCACCTGAGCCATTTAATGTAACATTTGAACTGGTCTGACCATCTCATTTATGGTCTCCCCCTATATTCAACATCCCCAGTCCTGTCTGTCCCAGGGGATGCCATGGTACCAAATGTAATGGGATGGGAGAAATTAAATGACAGACCAGACTGGGAAGGCCCCCGGAATCTCTAATAAGGAATCTGTAATAAGGTGCTGTACCAACTGAGCTATCTGGCACTAGCAATTGAACTGGTCATAAAGTGATCATCATAAATGTTATATTGTTTCTTAATGAATCACAATAGTGGATGTAAATATACATATATTTTACTTACCTTAAGGTGGCTCACTACACCTTGAAAAAATATTTTCTCAAATCAGCAGAAAATTACTTGATTATTATAGATATCATAATGGATAAGAAGTACTTAAGTCAAATAGGCAAAAAAATGTGCAATTTTGGATGAAAAATTACATTTTAAAAATTCAGTAAACATGAACAAAAGCTCCAGGCGGATTCGAACTCATGATCTGCGGTTCAGAAGCCCAATACTTTAACCACTGAGCTACGACGATATACAACCCAATTGAACGATATAAACAGTTTAACAAAACATTTAATTCACCATCTTCACCCCTGCGAATGTTATTGTCATTTAAATTTAGACCATGTGAATTTATTTGACCCTTTCAGTTTCACAGTAAAAATTGTGCCATATGTTTATAGTCTATTTCCTAGCTAGAATCTAGGTACTTGTAATCAAATATAAAATCTAGACGTTTATTGATTTTAAACTTTATCATCATTAATTGGTGGATAAAATGAGTTCTAGAAATAAATGTGACAATAGAAAATATAGGTTTTTTTTTTTGCAACAATTACCGATAACATGCTTAGTAGCGATCCACCGTAAGGATTAATTTTCGATCCGCGCCTGACCTAGTAATAGCATCAATAGTGAAACAGACTATACTATTTTATGCAGAATGTTACTTGAAAATGACTCGATATACTAAGTTTTTATACAAAACAGACACCAATTCTTTTTTTAAATAGCATGGTATTGCACACCAAAAGTATTAAACATGGCTATGATTTTATCAAGCAACCCAATGTTTACATTTTCAACCACGTGTAGAGTGGTTGAACACGAACGATAACTCTTTTCTGAATATCATCTTTTAGTTTAAATAACGCTAGATGATGAAATACGACATATATCTTAATAGATTTTCATGTTTTAACATAAATCAAAGTAGGATATGATATGAAAAACGACCAGCAATTACGTATTTTGAGAATATTATCTGAACACTTATACTTCTGCTTGAATTTTCACAGGAACTGAACAAATGTTGGGGAAGTCTCGTGAACTTTCATTCTAGCTCCTCTGAATTTATTAGTCACATACTTAGCAATGATAAAGAAAACATTCCGAACACATTCGCAGAGGTGATCTTGTGACGTAGTGTATGTCTTAAAAAGCGTAAGTCTAGGTGTAGTGAGGTACCTTAAAAAATGTTGCAAAATAGTCTGTTTATCAATGGCTATAAGAGTTATATACCAATAAGTGTGACTATATTCAAAAGCCTCACACAGCACATACGTGTAGAAATTACAATATTTACATTTTCCAGTGTCTTTGCCTGTGATAACACTACGAATCGATTTTGCACTATATAATCCATAACCTTAAATGACGTCTAATTGAGGCACCAGCGGGGTTTGCTTATTTATATCTAAATATTTAATCCTACAATGGCTTAATTAAAATTATATAAATATAAGTAATAAGGAATCATTCTTTGAATATTATGAGGACCGTGATAATTTCGGTCGGGGCGTGATCAAATCTATCATTATAAGCCCTTCAAAGATCACGCCCCGACCGAAATTATCACCTCATAATTCTCAAAGAATGATTCCTTATTCCTTAATTCAATGTTGATTCATATTGTAAACAATATCAGAAATAATCACCCTTAAAAAGATCTCATATAGTGATTGAAGTGTTTTGGTGAAATTTTTTACTTTTATATTGAGTATTAATAAAGCTAATGAAGCCGTTTCTAGCGCTATTTTTGCTATGTTGAAAACCCCAAACCCAAGTTTCACTGAATGCCAGCATATTATAGATAAGCTACATATTAAAATAAATCATTGTTGACAAAGGAATTTGTATTAGAGGCCTAATTGAATCAATGTGGACGGGAAAAGTAATCAAGAGAAACAGCATTTTGGAAGAGGCATGGCAGCAAGTTCTTTACAAAATTAACTAGTAAATAAGTATGAAAATACTTTTATGAAATTGGCAAAATAATTTATTATCATTACGGAAGAATAAATGTAAAAAATATCAACAAACATATAGACCACCTTCTTTACACATCAATATTATATCCCTTTCATGGGCCCATCAACTCAAAACATGTCCGACTCTTTTTCCTTTATCTCCCAATGCATTAACCTAGCTACTACCAACATGTTGATCACACTTTCGTATTGACTTCTTGTTTACATATTCAAAAAGCTTTGACATCATATGATAAACTGATAAAGAATATTTTAAACTGGGTCGTTTACAGTTCGGATCGAAATGTAAAAAAAAAAGTAATAAATTTTATAACTTATGCAGCTTGATGAAAAACACATAGTTAACATTTCTTTCTTTTAGAAAAACATTAATTCATTAGTTAACATTTCTTTCTTTTAGAAAAACATTAATTTATTATATAATATGGCATATATAACTTAAACTGGTTTACAAAAACGTTCCATTAAAATATGTTTTCTTTTGCAAAAGTATAACTTAATGTTTCCAAGCTTCAGGGCACATAATTGGAGAAACACAGAATTATTAAACTGTGTATCATTGCCTTATTTTTCTTTTGACTGAATAATTCAAATTCATTTGCATTGTTTCAACACAGTTGTTTCAACAGCACTATAAATTAATAGAGAGGTTTAGCAGACCAACGTGTACGCGTACTTGTACGTATAGGTTACAAGTTAGAACTACGTATACCAGTTCATATTACTTTTCCTGTTTAGCATTTTAAATGTGTACCTGTACGTGTAAATGTTTTAAATGTAATTTTAGATATTTTCTCATACTAATCTGATAATTTTTAGTCACAATCGAAAATTGAGAATTTCATGTGTTAATTTTATTGAACATCATTTTTTATATATATCATGTATATGTTTATTTATATTTATACCAGGCTGTTGAATAAAATAACAGAGCCATATCGCATGTTTTGGAGGAAGAGATACGTGTATTACACTCCAATTACATATTAAATTTCAATGAAATTTTACGTTTGTAGGTATCAGTATTCGCATTAAATATCCAACCTCAAGAGAATTACACATATTTGTTAAAATAAATAGCCAACAGGGAAACAGAAGCTACAAGTTCGATCTTTGGGTACTTTGCAATTTACACATATTTTTATTCGGGTACATACGTGTAGAGATTCTTCATTACACAAACTGATGACGTAATGCACATATTTTCCTTTCTACATGTACACGTATGCATACACGTTGGTTTGCTAAACCTCTCTAATGTTGATGAAATGTTGAAATTGTTTATTAATGTTGCCTGCACCCAAAACCAAAAGTTGAATCATATGGTTGAAATAATGTTGTAATGCTCCACATGTTTGTCTTTCTGTTGGCTTTACATATTATTCAAAATTTCAAAAATAGTTTTTTTCTCTTATACAATCTAGACATGCGTCCTTTTGATGCTCATGGTATTTCTATTTTAGCTGCAGAAAAATTAATCAGAGATTGTCAGGTCCCTGTGTTGAGTTTAGATGGAACAGAATGTAATCTCCGTGTTGGGCCTTGTCCAGAATGCATCATTCCGGATGATTGGTTGGAAACGTTGACCCCAGATGGGACAAGTATCAATGTAAGTGAATATCATTACCATTGTGATGATATAAAAGTGCAGTTTTGTCATAAGATGTAAATATTGATTATTAAATTGGGCAAATGACAAAATTAAGGCTTTGTCTTATACTGCTTCAACAGGAAAATTGCAGTCGCTGTCGCATTAATTTACTCATTTTATCAGAATACTAAATAGTGAATAACTCAGTTTTTAGATTTTAATTAAAATATGAAAATTGACATAATCCCTGTTGCAAGTCTTGCAATAGAATTATAAAAAAAAGATAAAGTACCTGTCTGTTATATATATTTTGAAATTTTTGCCCTAGCTGTGAAATGAAAGGTTAAAGTTTTTGGCCTAGCTTACTCTAGAAAGATCACAAATTAATAATAAATTAAAATTATAAAATCATATTCTGTTGCTACTGTTTGATGATTCCTCTTAAAAAATGGTTGGTACAATAATTGGATTGCAAAAGGCTCTTTGAATTTTTTTTTTTTATTTGCAATTTTTTGTAATTTCATTTTTCACATTCATACATACACAATCACACAATAGATCATAAGTAATTACACTATGAAGTTGATACAATCAGAAAAAAAAAAATTGTATGACTTATGCTCTTGTATACATTATATATTACAGGAAAGATTTTTCCATTCAGACCATATTGTAATGTGTTTGTAAAAAGAAGAATTTCTAATTGCTAGACAACTTTCAATTTCATATCTAAAATGTAAATGACACATCAGCCCAGCAATGCTTGGGTTTTTTTTATTACAAAGACATTGAAAGATATACTGTTTGGTAAATAAAATTAGAAAGTTAATGACTATATAAATTTGACTTTGAGAGAGGAGCCTCTCCGAATAATATATTGATTACATTAAAACCAACTCTCTTTGAGACAGTAATTGTAAATATGCAAACTCAAGCTATTCCAGGTAGCAAGAACAGTAGGACAAGATGTGAAAATATGTCATTATCTACTAATTTTAGCTTTTTCAAGTAAGCTTTAACTGGAAGAAGTCTATGTAATGTTCTATATGGTAACCACTGTATAGAAGAGTCTGTAGTGACCTTGAAACATACTTAAAACACATTCTGTAAAATTAATTCAGGATATCCTCTTTGTACAATCATGGAATTCCATCTTCTAATTGATGTTAATTGGTACAATACATTCTATATTAGTATTAATTAGTTTGTAAATATGCTTGGTACATTTCTTGTATAAAAGAATTTCAAAACAATGATGAGGAATAAAAGGACCAATGATATTGCTGTAGGTTTCCTTACAGAACTTTGAACATTTTACAAACTTCGCTACAGCACTAATCATACTGTTGTATTGCATAAAACATTTTTTTAAATTGAATTTCTTTTCAAACTTAGATTTTGATAGAAATGATCCATTTTCATATAAAAAGTCTTTCACAATTTTTATACCTCTTCTGTACCATTCTTTATAAAACACAGGTTTTTTTATCCACCTTAATTTTAGAATTAAACCAAACTGGAGCAGATGTTATGTTATCATTTGAAATTAGACTTTGGTTAAAATGTGTATTCAATACAATAAGCCATGATTTCAAAACATCTCTCCAAAAAGTGTTGGTACACTGTACTACAGTTCAAAAGATTTTCAATAAAAGCATCACCAAAATCCAAAAATCCAGACACAATATCTCTAAACACTGCTTTAAAAGTACTCAACCAAGATTTTCCCCCCTGCACTAGTCTTTGTATCCAAGAACACTTCAAAGAAGTTATAAAATTATTCAAGTTCACCATATTCAGACCTCCTGCAAGGAGGTTTTGTGTCACCACTGAGCGTTTAACCTTATCACACTTGGATTTCCAAATAAATCTAAAAAAAACATTGTTAAAAAAATTAATTGTTTCTTTACTTGGATTTGGTTATGAAATAAGTAAATGGTTTATTTTTTGGAATAATAAGACTTTTAAGTACAGTAAGTCTTCCTATGGGAGTAAGAATACGCCTTTCCCATTCTTGGATGAGTGCTGAGATTTTCAGAATTTGAATATTATAATTTAATTCAGGAATTTGTTCCATGTCAACAGAAAAATTAATACCTAATAATACAAATTCAGTGGCTCCCCAATCTAATTTCCATCTAGAGTGATGAAAGACTTCAGATGAAATTTTTTTTTAACCAAACCATATAATTTTTGTTTTTTAGCTATTAACTTTCAACCCCGATATTTTTGAAAATAATTCTTTTCAAGATCATTAAGGTAGTACAAAACAGATAGCGAAAATTTTTCCCATAATTGATTTTTTTTAAAAATTGCACCAAATATTAATCATATTAAACTGTATACACATACAAAGTTTTAAAAAAAATTCCACCATTAGTTTTCTCGTAATCTAGGTCACAACTATGGCTTCCGACACCCTGTTAGAAAAGGGCTAGGCTCATCAGAATACATGATTTAAGAGAAAAAAAATTGTCAAAATATTTTTTTTGGCAAATATCCATTAACAAATAAACTAAGACACGTTAAACGTTAAAAAATTAATAATCATTGACTTTGATAATTTTTTGTACCAATAAAATCAGTCCAAAGTATATGCAAGAAGGCCCTATTTTGGAGCTATTCGCCATACTAAATACCGTTTTTATTTAAATTCCTATTATTCAAATTCCACGAAAAACTATCATATAAATTGTTGGAATATGTAGATAATATTATGTAAATACCAAAACAATTCCACCACTAGATATTTTAAAAAAGAAGTTTAAACCTCCCTCCCCCACTTTGTTACAAAGTATTATTTCAACAGTTCTTGCACGGCGTGACGTCATAATAAGACGTTTAGAACATGACGTACGTCATTTATTTGTTTCTCGTAAACGTTTGACTTGCGCGAGGATTTCCGAAGTGTTTGTTTTTCGGATACTGTTTTGTACTACCTTAAATAAAGATGAAGCAGAACCGTCAAGGATGAGGGATGTATCATCTGCATACTGGGATATTTTATGTTTTCTATCATACACAAAAATACCTCTAATATCTTTATTTTGTTTAATTTTAAGTATAGCCAATATTTCAGCACAAAGAATAAAAAGATATGGGGCGACAGGATCACCCTGATGACATCCTCACTGTATTTCAAACTGACAGAAAGCCGCTTTGGAGAACAGCCGCTCTAAAATTTGTATTGAGAATTTTTACCCATTTGATGATATGATTTCCAAATCCAAAAAAAAGTAACACCTTATAAATGAATGACCATGAAATTGAATCGAAGGCTTTTTCAAAGTCAATAAGCATATTGTTGACTACTGTATAAGACATAAGATCATAAATAAATCGTGTATTTTCACCAATGTATCTACCCTGTATAAAACCAGTCTGAGTATTAGAAATAAGTAAATCTAGAGTAGATCCTAAGACTGACACATCCAGATATTAACTTGTAAAAAACATTCAATAGTGTAATAGGTCGCCAGTTTTTTAGGAATTGCCTAGGTTTGTCACCTTTAGGTAGGCATAATATAACTCCTAACCTCTGAGACACTGGCAATTTTCCACATAAAAATATTTGGTTAATTGCTTTTGTTTTATATAGTTTTTAAGATCAGCCCAGAAGAACTTATAAAATTCAGCTGTGAAACCATCACTTCCAGGCGACTTGTTATTTTTCATGCCTTTTAAAACATTTAATATTTCACTTTCCTTGAAGTTTTTATCTAAAATTTTAGATGTTGACTTATCTAATTTTGGAATATTATGAAGCTGGATACTGTGGAATCATTTAAATTCGTGGGGGCCAATTTTCGTTTATTTGTGGATGATGTTAATTCGTAGGTGAGAGGTACCCACAAATTCCATGAAAATTGAGCCACCACGAAATCTAATGATTCCACAGTAGTTGATTCTAAATCTATATCAGAAAGCTCATAGTCTGCATTTTTAAAAAGCTTCTCATAAAAAGATTTAACCTTGTCCATAATTTCTAACTGATTATATAAAGTCTTCTCTTCTGATACTACAACTTTTTTAATAATTTTATTAAGAAAATTTCTAGACTCTAAATGACAGAAATATTTAGTAGGTTTTTCTCCTTCATCTACCCATTTTGCACGAGAGCGTATAAAGTGTCCTTGTAATTTTTTTTTTCTCAAATTTTCTAGAGCTGCTTGTTTTTCCACTAATAATGGAAGATCAACTTTATTACTATTTTCTAGCTCATTAATATCAGTTATCATGGCCTGAGCTGCTTTTCTATCTTGTCATTGTTCTTCTTCCTATAAGATGAATACGAAATCGTCAAGCCCCTTATTTCCATGAGAAGAATTTCCAAAAATGCAGACTCATCTATGGAGTTTTTACACTGATCTTTAACTGACTGAATAACTTCTTTAACTTTTTCAACATAGGTTCTATCCTGGAGTAAATTATTATTAAATTTCCATAACCCCCTACCTCTTAGAAAAGTATTAAATTTAAATTCAAATACAACAGCAGAGTGATCTGATCTATACCCAGATTTGATCGAGACATTTTCAACAATATTTGAAAGATTTTCTGAAATCAATATATAATCAAGTCTCCCTTGTTTGAATGGGTTTTTCTTTCTCCATGTGTAAGCTTTTTTATCAGGGTTAAGAATACGATAGTAGTCAATCAGACCTAAGTCGCTCATAATTTCTAGCAATTTTTCTTTAGCTTTTGGATTATTAACGTGTGAATAATTCTGAGTGTCAAGAGTTTGATTGAGGGCTATATTAAAATCACCGCAAAGAATATAATAGTCATTGTCAAAATCTAAAAAACATTCACGTACTTCTTCAAAAAAATCTGGACAGTCAGACAGACACTGTTGGGTCCATAAATATTAATCATTGTAACTCTATTATCATCAATACTTAAATCCAATGCTAATAAATTACCATCAATGTCTTTCTTTTCTTTATGTAACTTTAGTTCAAAATTATTGTTAAAAAAAAACAGCAACCCCTCGTGAATTTGAACAGACAGAATTAAAAATGCACCTATACCCCCATTGAGTTTCAACAATAGTCTCAAGATCGGACGTAAAATGGGTGTCCTGAAAGCATAATTGAATAATCTTTAGATTTGTAAAAATTCAACACATCTTGTCTTTTGGATGGAGTGCCGAGTTCTTGACAATTTACTGTTGCAATTTTGATTGTATCAACCATGATCAGAAATAGAGACTAAATAAACATTCATACTACACATTCATACAAAAAGACCTAAAGAGAAAAAAAATACAAAGGTATAAAATACAAGAATGGTTTAAATAGCACTAGTTTTAATAACACAAAAACGTTCCTGGTAGGTACATGTACTCACGTCCTGTTAAAAAGAATTGACTGAAAAACACAGGCTTGCACGACACAGGAAGTCACTATAATACAGTTGTAATCGGACAGGAAGAAAAGTTCCGGAAAAAAGTTTTACGCAGGTAATTATTAACGTCCGTTCAGGTTGCTCCGCACTTTTGCGTCAATGTCATCAAATATGTCAAATTTTATGCGTCGTTCGTTGCTCAGCTTCCCAAAAACAGATCTATTGAAATACCAAGCGGATGTAATTTCTGGATGTTTTAATAGAGCCGTGATGAGTTCTGTGTTTGGTCTAGTCACGTCATCAACTAACTTCAGTCCGTGTCCAAGCTTTTTTACATCTGACCTCTTTTTCATAACCCTTGCCTTGATGTTTGTGTTCAGGACTTTAACAATAATGGGCCTGGGTTGATCTTTTTTACCTGGTATTCTATGTGCGGCAATTATTTCTTGATCGTCTAATTCAACATTTGCCTTTTCTTTTAGGATTTTTTTTTACCAATTACATGTGTTTTCTTCATCATTTTCAGTAACTCCCACAATTTTAAAATTATATTTTCTTGAGTATTGCTCGTTTTGATTGCTGAGTTTCATAGCCTCTCTTGATACAATTTCTGTTTTATGTAATACTTGCTTTGATTTGCGCAGTTCTTTGTTAGTATTGGCTAGCTTTTCTCTGAGAGTTGCGACATCTTTTTCAAGGTTTTCAATGTTGTTTCCCATTCTAGCAATTTTTGTGTTATAGCTTTTTTCTTAAGCTCTTCACATCTTTTGTTTGTTTCATCTTTAATTTTAGTTTCTATTTTTTTTTTTTTTGTTCGACGATCCGTTTAACAATCGAAGAGACCAAAGAGTCCAGCTTATCGTCTTTAATTGTTTTTTGAAGTTCTATTTTGACCTCTTTGATGTCCTGCTGTATGAGACTTAGAGTTTTGTTTACCTCGGACATAATGCCGTTATCACTGGTCTCCTCGGGAGTATTTTCAGGACAGGTTTTGTCAGATTTTTTAGTAACAGATTTTTTTGGTGGCATTTTTTAACAAATCTATCCAGTGTATTCATATACAAAAAACACTGCTTGGGATAAGTTCAGGACAGGTGTAAACAGGTGTAATCACAGTAAACACAGTAAGCCACGTATATATGTCATGTATCGATTGTCCAGAGCACTACTCACCGGTAGTCAGAGAATAAACAGTTTTTGTTCATAAAACACAAAATGTAGGGAAAAATAGGGCGAAACTCTCAAAATATACCTTGAAAGTCACAGTTGTGAGAATTGTAAGTCCGAAAAGGATCACTAATATGCCGGTGTCATATAATATCTTGAACCCCGCGATATATTGAACCCGGGTTCAAAATATCGCTGCGATATATTGAACCCCCCCATAAAATATTGAACCCCAGGTTCAAAATATTATGGCCGCGATATTTTGAACCCCCCTCTAATTTTCATTGACATTGGAGAGGGGGTTCAAAATATTATGGCCGCGATATATTGAACCCCCCTCCAATTTCCAATTCTCATTGGAGAGGGGGTTCAAAATATGATGGCCGCGATATTTTAAACCCCCCTCCTATTTCCAATTCCCTTTGGAGAGGGTGTTCAAAATATTATGGCCGCGATATTTTTGAACCCCCCTCTAATTTTCATTGCCATTGGAGAGGGGGTTCAAAATATTATGGCCGCAATATATTGAACCCCCCTCAAATTTCCAATTCTCATTGGAGAGGGGGTTCAAAATATGATGGCCGCGATATTTAGAACCCCCCTCTAATTTTCATTGCTATTGGAGAGGGGGTTCAAAATATTATGGCCGCGATATATTGAACCCCCAACCTATTTCCAATTCCCTTTGGAGAGGGTGTTCAAAATATTGAGGGGGTCCTATTTCCAATTCCTATTGGAGAGGGTGTTCAAAATATTATGGCCGCGATATTTTGAACCCCTCTCTAATTTACATTGCTTTTGGAGAGGGGGTTCAAAATATTATGGCCGCGATATTTTGAACCCCCCTCTTATTTTCATTGCTATTGGAGAGGGGGTTCAAAATATTATGGCCGCGATATATTGAACCCCCAACCTATTTCCAATTCCCTTTGGAGAGGGTGTTCAAAATATTATGGCCGCGATATTTTGACGCCCCCTCTAATTTTCATTGCTATTAGAAAGTGGGTTGAAAATAGGTTGGGGGTTCAATATATTGTGGCCATAATATTTTGAACCCACTTTCCAATAGCAATGAAAATTAGAGGGGGGTTCAACATATCGCGGCCGTAATATTTTGAACACCCTCTCCAAAGGGAATTGGAAATAGGTTGGGGGTTCAATATATCGCGGCCATAATATTTTGAACCCCCTCTCCAATAGCAATGAAAATAAGAGGGGGGTTCAAAATATCGCGGCCATAATATTTTGAACCCCCTCTCCAAAAGCAATGTAAATTAGAGGGGGGTTCAAAATATCGCGGCCATAATATTTTGAACACCCTCTCCAATAGGAATTGGAAATAGGAGGGGGGTTCAATATATTGCGGCCATAATATTTTGAACCCCCTCTCCAATGGCAATGAAAATAATAGGGGGGTTCAAAATATCGCGGCCATAATATTTTGAACCCCCTCTCCAAAGGGAATTGGAAATAGGTTGGGGGTTCAATATATCGCGGCCATAATATTTTGAACCCCCTCTCCAATGGCAATGAAAATTAGAGGGGGGTTCTAGATATCGCGGCCATAATATTTTGAACACCCTCTCCAATGGGAATTGGAAATAGGAGAGGGGGGTTCAAAATATCGCAGCCATAATATATTGAACCCCCTCTCCAATAGCATTTAAAATTAGAGGGGGGATCAAAATATCACAGCCATAATATTTTGAACCCCCTCTCCAATAGCAATAAAATTTAGAGGGGGGGGGTCAAAATATCGCAGCCGTAATATATTGAACCCGGTGTTCAATATTTTATTGGGGGATTCAATATTTTGCAGCGATATATTGAACCCGGGTTCATAATATTGCATAATATATTGAACCTGGGTTCAATATTTCGCGGTATCAAATATTATATGACACCGGTATCGAGATATCCTGACTATTTTTCCTGAGCTCTTCACGCACCTGTTACCAGCACTAGTGCCATCTTAAAACCTCTTTGAAAATTAATGACAAACTTTTTAATCAATTAAAACAGAATCAATAATGCATATACAGCTGTTTATGTATATGACCGTTAGGCATGAAATTAAAGCCCATGAACCAAGTGGTTTCAAGTTCCTTCCTTGACTGCATGGCCTCAAAAATATCAAAAACAGGAAGCCATTGTTCATTGTCATTGTTCATTGTCTCGAATCAAAGAATCAAAAGTGGATGAAACCGGTTATTGTAAACCAACTTTTATTCGTGTTGACTATATTTCTCGATTTACTTCCGATAAGCTAGTTCGTGAAGACTAATGTTTGACCCACCTTGTTATCACAACCATATGATAACAACTCAGGTTAGCGGCGAGAAAAATTCGCGACGACGACGAGGCCCTCGCAAACTTTACGAAAATTTCTCGCACGCAAATAAAAATTAGTTTACAGTATGTGTTACATTAGAAATTAGAATCCTTCCCTGTTCTTGGCCTTCAGCATCAAGCTGAAGTCAAAATGTTACAGCTAGCAGACAAACTATATGGCAAGGCTGGAGTATATTTTTCACTTAAACAGTTTTATTAGCTCACCTGAGCTGAAAGCTCAAGTGAGCTATTCTGATCACATTTTGTCCGTCGTCCGTCTGTCCGTCTGTCCATCTGTCCGTCTGTAAACTTTTGTACATTTTGATCTTCTCTAAAACCGCTTGGACAATTTCAACCAAATTTGGCACAAAGCATTCTTATGGGAAGGTTTATATAAATTGCAAAAATAAAAGACCGATCTTTATTCAAAGCGGAGAAAACCTCGAAACTGTAGAAAAAGGGGGGTGCATTTTTAAAAATCTTCTTCTCAAGAACTACTGTGTCAAATTCAATGTAATTTAGCATAAATAATCCTTATGGAAAGGAAAATATAAATTGCAAAAATTATGGGCTAATTCTGTTTCAAATCTGAGTTATTACGAAAATAATAATAAAGGAAATGCGTGTTTCAATCAGTTTATAGCTTCGGGTTCAGTATTCCATGAGTCATGGTAAAAATGGGTAGGCAAACCCGGGCCGGGGCAAAAAAAAAGATTGGCAGTTATGAATATGCCGATTTCATTAAAATTTTGAAGATATGTTATGGATCAGTATATTTGTATTCGCTGTAAATATTGCTGCAAAACAATGCGTATTTTGGAATTGACGATTGCCGATCTGCCCCGGCTTTTATTTTGCCCCGCCCCGGGTTTGCCCACCCATTTTACCAAGACTCGTATTCGAGGTTCTTTGTTTTGGGTCGATCTGACAATGATGAATTAGTTTGTTGTGCAACAGTTTGCGTACGGAGGGGATCTTTGAAACATGCAGAATATATTGGTGCCGATTTTGTGAAGTAAATTGAGGTTGAATATTTCAATGCGTTGACAGTTTTCACATATGACGGTGGTGTTAGCTTGTTTTGATTTTCCTTTCGTTTTCATTATCTATGCTTTGTAACCTGGGAACTATCGCCTGTATTTTGTAATTTTTACGTATCAAATCAAACAGAGACTTCGGTAAATCAGACAGTTAACTGTTAACCTGCGCAAATTAAGCAAAATCTGATGTATTAAAAGAGTACTAAAATACTATTCATTCTATCGGTAATTCGGTATGTTCTTTTGCGTAATAGGCCTATTAGATTAATGCAATGTGTTTTGTTGAGATGCTTAGCATTTTCTCGAATTTATTCATAAGTTTAAATAGAGTTTAATATTGCTGACGGAAATATGTAGGTATATATTTTGAAAAATAAATTGTGCACTTTATTTGTTATAGTGCATATGTTTCTTGTGTTTAATTGTTTACTAACCATATTTGAGTGTTAAGCTTCGAATTATAAGCAAGATACAGAGATTTGCTCACAATTCTATGTACTCAGATCTGAGGCCATTCTTTTTTTCCACTTTAAATGCTGAATAGGAAATACAAAGTTAAAATTCTTAAGTTGAATGTAATAAACTCATGTGAACAAAATATATGACTCAAACCTAGCAGAATTGTGAGCTCTGTATCTTGCTTATAATTCTACGACGCTGAAATTTGGTTGATGATTAGAAATGTCATGCTAAATATTAAATACTTGTACAAAAAAATTAAAGGATGATATGCTGTATATAACAGTTTACTACTCTCTGGGGCCACCTCTTTATACAATGGATAATGTGAAATCTACATCAATTGTGATAGTTTTTCAGACATGAGTAAATAAAAACGACATCGTTAAACAATTTCCATAGTTCTGACACATTTCTGTTGCGGGGATAAAGGAATTATCGCTATATATTCCTAAGAAAATATTACAGCGAAAAATCATCCTGGTCTGTAGCCATTTTTTATTTTTGAATAAAGATGAAAATAATGGGTGGGCCTTAGTAAAATAGAGTGATGTGCCTGTCAATACTGTAACATTGATTTTTATAGCTCGATCTTTAACATGTCACGTGACAACAATTTTCATTCCAGTGTATTCATCAATCAAATGTGAGTAAAGTTATAAAAGTCACACGAGTTTACGCCAGGTAAACAACAGTCATTTAATTATAATGGAGAAGACAAATTAAATTTTTGAATGTTTTTAATTTGAGGAATTGAGCGGATTGGGGTACAATTTTCTTCTTCACATCTATAGGATTTTTTTTTAATAAAATGCAATAACTATTAAGTAGTTGAGGAAGAAAATGTACCTATATGCTCTCATATATTTTGATCGCTTTATAAAGTGGAGGGGGGGGGGGGGGGGCAGAACGAAAATATAGGGAATTGGAGGGAGGTGTACCCCCACCAAATGTTTAGTTTTATATCTTGCGTAGGATTTTCTCATTCTGGGTAAAAATAGTATTCCATAAAGATACAATGTCAAAGATTACGTGTATGCAAAACTAAGTGTAAAATTCGAATACTTTACAATATTTATTTTTTGTTATTCTACTGAGGGGCCATATGGCACAATATCTTTTGAACGCCCATTGTTGCTCAGGTGAGCGATGTGGCCCCATGGGCCTCTTGTATATGTAAATGGATATTTCTCTTATAAGGTGAACTCTATTAAAGCTCTTAAAGATTTCTATTAAGCATTGCATTATGAGAAAACATTTTGTTATGATAACTACTAATTAACTGTAGATTCCTTATTTTATGCGAGGACTTTGATCATTCCGCGATTCAACCATATTGCATCAAATCACGAGAAAATAAAACCATGACCGCCAAATTTTTATCATAGTTTCATTTAGTTTACATTCGTCTGAAAAATAAAAGCAAGATTTTAAAATCTGCAAGTTGTGCTTTTTGCAATTTTACACGGATAATAATTTCTCACATTTAATTAGGAATCTACAGTATTCATTTGTTAAAAAATGTATTTGCATACACGTATATGTAGTCTAACCTTGATAGCTCAGTCTTTAAATGGGACTGATAAAAAACAAAAAGAAACAAGGGTTGGGACTTCATATTTACTTGGACATATCCCATGGTATTTGAGATATAGATTGATGTTCGAGATACAAAAGTTTATATTTCACTATAGAATATAGTGTAATACATTTAGTTTTTGTTCTCTTCAGTTTTTTGATGATCAGATGCTAGACAGCATAGGAATGAAAAGTATAAGACAGAGAGAACAAGAGAATAATGCTCCAAAAACAGGTCAGTTACTGTGTATATATAATAATTATGCATTTTATGCTTCTCAGTACATGTATTATCCAGAGTAGAACGGTTTACTTTGTCTATGATGTTATTGGTATGGTAATTTTATTATAATACGAATGGTATAATCTTTGAATGAGTTTTCTGACTAATTTTTAGGCGGAAATGCCAAAATAAGATGCTGTACTTTATGTTACAATATAGGCATAATATTTTGTGAAGCAGATTTCTGTATCAAATACATACTTTAAAGTACATGTACAAGATGCTACAATAATAAAAGAATAAATGGCACATATATGGCTTTTGTCTCATATCTTATCAATTTTATTCTCAAAATAGATTTTAAGTGCCATTCTCACAAAAGTGTTAGCAACTCTTATAAAAATAACTTTCTTCCTGAAGACATTACTGAAAAATAATAATATATATTTTGATGAATCGGACTGTACTCTATTGCTGCAGTTTCTTTGTCGACTGATTTTGATCAGTTATAAATATGTCTAATGAAAATGGTCTTTTAAATCATGGCTTCTACAACACCTTCCAATGCTTCCTTGTTTTCTGCTAGTCGAGCTAGATGCATGGTGACACATCTGTTTGTCATAGTGTGTTTATTTTTAGACCATTATACTACCGATACTCCTACTTTAATAAACTTATAACCATGCAGATCTTGTATATTTTTAGTCTAATTTTTTGTAGATGTTTCTGACAAAGTGGAAGAAGAGGAAGAAAACCAGGACACATATGTCCCAAATTTTGTCATTCCTGCTATTTCCTCGCCATACAGTGGTCCGAATTATATGGCAGACTCTAACGATTCCCGTCCATACTCCAGTATCAAGTCACAGCTTTCTGAAGACGAGGATGAGGCTAATGATGATTCCAACCCTGATGTTACGAAGTCAGAAAATTTGGACTCAGATCCAGAGAAAGTTCCAATGATGGGATATGTTTCAAGTAAGAAAAATGGTGATGAGGAAGACCCTTATGAGACTATTGATGATGTGAATTTGAAATCATTCATAGAAAATCATGACATGCCCCCATCTTTGCCTGAACGGCCAGGCAAAACTGAAAGTAAGGATGAGTTTTCTTTAACTTACTTGGAACCATTTTCTATGAGTAAAAATAGTGCACAGCAAACAGAAAATGCTTCAGATGAATATCAAAGTAATGATGCCTGGAATGGGGATGACCACCCTGACAAACTTCAAAGTGCTAAACCACAGATATTGAGCAATCCAAATGCAGATGTAAATGCTTCAACTTACACTGAGCCTTTAAAAAGGAATTCCAGTGCCAACGAAAGTGATAAGCAGGCACTAAGTTTACCAACAAAACCCCATAAAGAAAACCATTGTATACCTTACAAATCTTTAGGTTTCAATGTGAAGGTTTCCACATCTTCAGAAGAAAATTCTAACACAGGATGTCAAACTACTGTAAACACTGCAAAGCTTTATCCTGATCTTGGTGAGGATTTCAATAAAATACCTCAGACATCAGTTAACCAAGCCTACAGGAGTCAAGGAGCCATACCAAAGGTTACAAGAGGAAATACAGGCCTTGGAAGTGTAGGAAAAGATGTTGATGCATTGTATCAGAACCATCAGATGATCAAAAGACCTGATCCATCTCCTTCTGTCCCAGAAACTGGACAAAATGGACCCGACAGAATGCCTGTTGGCTTCAGTGTAGCAACACCATTACCAGGCAATTTTGTTGACCAGACAGAGGCTAAGTCCGTGGAAATGCCCCAGAATGGACCGCTACCACCACTTCATCCAAATTTTATGATGGCTCTACAAGGAGCACATGGGTTTCTCGGCAACCCTCAAAATCAGCAAAATGTAATACCTAATTTCATGGATCCAAGGCATCAACAGCAGCCAAACATTCCAGGTATTCCAGGGACACCATATCCTGCCTTTCCTAATATGCCATTTTTCCCGTTTCCACAACTGCCAAATCAGGGAAATAATATTCCACAAACAGGAGGTGGTAAGATTACATGTAATTAAATCTCATTTATTTGGTATCCATAGACTAAAAAAAACTTTTAAAGAAGTCTATTTACAAGAACTTTGGTCTCAAAAATTAAATACACTTGTTTTACAGAAAGAATTCCTATGCCTGAACCACAATTTCCTGTAGTTCCTCAAGGGGTTGAGGGGGAAATCCCAGTGGCTAAAAAGGAGGAGGTGGAATCTGAAACCAACAAAACAAATCAATCTGCATCACCACAAGGAAGAAAGAAGAAACAAAGTGTTACCCCTAAACAGGAAGATCATATTGATGGTAAGATGCTATTAGTTTTGATGACTAGAATTTCACCATTCTCTGATTTTGGTTCATTTCATTGAAGTTTAATTCTATGATTTAATTATGAAGTTCAATTCTTTCTAATAATTATGAAACAATTTTCGTAATATTCTTTTTTTTTTAATCTCAAAAGAAAATCAAATAATATTTATATGCTGTGTAGAAATCTAATCTACAGGTTAGCTCATTTGTGTGAATAAAAAAAGTAAAAATGAGGCGTGAAAATTTATTAGTTTTGTGTTTTTTGGGGAGTCTATTGGAGTGCATCGAGCAAAAATGTTTATTAGTTTGGTGCCTGTCTGTATACAGATAAACCCACAGGGTCAGAGGGAATGTTTGACACCATCAGAGTAAGGCTGAAACAACCATTGACACAAGAAACCCTGGAAAACTACTTTGAGAACAAACGGAAATCAGGGGGAGGAGACATTGATTCCTTAACAATCATCAAGGGAACAGAAATGGAAGTTGAAGAAGTTCTCATCACATTTTCAGAGTCTAAAGGTATACACATGTACAATATATCTTGGTTTGATTTTAATTTAAATGTAATTTAAGGGTTAGCATGCAGAAATATTTGTAACAACTTTGTAGAATAAGGAAGTAAATAAGAAACATTTATTTCCTACATAGAGCCAAATATCTATAAAAGCAACAAGCAGGTACATGTATTTAAAATATCAATGTAGATATGGAAAGGGGACTAATCCAATTTTCTTTGTTGTTGAGTTACAGGGGGTATTCCTCTTTTTAATACTTGCAATAGAATTACCAAATGTGGGATCTGCTGACTTGATGTGGTGGTGTTTGAAAAGCTAAACATTATTTTTCTTTTGGCCTTATTGTGAATTTGCTCTATATTTGTGTATGTACAAATATATTATGTTTTATCTTGTCTGTAACCAAATGACCATGAACCAAAACTGCTTGCACGATGTTAATGACAATTAAAATATCACCATAGATATAAATTATGTAATTCTTGAGAACTTTGAATTTTACAATATTTAAAATTGGAATGTTCTAGATACATGTAACCTAACGATTGAATTGTGAGCCGATTGCCATTGAAATTTTTTCTTACTCATCAATAAAGATGGTCAATGCAATGGTCATGATGATATTTAATGAATATATCATTTATCTCTGTCGAAAGGCAAAGCAGGATAGTACAACATTTTGCCTCGCAATATATACACTTGACATTACACTCTTTTTAGGTCACCTGAGTAAACTCAGGTGACCTATTGCTATCTGTTTTCATCCGTCGTCGTGCGTCGTGCGACGTGTGTCGTGCGTCGTGCGACGTGCGTTAACAATTTACATTTTTAACTTCTTCTTAAAAACTACAAGGCCAATTGTTCCCATTTTTGGTGTGAAGCATCTCTATGGTAAGAGGAATGTAAATTGTGAAATTGGTGGCTCTACCACCCCCAGCCAAATTTTCAAAAATCTTCTTCTCTGATCCCACACATGTGAGGAAAAAACTGATTGCATGGTTATGATGTCCATGAAGCCCTCTACCAAAATTGTGAAATTTATGGCCCCTGGGTCAGGGGTTCAGGCTCTAGGGTGGGGCCAATATGGTCATATAGTAAAAATGTATTAAATCTTAGAAAATCTTCTTCTCTACTCCCATAGATATTTGTTAAAAACTAAATACATGGTTATGATGTCCATGAAGCCCTCTACCAAAATTGTGAAATTTATGGCCCTTGGGTCAGGGGTTCAGGCTCTAGGGTGGGGCCATTATGGCCATATAGTAAAAATGTATTAAATCTTAGAAAATCTTCTTCTCTACTCCCATAGATATTTGTTAAAAACTAAATGCATGGTTATGATGTCCATGAAGCCCTCTACCAAAATTGTGAAATTCATGGCCCCTGGGTCAGGGGTTCAGGCTCTAGGGTGGGGCCAATATGGCCATATAGTAAAAATGTATTAAATCTTAGAAAATCTTCTTCTCTACTCCCATAGATATTTGTTAAAAACTAAATGCATGGATATGATGTCCATGAAGCCCTCTACCAAAATTGGGAAATTTATGGTCCCTGGTTAGGGGTTCAGGCTCTAGGGTGAGGCCAATATGGCCATATAGTAAAAATGTATTAAATTTTAGAAATTTTTTTTCTCTACTCCCATAGATATTTGTTAAAAACTAAATGCATGGATATGATGTACACGAAGTCTTCTACCTTAATTGTGAAATTTATGACCCCTGGGACAGGTGTTTAGGCACTAGGGTGGGGCCAATATGGCCATATAGTAAAAATGTATCAAATCTTAGAAAATTTTCTTCTCTACTCCTGTATATATTTGTGAAAAACTAAAGGCATGGATATGATGTCCTTGTGTTAAGTGGCATCAAATAGTATGTAGGTCATGGGCCCCAGGGGTGGTCCTGTCCCACCTCAAACAGGAAGTGCCAGAATATCTTGAAAATGGTTAAGAACCTTACCCCTAAACCATATATATTCTTGTTCCTTGTGTTAAGGGCCATCAAATGGTATGAAGGTCATGGGCCCTGGGGCTGGTCCTGACACCCTCTCAAACAGGAAGTGCACAAATATCTTGAAAACGGTTAATATCCCCACCCCTAAACTATATATATTCTTGTTCCTTGTGTTAAGGGCCATCAAATGGTATGTAGGTCATGGGTCCTTGGGGTGGTCCTGACCCCCCTCAAACAGGAAGGGCCCAAATATCTTGAAAACGGTTAATATCCCCACCCCTAAACCATATATATTCTTGTTCTTTCTGTTAAGGGCCATCAAATGATATGTAGGTCATGGGCCTCAAGGGTGGTCCTGACCCCCCTCAAACAGGAAGGACCCAAATATCTTGAAAACGGGTAAGAACCCCACCCCTAAACCATATATATTCTTGTTCCTTGTGTCAAGGGGCATCATATGGTATGTAGGTCATGGGCCCCGGGGATGGTCCTGACCCCCCTCAAACAGGAAGTGCACAAATAACTTGAAAACAGTTGAGATCCCCACCCCTAAACCATATATATTCTTGTTCCTTGTGTCAAGGGGCATCATATGGTATGTAGGTCATGGGCCTCGGGGATGGTCCTGACCCCCCTCAAACAGGAAGGGCCCAAATATCTTAAAAACGGTTAAGAACCCCACCCCTAAACCATATATATTCTTGTTCCTTGTGTCAAGGGGCATCATATGGTATGTAGGTCATGGGCCCTTGGGGTGGTCCTGACCCCCCTCAAACAGGTAGTGCCCGAATATCTTGAAAACAGTTAATATCCCCACCCCTAAACCATATATATTCTTGTTTGCTTTTTTGTTAGTTCACCTGATATATAGTAAAGGATCCCTGGAAACCACATGAATTTTGTGGGTCATCCCTATTCTATATGACAGCTTAGTTCGTTTGGGACACTTTATAATCGCCCCGATTATAATTACATCTTGTTTTCCCTTGCTTCTTCCTAATGGAGTTATCTTCCTTTGCTTGTTCATATTTAGTAATTAATCATTGAATATAATGTAATTATAAAGAAGTTGTATGATCAAAAGAGTTATGCAAGGCTTTTTATCATTTGAAACAAAAACAGTTTTTGAACTTTCAAAATAAACAAATAGACTTGTTAATAGTAAAGTAATAATTGGCTAACTAAAATCACTGATATAAAGGTAAAATGATTTTGGTATATATGCCAGATGGTGATTCTCAATGAATGTTGAATATTCAAAAACTGGAACAGGAGAAGTGAGTGACTCATGATGGCTTTTATAAAGCTGGTTTTTTTTTCGTTTGTTTAAATGTCCACAGGGAGAGTTTCTGTCTGCCCCGGGGGGATGGGGGATGGGAGGTTGTTTTAGATAAAACATGAATAATAGCCACCTTGTTATTATTATTAAATTATTTTCTATCAGAGTCTTGCACCTTTTCAATATCAGGTCATGCACTCTTTTATGATCACTTAAGTTTTTCGCTAAAATTATAGGTTTAATAGTCCTTTTTGAAAGATTTCAGGCAGGGAGGTGGTCGTCATTACAAATTAAAAATTTTTCTATTCCAGAATAAAACTTAATTAAATGCATATATGAGACTCCTTGACAAGTTTGTGTATGGGTTATGCTACTCTGGTGACCGTTGAGGCCTAATGGCCTCTTGTTGTAATTCATTGTACATGTAATTGAACTTATGACTAACATATCCACATTTTACTTCATTTTCTCTTCACAGATGCCATGAATTGTCTTCAACAACAACACATAATAGATAAAAAGACCCTAAATGTTCAGAAGTATGACCAAAATGACCCAAGTCTTTGGGAAATGGACAAGGCTCTAGTGACAGGTTTGAACCCTGTCACAACAGAAGACACATTGATGAATTTTCTGGAGCCTGCGGCTGGTGTGGAACTTAAAGATCTTGTGAGAGGGGCGAAAGAAGATGCAGCCATAGTAGTGTTTGCAGAAAAACCAGGTACTGTAGCAGAGAATTACCGGGTATAGCTTAAAGTTATAACCATTGGACATTGCATCAAAACCTAGTGAAAAAGAGAAACACTTTTGTCTTGGTTTTGATTTTGACCCTTTACTATTTTATGCAAGAAAAGAGTTTGATGCATAGCCATATAAATGTTATTTGCATTGATAATAGGAAAAAATGCTGCAAAGATCCAGACATTTGTAGATAAGTACTAGTAGGTTTGTTTGAATTTTCTTATTTTTATCATTAGATTTTGCAAAAATGTCCAAAAGGTGCAAGGAGAAAAAACTAGAAGGCAACACCTTATTTGTACAGATGGTGGAGAAATGTCGAACTATTTATGTCAAGGGGGTTGACAAGAGCATAACCTATGACCTAGTAGAGAATTTCTTCTGTAACAAGAGGAAGAGTGGAGGTGGAGATGTAGAGAAGGTGGATTACCATCCAGAAGATGGTTACTGTATTGTCTACTTTGAAAATCCATCAGGTAAGGTTATTATGTGCTTATTCATCTTGTTATCCCCTTACGCTCAGTATGAGAAACCTCAAAGGCTTTTGAAGGGGGCACCATGCAGGCTTGGCATATTTTTACATTCCAATTTCAAGAATGGAAGATTTCATAGTTATGTACTCAAAAAATTCTAATTCTTTATGGCTAGAATAATTAATTAATTTAAAAGAAAATTATGGGCTACGCATAATATGTTAAATACATACTGTAGCCCCTGATATTTGAGTTTGTGCTCAATGTAGAACATCTTTCTGTACGCATGCATAAAAGTTGTTGATACTGTTATCATAATGATAACGAAAAAATTATATTTTAAGCAAAGCTTGTTATGAGGAAGTCTTGGGAACATGAAGTTTTACTTCTTTTAACTATGAAGATTCTTCATGTCCTATTCTAAAAACAGAGTGTTTTACATGTATGTATTGGTATCAGGGATAGTCAAAAGACAACTTCCTTATAACCACAAGTTCTTTATGACTGCAGTAGTTCCTTGAAAGCAAATCACTGTACATATACAAGACATAGTGTACATTGTGAATTTTAAAGGTATGTATGCCGTTTTTAACGCTGTTTTTGCTGTGTTGGAAACCCGACCCAAACTTTGTCAGTGTGATGATCTGTATTTAAAAAAACACTGTGATGAATGCACAAGGTTATTCATGGGAATTGAATATTCTGGTTATTTCATGTAAGGAGAAATTTAAATGTCCTTATGCATATTTATAAACGATTCACATAAGTGTATATCTGTGCATGACTGCGGGAAAAGTAATGGAGAGGAACAGCATGGGGGAAGAGGAATGATAGCAAGATTGTTTACAAAATTAAATAGTAAAATACTTTTTTGTTGTTGAAAAAAAAATTATTACTTCAAAATTTTTGTTACGAAAGAATGACTATTATCAGAAAACCTGTAGACCACCATTTTAATTCATACCTGACCAGAAAATAGATAAAACAGACTGTCAGTATTACCACTCTCAGGGGCCCCTCAACTCAAAACATGCATTAGCCTGGTACCAGCATGCCGACCACGCTTTCGCCACGACTTCTTGTTTACATACTGAATAGGCTTGCGACATCACATGATCAGGTGATAATGAATATTTAAAGCTAAGGCATTTACTGACCGGGTCAGTCAATAAATTAATTTATTGGAAATTATGTAACTTTTAAATGCTTTTGAACTAAATTGTATACGGTAGATTGCAGAAAATTTCTAAATTATGAAGATTATCACACTGACAAAGTTTATGTCAGGTTTACAATATAAAATTACCAAAAACAGTGTTAAAAACAGCATATATACCTTTAATTATAGAAACATGAATACCAGTCATTTTTTTCAGATGCAAAAAATGCTGCAGCAAAAGAAAAGTTTACTATTAATGATAGAGAGATACAAGTACAGATGTATTTCCCTTGCCTGGGCTTGCCAGAACAACCAATAAATTGGGAAGACATGCCCTGTGTCTCTTATGAAGGCAATGAATATATTGTCAAGTTTGTCAAAAGCTGCCCAAAAGAATGTAGCCAGATTGAAGAGGCTTTACAAAAGAAGTTTGTCAAGGTAGAATGGCCAAAATTAAAGTCAGATTTCACTGTCAAGTTACAATGTACAGTTACCAAAGATGTGGAGAATGCAAAGGAAATTCTGAAAAGCTGGAAAGAAGAAGCAGAGGCAGAGATGGATAGAGATATGAAGAAATATGTGTGTCAAAAGCATTCTACAGTACCGGAGGCATGGCCAGCATTTCTGGCTCAGTTGAAAACATTGACCATTGATCAACCAGACAGAGTAGCTGTCCTTTTGGAAAAGAAAAATCACACGGTTATAGTAGCTGGCTATGAGGAAAATACTGAAGCCCTAACCCGGATAATTCTAGATCTTATCAAGACAGAGGAATCCAAAATTCAAAATCAAACAGAGAAAATAATGAAAAACGTACCCTTAGATTTTCATAAATGCCAGCAACTTTGGAAAACCCATTATGGTAAGAAATTGGCAAATGATTTTCCAGATCTTGATTTTCAAGTTGAAATCAACAAAAAAGAGGTGAATTTGACTGGAAAGCCAAAAGAAGTCAATGAGGCTCTGATCAAGATGCACGAGTATCTGATGAATACAAAGTCAAAGTCTTTGAACATTTCGAAAGGACGTTATGAAATTTTTCTGAAGAAAGAAGTGAAAGAAAGTTTTATTGCAGAAATGAAAGCTAAAGGCAACAAGGCAGTTTGGAATGTGACAGAAGACAAAGTTGAAATGACATCATCAAATTCGAAAATGGCTGATGAAGCCTTGGAGATCTTCAAAGAGTTTATTCCAGAGAAAAGAATTCAAATGAAAGACCTTGTTAAAGTTTTGACTATGCATGACTGGCAAGCTTGTGTAAAGGAACTAAGAGACAAACATGATGAGAAGCTGAACATTTCTTCTTCAAGCTCTGAAGTTTGTGTTACTGCTACTAAAAATATTTTTGAGAGCGTATGCAAGCAGATAGAACAAGTTCTGAAAATCTGTTCTGAGAAATGCCGCATTGATCACAAAGTTGTGAATTTGTCTCAGCAACAATTCAGCTACGTAAAATATTTTGGACAATATAAAATTGGACAAATCACAAATTCATCTACTTCAAAAGAGTTGGAAATTAAACAAAATCAGTCGGACTGTTCAATAGAAATTACAGGCAATGATGAAGATGTAAAAAAAGCCTATGAAAATTTGATGAGATTTATTAAACACCTTCGTGAAGAATCTTGCAGCATAAACAAACCTGGAGCTAAGGTGTTCTTTAACTCAAGTAAAGGTCGAGAAGCCATGAAGAAAGCTGGGAAAGAAACATCCTGCATCATTTTAAATAAAGAAGGATTAAGGCAGATTAAAGAGAATAGGGAGAGTGGATCATTTAGAGGCCAAAGAAGAACATCTTACAGTTTACCTATAAAAATTGCTGAATGCGAGTTGCAGTTTTCTGATAAGAAGTTCATTGTAATGAAGGGTGATGTTACAAAATTGAAAGTTGACGTTATTGTGAATGCTGCTAATGGAGACTTAGATCATTGTGGAGGTTTAGCCTTGGCAATATCTAGAGCAGGTCAGAAAAAATTAATTATTTACATTTGTTGTATTTGGTTTATGTGACTTTATCATCCCAATTTCTTTTGAACATGTATTTGTGTGAAAAAAATAATTTAATTTTATTTGTATTTGTATGACTTAAGTAAATCTGTTATGAATGCACTGATAATGAAGAGTTAATCTCGATCTTTATAGGAGGAAAACCTATTCAAGAGGAGAGTAGGACATACATTCAGTCCAATGGCACTGTTCCAGATGGTGAAGCAGTACCTGCTCAACCAGGTGAACTTCCATGTAAAATGCTGATTCATGCCGTTGGGCCAAAATGGAGTGGTGGAAGTCGTGATGAGGAACGTTTGCTCAAAAAAGCCATATTTAGATGCTTGGAATTGACAGACAATTATAAGCATTCTTCCATAGCTATCCCTGCTTTAAGTGCTGGTATTTTTGGATATCCAGTGGCAGAATCAGTGGAGACCATTTTGGGTGCTATCCAAACATACATTAAGACTAAAACATCTTCGATCAGAGAAGTCTACTTTTGTGATGTGGATGATACCATTGTCAAGGAATTTGTCAAATGTCTTAAGAAAAATTTTGGACTGGAAGTGAAGGAGTTAAATGGGAATGAACAGGGTTTGTTGTTTAGTGATAATCTTGTGAGCTGCACCAAATTTTACCCCAAATGATTTCTTTACAAAATTGAATTTAAGGTCAGATGCGACCTATCTTCCATTATTTTTATTTTGTTCCCATCTCTGCAATGTGAAGATTTCCCATACGTAATTCCAAAAATATATTTTCATGTTACATGGTATTTTTCTATTGGAATGTATAGTTTCAATTTAATATATACTATGACTTTATTAATAAGCATTGAATTGCATTTTGCATGCTTTTAAAAGAATATTCTAACTCCAAAAATAGCCTGGTAATACACCCTGAATTTTTGGGCATTAACAGGTTTAAATGCAAATAAGGAAGAAATATCTATTATGGAAAATTATTTAAAACTGAGGAATGTTGCATCTGTCCTTAACTCAACCATATTTATAATATTTACATTCATGATATGAAATGATAGATTAAATTAGTATGATAAATATTAAAATTTCAAGGCATGATTCGTTTTAGTACAAGAATCACCAGCTCAGAATGCAGATTCTGATTCAGAAGAAGAGAGACCCAGAAGAAGCAGGCCTAGGTCTAATAATGACAACTGTGAGATCAAGGTTATAAGTGGCGAACTGGCAAAAATGAGGGTAATACTATGTTTTTGAGTGTGCTTGGAAAATATTATTTTGGTGTAACTGAGCATATTACTTTAGGTGATACCTGAGCTCAGAGAAATGCCTCATGATACTTGTTTTTATCTTTGATTCAATATTTTACCAATTCAATGCCTTGAATAAAGGGATGTATTTGTGTGTACACATTATGTCAGGAATAATGACAATAATTGACCTATTGTGACTAAAGATAAACTATGTTCTGACAAAGAGTCAAACAGTAAATATGATAGAAAGACTAACACAGAAAGAGATTTAGCAAAATCAGTATATTGTATACCCCAAACTTTAAACTCTGCATTGAAAAACTCTAAGCATATTTGCTTTAATTAATGCACTCTGACAAGTTGTTTCATTAACAGGTTGATGTAATTGTCAGCTCCACTGACAAATCATTAAACCTCACTCTTGGTGCTACATCCAAGAGTCTGCTCCGGGCGGGGGGTGAGTCTCTGCAAGAAGAATGTAGAATGAAGTACAAACATGGCGTTCAACCAGGAGAAGTAGCCATGACCAAGGGAGGTAATCTCCACTGTAGGCAAGTGTATCATGGAGCCATTAAGAAGTGGGATCACTACAAAGGAGATTCACTCAGTGTGAGTATAGTGACATAGGTAGTGCATGCGGGTGGGCGAGGGAATATCCATTGTATTGATGTAGCAAGGAGACGACTATAAAAACATGTTTTTGAATAATTGGAAAACTTTGCACAAAATCTAGAATTACTCTTTGAATTAGAATTTGAAGAATGAAGTATTACATGTACCAATACAAGTTAAATCAGTGCAATTGTCTCTAAAACAGCTGCATTATAAAATTTGAATAACAGTCTGACAGTTACTCATGCATTAAGAGAGTTTTTTTTAATTTCATAGATAATGTTAATCCATTTATTTTTGCAATGATTTTATATTTGCTTTTATCACAATCACTTTCACATTACAGAAATTATGCCCACTATTTTTGGCAACTTAAAATTTTAATAATCCTAAAACAAAGACTTAAGTACACAAATAGATTAGGTTGCATATTTATCCAATTTTTGCAAAATCTGTGACCTGCAGAAAAACCCGTGTGACCAGTATATACAATATAACTACGTGTATATCATTTTCATAAACATATATCTACTATTTTCTACCTTTTTCAACCTTATAGAGGTTCACTGAATTTGTTGATAATTGCCTGCGAATGGCGGACAAAAATTTGATGAGTTCCATGGCGTTTCCAGCTCTAGGAACAGGAAGACTGGGTTATCCCTCTGATCTTGCTGCAAAGACAATGCTCAAATGTTGTAGAGATTTCCTCCGTCAGAATAGTTCAACTAGATTGAAAGAGATTATTTTTGTTGTCTATCAGGAAGATAAAGAAACTTTCCAGGTAATTCATGTTTTTTCAAGCTGTGTACTACATTAAAACATGCTAATAACAAAGTTCAAGGGAATTATTATTAGTTGTTAAATTAATGATATGTTTTAAGACTATACCAAGAATAAAACTGACTTTGCTGTAAATGTGAATCCATTAAATGTGTGTTTGCTGTACCTGTGCTTTTCTGTAGTTACATTTTATTACATAATAATGTCATTCTCTATACATGTAGACTTTTCAATCTATACTGAGTTCAGGGGATGAGAGTAGAGGAACAGAAGCATCCAGTTTCAGTTACCCACAGAGGCGAAGTATGGGTGGGTTAACCACACTTAATCACCTTCTTAAAACTCTTTAGCTTCTAGATCTAAATAAAATAAAAAAAGATCTTTCCTGATTATGACCTAGCTGTCATACAGATCATTGTTATTTCCAGCTGTTTCTTTCAGATCATGGTCGCAGAGACAAGAGTTTCAAGCTGAATAAACTTAGTGTTGAGATTCGTCAAGGGGACATAACCCAGGAGAGATCTGATGTTGTGGTCAACAGTGTCACAGAGAGTTTGGACTTATCTAAAGGTATGCACTTTATTCAATGATAATGACCAACGTATACACTGTAGCTTTTATCACTATTGCTGTTTCTTTTGTTTTAGGGTATCATTCAGTAACCTTAATCAAATTTTCAATTCCAGGTGCAGCCTCTAAGGCTATCCTAAAAGCAGCAGGAGACAATATTCAGACTGAGTGTAGAAGAGGAGGCAAGTCGTATATTTAAACTGACAAACTTAAATAAAGATATCAGTTCCCCATGCATTTACTAAATTCATAATTATTATTTAATCTCAGTATCGTTAGCATGGAAAAAAAAGATTTAGGCCAAAACAATTAATCTTTAGTTAAACTGAACATTGAACTGGAGCTCTATGGCCTTTCAATCCCATAAAGCTAAAGATTTGCAGCTATGCATACACCATAGTAAAAATAAATCTAAATCTTTGTTAACCCTCCCTTTCAAAATGGGTTGGACTCTATTATCTCTTCCTTTTTTAAATAAGTTGGACCCACCTTCTTCATGACTGAATGATAAGCATAAGCCAAAGATTCCTGTGTCTGTTGTAGGAATGTCCTTGTCAGCAGATGGCTATATTGTAACATCAGGAGGAAGAATGTTGTGTAAGCACATCATTCATGTGAAGGCTCAGAAATCAGCCGATGGGTGGGAGAGCATGGTGAACAAAGCTCTAGCTCATGCTGACAAGATAGGGAGTCAATCTATATCCTTTCCAGCTCTAGGAACAGGTAGAGAGAGAGAGAGAGAGAGAGAGAGAGAGACTTTTGTCTTAGTACATGAAGGAATACTACCTGGTATTAGTCAGAAAAATCATATTATTGTTTTGCTCATATGATATCAGTACATGTATATGTTGATTACTTTTAGGAATGAGAAACACTGATTCTGCAGAAATTGCAAAGGCCATGTTTACGGCCATGAGGAAATTTCAGCCAGTCAGTCTCGAGACAGTGAGAGTCATCATATTCCAGAAAGACATGGTCTCCATTTTTCTCTCTACCTTAAAGTCAATTCCACAGGGGTTCTTCACTCAAGCTAAGGACTTCTTTACAGGAAAGTTCAAAGGTAAGTTCCTTGAATTCAGATTAAGTGTGTGACAGATGTCTGTCTCCATTTATGTCTCATAAGAAATTTAAAAAAATGCTCTACTGATTGAATTTCCATTAAGACTGCATTTTTTGCTAATGCATGCATCAATATATAAATAGTGCCTGTTTGGGAGGGTACCAGTTGAAATTGACACCCCGAGAAAACCATTGTCAACCGACGCGAAGCGGAGGTTGACAATGGTTTTCGAGGGGTGTCAATTTCAACTGGTACCCTCCCAAACAGGCACTATTTATTTTATTATACTGAATGTCTTAATTTTTATAGCAAATTTTACTGCTTTTATATAGAAAAGACGTGAATTCTACGGCGAACCGTACGCGCATAATTAACGCGCATGTAACAATTCGTTCTATCGGCCCGTTGCTAAGCGTGCGAGGGAGAGAGAACGGATTGTCAACTGCGTCTAAACCAATCAGATTGCAGTATTTAACATGAAAGTATAATAACATATTTTGTGATACCAGCACTGCATGGAGATCAGCATCTCAGTTCTTTTTCAGGTGACATACATTATATCCATTCTTTTGTTAATATCTAAAAAATTTGGCAAATGTGGTTTAATTCTGAAACCTTTCAAGAATTTTTTTGCAATTTAAAAAGATTCTTATAACTTACAATACCAAGCAAAATTATTGCATTTTGTTTTTTTTTGTGATATGTAAAAGGGATGGAAAAAAGGCGAAATTTGGATTCTCACTTGATATACAGTATTGACTATGAGTATAACATCCTTATGTAATGGAATATAAAAGTGCTATAAAACTATGCCAAATTTATTTATAATGTTCATATCACTGGTAAAAGAAGTTTGGGAAAAAATTGCAAATACAAATTTGGGATTGCCAAAAGATTAGAAGACAAAAAATCATGACAAGCATCTTTGATCATTTGAGTACATGTAATAAGTAAAATTTTGGAAACAAAGTGTTTTTGCTTGAGCAACTTGAATTATATTTAAAATTCTATTAAATGATGCCATATGCGTGAAAATATGATAAATGCCAATGGTAAAGTTTGTGGATTTTTATCAATATTGATGTAGATTTTTGCGATGATGATGATGATACAAGCAGAGAACGACCTCAATACCAGCGACACCGAAGTGGTAACCGTGGTAGCAGGGGTCACATGCAACAACCAGTGGAGGAAAATGTCACATTCCAGATTCTGTCCAGCTCAGAAGAAAACATCAGAAAAGCTAAAAAGAGTCTGGATGAGGTGTACAAGTGCTCAGACATTGATGCTTCAAAGCAAAAATTGAATGACAGACAGGTGAGATGTGTTGATGGAATTTATTACCTGGTAATACATCTCTCTATTTTAACAATACAGTCAGCCTTCAACTTTAGGAATGCTCATTTTAAGGGGCTTAAATTTGCATCTTACTATAAATAGTCAAATATTTTGTATATAAAGGTTTGAGAATTCACAATGCCATAATTTTTAATGTATACTGTGTACATGTCTATTTGATCTAAACCCATAGTCATCCAGTATATCTTAAATTGCAATGATTTCATATGATCAAATTTACAGAAGGGTGCACTTTAATTTTATTTTGAAAAGAGTGAAAGGTTTACTATATTTTTTGCTCTAATCGTGAATATGCAGTAAGGACACAGTGAGCTAATGATAATTGAGTGAGAAAATGAAATGTTTCAGGGATTACATAGAATGGGTTTTGGTATTGCAGATAGATGCAATTAAAAGGATTGCAAAAGGAATCGATTGCCTTTTCACAGAAAGTAAAATTCTGTTAATGGGGCCTGCAAATGAAGTCAATGAGGCCACGGTGGACATTCTTAAATACTTGCATGAAGTGAAGGACAAGGAAAAGGCCCAGGCAATCCAAATGTATGTCAAATGGCAGTATGAAACGTCACCTGAAAAATGGATGACTTTTAGAGATGAAATCAACATGGAGATAGAAACGGCTTACAGGGAAACGAAAAATGCCGGTAGTTGTGTTGTCAAAGATAGAACAGGCACAGAATATGTCATTGATTTTCGAAAAATGGAGGAATATGAGAAAAGTAACTCTAGGAAGAAATACAAGATAAGAAGAATGGACAAGGCAGGTAGGCATTCCCTTGTGTGAACAGACATATATTCAAATGCATCTTCTCCAGTCAAGAGTTTCTGATCCGCTCTTTACATAAACCCTTGACCGAATAGGTAGAGTTTGATGGGGTTAGAAACCTCGCACTGTGGTTGGTGTCATAAAAGTTTGCAAGATCCAATAAGAAACGTTTCAAAAATGCATTGATCAATGTTGAGCTGTTGTCAAAGAATTTTGAGACAGACAACAGGTGCTTGAGGACAGGACTGACCACCCCCTCTCTTACCCCATCCCAAGTATCGAGACCCCTGGGACTTTACTCGTTTTTTCTTTAAATTATACTTTAATGACACATTTATAAACTAATGTATATATTAATTGCATAAAATTACATAAAACAAACATTTTGGAAAAAAATCATTTCCCCTCTTTATAATCTAGGCACACAAATGCTTTTTTAAGTTGTAGGAATGATAAGTTTTCAGGCATGTGTATTACATTGAACGATGAAAGAAGCCAGTGATTACATTAGTTACCAGACATATCAATATTATCTTCGTAAAGGAAAAAGAAGCTTTGCACTTTAACGATGACTGAATATATCTTTAAACGGTTATAACAGAAAACTTCACTTGCAGTTTATTGCAACATAGCATGATTTGTGATAAGCATGTAAACATCGTTTTTGATACATTGAAAAAGGATATGATTTCCTACTAATTCTTAATTTTCTTATATGTTAAATTTTGGCAACTTAACCTATTTTTACTGAACAAAGTCAATTGTTAAATTAAAGTCTCTGCACTCAAAGATTTTTTTTCTCCAAAAAAAGTAGCTTAATCAATTTGATGGTAAATGCATGCAAACCTTTATTGCATATATGTGTTGATATTACTAAATTTCAAGTCTGTTATATTTTAGTTGATATTGTTAATTACTAATCAGAAACCCTTACTACATATTTGTAGTATATAAAATATGTGCTTTAAAAATGGGCTAAAAGGCCGCACGCAATGCTACCGCTTTTTGGTTCTAAATCTCCCTATTTTTCACCACTGGAGGTTAACATGTATGATAATATACAACAAGGTTGCTAACTTTGTCTGCCAGCTGAGAGGTACTGCTGATGAATATTTGTTGAAATGTACTATCAAACTACATTTACTGGTAAAAACTGTAACCTTATGTCTTAGCCTGATAATTCCCTTTACTTGTTAATACATTTATTGCATAAATTGGGTCAATTTTCACAGACAAGTTGCAAGTTTTTTAACCGATCCATCTTCAGCGAATGGAAGTGGGGCTCTCGCCAGATGACGCAATCATTAACCCGCATATGTTTTGTCTGTTCCGTCAAGGGTTTATGTAGAATGGAGTGGATCAGAAACCCTTGACTTGGGAAGATAATTCAAATGTGGTGATCATGCATTGTTTATTGAATGATATTCCTCAGATAATGATAGTTTTAGGTCAATGAGAGAGATTGGACAGTAAAAAGCATGGATATGTTAATGCTGAACTTATAATAATTTTTTTTAATACAATAACTCTTCAAATTCAGAGTTATGACTTACTGGTATGTAGATTACGCTATTATGTATAGGTGGGACATCTGTTGGTTTGCCAGCCAAATGGGCTCACATGAGGAGTGATCAGACAATGATGGAAGTCAAGCTGTCACCACATGACAGAGAATACAAGGATGTACTAGCTCGGTTCAATGCCACCAGTGGTGGTTCTGTTTCCATATCAGAGGTAATACATGAATATTCATTAAATGGATATGCATAGTATAATAAAACATGTAAGACATATAAATTACTGTAACACAATTGTGCAGTTGACCATATTTTGTTTGTTTACAACCATGAAAGAAAATTGACCCAAACATCAAGGGGCAAGGGTTGTCCAAGAAGGGATGCAAAGGACATGCATAACTAACTATTATATCAATTTATATATAATTTTTTTTTACAAAAGGAGCAGTGTAAACCTTGGGCCTATTGTTTAAGGTTACATTTACACACTCTCTCATATGTTGTGGGAGACTTGCAAAAAGCCCAATGTCCTTACTAAGAAAGGGGTACAACTAAGGACACTTTTCTGTGCCTACAGAGTATCTCTAGTGTACCTATAAATAGAGGTATACACAAAACGGACATTACCTCAACTGTACATTGTAGTTAGAAGACAAATTCTCACGCTAAACTTCCAGGCATATGCATGTTGACATTAACTTTGAAATGAGTGTTTCTTCTTATGATATGGCTTAGTTTTGTTTTTAATTCTAACAAATAAACTGCAATCGCCATTTATTAATTGCAAATTATGTACAATGAATATCTTATTTACTACCGAAGTATGACTTGTCTTTACCTTGTCTGAGACTTGTAGTTTTTAGTAGCGATTAAAACTCTGTGGGATAAACTTTAAAAGAAATGCTGTATTTCTTATTTAAAGAAAATAAGTACACACTGATGTCAGCGAGGTCAAAGTATATTATTGGTCAGAAGTATTAGTAAAATTCACAATGATTTGGAAAGTTAAACATTTTATATATTAAGCTTCTTTTGAGGGTCTTACACCTGCAATAAAATATCCCATCAACAAAATGATATCATTTTTAAATGTAATTTTTTTTATGTTATTTTACTTTCATGTTAAATACTGAAATCCGATTGGTTTAGATGCAGTTGATATTACCCTTAGTGTTGGCAACACACTTGGCAACGGGTAACAGAACGAATTGTTACATGCTCGTAAATTATGCGCGTACGATTCACCGTAGAATTCACATCATTTCTATGTAAAAGTAAAATTTTTTCTAAAATTAGGACATTCAGTATAATGAAATAAATAGTGCCTGTTTGGAAGGGTAACAGTTGAATTTGACACCCCTCGAAAACCATTGTCAACCTCCACTTTGCATCGGTTGACATTGGTTTTCTCGTGGTCTCAATTTCAACTGTTACCCTCCCAAACAGGCACTTTTTATATATTATGTTCTCAAAACAGCCTTGCATAAAATTGATTAAAATGAAATCATAACATATATCTAAGAACACAGATGATCCATCAGAACTGATCCATTTTTATAGTGATTTATTAGAGCTATATATTTTTTAAACCCTTTTTTTCGCTATGTTAAAAACCAGACCCAAAGTTTTTCAGTATGATATAAAGATGCATAAAAGAAAATTTTGTGGCAAATGTGACAGATTATTTATTTGTAATAACTGGGAACTAAGGTTATTTAATGTAATGAGAAATGGATCTTATGCATGTTTATAAATGATTCATGTATATACATTTGCACAATTGTGTGGGAAAAGTAATTGAGAGAAACAGCATTGGGGAAGAGGTATGACAGCAAGTTTATTTACAAAATTAAATACATTTGTAGTTCGAAAATACTTTTCTGACATGGGACAAAAAATTTAAAAGTTACTCATTTATTACTTTTCTTACGAAAGAATAAATGATATTAATATCAATAAACATACTGTAAGGCATACACCACCATTTTCACACCTGATCAGAGAATAAATAGAACAGAACGTCAATATAATCATTTCAGTGGCCCTTCAACTCAAACATTTCTCATGTATGTCATTTTCTTTCTTTTGTCCCCGAATGTGTTGGCCCACAACCAATATGCTTCCAATCGACTTCTTCTTTAATAAATATATACTATATATATATACTGGAAAAGCTTGTGACATCATATGATAATGAATATTTCAAACTGAGGCGTTTGAAATGTATAAAATTTATAGGAAATTATATTCATTACTTTTAAATACATTTGAATTAAATTGTATAATTTGCAGAAAGTTTATAACTTACGGTATGTGGCTTGATAAAAAAACAATTAAAAGTCAAAATGCCTTTCCATGACCAAATATTTATGGTATCTATGGAGATCTGAATCATCCAATGTGAATTTAAATGAATATTTTTGGAGAGTGCATGTTGGCACACACTTAATCAAATATTTGTTTTGAAAAAAAAAATTAAACTAGTTTATTACAATGTAGAAATTATCTCGGAAGCTAAAAACACAGATGTCTGCCTCTTATGAGGTGAAAAAAATTGTAGAGGTTTGATTTCGTTTACAGATTACAAATTCAAAGTCTGAATGGAGGTCTAATTAAAACTGTTGAAGATATTATTTAAAGAAATCATTAAAGATTAAAAGTTATAAGGATAAGATGAAAACATCATCACATTCCTTACTGCAAGATAAAACATATAAAGAAATTAAAGTAAATATTATGATATTATATGATATAAAAAGAAGATATTGTATGACTTTTGAATGTTGTCATTTTTTTAGTATCTTGAAATTGTTACTTTACTAACTTGAATTGGAAAGATTTTAAAAAGTTATTATTAATAAATAAATTGTAATTATCTTGGAATTGAGATATGAATATTTATGGTAAAATGACAACTTCCAAAGTAATGATTTTATATAATGTAATATTTTTTTCAACACTTAATTTGACCTCCTTGGCTTTCATAACATGTAAAATCAGCATGCTAAGTGCATGCCCTCTGAATGAGAAGGAAATGTATATTAATCATAAAAATCACCTTACAGGGAATGCATTTTTCTTAATGCTAGCAATCTGTGTTAAAATTAAAATGAACAATTGATATGAACAGTACTGAAATGAAATTTCTAAATGTGACTTCTCATAGTCAAAGTTGTTTTCAAACTATTAGATTATTATGTAGAATTTTGAAAAAAATTGTCATGACTTGAGACTAAAAACTTTATGCAAGATCCTTTGTGCTGGTTAATGAAGGATACGGTTTGGATTATTAATTTTGCATCAAAAATATATTAACATTTTTTCCTTTCATCAATTGCTAAAATTCATCTCTTACTCGAGATTATAACTAATTAAATGTACAAGAATAAACAATTTAACTTTAACATGAATTTTTATAACAGTACATGTATTTGAAAATAAATAGGACAATCTCGTGCAGCATGGGGAAAATATTGGTTTTGAATTATTAATTATTAGTTCTAATTGAAATAATTATAATCCTTATTTGATATCACTCTGATGCGGTGTTCTCTAAATTAGATAAGAAGAGTTCAGAATCCATCCCTGTATCAACAATATGCTGCTAAAAGGAAAGAAATTAGCATCAGGAATAAAAAGGAACCCGAGCAATGGCTATGGCATGGAACATACCCCGAAACAGTGGATAAGATTATAAACAATGGATTCAACCGAAGTTACTGTGGCAAACATGGTAATTTGTGCTCTATGTTTAATTAACTAAGATGTATTCAAAGATTTTACATATATTCAAGAACCATTTATACTGATTAGCTGGATGCTCATGGCAATTTTTAAATCATACTATATACAGGGTTATTTTCGCCCCGTGTTATTTTCGCCCTTCTTCACTTGCAAACGGTTTCGCCCAGTCTTGAATTTGCCCAAACAAAATTGTGTTTAAAGAGAGATTATCTGAGACATTGGAATTCGCCCAGTCTTAAATTCGCCCGCTTACAACGAGGGCGAAAGGAGCAAAAATGAAATGGGGGCGAATATTTCCCTGTATACAGTATTAATCTTCATGAGAAGAAGAGCTCATACATATACAATTTATAAAAATATTGGAAAACAGTCTAAATCTGAAGCTACATAATGTCATTGTTTCCTAAAATATTTAAAATGTAGTCTATTAACCTGTATGTACTGAAACTAGAGGCCCATGGGCCACATCGCTCACCTGAGAAACGAGGTGTGATAAAATCAGCTTAATGGAGTCATAATACAAAATATCTGGACAATGTGGTATAATACATGTTGATCATGCATAAATAAAAATTCATTTTCCCCCTGAATATTCTTATGTTTATTACCAAGTCCCTTTTCTAACAGGATGATTATATAGTCATATCACATGTTGAGCATTGTAGTTCTAAAAAAGATCCAAAACAATTGTTTATATATGGGATATAAACCTACATCAAATTCTGAACCCCTTGTAAGGCCAAAGAATCGTCCAGGGGCCAGAGTCTAAACAATTTTAAAGAATCAGCAAAATGTCAAAATGTTTGCATATATAAGTAAAACCATATGTGATAACATTTCCATTTTTGTGAGTAATTAAAATGTTTTCCTTTGTACCATTGGATCCCCAATGTGGCCCCACCCTACTTCTGAAAATTTTGATTTTAACGTATTTGAATCTACACTATCTGAAGTTGCTTCCATAAAAGTTACAACTTTTCCGGCTAAAAAATGTTTTTTTTTAGAAGATGATTTTTAAAGATTTATCTTTACATGTATATATTCATATGTAAAAATTTGCCCCCACCCCCGTTGTGACCCCATCCTAACCCCCGGGATCTGAACACATTTAAATTAACCCTACATGATGATGCTTCCACACAAGTTTCAGCTTTTCTGGCCAATTGGTTTCTGAGAAGAAGATTTTTAAAAAAATTTACTCTATATTTTCCTATGTAAAAATTCAACCCCCATTGTTGCCCCACCCTACCTCTGGGGGTCATGTTTTTCACAACTTTAAATCCTAATTACCTGAGAATACTTCCACACAAGATTCAGATTTCTTGGCTGATTAGTTTCTGAGAAGAAATTTTTAAAGATTTTTACTCTATATATTTCTTTTTAAACAATCAACCCGCTCCCCCCCATTGTGGCCCCACCGTATCCCCGGGGGTCATGATTTTCACAACTTTGAATTTACACTATCTGAGGATGCTTCCACGTAAGTTATAGCTTTCCTGGCTGATTGGTTTCTGAGAAGATTTTTAAAGATTTACTCTATATATTCCTATGTAAAATTCGACCCCCATTGTGGCCCCACCCTACCCCCGGGGGTGATGATTTTCACAACTTTAAATTTACACTACCTGAGGATGCTTCCACATAAGTTTCAGTTTTTCTGGCCAAATAATTCTTGAGAAAAAGTTTTTTGAAAATTTTACGAAAACTTTCAATAATTTCTAATTATCTCCCTTTGTAAAAGGGCATAGTCCTTAATTTTCACAACTTTGAATTGCCTTTGCAAATGCACCTAGTTTTGTTGAAATTGGCCCAGTGGTTCTGGAGAAGATGTCGTAAATGTGAAAAGTTTACAGACAGACGGACAGACAGACGGACGACAGACAAAATGTGATCAGAAAAGCTCACTTGAGCTTTCAGCTCAGGTGAGCTAAAACCCCTGAGCAAGTCAATTTTCAAGCCATCTATATTGATGCTTTGTTTTCAAATAATACCCAGCTTGCATGTTTCACATTTGCATAATAATTTGTTTGTAGATGACGATGACATATATTTGATAGTTAAAAACAAGATAATTAAAGTTTTGAGTATATTTATTGCTGGCATAGTTGCTTTTATGACGAAACTCACTCATTTTACAAACACATATATTAAATCAGTCATTTTCCTTTTAAGGGACGTCTTGTGGAGCTGGCGTCTATTTTGCTGTGAGTGCGTCATATTCACTCGGTTATTGCAGGGCAGATTCCAGAGGACATAAGCACATGTTCTCGGTCCAAGTAGCCACCGGAGATGTTTGTCAGGGTCATGGAAGTATGCTCGTCTTGCCGCCAAAACCAGGGGCTGGCGGTCATGTGACTTACGACTCGGCGTCGGACAACCCTTCCAACCCTGTGATGTATGTGATATTTCATGACAGCCAGGCCTACCCAGCATATCATATCATATTTCAATGATACAGAAATGGTCAATATTCCACAGAAATAGCAAAACTTTGTAACCATTCATGCTTATATATCTTCCCCAGGCCTGCTTTGGACTTGAAAGCATTCCAAGAATCTAGTGCTGTTTGTTTTAAATCATTCGTGCAATTTAAAATACTTGACTGTGATACATCTTACCGTAATTACTACACATTATGTATATGTATAATGTTTGAACATGTGTGGTGTCTTGCAATTTTGTTATTTTGATATGAAATTTTGATTCTGTAAATAGAGATATTTGTTGATTATTTATTGTGACATTTTGATTATTGTATTTGAGTTCAATAATAATACGAGCAGTAAATTTGTTCATCAATGTAAAAAATACAGATCAAAGATTGAAATTTTTAAAAGGAACTTAAACCTGAAAGCAAGTAGATGTGTTAAATTACACGTAAAACCAGTATATTTTTGGAGAAACTATGGTGTGTATGATTCTTGGGAAAAAAGTTAATAATTTTTTTGTTTCCCAATGTATAAATTAAAATTTGAATAATGAAATATAATTTTCAGTGGAAATGTAATACAGGTCTTTATTTGTGCGCTCGTTGGAAGTAAATAAAAAAGGAATACAAAAGAAATACGAATGTGTTATGTTTGTGTCGAATTCGAAGTTGTACCGGTACTTATCTGAGCCTTTCATAAACTGCCTTTCTCTTAAACTTGTTTGAAAATATTCATATTAATGAGAATAAAATTATTCGACAATGTTCAGATAAAAATCGAAAGAAAACATCGGATACATGATAAATAGTTACATGTACTTTTAAAAGAAGAAATATATTTGTTACACGATGTATGATTTTGTTAATGGATGATAAAAAAGTGTAACAATTATCTGAACATTTGAACACAAACAATTATCGTGTTAAGAATCTTATTCAATCTTAATTTTTTTTTGGATATAATCAGTAAATATATATATACAAAAACAACATAAAATCTCCATGGATTACTTCACCACGGTTTTAATGGACTGAACTGACTGTTGTCTGATGGCGGGAGGAGACGACTGGAGAAAAAATGGATAAAAATATTGTGAAAATATTTCTAAAACACTTATTGAATTCCTTTATGTTGGAAATTACAAAGTAGAATGCATGTTTTCTGTATATAAAAATATGAAAAGTCAATAACGCATTGTAATAGAAAAGTATTTATACCCGATTAATCTCCCCTGATCTTTTTTCCTCTTTTGTATTGGAATAGCCGAGTCTATTGGATAAGCTCTGCAAAAGATCGTTAGAGTCAGATAGATGCAGTGTTAAAATATCTGTACAAGAGTATGTTTCATTACCCAAATTATTTAAAGAAAAATGACAATTACATGTACGATATCATTAAACTTTTATTTCTAAATACATGTAGTTACATTTCGTCGCCTTCGTCGTAACATGGCGGAGAATGTGTAAATGATGGGGTTCAGCGCTGAATTAATAGGAAGGACTACGACGGTCACCCAGGCATAGACCTTGGACGTGCCCATAAATGTCAGAAAACCTGTTTAAAGAAAAAGCAATTTAATTTAGTACATTCGAAGAAATGAATTGTTTGTGAAATACAAGGCATCTTTAGAAATAACTGAAGGCGGAATTATATATATTTTTTTTCGATGGCATACGAATTAATGGTTCATCTCATATTTCTCATCGGTTTTGAATGATGACATTAATCTTTGTGTGAAATGATTTATCAACTTAAAGTTCTGTAACCCCATCCCCAAATAATGTATGTATTATAATATTTCCTTACCAATCACTCCTATTGGAATCCAGCAGAACATGTCTGTTACAGCGACTGCGATAAGGGTCTTTGCAAGATTAATTTCTCTGCTGTTTTGTGTTTTGTGATGTGAGTTAACTTCTTTCCCCATTCGAACAACATCAGCAAATATGACAAACTGTCCTAGTAGAATACCAATGAAAAATACAAAATTGGCTCCAATAAATATAATCAAAGAATATTCCCAACCGGGTTTTCGGAGAACGGACAATGGTAATGATATACATATTCCAGAACTAGAATAGTAACCATCAAAGTAATCGTTTCCAAACAACGGTGTCAAAGCCAGAAGAAGAGAAACGAACCACACCAAGATGGAAACAAGTCTGGCTATACAGGTGTTGGTTTTGAATTCTGAGAAAGGGAAACGGATGATGAAAATTCTGTCAATCGTTATACAGAGTACAAAGAGGGCAGAAGCCTCACTGGAGATAGTAGCCAAAACTCCTGCAAAAGTACAGGCAGCACTGTGTCTCCACGATTCGTCCTCAATTCCGTAGCGACCACTGAAGGTTAGATTGGCACCAGCTATGAAGTACAAATACACTCCCATCAGAAAATCTGCGAGTCCCAAATTCAAGGAATATATAGCAAAAGACGTTACTACTTTTGGTTTCAACACCAAAAATCTATAGAACGGTCCTATTACATTTCCAAACACCGCTAAAAATGCAATGTACCAGATGATAATGCTGAGAATAGGGGTGTCAATCAAATTTTGACAAGAGGATATTTCATTTACTGGAGCGGAGCATTGAATCTTGCTGACAGCTTTTGGTTGAGCACAACAAAATGTGTAAGAATCTACCTGGAGATACTCTATATTTATGAGACCATCAAACATGCCTTCTACTACTTTTAAATTGTTATTATAAAGGTAAAGATATTTGAGATTTGTTAGACGAAGAAAATGGTTGCGACCTAGGTCCGCAAGTTTGTTGTCTGATAGGTCAAGATATACCAGTTTTAATAAAACAAAAAATGCCCTTTCATGTATAAAGTGTAACCCGTTATTACGAAGTTTCAAATATAAAATATAAGGAAGATCAACAAGATCATTTTCGTCAATGCAACAAATGTTATTATCGGAAAGATCCAAGTATTGCAATTGACTATCGGATGCGCTGAAATCGGATGAAAAATTCATTGTACTTATTTGATTACTTTGTAAATGCAAGATTTTAGTGTAATAATTAAAATGCCAACTTTTCAGTTTGTTATAACTGAGATCCAAAGTAATTGCATTGTGATAGAACGATGGCTGCTTATCCAGATCACAATAACTGAAGTTTAGAACAAGGCATTCAAATAGATAGATGTATGGGAAGGAGATAGTATTGTACATTTTCACGTTTACACTGTACAAAATTGCCGGTATGGCAAATACAACCGAACTTGCATCAACGTAAATTTCAAACGTATGCTCTGATTTGGACGATAATTTAATTTCAGTAAACGAGCTTTGAATAAAACGAACCGATCGAAGATAATCTTTGGTGTCGTCAATGACCAGTGTTTCAATATTACTTTGCGTAATTTCTAGAGTTTCTATCAACACCGCCTGGTTAATAGTTAATGTCATCATTTTACAGTTGTTCACCGTAAGATGTTTAAGATTTGAAAAACCGTTGTCAAACGTGACATGCGACGTTTGATAATCATGCAGGATTATTGAAGTGGCATAAGTCGGAGCATCGTGGGAGGAACAGTTAAAAGACAGCCCAGAACAAGAGCAACTAGCTGGACATACTATTGAACATTTGTTTGAGGAGTTCAATGCGCAATATTTCCCATCATCGCAGAGATTCATTCGAGGGAAATAAACTGTTCCTCCCTCTACATCACTTTCATACACATCTGCAATTATGTTAACGGAAACTGTGTTTGTAGAACTGCTGTTTTGATTGCAAAGGGTTGATTTTGCTGTAAACTCTGAAATTTACCAAAAAAATATAATTATTAAAAATGATTCAGAGGAATGATGTAATATTAAATATTGTATAAAACTATGTTGTCATAATTATTATTTTGTATGACATTTTGAAACAAAAATTTTTTTTTAAAGATGGCTGTATGGTCATGGCCATTAAAAAACAACACATCTCTCTTTTAGATAAAGAACTCTGTATAAAATACTGAAAAAACATTAAATTTGAAAATCTAAAATATTTTAATTTCTTCTTTTACTTATTAAGTATCCAAAGGTTATAAAAATATTTTTGAAATAGCATTTTATTTTTTTATAAGAAAATTAATTTGATGGGTAATTTATTGACAATCCAGCCTCCTTAAAACAAAACCGCACTTACCACAAAATTGTTCATCCTCGCCACCCAAACAGTCAGCTTTGAAGTCGCAAAGTTTGTATAACGGAATGCACTCGTCTCGATTTTTATTACAGCGAAAGTCATCACTTGCACATTCATCTACAATGAACCAAAAAAATTTTCTTAATCTCTCTCTCTCTCTCTCTCTCTCTCTCTCTCTCTCTATATATATATATATCGGAAACTGAATATACGTTTTACGATTAGTGTTGTTAATTTTTTTTCATTTTAATATATATATATATATATATATATATATATATATATATATATATATATATATATATATATATATATATATAATGTACTAATGTATAATGCACTAATCCAAATGCCTTTGTAGTTAACTCAGATCAAAAATTAAAAATACGCAATTCAGTTTATAGCATTTATTTATCAAATGCTCTATTTTTATTGTAACAGCTACATGTCTAAGTAAAGGAAACGTTCACGAAGGTCATTTTGAATGCACTGTAGTCATTAACGAACATCTATTTTTCGTAAATAAATAGTAGTACCTGATCTCATATTCCGTAATCATTTTATACACGATGCATAATCGTTTAATTTTTTGTTAACATATTTTGCGTATTGTCCTAAAACAAAGTGTTTCACCAATTAAAGATTATCAAATATATACCACAGATATACCATCAATTATGATTCGTAATATTTATTTCGTCAATGGAGGTAATATGCCGTTCTTGAAGCGCATTTTCCGTACATACCACCATTTACATTCCCTTTCATTACATACATAGATTTCATCAATTATTGTCCTTTTACCAAATACTGTGGTTTCATTAATATTCAAGGGTATCAATTTTCGTGGATAAAGTGAAAATCACAGTTTCAAGGATACGTAAATTCGTGGCCAATGACCCTATCAATACAAAATGATAATAGAAATTGCACTTCAATGAACATTTAATTTCGTGGATCAAGTTAACAACGAAATCCACGAAAATTGGTATTCAACGAATATTGATGAAACCACAGTATAGTGCTTACCACATACTCCGTCACTGATAGAAATGTTGTAGACAAACGTTAGACCAGTCGAGAATTCATCATACAATGCTCGGAAAACAATCTTGAAAGTATAAGAACAAAAATTAATTCGAAAATTCTCTGTTGACAATAATATTGTGGTTTTACTGTTGTGATAGAGAAAGTAAAGGATATTTTTTATTTATTTAAATATACTATTAAAAGACAAACCTTGAATTCGACGCCCAATGGCAAAATAGACGAAGATCTGCTAAATTTAACCGCCGGTGACGATGAGTGTGCTTTGAGTATATGGCGAAGATCGTAGGGTTCAAAATAATCCGTGATGTAAGCGGCCACTAGCGTGGCTTCCCCTAGTACAAGATGGCTGTAGTAAAGACAACGATGGTGCAGAGAGAGTGGGATTTTCACACTTACAATATCACTGACCTGCTGTGGTATCTTAGAACGAGGCAATGACGTCGTGGCCAGAACGTATATGTCTTCATATTCACGAATTATTCTGCTAACGTGCTCAGAAAATCCCACATCTGTAGAAATAAAAAAAAGAATGTTTTGCAATTGGTATAATAATTGCGTTTTTATTATTTTTTAAAAAAAATAGGTCAAAGCTAGGTAGCATTTGATTTGAGTTTACAGCACACAAAAACTAGCTTCATTCAATATCGGTTAATTGATAAAATTGTTAGATGAAAAAATGACAATGACGTCAACCATCTCAAAAATCCAGAAAACGAAATACAAATTTAAAGCAGAGCAACACGGACCTCCAAAAAGATAGAGGTGGGATCAGGTGCCATGGAGGAGTAAGCATCCTCTGCTGACCGGTCACAATCGTAATTAGATAATAAATAAATATTTCATTGTTAAATATTAGATAAAAAGCTCCTGTCCACGTAATTATATCTTACCGATATAGTTAATGGATCCAATTTGTCTTGGAGTCCATGTGTCACCGTCTTGGAAGCGAGTTTTTAAGATACAATTGGTAAGCTCGCCATTTCTACCACATATCAGCATGTATCTGCTCAGATAGATTACTGATGCATGCCCTGTCCACCCACAGCTACCTTTTGAGAAGTCACACATTTCTAAATAGGAGTAGAATATAATAATTGCGGTAAAAATAAAATAAATTTTCAAACAATTGTTAGAATAATAATTTCGAACTCAGTGATACTGAACATCCCCATTTTAAATGCTGTCCTGCAGTTAGTTAAGTTTCCTTTAAGAAAGGAGTCAAGTTTTTTTTAAACACATCATAGAACATTTTTTTACATTGCCAAATACTTTCACTAGATAATTGTTTTGTATACATGTACATGAATTTTTCATATCGGCAAAATCATAAATAATCATGCATGAGCTATTTCTCAAAGACACGTATTCTGAAACTTTGATTTTTGTCAAGAGATACTTAAAAATGCTTTTCTTCCACACTTCAACTTAATTGGACAGAAATATTTTGTTACATATTCTGTAGAAGAAAATTATCAAATAACAATGAACGTGAGCATAGAACAGATTACATGTATATATTTGGCATCGACTTATTAATATAGAATTAACAGCTTATATTACGGACAAGTGTGAATATCTTTAACATCAAATATCGAATTATTGCATTAAGTTTCTCATCACCCATTCTGTTTTCAGTACAAGGAAGCGATACGGGACACGTTCTTGCGTTTTATGTGGTGTCTTTTTCCCCCACAGGTGGTGTTTGACTTTAAGGCGAACATTGGCAAATGTACTTCTTTCGTACTGACTGAGCAATGGAACAGCTTCCTGGTTGTTTCGTATTGATTCTCAATCGAAAATTTTATGGAAACAAAAACCATATTCCGACTTCCTTGGAACTGATTCCTTTCTGTCAATACTATTTTCAATATTTTCTTCCTTTAATGATACAATATGTACAGATTCGTGTGGATTTAAAAACTAGCATTTTCTTCTTTACAAAATCTTTTAAATAATAATTAATTTACTCTGTTGTTAAATATATGTACTTTTAACAGCTTGTATTTAATCAGTATAATAACTTTGTTCGATATTAATTTTTTCCTACAATATTTAATTTCTTTGGTTTTTTTTTATTAAACTTTCCAGTTGCGAATAATTTTAATTATATTAAGTGTATATGATTTTGTATTATCGGAAGGTTGACAACAATATATGTTCATGATATTTGGTAAAAATCCTTAGTCGATTTCATTACTGACATCATTTACAATTTCATTCTATGTCGTGTTTTTGCAACTTTTTAAACCTGACAAAATCAGAAAACCGATTCATGGAGATGATATGTACAATAAAAAAATACTATCTTTTTTGTCATTCGCTTTTGTCTTTTGTCATGATTTTCAGCATTAATTGTTCTTAATTCCTTTAAATGAAATAATGATCAAACCTGACTGAATATAAGAAAATCGATCAAACTAAAGAGGGGAAAAAAGGTTTTCACATGTTTTGCAGTAAGTACTAAACATTTTCAATACTTTCCATTTACTTTATTCATTTTGATATGAACCGTTTAATCAAGGTCATCAACCTGACGTTACTTATCAGTTGCAATATCAGTCATTTCAGCAATTAAAGACTATATGTGGCCATACAGTTCAACAGCACAAGTAAAAAGTAACCATAAATACTGATCGCCATTACAATTTCATGAACGTTTGTATAATGCCAATTAATTTTATGATGTTAGGTATTTAAAGGTTGGAGAGTTAAAGAAATCAATAAATTTTCTCTTAATGCAGTTTTATTGTTTATGATATAATATTTTTTTGTAAAAAAGCATGTTCTTCACTTATATATTGGTACGAACATTTTTTTTTTTATATTTACATTTTTATTACTCTGTTGATATATTGATATCCAAAATAAACAAATTTAAACAATTGCAATTGCAACGATTTTAAATTAAATGCTTTTAGAAACACATGAATTGGGATAAAACGAGCGAATAAGACATATAGAAATAGTATTGACCATTTAATTTCAGCAAAAAGAAGCGCAATTCTTAAAGCAAAATACTGACTTGCTGTTCTTGTGTAGATACAATACAATAAGACAAAAAATGATTTATTCAATGTTATCTTTAGAATAGAAAATTTACATATTATCGACACTCAAGTTTTGCTATGGGGAGATAACTCCATCAGTATTGCAGAAAATGAAAATTTATTTTTTAACGTTCAGCTATTTTTAAAGAGATCTGGACGGTTTTCACATGTATAAGATTAGATATAAACATTTATTATACTTTTCTTTTACTTTTGTCGATGTATATCTACTTTGTATAACTGCAAACAATGGTATTTTATTATGACCTTTGATAATGTCATTTTTCGTATAATGTTAATTTTGTGTCAAAATTTCATAGGAGAGGGCGTTATAAGTTTCCAGAACTTGTGCCCGATCCTTTTGTATATACCATCTTTACAATAAAATATGTTCAAACCAATAAAATTACAACATGAATCTCAAATAATTCAAAGCCAACTCTAGCAGGGAAAAATCTAAGGTTTGGCAAAGTTGTCTTTTTTTAGCACCTCAACCATCACCCTCTTTTAAAAACCCAATATAATATGCTTAACAAACGTAATTTTCGCTTAGTTAAGCATATTAAGCATTGTTATAAGTTTAAAGTCATGCCTGTACATTCTAATTCAAAATGTGCGATGTTATGCCAAAATATTATCATTCCGTCATCACATATTCATACGTCAGCTCAACTGATATAACTTTAACCCTAAACTTTGCAATTACATTGTGGTAATGTTTACCTTTATTCCATCAACACTATGTACGCGATGTACTCCGTAAGAAGATTTTCATTATCATGATAGAAAATTATCTTTAATTTTGTCTTTCTCGTTTTCTATATAGTTATGTTTACACTCAATATAATTTGGGCTAAATTAATAAAAATTGTCCATCATAAACATGGCAGGTTACCTAGCTATTACTATTTATCGTCAGTTTACCATTAGCATAAGAAGCAAGATAAAGTCTTGGGCGGTTGTTTGCAAATTGGCTTTATGGAATACTAACTTTTTCTCATGATAAGCTGCTTAATATATTTTTTTAAATATCAACCCGAAACAATCCCGTTCCCTTAAGAAATAAATATCAACTGAAGTTAACTTAAAATCTCTTTTCCATAATATTTAAAATTTTCTGTGTCTTTGGAATGTTAAGTCAAATTGTCAATTTAGTTAATAACGATGACCTAGAATCACTTATTATGAAAGGACCAAAATTTAGGGAACCTAGATCCTTCACATGGCGTTGTAATTTTAATACATATCATGAATGCTCTTGAAGATTACGCCAAGCGATGGGCAAAATCTGAAAAAGAAGACCTTGATACCTTGTCAGAGTGGGTTAAAAGCATCAGATATATATTAAAATCTCGTATTAAACGACCGAGAGGTCAAATGAAAACCATATATCATTCTGTTTTTAATAATGCAGAAGTGAGAAAAGAACTAGGTAGATTGCATGATCAGTATGTACTGGTCCCTGCTGATAAGGCAAGTAACAACATTGTCTTTGTTTGTAAGGCACATTATATTAGTTGCATTTTCAAAGAACTAGGTTTCGATTCTACACATGGTAATCCTACTTACACCCATAGCAGCCTTTCCAAGCAAGAAATACTTCAAAATCATAAATCGGTTATGAATACCTTTAATATCCACAATAAACAAAATGAATTTGATTTACCTTATTTGTACTGGATTCCAAAGCTTCATAAAAGTCCTTACAAACAGAGATATATAGCAGGTTCCAGTTAATGTTTTACCAAACCTCTCTCTTTACTCCTTACTAAAATTCTTACAGAAGTTAAGGAGAAGCTTCACGAGTACTGTACAACAATCTACTCCAGAAGTGGTGTGAATCAGATGTGGATACTAAAAAACTCTAAAGAATTATTAGAAACTTTGAGGTCACAAAATCTTACCAAAATAAATAGCATCAAAACGTACGATTTTTCAACGCTTTATACAACCATTTGATATCATCGACAGTTGTTTCTTCAATAAAAATGGAAGTCGTAAAAATGCTTACCTTGTCATTGGAAATCTAAAAAACTATTTTGTTAAAACCATTCTGATTGCACACACAAGTACTCTGAAGTTGACATTAAAAAGATGCTTGAATTTCTGATAGACAACATCTATGTAGTTTTTGGAAATCAAGTCTTCCAACAATCTGTTGGAATTCCCATGGGCACCAATTGTGCCCCATTGTTAGCAGACCTATTTTTGTATTCTTATGAAGCAGAATTTATTCAAAAACTTGTACTTGAAAAAAATAAATCACTCGCTGTGGCCTTCAACTCAACATTTAAGTATATCGACGACGTATTATCAATTAACAATTGTTATTTCGATACTTACGTCGACTCGATATATCCCAGTGAACGTGAAATAAAAGATACCACAGAGTCAGCGTCACCTGTTTCATATTTGGATATTTTACTGGAAATGGACATTGATGGTAACCTAACAACAAAACTTTATGATAAACGCAATTTTTCTATAGTAAACTTTCCCTACTTATGTAGCAATATACCTTCATCACCTGCATATGGTGTTTTTGTCTCTCAGTTAATTCGATACGCAAGGGCATGCTCTTCGTATGAACAGTTTCTAAGACGAGGCAAGCTACTGACAAACAAGTTGATAAAACAGGACTATCAACAGTCTCGTTTAAAGTCATCTTTTCGTAAGTTTTATGGTCGATACGGCGACCTTGTCAGCAAATACAATCTTCCACTGAGTCGCATGCTGACTGACGTTTTTCATACTAATTGTTTGACCATAATTAATTACCTAATTGTCTACGGACTTTTGCGGTTTTTATTTTCCCGATAACGACAAAGAGCACACGGCGGGTGTGACCGGTCAGCAGAGGATGCTCACTCCTGCTAGGCACCTGATCCTACCTCTATCTTGGAGGTCCGTGTTGCTCTGCTTTGAATTTGTATTTCGTTTTATGGATTTTTGAGATGGTTGACGGTTTGTTATTGTCATTTTTTCATTTTTCTAATACAATGACTTCTAAATCGTACAATAATTATCGCTGAAAATTGTATATATATAGTAGCAGTAAGGAATAATTAATTGTTTGAATATTATGAGTTGATCAAATACGGTCGGGCTTGATCAAATCTATCATAAAGCTCCGTGTGCTACAAATTTTCTCCTTTGTTATTATATTAAAGAACATTTAACATAAAAATAACACTTACCTTTAAAATGAAAACTCTTTTGAACAGATCTTTTACTTAAATTTATTTATGCATCAAGTATTAAGGAAGACATGTAAAATATAAAAATATACATTTAGTCATCGAATTTAATTGAAATTGACCCCAAGACATCTAGTATTTTTACGTGTTATCTTTAATGTGAACTCGTCATGCATCACACTGATTAGATGTAATTGTTTAAGATTACATCGGAATAGTTACATTTGTACAATATTCACTCAAATATGTGCGGGCTTACTCTACATGCTTAATGAAAATAAAAATTAATAATTATGCTTGTTGATAAGTGAAAATGTCATTAAAAAGGCTCGATGGTCGTGGCCATTTTAAAATTGAATTGATATCCTTTAGATGAGGAGCTTTATAAAAAAATAAAGAACAATACCAAAATTTAAAATGTAACATTTATTAATTTTTCTTAATAGTATATTAAAATAGTTTAAAGCTAAACAAATCATAGCTTAAAATGTTTTGTAGATCTGATTGTCAACAAAGTAGCCATCAGATTATTTAAATTTTTAAAAGATGATAATTTAAGCTGTATACTATTCAAGAAAAAATTCTAAATATTTTATTAAATTTGAACATCTTAAATCTTTATACAGAGCTCTTCTTCTTGAAGAGATTATTTTAGTGTTAAAATGGACACCGCCATCCAACTCTCTTAAAAATGTAACAAATCTCCCAATTTTTGTTTACCAAACAGTCCAATTATTATTATTAAATAGACAGTACAGCTGAAAAACATGTGTGTTTTACTTCAGATTTACCCATTGTATCGTTAGGAAATAAGAAATAACGTTGATTGTGACAGTTGAAGTACATAAAAATCCCATTCACATATCTAATTGATATAATTATGAGCTTCCGGAAATTGAAGGGTCGTACAAACCCGATTAATCTAATATCGTTTATTTATACCACGTGGATTTTGATTGACAGTATTTGACACGTGCTGAAACGAAAGCTCGAGCCTTGTTATAGTTTACATTTGTAGTAATAGAAAAAGTAATTACATACTTTATATTATTTGTAAAAACTAGATGATATCTCGCGCAAGCGCGGGAATAAACACTTTATACATTAATGACACAATGCTAAAATGTTGAACCATATTTTTTTCGTTTTCGTATATACTGTGTTCGAATTTTTTTTCTTAACTGTTTTCTTATCCTATTCTTCATATCTCTAAATTGTGTTCTTTAAAACAAATTTCACTAGAATATTTATCACTGTCCTAAATGAAAATTTTCAGATAAAGGACTGATTTAAGACAAAAATTGGGAGGGTGGTCATCCCCCTCCCAATTTAACTTCATACATCATTTATATAGACTTAGAATACAAATTGTTCCTTGTTTACAAACTAAATCTAAGGTTTACTACCAATCTGTCGTGGTACAAAAAGTATGAAATTAAAAAAAAACCGCTATTGTATGCATATTAATTTGCAATTTTTAAACCAAAATTGTTACATCAAAAGTATCTGCCCGATGGTTAACTCGCCCTACATTTTCCGCCATGGTGTAAATTAGTCAAACCATGTTCCTGGGCACCCCGTTGTAGAAAATAAATTCTTTCGATCAAAATTAAAATTGTATCAAATTGTTCTATTTTATTTATCAACTTTTTTTGTATTAACCAAAGATGCCCCATCCAAGGTATGAATATCTGCCCGTGATACATGATAAACCCCTCCTACACTTTTCGCCAGGACGTTAATTATTCAAACCGCGTTCTTGGTACCCTGTTCTGTAAAATTCTATTCCATTCTCTCACCAGAGGTCGCCTTTCGCTAGCTTCTATCTATCAAAACTAAAATCGCGCATTCAAGAAACGAATTGCCTCATTTCATTACTGAACATCACCAATATAAATGTTGTCCTGCAGTTAGTTAAGTTCCTTTAAGAAAGAAATTTTAAAGTAAGTTGTTTTTTAAGGTGGTATGAAACACCTGTCGATATTAATGTGGATTAAGGTACATTATAATTAAAATGCTTTCACCGGTTTACGATATTCAAATTTCACAATATTTAACCAAAAAATACGTTTTAAAAATTTCTGCAAAGGTAAAAAAATAAATAAATATGCCCAGCTGGATTCTAACTCATGACATATAGATTCGTAGAGAAACCTCTATACCACTGCGCTCCGCTGTTAAGTGACAATGTTGGGAAAGAAGCTATTTATAAAATTACCCTTGATTCAATTGTTTATTTCGATAAATAGTACGTCACAACATAAAGGTGTCCCATACCACCTTAACCACATCATAGCACCTTGAAAGTTTTTTTTTACATTGCTTAAACTTGTATTAAGCAATGTAAATTGTTCTACATACATGTATTTCGCATTTCCCCCAAACAAAAATAGTCATGCATAAGCTATTAATTTATCAAAGACATGTTTTCTGAAACTTTAACTCTTGTCAAAAGATACTTAAAATGTTTTCTTTCTAAAACGGCAAATATATTGGACAGGAGCAATTTTATTAGATATGCTTTAGAATAAAATAATCAAATAAAACGGAAAGTGAGCACAAAACTGTATAATTGGCACTGGCCTTTTACAAACAGGAATAACAGATGTACTTACTGTAAAAGTGGTTATTTACGCTGGTTGTTAAGTATTCGTTTTCTATGGTCAAACAATACGTGTGGATGTTAAATACGCGAATGTGTGATTTACCACTCTAAAGATTTTATTATTTTATCATTCGCGCGGGGGTATCTTACGATCTTTCGCGATTTTAAGCCTACCGCGTAACTAGTGTAAATTTCCCCCACGCGTAAATAACCACTTTTACAGAATATCATGGACAGGAGGGAATATTTTTAACATCAAGTATCGAATTATTGCATTAAGTTCCTCATCTCCCGCCCAATACAAGGAAACGACATGGGACAAGTTCTTGTGTTTATATGGTGTCTTTTTCCCGTAGGTTGTGCTGCTTGGCTTTTACGCGAACATCTTTTGCAAATATTAAATTTATTTTGTATTGATTAGAGGAGTAGAACAGAAATATTACCTTGATCACTTAGGAATAAATATACCATTTTTCCTGGTTGTTTCTGGTTGATCCTCCATAAAAAAAATCATATAAACAAATACCGAATTCCGACTTCCTTGGAATTGAATTTTCAATATTTCTTAATTCAATGATACATTGATAATGTTCTGGCTCGTGTGAATTTGAAACTAGTATTTTTGCGGTTTTTTTCGCCGTTTACATTTGCGAAAATGGAGAAAATGTAGAACTTTTTTTATTTATTACGATTTCATTTATTACGATTTAAAAAGTTTCTAATAATAAAGGATATAATTTCTGCCTATTGAATATTTTGCAACGTTAAAGTGATCGCGAAAAAAGCGAAAATTAGATCATCGCGATAATTACCAGATATTATCTTGTAAAACTGACTTTAACATATTTCTTGGTTTCCTATGTAGTAAAATATTTGTACTTTTAATAGCTTTTATCTAATCAGTGTGATAATTTTGTTCGATTTTAACGTTTTTTCACAATATTTAAACTCTTTGTTTTTATAAAACTTTCCAGTTGCATAAGATCTTAATCATCTTAAGTGCATATCATTTTGTGTTATCGTAAGGTTGACAAAAAATAGTACAATATTTACATCTACCGAGTATGATTCCCTCTTTTTCTTACGGAAACTTTAGTTGATTCATAGCTCTATAGAAACTAACAGGACTGACATCAACACGCCCCGTTTATCAATTGGTGGAAACCTACAGCGACGGAAACTGACAGTAAATTGACAGGACTGAAATCTACACGCCCCGTTTATCAAATAGTCGAAGCCTTCAGCATCTTAAGAAAAATCACGGACTGCACAAAATAATCATGATGATGTCAGACTCAAATTCCTACAGGAGACGATTCGGCTGGTTCCTTTAGCTAACATACTGATGTACATTAACACTAATTTAGTTAATTTTACTTACTTTTTACAATCAATTTATTAATTTTCCAAAAGAAAGATGAAAATTTAAACAATAGAATGCTTTCTTTGATGATTCATGCGGGTTATAAAGTTAGCGATCGTTGCAGAAAAAAATTAACATATACAATTTACATTTACAATAATTTCCATCCACTTAACTCAATTTGATAACAACCGTTTTAACAAGATCATCAGCCTGGCGTTACCTGTCAGTTTTATTATTAGTCACTCGGTCATTTCTGCAATTAACAGTTTTCAATGGTGGTTCGAGCGGGTAAGAAGGCGTTTGAGTTTTATATGCAATGATCACCACTTTCATGTTCAGTAGTAACCACTCAAGAAAGCATTTTCCTATTTGTGCTAAATGTATCATCTCTTTTTCAATATTAAATCGACATTTATTTTACTAAATGCAAGTAACTTCTTCAACATTATATAAAAAAATAATATTATACCCTCTTGTTGACGATCATAACACTCTGGTTTTCTTTTTAGAATAAATCATAATAACATAGGTTAACACAAATGCAGTAAATTGGAAACAAAAAGTAAAAAAGGAAAGATTGATTTTTAATTTTCTTATAAAACATCATCCAAACTGAGGAGAAAAGGGTGACGATCTAAAACTATTTGTCAGAAAATGTCATTCGGAATTAGAAAAGGATTCCAACGTGCAAACATTTATAAAAGTTTTTATTGATCAGACGAACCACGGAAAATAAAAAAAAACACATCTTTAGTTTGGATTCAAATAATAACTTTTCAGATTAGTTAATTTAATACCAAAACGATTAACGTCTAACGAGCTCAATTATAAGATGTCTACTTCACAATTTATTTCGGAAACAAAAGTAAGATAAGCCTTGGATAATACAACATACTAATTGTATATTATGGTTTCTATCGATAAAAATATATTACTATAGTTTCTACAGTCAAGTAAAGATATGTAGTTAAACTCACTGAAGAAAAAATAATGACTGCATGTTGACAGTCAATTTTTTAAATTTCCAAACAGTATATTTTGAAGCAAACCACTCTTATAAAATGTCAAAAAATATTTTTAAATTTTTAGATCATGGGAAATATCATAGGTAACAGTAAACGTGTTTAGTTGAAACTCACCAAAATGGCCCTTGTAATCAACATCTTCAAAACTATCTGTGGCCATAAAGTTTAACAGCACAGGCAAAAAGTTCGTAAAGTAACCATAAATATTAATTGCCATTACAATTTCATGAACGTGTGTATAATGCCAATTAACTTTGTGGATGTTAGGTGTTTAAGGGTTAGAGAGTTAAACAAATCAATAAATGTTTTCTTAATACAGATTTATTGTTTGCGATGTAATACCGGTATTTGTGTAAAAAAGGCATGTTTTTCACGTACGTTTCAGTAAGAAAGAAAGAAAATATATTTAAATATTTTTGACACTCTATTAATACATTGATAAACAAAATAAACTAATTAAAACAACTGTCTTAGCAAGATTTTAAATGCTTTGAGCAACACATTAATTAAGATATAACGACCGTATAACACATAGGATTAAGGTCGACCAATTTCTTTCAGCAATATTAAGAAACGCAATTTTTAAGCAAAATATCGAACTACTATTTTTTTGTAGAGACAATACAATTAATAAAAAGCCACAGTGCATATCTCATATGACTGAGAACCAACTCCAACATTGAAATATCTGATGTAATACCGGTATTTGTGTAAAAAAGGCATGTTTTTCACGTACGTTTCAGTAAGAAAAAAAGAAAATATATTTAAATATTTTGACACTCTATTAAAAAATTGATAAACAAAATAAACTAATTAAAACAACTGTCTTAGCAAGATTTCAAATGCTTTGAGCAACACATTAATTAAGATATAACGACCGCATAACACATATGATTAGGGTCGACCAATTTCTTTCAGCAATATTAAGAAACGCAATTTTTAAGCAAAATACCGAACTACCATTTTTTTGTAGAGACAATACAATTAATAAAAAGCCACAGTGCATATCTCAAATGATTGAGATCCAACTTTAGCACGGAAAAATCTGAGATTTGGTAAAGGTTTTTTTGTTGGCACCTCAAAATTACCCACTTTAAAGAAAACCATTCTACGAATATAAGCTTCCGGTCTATAGCTTCCGGTGTGAACAAGATTCGGATGGTCGACCTGGGAGCTACAGTCGGAGTCCGTACGTGTTAAAAAAATGCAATTTACGACGCACAAAAACTTGCGCTAGCTTTGGACTGATTAATCTTAAATCCGGATATATTTTGTACAAATATTCGATTCCAAAAAGATACACGGATATTTTACGACAGATATAACACTTCACTTTCCTCTGATATTCTTTTAAAAAACATCGCCAGCCCCGTAAAGTGAAGTGCAATGTAGTGTAGTTTGTTTACATGTTAATTTTATGACGGACGGCTCTCGATCTGCACATAAATTTAACATACTTCATTTTCCGAGGTCGGTTAGCTTTGTTTAAGGGAGATGTGTGGCCATCTTGTACATTTGAGGATAAGAATGTAAACATTTCTTGATCTGAAATAACACTACAATTCTTCAATAGATACTGAGCTCTAATGTTATAAAACGATGGTAGGTCTTTATGTAAACAAGCATAATTGCATATGCATGATTTAAAAAAGACAAAACTCTAAATGTTATTATATGAGAGCATATTTCATTGCTTTTGAAAGTATCGGTTCACAAGCTGTTATACTTTTTTGTTGCAAAAACTGACAGTTATTTACACAAGCACATGTATTTGATTTTCACCACAAAAAGGGATTAAAATTAAAGATCGTTTCCAATTTAAAAACAGTATAAGCGCCTAAGAGCCAAGTTTAACAAGGAAAACTTTACAAAGTAATTACCCTATTGTTTTTTATATTAATTTGAATAATGTTTATAGCTTACCTAAACCGTTGTCGTAAACTTTTATTATTTTCATAATTTCAAAAATACCACGAACTTTGCCGTTTTTGACTGACCAAGAAGCAAACATTATAGACGTAGTTACGTAATTAAAAACTATCGCGGCCCGTCTACAAATTATCACCTTCACTATCATTTGTAGGACATTTGACATAAAAACGACGATTCTCTCTGAATTTTTTTTTCTTTTACATATTTTTTACTTTTTTTTTTTATTTATGCATCAAATATTGAGGAAGACATGTAAAAAATAGCATTTGCTTTGAAATTAATTCAATTTTCCCAAAGTCATCAAGTACTTAAACAGTATATGTTAAATGTGTACGCGTCATGCATTACACTGATTGATCTGATTGATTAAGCATATATCGGAGTCGTTACATTATTCACTAAAAAGGTGTTGGCTTACTGTACTTGTATAATGAAAAAAAAGCTGGTTAATAAGTTTAATGTCATTAAGGAGGCTGGATGGTCAACAAAGAAACCAGCTTTACCTTTAATTTTTGAATATAATTAATAAGCTATAGATATTAACTATTATTTTGTCAAGAAATATTTTATATATTTTATCAAAATTTAATTCAAACATATTCCTAAACCTCTATGCATAACTTCTTTTTAAAAAAAACCCATTAAAATAGTCTTAAGATGACCACAACCATCCAACCCTTTGAAAATGTAACAAATTTCTCAACTGAATCACCAAAACATGCCGATTCGTAGTATTAAAAGGACCTTGACATGATTTGAGCTTTAAATTGTCTTTAATATCCAGAATGCAAATACCAAGTTACAAGCAAGACTATTGTAATTGTTTACATATGTGTTGTATTGGTATAAACTTCGATCAATTGTTGCTTTCTTACGTTGATATTATTATTTATGAACATACTGAACGAGTTACAGTTGTTTGTCAAAGAAGTGGTATATTCTTTACATTAAGTTATTTGTAAACAAAAATAACACTCGAGCTTTGTTAACATAACAATGATTTCTGACTTTTGTATTTCGCTTGTAACTTGACTTATAACATTTAATTTTTGGCCAATCATTCAAAATGCACAAAGAAATCGTTTTAAACGAAAAAAAAAAATAAAATAAAATAAAAGTTTGATTTCAAAACATGTCAAGGTCCCTTTAAATGTTAACTCTTCTCATTAACAGACACCGTCACTGAAGTATATAAACCATTCGATTTCGTTACACTCGATTGCATACTTGAAACTCATGGCCGACGCATAGTATTCCCCACCTTGTTTTAGATCTTGTGCGTTTATTTCTTGTTTTATGTGCATTTTCTGTTTGTAAATGATGATCCATTGACCTGTATATTCGATGTTACATGTACACATGTACCTTCCTCCTGGGTGTTCCAGAGTACGGAAAATTTTATTTTCATCGCGACCCAGTAACAGGTCGATGTTAGATGTACATCATATGAGACCTCTACAAGAAACTACTTTGAACTGTAACAAGGTCATCGTGTCATATAGGGGTTATAGTGATATCGGCGATGAAAAAGAAATATGGCAGACAATGCCTTTTACAAGTAGTGTTCAGTTTTAATGATACAGATTTAGAAATGTGTGTGAGAATTGACATAAGATTTCTAGCAATTTTATAGAATTAGGTATTAAACAATACAGTAAACTTCTTTTTTGTAACTGTTAAATGAAGGGGTTATACTGAGTATATTGTTCTAAATAATGAGATACTTTTTATAGTAAACTCAAGTTGTTGTCTGTAGTGTTTAATAAGATTTAATAAGGATTCTTATAATTAACTACCTAATAACAAAAATAACAAAAATCTTTAAAAGATCGGGAAAAGAATGTTAAACTTACGGTAACCATATGGATAAGTGAATAGAAAGTAATTTGTAAATGAATGACAATATTTTTTTAAACCTCAAAAGAAATAAGAATGGATGTTTTAATGTTTTCCACACATTTCAACTTTTCTTTATATTAATCATTCTGTTCACATTTTAAAATAAGAAAGTATTTGAACACATCTCATGTCTTTTCAGCAATGAAAAAATCTAGGCCCAATGAGTACTCGATGTTTAAATAATATTTGTCCCATGGTTACCTTTCAAAAAAGGGATTGTTACAAGTACATTTGTAAAGGTCCCATCCGCACGATAATTTATGCCTGGTCCTTTAAATTTGATACTTGATCCGCCTCTTAAAAATCAAATCGAAAGCAGGTAAAACGATAGAGGGTAAAAAGTGTCGGACATTTTGTAATCGTTATGCTTATGCCAATTATATATTGATCCCCAGCGTGAAAAGGTAGATGGAAATGATAATACAATATTCTTTACCAAAAACAACGTTTTGAACCCCGTAAAAGGAAATTAAACAATTTTTAGGCATATTCAGAAGGTAGGTTTATTGACTTTGCAAACTAGACACTGTCATTTTAACATATAATTTCACATTTAATCGAATTATAATGCAAATTATAATACATCTAATATTTTCTCTCTTTCATAAAACTTGTTATTAAAGTTCTAAACTGACAAGGCAAAAATCAAAGCAATCGGAGTCCGACACAGACCAACTTGTATACAGGTCAACTCGTATACAAAAATTTCCGTATAAACAACCAAAAGTCAGCTCGTATACAAAAATTCTCGGTATGCTAAACCGAAAGTTAACTCGTAGTTTCTTTCTTGATCGACCAAAACGAAGCAACAAGTCGGGTAACCTTCACATAAAATGATTTCCTTCCGTGTAAAGTTCTTATTGACAGTACTGAAAAATTAATGCCTTTTTTACATAGCTTAATGAATGATTGATTAAATAGTTCAGAGTTAGATGTTGATATTTAAACAATAAAATGGTGATTCATTCTTTAAGTTAAGCAATTAATTCATATGAAGGTATAGCAACGTTGCTGAAAGATACATAACCCGCGTCCTAAATCTTTGGAGCCTCTGTCGCGTTGGCGGGTATTTTAAGAAAAAGAAGACTCAATAACCCATTGTACGTATATGTATGTATACGTAATGTATTGTACTGCACTGACATTTGAAATAATTGAAATTATTTGCTTTTGGTTTATAATTCAGGAAAAGGAGTCCTTCACCCCTCGCGCTTATTATTCTAGTACTGCAATACACATGCGTTCTGCATTTTTAAAAATCAAGTCAACAATCTTCGAGTCACCGAACAATACCGCTACATGTGCTTGTTCATGTTGTGAACTCGCATAAACTGAATTTCCCCCACTGCGTTGATGTTATTAATGAATCCTTCGTAAATCCTTAACTGCTCCAAATTATAAATGTTTCTAACTTATCTGCTTCAATTGCAAATCAAGTTTGTTCCTTTTGGTTGTTTTAAACGAATCTTGAAGAAGTTTACAAAACACGTTCCATATAATTGATAGTATGCCAGTGACTATTAACAGTTTAGAAAAGACAAATATCTAAACATCTGCTTTTTCTTCACTTATTGATGGAAAATCATGTTCTACAGGTGAAATTCATTTGTTTTAATTATTTCGTAAAATAGAATACCTTCAGCAATTTAATAATAAATGTCAGAGATACTTTAAAGAAAATATTTTCTCAGTTTACTTAGATCGTCGATCCGCTTCAAATAGTATTAGAGCGAATCAAATACATTACTATAATAAGATTAATATTTTGTTGATGAAAAAGGAATATGATGATGATATGAACCTTGTGACTTATTGCCTGACGTCATGATGTCAGGCAATTCTAAGGTTTAAAAGTTCCCTTCTCCGAAACAGTGCGGACAATGGAACCCAGCAATATCAAGATTTTTCACAAAAAATATTTAACCGATGCATGTTTAATGTGTCAGCATTTGCATTCAAAATTAATGAAAATGTTATGTGGGATGTAATGACACCAGTAAGCAATAGTATTCAAGTAAAATGGCTAATCACCATGCACATGTGTAATCCTGATTTAAAAATAGATTAGCCATATTTGAACGGTGGAAATGATGGGGGGGGGGGGGGAGGGTCGCAGCAAGTTGTAACATTTTGTCTATTACGGTACAATGTAAGTAATAATTGGTATTAGATTATCATCATTACCAAAGAATGAACAGTTTTTATTAAAACAAATATATATTCATATAGCTGGAATGTTTACCTAAGAAACTATATCCACCCCTGCGTATGTTATTGTCATTTAAATTTAGACCACGTGGTTTTATTTGACCCTTTCAGTTTCGCAGTAAAAATTGCCCCGTGTTTATAGTCCATTTTCTAGAATCTAGGTACTTGTAATCAAATATTAAATCTAGACGTTGATTGATTTTAAACTTTATCTTCATTAATTCGTGTATCAAATGGGTTCTTGAAATAAATGTGTCATTAGAAAATACAGGGTTTTTTTCTGTTGTTGCAACAATTAACATGCTTAGTAACGACTGCCTCTACAGATTAATTTTTTCGATCCGCGCCTGACCTAGTAATAGCATCAATAGTGAATCAGACAATAATATTTTATGCAGAATGTTATTTGAAAATGGCTTGATATACTAAGTTTTTATACAAAACAGACACCCATTCTTTTTTTTAAAAGCATGGTATTGCACACCAAAAGCATAAAACATGGCTATGATTTTATCAAGCAACCCAATGTTTACATTTTCAACCACGTGTAGAGTGGTTGAACACGAACGACAACTCTTTTCTGAATATCATCGTTTAGTTTAAATAACCGCTAGATGATGAAATAAGACATGTATCTTAATAGATGTTCATGTTTTAACATAAATCAGAGTAGGATATGATATAAAAAAAAAAAACGACAAGTACTTACGTATTTAGAGAATATTATCCGAACACTTATACTTCCGCTCGAAATTTCACAGGAACTGAACAAATCTCGGTGAAGTCTCGTGAACTTTCATTTGAGCACCTCTAGATTTATTACATACTTAGCAACGATAAAGAAAACATTCCGAACACATTCGCTGGGGTGATATCGCCGAAGCGGGATGTTACCTCGATCAATTGGGCGATTTCATTCATCTTGAAAAGGGTACATAATTCGTGTGTTTTACTAAATGGACATTAAACAATTACTATAGCCAAGTGTGTGTGTTAATTCAATAGATTTCATCCAAAACAATGTATAATATATGTAGTTGTTACAAAACAAATGTCAAAAGCATTATTTTACCCCCTCCTCATGGATCAATGACAATGGATGAGTTCATTCAAGCCGTTACGTGAATGGTAGAGCAGGACTTCGCGCCATAATTAATGTCTCATTCATAGATTTTACGCGCCGATTAGTGGACGAGTCCAAATTGGGGTCATGAGAATCACAGGAACGTAACATAGGGAGAGAGGGAGTTGCCACCTTTTTTTGCAACAGGCACTTTTCTATTATAACAAATGGAAATATCATGCACCCCCCTTCTTTTTTGTCGTAGCATGTAATAAATGAAACTGAAAATAAGGAATTCTAATTGAATTGAAGTTACAATTAAGATATTTTCCTTCGAAATTTTGAGAATTCATCTTTTTTAAAATTGTTTGTCAAGATGTTTTGGATGAAGCCCCCCCCCCCACAAACTTTAAAAAGCAATGCTACGTGCTTGAATATCCTTTCCAATTTCCTATGGTTGGAAATAAAAAAAAAACTGGTTTAATTTGCATCTTAATATAGTATGTAATAACAAATACAATTATTAAAAATCGACTGTTTTATCTTCCGCTTTCAAGCTAACATGCAATTATTTGATATGTGTACATTCCTAAAATAATTTGAATTAATGAAATAATTTAATTTCAAGTGATATACATGTATACCTACTAGATCGAAGAATAGTCTGAAATTTCTTTTAAATTTGCACGTTCCGTTTTTTTTAAAGTTATGATCAGCAGCGAAAATTAAAATGTATTTCTTAAAAGATAGCCGAATTGATACATGCATGCTTCCAATGAATAATTTTGTTTAGTCATGCAAGTTTTTGGGACAGCTATTGTACTTGGTTAAGGGAATCATTATTAGAATTTCTGTACAAAGAATCAAATCACTCTCCACAAGAAAGAGATCTCTACTATTGTCAGTAACACCCTTTAATAACATCCACCTATGTTCCTTTTTTTTTTTAAAATACGACAATAATTGTTGTAACTTTCTTCTCTGAATGAGGAATGAGTTGGGCTAAATGTGTTGGCGTATATACGTAACCTTGTTGCGTGTCAATATTATCATCTTGGAACCAGAAATATCCAAACTTAGTCTTCTTTTAATTCTGACTAAATGATATATATGATTGACAGGTTAAAAAGTTGCTATAATCCTTCGTTTGCATTAGGATGTCTTACCTAATGTCATTTGTATGATTGTAATGATAATGAAAGACTTCATAAAATAAATGTAAAGTTTTTCAGTTTATTACTATATCTATTCGTAAGTGGGTGTCTGAGATGTTACTAAATTTGGTAGGTCACGGCTGATATATATTATCATCATACTCAGATTTTTAGCGCGTTTTCATTCTTTATGCCATTTAAAAGGGTTTTGGAATGGAACAAAGAAAACAGAAGTTAGTAAAGTATGGATTCTTGTCATATTTTTTATATTTCCATAATATTAATTTTCTGAATAGTGACTTGTACATTATTTTAACATAAAAAATGGGGGTAATTTTCCTTGATTTTCTGTAAATATCATTCGAAATTCACTTCCTAAAATAGTACATTTACAAAGGTGATTTTTAAAATAAAATATGCATATGAATAAATTACTCAGACTAAAGAAAAATTGTTCAGCACAAATTTTGAATTTGTTATTTATCATCAATGACAAATTCACATGTTATGAACTAATAAAAATAAAATAAAATATTTTATCCGAGTTTCCTTCATAGATTTATCAAATTTCTGTGTTTTTATAAACAGACACACATTTATCCTTAAAATTTTCCAATGGACCATATATTGTCAAATATTTAGTTTTCTCTCTGATGGTATATCAAAAGTTTAGATAAAGAGTATTAGGTAATTATGCAAATTATCAATAAATTAAGCTCAAATCTATATTTTCAAAAATCATGAATATACAGAAAATTTGTCATGATCCAGAAACAACAGTTTTATACCCAATACAATAACAACAGTTTGAGACAATGATGACGTAGATTTAATCATTGATAATAGTAATAAGCATCTATTTTAAAATTTTTGGCGACGTGATGGCCCAACATACAATCACTTAACGTGAAATAAAACGCATACAGATTTTGAAGTAAAAAGGAACATGGTCACAATTTGATTAGAAAATTTTTTCTTCCTGTTTTTTTTTATATATTTTGTAAAAAGTCTTCTATAAGCAGATTTTTTAAAGCTAGTTTAATATGAATACTAATAATTAACAAAGTTTATCGTTTATTCATTCATATATGTTTTATACCGAGTTTAAAAACTTAAAGATTTCAAACGCTGCTATGATATCTTAAACATCCCACTCCTTAATGTTCTTGTATCAAGAATTTCTTGAAAAGTATATCATTGAAATCTGTAGACAAAGCATAATTAAAAAATACAAAGATAATGGGGGGGGGGGGGTTATGGCCAATTTAATTTGACCTTTTTGCACCTAAAATGTAATTTCTGTCTGAATAGGATTTTTTGTCTGTATTTTTGATTAAGCTAACTTATTTCTTCATAAATTGATTTTAATTATGCACAATGGTCACACTGAATAGAGAAATTACTAAAACATTTTGTACAAAACTGCATACATTTTTGTGTGACCTTTTCGCACTTAAAATGGACAATTTCTTTAATAGATACAATTTGATTTGAAATAAAAACTTCTTGAATATCAAGAATTTTATACAATTAATTTAGTTTGCCTACATATGTATTAGATATTATTTTGACATAATAGAACATGGGGGTCAGTGATGTTAATTTTTAGATAGAGGGCTTCAAAGGTAAAATTCTTGCAAAATTTGGCTTTAAAAATTTCAGACTTTTTCTATATATTCCCATCATTTTATGCTAAAAGTATATCACACTCACAGGATTTCATTTTGTACATGTTACACAGAACCTATAGAATAAGTTTCAAACCTATTAGATGTTTAATATTTACGTTATGAATAAAGTATACTAAAAAATAAAAGTAGATTGAAATTTCATAAAATTGCTTGATTTCTGTCATTTTTATCTTAAAAACCTTCCGCACGAAAAAGTAGTTCCTCTAAAAACTTGTTTGTTTATTGAATTTGATTGGGCTTTCTTTAAGAATGTTGTATAATTATGTAATAATAATTTTCCTGTGCTGATTATATAAATATAATGATACTCTTTTTAAATATAATGATCATGTGCGCAATGAAGTCAAAACGAGAGAAGTGAGATACCTTAATTTTGTACACAAGCAAAAAAGATGTCTCGATATATCGGTACTGGTTGTAGAAAATATGTTGTCGAAACAATCTTTTATGTCTATTTTCACAATATATACATTTTAGAACATTTATATAGGCCAAAAGTCAATCAAAACCACATATTTACGTTATTTATTGTAGATACTTATGAGAAAATGGAAGAACTACTGGCACTGTACCAGTTATCGGCTAAAATTTTACGTTTTCTTTTCGTATTTCCTTATTTCTTGATATTTTTTAATAAAACTTGACATACTTTAAATGGTATACTCCTTGTTTATGCACCTGTTAGGTTAAATCATTATTTAGAACCCAAAACATCTTTTTGTGTGCTTTTTTAGCACGCCCAGAATTTGCCGAGTTTTTACGATTTACTGTACCAGTTATCGGCTTCGCGATAATAACATAGTAAAATCCCTGTACATGTTGATTTGATACTCTGCAAAATGTAATTTGAATTATGCTCCTTTTGGGGTCAGACTAAAGTTCGTAGGGGTTATGATGCATAAACAAATCTCATAAAATTATTCGTTTGTTATCATACGGTAATACACAAAATCGTAGACTATTCAATGCATAATATTGTGCAATCAGGCGTTCAACTGCGCTATGAATAACTCAGAATTTAGTGAATTCCTTTTGTTTGTACATGTTATATGTAGTGATATTATATGTCAAATCAAAGAAGGGAGATGATAATGTATCACAAAGGGGTTATATTCTATTTTTAACATATTACGTCACTTCCCCCACTGCTGAAAGTGCAAAGATGTAAATCAGCGGTAAACAATGATCGTTTAAGCTCATGTTTAAAACATATTCAAGAAAGTTTTCAAGCAAACATACTTTTCTTTATTCAAAACAGAGGACTAAATTAAAAAATCTCAGATAGTCGCGTGCTATAAACCCGTACTCTTAGTTTAGCCGATAACTGGTCTTAGCCGATAACTGGTACTGTACCAGTAGAACGTAAGGAAGACCAGGGCAAGCACATCCCAAAGTTTGTACATTCAACTGTTCCATCTCTGCGAAGTCATCAGAACACCATGACAGTTTCTAATTCAAATTTATACGCTAGCAAAATAAACGAAGCTCAAGTCTGTGTTGGAAAGTCATTTTTTTCAAAGCCAGAAAGCCCAGCATGTAAAACTAAAGAACTCCGGGGTAAGGAAAAAAGGTTAATCTGTTTTCTCAATAAAGTAAGACATAATGATGAACGCTCGCTCAAGTCAATTGAAAATGTGTTTTGAAACCCCTTAGTAAAAGCAAATGAATATTTGGAGGGGAGCGCTCAGTTGGTATAGAATAATACAGGTATGTGGAACAGTGTACAGAGCAAGTGACTTTTGAAACATCAAAATCATTCCATGAAAAGATCAATAAAAGTAGTTTTTTTTTAAAGAAACGAATTTATTTCTTGTTTTAAAACCAAAATTTAAAAACAATTTATTGTTTTACTTAATGTCACTTCAAACAATATATCCTGTGTTATTATCATTATCATACATCACACTCTTTATTACTGAATGTTTTCGGATTTGATTTTAGATAATAGCAAGAAAGTGGAGCTACAAGAGGAAAATGATCAAGACATATACGTTCCCAGGTTCTTTATTCCACCTATTCAAATTATTTCCATCGGCCATGCTGTAGATGTGGAGCATGCAGAAATAAAATCAATTAATGAAGCACAAGTCTGTGTTGATGATTCGTTTCTTTTAAAGTCAGAAAGTCCTGACTCTGAATCAAAAGAAATGGGGAGTATGGGAATTGAAAGATCTATTGCGTCAGATAAAAAATGCGGTCCTGATAAAGATGCTTTCGGTACTTATGATGGATTAAAAAAGAGTGAATGTTATACCATGACTGAAGAATTAGCCATGACAGATAGTATGGAACGTTCAAATGAGAGTTCATCTCAGTCCTCTTCACTTCATTTGAAAAACAGTAGACGATGTGCATCTTTGAGGCAAAAATACGAGATACACGGTATATTTTTATGTATAAATTGTAAAAGAATATTTTTATGGTTTTGTATTAAAATTTAAAAAAAAATTGAAAGTGGCAATTCTTCAAAAAAAGTAAATATCAAAAATACACAAGTATATGCCAATTTACAAAAAAAAACCAAATAAACGTTATTGTACTCCACTAATACTTAATATGAATACAAATAACACCCAATGAAACTAAAATGAGCATCTTTGATACCCTAATGAACAATTATGTTCCAAAATGATAGATAAATGAATTCCAATTATAATACTATACTATTTACTTAAAAAGCTGTTTTTTCAAAATATTAACCATATTAACACCTATCATACCCTATTTTACATTAAAGTACCCCAAATGATTCTATGATTTATCCAAAATGATATATAAATGAACGACTATTATCTATAAATAAACAACAACGATACTTAAATGTTCTTTTCCAAATAAAATAATTGAAACTTATCCTAAATAATACCACAATCATCATTATGAAACAAAAAATGAGCTGTACGAAAACCCATATAATTAACCCGAATAATTTCCATGTGAAACTTCAAACACTTAATAATCCAAATCAGCCCAATTTACTTTATTCACTCTAAAACACATGAATCACATCACGCCTCCTGACAATGAGTCATGGATAATTTTTTGTTCGCAATAATAATTAATGCTTTATTCCAATTGTCATTTATTTTACATTTTCATGAAAGATATCCTTCTATTTATTTAATTGCTAACACTTAACAATTTGTTCAGCACTTTGATTTCGTTAGTTTATGATATTGCTATATCTCTATTGATACCCCAATGTATTTCTAAAAGTTCTAATAAACAAATCGAATATATCTGATATAAATCTTGTGAACATTGATCCCTGTAAGACTCCTTTATTCTTTCATGATTGTAATTTATTATATATTTTGTGATACTCTTGAGCTGAAATAAAACCCCATTCTACCATGTAATTTCAGATTAACTCCAATGGTATGTACCCAAAAGTTATTTCATGATACATTAAAAACAAAACATGATCCAAAAAACCAAGTGATACACCAGTGAACCTTATAGTTTCCTAATAAATCCCAAATTATATCAAAATTTACCCACGAACCGTTATGATGCCTAAAATTCCCAATGTACTTACAAATAAGAACCATTAAAAATGAAATTCCTTGTTGTCTTTTAATGATGTATATTGTAAACAATTGAAAAATTTGTTTGCATGATATGAATGCAAAAATTTACTGACAAGAGTTTAGACAAACATTTTGTTTATGTTTTATGTCACTGATATTGCAACACAATCGCCATTTTCTGTTTTCCCGACCAATTAAATGATTTATCAAAATATGAGGATAATAAATGCTTTAATTGATTTCATTTGAGTGCGGAAACATTCATTGGGGTATCAATGGGTCTCATTTGAGCCCAGTGAAGTACTTTGAACTGATTTATTAGAGTTTCATGAGGGTATCATTTAGGGTAATAATAATAATAATAATAATAATAGTTGGCGATTGCTCATTATAACTAAGTGATTTTTTATATTTATAATTTTGAAAAGAAATGCCGAAGAGAAAAACACAGAACTTTCAACCTCGAAAACGAGCAGGGAAGCAACCACCTCTCCTAGAGCCTCCTTCCGCCCCTTCAATTACGGATCCTCCCGAAGTTCAGATGAATCTGGCACTTGAACTGTCCCAGACAATCCCTGGTTCTTCATACACACTTGGTGCACAGGCATCTCCCCCACTGGAGCTACTACCTCCTCACCAACTGCAAGACCTTGCCGAGCGGATATCTGTCATTTTAAAAGACAGATGGGGTCCTCAGTCTCACGAAGAAGGTACATCTGGTTCTGAACTTTTAAATGCACGAGTAGCAAGTTACGATAATGAACTGGGACATAATGTACCCAACAATATCAAAATTAAAATTGCTAATGGGGTATATGTTAACTTGGCATCTTTGATTAACAGAACTGAAACTGACCCAAAAGATGATAAAAAGTATTTTTCACTTCAAAATGGCAGTTTGGCTCTATCTGCTAAATCCAAATTAAGGCCAATCACTGATATACAGGTCTGGACTGATGCTTTCCTTGTTTATGCATCCATCTTTGCTTTGGCTTACTTAACAGAAACTTCAGCCCTGTTTAAATATGTTCACACAATACGTCTTGGGGCAAGTCGGGTCAATGATTTAGGGTGGCGCAATTACGACATCAAATTCAGATTTAAGAAATAGTGCAATCCTTCAATGTCATTTGCTATAGTAGATCAGGAGTTGTGGCTTCTTTACATGTACAACAGCGCACCTTCCTTTGGTCAATCAAACCTCGAAAAAGCTATAATTTTAATTACTGGGGCTCATGTTCAAGGCAAAATTGTCATTATAGGCACTTGTGTATACTATGCTCACAGACCCACCCATACACTATGTGTAGAAACACTAGTTGAAATTCCTTGAATTTTAGATCTTTAAATTTAGAACAGTAGCAGAACCCCCCTTCCCTTGCAGGTTAAACGTCAGGTATTAAAATCCCTGCGTCAATCTAATAACATAGTGCACTACCTTGATGATTTTCTACTAGCAGGTCTTTCTGGGAATGCTATAAGTCTTTGTAATGAAATAGGAGTTCCATTTGCCCATGAGAAAACCTTAGGTCCTACAACAAGAGTAGTATTTTTAGGTCTCGAAATCGATACAGTTGCAGAGACTGTTAGTATTCCCGTAGACAGATTGGGTCAATTACGTCATTAACTTAACTATTTTATATCCCGTAAAAAGGTGACCCTTAGTGAAATCCAGTCACTAACCGGTCTTCTCAATTTCTGCATTAGAGCTATTCCAGCAGGTCGAGCATTAGTAAGGCGCTTGTATGATGCCACTGCTGGGCTTAGCAAGCCTTATCACAAATGTAGAGTTTCATTGGAAATGAAGCAAGATATACAAGTGTGGCTTGTGTTCCTTGAGTCATGCAATGGTATAAATCCATATAAGCAGGTAGACTGTGCCAGTGACTTTCAGCTAGAATTATTCACAGACAGTGCTGGTTCTGAAAACCTAGGTTTTGTGGGCTATTTTTGGAACTCACTGGAACTCACTTAACATGGCCAGAATCCAGGAAAGGGGCAGGCAAATTTAGGGACATCGCATTTTTAGAATTGGTTCCCACAGCCATGGCATTCTGTATTTGGGGTAAGGAGTTGGTTGGAAAGAGAGTAATCCTTCACACAGATAATAAACTTGTAACCATTTAAATACTAAAATTTCCAAATCTTCCAGAGTCATGATTCTCTTAAAATTGTTAGTCCTTATGGGACTTGGGCATGATATCCAGTTTAAAGGGTAACATATCATAGGAGTTCGAAACGTTAAGGCTGATTCTCTCTCTCCTCTGCAGTGGTACAGATTCAGACATGTTTTTCCAAAAGCCGACTGGATCCCATTTACTTTCCCATAGTCATTCCTAAAACTCATCTACAACATCGAGCACAATAATTGTTAAGTTGTTCCTTGTCTGAAAACACAAAGAAATTATACATGACAGCCGTTCATCAGTTTAATTTATTTTGCCATGCTTATAAGCGTAATCAAACTTGGCCACCAAACCCCAATGACTTGATCCACTTTCATTTGAATTATTCTCATCAAGCAAAGACAAAGCATATATTGCAGGAATATCGTATTTTTGCAGAATCCGAGGTTATCCGGACACAACAAAATCATTTATATTACGAAACGTATTTGTTGGATTTGGTCGTATGTCAACACAAGGGTTGACAATCGCAAACCCATCACCGTCAGAATCCTTCAAGGTCTAATTTCTTTTCTTCCTCAAGTTTGTCTATCAAACTATGAATCAATTTTATTTAGTGCACTTTTTTGCACAACAATTTTTGTATATTTTATAAAAGGGGAGCTAGTACAGGATTCAAGAGTACAACCAGATCATGCAATACAAGAAGGTGATGTTAGGCTATCAACCAGCAATACAGTCATTATAACCCTAAAACACTCCAAAACTGATCAAGAGGGAAAGGATGCCACAATCATTTTAGTGCTTTCTAGCCCAATCTGCCCTATCCAACATCTGAATAAATATGAAAATTTAAGGCCAAATGCCCCTGGAACCTTTTTCATTCATTTGTCTGGCTATCTAGTGACCAGATATCAAGCAGAATCTGTATTTTACAAGGCTATTAGAATGCTAGGCTTGGACACCAAAATTTATAAGAGTCATACTTTCGGCATTTGGGGTAGCTTCTAGCGCATGGGCTAGTAGAATGAGTCAAAAGGATATTGTGGGCAAAGGGCGTTGGAAATCTCGTTGCATGTATTGGCACATTATAAGTTAAGCATTTTGCTAGCATTTATATATGATGCATTTAAGGCGTTATATAATTTAGTTTATTTTCATGTTGCCATGTATTCTTCTTTATTTCACATCAGGGCTTCAATGGTATTTTCTATATGTCATATTTAGACATTAACTAACATACTGGTATATGAAATTCTGAGAATACATTATATATGTGTATATATTTCTTGTTTAATTAATTTTGTATTTGTAGATATAAGAATTTGGATTGTGGGTTATTAAGAGGGACTTTTGCCAGACAAGGCATTCAATATTTCAAACTCACCTCGAGCTAGAAAGGCATCGGGCAAACATTTTCTGGCAGGGTAAGGGTGGAATGAAATGAGGGGAAATTATGCCGATAATCAAGTGTTTATTATAGGTAGATGACCCACCCAATTTCCTCGTATTGCACTGTGGGGGCAATAATATACCGGGTGATAAAGATGAGAAGTCCGATGATTTAAGACTAAAGATCAACAACACCTTGTTCAGTTTGGCCAACACTGTTTTAGTTTGGTCACAGATATTTCCCTGCCAGCACTGGCGAGGCGGTGTTGACCAAGAAGCAATGGATATGGTCAGAAAACGATTAAATAGTTTTATGGCAACCGCCTTAATCCGCACATGGGGGAAAATATTCGATATCCTGAAATTCAGATTGATTGTCCGCTCTTGATTGCCCCTGATGGTGTTTATCTCTCTGAGCTTCGTAACCAATTTTTCCTGTACCGCCTTTAACAGGGTTTGCAGACCTTCATTACAAAACACACTGAAAAAGTGTCACCAAAATTGGGAGAGTTTTGGCCATTGCTGTGCTGTGACTAGTTAGCGGGTCATAGTCTCAGTCACAAATCGTGGTGGCTGCATTGTTTATTATTGCTTTTGACCCAGTCAGTTTGAAATTTGCAGACAATGCTTTTGCCTAAGATGCACATCTGCCATGTATCTGACAGTGATCAACATTTGATCACTGATTAAGCTTATTATTTTTATCTAAAGTTCATTTTTCTATAGAGATGGTGCACTTATTTTGCATACTACTGGTGGCGCAGACTATGCCACAGCATTTGGCATAGTCTCGTGGCGGCTTTAAGGCTTACCAGTAGTATCATTGGACTTGGTTATAACTTATATGTGCTTATTTTGACATTATGTAATGTGAAGATCGGTTCCCAGGCTTCACCATTTTGCGTTTAAAGGGATGCCATACAAGGCTATATATTTATGCCTTGGCTCCCTTATTTAAACAGCCATGGCCCATTTAGCAAATAAAAAGTCTGTCAGCTATTTCTTATGGCTTTATTTATTGGGTATACTGGCAGTCCCTTCTTTTAACTTTCATCTTTGAAAATATAATTTCACCATTCAAGGTTAAATCCATTTATCAAAGTGGACGAACCATATTTTTCCTATTTAATGCAATTTGCAATCCTCTATGGGTTTTAATGACTTTGCGCGCGAAAATTAGTCAAAACATCATGATTTGCTGACGTCACTTACATCGCGTCGCATTTACATCATCATGAGGTGATAATTTCGGTCGAGGCGTGATCAAATCCAATAAAGCCCGAAGGGTTTTATGATAAATTTGATCACGCCCTGAGCGAACTTATCACCTCATAATATTTAAAGAATGATTCCTTATTACTTATATCTATATAATTTTCAGCAGTATTAAAGTAATAATTATGCAAACCCTGCTTGTGCCCCTACAATACGTTGTTTGAATTTATTGGAATGTACAGTACAAAATCGATTCGTAGTGTTACATGTATCACACACAAAGACACCGGAAAATGTAAATATTTCGATAAAATGTAAGAAAAACATTTAAAACATCGGTTTTTTTTCAATCTAAGCTATTCTGTTTTGAATAAATTCTTAATTTATCTGATATATGATCATTACAATTGGTCAGTACATCAAACAAAATGATGATTTTTGTTTGACTTTTTGCAGGTAAACCGACGGCATCAGGGGGAACATTTAACACCATCAGAGTAAGGCCGAATATACCTTTGACACAAGACACGCTGAAATACTATTTTGAGAACACACGGAAGTCAGGTGGTGGAGATATTGAATCCTTAACAATCATCAAAGGAACAGAAATGGAAGTTGAAGAAGTTCTCATCACATTTGCTGAGTCAAAATGTATTGTAATTTTTTAAGAATTCTGTAGCCGGTATACCTCTTTTATAAAAGTTAACTTCTTTTCAAATACTGAAACAATAAAGGGAGCCAATCTGAATTTTAGGATATCGAAACTTAAGAATTTGTTGAGAAACATATGAAAATCTTTGAAAAAATCATAATATTTTCTACTAAGTTGTCTAGATATTTGGTATTTGATACTCTAAAGACGATCTTGTATCGGCTTTTGTTGCTGAGGTTAGCCCCTTGGCCTCTTGTTTGTATTGTGTGCTTATAACCTAAAATGACAAACTAAACCAAGTAACTATTTCAATTGAATTAAATACCAGCTTATAGATTAAAATATTTTTATTTTTGTTTCATTACATTTTATCTTGCAGATGCCATGAATTGCCTTCAACAACAGCATATAATAGATAAAAAGACCCTAAATGTTCAGAAGTATGACCCAAATGATCCAAGTCTGTGGGAAATGGACAAGGCTCTAGTGACAGGTATGAACCCTGTAACAACACAGGACACACTGATGAATTAAATCAAATAATATTTATATGCTGTCTAGAAATCAAATCTAAGCTTATTTGTGTGTTAAAAAAAAGTCAAAATGAGGCGTGAAAATTTATAAGTTTTGTGTTTTTTAGTGAGTTTATTAGAGTGCATCAAGTAAAAATATTTATTACTTTAGAGCCTTTTTGTATACAGATAAACCCACAGGGTCAGAGGGAACATTTGACACCATCAGAGTAACGCTGAAACAACCATTGACACAAGACACTTTGGAAAACTACTTTGAGAACAGAAGGAAGTCAGGGGGAGGAGATATTGATTCCTTAACAATCATCAAAGGAACAGAAATGGAAGTTGAAGAAGTTCTCATCACATTTTCAGAGTCTAAAGGTATATACATGTACATTTAAGAAATAAACAGCAGGGTAAAAATTTCACCGTAATATGAACTTGCATTAAGTTGGCCACGTGATCAAATCCTGTGAAGCCCAAAGGGCTTCTCAGAAGATTTGATCACGTACCAACCAAGTCCATACCAACCAAGTTCAAGTGAGAACTTTTAAACATTGCTGTTTATTATTTGTATTTACATTTGAAAAAGGCAAATTGTTCAGAATTGTTAAAATTACCGAGATTTTATGTTTAAAATAATCCAAGCGACAAGCGATAAGCGCATGTTATGATCATTGTGACGTCATGAAAAAGTTCATACAGAATTGAACGTTCCGCTGTTCTGGTTTATAAAAGGAAACATGTTTGCAAATATAAATATTATATTTTGGTTTAATTTTAATGTAAATTTGAGGATTACCATTATTTGTGATAACTTTGAGGAATAAGAAAGTAAATAAGAAATATTTACCCCCTACATAGAGTTTTTTTTATGTATAAAAGCAACACACAGGTATTTTAGATATCAATGTAAATATGGAAAGGGGACTAACCCAATTTTGTTGTTGTTAAGTAACAGGGGGTAATCCTCTTTTTAATACTTGCAATAGAATTACCAAATGTGGGATCATTTGACTTGTGGTGGTGTTTGAAAAGCTAAACATTATTTTTCTTTTGGCCTTATTGTGAATTTGCTCTATATTTGTGTATGTACAAATATACATGTACTATGTTTCATTTATCCTTTTTGTAACCGAATGCCTCTCAAAGATATACCATGAACCAAAACTGCATGAATGATGTTAATGACAATTAAAATATCACCAAAGATACATGTAATTCTTGAGAAATTTGAATTGTACAATATTTTAAATGTAATACTCTAGATACATATTACCTTATGATTGAATTGTGAGCCAATTGCCATTGAATGTTTTTTCTTACTAATCAATAAAGATGGTCAATGCAATGATCATGATGATGTTTGATAAATATAACATTTTATCTCTTTATGACTTAAATATCCACATTTTACTTCATTTTCTCTTCACAGATGCCATGAATTGTCTTCAACAACAACACATAATAGATAAAAAGACCCTAAATGTTCAGAAGTTTGACCCAAATGATCCAAGTCTGTGGGAAATGGACAAAGTTCTAGTGACAGGTATGAACCCTGTCACCACAGAAGACACATTGATGAATTTTCTGGAGCCTGCAGCTGGTGTGGAATATAAAGATTTTGTGAGAGGGGCGCAAGAAGATGCAGCCATAGTGGTGTTTGCAGAAAAACCAGGTACTGTAGCAGAGAATTACCGAGTATAGCTTAAAGTTATAACCATTGGGCATTGCATCAAAACCAAGTGAAAAAAGAGAAATTCTTTTGTTTTGGTTTTGATTTTGACCCTTTACTATTTTATGCAAGAAAACAGTTTGATGCATTGCCATATAAAATGTTGTTTGTATTAATAATAGGAAAAAGTACTGCAAAGATCCAGACATTTCTAGATAACTACTAGTAGGTTTGTTTAAAATTTCCTATTTTTATCATTAGATTTTGCAAAAATGTTCAAAAGGTGCAAGGAGAAAAAATTAGAAGGCAACACCTTATTTGTACAGATGGTGGAGAAATGTCAAACTATTTATGTCAAGGGGGTTGACAAGAGCATAACCTATGACCTAGTAGAGAATTTCTTCTGTAACAAGAGGAAAAGTGGAGGTGGAGATGTAGAAAAGGTGGATTACCATCCAGAAGATGGTTACTGTATTGTCTACTTTGAAAATCCGTCAGGTAGGGTTATTATGTGCTTATTTATCTTGTTAATCCCTTTCCGTTCAGTATGAGAAACCTCAAGGGCATTTGAAGGAGGCGGCATTCCAATTTCAAGAATGGAAGAAGTCATTATTATGTACTGAACAAATTCAAATTCTTTCGGCAGGAATAATTGATTAAAGAAAATTATGGGCTACACATAACATGTAAAATACATAATGTAGCTCAGGCTGATATTTGAGTTTGTGCTCAATGTAGAACATATCTTTCTGCATGTACATGCATAAAAGTTGTTGATATTGTTATCAGCATTAAATTTGTTGATATTGTTATCATAATGATAACAGAAAAAAATGTATTTTAAGCAAAGCTTGTTTATAAGGAAGTCTTAGGAACTTACAGTTTTACTTCTGTTAACTATGAAGATTCTTCCTGTCCTGTTCTAAAAACAGTGTTTAAAATGTATTTTTAAGGGATGGTCAAAAGATACCTAACTTCCTTATAACCAGAAATTCTTTATGACTGAGTTCCTTGAAAGCAAATTACTGTACATATACAGGCATACATTGTGAATTTTTAAGGTATATATGCTGTTTTAACGCTGTTTTTGATATGTTGGAAACCCGACCCAAACTTTGTCAGTGTGATAATCTGTATTAAAAAAATAAACACTGTGATGAATGCACAAGGTTATTCATGGGAATTAATTGAATATTCTGGTTATTTTATGTAGGGAGAAATTAAAATGTCCTTATGCATATTTATAAACGATTCACATAAGTGTATATCTGCGCATGACTGCGGGAAAAGTAATGGAGAGGAACAGCGTGGAAGAAGAGGAATGATAGCAAGATTGTTTACAAAATTAAATAGTAAAATACTTTTTTGTTGTTGAAAACAAAAATTATTCCTTCAAAATTTTTGTTACGAATGTATGACTATTATCAAAAAACCTGTAGACCACCATTTTAATTCATAACTGACCAGAAAATAGATAAAACAGGCTGTCAGTATTACCACTCTCAGGCCCCCCCCCCCAACTCAAAACATGCGTTAGCCTGTTAACAGCATGCCGATCATGCTTTCGTGTTGACTTCTTGTTTACATACTGAATAGGCTTGCGACATCCCATGAACAAGTGATAATGAATATTTAAAGCTTAGGCATTTACTGACTGGGTCAGTCAGTAAATAAATTTATTGGAATGTATGTTCAATACTTTTAAATGCTTTTGAACTAAATTGTATAGATTGCAGAAAGTTTCTAAATTATGAAGATCTTCACACTGACAAAGTTTATGTCACGTTTACAATATAAAAAACAATGTTAAAAACAGCATATATACCTTTTAATTATAGAAACATGAATACCAGTCATTTTTTTTTCAGATGCAAAAAATGCTGCAGCAAAAGAAAAGTTTACTATTAATGATAGAGAGATACAAGTACAGATGTATTTCCCTTGCCTGGGCTTGCCAGAACAACCAATAAATTGGGAAGACATGCCCTGTGTCTCTTATGAAGGCAATGAATATATAGTCAAGTTTGTCAAAATCTGCCGAAAAGAATGTAGCCAGGTTGAAGAGGCTTTACAAAAGAAGTTTGTCAAGGTAGAATGGCCAAAATCAAAGTCAGATTTCACTGTCAAGTTACAATGTACAGTTACCAGAGATGTGGAGAATGCAAAGGAAATTCTGAAAAGCTGGAAAGAAGAAGCAGAGGCAGAGATGGATAGAGATATGAAGAAATATGTGTGTCAAAAGCATTCTACAGTACCGGAGGCATGGCCAGCACTTCTGCAACAGTTGAAAACATTGACCATTGATCAACCAGACAGAGTGGCTGTCCTTTTGGAAAAGAAAAAACACACAGTTATAGTAGCTGGCTATGAGGAAAATACTGAAGCCCTTACCCGGATAATTTTAGATCTTATCAAGAGAGAGGAATCCAAAATTCAAAATCAAACAGATAAAATAATGAAAAACGTACCCTTAGATTTTCATAAATGCCAGCAACTTTGGAAAACCCATTATGGGAAGAAATTGGCAAATGCTTTTCCAGATCTTGATTTTCAAGTTGAAATCAACAAAAAGGAGGTGAATTTGACTGGAAAGCCAAAAGAAGTCAATGAGGCTCTGATCAAGATGCACGAGTATCTGATGAATACAAAGTCAAAGTCTTTGAACATTTCGAAAGGACGTTATGAAATTTTTATAAAGAAAGAAGTGAAAGAAAGTTTTATTGCAGAAATGAAAGCTAAAGGCAACAAGGCAGTTTGGAATGTGACAGAAGACAAAGTTGAAATGACATCATCAAATTCGAAAATGGCTGAAGAAGCGTTGGAGATATTCAAAGAGTTTATTCCAGAGAAAAGAATTCAAATGAAAGACCTTGTTAAAGTTTTGACTATGCATGACTGGCAAGCTTGTGTAAAGGAACTAAGAGACAAACATGATGAGATGCTGAACATTTATTCTTCAAGCTCTGAAGTTTGTGTTACTGCTACTAAAAATATTTTTGAGAGTGTATGCAAGCAGATAGAATACGTTTTGAAAATCTGTTCTGAGAAATGTTGCATTGATCGCAAAGTTGTGAATTTGTCTCAGCAACAATTCAGCTACATAAAATATTTTGGACAATATAAAATTGGACAAATCACAAATGCATGTACTTCAAAAGAGTTGGAAATAAAACAAAACCAATCGGACTGTAGCATAGAAATTACAGGCAATGATGAAGATGTAAAAAAAGCTTATGACAATTTGATGAGATTTATTAAACACCTTCGTGAAGAATCTTGCAGCATAAACAAACCTGGAGCTAAGGTGTTCTTTAACTCAAGTAAAGGTCGAGAAGGCATGAAGAAAGCTGGGAAAGAAACATCCTGCATTATTTTAAACAAAGACGGATCACGGAACAATAAAGAGAATAGTGAGAGTGGATCATTTAGAAACCACAGAAGAACATCTTATAGTTTACCTATAAAGATTGCTGAATGTGAGTTGCAGTTCTGTGATAAGAAGTTCATTGTAATGAAGGGTGATGTTACAAAATTGAAAGTTGACGTTATTGTGAATGCTGCGAATGGAGATTTAGATCATTGTGGAGGTTTGGCCTTGGCAATATCTCAAGCAGGTTAGAAAAAAATAATTACATGAATTTACATTTGTTGTATTTGGTTTCTGTGACTTTTATAAGATTCTAATTTCTTTTGAACATCTATTTGTATGAAATAATAATTTTAGTGTTGTATTTGTATGAGTATTTGTAGGACTTACGTAAATATGTCATGAATGCACAGGTAATGAAGAGTTAATCTTTCTATAGGAGGAAAATCTATTCAAGAGGAAAGTAGGACATATATTAAGTCTGAAGGCCCTATTCAAGATGGTGAAGCAGTGCCTGCTCAACCAGGTGAGCTGCCATGTAAACTGCTGATCCATGCAGTGGGGCCGAGATGGAGTGGTGGAAGTCACGACGAGGAACGTTTGCTCAAAAAAGCCATATTTAAATGCTTGGAATTGACAAACAAATATAAGCATTCTTCCATAGCTATACCTGCTTTAAGTGCTGGAATGTTTGGATATCCAGTGGCAGAATCGGTGGAGACCATTTTGGGTGCTATCCAAACATACATCAAGACTAAAATATCTTTGATCAAAGAAATCTATTTTTGTGATGTGGATGATGCCATAGTCAAGGAATATGTCAAATGCCTTAAGAAAAATTTTGGACTGGAAGTGAAGGAGTTTAAGGGAGATGAACAGGGTTTGTTGTTAAGCGATTTTCTTGTGAGCTGCATCAAATGATTTAATTTCACAAAATGTCGTATTTTTGTGATTTCAGCGTTATTGAAAAAAAGGCTAAAATTGAATTGTCACAAAAACACTTGATATACAGTATTGATTCAGTGTACCGTGTACTTAAGTAATGATATAAAAAGAAGTAAAGTTTTGAATAAAAATATGGCCAAATCATTGATAGTTAAATAAATTATATTTAAAATTAAATTTATGCCAAATGTGTGGAATTATGACGAAGGCCAATGGTAAAGTTTGTGGATTTTTATCTATACTAGATGCAGCTTATGGCAATGATGGTGATACTAACAGAAAGGGCCCTCAGTACCAGCCACATCATAGTAGTAACCGTGGTAGCATGGGTTGCATGCAACGACCAGGGGAGGCAAAAGCCACGTTCCTGATTTTATCTACCTCTGAAAGAAACATCAGAAAAGCTAAAATGAGTCTGGATGAAGTGTACAAGTGTACAGACATTGATGCTTCAAAGCAAAAATTGAATGACAGACAGGTACAGTGTAATATTAAATCGATTAGTACATCTCTTTATTTTAAACTTTTAGTAGGCTTTCAACAGTTAGACCTCTCTAGAAAGCAGTTTTTAGGAATGTTCATTTAAAAGGGTTAAAGTTCATCTTATAATAGATAATGAAATATTTATATTCATTTATAGGGGCCTAAGTATTCACAATGTTATAACTATGAATGTACCTGTATACCGGGTATATTTTGTCTAAACGTACGGTCCTCCATTATATCCTGCTATTATCTCATAGGTGGTACAAATTAACAGAATTCACTCTTTTCATCTTGAAAAGAGTGAAACAATAACCATATTTGTCACTGTGTTTGTGAATACACAGTAAGCACACAGTAAACTAATGATGAATGTGTTAGAATATTAGATGTTTCAGGGACTGTAATTTTGTTTTGCAGATGGATGAAATTAAAAAGATTGCAAAAGGAATCGATTGCCTTTTCACAGAAAGTAAAATTCTGTTAATGGGGCTTGCAAATGAAGTCAACGAGGCCACGGTGGACATTCTTAAATACCTGCATGAAGTGAAAGAAAAGGAAAAAGCTCAGACAATGTATGTTAAATGGCAGTATGAAAATTCAACTGAAAAATGGATGACTTTTAGAGATGAAATCGACATGGAGATAGAAACGGCTTACAAGGGAAAGAAAAATAGTTGTGTTGTCAAAGACAGACCAGGTACAGAATATGTCATTGACTTTAGAAAAATGGAGGAATATAAGAAAAGTAACTTTAGGACATATGTTCAAATGCATCTTCCCAAGTTAAGAGTTTCTGATCCACCCCGCTCTACATAAACCTTTGACCGAATAGATAGAGTTTGACGAAGTTCGAAACCTTGCGTGCTGGTTGGTGTCATAAAAGTTTGCACGATTCAATAAGAAACGCTTTAAGAATGATATTATTTATGCATTGATCACGTACTACTACACCAAAAAAGCGTGCGACTCCCGTGTGAGAATCGTTTTGTGTAAATCGTTTAGCGTTTCGTGTAAACCAATCAGCGTTTCGTGTGAATCGTAAAGCGTTTCGTGTAAACCGTTTAGCGTTTCGGGCAAAGCGTTTCGAGCAAAGCGTGCGAGTTTTTGATTAACAAAACACTAAGTGTATGTATACTAATGTTTTTTATTCAACTCTTAGTGATAATGTCTTGTCGTAATATGCATATAGGTTTTTGTGGGTTTGTTTTATTTTTTTCTTACATCGATAACTGAAACTTTTCGACAGTGTACAATTAGCATACATTACCTCGGACATCGGGGTAAGACCTGTAGCTGGCTAAAGATGTCAATCAAACTCTGTGTATTTTTTCATTGGAGGGTCCCGCCTATTTTGTTTTTGTCAACAGCCAAAAAAAGTTTGTGATTTTAATGCAGTCAGAATCAGTATTTGATAAAGGACACAATTTTAACGATATTACGTTAAACAATTATTTGAATACAATTAACGAAGAATGGAGTAAAATATATACTAGTCACATTTTATGAAACTGAATATGCATGCTACTAAATTTAAAGAGCTTGTGGTAAATACGCAGTTATGCGTTTATTGAGTCTGAAATTTAATTCATTTCTCTTGTTCTTTCCAATAAAATGTTTTGAAATAATTTTAAAAAGAAGTTCTAAATAGTGATACAGATTTTATTTTTAATGCTTCCTTCATAAATTATTTCTTTCGTTTAATATACAGAACATATTTTTCTACGCGGTTGATATGATATGAGACAAAGATATATACATTGCAAAGTTTTTTAAAAATAAATTCTGTCAATGCATGTAATTTACTTCTAAATATTTGTCGATAATAATATCAATGTTAAAACAAAATTGTTACTCAAATATTCAAAACAATATCTAATGTTAAAGAAATGCCGAAAAAAATAGACTTGCGTTTGTAATGATACAGATAAGCTATTTCACAATTATGCATTATTTTCTATCTACGGAACAATTTCAATTTTCTTACGACATTGCATCTTCGCTAGCCAAGGGTGACGATCCACGGTGTTTCTCTATTTCTCTATTGTGAATAGAGAAACACCGTGGATCGTCACCCTTGGCTAGCGAAGATGACGACATTGATACGAATGATGACTATTTCTTTTGAGCAATAAAAACTTGTGTAAGTGTATGTTCTGTAACAATTACTTCTGTGAATAAATTGTTTTATTTTTAAATTGTTTTTAGTATATGTCAATATTGCTTTATCGATTCAAAAAAAGATATGTATATCAAATATTAGTATTTCTATTATATCGTACATTTTTAAAACAATCCTTACCATCAGAGATAGAATCCGAGAGTATCCGATTAAAACGGAAACCGAAGCGTGTCTCAAAGCGTGTTAATAGCGAGCAGACCGTTTCTTGCGAGAAACGTTTCGTGTAATCCGTTCAGCATTTCGTGCAAACCGTTTAGCGTTTCGGGCAAATCGTGAAGCGTTTCATGTAAATCATACAGCCTTCTGTGTAAACGGTTTAGCGAGCGTGCAGCGAGCCTGCAGCTAGCACTTTCAGTGATTACATTAGTTACTAGACATGCCGATATTATCTTCGTGAAGGAAAAAGAAGCTTTGCAATTCCACACTTGGATTTAACGATGACTGAATATATCTTCTAACTTGGCCATAACAGTAAACTTGACTTGCAGTTCATTGCAACACAGCATAATTTGTGATAAACATGTAAACATCGTTTTTGGTATATTGAAAAAGGATATACTATTTCCTACTAGTTCTAAATTCTCTTGTATGTTAAATTATGGCAACTTAACCTATTTGTACTGAACAAAGGCAATTGTTAAAGTCTCTGCACTCAAAGATTTTTTTCTTCAAAAACCAATTAATAGCTTTATCAATTTGATGGTAAATGCATGCACACTTTTTTATTGCATGTGTTGATATTACTAAATTTCAAAAGTCTAATTAGAAACCCTTACTACATATGTGTAATATTCAACAATTGCTGCACGAAATGCTACTGCTTTTTGGTTCTAATCTCCCTATTTTTCACCACTGGAGGTTAAAATGTATGATATAATAAAACACGGTTGCTAACTTCATCTGACAGACGAGAGGTACTGCCGATGAATGTTTGTTGAAATGTACTATCAAACTACATTTACTGGTAAAAACAGTGACCTCATATCGTAACCTGATAATTCACTTCACTGAATATATGCATGTCATACCCATGTTAATACATTTATTGAATAAGTTGGGTCAATTTTCACAGACAAGTTGCAAGTTTTTGAACCGATCCATCTTCAGCGAATGGAAGTTGGGCTCTCGCCAGATAACGCAATCGTTAACCCGCATATGTTTTGTCTGTTCCGTCAGGGGTTTATGTAGAGTGGAGTGGATCAGAAACCCTTGACTTGGGAAGATAATTCAAATGTGATGATGAGCCATGCATTGTTTATTGAACGATATTCCTCAGATAATGATAGTTTTAGGTCAATGAGAGAGATTGGACAGTAAAAAGCATGGATATGTTAATGCTGAACTTATAATGATTTTTTTAAATTACAACTAGACTTTGACCCCCGCTTGCACGGGTTGACGATGCTTGTTATATCAGACATTTAATTACTTTAATTACGAAATAGATACATCGACACACCGTATTGTTGACATTTACATAACCAAGCTTTAAGTCTACAATAATGCTATTAATTTCACTACATTCTGCTTAGTTAGATAATCTAACTGTGTCTCGGGACAGGCCTTCACCACAGTTAAAATGCCGCTCATAAACCCGTAAAGTAGCAAAAAAGAAATAATGCAGAATTGCTCCGAAACGATTTTGGAGAAAATTAATGTAGCTGCATTGAAAATAACAGTCAAATTATTCATAACAAACCATTTGGAGACTGTAAATACCTTTCATCTAAAAATTTAATTCATATTAATGAAGAACTCAACACTTTTTCACCAACGTTTTTTACTCGCTTTAAATTTACACACCCTGTTGACATTCGGAACTCTCGGTATTTTTCATATTAAATGCGCTGAGTTAGAGTTATCTCCCGTATTTTCTTTGATGAACAGAATATAAAGCAAATTTTCGATGAAAATTTACACGTACTTCTATTATCGTTCCTGAGATGTGATATTGTGGAAACATAAACTAAAGAGCTCCCGTGATTTAGCGTGAATGTAATGCGCATGCGCAAGATTGTAAAATCCAAAAAATCCAGATGATTTCCGGATTTTTTTTAATGAATTTTCGTTGATTATTAATTAGCGAAGCTTGATTGAGAAAAAATAAAAACAAATTGGTAATCTTCAAGTACCAATGATGTTTAAAATATATAAAACAAAAGACAGTGCTCTTCCGATTTCTCGGTATTAAAGCCCAAAAATTCGAGTCTATTATTTTAATATAGTATTATAGATAACTCTTCAAATTCAGAGTTATGACTTACTGGTATGTAGATTACGCTATTATGTATAGGTGGGACATCTGTTGGTTTGCCTGCCAAATGGGCTCACATGAGGAGTGATCAGACAATGATGGAATTCAAGCTGTCACCACATGACAGAGAATACAAGGATGTACTAGCTCGGTTCAATGCCACATGTGGTGGTTCTGTTTCCATATCAGAGGTAATACATGAATATTCATTGAATGGATATGCATAGTATAATAAAACATGTAAGACATATAAATTACTGTAACACAATTGTGCAGTTGACCATATTTTGTTTGTTTACAACCATGAAAGAAAATTGACCCAAACATCAAGGGGCAAGGGTTGTCCAAGAAGGGATGCAAAGGACATGCATAACTAACTATTATATCAATTTATATATAATTTTTTTTTACAAAAGGAGCAGTGTAAACCTTGGGCCTATTGTTTAAGGTTACATTTACACACTCTCTCATATGTTGTGGGAGACTTGCAAAAAGCCCAATGTCCTTACTAAAAAAGGGGTACAACTAAGGACACTTTTCTGTGCCTACAGAGTATCTCTAGTGTACCTATAAATAGAGGTATACATAAACGGACATTACCTCAACTGTACATTGTAGTTAGAAGACAAATTCTCACGCTAAACTTCCAGGCATATGCATGCTGACATTAACTTTGAAATGAGTGTTTCTTCTTATGATATGGCTTTAAGTTTTGTTTTTAATTCTAACAAGTAAGCTGCAATCGCCATTTATTAATTGCAAATTATGTACAATGAATATCTTATTTACTACCGAAGTATGACTTGTCTTTACCTTGTCTGAGACTTGTAGTTTTTAGTAGCGATTAAAACTCTGCGGGATAAACTTTAAAAGAAATGCTGTATTTCTTATTTAAAGAAAATAAGTACACACTGATGTCAGTGAGGTCAAAGTATATTATTGGTCAGAAGTATTAGTAAAATTCACAATGATTTGGAAAGTTAAACATTTTATATGAGCTTCTTTTGAGGGTCTTACACCTGCAATAAAATATCCCATCAACAAAATAATATCATTTTTAAATGTAATTTTTTTAATGTTATTTTACTTTCATGTTAAATACTGAAATCTGATTGGTTTGGATGCAGTTGATATTACCCTCAGCATTGGCAACACACTTGGCAACGGGTAACAGAACCAATTGTTACATGCTCGTAAATTATGCGCGTACGATTCACCATAGAATTCACATCATTTCTATGTTAAAGTAAATTTTTTTCTAAAATTAGGACATTCAGTCTAATGAAATACATAGTGCCTGTTTGGAAGGGTAACAGTTGAATTTGACACCCCTCGAAAACCATTGTCAACCTCCACTTTGCATCGGTTGACAATGGTTTTCTCGTGGTCTCAATTTCAACTGTTACCCTCCCAAACAGGCACTTTTTATATATTATGTTCTCAAAACAGCCTTGCATAAAATTGATTAAAATGAAATCATAACATATATCTAAGAACACAGATGATCCATCAGAACTGATCCATTTTCATAGTGATTTATTAGAGCTATATATTTTTAAACCCTTTTTTTCACTATGTTAAAAACCAGACCCAAAGTTTTTCAGTATGATATAAGGATGTATAAAAGAACATTTTGTGGCAAATGCGACAGATTATTTATTTGTAATAACTGGGAACTAAGGTTATTTAATGTAATGAGAAATGGATAAATTCTTATGCATGTTCATAAATAATTCATGTATATACATTTGCACAATTGTGTGGGAAAAGTAATTGAGAGAAACAGCATTGGGGAAGAGGTATGACAGCAAGTTTATTTACAAAATTAAATACATTTGCAGTTCGAAAATACTTTTCTGACATGGGACAAAAATTTAAAAGTTACTCATTTATTACTTTTCTTACGAAAGAATAAATGATATTAATATCAATAAACATACTGTATGGTATACACCACCATTTTCACACCTGATCAGAGAATAAATAGAACAGAACGTCAATATAATCATTTCAGTGGCCCTTCAACTCAAACATTTCTCATGTATGTCATTTTCTTTCTTTTGTCCCCGAATGTGTTGGCCCACAACCAATATGCTTCCAATCGACTTCTTCTTTAATAAATATATACTATATATATATACTGGAAAAGCTTGTGACATCATATGATAATGAATATATATTTCAAACTGAGGCGTTTGAACTGTATAAAATTTATAGGAAATTATATTCATTACTTTTAAATACTTTTGAATTAAATTGTATAATTTGCAGAAAGTTTATAACTTACGGTATGTGGCTTGATAAAAAATCATTTTAAAGTCAAAATGCCTTTCCATGACCAAATATTTATGGTATCTATGGAGATCTGAATCATCCAATGTGAATTTAAATGAATATTTTTGGAGAGTGCATGTTGGCACACACTTAATCAAATATTTGTTTTGAAAAAAAAATATTAAACTAGTTTATTACAATGTAGAAATTATCTCGGAAGCTAAAAACACAGATGTCTGCCTCTTATGAGGTGAAAAAAATTGTAGAGGTTTGATTTCGTTTACAGATTACAAATTCAAAGTCTGAATGGAGGTCTAATTAAAACTGTTGAAGATATTATTTAAAGAAATCATTAAAGATAAAAAGTTATAAGGATAAGATGAAAACATCATCACATTCCTTACTGCAAGATAAAACATATAAAGAAATTAAAGTAAATATTATGATATTATATGATATAAAAAGATATTGTATGACTTTTGAATGTTGTCATTTTTTTAGTATCTTGAAATTGTTACGTTACTAACTTGAATTGGAAAGATTTTAAAAAGTTATTATTAATAAATAAATTGTAATTATATCTTGGAATTGAGATATGAATATTTATGGTAAAATGACAACTTCCAAAGTAATGATTTTATATAATGTAATATTTTTTTCAACACTTAATTTGACCTCCTTGGCTTTCATAACATGTAAAATCAGCATGCTAAGTGCATGCCCTCTGAATGAGAAGGAAATGTATATTAATCATAAAAATCACCTTACAGGGAATGCATTTTTCTTAATGCTAGCAATCTGTGTTAAAATTAAAATGAACAATTGATATGAACAGTACTGAAATGAAATTTCTAAATGTGACTTCTTATAGTCTAAGTTGTTTTCAAACTATTAGATTATTATGTAGAATTTTGAAAAAAATTGTCATGACTTGAGACTAAAAACTTTATGCAAGATCCTTTGTGCTGGTTTATGAAGGATACGGTTTGGATTATTAATTTTGCATCAAAAATATATTAACATTTTTTCCTTTCATCAATTGCTAAAATTCAATGTACAAGAATAAACAATTTAACTTTAACATGAATTTTTATAACAGTACATGTATTTGAAAATAAATAGGACAATCTCGTGCAGCATGGGGAAAATATTGGTTTTGAATTATTAATTATTAGTTCTAATTGAAATAATTATAATCCTTATTTGATATCACTCTGATGCGGTGTTCTCTAAATTAGATAAGAAGAGTTCAGAATCCATCCCTGTATCAACTATATGCTGCTAAAAGGAAAGAAATTAGCATCAGGAATAAAAAGGAACCCGAGCAATGGCTATGGCATGGGACATACCCCGAAACAGTGGATAAGATTATAAACAATGGATTCAACCGAAGTTACTGTGGCAAACATGGTAATTTGTGCTCTATGTTTAATTAACTAAGATGTATTCAAAGATTTTACATATATTCAAGAACCATTTATACTGATTAGCTGGATGCTCATGGCAATTTTTAAATCATACTATATACAGGGTTATTTTCGCCCCGTGTTATTTTCGCCCTTCTTCACTTGCAAACGGTTTCGCCCAGTTTTGAATTTGCCCAAACAAAATTGTGTTTAAAGAGAGATTATCTGAGACATTGGAATTCGCCCAGTCTTAAATTCGCCCGCTTACAACGAGGGCGAAAGGAGCAAAAATGAAATGGGGGCGAATATTTCCCTGTATACAGTATTAATCTTCATGAGAAGAAGAGCTCGTACATATACAATTTATAAAAATATTGGAAAACAGTCTAAATCTGAAGCTACATAATGTCATTGTTTCCTAAAATATTTAAAATGTAGTCTATTAACCTGTATGTACTGAAACTAGAGGCCCATGGGCCACATCGCTCACCTGAGAAACGAGGCGTGATAAAATCAGCTTAATGGAGTCATAATACAAAATATCTGGACAATGTGGTATAATAAATGTCGATCATGCATAAATAAAAAATCATTTTCCCCCTGAATATTCTTATGTTTATTACCAAGTCCCTTTTCTAACAGGATGATTATATAGTCATATCACATGTTGAGCATTGTAGTTCTAAAAAAGATCCAAAACAATTGTTTATATATGGGATATAAACCTACATCAAATTCTGAACCCCTTGTAAGGCCAAAGAATCGTCCAGGGGCCAGAGTCTAAACAATTTTAAAGAATCAGCAAAATGTCAAAATGTTTGCATATATAAGTAAAACCATATGTGATAACATTTCCATTTTTGTGAGTAATTAAAATGTTTTCCTTTGTACCATTGGATCCCCAATGTGGCCCCACCCTACTTCTGAAAATTTTGATTTTAACGTATTTGAATCTACACTATCTGAAGTTGCTTCCATAAAAGTTACAACTTTTCCGGCTAAAAAAATGTTTTTTTTTAGAAGATGATTTTTAAAGATTTATCTTTACATTTATATATTCATATGTAAAAATTTGCCCCCACCCCGTTGTGACCCCATCCTAACCCCCGGGATCTGAACACATTTAAATTAACCCTACATGATGATGCTTCCACACAAGTTTCAGCTTTTCTGGCCAATTGGTTTCTGAGAAAAAGATTTTTAAAAAAATTTACTCTATATATTCCTATGTAAAAATTCAACCCCCATTGTTACCCCAGCCTACCTCTGGGGGTCATGTTTTTCACAACTTTAAATCCTAATTACCTGAGAATACTTCCACACAAGATTCAGATTTCTTGGCTGATTAGTTTCTGAGAAGAAATTTTTAAAGATTTTTACTCTATATATTTCTTTGTAAACAATCAACCCGCTCCCCCCATTGTGGCCCCACCGTATCCCCGGGGGTCATGATTTTCACAACTTTGAATCTACACTATCTGAGGATGCTTCCACGTAAGTTATAGCTTTCCTGGCTGATTGGTTTCTGAGAAGAAGATTTTTAAAGATTTACTCTATATATTCCTATGTAAAATTCGACCCCCATTGTGGCCCCACCCTACCCCCGGGGGTGATGATTTTCACAGCTTTAAATTTACACTACCTGAGAATGCTTCCACATAAGTTTCAGTTTTTCTGGCCAAATAATTCTTGAGAAAAAGTTTTTTGAAAATTCTACGAAAACTTTCAATAATTTCTAATTATCTCCCTTTGTAAAAGGGCATAGTCCTTAATTTTCACAACTTTGAATTGCCTTTGCAAATGCACCTAGTTTTGTTGAAATTGGCCCAGTGGTTCTAGAGAAGATGTCGTAAATGTGAAAAGTTTACAGACAGACGGACAGACAGACGGACGGCAGACAAAATGTGATCAGAAAAGCTCACTTGAGCTTTCAGCTCAGGTGAGCTAAAACCCCTGAGCAAGTCAATTTTCAAGCCATCTATATTGATGCTTTGTTTTCAAATAATACCCAGCTTGCATGTTTAACATTTGCATAATAATTTGTTTGTAGATGACGATGACATATATTTGATAGTTAAAAACAAGATAATTAAAGTTTTGAGTATATTTATTGCTGGCATAGTTGCTTTTATGACGAAACTCACTCATTTTACAAACACATATATTAAATCAGTCATTTTCCTTTTAAGGGACGTCTTGTGGAGCTGGCGTCTATTTTGCTGTGAGTGCGTCATATTCACTCGGTTATTGCAGGGCAGATTCCAGAGGACATAAGCACATGTTCTCGGTCCAAGTAGCCACCGGAGATGTTTGTCAGGGTCATGGAAGTATGCTCGTCTTGCCGCCAAAACCAGGGGCTGGCGGTCATGTGACTTACGACTCGGCGTCGGACAACCCTTCCAACCCTGTGATGTATGTGATATTTCATGACATCCAGGCCTACCCAGCATATCATATCATATTTCAATGATACAGAAATGGTCAATATTCCACAGAAATAGCAAAACTTTGTAACCATTCATGCTTATATATCTTCCCCAGGCCTGCTTTGGACTTGAAAGCATTCTAAGAATCTAGTGCTGTTTGTTTTAAATCATTCGTGCAATTTAAAATACTTGACTGTGATGCATCTTACCGAAATTACTACACATTATGTAAATGTATAATGTTTGAACATGTGTGGTGTCTTGCAATTTTGTTATTTTGATATGAAATTTTGATTCTGTAAATAGAGATATTTGTTGATTATTTATTGTGACATTTTGATTATTGTATTTGAGTTCAATAATAATACGAGCAGTAAATTTGTTCATCAATGTAAAAAATACAGATCAAAGATTGAAATTTTTAAAAGGAACTTTAACCTGAAAGCAAGTAGATGTGTTAAATTACACGTAAAACCAGTATATTTTTGGAGAAACTATGGTGTGTATGATTCTTGGGAAAAAAGTTAATAATTTTTTTGTTTCCCAATGTATAAATTAAAATTTGAATAATGAAATATAATTTTCAGTGGAAATGTAATACAGGTCTTTATTTGTGCGCTCGTTGGAAGTAAATAAAAAAGGAATACAAAAGAAATACGAATGTGTTATGTTTGTGTCGAATTCGAAGTTGTACCGGTACTTATCTGAGCCTTTCATAAACTGCCTTTCTCTTAAACTTGTTTGAAAATATTCATATTAATGAGAATAAAATTATTCGACAATGTTCAGATAAAAATCGAAAGAAAACATCGGATACATGATAAATAGTTACATGTACTTTTAAAAGAAGAAATATATTTGTTACACGATGTATGATTTTGTTAATGGATGATAAAAAAGTGTAACAATTATCTGAACATTTGAACACAAACAATTATCGTGTTAAGAATCTTATTCAATCTTAATTTTTTTTTGGATATAATCAGTAAATATATATATACAAAAACAACATAAAATCTCCATGGATTACTTCACCACGGTTTTAATGGACTGAACTGACTGTTGTCTGATGGCGGGAGGAGACGACTGGAGAAAAAATGGATAAAAATATTGTGAAAATATTTCTTAAACACTTATTGAATTCCTTTATGTTGGAAATTACAAAGTAGAATGCATGTTTTCTGTATATAAAAATATGAAAAGTCAATAACGCATTGTAATTGAAAAGTATTTATACCCGATTAATCTCCCCTGATCTTTTTTCCTCTTTTGTATTGGAATAGCCGAGTCTATTGGATAAGCTCTGCAAAAGATCGTTAGAGTCAGATAGATGCAGTGTTAAAATATCTGTACAAGAGTATGTTTCATTACCCAAATTATTTAAAGAAAAATGACAATTACATGTACGATATCATTAAACTTTTATTTCTAAATACATGTAGTTACATTTCGTCGCCTTCGTCGTAACATGGCGGAGAATGTGTAAATGATGGGGTTCAGCGCTGAATTAATAGGAAGGACTACGACGGTCACCCAGGCATAGACCTTGGACGTGACGTCAATGCCCATAAATGTCAGAAAACCTGTTTAAAGAAAAAGCAATTTAATTTAGTACATTCGAAGAAATGACTTGTTTGTGAAATACAAGGCATCTTTAGAAATAACTGAAGGCGGAATTATATATATTTTTTTTCGATGGCATACGAATTAATGGTTCTTCTCATATTTCTCATCGGTTTTGGATGATGACATTAATCTTTGTGTGAAATGATTTATTAACTTAAAGTTCTGTAACCCCTCCCCCAAATAATGTATGTATTATAATATTTCCTTACCAATCACTCCTATTGGAATCCAGCAGAACATGTCTGTTACAGCGACTGCGATAAGGGTCTTTGCAAGATTAATTTCTCTGCTGTTTTGTGTTTTGTGATGTGAGTTTACTTCTTTCCCCATTCGAACAACATCAGCAAATATGACAAATTGTCCTAGTAGAATACCAATGAAAAATACAAAATTGGCTCCAATAAATATAATCATAGAATATTCCCAACCGGGTTTACGGAGAACGGACAATGGTAATGATATACATATTCCAGAACTAGAATAGTAACCATCAAAGTAATCGTTTCCAAACAACGGTGTCAAAGCCAGAAGAAGAGAAACGAACCACACCAAGATGGAAACAAGTCTGGCTATACAGGTGTTGGTTTTGAATTCTGAGAAAGGGAAACGGATGATGAAAATTCTGTCAATCGTTATACAGAGTACAAAGAGGGCAGAAGCCTCACTGGAGATAGTAGCCAAAACTCCTGCAAAAGTACAGACAGCACTGTGTCTCCACGATTCGTCCTCAATTCCGTAGCGACCACTGAAGGTTAGATTGGCACCAGCTATGATGTACAAATACACTCCCATCAGAAAATCTGCGAGTCCCAAATTTAAGGAATATATAGCAAAAGACGTTGCTACTTTTGGTTTCAACACTAAAAATCCATAGAACGGTCCTATTACATTTCCAAACACCGCTAAAAATGCAATGTACCAGATGATAAAGTTGAGAATAGGGGTGTCAATCAAATTTTGACAAGAGGATATTTCGTTTACTGGAGCGGAGCATTGAATCTTGCTGACAGCTTTTGGTTGAGCACAACAAAATGTGTAAGAATCTACCTGGAGATACTCTATATTTATGAGACCATCAAACATGCCTTCTACTACTTTTAAATTGTTATTATGAAGGTAAAGATATTTGAGATTTGTTAGACGAAGAAAATGGTTGCGACCTAGGTCCGCAAGTTTGTTGTCTGATAGGTCAAGATATACCAGTTTTAATAAAACAGAAAATGCCCTTTCATGTATAAAGTGTAACCCGTTATTCCGAAGTTTCAGATATAAAATATAAGGAAGATCAACAAGATCATTTTCGTCAATGCAACAAATGTTATTATCGGAAAGATCCAAGTATTGCAATTGACTATCGGATGCGCTGAAATCGGATGAAAAATTCATTGTACTTATTTGATTACTTTGTTAATGCAAGATTTTAGTGTAATAATTAAAATGCCAACTTTTCAGTTTGTTATAACTGAGATCCAAAGTAATTGCATTGTGATAGAACGATGGCTGCTTATCCAGATTACAATAACTGAAGTTTAGAACAAGGCATTCAAATAGATAGATGTATGGGAAGGAGATAGTATTGTACATTTTCACGTTTACACTGTACAAAATTGCTGGTATGGCAAATACAACCGAACTTGCATCAACGTAAATTTCAAACGTATGCTCTGATTTGGACGATAATTTAATTTCAGTAAACGAGCTTTGAATAAAACGAACCGATCGAAGATAATCTTTTGTGTCGTCAATGACCAGTGTTTCAATATTACTTTGCGTAATTTCTAGAGTTTCTATCAACACCGCCTGGTTAATAGTTAATGTCATCATTTTACAGTTGTTCACCGTAAGATTTTTAAGATTTGAAAAACCGTCGTCAAACGTGACATGCAACGTTTGATAATCATGCAGGATTATTGAAGTGGCATAAGTCGGAGCATCGTGGGAGGAACAGTTAAAAGACAGCCCAGAACAAGAGCAACTAGCTGGACATACTATTGAACATTTGTTTGAGGAGTTCAATGCGCAATATTTCCCATCATCGCAGAGATTCATTCGAGGGACATAAACTGTTCCTCCCTCTACATCACTTTCATACACATCTGCAATTATTTTATCGGAAACTGTGTTTGTAGAACTGCTGTTTTGATTGCAAAGGGTTGATTTTGCTGTAAACTCTGAAATTTTACCAAAAAAATATAATTATTAAAAATGATTCAGAGGAATGATGTAATATTAAATATTGTATAAAACTATGTTGTCATAATTATTATTTTGTATGACATTTTGAAACAAAAATAAAATTTTAAAGATGGCTGTATGGTCATGGCCATTATAAAACAACACATCTCTCTTTTAGATAAAGAACTCTGTATAAAATACTGAAAAAACATTAAATTTGAAAATCTAAAATATTTTAATTTCTTCTTTTACTTATTAAGTATCCATAGGTTATAAAATATTTTTGAAATAGCATTTATTTTTTTATAGGAAAATTAATTTGATGGGTAATTTATTGACAATCCAGCCTCCTTAAAACAAAACCGCACTTACCACAAAATTGTTCATCCTCGCCACCTAAACAGTCAGCTTTGAAGTCGCAAAGTTTGTATAACGGAATGCACTCGTCTCGATTTTTATTACAGCGAAACTCATCACTTGCACATTCATCTACAAGGAACCAAAAAAAATTTTTCTTAAGCTCTCTCTCTCTCTCTCTCTCTCTCTCTCTCTCTCTCTATACATATATATATATATATATATATATATATATATATATATATATATATATATATATATATCGGAAACTGAATACACGTTTTACGATTAGTATTAAAATGCCTTTGTAGTTAACTTAGATCAAAAATTAAAAATACGCAATTCAGTTTATAGCATTTATTTATCAAATGCTCTATTTTTATTGATATTGTAACAGCTACATGTCTAAGTAAAGGAAAGGTTCACGAAGGTCATTTGAATGCACTGTAGTCATTAACGAACATCTATTTTTCGTAAATAAATAGTAGTACCTGATCTCATATTCTGTAATCATTTTATACACGAGGCATAATCGTTTAATTTTTTGTTAACATATTTTGCGTATTGTCCTAAAACAAAGTGTTTCACCAATTAAATATTATCAAATATATACCACAGATATACCATCAATTATGATTCGTAATTACCTCGTCAATGCAGGTAATATGCCGTAATATGCCGTTCTTAAAGCGCATATTCCGTACATACCACCATATACATTCCCTTACATTACATACATAGATTTCATCAATTATTGTCCTTTTACCAACTATAGTGCTTACCACATACTCCATCACTGATAGAAATGTTGTAGACAAACGTTAGACCAGTCGAGAATTCATCATACAATGCTCGGAAAACAATCTTGAAAGTATAAGAACAAAAATTGATTCGAAAATTCTCTGTTGACAATAATATTGTGGTTTTACTGTTGTGATAGAGAAAGTAAAGGATATTTTTTATTTATCTAAATATACTATTAAAAGATGAACCTTGAATTCGACGCCCAATGGCAAAATAGACGAAGATCTGCTAAATTTAACCGCCGGTGACAATGAGTGTGCTTTGAGTATATGGCGAAGATCGTAGGGTTCAAAATAATCCGTAATGTAAGCGGCCACTAGCGTGGCTTTCCCTAGTACAAGATGGCTGTAGTGAAGACAACGATGGTGCAGAGCGAGTGGGATTTTCACACTTACAATATCACTGACCTGCTGTGGTATCTTAGAACGAGGCAATGACGTCGTGGCCAGAACGTATATGTCTTCATATTCACGAATCATTCTGCTAACGTGCTCAGAAAATCCCACATCTGTAGAAATAAAAAAGGATGTTTTGCAATTGGTATAATAATTGCGTTTTTATTATTTTTTTTAAAAATAGGTCAAAGCTAGGTAGCATTTGATTTGAGTTTACAGCACACAAAAACTAGCTTTATTCAATATCGGTTAATTGATAAAATTGTTAGATGAAAAAATGACAATAACAAACCGTCAACCATCTCAAAACTCCAGAAAACGAAATACAAATTCAAAGCAGAGCAACACGGACCTCCAAAAAGATAGAGATGGGATCAGGTGCAATGGAGGAGTAAGCAATCTCTGCTGACTGGTCACAATCGTAATTAGATAACAAATAAATATTTCATTGTTAAAAATTAGATAAAAAGCTCCTGTCCACGTAATTATATCTTACCGATATAGTTAATGGATCCAATGTGTCTTGGAGTCCATGTGTCACCGTCTTGGAAGCGAGTTTTTAAGATACAATTGGTAAGCTCGCCATTTCTACCACAGATCAGCATGTATCTGCTTAGATAGATTACTGACGCATGCCCAGTCCACCCACAGCTACCTTTTGAGAAGTCACACATTTCTAAATAGGAGTAGAATATAAGAATTGCGGTGAAAAATTAAATAAATTTTGAAACATTTGTTTGAATACGGATTGATAAGCGAACTCAGTGATACTGAACACCATTTTAAATGCTGTCCTGCAGTTAGTTAAGTTTCGTTTAAGAAAGGAGTTTAGTTGTTTTTTAAACACATCATAGCACATTGAAAGTTTTTTTTTACATTGCCAAATACTTTTACTAGATAATTATTATGCATACATGTACATGTATTTCTCATATCGGCAAAAACATAAATAATCATGCATAAAATATCAATTTCTCAAAGAAACGTATTCTGAAACTTTGATTTTTGCCAAGAGATACTTAAAAATGCTTTTCTTCTATACTTCAAATTAATTGGGCAGAAATATTTTGTGACATAATCTCCAGAAAAAAATTATCAAAAAACAATAAACGTGAGCATAGAACAGATTACATGTATATAATTGGCACCGACTTCTTAACATAGAAATAACAGCTTACGGACAAGTGTGAATATCTTTTACTTCAAATATCGAATTATTTCATTAAGTTCCTCATCACCCCTTCTGTTTTCAGTACAAGGAAGCGATACGGGACACGTTCTTGCGTTTTATGTGGTGTTTTTTTCCCCACAGGTGGTGTTTGACTTTAAGGCGAACATTGGCAAATGTACTTCTTTTGTACTGACTTTGAGCAGTGGAACAGCTTCCTGGTTGTTTCGTATTGATTCTCCATCGAAAATTTTATGTAAACAGATACCATGTTCCGACTTCCTTGGAACCGATTCCTTTCTGTCAATACTATTTTCAATATTTTCTTCCTGTAATGATACAATGTGTACAGGTTCGTTTGGATTTAAAAAATAGCATTTTCTTCTTTTCAAAATCTGACTTTTAAATAATACTTAATTTACTGTGTTGTAATATATATATATATATATATATGTACTTTTAACAGCTTGTATTTAATCAGTATAATAACTTTGTTTGATATTAATTTTTTCCTACAATATTTAAACTCTGCGAATAATTTTAATTATACTAAGTGTATATGATTTTGTATTATCGGAAGGTTGACAACAATATATGTTCATGATATTTGGTAAAAATCCTTAGTCGATTTCATTACTGACATCATTTACAATTTCATTCTTTGTAGTGTTTTTGCAACGTTTTAAACCTGACAAAATCAGAAAAACGATTCACGGAGATGATATGTACAATAAAAAAAAATACCAGCTTTTCTGTCTTTCGCTTTTGTCTTTTGTCATGATTTTCAGCATTAATTGTTCTTAATTCCTTTAAATGAAATAATGATCAAACCTGACTGAATATAAGAAAATCGATCAAACTAAAGAGGGGAAAAAAGGTTTTCACATGTTTTGCAGTAAGTACTAAACATTTTCAATACTTTCCATTTACTTTATTCATTTTGATATGAACCGTTTAAGCAAGGTTATCAACCTGACGCTACCTATCAGTTTCATTATCAGTCATTCGGTCATTTCAGCAATTAACTGGTTTTTTTTGGTAGAAGGAGCTAGACAATTACACTTTTATATTTAGTAATAACCACCCAAGAAAAAAAATTATATTTGTGTTATCATCTCTCCTTTAATCATAAATCAAGCCTTTATTTAACTTATATATATATATATATATATATATATATATATCCCACTTGTTGACGATCATAAGACTCTGATTTTCTTTTTAGAATAATTCATAATAGCACAGGCTAAAACAAATGCAGTTGATTGGAAACAAAAGTAAAGAAGGAATGATTGATTTTTAATTTTCCTATAAAACATCACCAAAACTGAGGTGAAAAGGATGAATATCTAAAATTATTTGTCAGAAAATCTCATTCAAAATTAGAAAAGGATTCCAAACGTATTAAAAATGTTTTTCTTGATCACACGATATCACCGAAAATAAACGGAAACGCATTTTAATTTGGATTCAAATAACAACTATTCAGATTTGTCTATTAATATCATAACGATTAACGTCTAACAAACTTCAATGATATGATAATTATATACTTCATAATTATTTTGGGAAACAAAAGTAAGAAAAGCATTGGATGTTACAAGAAACTAATTGTACATCATTGCGTAAGTCATATACTTAAACACTGAAGAAAAAATTATATCAGCATGTTACTGTTAATTTTGTTTTAACTTCTTTACAGTACATTTTGAAACAAAATTATCTATTAAAATGTCAAAAATTTATTTTTGAAACTCACCGAACTGGCCCATGTAATCAACATTTTCAAGACTATTTATGGCCATACAATTCAACAGCAAAATTAAACGGTAACCATAAATATTAATCGCCATTACAATTTCCTGAACGTTTGTATAATGCCAATTACCTTTGTAGGTGTAAGGTATTTAAGGGTTGGAGAGTTAAACAAATCAATAAATGTTCTCTTAATGTAGGTTTATTGTTTATGATATTATATAATATTTCTGTTAAAAGGCATGTTCTTCACGTATATATTGGTAAGAAAAAAATTATTTTGATATTTACATTTTTGATACTCTTTTGATAGGTTGATATCCAAAATAAACAAATTTAACCAATTGCAATTGCAACGATTTTAAATTAAATGCTTTTAGCAACACATGAATTAGGATATAACGAGCAAAAAACACATATAGGATTAGTATTGACCATTTTATTTCAGCAATTTTAAGAAACGCAATTCTTAAAGCAAAATACTGCAGTTCTTGTGTAGATACGATGCAATGAGACAATAAAATTATAACATATATATCAAAAGATTGAAAGGCAGCTCGATAGCTAGCAGTAAAAAATCTAAGGTTTGCAAAGTTGTCTTTCTTTTAAAATCCCACTATGATATGGTAAAGAGACGTAAGTTTCGTTTTGTTAAGCATATTTAGCATTATTATAAGTTTAAAGCCATGCATGTACATTCTAATTTTAAGATATGCGATGCGATGTTATGCCAAAATATTATCATTCCGTCATCACATATTCATACGTCAGCTCAACTGATATTACTTTAACCCTAAACTTTGCAATTACATTGTGGTAATGTTTACATTTATTCCGAACTCTATAAGACTAAAATAAGATTTTCATTATCGAGATAAAAAATTATAATCTATTTTGTCATTCTCGTTTTCCATATAGTTATGTTTACACTTAATATAATTTGGGCTAAATTAATACACATTGTCCATCATAAACATGTCAGGTCACCTATTTATGATTTATTGTCAGTTTAACATTAGCATAAGAAGCAAAATAAAGTCTTGGGCGGTTGTTTACAAATTGGCTTTATGGAATACTCACATGATAAGCTTAATAATTTTTTTGAAATATCAACCCGAAACAATTCCGTTCCCTAAAGAAATAAATATCAACTAAAGTTAACTTAAACTCTCTTTTTCATAATATTTAATTTTTCAGTGTCTTTGGAACGTATATTCAAATCTATGGGCATTCTCTGGTCGGTTCGCTATTCAAATTACCGTAAACATGCTAATAAACGTAAATTCAAAATTCCACATAAACTTTCCTTTTTCAATGTTAAGAAACAGTTATATATTAAAAATCATATCTTGCTGACCAGACCTGAACATTGACATAATTAGCTAGCCTGGCGAAAAGGTAAGAAATTCATCATACTGTTGCAATGGGATATCTTTCATGGGGCTGGCTAACACCCTGTATCCCATATTTGGGCCTTCATATTTGGAGGAGGTGGGGCCCCGGGAATGCCCAGTCGACCCTCAAAAGGAATTGGGTTTACACGACCGTTAACAGGCTTAGCTAGCCTGGAGAAAAATTGGAAATTTCGTATAATACAGTTATAATGGAATATCTTTCAAGGGGCTGGCTCACACCCTGTATCCCATACTTGGGCCTTCATATTTGGAGGAGGTGGGCCCCCGAGAATGCCCAGTCGACCCTCAAAAGGAATTGGGTTTACACGACCGTTAACAGGCTTAGCCAGCCTGGCGAAAATTGGAAATTTCGTACAATACAGTTATAATGGGATATCTTTCAAGGGGCTGGCTAACACCCTGTATCCCATATTTGGGCCTTCATATTTGGAGGAGGTGGGGCCCGGGAATGCCCAGTCGACCTTTAAAAGGAATTGGGTTTACACGACCGTTAACAGGCTTAGCTAGCCTGGCGAAAATTGGAAATTTCGTATAATACAGTTATAATGGGATATCTTTCAAGGGGCTGGCTAACACCCTGTATCCCATATTTGGGCCTTCATATTTAGAGGAGGTGGGGCCCCGGGAATGCCCAGTCGACCCTCAAAAGGAATTGGGTTTACACGACCGTTAACAGGCTTAGCTAGCCTGGCGAAAATTGGAAATTTCGTATAATACAGTTATAATGGGATATCTTTCAAGGGGCTGGCTAACACCCTGTATCCCATATTTGGGCCTTCATATTTGGAGGAGGTGGGGCCCCGGGAATGCCCAGTCGACCCTCAAAAGGAATTGGGTTTACACGACCGTTAACAGGCTTAGCCAACCTGGTGAAAATTGGAAATTTCGTATAAAACAGTTATAATGGGATATCTTTCAAGGGGCTGGCTAACACCCTGTATCCCATATTTGGGCCTTCATATTTAGAGGGGGTGGGGTTCCGGGAATGCCCAGTCGACCCTCAAAAGGAATTGGGTTTACACGACCGTTAACAGGCTTAGCTAGCCTGGCGAAAATTGGAAATTTCGTATAATACAGTTATAATGGGATATCTTTCAAAGGGCTGGCTAACACCCTGTATCCCATATTTGGGCCTTCATATTTGGAGGAGGTGGGGCCCCGGGAATGCCCTGTCTTTTGTTGGTGTAGCGATTTATTATGAATTGTAAATAAATTATATACACCTTAATTTACACGTAGCTTTGTTATCTAAATTTCTTTTATATTTATGTCTTATTATTTCTTCTGTCTTTGCTGAAATACGAGATGCAGTTTTTTTTTTAATTTTTTTAAACCTGTTTCCAAGTATGGGAAAGATCGAGCACTTTCCCTTCGAGTGAGATTTCATGTTCTGTCTCCCCCCCCCCACTTGTTCCATTTTAAAATCGAAAGTGAAAATTTAGGCCACAGTTTCGCATTTTCTATTCTTATCTGATAAAAAGGGCTGATTCTCACCAAAACGTAAATGAATAAATATTATACCAATTTATGGCCTTCAAGTAACCACCAAAGCCCCATATTTACTCCTTTTTGTAAAATTTGACAGGGTCTTTCGTGCGAAACTGTCCCATGCCACCTACCAAAATACCATATCAGTTTGTTGACATAAAAGTCAAGGTAGCCTTCAATATGTAAAAATAACCGCGCACGACAAAAAATTGACTAGTCTTGTTTATTTCTTAACAGGTTAATCAACACTATGCTTCCAAATAGTTATTTATCAGCAATAACACCCCCCCCCCCACACACACACACACCTGAAATATGTCTTTTATTCGACCAATTGCTCAATGTTTTTCAACTTTTCCATGTAAAGGAGGCGATGTGTAGATGACTTTGTCAATTGACATTATATTTATATCTGTATAGATACCAAAGAAAAAATCAGTGTACCTAGAGTGGGCAACTATATGCGTAGATCTAGATGGAGAGGGTCGGACCCCTCCCCCGGCAAACAAAATTATATTTCACCTCTCCTTTTGGGTGAATTTTTCTTGATCTTGAAAGCACCCCTCTCTCTCTCTCTCTCTCTCTCTCTCTGTCTCTCTCTCTGTCTCTCTCTCTTACTCTCTCTCTCTCTCTGGAGATGCCAATTCTAGGGTAACGTAGGTTTGTTCTTTGGTAACTATGATAGAAAAATTCACGCTACGCCAGAAGAAATACTCCCACTCTTTATCGACTTGAAAAATTGTGATAGATTTGGAAAACTTATATTCTCATATATTGGAAAACATATTCTGTCAGTAAAATATGTCAGATATCGTATAAATATCAAAAAATAGTACATGTATGCATTTATTTGCATATAATAATTTATCGTTTAAAGGAAAACAGACAATCAAGGAAATGAGTGGATTGATTACTGCACCCCCCCCTCCTCCTCGTAATCTACATCATTGCCAGATCCGATAGTCTACAGACTCTTAATTAGTCTTTAAAATCAATTAATTTATTTGTTCGAACATATATAGCAAATTCGTGAGAACTTAAAATATTTTTTTTTCATTTGGTTCTTGGCTTTTTCACACCGCTGTACATACAAAAGCATTTCGTTTAAAGAACGAAATGTGGTGTGCCAATATCTATTTCATGATTTTAACTGATATTGCACTGTTGGCATGGTTTAAATCAATTTCGTTCGATGTTATTTTTTCTACAACCACTACCATCACCTAGCTTGCGAATCCGAAGCGTTTGAGTCACCACTAATGCGCTGTCCTAGCTATATATATTCCTAGTTTGCACATGTTCTAAATTGAATATCAGGGAAGTAGCATCTGTTAAACAGTTTTGAATGTGGGTGCCAGAAATATCCTATATCTTGATAAGCAAATTCCTTTTTTTATGAATTATAACAAGTCTTCAAAATCTATCATAAAAATTTAATAATTCGATTCAATTATTCTTTACAGCTGTGAATTTCAATTCAAGTTATTAATTATACACAACCCTCATAGGGGTAACAGGAAGATTTTACAATACACATTCATAATGTACAATACACATATCCACAAGAGGAAGCGATTGTATGATTGAAAGGCTACAGACATAAAGCATTAGCATACATGTTTATTTATATACATGTATTTAAAACATGTATGTATAATTAAATATAAACACCAATATATAGACATGTCAAAATACATACACATTTTGAATAATATTACATGATGAGAAATTAATTATCGAATATATTTGATTAGTAAATAGTTAGTTTCAACTTGGAAAGAAATATATTAGTTACAGATTTATTATATCTTAAATAAAAACAGTTTCTCCCGATTCAGCGGTATTAAAGCACAACCAAAGCATTTAATTATTTGTAAAGATGTTAACAAACTTCATGGACGTATTTGTATTATTAATAATATTTTCATTCTTTCTCCGACCAATGAGGGTCTTTATTTTATTCCTGGTTTCCGTGATTCTAATCGGATGAAAATCATAGACTCCCTCTATATGGGATACCAGTTTATCGCGGATTAACTTCAGCCTGAGGCGGGACCCACTTTTATCTTTGTGGACTAAGACAAATGTAGATAAAGTTCCTTGTCCAAGGACACAACACACATTAAGTGGCCACACCGGGGTTTTTCATATTTTTATATTACACTCACATAATATATGATACATCATATGGCATATGAATCGTTATGAAATAGCACACCATGTGAACTCTGTTATATGTATTGATAGATAACACAAGTCTACCAAAGACCCATATTGATTTAAATATTCGTTCAACCGTGTACAAGCGATTAAAGATCATATTACATAACCTCTTGTTTCGTTATCGATTTTATACACTATAACAAGAGGTCCATGGGCCACATCGCTCACCTGAGGAACAATAGGTATGATAAAATCAGCTTAATGGAAACATAATACAAACTATCTGGACAATGTAGTATAATACATGTAGATCCTGTATAAATAAAAATCAATTTTTTTTTTACTGGACATTCTTATGTTTATTATCATTAGTCCCTTTTCCAACAGGATGATTTTATAGTAATATCACATGTTGAGCATTGCAGCTCTCAAAAAGATTCTAAACAATTGTTTATAAATGGGTTATAAACCTACATCAAACTCTGAGCCCCTTGTGAGACCCAATCGTCCAGGAATCATCCAGAAGCCAAAATCCAAACAATATTAAATAATCACCTGGCTGATTAGTTTCTTCGAAGAAGATTTTTAAAGATTTACTCTTTATATTCCTATGTAAAAATTCCGCAACCATTGTGGCCCAACTCTACGCCCAGGAATCATGATTTTTACAACTTTGAATCTACACTACCTGAGGATGCTTCCAAACAAGTTTCAGCTTTCCTGGTTTATTAGTTTCTGAGAAGACGAATTTTAAGGATTTACTCTATATATTCCTATGTAGAAATTCAATCCCAAATTGGGGCCCCACTCTACGCCTGGGGGTAATGATTTTCACAACTTTAAATATACACTACCTGTGGATGCTTCCACATAAGTTTCAGCTTTCCTGACCAAATGATTCTTGAGTAGAAGATTTTTAAAGATTTTCTCTATATATTTCTATGTAAAAAGTCGACCCCCCCATTTTGGCCCCACACTACCCCCGGGGGTCATGATTTTCACAACTTTGAATTTACACTACCTGAGTATGCTTTCACATAAGTTTCAGCTTTCCTGGCCAAATGGTTCTTGAGAAGAAGATTTTTGAAAATTTCTTGAAAATTTTCATTAATTCCTAATTATCTCCCCTTGTAAGAGGGCTTGGTCCTTAATTTTCACAACTTTGAATCCCCTTAGGCTAAGGATGGTATGTGCTAAGTTTGGGTGAAATTGGCCCTGTGGTTTTTGAGAAGATGTTGAAAATGTGAAAAGTTTACAGACAGACGGAGAGACGGACAAACTTACGACAGACAAAATGTGATCAGAATAGCTCACTTGAGCTTTCAGCTCAGGTAAGCTAAAATCAAAACGTACTACATACATGTACATACAAATATTATTACATGTAATACCTCAAATTATTCATCTCTGCTTACTTTTAATATTTAATTTAAAAAGGCTTAAGATAAATAGTGTGGTAACTGTATTATATAAATGTCCTTATACATTCACAATAATAACTCCGTCTTATATGTCAATTGATTTCACCAAGTACCACACTTTGATATAAGAAAATATAAATATGTAAGTCACTCCCTAATATAGTATTCCGATTATAATCATTTACATGAAATTTATGACTATAAGGTGTAATCTAAATTCCTTTTCAGGGTCGACTGGACAGCCAGCCCCTTCAATGATATTCCCATTTTAACTTTATTATACTAAATTACTATGTTCACCAGGCTAGCTATGCCTCTTCGAGGTCGTGTAAACCCAATTCCTTTTGAGGTTCGACTGGACATATCAAGGGCCCTAACCCCCTCCAAAAATAAAGACCCCTATATAGGGATACAGGGTGTTAGCCAGCCCTTTGACAAAAATCCCACTATAACTGTATAATACGAAATTTCCTATTTTCGCCAGGCTAGGTAAGCATGTTAATGGCCGTGTAAACCCAATGCCTTTTTAAAAGTCGACTGGGCATTCCCGGGGCCCCATCCTCACCAAATATGAAGGCCCAAATATGGGATACAGGGGGTAAGCCAGCCCCTCGAAAGATATCCCACTATAACTGTATTATACGAAATTTCCTATTTTCGCCAGGCTAGCTTAGCCTGTTAATGGCTGTGTAAACCCAATTCCTTTTGAAAGTCGACTGGACATTCCGGGGGCCTCATCCTCACCAAATATGAAGGCCCAAATATGGGATACAGGGGGTTGGCCAGCCCCTCGAAAGATATCCCACTATAACTGTATTATACGAAATTTCGTATTTTCGCCAGGCTACCTAAGCCTGTTCAGGGCCGTGTAAACCCAATTACCTCTGAGGGTCGACTGGGTTTTCTTGGAGCCCCATCCTCACCAAATATGAAGGCCCAAATATGGGATACACGGTGTTAGCCAGCCCCTTGAAAGATATCCCATTATTACTTTATTATACGAAATTTCGTATTTTCGCCAGGCTAGCTAAGCCTGTTAATGGCCGTGTAAACCCAATTACTTTTGAGGGTCGACTGGACATTCCCGGGGCCCCATCCATACCAAATATGAAGGCCCAAATATGGGATACAGGGTGTTAGCCAGCCCCTTGAAAGATATGCCACTATAACTGTATTATACGAAATTTCGTATTTTCGCCAGGCTACCTAAGCCTGTTAATGGCCGTGTAAACCCAATTCCTTTTGAGGGTCGACTGGACATTCCCGGGGCCCCATCCTCACAAAAAATGAAGGCCCAAATATGGGATACAGGGTGTTAGCCAGCCTCTTGAAAGATATCCCATTACAACTGTATTATACGCAATTTCGTATTTTTGCCAGGCTAGCTAAGCCTGTTAATGGCCGTGTAAACCCAATTCCTTTTGAGGGTCGACAGGACATTCCCGGGGCCCCATTCTCACTAAATATGAAGGCCCAAATATGGGATTCAGGGGGTAAGCCAGCCCCTCGAAAGATATGCCACTATAACTGTATTATACGAAATTTCCTATTTTCGCCAGGGTAGCTTAGACTGTTAATGGCCGTGTAAACCCAATTCCTTTTGAAAGTCGACTGAACATTCCGGGGGCCTCATCCTCACCAAATATGAAGGCCCAAATATGGGATACAGGGGGTTGGCCAGCCCCTCGAAAGATATCCCACTATAACTGTATTATACGAGATTTCCTATTTTCGCCAGGCTAGCTAAGCCTGTTAATGGCCGTGTAAACCCAATTCCTTTTCAGGTTCGACTGGGCTTTTTTAGAGCCCCATCCTCACCAAATATGAAGGCCCAAATATGGGATACAGGGTGTTAGCCAGCCCCTTGAAAGATATCCCATTATAACTGTATTAAACGAAATTTCCTATTTTCGCCAGGCTGGCTTAGCCTGTAAATGGCCGTGTAAACCCAATTACTTTTGAGGGTCGACTGCACATTCCTGGGGCCCCATCAACACCAAAAATGAAGGCCCAAATCTGGGATACAGGGTGTTAGCCAGCCCCTTGAATGTTATCCCATTATAACTGTATTATACGAAATTTCGTATTTTCGCCAGCTAGCTAAGCCTGTTAATGGCGGTGTAAACCCAATTCCTTTTGAGGGTCGACTGGGCATTCCCCGGGCCCCATCCTCATAAAATATGAAGGCCCAAATATGGGATACAGGGGGTTAGCCAGCCCCTCGAAAGATATCCCATTATAACTGTATTATTCAAAATTTCGTATTTTCGCCAGGCTAGCTAAGCCTGTTAATGGCCGTGTAAACCCAATTTCTTTTGAGGATCGACTCGGCTTTCTTGGAGCCCCATCCTCACCAAATATGAAGGCCCAAATATGGGATACACGGTGTTAGCCAGCCCCTTGAAGATATCCCATTATTACTGTATTATACGAAATTTCCTATTTTCGCCAGGCTAGCTAAGCCTGTTAATGGCCGTGTAAACCCAATTCCTTTTGAGGGTCGACTGGACATTCCCGGGGCTCCATCATTACCAAATATGAAGGCCCAAATATGGGATACAGGGTGTTAGCCAGCCCCTTGAAAGATATCCCACTTTAACTGTATTATGCGAAATTTCGTATTTTCGCCAGGCTAGCTAAGCCTGTTAATGGCCGTGTAAACCCAATTTCTTTTGAGGGTGGACTGTACATTCTCGGGGCCCCATCCTCACCAAAAATGAAGGCCCAAATATGGGATACAGGGGATTAGCCAGCCCCTTGAAAGATATCCCTTTATAACTGTATTATACGGGATTTCCTATTTTCGCCAGGCTAGGTAAGCCTGTTCATAGCCGTGTAAACCCAATTCCTTTTGTGGGTCGACTGGACATTCCCGGGGCCCCATCTTCACCAAATATGAAGGCCCAAATATGGGAAGCAGGGGTTAGCCAGCCCCTCGAAAGATATCCCATTATAACTGTATTATTCAAAATTTCTTATATTCGCCAGGCTAGCTAAGCCTGTTCATAGCCGTGTAAACCCAATTCCTTTTGAGGGTAGACTGGGCATTCCCGGGGCCCCATCCTCACCAAACATGAAGGCCCAAATATGGGATACAGGGTATTAGCCAGCCCTTGAAAGATATCCGATTATAACTGTATTATACGAAATTTCCTATTTTCGGCAGGCTAGCTTAGCCTGTTAATGGCCGTGTAAACCCAATTCCTTTTGAGGGTCGACTCGGCATTCCAGGGGCCCCATCCTCACCAAAAATGAAGGCCCAAATATGGGATACAGGGGGTAGTTAGCCCTTGAAAGTTATCCCATTATAACTGTATTATACGAAATTTTCTATTTTCGCCAGGCTAGCTAAGCCTGTTAATGGTCGTATAAACCCAATTTCTTCTAAGGGTCGACTGGGCTTTCCCGGAGCCCCATCCTCACCAAATATGAAGGCCCAAATATGGGATACAGGGTGTTAGCCAGCCCCTTGAAAGATATTCCATTATAACTGTATTAAACGAGATTTCCTATTTTCGCCAGGCTAGCTAAGCCTGTTAATGGTCGTGTAAACCCAATTCCTTTTGAGGGTCGACTGGACATTCCCAGGGCCCCATTCTCACCAAATATGAAGGCCCAAATATGGGATACAGGGGGTAAGCCAGCCCCTTGAAAGATATCGCATTATAACTGTATTATACGAAATTTCGTATTTTCGCCAGGCTAAGTAAGCCAGTTCATGGCCGTGTAAACCCAATTACTTTTGAGGGTCGACTGGGCATTCCCGGGGTCCCATCCTCACCAAATATTAAGGCCCAAATATGGGATACAGGGGGTGAACCAGCCCCTCGAAAGATATCCCACTATAACTGTATTATACGAGATTTCCTATTTTCGCCAGGCTAGCTAAGCCTGTTAATGGCCGTGTAAACCCAATTCCTTTTGAGGGTCGTCTGGACATTCCCGGGGCCCCATCCTCACCAAATATGAAGGCCCAAATATGGGATACAGGGGGTAAGCCACGCCCTCGAAAGATATGCCACTATAACTGTATTATACGAAATTTCCTATTTTCGCCAGGCTTGCTAAGCATGTTAATGGCCGTGTAAACCCAATTCCTTTTGAAGTTCGACTGGACATTCCCGGGGCCTCATCCTCACCAAATATGAAGGCCCAAATATGGGATACAGGGGGTTAGCCAGCCCCTTGAAAGATATTCCCATTGCAATAGAATTTGATGAATTTCTTACCTTTTCGCCAGGCTAGCTAATTATGTCATTGTTCAGGTCTGGTCAGCAAGATATGATTTTTAATATATAACTGTTTCTTAACATTGAAAAGGGAAAGTTTATGTGGAATTTTGAATTTACGTTTATTAGCATGTTTACGGTAATTTGAATAGCGAACCGACCAGAGAATTCTATTCGCTAATCGAATAGTGAATAGCGAAAAGCGAATAGAACTCCAACTTCTGAATGCCGTTTCTATGACTTCTTTAATATTAAATCGTACAATAATTGTTGCTGAAAATTGTATAAATAGAGGAATCATTATTTGAATATAATGAGGTGATCAAACACGGTCGGTCGTGATCAAATCATAAAGCTCGGTGTGCTACAAATTATCTCCTTTGCTATCAAATGTAGGACATTTGACATAAAAATAACACTAACCTTTGCAATGAAAACTCTCTTTTGAACACATTTTTTACTTTAATCTTTTTAGGCATCAAATATTTAGGAAAACATGTAAAATATTAAAATATTCATTTAGTCATTGAATATAATTGAAATTGACCCCAAGTCATCCAGTGTTTTTACGTGCTATCTTTAATGTGAACTCGTCATGCATCACACTGATAAGATGTAATTGTTTAAGAATACATTCACTCAAATATGTGCTGCCTAATGAAAATAAAAAAAACCCTAATAATTATGCTTGTTGATAAGTGAAAATGTCATTAAAAAGGCTCGATGATCGTGGTCATTTTTAAATTGAATTGATATCCTTTAGATGAGGAGCTTTATAAAAAGTAAAGAAAAATACCAAAGTTTAAAATTTAACATTTATTGATTTTTTCTTAATAGTATATCAAAATAATTTAAAGCTGAACAAATCATAGCTAAAAATAATTGGTTGATTTTATGGTCAACAAAGTAGCCATACGATTTACCTTAAATTTTAAAAGTTGATAATTTAAGCAATACACCATTAAAAAAAAAGTCTAAATATTTTATTAAATTTGAACATCTTAAATCTTTATATAGAGCTCATTTTCTAATAGAGATTATTTTAGTCTTACAATGGCCACAACCATCCAACCTTTTTAAAAATGTAACAAATCTCTCAATTTATTTAACAAACAGTCTAATTATTAATTTTAAAGAGACAGTGCAGCTGAAATTAATATAATTACGAGCTTCCGAAAATTGAAGGGTCGTACAAACCGGATTAATCTTATATCGTTTATTTGTATCACGTGAATTTTGATTGACATGCGCTGAAAAGAAAGCCCGAGCCTTGCTATTGTTCACATGTGTAGTAATAGAAATAGTAATTATATACATTACATTATTTGTAAAAACTAGATGTTATCCTGCGCAAGCGCGGGAATTATCACTTTATACATAAATGACGCAATGCTAAATGGTTGAACCATATATAATTTTCGTATATACTGTGTACGAATTTTTTTCTTAACTGTATTCTTATCCTATTCTTCATATCTCTTAGTTGTGTTCTTTAAGTCAAATTTCACTACAATTTTTATTACTGTCCGAAATGAGAATTTCAGATAAAGGACTTATTTAAGGTAATCCCAGTGTTTTTCGCATCCGGTTCTTTTATTTAACGGCGTGCTAAATTCCGGTTATAATTTTGGCGCACAACGAGAGTTTTAAAATAGTAATGGCTTGATCAAAAAGTGGGATATTTGTTAAAGTATCGCATCTCTGTCGTTAGAGGGATTGGAGAAAGCAAGGAAAGTAGCGAAATGTAAACATGGTAAATGAGTGTGTAATATATAATTGTACGTATTGTATGCATTCTCTTCCAACAATTACACTGCGTTTATGTATGTAGCTTGACGACCTCATGCATATAAATATCTTTTAAAATTGTGATAGAAAGTATTTGACAGAAAGGGGGGGGGGTTACTACTGCATTCAATTCTATGTGTTTTGGCAGTCTTGACCTTAATTTTATATGTATAATACAGTTTCATTGAGGATATCAATTTAAGTGACTGTTAGATTGAGTCTTTTTGGTACATTTTAATTTTTTCCAAAGTTTGCGAAAAAAAAAATCTTGCTAAATTTTAAATTTACAATAAAGGAAGTACACGTGTTGAAGAGACTATCAAGGAAAAACAAGATGGTCAATTTTGATAAACTATGTTTTTTTGTCAACAAAATATGTAACTCTTAATAAATATTCAAAAAGAAATGCATGTAAACTGAAAATTTTTTTTGTTTTAGAATTTTCCAAAAATATGCAATTTTGTGATTTGTTATGGAAGGTCGTGGCAAGAAAAAATGTAATATTTTTAAAATTTTCTGTTGAAAATCAATAAAACTTTATGATTTAATGATAATCAATTGATTTGCTTAAATTATAACCTATGGCTAACATGATGAATTTTGGTGCCTAATTTAATGAATGAAAAATGACAATAACAAACCATCAACTATCTCTAAACAAAATACAAATTATGAGATCATGCTTCAAGGAAGTGAACATAAAAAATTATCAAGGGCTCAAAATCATCTGTTTGATGTATATAATGATATCTGAAAACCATATAGACACTGCTTTCCTCAGTAAGAAGATATACCACTTAGAATAACTAATTCTTTCAATCAATGAGCGCTGCTATATTGTTAAAATCATTACCTCCCTGCTGGGTTATCTCTAAGCATCTAAGAGAGGGAAATGGATGTAAAGAGTTGTCATTTTGAAACAGGGTTTATGGAGAAAGATTTTGAATCTGAGAATGGTGCATTCCAACCAGCGGTTAATACATGTAACTAGAATGAAATGTCTCTGGATCAGTGTTATTGTGACCTATTTTTTCTTGCACTCAGAAACTTCTTAATTTGTTGTTATGAGTTTGGACAATATGTGTGCTACATAAATGAGCACACAAGGTGCATTGCGCAGCATCCTGATTATAAAAATGTGTCTTAGTTCTGCCATTCTTCTGACAGCATAAAAACGAACCGGCATATGTATCATCAAGATTTAATCTAAGATAAAAACAAATCAGAGAGAAAGATTTCTGGAGCATTAAAATAAAAAGTAACTGTAAGAAACCACACAAATAAAATAAAAATTACATTTTTATATTTATTTGAAATCTACAAACAACATGTGACTGCCATATCTCCGTACGAACATCTGGAATGCGATAAACTCATATTTCACAAGTAATCTATACTTTACATTTTTTGCTCAAATCAAATATTAATAGTTACATAAGGTTCAGTTATAGAAATATACTAAATCCTTGCCCTCTCATAACAGTACAAAATTTTGCTTCACATCCAGGCATAATTTTCTTAGTAACTTTTATCAACTCTGTATAAACATTGATACAGTTCTATCAACTCTGTATTTATAAACATTGACCCAGTCACCAGCAGCAATATGGCTTATCTACGTCAGAGAACAGATGCATGCTTGGGAAAAATGGATTACCTTCATAAACCTTTCACTGAATGATAAAATCGCATGATAGAAATAAACAAAAAGGTTACAAAACTCATTTCTAAGGATCAAAAGGCTTTTAAAATCTATTAAGCAACAATTAATTTTTTCATGTTCACTTCCTTATTTAATATTTTGTATTGATTAGAGCAGTAGAACAGAAATATTGCCTTGATGGCTCAGGAATAAATATACCATTTTCCTGGTTGTTTATGATTGATCCTTCATCGAAAAATCCATGTAAACAAATTCTGAATTCCGAATTCCATGAAATCAAAATTTTGTCACGATTATGTTCAATATTTCTTAATTTAATGTTACATTGATTATGTTCTGGCTCGTTTGAATTTGAAAACTAGTACTCTATATATGCGGTGTTTTTGCAGTTTACAAAAATTGCGAAAGTGGAGAAAATGCGGAACTTTTTTATTTGCGTCAGTCATTTTTTGCATTTTAAAAAAATTCTTATATCAAATAATTTAGGATATCACTTTTCCATTGAATATTTTGCAACGTTAAAGTGATGGCAAAATTAAAAAAAACGAAAATTAGATCATCGCGAAAATTACCGTACATTTTCTTCAAAAACTTTTACATAATACTCGATTTTCTATGTAATAAAATATTTGTACTTTATATAGTTTGTATGAATCTTTTCCAACTTTACCAGCCATTCTTAGCCTTATTTTGCAATTCTTAAAAGCTGACTAAATCAGAAAACTGATTAAAGGAGATGTTGTACATGTTATTTCATTTCACTCAATTTATTATTAATCATTTTAACAAAATCATCAATCTGACGTAATCTGACAGTTTTATTAATAGTCATTCGGTCATTTCAGCAATTAAGAGTTTTCTTTGGTGTTACACGCGGGTGAGAAGAAGTTAGAGTTTTATATGCAATGATCACCACTTTCATGTTCAGTAATTTACCACTCAAGATAGCATTTTCCTCTATATGCTATCATCTCTCTTTCAATCTTAAATCGAGCATTTATTTTACCTAATGCAAGTACTAGTAACTTCTTTAACATTATGTAAAAAAAATAATATTATACACATAATTAACCCTCTTGTTGACAATCATAACACTCTGATTTTCTTTTTTCTTTTTTTTTTACCTTTTTTAAAAAGAATAAATCATAATAGCACAGGAAAACGCGTTTTTCTTGTAAAACATCATCCAAACTGAGGAGAAAAGGGTGACGATCTAAAACTATTTGTCAGAAAATGTCATTTGGAATTAGAAAAGGATTCCAAAGTGCAAACATTTTTAAAGGATTTTATTGATCACATGAACCACCGAAAATTAAAAAAAACGAATTTTTAGTTTAGATGCATTAACAAATACTAGTTTTCAGATTAGTTACTTCAATACAATAACGATGAACGTTTGACGAGCACAATAATAAAATATCTACTTCACAATTATTTTCGGAAACACATGTAGGAGAAGCCTTGGATAATACAAGAAAATACTAATTGTACATAATGCTTTGCATCTATTTCGGACAAAACTATAGTCACTGTATAAAACATAATAATATATTACTATAGTTTTTACTCTGAGGTATATACATGTACTTGAACTCACTGAAGAAAATATTATAACAGCATTTAAACAGTCAATTTTTTTAAACTTCTAAATAGTATATTTTGATGCAAAACAATCTATAAAAAATGTCAAAAAAATAGTTTTCAGTTTTTAGATTATGATAAATATCAAAGGTAATAGTAAATGTGTTGAGTTCAAACTCACCAAAATGGTTCTTGTAATCAACATCTTCAAAACTACCTGGGGCCATACAGTTCAACAGCACAGGGAAAAAGTTCATGAAGTAACCATAAATATTAATCGCCATTACAATCGAATGAACGTTTGTATAATGCCAATTAACTTAGTGGATGTACGGTATTTAAGGATTGTTGAGTTGAACAAATCAATAAATGTTCTCTTAATACAGGTTTATATTGTTTGCGATGTAACACCAGTTTTTGCGTAAAAAAGCACGTTTTTCACGAACGTTTCGGTAAGAGAAAAAAAAATATTTAAATATTTTTTATACTCTTTTAATAGGCTGATAAACAATATAAACTAATTCAAACAATTGAATTTGCAACGATTTCAAATGCTTTGAGCAAAACATTAATTAACATAAAACAACCATAAAACAACCCCATAACATATTGGATTAGGGTCGATCAATTTCTTTCAGCAATATTAAGAAACACAATTTTTAAGCAAAATACCGAACAACCATTTTTTGTAAAGACAGTACAATTAATAAAAACCATATTGCATATCTCAAATGACTGAGATCCAACTCCAGCACGGAAATATCTGAGGTTTGGTAAAGTGTTTTTTTTTCACCTCAAGCATTACCCACTTTAAAGAAAACAATGTTATTAGATTCCGGTCTGTAGCTTCCGGTCAACAAAGATTCGGATGGAAGATCTGAGAGCTACAGTAGGAGTTCATACGTGTTAAAAAAGCAATTTACGGCGCACAAAAATATTGCTCTAGATTTGGACTGATTAATCTTAAATGCAATTACATTTTGTACAAATATTCGATTCCAAAAAGATACTCGGACATTTTACGTCACTTTACTTCCCTCTGATATTCTTTTAAACAACATTACCAGCCCCGGCCCGTAAAGTGAAGTAGTGTATTTTGTTTACACGTAAAATATATGGCGGCTCTCAATTTGCACAATCATGAATTTAACATAATTCATTTTCCGAGGTCGATTAGCTTGTTTAAGAGAGAGTCTGAAGTAAGTAAAGCAACGACACCAGTAGTAAATGGAAGAATTTAATGGTACTAATTACAACGAAATTTATGAGAAAATAGGATTAATAGGACCGTACTTGATCACCATATAATAGCCAGAGAATGATTCCTTATTTTTAAAAAAGAAATCCGAGTGAATACTGAATTTTTCTCTTCTTCTTTTTTTTTTTTACAAGTAACCCGATAACACCCGATAACACCTGAGTATATGAAATATACTATTTCAAGAATACACTTTCAACCTTCCGAACCTCGCCATTAATAAGATATTCTTCAATGGTTTATTTGTGTTTCCAACGAAAACAGTTTCAAATGTTTTTTCGATAAAAATGCTGGCATGGAACGTTTACTGTATAAATTATGTGTTTGGAATGAAACATCCACTAAATTCTCCAATAGATACTGAGCTCTTATGTATAAAACGATGGTAGGTCTATATGTAAACAAGTATAAATGCATATCCATGTTTTTTTAAAAAACAAAACTATAAATGTTATTATCTGTGAGCATATTTCATTGCTTTTGAAAGTATCAGTTTACAAGCGGTGATACTTTTGTGTTGCAAACACTGACAGTTATTTTTACAAGCACTTGTATTTGATTTCCACCACAAAAAGGGAATTGAAATTAAAGATAGTTTCCAATTTAAAAACAGAATAAGCGCTTTATAGCCAAGTTTAACAAGGACAACTTTACACAGTTATTACCGTATTGTTTTTTATATTAATTTTGAAAATGTTTAGCTTACCTAAACCTTTATCGTAAACTTTAAATATTTACATGTACACATTTTCTACAATTACCACGAACATTGCCTTTTTTAACTGACCAAAGCACATAAACTCCTTTGATATAGAAATTTCAATCAGTGTTTTGTATATATATATATATATATATATATATATATATATATATATATATATATATATATATATATATATATATATAAACACAAAGAATAAGTCCAATGCTCAAACAACTTTTATCTATAGCGCTTTCGCTCTACCGGGCTCTTCAGTAGATTTAAACAAAGTAAACAAGAACATTATGACGTCAATCTCGTGACGTTAGACAACGTTATACAAACATAGGGCGCTTTCCATTAACGTTGCCTCGCCGGCGACGTCATCGGGAAACGGTGACGTTAATGGAACGGTTGGCAACGTCACAATAATTCCAATATGGACGATTGCAGCTTCAAACGTAAATCGCGCATAAGCAAAACGTTTTTATTGAACGTATTTGAGGACGATGAGGCCAATGATTATGACGATGACGTTGTGATGGAAGTTGTCCATCATTTGCTGAGAGGAAAAAAGAGACGACAGCGTATTGCCGATTATTTTGGTGAAACAGTGTCTGCATACGCCCCTGAGGAGTTCTCATCCCATTTCCGAATGCGAAGAGAGACTTTTGAAGAAGTCTGTAGACAGGTATTGTTTCAAAATGATCATTTCGTTTTTATAAAGTAATAAATATGTCTTGATTCGGTAAAATGAAAACCTGGCAGTCTGAACCTTGTGTATTGATTAAGTTGTCAGCAACAAATTTAAATCTGTAATAAATGTCGATAGTTTAGCACACCCATGCAATATCATTTAGTATTTTTTAAAAATGTATCATATAGATTTTGTTTAACCGGCGAGTGAATATGAAAATATCAATTCAACTGTACGGGATTTTGAATTGTAATAATACATGTACAAGTAATAATACAAGTGAGAAAAAATTCTTGATCATAGATAATAGTAAGTAAAAAATAAAGGGTGTATGAACATATGGCATACGCGGCTAAAACACAAAACGCAGATTTTTTAAAATTTGAAATAATCCTTTAAGATTGGGATGAAATTATACATTTTTGTACTAGAGAGATATATATATATGCATCCCTACTGCATCGCTAGCGGTATGGGCGTGGATTATGTTCATATTCGATGGATCGACATTATGACACATTTTATGGTACCCATAAATCCATGAAATCGTTAACGAGTATAGTATAAACACAGTATTGAATATATTTTGTAAAAACCTGATAATTTACCTTCGATAAATTTAATGAATATAAATTATATGATTAGAAACATGCGCATGATAACGGGTGGTTGCGCTTTAAAAATATAAAAAAATCTTCTATATACTACTAATATAAGGTAACAACTTATATGCACATACATCAACTCATTAGATCGTTGTAAAACTGTACATTCTGAATTATTTGACCAACAGATAGTGTCAACAGGCCACATTCCACATGAGCAGATGCGTGGCAGGGAAATTATTGAACCATCGAAACAAGTTATGATCTCCATATGGATGTTGGCCAACATGGAAGGATATAGACAAATATCTGACAGATTTAACGTTACATATTCCTCCGTGTATCGTTGCTTTATGCGTACATGCAGAGCTCTTCAATGCCTGTCTGCTGAAAAAATCAAGTGGCCTACTGGTTAGTCCATTAAAACAAAAGCTTTGATTGTTACTAGTATTACCTATACGACCAATTTCTGTAATTTAGGGGGGAAAAGATATTAATATTGCATGTTTTGGGGCATCTAGAATGGGTGGTTTTTTTTATTGGGGATATTTACACACAATCAAAAGAAACGAAAAGAAAAATCTGTTTATAAACGTCAAAATCCCTCAAGAGAATGTTTTTAATGTTCTCTGATCCTCAGCCTCAATTTTTTTTTTCATCATGAGAATGATATTTTTCTTTTAACCTTTGTAAATGAAAGGATATAAAATGAAATTTTTAGAGGGTATCCATGCATTTTACAAAGATATTGCAAATTTGCCTTCGATATATTTAATGGTATAAAGAAACAAGTTGAGTTTAACAAAAATTAAAGCTCCGTTGCGTCGATGGCTCGAACTCTATACCAATATGTATATAAGTGGGAGAGCTCTGTGGATCCACTGCGCCAATCATGTAGTTGTTTGACTGATGGTTATACTAGCAGATAATACTAAATTAAAATTGTCTGTATAAAAGTCAGATTTATGGTACAAATAAAAGAAATCCGGATAATTTAGAGTAATTGAACTTTGCTGAGGATCGGAGATCAACCTTTTCTACTTTTGATATTTGCGTGCCTTTCAATATTCCATGAAATAAAAGAAAAAAGGAAGAAACAGTTTACTTAAAAATGCTTTTTTGTGAATTTTAGTTTAATAAAGGTATATGTTTAGTTTGATGAAGGTATGTGTTTGCAAAAACGAGCACCCTACCTTTGTTGTTACGCGGTTGCATCTCAAGTCAATTATTAAATCAATTTACAACTGAATTTTATAATGTCACAGGAGCATGGGCAAACGAGGTTATGCAAGGCTTCGAAAAGATCAAAGGGTTCCCTAGAGTTTTAGGAGCCGTCGATGGATGCCATATACAAATTAAAGCACCTCAGGAAAAATATCATCCATTGTCCTACCTCAACAGGAAAAGGGACTACTCTGTTATTTTACAGGTGAATATATAATTTAATTAATTAGCAAATTTAAACACTTGCATCAATCGAATTCATTCAAATATACATGTAAATCATTTTAAAACTAAAAAAAAAGTAATTATTACTTTTCAGGCTGTATGTGACCATACATTGCGTTTTACGGACATTGTATCAGGATGGCCAGGTTCCGTGCATGACGCCAGGGTATTTCGAAACTCGCCCCTTTACGAGGCCAGTGAAATCCTCTTCGATGGGGATACTCACATTCTCGGAGATGCAGCATACCCCCTGCATAGGTTAATATAATTAATTGAGACAGATTATACCATTTGAAAACCATGTGCGTTTTGCAAATGTATGTGCACTTGGTATATTTTCAATTTTAGATGGATTTTAACTCCATACAAAGACAATGGCAATCTAGCCGAGAGACATAAAAATTACAACTTCCTACATTCCAACACTCGCCAAACCATTGAGCGTGCCTTTGGTCTGCTTAAAGGAAAGTGGAGGAGGCTTAGGTTTCTCGATAACACTAAGCTAGAGGATATACCAACAGTTATAACGGCTGCCTGTACACTTCATAACATGTGCATTGAGGTGAGTTTTGTACTGCTGTCAACTTTCAAATATGTACCGGGTTCATTCTCTTTAAACATTTTTACAGAACAATGAAGCTGACATGGACATCTGTGATGATGTTTATCCTGATGCTCCGGCTACCAATGAGCCTATAAACCAGAGTGCATCTATTAAAAGAAATGCACTAGCTCAGTATTTCTGGGTTAACAACCAGTGAATTAAATTTTATAAGAGAAATAAAACAACATGTTTTTTAAGTTTAAAACAATCTTACTTTTTATTACAATGTTATTAAATTGAATGTGTAACACTAAACAAGTAAAAATTAATTAACAAAATTTCCATATATTTTTTACTAAAGACCAACTGATACCCTGATAATAATCTTAAATTTGGAAATATCATAATAAGACATTCAGGTTAAGGTGGTATGGGACACTTTCATATTGTGACGTATTGTTTATCAAAATAAACAATAAAATCAAGTGTAATTTTATAAACAGTGTCTTTCCCGAAATAGAACACTAAGAGTGTAGCGCAGTGTGTTAGAGGATTTGCTTTAAAACTGTAAATCATGAGTTCGAATCCAGCTGGGTTTTTTAAAATTTTTACCTTTCCAAAAATTATTGACATATTTTTTGGCTAAATATTGTAAAATTTGAAAATTCAAAACCGGTGAAAGTATTTTAAATTTAATGTCCCATACCACCTTAAGGAAATGCAAATTAACATCTATCTATCTATCAAACAGAGAAACCAACCTCTCCATTAATTCAAGCTTTCTTTCATTCATTCTTACCTGCTCCTCTTGAAACCTTCGCCTATCATCCCTCACTTCCGTCAACAACTCAAACAACTCATCTTCTCTCTTACGCTTTCTCACTTTCTTCTCTTTCTCACCCCTTGCTTTGCCAATCTCACACCCCTTTTCACTATCATCTTTCTCACCACACACAACATTCACACCCTTTCCCACACCTACAGACACTGTCTTTAGAGGGGTTATTTTGGGGTCATCCCCCATAACTTCCATCATTTCAGAATGGAATTCCATAGACCTCCGCCTTTCACCTGACTTTCTGTTGGCATCTTCAACAGCTTTATACTTCGCAGTTAGCTTGTTAAATTTTGATTGGCATTGGAACCAATCACCAGTAAAGTTGTGGGCCTCCTTTAGTTTAGCTGATATTTCTTTCCATAATGCCTTGTGAGTCTTCTTTTTTGAAGCAAATTCTGCATCCATCTCACCTCTCAGACTTATCAGGCCTTTTGTTAGACAATTTGTCCAAGTTTGTTTTGTGTCTAAAATTAGATTTTTATAGAATCTCTAAACATTAGGTAGGAATAATTAAATAACATTTGTAGTAAAGATATAGAGAGGATATTCTGTAACTCTTAAAGGGCCCTTTAATATTATGTGAATATGGTCCTGTATAAAATTTTCTCCAGATATTCTTATGTTAAACATTGATCCCCTTTTGTAAGAAAATTATTTTAAAGTCATATTACACATTGCTCACAAGCATTGCAGTAATCACGAAAATCTTAACAACTGTATATTATATATAAACTTATAAAACATTGAGCCCCATGCTGGACCCAAGAATTGTCTAGGGACCCCAGTCTAAACAATTGAGAATCAACAATATGTCAAAATGCTTGCATATAAGTACATATAAGTACATATATTATAACATTTGAGATTTTGAGAATATTTCAAAAAATTTCCAATGTAAAATTCAACACTAACCCTAAATTTTAAAAATAACCTGAATTCCCTTTAGCTAATGATGTTTTGTACCACGTTTGGTTGAAATTGGAAACACAGTTCTGTATACGAAGTCAAAATATTACAGACAGACACATGCCAGACAAAAAGTGATCATAAAAGCTCACTTAAGCTTTTAGCTCAGGTGACCTCAAAAACGTACCTGGCAAAGGTGTGGGAGGTGAATATTCTGTGAAACCAGTCTCATTTTGTTCATCTATAAATACAAACATTTTAAGCTTTAAAAGTTTGTTGTTTTAAAAATATGTGTGCATACAAATTTTCATAACGCGCGTTACTCAATTTGTATGCACACACCGCTGCAGTTATGAGAATGTATACTTAAAAAAATCATGATTCAATGCTATAATAATACATAGCTTTTTGTGTTGGTAAAGTGACATAACATACACTGGTGAGAAATTGCTATCGTACACGAAATGGCAGTATAATACACAAATGAAATATTTTGTGTAAAAATAGTAAATATTGTGATACTGATCTTAATTAATTAATGTTCACTCACTACATTAACCGATTCATTATATTTACGGAATTTTTAAAAAATATATATTTCGAAGGCAATTTGCATTGATTGAATATTTTATCATCTCATTCTATAATGTTTAAGATTTGGATTTTGTATTGTTTTTTTTTTTTTACATATTTAATATTTTTTTTAAATAATAGTGCGTGCGACCAAGCCCCAGGGCCATAAAAGTTAGATGAGCTCAGTTTTAAACTCAGTCTTACTTTTACAAAAGGAATAGATAGTGGAAAAGTGAGAATGAGTTAAAAAATTAGCACGTCTAACTTTTATGGCCCCGGGGCCAGTTCTTGCCGAGTACCATTTCTAGTCAGTGCATTGTTATGTCATTTTTTGTTGCTAATTTTATATCTTGTAAAATGACGTAACAATGCACTGGGCAGAAATGGTACTCAGCGAGAACTCGTAGCACGCCTTGAGTATAGCAGTCTATAATAGGATTCATAATTAATTTTCCTGGTAAAAACAACCAAATCTGGGCCAATATCAAGAATCATTGTACAAAAAATATACTATTCTTTAATTTTTCTTCATAATACATGTACGTACTTTCTTCTATTGCCACAGTGGTAAATGTCGATTCACTGATCGACTGACAAGCAGCTCCTTGACCATGTTGCGGTTCTTCTTCCCTGAAAATATCAAAATAGGTTTTGAACTTTCAACATTCTTGGACTAAATTGATATCTTTAGACTTATTTAATACATGGTCTATAGACATTTTCTGGATAATTCAAAGTACTATCACTAATTCATGTAGAAAAGATACCAAACATAGAGGCTTAAATCAGACCTCCTCCAACCCCACTGCAAACAAAATTATCCCAGATTCCCCACAAAGGAAAAAATCTGGATCCGCACGTACTATATGTATGACCTATTTCTCAACATATGTTGACAACTTTTAAAATATTCATTTAATTTTTGATTTTATAGGACATATTTTGTTTGAATTATGATCTTGTGGCTTATCAGTTATACGAGAGAAAAAAATAACACTTTACCTGTACACTGTGGTCATATTATCCTTTAGGATAAGAGGCTGTACGGGAGAGTTAGTATTGCATTTATGCTGGTTGAAATGGTTCATAGAAAAAAATAATGAGTTACATGACGGACAGTGATAAAGTTCCACGGAAGCCACCGTTAGATAAGAAACGACAGGTGATATGACGCAATGAGCAGTCAAAATGACGTAAAACAGCGGGAATACTTACCAAGCGTTTCGATTTTGAAACAAACATTCAGTCCATGTGTAGACAAAATTCCGGTTATATACTTACTATTTTACTACGCAATAAGAAGTTCAAAATTCTTCAAAAAATAGCAATACAACTGATACTTATCTTATAATTTGGTTATAGGTGTTCTCCGGGTGATAAGGTATTTGCAATTATCCAGGATTTCAATGTTGCAAAACAAATTTGAGCAAGTAATCTCCGTTTTTCGAATTATGAAAACATCTTCTTCCTCACTAGACGCCATATTGTTTCCTAGTCGGCAACAGAAAAATGCGTGGCCGCAATCGCTCGCCGGCGACGCGCGTTCCAGCAATCGGCGACGAAGGCAACACCGGCAAATCCGGCGATGCCGGTTAAATGGAAAGCACCCATAGTGTTGAAGACGTGATTACGACGTCAAAACATAGTGACGTCAAAACAATATACAGTGTATAGTATAAGAGTCAACACAAAAATAATGATAAAAGTCCAGTGTCTCTTGTACATAATTACATACAATTATGTACAGTTGAAGAGATATTATACGTAAATGTTAAAATTAACAATATTAAGAATTTAACTTTGGTTTAAACAGTTTAACAAAATGATTTTCTTTAGCTTTACGCAATTGTTCATTGTTTTCTTTAACTTTATAAAAGGGGAAAATATAAAACATTCCGTTACGCATGTAATAGTTTGTTTATTATATAACAATAGGAATCAAAGAAAAACAAACCAAAACCAACATCGAAGTGATTCTTTTTTGTGGAGAGGTCAGTTTCACAAACATCGCATGAAAACGTTTCGCTTCAAACATCTCTAGAAGAAATTTCACATGTGGACCCCAAAATAATTAATATTTCCCAAAGAAATTTCTCTACACATGAGATAGAGCTTCTTAAAAGGGGTCTTAAATTTACTCCAACTCCTAAAAAGAACGACGTGGATGTTATCAAAGATACAGAAGAATTTTGTAGGAAACTCAGACTTAGAGAGTTTTTTCAAAACTCCGAAAACAAACAATTAGAGGATTATATTAATTGCTTAAAAACCGCAGCTCAAATAAACCAGACTGATGTCTGTGTACGAGATAACATCACAATATTAGAAAGAAAAGCAATAGAAAATATTAGAAGTGATAATACCATTATTATAAAGGAAGCTGACAAAGGCGGAGCGATCGTCATCATGGATAAAGACCACTACAAAGAAATGGTACTAGAACAATTAAATGATATACATTTTTACCAAGAACTACCATCAAACCACGATAGCAAAACCATGTCTACAATTAAGAAATATGTTACAAAGTTCTCCAAAAATCTAACAGATAAAGAAGAAGACTTTCTACTCAACTTTGGGGTGAAAACCAGTAACTTTTACGGTTTACCAAAAATCCACAAGTTGAAACAAATTCAAACTGGAATACAAAACTTATGTGAACCTTATATTAAACTACCGCGTCCAACAGACTTGAAACTTCGTCCTATCGTTGCTGGTCCTTCCTGTCCAACACAAAGACTTAGCAATTTCCTAGACATAATTCTTAAGCCGCTCTGTAAATTAATACCAAGCTATATTCGGGATGACTTGGACTTTTTAAATCATATACCAAATACCGTCAAAGATAATACACATCTTGTGAGTTTCGATGTAACTAGTCTATATACAAACATACCTCACAACCTGGGCGTTGAGGCCATTGATTACTGGATAAATAAAAATGAAAACATTCTACAATCAAGATTTTCGAGGGAATGTATTCTGGAGGGAATCAAACTAGTACTTGAAAATAATCATTTTTTCTTTGATGACAAATATTTCCTACAGACAAAAGGAACAGCCATGGGAACAAAGGTTGCCCCCACTCACGCCAATTTGGTTCTTGGTTACCTCGAAGAAAAACTTATTTCATAGTGCAAAACAATTTTTGGAGAAGAATGTGCCGTATACCTAAAAAACAACTGGAAACGTTACCTGGACGATTGTTTCATTTTTTGGACAAAATCACTAGAAGACTTACAAAATTTCCACAAAATACTTAACTCTCTACACGACAGCCTGCAATTTACAATAGAAATCAGTGAAAAAGAATTACCATTTTTAGACATTTTAGTGATAAAAGAGGGAATAAAAATTACTACGGATCTTTTCTACAAGAAGACAGACTCTCACCAATATTTGATTTTTGATTCATGTCATCCTTCTCATACAAAACGAAACATCCCGTTTAATATGGCCCGGCGAATCTGTACCATCGTTGTAGATAAGGAACAGAGAGAAACAAGACTGTCTGAACTTAAAATATTTCTTACCAGACAAAAATATCCTAAACAACTCATCGAATCAGCAATACGTAAAGCGAAAGAAATACCAATTACAGAACTTAGATCAGTTAAACAACGTGAGGAAAGCAACAACACAAAAATTCCTTTTGTTCTCACCCACAACCCCAGAAATCATAACATGTTTAAATCAGCAAAACACTTTTTCCCATTCTACAACAATCGGAAAATCTACAAGAACTGATCCAGCCTAAAGATATACTCCACAGCAGACGTCAACCTCCAAATCTGAAGAACATTCTTACCAAAGCCAAATTCACTTCAAACCCCGTTAAACCATCTGTATCTAAATGCGAGGATCCACGATGCGGGACATATTTTTTCATACAGAAGTGTTTGAGGCATATATCGTATTTAAAACACGTCATTGAATTTCATTGTTGATTTACCTGAGACAGTCCGATTTTGAAGGATATCAGTACTGTTACTACTGGTAACGGTGTGATATTATAAAGATCACTAATATCGGACTGTCACAGGTAAAATTTTAAACGACCGACTGGAACGAAGAAATGACATCACATCGCAGTGTTTTAACTTCAAGTATGCGTTACCTGGTATCTGAAAGAACATTAAAATGATGTATTCTTCGAGTCAAAATCGAATTGAAAAGGTTTAATGTCATGATTAATGTTGATGTTGTTCTCAACACTGAATATCTATGAAATGAATTAATAACGTAACTCTAAATTTTTATGGTTTTATCATTATTATTATTATTTTTTACAAAATCATGCTCCAGCAAATTAAAAAAAGGTGTCAAAACAGTGGACATTTTTCATATTTTTTTCATATTAATATTTCAGCAGAATAATAACAATCGTTATGTTTATATCTATGATATACAACAAAAGATTTAATTTGCATTTTCCATCAGTTGAATATTTTGCTTATGAGTAAACCTCATCATAAAACAATCCCTTGTTTAACTCATATTCCTAACAAGATATTTATATACTTTTACATATAAACTTCATTGAACGTGGTTACTAAGTTCAAAGTATTTTTGCCATATCTTAAAATAACAAACATTTAAGACGCAGTTACTTGATTAAGAACTATCGCGGCCCGTCAACAAATTATCACTTTTACTATCATATGTAGGACATTTGACATAAGGCTGACTACTACCTCCGAAAGGAAAAAAAACAACACATTTTTATACTTTTATTTATTAATGCATCAAATATTGATAAAGACATGTAAAAAAAATAGCATTTTCTTTGTAATTAATTTAATTTTCCACAAGTAATCCATTACTTTTACAGTTTATCTTAAATGTGTACGCGTCGTGCATCACACTGATAGATTAGATTGTTTAAGCATACATTGGAACCGTTACAATATTATACTAAAAAGTGTTGGCCTACTGTACCTGTAATGAAAATAAAAAGATATGCTTGTTAATAAGTTAAAATGTCATTAAGGAGGCTGAATGGTCAACAAAATTGCCATTAAATTTACCTTAAGTTTTTGAATATGATTAATAACCTATTTACTATTTTTAGTATTTTATCAAAATTTAATTTGAACATTTTTAAATCTCTTTACAGAATTCGTATTTTAAAGAGATTATTATAGTCTAAAGATGAAATTGCTTTGTCGAAATTTGAAAATTAAATACCAAGTTACACGCAAGATTATTTTTTTTACATATGTGTTTCTTAAGTTTTTCATGACCTTGACAATAAGTACACGGCGGGTGCGACCGGTCGGCAGGGGATGCTTACTCCTCCTAGAAACTTGATCCATCCCATCTCCAATGGAGGTTCGTGTTTGCTCAAGGTTTGTTTTTTGACCATCACAAACACCAAGTCATCAACGCTTCGTGTGTTCCCTATTATGACATTTTCCCGATTTTGAAATTTACCTCGATCATGACATGCCCAATTGTGACAAGGGACACACGGCGGTTTGGTTTGAACATATTGTATTGTAAAGATGGTATATACAAAAAGATCGGGCACAAGTTCTGCAAACTTAAAACGCCCTCTCCTGTTGCGGCGGTTGCGACCGGTCAACATGGGATGCTTACTCTTCCTAGGCACCTGATCCAATCTCTATCTTTTTAGAGGTCCGTGTTTCTCTGCTTTGAATTTGCGTTATGTCTTTTTGAGATGGTTGGCAGTTTGTTATTGCCTGTTTTAATTGTATTAGTTTCAATCAATTGTTGCTTTCTTTCGTTGATAATATTTATAACAAATTGAATCAGTTATGCTTGTTTGTCAAAGAAATTGTTTATTCTTTAAGTTAAATTATTTATAACAAATATAAGACTCGATCTTTGTTTACATAAAAATAATGTTCTACCTCTGTATCTCGCTTGTAACTTGACTTCTAACTTTTAACTTTTGGTCAATCATTCAAAATACACAACTAAATCGTTTTAAACATAAAAAAAAATTAAAAGCATGATTTCAAAACATGTCTAGGTCCCTTTAAAGCTGAACCCTACTCTAAATAGAATAAATAAGTATATAAACCCTTCGATTTCGTTACACCCGATTGCACACTATTCCCTACATTGTCCTAGATCTTGTTTATTTATTTCTTGTTTTATGTGCATTTTCTGTTTGTAAATGATGCATTAACCTGAATACATGATGTTACTTTCCTCCTGTGTGTACAAAATTCCGGAAAATTGATAATTTTATCACGACCGAGTAACAGGGCGATGTACATGTAAGATGTACATCCACACAGGTGAGACCTCTACAGGGAACTACTTTGAACTGTAAAGGTGTTTTCGGCTCATACATGTAGTAGTATACGAGCTGAGGAATAGCGGCGATGAATGAGAAATATGGCAGACAATGCCTTTTACAAGAAGTGTTCCGCTTTAATGATACATATTTTGAAATGTGTGTGAGAATTGACTTATAATATTGTCAACAGTGACATAAAATGAGTAATATTAAAACAATACAATAAACTTCTTTTTTATGAAAGTCAAAAGAAGGGGGGTATACCGTGTTTATTTTTCTAACTAATGAGATGCTTCTTTGTATAGTAAATTCATATACTATATATTGTATGTAGTATAAAATAAGGTTTCTTATTAATAGTGACCCAATGACAAAATACATTTAAAAGATCGGGAAAAGAATGTTTAACTTAAAGGGACATAGACACGATTTCAGATGAAAAACATATTTTTGATTTTTATGTATAAAATAGTCTACTTGTGTATTTTAAATGATTCGCCAAAAATTGAATGTTAGAAGTTAATTTACAAGCGAGATGCAGAGGAAAGAAGTCGTTGTTATGTAAACAAAGCCCGAGTCTTATATTTGTTTCCAAGTCCCTTTAAAGTAAACATATGGATAAGTAAAAAATATTTGTAAATGAATGACAATATTTTTTTCAAACCTTAAAAGAAATAGGAATGGATGTTTTAATTTGTTAACACATTTCAACTTTCAACTTTCCTTTATTTCAATTATTATGTTAACTTTTCAATACAAAAATGCAGGTCCAATGGGTACCTGATATTTAAATAATATCTGTCCCATGGTTACCATTTGTACTGATCCCATCCTTACCATAATTTTTGCCTGGTCCTTTAAATTAGATACTTGATCCGCTCCTGAAAAGTCAATTCGAAAGCAAAAACTTTAATTCCAGGTAAGACGAAAGAGGTTGAAAAAGTGTTGGACATTTTGTTTTCGTTATGCTTATGTCATTTATATATTTATTCCCAGCGTCAAATGGTAGATGAAAATGAGAATACAATTTTTTTTAATTAAAACGATGTTTTGAACCCCGAGAAAGGAAACCAGTCAATATCATTTTTTGATGTCTGTGGGTTTTTAAAAAAAATTGTATTTGCATAGTTTATTTCTTGATCCATCAAAACGAAAGCAACAAGTAGTTTGTAGTAACCAAAATAATCTTACAGATATTATTTACTTCCGTGTTAAGTTCGAATTTACAATACTGATAATTTACGCATTCTTTAAATATTAATAAACTTTATATATGATTGATTAAATGATTCAGAGACAGATGTAAATATTTAAACCATGAAATGTTAATACATGCAGATATGAAGGTATGGCGACATCGCCTAAAATATATAACCCGCGTCCTAGATTTTAGAAGCCTCCGTTGCGTTGGCGGGCATTTTAAGAAAAAGGAGACTCAGTAAGACTCAATACGTATATGTATGTATACGTAATGTATTGTACTTCAATCTGGACACACCTTAAATTTGAATATATGACTGACACAATAAAATTATGTGCTTTTGGTTTTTAATTCAAGAAAAAGTGTTCTTCACCCCTCACGCTTATTATTCTATTACAGCAATACATTTGCATTCTGCATTTTCTAAAATCAGGGTCAACAAGCTTTGATTCACCGAACAATACTGTTACATTTGCTTGAACTTATTGTGAACTCTTTTTAAATATACTGAAGATTTTTTCCTCACTGCGTTAATGCTTCAATTGCGAATAAGTTATGTTCCTCTTGGTTGTTTTAATTGAATCTTGAAGAATTTTATAAAACACGTTCCATACGATTAATAGTATTCCAATGAATGTTTACAGTTTAGAAAAGGCGAACATCATTTTCTTCATGTATTGATGGACAATCATGTTCTACAGGTGAAAATCGTTTGTTTTAATTATCTCGTAAAATACAATACCATCAACAATGTAATAATAAATATCACAGACACTTAAAGAAATATTTTCTCAGCTAAGTAAGAATTCGATCGTCGATCCGCTTCAAAAAGTATTAGAGCGAATTAAATATATAATAATAAGATTAATATTTTGTTGATGATAAAGAAGAATATGATGATGATATTATGAATCTTATGATTAATACTTGGATTAGGGTCATCATAATTAGAAGTTCAAAGATTCAAATCACTCTCCACAAGAACGGGATTTCTACTATATAACACTCTTAGATAACATCAACCTGTGTTCCTTTTTTAAAAAATAGGACAATGATTGTTGCGAAACGTTCTTCTCTGAATGAGGAATGAGTAGGTCGAAATGTTTAGGCGTATATACGTAACCTTGTTGCGTGTCAATATTATTATCTTGGAACCATAAATATCCAAACTTAGTCTTCGTCTAATTCTGATTAAATGATATATATGATTGACAGGTTAAAAAGTTGCCACAATCCTTCATTTGCATTAGGGTGTCTTACGTCTTACAAAAAAGAAAAGTGTGAACTAAAAAAAATCAATGCATGTAACTTTTATGTATAAAACGTATAATGTGCTGAAAACGTTTGCAGATTAGTAATTTACAATATTTGTTTATTGCAAGGATTTCAATACATGAACGGTTTATGTTTCTCTTTATTGGTTTCGAAAACAAAATACGAGGTGGTGTAGCGATGAAGAACGTTAAACAGATTTCTGAACAAGAGAATAACGCAATTTGTATGATTGTAATGATATTGGAAAGCTTCATATAGTAAATGTAAAGCTAATCAGCTTATCACTACATCATTTCGTAAGTGGGTGTCTGAGGTGTAATGAAAATTGGTATGTCACGGCTGAGATATAACATCATACTCATACTTTCAGCGCGTTTTCACTCTTTATGCCATTTAGAGGGGTTTTGGAATGAAACAAAGAAAACACAAGCAAATCATCGCATCCTTGTATATCGCTTCCGGGATAAGGACGGAAAACTGATCGAAGGCTCAATGGATGATGGGGAATTCGGCGCGGGAAGGAATTTATTACAGCACATGGAAGAACGGGGTTATGAAAACATCGCATGCATAGTCACAAGGTGGTACGGTGGTGAGGACCTCGGAACAGCACGCTTCGGACGGATGAGGGAGGTCGTAGATCAGGTCTCACAGAAACTCGGGAAATAACCGGTAACTATTTCGGATCTATTAACTCCGTTCATGATGCGCGTACCGACTTCAGTATTATTGTGTTTAACATAACTTCCGGTTTGTGATACGGGAGAGTCTATAAGCCCGTGACCTCAATACCAGTGAAGCCCGTGAACTCGATTGTAAACACACGTTTTGAATACGTAAGCAATTTTTGTGTACTTTTTCTATGTATATGTTTTAAACTAACATTCTTTCCGTAAAAAATAATGTGCTTTATGAAACTTCTAATTTAAATCATAATTGATTTAAAAATCAAATTTGGCCCAAACTTTACCACTGTAAAATGAACTTATATCAAATGACTATATAATACTAGATATATGGTCCCTGAACTCAGTTTCACTCTATATAATACTAGATATGAGGCCTGTGAACTCAGTACCACTCTATATAATACTAGATATGTTGCCCGTGAACTCAGTAACACTTTATATAATACTAGATATGTTGCCCGTGAACTCAGTAACACTCTATATAATACTAGATATGAGGCCCGTGAACTCAGTACCACTCTATATAATACTAGATATGAGGCCCGTGAACTCAGTAACACTCTATATAATACTAGATATGAGGCCCGTGAACTCAGTACCACTCTATATAATACTAGATATGAGGCCCGTGAACTCAGTACCACTCTATATAATACAAGATATGAGGCCCGTGAACTCAGTACCACTCTATATAATACTAGATATGAGGCCCGTGAACTCAGTACCACTCTATATAGTACTAGATATCAGGCCCGTGAACTCAGTACCACTCTTAATAGTACTAGATATGAGGCCCGTGAACTCAGTAACACTCTATATAGTACTAGATATGAGGCCCGTGAACTCAGTACCACTCTTTATAATACTAGATATGAGGCCCGTGAACTCAGTACCACTCTATATAATACTAGATATGAGGCCCGTGAACTCAGTACCACTCTATATAATACAAGATATGAGGCCCGTGAACTCAGTACCACTCTATATAATACTAGATATGTGGCCCGTGAACTCAGTTATGCTCTATATGATATTAAACAACAGTGAAGCAAGTTTTACATTAATTTCTTTTAAAGTAAGATCGATGAACTTTACTAAATACAATATATCATAGATTGGGAAAGGGCCTTAACCTCAAAAGTGTATTGAAATCAACATCATAAAGATATACATTTTAGAAAAGTTTTCTTTATTATACAAGGCAAAAAATCTTAACAAACAGAACACATACATGTGTATAAATATACTATACAAACTTTTTTTCAAACAAGATAATTGTACTGCTGTAGAAACAAGAGGCCCAGGGGCCACATCGCTCACCGGATCAACAAAAGCCATAACTCTGATCAAATCAGCATTACAGTACCACATTCAAAATAGATTTTGCTTAAAAAGTAAAATAAATTTTCATAATTTGATGGTAAAAAGCAATTTCTTTTTTTGTTTTAGTATTTGTGAGAAGGTTTACCTCTATTTCTATTTAAAAGACCCCGGGTATAATGGGTATCAGTTTGTAAACCCTCACTTCGATTCTCACTGGAAGGGTTCAAACAAATCAAGTTGCAACAATAATAAGTTTAACTGTTTTTCTTTAGCTGCTTTAGTTAGCCTGTTTAATAATTATTAATATACATTAGGAAAATGTACAAGAATTACATTTTTTTTCATCGAGCACTTCTGTTGGTCCATTCGAGGCACAGGTGCTTGAGGACATGACCGACCCCCCCCTCCATCTCCCACCCCCCAAGTATCTAGACCCCCGGGACTTTACTCATTTTATATGACATATTTATAATCTAATGTATTAGGTTTGTTTTAAGTAATTTTGTGCAATGATTGTATACATTAGATTATAAATATGTCATATAAAGATAACTTAAAGAAAAAAATGAGTAAAGTCCCAGTTTGTTTGAACTGATAAACTTCCAGTCATCACAGGAAATGCTCCAAAATTGATTTCTTTTTCATTTTCGTTGTTTTACATGGAAGTAAGCTCTGGAAATTTCTTTCACAGTAAATATTATATACCTATCATTTTTTTCTCCATAAAAACAGCAATTTTTTACAGATTTATTCATGTATATCAGAACAGAAGACTTTTTTGTTGCTTAAGCTACAAGACTTCTCTAATTTATCTTCCTATGTATAAATGACATCCTCCCATTGTTGCCCAACCTCACCATGTAAACAAACCAGGTTACTTCCACACATATTTGAGCTTTCTTGGCCAAATGGTTTTTGAGAAGAAGATTTTAAAAAAATAACAACAAATGTTCAATAATTCTACATTATCTCCCCTTTAAAGAGGGCATGGCCTCTTCATTACTCAGTGATGATTCAGGCCAACTTTGGTTGAAATCGATCGGCCCTGTGGTTCTGGAGAAGATGAAAATGTGAAAAGTTAATGACAACAACAAAAACAACGACAGACAACGGACAAATCATGATTAGAAAAGCTTGAACCTTTGGCTCAGGTTAGAGAAAATTTGCACCACAGACCCATATGATATAATACATATACATTAAAGATTAACAATTTTCAATAGTTATTAAATTGTCATTATATACAACTCACTTTACTGGGTTACCCTGCTAACATGTAGATAATAAGTATCAATTTTCAAAACCATTTCTCAAGATATATTGCAAGCACTATTTTCAAACTTGGCCATTCAGACTGCCCATCTTGAATCAAGTACACTGAACACAGATCAAATTATTTATTCTGCTTTAATATCCTCTTCATAGATGACTCTGTTTCTTTGCTTCTTATGTCTGTCTCTTCTGATGGCAGTCCTGTTCTGAGACAGACACAAAGAACTATGACCTCCTTCATAAAAACATTGGTCAAATAGTGCATGCCAATTCTGAAAATAAACAACAAAAAAACAACATTGAGATGGTGACCATCTTAAAGGGTCCCACTTACATAATGGACAGTCGCCAAGTAGGATGAAAAGCATTTTAGAGAATTTTGCTATGACCTTGACCTATGACGCAGAAGTTTTCCACCTAGCATAGAACTTTTAATTCAATCTCATTACAACTTACAGGCATTTCTGTTCAGCCTGAACAAGATCAAGCAAATGGGAAATAATCTATGGTCTAAAATTGATTATAACGAGGTTTGAAATGACCTTCACATTATCTTGATTCAAAGTCATTGCACACCAATAACCAGAAAGCTTTGGTTAAGTGAAGTATGAGCCAAATCTATGAGCCAAATAGGACTAATTGGAGAGTATATATGCTCTTTTTTTATTTTTGTTTGATCCAATATGACCTTAGCACTTGACCTACAAACATCATTTAAAGTTACTGCATACCTTTAATCAAAGGCACTTGGTGGATGAAGTGTGAACAAGATTGGAACAAGGGAGAGAAGATATGCTCCGGACAAAGATTTTTCATATAATTATGTTATGACCTTCACATTTGACCTTGAAACTTGGTTCAAGGTCACTACACACCCTTTACTCAAAAGCTCTGTTTATAAATCTAAAGTATGAGCCATCTAGGGCTGTATGGAGAGCATATACTGTAAAACGAGAAAATTTGGGGCATACAAATTTTAGCACAATCACAAGTGCTTATACATTTGCGCAAATCAATTATAGCGCACACACCTATTTCAAAAGAAAAAAATGTCTGTTTGATCAACGCCTGGATTTAATGCTGTGTTCGCTCAAGCACATAAACACATTGCCTTTGATATCTAACTCACGTACACAAGTAATAATATAAAATGTTGATAGAGACAGTAAGATTGCTTTTGTCCCTATTCAAAGTCAGTAGATAGAAAAAAACATCATTTGTCGGCGATGCTATGTTTGTTTTCATAAACAAGTTTGAGTTATCAGACTTTGAGATTGATACAGTGATGAAACCAGAGGAGTTCCTAAACTAAGCGTAAGAAAAATCGAATCCCACCAGTGATTTCGATCATTGTGAGCAAATAGCATGCAGTTTTTATTTATTATAGAACAACAGGTTCATTCCTTATGATATTCTAAAATAAAATCTATAAAACTGAATTGGTCAATCCATTTATATTAAATATTCTTACTTGATTACCCAAACAGTTAATATTAACGATTGTATAAAAAAAATAAACCAACCGAAATTACAGAAGGGCACATATCCAGAAGAAAAAATTGACTGAAGTGATTGTTTGAGACATTAAAAAAAAGAATACATATGGAAAACCATTGGCGCACGAAATATTTTAGTGCTGAGAATTTATAGTGCGCCATATTTTCTCCTTTACAGTATATATTCTGAAAAATAGTTTTTTGCTTGGTCCGATATGACCTTGACCCATGACCTTCAAACTTCATTTAGGATTACTGCACACCCTTTGACCAAAGGCACTCTGCTCTGTGAGTGAAGTATGAGCCAGATTGGACCAGGGAAGAGAAGATATGCTCTGGAGAAGGATTTTTCATAAAAAAATGACGGTAACCTTAGACCTAGAAACATGGTTCAAAGTCACTGCACACCATTTACCCAAAGGCACTCTGTGGGTGAAGTATGATCCAGATTAAGTCAAGGGGACAGAAGATATGCTCCCGACAAGAGATCTCGGTTGTACAAACAAACGGATGGATGGGTGGACGGACGGACAAACAGACTGATTACTATAGGAGAGCAGCAGGGAGAGGCCCTAATAATGAATTAAAACAATTTGTATAATTAATAAAATCAATTGAGCAAATGGTTATAAAGAAAAGGTGTATCTTTATTGATAAATTGTAGAAAGAATAGAAATGTCAAAGTCTGACTGACAACATGTAATATGAGAATTTGAAATTTGATTGCATAAACATCAGAAGGAATTATAATTTAAGGCAATTTACCAATAAATTATATTTCATAGCTCATACATATGTACTTACAATGAATACTCTTTCAACAGATTCTCCAGGATGTTGTTTTTCAGAGCTATATATGGACCTGTAATAATGAATTAAATACAGTATTAGTTTATACTTTGACAAAAAAAATTTGTCTTCTATTAATCATAATCAAGATGGTGATTACAGGTAGTATACAGTTAGTCGATGAGTTCACGCGCTTCATATCTAGCATTATATAGAGTGTTACTGAGTTCACAGGCCTCATATCTAGTACTATATAGACTATAGAGTGGTACTGAGTTCACGGGCCTCATATCTAGTACTATATAGAGTGGTACTGAGTTCACAGGCCTCATATCTAGTTTTATATAGAGTGTTACTGAGTTCACGGGCCCCATATCTAGTAATATAAAAAGTGGTACTGAGTTCACGGGCCTCATATCTAGTATTATATAGAGTGTTACTGAGTTCACGGGTCTCATATCTAGTACTATATAGAGTGGTACTGAGTTCACGGGCCTCATATCTAGTATTATATAGAGTGGTACTGAGTTCACAGGCATCATATCTAGTATTATATAGAGTGTCGATGAGTTCACAAGCGTCATATCTTGTATTATATGGAGTGTTGATGAGTTCATGGGCCTCACATCTAGTATTATAGGGAGTGTCGGTGAGTTTACGGGCCTAATATCTAGTATTATATGGGGTGTCGGTGAGTTCATGGACCTCATATTATATGGAGTGTCGGTGAGTTCATGGGTCTCACATATTGTATTATATGGAGTGTCGATGAGTTCACGGGCCTCACATCTAGTATCATATGGAGTGTCGGTGAGTTCACAGGCCTCACATCTAGTATTATATGTAGTGTCAATGAGTTCACGGGCCTCTCATCTTGTATTATATGGAGTGTTGATGAGTTCACGGGCCTCGATCACATCTAGTATTATATGGAGTGTCCATAAGTTCATGGGCCTCACATCTAATAATACTGGTGTATATGTGTGTGTGTGTGTGTGTTTGTGTGTGTATTTATATTACATCTGCAAAATGTAACATTTCATACATTTTTTTGATAAATTTTACTGTATTCTGTATTAACTTTTAATTTTTCAAAAACACAGGCATTATGTACCCAAAATATTTAATGATTTGTCAATTCCAATAATAACTTTAACTTGAGAAATAAGTTCTAATAACTGACTGGTTTAAAAAGAACCATGCACATGTTAATGTATGTATAAGCTACTGTAAATACTAGCTGTACAGACCGTCATGTAATTTGGTTACGTTTGTTAGTTGTTATAAGAAAAATACACAATAAAACATTATATCAATTAAATATTAAGCAAATAGAATAATTATCGCTAGCATCTCGGATTTGAAAATCTTTATACATACCCCAACACACATTGTCATCCTGTGTTGATTGAATGCGCTTCGATGACTTGCTGAAAAATTTCATCTGACGAAATCCAAACTCGAAGGAACTTTTCGTCCTTTTCTTTATACAAACACTGCAACTGTATCTGCCATTAAGTTATTATGTCATCCAACTAACGTCTCGCTTACAGCTACGATGTTTATCAAGAACGCGGCTGCTATTTAAAAGAGAAAGTACATTGAATGACGTATGCGATTTTTGTGTACTCGACTTCACGGGCTTCCGGTTGTTTCAGATCACGGGCTTATAGATTTTCCCATACCGTAACGTTGTAAGTTTGTGACTTTTTGTCTCATGTACATAGGGTTGGGGAAATTATCTCGAAGCCTTTTTCTATCGGTAAGGTTTTGTTATAAAAGCATGTTCAGTGTTATTTTTTTGTTTCTATCCTGTCTTTGTATGAATGTGAGAGTGAGTGATTACAAATGTACAGAGTTGAACGTAACCTATGTGCAGTGTACATCAGCTGTACATGTTTGCCCTTCTCGGTCAAATTTCCTTGTTACTGTTTACTTTTCTTATACGAGCGCTTTAATTAACTAATTACATTTTTTTTTTATTCTTATGAGTGTGTCTATGCTATCTTTCAACTGTAGAGGTCTTCAAGGTTTAGAAAAGAGAAGGGATGTTTTTAACTTTTTAAAACAGAAACAAAAGTCAATTTACTTTTTACAAGATACACATTTCACTGAGGATGATGTAACACTACTGGCTCTAAAAACCCCTGTTCGTATGAAAAATCTCCTGTCTTTCCCTGTCACCCCCTGTGTTTTCCCTGTCATCCCCTGTGCACCCCCTGTCAGCCCCTGTACACAGCCACTGTACACTCTGTAATCCCCTGTCAGCCAATGTACACATCCCCTGTCTGCCACTGTAGGCCCCTGTCACCCCCTGTACGCCCCTGTAATCCCCTGTAAGCCACTGTTTTCCCCTGTACATGCCCCTGACATCCCCTGTACAGTTTTTGACTGTTTATAACAGCTTTTTCTGTTATTTAATTTCAATAATTTTTTCTTAGTTCAATTATTAAACTCGTATGTTCTATAGTTTTAGCTATAAATCAATTTTTGCACTCAACAGAGCGCCGACTTATAAGACACACTGTTATCTTAATTTTAGAAATAATATGCTTTCATTAATAATTTATTGATACCTAAATAATCATGCTAACAACTATAAAGGCTTGAGATTCGCCGCGTGGTAAATATCAGGTGAGAGTGAGAGAGAGAGAGAGAGAGAGAAAGAGAGAAAGAGAGAGATAGAAATATTTTGCATTGATTAAGAATTAAAAGTTACTAAAAGTTTACTCGGGAATTAATTTCCAATTAAGTTAACATCTAATCCTAATTTTATTACCAATTTTTTATTATTATTTAGATTAACTTATAGCGATCATATTATCTTTAATCCACCAATGTTTTATTTAACACCATATCAAAGAATTTATTAAGTTACAGTGTACAAAGGAGAGGATGTTGACATGATTTTTTCACTCAGTCAGTGGTTATATAATAGCTATTGTACACAGCCATTCTTGACAATTTGCAGACCACGGTAGCGAGGTTGGGAACAATGAGGTGACAGACACACGTGTACTTGTATATACACACACACTTCCTAAAATCTGAATGATCGGTAATGCTAAACAATTATGCAATATGTTGTTTAAACGCCGCTTATGAGTTTCTGTCCCAGTCTGTCAAGTAAAGAAAACAGAAATTTAAAACTTTTATTTATCAATTCTAAGAATACCAACCAGAAAAGGAAAGAGCTTAAAATTCGGACGTTCAACATCATTTGACACATTCATATGAATTAAACCGTATTGCTCTCATATTTAATTTTAATAAATGTATGGTATTTTTTCTAATCAAAAACCCGGAACATTGTTTTAAGATCATGCATGCGTGTCTTACCGGTATTTGTATACATGTATTAAATTATTCATGAAATGTATCATTACTTTATATGTATGAAGACAATTCTATACAATAATGCATGGACATTGCACCCTCATAAAAGTTAAAAGTGTCAAAGGACTGGACTAATTCCACCTCCTAAAAAATCAACTCTCTCTCTCTCTGTCCCATTCTCTCTAATAATTTATCAGGGAAAAACAATGGTTGACAGCAAATATCACCGATTGCGATTTACATGACTTAGATATTAACTAATTACTCCCTGCTAAATAGAATGAACATGCATTTCATTCGAACGATGTTACTCTATGCATCATTACACCATGCAAAACAGTCAAAATATAGGTGAGCATTTCTATCGGTGTGTGATTATATGCACGTTCTGATCATTTGTGTTATTAAGTGCTTTAACTCAGGCAGGTTACATGAAACAGAACGTTGCAGATTTCCCGCACTCATCATCCACTTATACGTTATTATTTTTTTTTTTACAAATTACAAAACAAGGTCATGGAATAAAATAAGTGGTTTATCGGTATATATACATGTATTTATCTTGATATGTGTTAATGTTGAGTCAGAATTATTCACGTTTGTAGCAATATTGACCTATATGAAATACAAAGAAAAACAAACACCGTCTAAACCATGAGAGCTTTTCTTGCTTTCAATTTCCATATGAATCAGAAACTGCTAAATATATACCGCCATTTAAGAAAACCCGAAAACATAATTAAAAACTTTTTTTTTACTTTATCAAGCAGTTAAAGACCGTACATGGGGATGTCAGGGGCATGCACAGGGAAATACAGTGGGTGACAGGGGCGTACAGGGGGTGACAGGGGCTTACAGTGGCACACAGGGGATGTGTACAGTGGCTGACAGGGGATTACAGGGTGTACAGGGGCTGTGTACAGGGGATGACAGGGGATGACAGGGAAAACACAGGGGGTGACAGGGAAAGACAGGGGATTTTCATACGGACAGGGGTTTTCAAAACCAGTAGTGTAAATATGGTTAGATCAATGTGGGGATTTGAAATTGCTATAAGCCCAGGTAAAACTGACTCCAGAGGGGTAGCTATTTTATTCAATAATAATTTTGAATATGAAATATTACACACTACATCTGACGAAAAGGGAAATTACTTAGCAATTGAATTAATAATAGAAAAACATAATATTCTTTTGATAAATATTTATGGACCTAATCGAGATGATCCAGAGTTCTCTGAAAATATTCACAGTAGTGTAGAACAATTTTATGGAGATTTTGTAGTGATAGGAGGCGATTTTAATTTGGTTCAAGATACTTCATTAGATTACAATAATTACAAACACACAGGAAACCCCAAAGCCAGAAAAGTGTTACTTAACTTAAAGGATAAATTAAATTTGATAGATCCATGGAGAAACCAACATGAGAATCAAAAACGATATACATGGTTTGGTCCATCAAGTAAAAAAGGTAGAATAGATTTCTTGTTAGTTTCATCTCAACTATTAAATTTTGTTCATAACACAAGCATAGAAATAGGATACAGATCAGATCATTCAATTATACTTATTGATATTGTTTTTTCAAACTTTGAAAAATGAAAGGGTTTCTGGAAATTCAATAACTCCCTTCTAAAAGATAAAGAATACATAAATGGTGTAAAAAAAGTTATAACGTCTTTAAAACAACAGTACACAGAAGCACCAAACTCACAAGAAGCTATAGAGCAAATACCAGATTCAAATCTCCGCCTAAATATAGATTATCAGTCATTCTTTGAGCAGATTCTACAACAGATTAGAGGATATACTATAAAATATAGCTCTAGAAAAAAAAGAAATAAAATAAACAGACAAAAAGAAATAGAAAAAAGAATTAATAGTATGAGCTTAGATGAAAACATAATAACCAATAATGAATATACTCTTTCGCAAAACGAATTAGAATCTATCAGAAAAGAATATATGAAAGGCCTACTAGTGAGAACACGTGCTAAATGGATTGAAGAAGGTGAAAAACCAACAAAATATTTCCTTGCACTTGAAAAAAGAAATTACATAAATAAAACAGTATCCAAACTCATAGACGATAATGGGATTACAGTTACAAACCAACAAGAAATACTTCTAGAAATTAAAACCTTTTATCAAACATTATACAGCAATAAAGATAATGAATTATGCAATGTTAATTTAGAAGACATAGTTGATAAGCACTTAGTTAATAAACTTAACAATACAATGGTTGAAAAACTAGAAGGAAAAATTACATATATAGAGGCACTTAACGCTATTAAAAATATTAAAAATGATAAATCACCTGGCCCAGATGGTTTTACGACAGAATTCTATAAATTTTTCTGGAAAGATATTTCTCATTTTTGGCTAATGTCAGCTAATGAAGGCTTTGAAAAGGGTATGTTGTCTACCACTCAAAAACTAGGGATTATATCAATTATACCAAAGGATGACAAATGTAGAGAATAATTAAAAAACTGGAGACCAATATCACTTTTAAATGTATCATATAAACTTATATCAGCATGTATTGCAAATAGATTAAAACAAGTATTAAATCATATCATAAATGAAAACCAAAAGGGATTCTTAAAAGGCAGATTTATCGGGGAAAATACTCGTTTTGTATATGATATTATTCAAGAATCAAATATAAGGCAAATTCCAGGAGTACTTCTACTTATAGACTTTGAAAAAGCATTTGACTCTATCTCATGGTCTTTTATGTATAAATCATTAAACTTATTTAAATTTGGCCCCAATATTATAAGATGGGTAAAAACACTTTATACAGATGCTAAACTATGTGTAATTCAAAATGGATTTTTTTCTGAATTTTTTAATATTGGGCGTGGTTGTCGACAAGGTGATCCCATTTCACCCTATTTATTTAATATATGTGTGGAAATAATGGGGATTATGATAAGACAAAATAAAAATATTAAAGGTATACATATACAAAAAGAATACTGTTTGTTTCAATATGCAGATGATACAATAATGTTTTTAGATGGAACAGAGAAAAGTTTAAAAGCAGCTTTGGATCTTCTTTTCCAATTCTCAAAATATTCAGGATTAAAACCCAACTTTGGAAAAACAAAGGCAATTTGGATAGGATCAAAATCTGGAAGCAGTGAAATTCTATGTCCAAATTTTAAAATATAATGGACGAACGAAGACTTCAATGTATTAGGCATTAAATTTAACTCAAGTCTCACTAATATTACAGAAATAAACTTTGAACCAAAACTCGCATCAATTATCAAAGAAATAAATAACTGGAATAAAAGACAGTTGACTCCTTTAGGAAAAATAACGGTCATTAAATCACTTTTATTACCCAAATTGACCCATCTGTTTATAACATTGCCTACACCCTCTAAACAGTGGATAACACAACTTGAAAAACTATTTTTTCAATTTATCTGGAATGGGAAAAATGATAAGGTGTCAAGAAAATTATTAATTCAGAAATATACTGATGGGGGACTCCAAATGGTGCACTTAGAATCATATATCAAATCACTCAAATTATCATGGTTCAGAAGAATTTTACAGTCTACAGATGATCTACTGAATACTCATTTTGGTGTAATTACAAAAAGTACAGTCTCAAAATTTTTGCAGATGGGATCTGATTACCCTAGAAATATTTCAAAAAATACTCATAACTTTTTTTGGAAAGAATCATTACTGGCATTTAGTGAATACATTGATATATTACAAAAATCATCAAATATACATCAGACCCCAGTGTGGTTTAACCCCCATATAGAAATGGATAGAAAATCAATCTTTTTTGAAGTATTGTATAAAAAGGGGTTTATATATGTATCTGACTTTTTCAATGAAGATGGAGAATTCATCCAGCTCAATGATTACAATGTAAATTTACCATTCACTGTTATACTTGGTCTTAAAAGAGTCCTTTGTTTATTTGTGAACAATGTTTATGAATGGGATAAAATGTTGCCTACTTTACCAAGATCCATTTCTAATCTTCTTAAAAACAACAGGGATGTATATAATGTGTTTTTAAGTAATTGTAATACATGTACTACTGTCAAAAATGAAGAAAAATGGAAAATTCTACTTAACCTTGATGATTCATTCTGTTGGAAAGCAACATATAATGCACTTTTTAAATGCACAAAAGACAGTAAACTGTTATGGCTGGAATATAGAATACTTTACCGAATTTTAGGAACAAATTTGTATCTATTTAATTGTAAAATAACTAACAACAACAAATGTAATTTATGCACAACTGAGTCTGAGTCAATTGAACATTTGTTTTTTTACTGTGATAAAAGTAAACAACTGTGGATGCAGTTGGAACACTTAATATCAATAAATTGTCAATCCAATGTCCATTTTTCATTGTGTGAAATCATGCTTGGCTATACAAAAGAAATAAATAATATTTTTAATTTATTGATTTTGTTAACAAAGAAATACATATTTTACAAATCAAGAAAAAGCTCAAACCTTTTTATCAGTGAACTTAAAAGTTCAATCTATTCATATTATTTAATAGAGAAAAAAGCATATGCTACAAAAATGATGTTAGATAAATTCACTATAAGATGGAGTATGCTTGATAACTTCATTACATCACTTGAATAATGTATTGGTCTTTATTTAGTTTTATTTTTTTTGTTAATTTTTTTGTATGATTTTCAAGACTTTGTACATTTTGAATGGGTGTGTGAGTGAATGAGTGTGTTTGTATGTTTGTCTAACTCTTTGTCTCTTCATGTTTTGTCCAATAATTAATAAAATGTGAAAAAAAAAGAAAAAAAAAAAAAAAAGAAAACAGAAGTTAGTTAAGGATGGTTTTATCATATTCCTTATATTTCCATAATCTTCTGAATAGTGACAGTTTATATTATTTTAACATAAAAAATGGGGATAATCTTCATTGATTTTCTGTAAATAAATTCTGTAAACCATTTGAAAGTCAGTTCTTAAAACAGTACACTTACATAGGTGAGTTTGTTAAAAAAAACAATGCATATGAATAAATTACTCAGACTAAAGATATATTTTTCACCACAAATTTCAAATTTGTTATTTATCATCAATGACAAATTCACATGTAATGAACAGATGAAAAGAAAAAAAAAATGCTTCATGTTTAAATAATATATTTTATCCGAGTTTCCTCCATAAATTTATCAAATTTCTGTGTTTTTATAAACAGACACACATTCTTATTTTAATTTTTTACAATGGACCATATATTGTCAAATATTTAGTTTTTTCTGTGATGGTATATCATAAGTTTATGATTTTTTTACACAGTAAAAAATGATTAGGTAAATTGCAAATTAGAAAAAAAAATTAACTCAAATTTACATTTTCAAAAATCATGAATATACAGAAAGTTTGTCAAAATCCAGATGCAACGGTTTTATACCCAATAAAATATCAACAGTTTGAGATAATGAGGACGTAGATTTAATCATTGATAATAGTTAAAAGCATCTATTCAAAAAATGTTGACGACGTGATGGCACAACATACTATCATTAAACGTGAAATAAGACACATACAGATTTTTTACGTAAAAGGAACATGGTCACAATTTAATTTGAAAATTAGTTTCCTGTTTTTTGTTTATGTTTGGTAAAAAGTATTCTATAGGGAGATCTTTTTCCAAGCAGTTAATTATGAGTACTAATAATTAACAAAGTATAATATCGTTTATTCATTCAAATTTGTTTGATACCGAGTTTACAACTTAAAAATTTTCAAAAGCAGCTCTCTTATAATGTTGTTACCAGGGATCTTTTAAGTGTTTTGTACACAAGCAAAAAGGATGTTTTGGTATATTGGTACCGGTTGAATGAAAATATGTTGTCGAAAAAAATCTTTTATGTCTATTTTCACAATATATATTTTAGAATATTTATATATGCCAAAAGTCAATTAATCATAACCACATATTTACGTTATTTTTTTAGATACGTATGAGAAAATGGAAAAACTAGAACGTAAGGAAGACCAGGACAAGCACGTCCCAAATTTTTTACATTCAACTTTTCCATCTCTGCGAAGTGATCAAAACACCATGACAGTTTCTAATTCAAATTTATACACTAGCAAGAATTCGATAAACGAAGCTCAAGTATGTGTTGGCAAGTCATGGTTTTCAAAGCCAGAAAGCCCAGCATGTAAAACAGAGGAAATCCGGGGTAAGGAAAAAGGTTAATCTGTTTTCACAATAAAGTAAGACATTTTTGATGAACGCTCGTTCAAATCAATTGAAAATATGGTTTTGAAACCCCTTAATGAAAGCAAATCAACATTTGGAGGAGAGCGCTCAGTTAGTATAGAACAATACAGGTATGTGGAACAGTGTACGGAACAAGTAACTTTTAAAACATCAAAATCATTCAATGAAACGATCAATAGAAAAAGTATTTTTTTAAACAAACGAATTTATTTCTTCTTTTAAAACCCAAATTAAAATACAATTTATTTTTGACTCAATTTCACTTCATTATATCTTGCTTATGGTATTATCATTATCAAACATCACATTATTTATTACTGAGTGTTTTCGGATTTGATTTTAGAAAATAGCAAAAAAGTGAAAAAACTACAAGAGGAAGATGATCAAGACATATACGTTCCCAGGTTCTTTATTCCACCAATTTCAACTCTTTCCATCGTCCATGCTGTAGACAAAGATGTGGAGTATGCAGAAACTAAATCAGTTAATGAAGCACAAGTCTGTGTTGATAATTCCTTTCTTTCAAGGTCAGAAAGTCTTGACTCTGAATCAAAAGTAATGGGCGATATGGAAATTAAAAGATCTATTGCCTCAGGTAAAAATGCAATGCTGACAAAGATGCTTTAAAACGCTCTTTCACTTTTGAAATAAATATAGTATCTACATATTTAATTTATGTTACAAAAGGAATTACTCTTTTACATAAACAATATTTATGCCAACGACCATGATCATATCGAATTTTTACAACTGGTGTATATATGTTGTTTAACAAATCAAACTCCACACACATTCACATAATAACTGGTTTGATTACATCGATAGTAAATATAAAAGCTAAATATTTACAGTAATTTGAAAAACATATATTTAAAAAACATGTAATTAAAAACATTGAAAATTTTGTCTTTTAAATTCAAGCTAAGATGTTTAGGTGGTAAAAAGTTGGAATACATCTGATATTGATAATTACAAATACAATTAATCATTAAAAGAGCATCAGGTAAAATTATACTTTTCTTCGGTGATTTTGGTTTGCAGGTAAACGAACCGCGTTAGGTGAAACGTTTGACACCATCAGAGCAAGGCTGAATAAACCCCTGACACAAGACACCCTGAAAAACTACTTTGAGAACAAACGGAAGTCAGGGGGAGGAGACATTGATTCCTTAAAAATCATCAAGGGAACAGAAATGGAAGTTGAAGAAGTTCTCATCACATTTTCAGAGTCTAAAGGTATACACATGTACAATATATCTTGGTTTAATTTTAATGTAATTTAAGGGTTACCATGGGGAAATATTTGTAACAACTTTGTAGAATAAGGAAGTAAATAAGAAACATTCATTTCCTACATAGAGCCAAATATCTATAAAAGCAACAAGCAGGTATTTAAAATATCAATGTAGATATGGAAAGGGGACTAATCCAATTATCTTTGTTATTGAGTTACAGGGGGTATTCCTCTTTTTAATACTTGCAATAGAATTACCCAATGTGGGATCATTTGACTTGATGTGATGTTTGAAAAGCTAAACATTTTCTTTTGGCCTTATTGTGAATTTGCTCTATATTTGTGTATATACAAATATACTATGTTTTATCCTGTCTGTAACCAAATGCCTCTCAAATCTATACCATGAACCAAAACTGCTTGCATGATGTTAATAACATGTTCTTGAGAACTTTGAATTTTACAATATTTGAAATTGGAATATTCTAGATACATGTAACCTAACGATTGAATTGTGAACCCATTGCCATTGAAATATTTTCTTACTCATCAATAAAGATAGTCAATGCAATGGTCGTGATGATATTTAATGAATATATCATTTATCTCTGTCGAAAGGCAAAGCAGGACAGTACAACATTTTGCCTCGCAATATATACACTTGACATTACAATCTTTTTGTAATTCATTGTTATTGAACTTATGACTTAAATATCCACATTTTACTTCATTTTCTCTTCACAGATGCCAGGAGTTGTCTTCAACAACAACACATAATAGATAAAAAGACCCTAAATGTTCAGAAGTATGACCCAAATGATCCAAGTCTTTGGGAAATGAACAAGGCTCTAGTTACAGGTATGAACCCTGTCACAACAGAAGACACATTGATGAATTTTCTGGAGCCTGCGGCTGGTGTGGAACTTAAAGATCTTGTGAGAGGGGCGCAAGAATATGCAGCCATAGTGGTGTTTGCAGAAAAACCAGGTACTGTAACAGAGAATTACCAGGTAAAGCTTAAAGTTATAACCATTGGGTATTGTATCAAAACCTAGTGAAAAAAGAGAAATACTTTTGTCTTGGTTTTTATTTTGACCCTTTACTATTTTATGCAAGAAAAGAGTTTGATGCATAGCCATATAAATGTTATTTCCATAGATAATAGGAAAAAATACTGCAAAGATCCAGAGATTTGTAGATAAGTACATGTACTAGTAGGTCTGTTTGAATTTTCCTATTTTTATCATTAGATTTTGCAAAAATGTCCAAAAAGTGCAAGGAGAAAAAACTAGAAGGCAACAACTTATTTGTACAGATGGTGGAGAAATGTCAAACTATTTATGTCAAGGGGGTTGACAAGAGCATTACTTATGACCTAGTAGAGAATTTTTTCTGTAACAAGAGGAACAGTGGAGGTGGAGATGTAGAGAAGGTGGATTACCATCCAGAAGATGGTTACTGTATTGTCTACTTTGAAAATCCATCAGGTAAGGTTATTATGTGCTTATTTATCTTGTTATCCCCTTTCCGTTCAGTATGAGAAACCTCAAGGGCATTTGAAAGGGGTGGCAGGCTTGGCATATTTCTACATGATTCCATTTCAAGAATGGAATAGTCATAATTGTGTACTGAACAAATTCAAATTCTTTCGGCAGGAATAATTGATTAAAGAAAAATATTGGCTATGCATAAGATGTAAAATACATACTGTAGCCCCTGATATTTGAGTTTGTGCTCAATGTAGAACATCTAATTCTTTCTGTACATGTATAAAAGTTGTTGATACTGTTATCATTATGATAAAGAAAAAAATATTTTAAGCAAATCTTGTTTATAAGGGAGTCTTGGGAACATTAAGTTTTACTTCTTTTAACTATGAAGATTCTTCATATGTTCTGTTCTTATAACAGAGTGTTTTACTTTTATAAGGGATGGTGAAAAGATAACATTCTTATAACGGTTACCACAAGTTCTTTAAGACTGAGTTCCTTGAAGGCAAATTACTGTACCTTTATAAGCATAAATTGTGAATTTTATTTATAGAAATTTGAATATCACTAATATCTTTATTTCAGATGCAAAAAATGCTGCAGCAAAAGGAAAGTTTACCATTAATAGTAGAGAGATACAAGTACAGATGTACTTCCCCTGTCTGGGCTTACCAGAGCATCCAATGAATTGGGATGACATGCCCTGTGTCTCATATAAAAGCAATGAATATGTCGTCAGGTTTGTAAAAAACTGCCGAGCAGAATGTAGCCAGATTGAAGAGGCTTTACAAAAGAAGTTTGTCAAGGTAGAATGGCCAAAATCAAAGTCAGATTTCATTGTCAAGTTACAATGTACAGTTACCAAAGATGTTGAGAATGCAAAGGAAATTCTGAAAAGCTGGAAAGAAGAAGCAGAGGCAGAGATGGATAGACATATGAAGAAATATGTGTGTCAAAAGCATTCTACAGTACCGGAGGCATGGCCAGCATTTCTGGCTCAGTTGAAAAGATTGAATATTAATCAACCAGACAGAGTAGCTGTCCTTTTGGAAAAGAATAATCACACGGTTATAGTAGCTGGCTATGAAGAAAATTCTGAAGCCCTTACCCGGATAATTCTAGATCTTATCAAGACAGAGGAATCCAAAATTCAAAATCAAACAGAGAAAATAATGAAAAACGTACCCTTAGATATAGATAAATCCACAGAGTCAGAGGGAACGTTCGACATCATCAGAGTAAGGCTGAATAAACCTTTGACACAAGACACCCTGAAAAACTACTTTGAGAACAAACGGAAGTCAGGAGGAGGATACATTGAATCCCTAACAATTATTAAAGGAACAGAAATGGAAGTTGAAGAAGCTCTCATAACGTTTGCAGAGTCAAAATGTATTTGATTTCATTTTAAGTTTTGTGAAGTGATTAATGACACAAATCAGCTTCATTTCCTGTTTTTATGAGGTCGTCCTGCAAAATTAAAGTTGAATGATAAAACAGTTTTAAACTGTAATAATATTGTAATTTATTTGTGCTGACAAAGCTATCCGTATTTTCATTTACGCTCTGTGCTTGATATTTACGAACTCACTTCGCGTAAGTACTCCTTTAAACGAGTTACAAAATTATATCATCTATTTTGTAACAAAAAAATCGAAATTAAAAAGATAGAGATGAAAAAAATACCGCGGACCTTTTATGTTAGGCGGACCTTTTCTTATACGGGCCGGACCCTTTAAGAACAAAGGCGGACCTTAATTGTTAACATTATTATACGACACCGGCAAACCTATTTCATTAATAAAAGATGCAAACAAAACACTTATAAATATTGATGTTTTTGAAGATACATTTATAAGGAGTTCTTAAGCAGTTTGAATGATCGGTTTATCGGATTAGAAAACCTCATATTTTTTTTGTATCCCGTGCTTTAATGTATAAACTAAAAAAACAAACTTAAGAGAATATCAAGTAACTATATGAATTAAATTATGTACCAGCTTACAGAATGATTAAAATATTTGTCTTTGTTTATCTATATTTGTCTTTACAGATGCCATAAATTGCCCCCAACATCATACTTTATATAAAATGTCATTAGATGTTCAGAAGTTTGACCGCCACGACCCAAGTCTGTGGGAAATGGACAAAGCTCTAGTGACAGGAATAAATCCTGTAACAACAAAATACACGCTAATGAATTTTCTGGAGCCTGCAGCTGGTGTGGAACTCATAGATGTGGTTAGAGGGGTACAAGAAGATGCAGCCATAGTAATATTTGCAGGAAAACCAGGTACAGGGAATTATAGCCACAGCTTTGCTTGTTAAAGTAACTTGCAATCAAGACAGTTTATTTATAAATTCAATGAAACTGTTTTACTATTTAATTTTAATTGATTCGAACCCTTACTACTTTTTTGGATAGTGTTTAATTGCATTGCCATTGAGATGTTTGCAACCCCCTGTCCAAAAAAAAAAAACTTATGAAAAAGGCCAAAGTCCTGTTAATTAAAAAAAAGCAATCAAGGCATTGCATCTTATTGCATTACAAATCAAAAAATCAACAAAAACTAGAAAGTTTAAACCATTTCGTTATTACATTAAAAATACTGTATGATAAAATAAAAATATGAAACAAGATTAAAATGGAATTCCTGTCTTGTTCGTTCTAGCTATATTTAAGGAATACAATCCAAAAATACGTGTATAGAGTGAAGTACGCCAGCACTACATGTACATGTATTAACACTGCGAGAATGGAAAAAAAGTTATCAAAAAAGGCTTTATCTTTGCAATCTAAATGAAACACGGATGAATGCACACATATATCTTGTTCTTTCAAAATGAAATGAGCAAACAATATCAGTGAACTATGAAAGCAATATGAATAAATGGATATTTATATTATTTTGATAATTTTATATCAATTTTGGTAATTAATTATGTTATTTTCATTTGTTAGATTTTGCAAAAATGTGTAAACTGTGCAATGAGAAAACACTTCAAGGCAAACCCTTATATGTACAGATGTTGAAGAAATGTCAAACTATTTCCGTCAAGGGAATTGACCAAAGCATTACCTATGACACCGTAAAGGATTATTTTTGTAACATGAAGAAAAGTAAAGTTGGAGATGTAGAGAAGGTGGATTACTTTCCAGATGATGGTTATTGTATTGTCTACTTTGATAACCCATCAGGTAATACTGTTATGAGCTCATTCAGTTAGTATAAGAAACTTTAAGGGCATCCGTAGAGGCAGAACGGATGACATACTTCTACATTCAAATTCAAGAATGGAGTCGTTAATATTTATCAATTTTTAAAATCTCAAATTAAATTTTGGCAAGAATAATAAATCAAAGAAATAATTTTTAATACAAATCTTGTTCAACCCTCTCTTTCCCCAAGTTTTTATCCTCGATTTAAAAACACGACTCAGCTTCATATTTGAGTTTCCGCTGAGTTTAAAATATTGTTCTGTACATTCAGAAAAAAATGTAGATGCTATCATCATAATGATAACGAAAATAAATGATTAGTACAGAATTGTTCTTTTAATGAGTATTCTGTTTTATCCTTTATCAGAAAAAAGTTTTATATATCTTCCATAAAAAAGGAACAAAGTCCCAAGTAATGAAGGTTTTCATATTTTTATTTTAGATGATATAGCTGCAGGTCTTTAGCTCCCGGTCTGAAAAACATTCGAATGGACGTCCCGGGAGCTACAGTGGCACCCATTGAAACACCTGCACTAGTTTTGGACTGATTAACCTTATTTATACGCAAATTCTGTCATGCGATTTACTACTGATATCGTCTCTTTTCTTGCCTTTGATAGTCTTTTAAACACAATCACCAGCCCCGTAAATTGAAGTGGTGCAGATTGTTTACATGTAAAAATTGCGACTCTCGATCTCGATGTAAATTTATCATATTTGATTTTCGAGGTCGGTAGAGTGTTTTGGAGAAAGTCTGAGGCAAGTAAAGAGACGATATCAGTAGTAAATTGCATGAAGAACTTATTGGTACTAATTGTTTTCACAAAATTTGTGTATAAATAAGGTTAATCAGTCCAAAACTAGGGCACGTTTTTCTGCGCAATAAATACACAATTTTTTCAATGGGTGTCACTGTAGCTCTCAGGTCGTCCATCCGTTTTTTTTTTCAAACCGGGAGCTACATACCTGTAGCTATAGATGATAATGAATTTCTTAAGTAAATGTGACCTATGATAAAGTCGGTCCGCTAAAAACATCACACAACCAATTTCAATGATCTTATTAGAATAAGTTGAAAGAAAATTAAACACGATATACAGACATTCGCACGAGTTCCCAGCAAACAAAGCCAAAATAAACCGGGTCTACCACTTTCAACTCAAGAAGCAGCAAGACAATCACGTGCCACGAAAACAAATTTAAACACAACAGTTATTAACACATAAACACTATTCTAACACGACTATCAAGGGACATCAAAACAACCAAGAAATCAATTCTAGTACACAAGGTAACAATAACTACACATGAATGAATGATGAATAATAAATGAATGAATGAAATTTAACAGCTGTTTACTTTGTTTTGTCATCTCTTCTAATGAAATGACTAAATTTAGAATTAAATAAAAACAAGTGTTTGTCATTCTGAGATATAAGGTACGATAAAGAGATATAAATTCCTTTTGACCAATATTCTTTACGTCTTTGTTCCCTGACAGCAAATTTTACTCATCATATATTTGGCACAATTTAAACGTTCATTGTGGATTACATGTAAAGAAAATGGAATTGTTTTTCAGATGCAAGAAATGTGGCAGCACAAGGAAAGTTTACCATTAATGAAAGAGATGTACAAGCAGAAATGTTTTATCCCTCTCTTGGTTTGTCAAAAAAACCTATTAATTGGGAAGACATGTCATGTGTCTCCTATGAAAGCAATGTATATGTCATCATGTTTGTTCGGAACTGTATGGCGGCATGTAGCCAGATTAATAAGGCTTTACGTAAAAAGTTTGTCACGATAAAATGGCCACAATCAAAGTCAGATTTCATCGTGAAGTTACAATGTACAATTACCAAAGATGTAGAAAATGCAAAAGAAATTCTAAGAAACTGGAAAGAAGAAGCGGAGGCTGAGATGGATAGACATATGAAAAAAATTGTATATCAAATGCATTCTATTTTACCAGAGGCATGGTCATTATTTCGGGTTCGTTTAAAAACAGTGAATATCGATGATCCAGACAAAGTGACTATCGTCTTGGAAAGGAAAAATTATACAGCTATAGTAACTGGCTATGAGGAAAATTCTGAAGCTCTTACCCGGACACTTTTAGATCTAATCAAAACAGAGGAGTCCAAAATTCAAAATCAAACACAGAGAATAATGAAAAACATACCCTTAGATTTTCAAAAATGCCAGCAACTTTGGAAAACTTGTTTTGGAAAGAAAATGGTGAATAATTTTCCTGAGCTTAATTTTCAAGTTGAAATCAACAAAAAAGAGGTGAATTTGACTGGAAAGCCAACAGAAGTCAATGAGGCTCTGATCATGATGCATGAATATCTGATGAAGACAAAGTCAAAATCATTGAGCATTTCGAAAGGAAGTTATGAAATTTTAAAGAAGAAAGAAGTGAAAAAACGTTTAATTGCAGAAATGAAAGCTAAAAGCAACAATGCAGTTTGGATTGTGACAGAAGATAAAGTTGAAATGACATCGTCAAGCTCGAAAATAGTTGATGATGCTTTGAAAATATTTAAGACGTTTATTCTAGAAAAACGAATTAAAATTGAAGAAGTTTTGAAGGTTTTGACTATGCCTGACTGGCAATCTTGTGTTAAAGAACTTGAAGAAAATTATGATAGGGAATTTTTTATTTCTTACTCAATGTCTGAAGTTTGTGTCACCGCTACTATATATATTTTTGAAAATGTTTATCAGCAGATTGAAAGTGTCCTGAAAACCTGTTTTGATAAATGCCGCATTGACCGCAAAGTTGTACATTTGTCCCAGCAACAGTTCAGGTACATAAAATATTTTGGCCAAAGTGAAATATCACAAATCACAAATGCGTGTATTTCAAAACAGTTAAAAATAAAACAAAATCAATCAAACTGTTCCATAGAAATTACAGGCAATACTGAAGACGTAAAATTTGCTTATCATAAGTTGATGAGATTCATTAAACAGCTTTTTGAAGATAGTTGCAGCATAACGAGACTTGAGGCTAATATGTTCTTAAATTCAGGAATAGGGCGAGAGGGTATGAAGACAGCCGAAAAAGAAGCATCAAGTATCAATTTTGATAAAGAAGAATTGCGGCATATTAGAGAAATTAAGGAAGTTGGGTCATTTAAAGGCCATAGAAGATCACTGCATTGTTTACCTATAAAAATTGCTGAATGCGAGTTGCAGTTTTGTGATAAGAGGTTCAAGGTGATGAAGGGTGATGTAACAAAATTGAAAGTTGACGTTATTGTGAATGCTGCAAATGAAGACTTAGATCATTGTGGCGGTTTGGCCTTGGCAATATCTAAAGCAGGTCAGAAAAAGTTGAAGTTTAACCGATTTCTCATTTTGCTTTGGTACTTGGTGTGTGTGTCTGTATTTTGCACAATAGTCATGTAAACTGTAAACTTTATGATTTTATATTTTATTTTGAAAAATTATATATGTATTCGTTTGACGTAAGTATAAATCTCTCAGTAATAGGTGATAAATGTGTAGGTAATGAATAACATATTAATTTCTTTTTAGGAGGAAAATCTATTCAAGAGGACAGTAGGATATATATTCAGTTCTTTGGAACTGTTACACATGGTGAAGCAGTACCTGCTAAACCAGGTGAACTCCCCTGTAAAATGCTGATCCATGCCGTGGGGCCAAGATGGCGTGGTGGAAGTCACAACGAGGAACATTTGCTAAAAAAAACCATATTTAGGTGCTTGGAATTAACAGAGAAACACAATTATTCTTCCATAGCTATCCCTGCATTGAGTGCTGGATTTTACGGATATCCTGCAGTAGAATCAGTGGAGGCCGTTTTGGGTGCGATCGAATTATACATTAAGACTGTACCCTCTTCAATCAAAGAAATCTACTTTTGTGATGTGAATGATACCATTGTCAAGAAATTTGTCAAATGTCTCAAGAAAAATTTCGGACTGGAAGTGAAGGAATTCAAAGGCGATGAACTTGGTTCGCTATTAATGATTTTCTTGTCAGCTGCACTTATTTTTATAGCAAATTATTTCTTTTACAAAATTAAATTTACCTTAACCATATTTTTATTATTTACATGATATTTCCATGAAATAAAAGGTTAGTTCAAATTGAATATTATTCATATTAAGATTAAAATGCATGTATTTTTATTAGTACGCCAATCACCAGTTCAGGATACAGACTCTGATTCAGAAGAAGAGAATCCCAGAAGAAGCAGGCCTAGGTCTGAAAAATTCAACTGTGAGGTCAAGGTTATCAGTGGCGAACTTGCAAAAATGAGGGTAATATTAGGTTCTAAATTTTCTTGGGAAATATCTTTTTTTTTTGGTGTCACTAAACATATTCTTTTAGGTATTACCTGAGTTCAGAGAAATGCCTCATGATACATGTACTTGTCTTTATCTTTGATTTTATGATTTAATCACCAAATGCCATAAAAAATAAGATGTTTTTGTTACATATTATGTTAGGAATAATGAGAAAATCCCTAGTAAGTAAATTTTACTCCTAACCTCTAATAATGACATTACTGAGTAACCCGTCAAGAACATTGACATCTGACCTTGACCTTTTGTGACCTAAGATAAGTTATGTTAAGACAGAGATTTAGACAAAATGAATGACAGAAAGACTGACAAAGAGACAAACCAAGAGCTGTATACTGTATACCCCAATCTTCATGCTCTGCATTGCAGATCTCAGTTAAAGCATTGCTGTAGTGCCCTGGAAATTTGTTTCATTAACAGGTTGATGTAATTGTTAACTCCAGTGACAAATCATTAAACCTCACTCTTGGTGCTACATCCAAGAGTCTGCTTAGGGTAGGTGGTGAATCTCTGCAAGAAGAATGTAGAATGAAGTACAAACATGGCGTTAAAGCAGGAGAAGTAGCCATGACAAAGGGAGGTAATCTCCACTGTAGGCAAGTGTATCATGGAGCCATAAAGAAGTGGGATCACTACAAAGGAGATGCACTTAGTGTGAGTATAGTGACATAGGTAGTGCATGCGGGTGGTCAAGGGAATATTCATTGCATAATGTTGTAGGTCCAAAGCAAGGGTTTGACTTTAATACACATTTAAATAATTATGACAAAACATATACACAAAATCTATAATTAGTCTGAACTATTAACAAGAACATTTATATCAGTACATGTTTCCATGAAATCCCAACAGTTGTGTTCTAAAACTACTCTTGCCTTAAGAGAGGTGTTTTTTCATTTCATAGATATTGTAAATCATGTTATTTTTGCAATGCTATTACTTTTGCTTTTATTACAAACACTTTCACATCACACAAGTTTTGCCAAGTATATTGTGCTACTTATAACATTAAGAATCGCAAAACAAAAACTTTCGCAAACAAAACATTTTACATTTTAACTTCATTTAAGCAACCTTGGATACACAATAGTTACTAGAGATAACTAAATCAATTTTTTAAACATATATCAACGAATTAACTATGACCTGTATCTAATTTGAATTTTCATGTCAACCTTTTAGAAGTTCACAGAATTTGTCGATAACTGCCTGCAAATGGCTGACGAGAATTGGATGAGTTCCATAGCATTTCCAGCTCTAGGGACAGGAAGACTAGGTTATCCCCCTGCTCTTGCTGCAAAGACAATGTTCAAATGTTTTAGAGATTTTCTACATCAGAATATTTCAACTACATTGAAAGAGATTACTATTGTTGTCTATTATGAAGATAAAGAAACTTTCCAGGTAATGTTTTTTCAATCTGCGTATTACATTAACGCACAATAAAAAGAAAGTTAAAGGGAAGTTTGATTAGTTATGAATGTAATTTGTTAAAGCTGCATGGTCCGAATTTTTCGTTATTACAGTATCAAATAATTTTCCATACAAACCAATTATCTTAGAAAGTTATGGACTTTCTCCTATTTACACCAGCAGAATCGGTCTCCTTTCAAAGTTAGAAATATTCAAAGTAAATAAAAGATTTTCTTTATGGGCATACAAAAAACCCAAACTGCATCATGGGAATGTTTAGAAAAGAGAACCGTTTAGTTTCGTCCCCCGAATGATTAGGTTTATTCACCCCGCATGTTATGCATCGGTTGTAAACAAAGCAAACTTCAGAAATATTAGTGAACAAAATGTATACAGGTTTATTTTTGATTTGCCAAAACATTATGACCTTTATTTATAGCAATGTCAACGTAGTAATACAATCATAGACGTCTCGACGTCAGGGGTGAACTTTTATATGAGGCGAAATAACGCGATACCCTTTTGTGTAGTTTGTTTTTAAACACATTTTGTACATTTTTTCATTGAAATATTACTTAATTGACAGGAAAAACTACTACAATGTTTTTTATTATACACATGCTTAGCATAACCATCGTTTAAGGGGGATGTGCGGTCATTTTGTACATTTAAGGATAAGAATGTAAACATTTTTTGAACTGGCTTGTTTCTGCCCGAAGCTGGCAAAAAAAGTTGCCAAAAAATATAAAAAGCAATAAATATGAAGTCCTACATATCAACAGGACAGTGCCTTTATAATCACTTAGATAAGCTGTCGAACTGCACAGCTACGTACTTATTTGCATCTTCGCTAGCCAACGGTTTCTGATCCACTCCGCTCCTCATGAACCCTTGGAATATCGTGCTATAAAAAGTCGGGATTTTTTTTATCACGTGATCTTCTATCCTACTTTTAAATCAGCCAAATAATGAAAGATGCTGGTGCAGAAATGACAGCCTCTAGAGACAATGATATTGACAAGTTGTAAGAACGCTTTAATGCCTTAAGTGTATTCAATAAATAGGAATAATGTGAAATGTTACATATAGATCGAATTCATTTGAAAGGTAACAGCTGTGTAAGACTGGGGCGATAAATCCTCAATCTACGAGTGCATGCCTCTGTTGATACAAAATCTGATGTACTTGTTATTGCACCATTGAATGATACATGCATCGTGAAGTCTAAAACAAAAAGACTAGAAAAATAAGGGTTTGAGCTATTCTTAATTAAAGACACTCGTGAACAAACAGTGGGAAATATTGTCGATTAAATCCGATAGGTTTTGCATTTTTTGATTGGTCGAACGGTTTCAGTAAACCCTAATCAAAATCCAGGGAAAAAAACCCCGACTTTTGATAGCAGGATATGCCAAGGGTTCGTGAAAAGCGGTGCGGATCAGAAACCCTTGGCTAGCGAAGATGGCTTATTTGAAGATTTTAAAATGTAAAAAAATATTAAAGGGGTTCATTGGTATCTTTTCTACAACCATTTGTTGAGAAAAAGGTCTAAGCTTGCTTATTTAAGTTGTAACTTTGTCTCAAAGTAGGGCACCCTATTCTTAAAATGGGCCTCATTTCCCACAAGATATATTTGTCTGTATCTATGGAAGTACATTGTAGATATATTTTCATTTAGATATAATGTATACTTTTTTAAATTGAAGACAATTACTTTGTTGGACTTCTAAAAAGAATTTTCTTTAATTTATACTTATAGAATTGAAAAAAAAAACCACCATAAAACAAACATGGAACAGGTATAGAGATGTAAATCAAGTTCAACACGGATTGTTTTGGATTGACATTTATTGTTTTCTATGAAAATATAACGTCAATGTGTCTCCAAAGACACAGGAGTTCTAAGTATAGACCGGATTTTTATTGTTCTTTGAATAGATCCCATGCCGACTGATAAAAATAGGGTACTCTATTTAGAGGCAAAGTTACAACATAAATGTGCAAGATTCGAACAATTTCTCAACAATTGGTTGTGGAGAGGGCACCAATGAACCCCCTTCACATTTTTTCAGATTTTTAAATTTTCCAAATTAAGTCTGTAGCAGCGCAATTCGACAGCTGTTCTAAGTGATTAAAAATGCATTATCATGTTCTTGTATGCATAATTTACATACAAAACAACATGTAGAATATCATATTTATTGCTTTTTATATATCTTTGGCAACTGTTTTGGTCAGTTTCGGGCAGAAACAAGCCAGTTCAAAAAATTATTTACATTCTTATCCTCAAATGTACAAGATGGACGCACATCTCCCTTAAAATCGGACCAAGTAGCTTTAAGTTTATATATTTTAAGACTATAAAAAGAATGACAATTACATTACTGTAAATGTAATTCCATGATATGCGTGTTTGTTTTAACTGATATACTGTAGTACTGCACTATAAGTTAAGAACACTAGAATCATTAGCTATAATTCTTAAGTGTATTTTCATTCTGACTACATGTAGATATTTCGATCTATACTGAGTTCAGAGGATATGAATAGAGGAATAGAAACATGTAGTTAAACATCAGCTACCCAAAGAGACGAAGAACAGGTGTGTTAACCAGACGGAAGGATTATGTTTACTAAGGGGTGAAAAAATTCTTCTATTATGATCGTTAAACCACAAATCGTATTTTGTAGTCCTACTATTGTAGTGCTATCTTTTACTTTGAAATAAATATAGGTCAATGACATACTTTTCATGCAATAAATGTAAATTGAAAGATCCGTCGAAATGCTTTTCCCTTACCAAGATTTTCTTCAATGTGATATTATTACAAATTATTACAAATTGTTGTGTGTCTATAAATGTATTGCACAAAAAGTATGTATATGAAAAACGAGGTAAAAATTATCTCTGCAATTGTAAGCTTGATTGTAATATAAAAGTTTTGTAATTACTACACGTTCTTGGATGTATAATAAAGAGGTTGAGATTTAAAACGTGTACGGGTACGTGAACTAGAGGAATCACCTAAATTTTTCGCGTATTACGAAATCAGTTTTTGTGTCGACAACGTTTATATGCGTTCACTAAACGTGTAGAGTGTAGTCTAGACGTAAGTACAAATTGTTGGTTTTACAACAAAAATATTCTAATTGACGAGTAAATATATTCTTGTGATACGTTATATAGATTTTCAAACTTCAGTTGTATGCAGATTGATAAGAAATTCACCATTTATTTTGAGTTAATTAAGTTAGTTCATGTCACAAAACTGCGTCAAAATTTATGTTGACCTTTAAATCCATTCAGTTATGAAATCCCAACTGATAAATTACAAAAACATGTACATGAACGTGTGGTTATAACACACTTACGCGAACCCGTACACGTTTTAAATCTCAAACTCTCTAATGACTATTTAATTTTTAAAAAATTTGATATTTTAGTTCGTTTTGTATTTATTAATATTGTTACTGATAGGAAAATATTTTTTGGTGTTTTATACATCTTAAACTGTGCATTTCAATTCGCTGGTTTAAATAATAATTCTAGTAGTTATTTGCTTAATAAATTTGAATTAATGCTTATACATTGAAACTTGTCATTATCTTTAATCTGGGAACAATTATACTTAGATGTATGGAAAAACTGTGATGTGCAGTGAAAGGTAAATTTCTATACTCAGTGATGCTATTTAAAAAGAAATATTGGTATATTATTTATACAGAATTCGTACAGAATATATTTATATTTATACAGAATACAGAGTACTAATACAAGGGGAACTACTTCATTAAGTATTTTAAAGAAAACACTACAGAGCGATTATGCAAAGTCTCCTAAGTATTTCTCGTTTGGTAAAAGATTTTTAAATATTATTCATACGAAATTAAGGCATAATTGTGTTCTCAACGATGATCTTCATCGATGTAATATAATAGCCAACCCAATGTGTTCATGTGGAAGTTTAGAAGATGCACATCATTTGTTCTTCGTTTGTAAAAAATATTCATTATTAAGACAATCATTTAGGTATAATCTTTTATCGTTGAACTTTTTGAATATAATTGATGTACATTTGATACTTTAGGGTGACAAAACTTTATCTTATGATGAAAATGTAAAAATATTTAAAGAAGTTCATACATTTATACAAAAGTGTGGAAGATTTATCTAAGTTTTTAAATGTATTTGCATAACTTTCTTATCCATCCTAATTCTAATTCTAGATTTGCACGGCATTACAGTATTACAGCATTCAAAGCTAGTGATTTATTTCTATTTCCTTAAAGGGGCATGGTCACGATTTTGGTCAAACTCTATTTTTCTGTTTTTATTTTTTATAATGCTTTAGGAATGCATTTCTAATGATGTAATGCAATTTGAGAGTCAGTCGTTGAGTTATAAGCAAAATACAGGGCTCTCAATTCTTTGTCATGTAAATAAGGCTCGTGCCCTGTTTTTGTTTACATTGGTTCAATATACCAGTAAAAAATCTTTTTCAAGCTGATTTGTTGATCTTTTTATTCATTTTTAGCATAAATAAACAGTTCCTAACGTTTAACACATTCAATTTAGGTCTAAAACTGGAATTTTCACTTCAACATTCGAAATGTAAACAAAGCCTTTGTTTACATAGCAAAGAATTGTAAGATCTGTAACTCGCTTATAACTCAACGAATGACACTCAGATTTTGGTTGCCTATTTAAAATGCCTTACTGAAGCATTGTAAACATTAAAATCGTAAAAATAATTTTTGACCAAAATCGTGACCATGCCCCTTTAAGTGTACTATAACTGTTATAAATGTTAACTGGCATTGTATGGCATTGTAATATATTATGTACAACAAGGAGAGGAATTTCTAAGTTTTTGGAACTTGTGTCCAATCCTTTTGACATCATAAGTCAATAAAATATGTTCAACTCAACTCACTCAATTCACAGAATTCATCTAAGACAAATTCATTTCTCTTTTAGAAATGTATTTAATGAATGAAAAAATGTAGACACAAAAAGTATTATATAATTTTCATTTTTTAACCAATAACTGATCTTAAAAAAACAATTACTTTTTATTCTATTTTATTATTTTTTTCAATATACCTGAAAAGATAAACAATATTTTCATGAAATATTATACAAACATACGCTTTTTTTTTTAATTCTAAAGATAAAAACTAATGTCTTTTTTCATTGAATATGCTGGAAATAATGCTAAAATTTTGTTCGAAGTAGTTTAAGTAGTCATCAATAAGTTAATATTGCTTTTATTTTACTAGATTAAAATCATTTTTGTTATTTTTTCCGTATACTACTAGTAGGTCTCTTCATGATATATATGGTTTATTGGAAATTTTTTATTTCATTATGATCCAATATTTGATGCACCAGTTTACATTCTCTCAAACATGTAAAATCTATAAAACACGATTTTGATACCGCTTACAATACTGTTTGGTTTTGAATTATCAAAACAAGCAATTAACGAATATCATTAGTCGTATTTTAATGATTTTTTGGAATTGTCAAATTGGTTAGTTTTTTATCATTGGGTTATCTTGAATTTTCTAAATACCTATATTGAAATGTTATAAAAGAAATCAAATTTTCAGTAAAAAATATAATACAGGTCTCTGTGTGTTTGATACATATTGTAGAAATGAAAAGAAATACGAAACTTTTACATTTGGTAAAATTACAACTGTATAATTTACCGAGCCTTTCATGAACTAAACAAATATTTGTATATAACTTGAATCTTTTATAATATCAACTTTGATCATGTAAGGTAAAATATATTTTTTATAATTATGCAAAAAGTATTAATATTTACAAAAGTGCAAGTATAGGATAATATTCGTAAAGAGATACCTTTACATGTATTACTTGATAGATGATTATAGTTGATGAAATACTGTAGTTATTGCACTTATCTGAAAACTAAATCCATATCACATTAGTAGCGTCAAGAGTATATAATGATGATTTCATACATGATAAAAATACTCTTTTATACATGAAAATAACAAATGTATTTGAAATTTAGAGTTTTTTTGAATTTCAAAGTATGCATATTTCAAACGCTAAAAGTGCAAACCATCTTGTGTTACGTCATAGATGACATTCGCTGAGATCGATGTATTTAAAAGGTATGGCATACTGTGAATACTATAAGAAAAATCCATTAGGAAGCACATTGGTCATCGTTTTTTATCCTCATTTTACACAATTTTGAGAGCGTAAGTACAGGATGCAGATTTACCAGTAACTCAAATTGACTTTTTCTTTTTTTTTGACACCGCGCATGAAATGCATTATATATTGATATACTCAGGTATGAAGCAACACCTTAGCGATGTTATATCCATTCCTGTCTGGTAAAACAAATGATAGTTTCGCACCTGCTTATCAAAGCAACAGGTTTGCCAAAGGGCATTTCTGTACATGTTTAATAAACATTGGCTTAAATGTAATTGAATTGATTATCGATATACTGAACTCTGTTGGTCACTTATTTATTTTTAATATCCCTCCATGTCTGTTGATAATTTGGTAAGTAAAACAAATTTGAAAAAAAACCCATTGATTATAAAGTAAAAATCTCAAATTATTGAAATAAATAAGACAATATCATAGTTATTTTTTCTGTTTAAGTCTTTAGACCATCTTTTCAGTTACTGTATTTCCTATGTTTACATGTAGAAACAATTTAGCCTATCACTTGCTCGTTGTCAAAAATAATGATCACGATAAAAGCCGGCAATTTTCATAATTTTGATCAGTATTTCTAAATTTCTTAGAATGATACACCACTTCTCTTACCGATACATTAACTATTTTACTATAATAGCACAGAAAACGTTGTTACTGTTATTATGAACTCATCGACATTTCTTCTACAAAATGTACTGTACCGCATGTGACGCTCAAACTTCTTTAAATGACTCTTTATCTAATCAAATTAAAGTAATATATATGAATTAAATAAAACAAAAATGTTTTATATTTTGTCTAGTTTCGTGGGATCGATTTAAAATATAATATCTATACTTATAAATAAAACATTTTGCAAATAGACTACAAAATGCCTGCACCAGAGTAATTGCTTACATCTTTGGTATTTCAACTCATGTGAGGTGATGTCCGTAAGCTATAATTAAATGTTAACTGATAATGAAATAAATGACAATAACAAACCGCCATCCATCTCAAAAATCCATAAAACGAAATACAAATTCAAAGCAGAGCAACACGATAAGTAATTATTGTGAAATTAATTTAAAACGTACTTTCGTTTGCGATAAACAAGCCCGACATAGCAAAAATGAGAGTAAGGTTGTGGACACGCTTTGGCAGATCCAAGTCAGAGGTAGTTTGTATCAAAATATATACTCGATATATCCGAGTGAACTTGAAATAAAAAATACCACAGAGTCTGCAGCGTCATCTGTTTCATATTTGGATAGTTTACTGGAAATGGACATTGATGGTAACCTAACAACAAAACTTTATGATAAACGCGTTGACTTCAATTTTTCTATAGTCAACTTTCCTTACTTATGTAGCAATATACCTTCATCACCTGCATATGATGCTTTTGTCTCTCAGTTAATTCGATACGCATGGGAATGCTCTTCGTATGAACAGTTTCTAAGGCGAGGCAAGCTACTGACAAACAAGTTGATAAAACAGGACTATCAACAGTCTCGTTTGATGTCATCTTTTCGTAAGTTCTATGGTCGATACAACGACCTTGTCAGCAAATACAATCTTCCACTGGGTCGCATGCTGACTGACAATTTTTCATACTAATTGTTAGACCATAATTAATCACCTAATTGTCTACGGACTTTTCCGTTTTTTCCATAGCAGACGGCAGGTGTGACCGGTCAGCAGACGATGCTCACTTCTCCATGGCACCTGATCCTACCTCTATCTTTTTAGAGGTCTGTGATGCTCTGATTTGAATTTGTATTTCGTTTTATGGATTTTTGAGATGGTTGACGGTTTGTTATTGTCATTTTTTCATACTTGCAATGAAATTATATTGAATTATTATGTAGCGAGTGAATATATTTACTGGGAACTTATTTAGAGTATACATAGAAGTTAAGATTTGACATATGTTGAATAAATAAAATTAGGCAATTCGTTTTTTGAATGCACGATTTTATTTTTGATGATAGAACTTACCAGAACAAGGTAACCAAGAACGCAGGTTGACTAATTCACTTATTAATGGCGGAAAGTGTAGGACGAACTCATCATGCATCTCGGGCAGATAAAAGATGAGTTAATAAATAAAATGAGCCAATTTGATCCCCTAACCCAATTGTTTTACCAAAAAGTTATTTGTAATAAATTTTATTTTGAAATTTGACCTAAAGAACAAATTTAGAAAAGAGATGAGACGCACTATACATCGACTCCCTGGTTTAAAATAAAATAAAAAAAGTTAGTATATTTTTAAATTAATTTTTCCAGTAAGCTGCAACAAAAGAAATAAGGCCACACACATGTATATTATTATAAGCATTTTCTGTTTAGATTTCAATTCTGTTTAGATTTTCAGCCCTGCTCGCTCATTTAAACCCACGATGTTGTTCCTTTTTAAAGTGTTAAAAGCGGAATATCATCTAGTGTTTTAATGAAATAAACCTATGTACTGCTAGTGTGGGATTCTGATATGTAAGTTGAGATTTAAAAAATGATTAATTCTTTTTAGATTGAAGAAACGGGATTGAAAAATTGTTCACGAATAAGAATACACTTGACACTTTTGTCACTTTTGGACTGTAAATCGTTGATAATTTAGTTCACTGTATTTAACAAATATCGAAGGAATGTCATCTACGCAGCACAGTTAAGGCTGGCAATAAATTCCTTCAGACAAAAAGTACGGGAAATATGCATTATGACATCACAGTATACTACAAACCTCGAAAGTACTTATTAATTCATTTATTAACAACATTAATTTATAATCATCTTTTAATTAAAAACAACAAATGCTATTACTTACAATTTCGATATCCGAGGGGTCGTTCTCGCTATACTACAAAATATAGTCTTATTTTCAATTTGTTATAATTATGCATCGAATAATGAGGCAACCCCCGTTTTGTATAAAATATCGTATATCTTAAAGCTGGTTACCTAAATAAATCATTCAATTGCAAGGGCATACACTTATCTGATCATGACAAACTTTTACATGTGAATTTGAAATATTTTCTGTAATTTAAAAACATCTGAGATCCTTGTTAATCTTACCAATTAATTTTTTTTTAATGAAATTAACACTGTGACCTTTAAAATTATTAAACATATGCATTATAAATTATGATTTCTTCTAACAAATGATCTTATCATAAAAAGTTTGCAACATTTTTCAAAATTAACGATATAACATCAAGTTATTTTATAATTCAGTTGTGAATTGTGACATGATTATGCCGTTGCAATATTGAAATTTTAAAATGACCTCAAAACCACAAATACATCTGCTTGTACCATGCAACTGCTATATCAGTGACCACTATGAACATAAAATATTGTACTGTTATATATCAGAAATATATTGCATTTGAGCTGTTATTGATTTAAAAAAAGACATGCCCGTTGAACTAACGTATACGTGTTTTCATCAGATAAATTTGCCGATATTTTCATTGGCCGCCTTAACTGTACTGCGTATGAAGTAACAGGACCCCGTGATATCTGGGTATAGTCCACTTATGCATTCTCCATAGCCGATAATGTTAACAAGGTGTCACACAACATTATCCCTAATTTTCGTTCAGCAACGAGTGATCCTTCAAACTGAAGCCACACAAGTTGTCCATCTTTGGTCTGAGTTTTGTGGGTTGATGTCAGATTCGTTTTCCCGCAAAATCCGTCTGTTTACGCCAACCCCTGAAAAAGAAAGTGAATGTAGAAAACTCCTGCCTATCAGTGAAGCATCATATAACACAAAATTATTCCATACACTTTCAGGATAAATCACATTTTGCTTAATATTCTTACAGGAAAAATGTTCCTCATTTACAAGTATGATGTTCATAATAATACATAGCTTCATAATTTTTATAAGTAGTCTGCTAATAAAGGAACTTTTATTTTTAATGGCACTACTTTAGTGTCCTACCGATTCTAAAAATAGTTGAAGGGATAAACCCATCTAATCTGACAAACAAACAATCCGTCCTGTAGTCGAAATTGAATATATTTAAGTCATTTATTGACAGAATCGAGCACTTTAAAAAACGTCCTCGTGTTTTTTTTCTTATTAGGGTTGACATACGAGTGAAGAATGAAAATAAAATTGAAATTGTGATAAAAAAAACACTTTAATAATTTATTCTGTTGAAATATATTGTCTGACATCACAATATTCTGGTAAATATAAAACAAAACATGACAAAACCTCCATGGGGATAATTATTACGTCATCACGGATTCAATAGACTAAAAGGACTGCTTTCTAATCGCGGGAAGAGACGAGTGTGGAGAGAAAAAATGTTTTTAAAAAGACTAATATGCCATTAAAACAATTAAAAAAAAATCGATTTGTATCCGATAAATGTAAGAATTTATTTCTTTATTTTGTATTGATATATGTGAATATGTTACACAGAGTCTTAAAAATATACATGCATAAATAGATAAATGAAAACAATGCTGATCAAAATTATGATTACTAGAATTTTACTAGAATTCAAATTCAATTACATATATGATGTTATTTCATATTCTGTATGAATATTATGCTCTTATGATAAGCATTTTATTATAAAGGTTCATATCGTTACTTGTACATTCATATTAAATGATATAATCAGCATACATAACCGTCATGTACAACTTTTAATCTCTTTGTAATTTTCTCGAATAAGACACACTAGTTATGTAGTATTGGCTCATTAAAACTTGAATTTTACTTTTAATGTAAGATTAGCATGTCTACGTCAAGGAAAAATCCACAAAGGCTTTTGATCAAGATTACTGTACGTACTATATCGTTATCGTATATGCCGTCAAATAATAACTGTTTATTGCTTATTACGTCATTTTAAATCTTGCGATCGTTCAATTTCAGTCCTTTAATCATATGTACGGTAAATTGTTGTCCTTTCAATAAATTATGTTTCTGTTCAGTGAAAGATATAGCTTTCCCAGTTTATTTCGTTTAGGGTTAAAACATGTTTTTTCAGTTAAATAACCACGTTTTAGTACATTCTTATGATATACTGTGGAATCATTAGAATTCATGATGGCACAATTTTCGTGGTTTTTGTGGTTTCCCCTCCCCCCACGAAATTACATATCGACTCCATACTCCGTTACTGACCGAAATGTTCAAGACATTGTTGGTCCAGTCGTAGTTTTGTCATACAACGCTCGAAACACAATCTTGAAAGTAAGTAAAACAAGGATAGTTTTGGAAATTTAGTAATGGCATTAATAAAAAACTAGTATTAAAATTGTACATATCTCATACAGTACGTGAAGGATTGTTTCTCTATTTATAACATATTTATAAAAAAGGAAGGGGAAGGAACCTTGAATTCGACACCCAATGGTAAAATTACTGAAGTTTTGATAATTTTAACCGCCGGTGACAATGAGTATGTTTTGAATTCGCAAGGTTCAAAATGATCCGGAAGCGACAACTAGCGTGGCTTCCTCTAGTACAAGTTGGCTGTTATGAAGACAATGATAGTGCAAAGGGGATTTTCACACATACTAATCACTGATATGTGAATCTCAGAACGAGGCATTGACGTCGTGGCCAGAACGTATATGTTTTCATACTCACGAATCATGCTGCTAACGCGCTCAGAAAATCTCACATCTGTCGAAATAAAAAATATTGTTCAGCTATTGGTATACTTATTTGGCGGTTTTATCAATTTTGTTTAAAAGATCACACTGTAAGTGTTAATCGAACGGAGTATTGATTTGAGCTTAAAGCAAACAAATATGAAGAAGGAACCTTAAAAGTTGGTTTTTTTTACATAATTTAATTATTATTTAATGGATAATTGTTCTACATAATGGTATTCCGCATTTCGCCAAAAACATAAAATAGTCATGCACACGCTATTATTTTATCAAGGACATGTTTTCTGGAACTTTAACTTTGGTCAAGAGATACTTAAAAATGATTTCTTTCCATACTGCGAATTAATGGAACAGTAGCTAGTTTTATTCTATATGCTTCAGAAAAAAATAATCAAATAACAAGGAAAGTGAGCACAAAACATTAAAACTGGCACTGGCCCTTTTTAAACGGGAAGAACAGCTGCACTTGTGTGTGTGTGTGTGTGTGTGTGTGTCAGGGACAGATGGGAATATCTTTTACATCAGTATCAGATTGTTGCATTAAGTTCCTCATCACCCGTTTATGTTTTCATTACAAGGAAGCGACAAGGGAAAGTTCCTGAATGTTTTGTGGTGTCTTTTCCTGCAGGTTACGCGTGGCTCTAAGGCAAAAGTAGTCGGAAAATATCGTATGCTATTGTACTGCCTTTGATCAACAGAGTAGAAATATAGAAATATTGCTTTGTTGATTTGGAAATAAATGTACAAGCTAGTTCTGGTTGTTTCTTTTTTACTCTACAGCGGAAACGTTGTGTATAGAAATGATAAATTCTGACTTCCTTGAAACTAATCCTTCCATTCACAAATATGTTTAAAGTTTTTTTTAACTGTAGTTATGGTCAGATTATTTTGGATTTAAAAAGATTGGTTTCTTAAAATTACTTTTACAAAATACTACTTTGTTCAGAAATATACATAAACAGGTATGTGTGAATAATAATTATGTTAGGTTTTCCTTTAAAAAAAAAATTAAACACAAGTTCCTATTGCTTAGGATTGCTAAATCCAGTAAAGTATATATGACTCTTTATGTTTCTGATATTGACAATAAATATACTCTCAAAACCCTTGTTGAAAACCTTGGTCGATTTTATTTCTTAAATCGATTCCCATTCGTTTTTAAGCTCCTCGTTTTCATTTCGTGGAATCTTGGCCATACCGTAAATCTTTATTCGTGTTAACTTTACGTACTGTAAAAATAATACCGATTGTTTTATCAGTAGCCTTTGTCTTTGTTTCGTCGCGATAAAATTCTAATAATAGAAAGTTATTTGATTTTAAGTAAAATTTGGGTGTCTGTATCAATTTTTATTTACTCTCAAAACGACAAAAGAATGCACTGAAGTGTATTTGTTCCTAATGAATTGAACTAAGTTAACTAAAAAGGTACGACTGATTATTAGAACAGCGATCAGAGGAAGGCAATTGAACTTGACAACTATTTTTAAAGATGAGAAAACCACGTTTTTTTATGTTTGTATAATCGCATCTCATTTTTTCGTTTTACTTTTTATTTATTTGATTTGAGCCATTTTTAATAAAACCAAATACTGTCGATAGATTTCATCAACCAAATTTGACGTGACTTTTCTTTTTCAATGTCAGTCATTCATTCATTTTATCAATAATGTGTTCTTGATTGTGATTCATGCTGGCATAAAGGAAGCAGATAGTGCATATTAAAAAAGAAACCACGACTCATCATTACTTTTTTCATCCAATAGTAACCACAACAAGGCATTTCATTGTTTATATTTACGTCTTTCTGAAATCTTTTTCATATTGAATTAAAGGAAGAAAAGGTATGTTTCACATCATAATCTCTCTTTAAGAATGTTGCAAAAAGCAAATTACTAATTTTCTCATATAAGGACCAAATGCCTCTGTAGAAGTATTAAGAAGCTTGTGTCATTCGTATAAAATCAACCTCAAAAGTATCAGGAAAGACAATAACAAATATTGTTCATTTGATAAATTTGAAAAAAAGACAACTTATCACAATAACACTTGTAAATGATGCGTTATATTTCACTCGACACCAGCATTAATCTCAACTTATTTTTAGTGTTAAAATAAACACAAAATAAAACGTCCTTTTAAAACTAATCTCTTGAGTGTTTTTATATTACAATGCTTAAAGGGTGACTGCACTTAGCGCCTGGTTTTGTCCCTTTTCGGTCACTCCTGTTGCGTTTATTTCTTAACCTAATATCACTTTTGTTAATTTTTTTAAAGAGTCTAGTTTATTTCCAACACGAATTAAGATTTTAGACTGTGATACAAAAAACTCATTTTATGTTTTTCTCCTTACAGCTTTCGAAAAAACAAAATCTTCGCTTATCTTCCCGTGATCGAACATACGATTGATATTAATATGCATGAGAGGTGGAGCTGACATCATCAGAATGGTACTAAAATTAGTCTAGCATGAATAACAATACCATGTTTAAAAATTTATGTGATCACTCTTTCGCCATAACCCTATTTATTTTGTATGGTACAAGTATACTATATACTATGGTTTTTACAATTAGACCACGCCCATGCAAGTACAGAAGACTTTAAATCAATGCTTGACATTTTAACGTGTTCGAAAACATTGTCATAGTTAGCACATAACATGCTACCTTACACGCCACGTGATAGAATTTTGTATTCACAAAGTTACCTGAGGTGAGAAATCACGTGGTGAATTATAATATTCAACATGCATCAAGCCTTGGTTACAACAGGGAAAGCGAAAGTAAGAGGAAGCAGTTTTTCTCATTTAAATCATGAGTGCATTTTTGTCTATCAATCTTACTTTGACATAACTTTGATAATGCAAATATACAACTACTGTTAAACGGAGAACAATAGACAAACATGCGCTGACTATGTATGAAGTCAGTATAAAAGTGGGCGTCCTCATTATCGTTTGGAAATTCAAGAAAATGTGATGACCCCCGCCTATGAAAAAAAAATTCGTACTGGGTAACAAGATACTTTTATTTAACGCAATTACGTAAAGTTGCAGTTTAGAAGTTGATCATTACTGCAATTGAAAGACAAATTCTTTTTTTAAAAGTTTATTTTCTCGCAAATATCGCATGTCCTTAAGTGCAGTCATCCTTTGATCTCAAAAACAAACTTCATCATAGATTTTTTTCAAAATCTAATTAAGTACTAAAATGCAATTTAAAAATTTTAAAAATCGTTTTCTTGATATAACCATTTCACTTTATACAAAAATAGAAGATAACAAATTCGCCGTTTCGATTCAAATGCCAATTTATTTGCGGCTTAGTTTATGATAATCAAATCGTTCGACGTCCAACAAACTTAGAACTATCAGGTATTTACAGTACAGTTATTTGGAAAAATTGACTCAAATGATATATTAAGATAATTATTTACTGTGGTGCACATTTCAACATGCAACCAATATAGCCCCAGGCGAAACTATCAATACCAAACATTGTTATCGTACATGCACCTGAAGTCTATAAGAAAGAGTGATATGCTTGAGGTTGCACAAAACAAATAATTCTCTTTTATGATGAACATACCATCTTTTAAATCGAAACATTAAAAAAATTAAAGAATCCTTAAAAACATTTTTAGCATTAAGATTTTAAAAAACATAAAAAATATCATAAGATGAGTAAAGTTTTAAACTCACCGTAACTGACCTTTTAATCAACATCACCAAGATTATTTTTGTCCATACAGTTCATATTGAGAATACAGAGATAAAGCTCATCAAGGTACTATGAATACCAATCACAATTTCGATATTACGAATGGTAGTCTAATTCTTATAATACTTGTAGATGTTTGCTTATAAACAGTTTGATAGATACTGTAAATGTAACAATCAATTCAATTAGTTCTTTTACGGGGTTTAGTTTGCGATATTAATTGTTATGTAAAAAAGGCTTGTTGTTTTTCAATTACAGTACCGATCAGACACAACCTAACACAAGAGTAAACCCCAACTTGACCCCGGGTTTACTTTTAGGGTTTTACTTGGGGATTACTCTGGGTTTACTTTTTGAAAATGTTGGTCCAGTAGGGGTTTACTTTGGGTTTACTCCGGGTTTACTTTTGGTTTACTTGGAAATTGCTTTTGAGGTCGACTGTACGCAATGAAGTGTGAAGCAGACCCGTCTTTTATCTTACCATCCATCTGTATGTAATTCCCCCCCCCCCCTGTATATTCCGAATATACTGTTAACGTCTGCTTTCAGGGGTATACTTCTGACCGGGTCTACTCTCTGTGTCCACTCTGGGTTTACTTTGGTTTTCTTCTAGGTACACTCTAGTAAACCCGGAGTAAACCAAGAAAGTAAACCCAGGGTGTAGTTGGGGTTTACTTTTGTGTTAGGTTGGGTCTGATCGGTACTGTTTGATAATGTATGTTTTGATAATCACCAATAGATTACCAACCTAAATTAAATAATTAAAACCATTTCAATTATAAAAATTTCAGATTCTTTGAAACATAACAACTTATTATTGAAATCGAAAATAGAATACATATAAAACAAAGTCGGACATTTCTGCCATATGTACATGTAATGTGGAACAATCTGATTAAAATCAGCTGTTCTGATACGCTACCGATACCGCTCTCAGAACAGCTGATTTTCATCAGAATGAAAATTGAAACCAGTAATAAAGAACAAAATCTCAAAATAAAAAAAATATAAAAATTATAGTTACCCAAGCGTTGTGACTGGAATTAATATTGGCTCCGTTTGTTAGCTTTTAAAAATAAAGATAGAACCGCGAAGTACAGAGATGTTATACCAGATATGGGGTATATTGATTTAAAAAAAATGCAATTTATATATTTCTCCTTATATTTGAAACAGTGCATGAAAAGTTGACAATATAAATCTAAACCAGTACGAATTAAAATCAGTGGTTTGGCAAAGTTTTATTATAATATTACTATTATTATAGAATTTTAATTTAGGGTAGGCATTAACCCCTTTGAAAAACAAACAGCGTGCCCAAGAAACATTACCTTTGGTTAGGTTAAAATATTGTACAAGTTTTAACTTAGGTTGTGCGTTTTAATTAACAAAACATATTCTATGTAATGTCAAAGTATTGTTTTCGATAATCAAATATTCATACGCCAGCTGAACTGAAATTAGTTTATCTCAAAATTTGCGATTTACTTACTGTCATGTTTTAGAAATAAATCTTGTTTTGCATCCATGTTATTACAGAAAAATCAAAACATCTCATTTGCAAGACCAATGGAATAGTTCCACTATCATCACAATAGGAAATAGGGATTGGTTTTGTTTCTTTTGATTTCCATATAATTATTTTTACATTTCATCGGTTTGGACACAATATACAATCTTGAAAATGGTAGGTTAACCATGTATAATTGATTGTCACTTCATTATTTTTGACAAAAGCTCGACCTTTGTTCTGCACAAGATACAAAATAAATTCATGGACGGTTGTTGCATACTGGTTTTATGAAATGCTCACTATTTCGCATGGTAAGTTTAATGTTGTAAATTCAACCACAACAAATTACCACTCTGAAACAAAAAACTTTACAAAAAGTAACATAGAGTCTGTCACGTATTTGAAACCTGAGTGTGGATACTGTGTTTTCGTTTTCTTTTTCCTTAGGTAACCAGATAAATACCTCTGATTGTATCGAGTATACCACTTTAAAGAATACACCCCCAGTCTCTGGAACCTTGCCACTTACCAAACGTATTTCAAGGGTATGTTGTGCAAACTTGGGTATCCAAAGAAAAAAGTGTCAAATGTTTTTCCATGGTAATGTTGGCATGTAATGCTAACTCTAAGACTTTGGAATGAAACCCCAGCAAAAGTTTCCAATGGATTCCGTGTTACAGGTTTTGAAATGATGGTAGGTACACAACTCTGTACAAGTATTATTACATTTGCCTGTTTTTGCAAAACTATTAAGATTTTATGGTGAGTTTTATTTATTTGTTACATTTTTTTATACATTACGATATGACGAAATAAAATGCCAATGCAATTTTATTAAGTTAAAAAACAACGAAATTTTAACCAAACGACAATATGTGCTTCTACATAAATACCCCAAAATTTGCCGTATTATGTTTATTTCATGACCCTTTTTTGTGTGACTATTATAAGTATCTTTGATAATTTAATCAATGATTAGAAAATTGACTATCTGAATTTGAAATTGGTCAAAATAAGGTCAATTTTTTCAAACTAAGAAATACAAAGAGAAACTTCTCTTTTAAAATCATGTACTGATACATGTATATGCACATTTCTTATATATGTAGAATTGATCTGCAAAACAGCAACTTCCCATTTTAAAACTGTGCAAAGAGTTATCCGTACAATAGTGTACTCTAAATACAATATTATACGAAAAAATAAGTTCTACAGCTGGTATTTCGTTCATAAATAGTCAGAAAATCAAAGCACAAGTAATATGCACATTTCTGATATATGTATCATTGATCTGCAAAACAGCAACTTCCTTGATTGAAAGCTATAGGATGAGTTATCCGTACAATACTGGTACCCTTTTGGCAGCCGCCTCTCCGCCATTTTCACTAATTCAATAACCGGATTTTTTCTTTGGAAAACCCGGTAAAAACCTGATAAAACTGTGCATAAGCAATCATATACAATGAATGATATATTTTCAAATTATGAGTGGATTTAAATCATAATTCATCAATAGTAATAGACATTTTAAGTTGCTAAACAGTATCTATTCCGATTCTGAAAAATTAATCAAAATGCACTGTAAATATAATGATATGCATACTTGAAAGTTCAAATAACTCCAAGTTTTTGTTTTTTTTTAAATCAAAAATTACTGTAAATAATTTCTGATTTTATTTACATTTCGAAATTAGTAAAGAACCTGATGGGGAACAGTCAACACCTTGACAGTGTACCTGTCTTAGCTTCTACAAAATGAAAAAAATATATATATTTGTTTAATTTGATTGTTTACATATTTCTTTTAAAATCTAAACCAAAATTACATGGATTGAACCATAAAAACATCAAAGGTTGGGAAACCTTCATTAGTCATGATATATATACATTTCTTAATTTTTAAAAATTTTCACAATACACCTAGCCTGTTTATGAATTTGAATTAAAATTTCGATGACCTTTTTTAGTCAAAAAAGTTTATTGGGCTAATAAAAAGAAGCATTTTAATTGGTCATGATAATTGGACCCCAGGAAAGCATTGTGTTTTTATGAAACCTTTATTCCCTTTTTTTATAAATGCAGTGCCAGATGTCGAAACAAAGATGTTTGGAACAGGGAAGAAAACCAATGCTTCAGAAAATACAACATCATTCAGTACCATGATCACTAATGATGAAACCATAAACCATTGTAATGCTCTACAATCTGATCTTCTAATCACCGAAACCATACAGAAAAAGATATTTTTCGAAAAATATTACCGAGGCACTAGTAAGTTTTACCAGTCTTAATAATTTGTTTTATTGTTTCGATTTCCCCGTTCTTCGGATTGTTTGGCAACATATCTTAAATGTTTCAGCCAATATAACATAACAAAAAGCTCACTCTGATTAAGACTGTATCAAAGAAAGACGTGTGTGATCACTGCATCATCTAACAATATTTTTTATATATTGTTATACAAAATATATCTTTTACAGATTCATTTCCTGCATTGGTCGGACTATCAGACAAATCGTTTGAAGGCGTTTGGATTTGGGATAACAGGGTACTCTTTAATTATTTCCACTGGGGTCTGTTTGGGTTCGACTTTAATAGTGTAGACATTACTCGTCAAACATTATATCCTGCTTGAATGATTGCGTTGAAAAAACAGAAATAAAGATAATCTTTATAGCTTTCAAAGATAATTACTTTGCCTTTTCTACTGAATCTATCTAACAAAAGAAATTTTTAATTGTATACCTTTAATATATCATCATAGAATAACTCAAACTTTGGTCGTTATATGTTTTTGTTGCATTTGAAGAAAAATATTTCAATCATTTTATTTGAACTGAATGGCAAACATTTAATATTTTTCGCATTAAGCCAGGTAAACGTTTTTCAAATAACGCATGTCTTTCATTTTTTTAATAAGGAAAATGAGACAGAAACACAATGTGTGTGTGTTTGTGTGGTTGTGTGCTAGTTGGGGTGTTTGGGTGTTGAGGTGCGATGTCAGGTGGGTGTGTATTTCTTTGTGTGTATACTTTATTTTCCTTTCAGGATTCTTACCAACGAAATTGCATCTCAATAAAATATATATACTCTTTAACTTTTGCTAATGTTGGTAAAGAAACCTTTTGTATACAGATATTGTAGAGTTGAAAGGTCTGTTTTTCTTACTGTTTGATGATGTAAATAACATATCTGAGCCTTAGGCGTTATAACGAAGAATCTTTCTTTTTTCATAATATCTTAACAAATAAATTAAAATTAATTCAGTTTAGAGTTTTGCTTCCCTATCATCTTTCATGTTATTTTACATTCATTGGTCAGATGGGAGATGTTGTCCATTGAACACAGACGAACCATAATTTTTAAACTGTTTAAAAATTGACTACACTAACTACACCTGTAAATGGTCATTACATTTTGTAGTCAGAAGTAAATGCTACCCTACCTCCGGATCAAAATAAAATGCAAATGATTATTTTAGAAGAAAGAGGGAGAAGTGAAGAACATGGCTAACATAAAAAAAATGTAGTTGGATGCAAAAATAAATGTTGTAAATTTTGATTGGTGTTATAATTCAATTTGAATGATTAAGAATAGAGAGTATGGCGTTCTGAAAAATGTAGATTGGATCAGAGAGTGGATATCCGGAGTTTTTTTTTTTTACAGGATTGAGGTCTACAATAATAAGAAATATTTATTTATAAAAAAAGTCTTAGCTAGCCAAAGCTATCTGCCAGTGTAAATACTTTAAAGTTGCATTACTTTAATTCATATAATGTCCTCTTTCGCTTCGCTCAGCCGAACATAAATTATTTCATATTTTTATCAAACAAAAATGAAAAGCCCCCAGACATTGACAGAGACGACAACGTTAGCCAAATGTATTGGCGTTTTGTTTAAAGATAAAACCAGTTCATTAACTTCTTTGCCTCATGCAGCCAGTGTTTCTTGGTAGATTATATCTTTTTCTAGGCATGTCCACTTTGTACCATGTGCTTAGTTGTTTTTCCAAAATTAAAGATCCAAAAAACATCTCTTCAAAGAAATATAAAATACACCATGCCAAATAAATTTTGAATGCAATGCTTGAGATTAATCGGTTGTTGCTAACTTTACAAATCACAAGTTTGGTCAAGTCATGAATAATATACCCCTAGAACCTACGATCAAGAAAATAGATAAATACTTTGGTTAATATATTGCCTGATGAGTTTAAAAGACTATTTCACAATAATGAATGATGAAAAAACCAACCGCACACCAAGCAAGAGGTGCCGGGATCGAAACCAGGTAACACCAATCATCTTCAATACTATTTTTTTTTTAATGAAAACTAAATTTGAAAAATTTGAGAAACGACCATATCATAAAACACAACTAATTTTTTATCTTGATAATTATAAGCACATTTTCTACACTCTGCAATACAATGTATTTTAAAAAACCCAAATATTTTGACTGGCGTTAAGAGCTTCTTCAGAGAATCAATCATAACAGTGATATTAGAATAACATTTCTAAGCAGCTTTTGTTTATTAAAGGATAGGAACAACAATCTCCATCCTGATTTCGTTCGTAAACAAAATATAAACACTTTTACATCAAGGAAATCAACACGCAGTTAAAACAAGCGAAATCCTTTCATTTGTTGCGACAGTGTTAATTGAAAACTAAATGACGGACTTTAAGCATGGTGTTCTGATGAATTTTTGTGCTTTGTGGTGTTTCATTGTAGTTCTTTATGAAATTCAAAGTATTTGTCCTGGAAGGTATGTATTGCATAAAATGCCAGTAATTAAATTATATTCACATTACGAAATTGATAGTTTGCAGAATTTTGTTGTCCAACCTGATTTGTAACGCTAAACACCATCGTTGAATTCCTGTCGCCCTCCCAGCAGACAGGATCCGTTGTTTACGTTACGTGTATGAGGCATTGATATACGGTGTATAGTTCTATTGGTAAATAAACATAAAATTTCTGGTTCGACGTAAACATCATAATTTGACGTCGTTTCAATTAAAAGAATAAAACGTATTTCAGAGTCGTTTGTTTAATTTTCAAAGTTGTTTCAAAACTGAACATCGGTTATGTGCCTGCTGGGTTTTATAAACCAACAGAGAAAAATAGAAAGATTTTGATTAAATTTTTGTGCTTTTAGTGAAAATGGATGTTGTTCTAGCTATTATCCGGTAAACGGGGCTTGTGTTCGTAAGTACTACTTTATTTTAAATTTGTTTTTTGGTTTAAAAAAATATTCCTCATATCTACGTCAAAGAAAAATTTGAACCTTATCTTTTACTTTTAGTTCTAGTTTAATTTTAACAGAAAATATGTCTTTATAACAAAAAATAATATGATGAATTGCTTCTTAAAATAAATGTCTGATTCATGTTTGCATCATTAGCATGTCCTGGTGGCTGGTATTCGTGGAACTGCACTAGCAGATGTCCAAAAAACATGTATGGTCAGTTTTGTTCGGAGAAGTGTCCTTCTGATTGCGACACTTACTGTCATCACGTACATGGCTGCCAAGGTACATATCTATTCGAAAGATAATGTTCAAATAAAATTAGTGAATGCTATTTAGTGCATCTCAATGATATCTTGTTTCAATCTATATTATCTTTTACAAGAACAGGTATTCTAATTTTTTTTTGATATTATAATTCGTTACAATGGACATAGGTGACAGGACAGTTACCAGTTTATCAGCAAGATAGTTAAAAAAGTCTTCGAAATCGTTTATAGAAAGACCGACAACTTGTGGTCTATCGGTTATGTAGTCTCTATGCCTGTTTCCCGCGACTTTTATGTCATATGATATGCAAGCTACTTTAATTGGTCTTTTTATATTAATACAATGGTTATTCTCCTACTCTACTCGTATATCACCTATGATAACACAACACTGTACTGGATAAATGTATGACTGGTGCATAAAATACATCAATTTAAACAATAGCTGGGGATGTTTTTTGTGATACTGCAATGATTACATATCTTTACATAGCGTTTTAAGAAAGATACAAGGTAAAAGTAAATATATTTGGAAGAATATATTACATGTAACAAGTATATCTCAAGATTCTTTTAAGGTCTCATAACACAAAAGAATAGACATATGTAATTCATTTTGATAATTTCATATTTATAATACCGAACATTGATATGATATATTATGGTTAAAATAGTTGTTTTTATTCTAGGTTGTCTTTGTTGATAATGTCCAAAACTTTTTATCATTGAGCAACACCGCATTAAGGAATAACCGTATAAAAAGGCATGTCGGAAAATCTTATTTATGGATTTGCAGATATCTACATTTATACTAATTCAACGACATAATATACGCGTAGCTTATATGAACAAGACAGTTCATCTTTTTTCAAATGTTATTACTTAAGGCAAATTGTGCGGTATAAACAATCACACAATTATTTCGTAAATTCCATTTCATCTCCTCATATGTAGTGTCAATGTCTCACAAGTACAATTTAAACATAATCATGAAGTACAGGAAAAAAAACCCATTTATTTCTCTTTTAGTAAAATTAATTTTTCTCATCGGACATTGTGCTCCATTTAAAAACAAATAACAACCCATGCTGATTTCATAAGATCTCAAATTTTATTCCAAGCTACTAACTTACTTAATCCCTTCTTGCCTTGATCCTGGATTCGCCTTTGTTTAGGAGGTTAGCACCTGAAATACTAATAATGTCAATCATCCAAAAACCACTTGGATATAAAGATGGGGACCTAAAATGTTCATTTGTTTTATTTGTGACCCATGTAACATGTCATTTTTTTGGAAATATAGGTCCCCAAATAGAAACGATAATTTTCCTGAAATTTTTGCTAAAATCCTCATGGAAATTAATTTTTTAAAGAAATCAAACAAATATTTTAGTTTGGACTATCATTCAATTATGATTTTTAGACAGTATGAAGTTGAACACATGTAGTGACTATCAAAGTATCTAAGTCAAAGTTTAAAAAAATCTTGCTTTACTGGTGGCTTCAAATGCCAGTACATAATGAACACAACAACAGATGTTAAGATCATTACAAAATTTTGGAGTAATCAAATTAAAATGGAAAAAACGAAGTAATGTCATCTTTCCAAAACGTTGCATACAAATAGACATACATTTAAATTTTAGGTTCACATCTTAAAAAATTGAGATATAGCAAGAAATACGCTAATTTTAGGCCAAATTTTTTTTCTTAAATTCTATGAAATAAAGGCCAAATATGCCAATTGAAAATATATCGATAGAAATATCAAAATGTTGTTCTAATATGTTTTTCAGAACATCATCAAAATATCGTAATAAACAAACTATCTAGAAGATTGGTCTGCGTTGAAAATTATGAAGCTTAAGTAACAGTACTCTAAAACTATTGATTTATGAAAATTGTTAATTTTCTTTTTGAAAATCTTCCGCCACAAAAAAGTCCCTTACTAAACCCTGTAAAAATGTAATTTTATTTAAACAATTTCATTCAATAAAGTTTATTTGGCATTGTAAAATATAAATATACTACTAGAATTAATATGTGATGCAGACTTTTCATACTAAAGGTGACTAGAAATGGCTACCTAAAACCTGAGGAGCGAATCTTTTTAACAGTTTTATTCTTTTTATTCAGTTTGTTAAAAAGTTCATAATATCGTATATTTCTACTGTTTCATCGCAAATTTTTTGTACAAAAATTGTTAACGGAAAAAAGTTTCTAATTATTTTAAAGGTTCATTATTGCAAAAAGTGACTTCAGACTTCGTCTCTCGTTAAATGTTTTCCAATCACTGTTTGCATCTTACAACCATTGATGGCGGTGAACAAATTTTTCTAAAAACTAAAAAAGTTCTAGCATTTAAAAACCCTCAGAATCGTATATTAAAGTTACACTCATTAGTTTTGACAATATCAAAAACAGAATTATTATGTTGAAACATTATACTGGGTGTAGATTTGATTTGGACATATTTTATTATGTTAATAAACATAACTGGATTGATCAGCAGGCATTGCCTATGTAAGCCTTCCTTCTCCTACTGAGTGTTTGATGTGTAATATTTTTTTAATTTACTATTTTACTTATACATGATAGTTTTGCAGCATAAAATTTGATCTCAACATCAACTATCGCAATAGCATCATGCTCAATTTACAAAAAGTGAATTTTTTAAGGTTGCTTGTTACATCGTCACGATATGTCTGACATGCGTTTGAAACGCCATTTTGTTCCGGATTGATAACAATCTGTCGTGGTACAAAATACCTCTACACCGTGTAATTGAACTCGTAATTGAAAACGATTAGAAAATATGTCATTTTTGTTCGTGCATCAAGCTTTCAACTAACTTTGTTTATTAGCTGTTTTGTACGAAAAACGTGAAATCTAAAGGTTATACTATTTTGAGCGTTTTCCTGCTATTGGCAATACATCTTTGTCATGTCATCTGCAGCACACGATCATACATACCTATTATACAATGCATTAAAATTATAAGGCATGATTTATTTGTATTAGTACAACAATCTTCAGTTCAGAATACAGACTCTGATTCACAAGAAAAGAAGCCCAGAAGAAGTAGGCCTAGGTCTGATATTAACAACTGTGAGATCGAGGTTATCAGTGGTAATTTGCAAAAATGAGGAAAAAGAAGGTTTTTTTGAATGTGTTTGGAAAATATAATTATTGTTGTCAATAAACATTTTATTTTAGGTAATACCTGAGCTCAGAGAATTGACTCTTGATACTTGTCTTCATCTTGGATGTTATGTTTTAACAGTCAAATTCCTTGAAAAATTAGATGCCACTGTCAGGAATAATGACAAATCCCTAGTAAGCTAAATTTACTCCTGGCCTCTAATGATGAAATTTATCTCTCAAAAACATTGACCCTGACCTTGACCTTTTGTGACCAAAGATAAGTTATGTTCAGAGATTGAGGCAGAAAGAATTATCTGATAGAAAGAACGACAAAGAGACATACCAAAAGCGTATATTGTACACCCCAATCTTCAAGCTCTGCTTTGAAAATCTCACTTAAAGCATTACTGTTTTGCACTGATAAGTTGTTTCATGAAAAAGTTAAATTGATTGTTAACTCCACGAACAAATCATCAAACATCAGTCTTGGTGCTACCTCCATGTGTCTGCTAAGGACAGGGGTGAATTCCTGCCAGACGAATGTAGAATAAAGTACAAACATGGCGTTCAATCAGGAGAAGTAGACATGATCAAGAGAGGTAATCTCCATTGTAGGCAAGTGTATCATATAGCCATTCAGAAGTGGGATCACAACAAAGGAAATAAACTCAGCTTGAGTATACAAACATGGTAGTGAATGTGGGTAAGTGAAAGTGTTGTAAGTCCAAAGAAAGGGTTTACATATACAGTACCCGCAACGTTATTTTTTACAAGATTAACGATAGGATAGGATTCACGCACGATAGGATAGGATTAACGCACGATAGAACAGTATACACGCACGATATGATAGCATGAACGCACGATAGAACAGTATATACGCACGATGGGAAAGGATTGATACACGATAGAAAAAGATAAACAATATTCATGGTAAAGGTATAATCGCTTTAAACGATCTTCATGAATAACTTGATAATGGCATAATTTAAGAAAAAACACGTTTGAATAAAGATTTACGTGGAATTTCTTTTTAGTAACAATTGCCGAGTTGTTTATCATCGCTGCATCATTTATAGAATGTATTAAAATGACCAGTTATTTTTTTAACAAAAATTATGAGCTTAAATGATCAATAAATGTTCTTTAAATGATCGCCGCGAATATTGCAGCCCGAGATCAAATCACACGGAATTAGCGGGTTCAATTATAAAAATCCAACTCTTGTTTAAAGTAATTATAAAATCTATCATAAATACATTTCTTTCTGTATAAGAAAATGATGCATTTAAAACGAAATATATGACATACAAGTTAAATAAATATTTACGCAAATGCACATTCCGCGTACGATTTGTTAACATTGTTTTCATTACCACACACCCTAGCCGATTGCCGAGAACATTTCAGCCAAAAATCAGATATCACACGGAAAATAACGGGTTCAGTTAAAATACAACTCTGGTTTTAATTGAATATAAATTATGTCATAAATATTTTTGTTTCTGTAAAATATGATGCATAAAAAACATATTATATTGCATAAAAGAAAATGTTTACACAGGTATACACTCCGCGTACGAATTAATATATTCGATATACAGGTAAATATGTTACCTTGTTCCTAAGAACTTAGTTTAGGCCAAAATTAAAAATATATATGTTTCCCCTAACGCGACCGACCCAATTAAATCCCGCCGATTGAATTGTTTTTTTCACCACATTGAAAAGTCTTTTTTTTTTTTTTTTAAAGAAACCTAATTTTACCTAAATTCGTTTTTATAAGACCCACATCTTTTTCGTTTTACAATCATTTTGATAGCCTCGATCATCAACATAGGCGAAATACTCGCTTTATGATCGGTAACTTCGCCGGAATTTCCTCCGAAAGAGAAGTTGAAGTCGCCCTGTATTCGAGTTCATGATCGTGTAAATTAACCTCAGAGACATTAAAATGATAATCATTTAATTCAAAAGACGTTTCGACAGCCTCAGTTAACCACTGTTGTGATTGATTGACTGTCTTATCTTTTATGGGTATAAATACGAGTGATGCAACATGTAGCCAACTGTGCATTGAAAATTACAACCGATGTTCATTACTTTTAGTGTTGATATTAAAATTAGTTGGTAACTTGTAATTAGTTAATAACTCTGCCAAATTAATGCTAAAATAATCATAAAACCATCTGCCAACAGTTATCAGTTATCAATTAAAATGATCCTCTACACAATGGTTGTAATTGGGTCTAAAGGTTGGAATAATACCTCCAAAATACACAGAAGTACAGAGACTGATTTTATTTGTCATTTAGCTAACACAATTACAAAACATGTCATCTATAAAATGTATGAATACATCAAATAAATTAAATTTAATAGATTGGATAAGTTTTTTAAACTTTTAGAAGATGTTTTATTTTTTATTAACTTGCTTAAATTTTAATCCAATTTTAATTAAAGTTGAATCTGTGTATATCATTATTCATGAGGTTATGCTGTATCAAATATTGACAGTCTCCCTGATGTCAAACTTCTTTCTACTTTTCTGTTAGGGAGAAATAATTCTCCCAAAAATTAGGTTGGTACCTGTTATATGAAAGACTCTTTATGTTGTGAAAAATTTAGACAGTTCTCTTAACTTCGTCAAATTTCAAATCAACAGAAACAAAAGAGTTGGTTTTGGTAATGACTATAATTAAAGTGAAATTGGGTAAATTTACAAAAATCTTTCGTATCTAAATATTTTTTTTGTCCCTAGCATTATGTTTCCTAGGTTAAAATTTCCTTGTCAAAGAAGTACATTCTCTGCAAGTGTAGTGATTTTGTGTAACCTTACTATTGTAGAATCATTAAATATGACTTCACAAATATTTACATTTATTACATTACCTTAAGTTTATCAAATATTATTGTTTTAATATAGTTTTAGACATTTTATAAACCAAATTTTGAAAAATTAATTGATACTTTGAAGTAGGTACATTATGATCATTAAAATGATATTTAAATATAGGTTTACATGTACATCAACATAAAAATGATAATGAATGTATTCATGCACATCTAGTCATTGAATCAAACATGTTTAAATTTTAAAAGATGAACAATATCAAATTGTGAATTTTACATTTCATCAGGACAAGTATAAAAATTAGTTTTACAACTGGTCATATTTTTTTTAGTTTTGTAATTAATTAAAGAATTGATTTATTGTTTTCATTTTTTACCTATAATGTATTTTATATTATGCCCTGGCAGAAAAAAAATTATTTACCTACCTACCTACCCAACTTCAAAATTTTGGGTCGGGTTAGGGGAAACATAAATATTTTTAATGATGGCCTTACATTATTTTTTTTAATTTCCAATGCTTACAGATATGATTTACATGTAATATTGGTTAATTTTGATCTGATAATTAAGAAACTAGTATCATGATAAAATGCTGGATTGGGTTTTTCAATTCTTGTTCGATAAATTTTCTTATACGGCGCACTGAACGACTTGCAACTTTGAAATAAATTTATTTGCTCATGAAAAGGCACGAAACGATTAACACGATAGGATAAACGTAAAAAACTGTTGTAATTGAACGATTAACCTGATAGGATTAACGCACAATAGGATAGGATTAACGCACGATAAAACACTATACACGCACGATAGGATAGAGAACAGTATACACGCAAGATACGATAGGATCGATACATGATACGATATGAGAGGATTGTAAAAAAAATAACGTTGCGGGTACTGTATGTCTATATAATTATGGAAAAAATTACAAAATAGCAGTCAAATCAGTACACTGTTACATGTATAACGCACTTTGAAAAAAATTCAAAGTGCGTTAAATTTGTGACCAAGTCATCGCACCTCGAAAAATATTTTTTTTTTCAAAGTGCGTTGATATGGTCGATATTGACGCACTTTGGAAAAAAAAATAGTGTGCAATGTCCAGTCAAATTGTTAAGACCGTTAAATATGATAGTTGTTTTAACCTAGTTTAGCTCGATGCTACATTATAAAAAGAACCTGAGATGTTTAACTATCCTGAATCGTAATTTTGCAATAAAAAGGATTGATGATAAAATCATTCGGATTAACAATTTACGCATGGAAAACAACAGTTCAAGGATTTATTGAGATTTGTATGCCAAAATACTAGTATTACATGAACTGCACCAATCAGCCATGAGCTGGCTGTTCTTTCTTTTAATTAAAAAAATATTTTTGATAATCAATTTATATGACTAAACTCTGTTTATGTACGTTTATGGAATTGGTACGAGGTTCGGAAGGAAAGATGCGGATGCATTTTTCAAGTAGTCAGTTTGAATATTACTACATTGGAAATTTGGCTGTATCTTTGGTTGTCCACACCCTGTTCCTAGTAATGATAGATCAAACATATTAAACAGTGCTTACATTACATATAAACTCTTAATCTGACTAAATACGAAATCAGTAAGAGACGAAGTCGATTTTTTGTGATTTGTACATTTTTTTAATAGTGACTTTTGGGTTATCCCCCTGATCTTGTCTATTGGCTATCATGAGGATCAAGAGAGTTTTCAGGCAAGTCATTATTTTTTTATACTGTGTATTACACTAAAACATTCTAATAACAAATTTCAATGAAAGTTTGATTTATAGTTATGAATGTAATTTATTAAATTAATAATATGTTTTAAGACTTTAAACAGAATGATTATCACATTACTATAAATGTGAATCTATGATAGTTATTTTTTATTTAACTGTTTTACTGTAGTTAGCCTTTTAATTGCCCTTTCATTGCAATTTAAGAACAATAAACTCATTAGCTATATTCTCATTCTGTCTATTGTAGACATTTCAATCTGTAATGAAATCAGAGGATAAAAAAATAACAATAACAAATCGTCAACCATCTCAAAAATAAAACGAAATACAAATTCAAAGCAGAGCAACACGAACCTCCAAAAAGATAGAGGAAGGATCAGGTGCCTAAGAGAAGTGAGCATCCTCTGCTGACCGGTCACACCCGCCGTGTGCTCGTTGTCGTAATCAGGATAAAACGGAAAAGTTCGTAGACAATTAGGTGATTAATTATGGTCTAACAATTAGTATGAAAAACGTCAGTCAGCATGCGACCAAGTGGAAGTTGTATTTGCTGACAAGGTCGTTGTATCGACCATAGAACTTACGAAACGATGACTTCAAAGGAGACTGTTGATAGTCCTGTTTTATCAACTTGTTTGTAAGTAGCTTGTCTCGCCTTAGAAACTGTTCATACGAAGAGCATGCCCTTGCGTATGGAATTAACTGAGAGACAAAAACACCATATGCAGGTGATGAAGGTATATTGCTACATTAGTAAGAAAAGTTGACTATAGAGAAAATGAAGTCATCGCGTTTATAAAGTTTTGTTGTTAGGTTACCATCAATGTCCATTTCCAGTAAAATATCCAAATATGAAACAGATGACGCAGACTCTGTGGTATCTTTTGTATGTAAGTAAAAGAACAGTAGCATCAAGTTTCAGATACCCAAAGAGACAGAGTACAGGACCACACGGATGGACTATGGTTACTAAAGGGCGCAAAAAGTCTTCTATTAGGGTCGTATAAACTAGCAATTGTATATCGTAGTCTTACTATTGTAGTGCTATCTTTCACTTTGAAATAAATATAGGTCCATGACGTACGTGTCATGCTAGTGACCTCTAAATGTTTATCGAAAGATTCCTCGAAATTGATTTTCTTTACCAAGATTTTCTTTAATGTGAAATTATTACAAATTATAAAATGAGTTGGTGTGTGTGTGTGTATAAATGTATTGCACAAAAAGTATGTATATGAAAATAGAGGTAGAAATTACATGTAGCTCCACAGTTAATAGATTGATATTGATAAAAAAGTTTGGTTATTTCTGCATGTTCGTCGATGTATAATATCTGGTTAGTTTAAAAAAAGAATTCACATTATTTACTTTTTCATGTATTTATTAATATTGAAAAGAAAAATGTTTATGCATTTAGTAATGTGACATTTCAATACAATGGTTCAATCGATAATTCAAGCTATTTTCTTAATAAACTTAATAATATACACATCATGCATTGAAACTTCTCTTGATCTTTAATTTGAAAACAATTAGAATCTAATCATTAGATGTATGGACAAGCTCTGATGTGCAGTGAAAGCTGGTTTTCTCAGTTCTGTGATAAATAGTTTATTATTCTCAATTAACCATTATTATTATTTTATATTTACATTTTCCAGTGTCTTTGCCTGTGATAACACTACGTATCGATTTTGTACTATATTACCCATAACTTCAAATGACGCCAAATTGAGGCGCCAGCGGGGTTTGCTTATTTATATTTAAATATTTAATCGTACGATGGCTTAAAATTTTGTAAATATAAGTAATAAAGAATCATTCTTTGAATGTTATGAGGTGATAATTTCGGTCGGGGCGTGATCAAATCTATCATAAAGCCCTTCGGGCTTTATTGGATTTGATCACGCCCCGACCGAAATTATCACCTCATAATACTCAAAGAATGATTCCTTATTCCTTAAATAACATTTGGAAATAGTTACATTTGCAAATATGATTCATTATATGAACCTATAGAAAAGCGAAAACGTTCAATTCTGTATGAACGTTTTCGTGACGTCACAATGATCATAGCACTCGCTTATCGCTTGTCGCTTGGATTATTGTAAACATAAAATCTCGGTTATTTTAACAGTTCTGAACGATTTGTCTTTTTCAAACGTAAATATAAGTAATAAACAGCAATGTTAAAAAGTTCACCGGGCTATGAAGTTGGTTGGTACGTGATCAAATCTCCTGAGAAGCCCTTCGGGCTTCACAGGATTTGATCACATGACCAACCAACTTCATATCCCGGTGAACTTTTTAAATTGCTGTTTATTTCTTAAATAATTTTTTTTCCTATTCCCAAGTTTAAAAACCGAACAAAGACTAAGTTCTTGTTTTAACGAATGTGCTGGAAATAGAGTTAAAATATTGTCTGAAGTTGTTTGTATAGTCATCAAAAATTTCATATTGCTTTTATTTCACTAGATTAAGTTTTATTTTCCGTATAGTAAGTCTCTGTACGATATGTATGGGTCACTGCAATAAACCTATGTATATAGTTACATGTACATGTTGTCGCTTTCGTCGCAACATGGCGGAGGTGTTGTATATGATAGGGTTTAGAGTTAATGGGATCAACGACGCTCACCAAATCATAAACCCAGTCGTTAATCAATACCAATAAATGTCAGGAAACCTGAATAAGGACCAACAGGGTTTTAAATACGTTCGAAGAAGTCTATTGCATATGAAGCACAAGATACTTTTCGAGATAATTGAAGGTAGAATTATGTTTGTTTTTTCGATGACATTCGAATTATATGGGTCTTCGCGTATTCTTTATTGGTTATGGATGGTGAAGTTCATCCTTGCTTAAATTCATATATAAACTTAAATACGGTTATATGGTTTTGTAAGAAAATCGGATCCAGGCCTCCAACAAATGAAATTATAGAAAAGTACCAATCGGGTTTGCGGAAAACGGACAATGGTAAAAAAATACCTATTTCAGAACTAGAAAAATTGTCATCGAAGTAATCATTTTTAACAATGAGGTCAAATTTATAAGAAAAAGAAAAGAAATTACACCAAAATGGAAACAAGTCTGGCTATGCGTGTGTTCGTTTTCAATTCTGAGAAAAGGAAACGGATAATAAAAATTCTGTCTACCATTACACAAAGTACAATGAAGACAGAAGCTTCGCTGGAGAAAGTAGCTAACGTTTCAAGAATAAAAGATGAGTAAGATCAAGAAGATCTTTTTTGTCTTTGCAACAATTGATATTACAAAAAGATCTTAAGTCCTCAAGTTTGTTGTCTGATAGGTCAAGATATAACAGTTTTAATAGGACAGAAAATGCTTTTTCCTGTATAAAGTGTAACCCGTTATTCTAAAGTTACAGATATAAAATATTAGGAAGATCAACAAGATCATGTTTGTTAATGCAAAAAATTGTTAATATTAAAAAGACCTAAGTATAGCAATTGACTATAGTATGCACTAAAATCAGATGAAACATTCATCGAGCTTATTTACTACCATGTAAATGAAAGATTTTAGTAAAAGAATTAAAATGCCATCTTGTTAGTTTGTTATTACTTAGATCAAACGTAATAGCACTGTGAGAGTAGGAAGGGTGCTTATCCAGGTCACAAGACCTGAAGTTGAGAACAATGAATTCAAATAGACGCATCAAGTATGGTAAAGTGAAACTATTGTACATCTTCACGTTGGCACTTTACAAAATTGCCAGTAGGGTAAAAGCAATCGAACTTTTCAACGTAAATCTTGAACGTATTTTGCTCTGATTTATACGATTATTAAATTTCAGCAAACGTGTTTTAGATAATACGAACCGATCAAAGATAATATTTCGTGTCGTCAATAGCCACTGTTCCATATTATTTCTAGACCGATATAGTTAATGGATCCAATTCGTCTTAAATTCCATGTATCACCGTCTTGATGTACTAGTCTTTAAGATGCAATAAGTAAGCTCGCCATTTTTACCACAGATCAGCATATATCTGCTCTGATAGATTACTGACGTATGCCCTGTCCATCCACAGCTACATGTATCTTTTGTGAAGTCACATTAGTCTTGAAAGAAGAATGAAATACAAGAATTGTATTGAAAAATAATCAATTTTTAAATATCAGTTTTGAATCAGAATTGACACACAAACTCATCTAAACTGAATATTACTAAGGTTACCTTAGAAAAAGAAATTTTAAAGTACATGTAAAATATGTTTCAAAGAGATCAGAGCAATTTGATGAGTTTTTTTTTACATTTACATTGATTAATATTTAATTGATAATCGTTCTACAAACATGCGTTCCACATTTCGCCTAAAACATAAAATAGTCATGCAAACGCTACTCTGAAATTTTAACTTTGGTCAAGAGATAATTAAAAATGCTTTTCGTTTTGCGAATCAATTGAACAAGAACTTTATATTAGATATGCTTCAGAAGAAAATAAGCAAATAACAAGGAAAGTAAGCACAAAACAGAGTCTAATTGGCACTGGTCCTTTTAAACAGGAAAAAAAAGCTATAATGTTGTCACTGACAGGTGGGGATATTTTAAACATCCGTATCGTATTTGTTGCATTAGGTTCCTCATTACCCGGTTATGTTTTTAGTACAAGGAAGCGACATGGGACACGTTCTTGTTCGTTATGAGGTGTCCTTTCCCGGAGGTGGCGCCTGGCTTTAAGGCAAAAATAATTAGAAAATATTATACTGCTCTTGTTCTGCCTTTGATCAAGAGAATAGAAATAGTACTTTGTGGATTTGGAAATAAAATAACAAGCGAGGTCTAGTTTTTTCTGTTTGACTCTTCAGCGGAAACGTTGTGTATAGAAATGATAAATTCTAACTTCCTTGAAACTAATCCTTCCATTCACAAATATGGTTAAGGTTTATATTAAACTGTACATGTAGTTATGTTTAGATTTTTTTTTGATTTGAAAAGATTGGTGTCTTAACATCTCTTAACAATTTCTATTGCTAAGGATGGCTGAATTTACGACTTTGTATTTCTGTGATAGTAAATATATTCCTAAAACCTTTGTTAGAAATCCTTGGTCGATTTTATTCCTGAAATCGATTCCCATTTTTTTTAAACTCGTTGTTTTCATTTTTGTTGTATTTTAGACAAAATATATATTTAAAATATTTGGTTTTAAGTAGTTTTCAAGAACAAATTAATTGGGGGGTCGAGACTAAATTATTCTACATGTAAGGATTTCCATCCCGAGCAGTTTACACGTACAGTTTTTTTTGAGGTCTCTTTAAATTCCATTATTGGATTTTGATTAGGGTTAATTATTTTTGCAATTTGTAGCTGTTTGTTTTTTTTATTCTCCGTTCGTGTTTTGTTATGATTTTAAGATATTGGCGTTTTGCTTGTAGTCAAATTTCAAATCTTGATAATTTTATCTGTAATAAAACAACACTTCTCGTTAAATGTGTATTTATAAATGGGCAATCCAATAAATATCAGATCCATTATAGTACAATTCTGGTGTGGAATACACATTTAGATACCAATGGCGAAGCTAGCGGCAAAATATTTGTAAGGCTTGAGACCCCCCCCCTCCCCGAAACTGAGCACATTTTTAATTAAGTGCATAAATTGCCTTTTCCTTGCAGATAAAATTAAAACCTATGCAAACCATGAATAATAAAAACCAAACTATATTTGGATGAACTGAGAGTCATCAGCTGATATTCAAATATATCATCTTCTGCATGATGAAACGCTATAAATACGGTTACCTTACATTACAGTGTAGAATATAAATACATTTGATATTGATACATGTAAATTATAATAATTCAGAGGAAATAAAATTAATTTAGTTAAATGGTTCTATTATACACGGCCATGCATCTTTATGGTTGTTTTTTTTACAATCGTTGACTTTTTAACATTCTCTTTGAATTTTTCTATTTATGTCTAAAGTATATGATGTTCATTTTTACATTGTAAGTTCTATAAATTTACTGGCTAATTAAATCTTTAAATTATTTTCTGTACTATAGTCATAACGTTATATTTATTTCTAAAGAAAATTATCTTTATTATATATTATATATTGTGTTTTTTTACGTGCATTATACCTAAACTTTACTGTAGAAACAAGTGACTAGTACCAGATGTTTTTATCAGTATCCTTTGTTTCGTCGCGATAAAATTTTTATAACATAAAACTATTTTATTTTAAGTACGTTTTGGGTGTCTGTGTCAATTTAATTCACTTTTATTCACTATTCAAGTCGCAATGTATGATATGGAGCAATCTGATTTAAATAAGCTGTTCTAATCAGCTGTTCTGATACGCTACCAATACCGTTATCGTATCAGAATAGCTGATTTAAATCAGAATGAAAATTGAAACCAGTAATAAATTCAAACAGAATCTGAAAATTAATACATACAACATATGAAAGTTATAGGTACAAAGCATTATTGCTGGTATTAACATTGATGACAAGTTTTCTGGTTCCATCTTTTAGCTTTTAAAAATAAAGATGGAACCGCAAAGTGCAAAGATGTTATAGCAGATAAGGGGCACATTGATTTAAAAAAATGCAAATTATTGTCTCCCCTTATATTTGAGACAATGCATAAAAAAATTGACGTTGGATATCTAAATCATTGAATTTGAGCCAACACTAGTGGTTTGGCAAAGTTTTATTTTCCTTTGCTGCTCAAGAATTTTAATTTAGGGTAAGCATTGAACTCTTTGAAAAACAAATCTACGTGCCCAAGAAAAATAACCTTTGTTTAGGGTAACATATTGTGCAAGTTTTAACTAAGGTTGTGCATTTTAAATAACAAAACATATACGCTGTGATGTCAAAGTATTGTTTTCGGAAATCAAATATTAATACGCCGGCTGAACTTAATTTAGTTTATCTCAAATTTTTAGATTACCTTACGGCCATGTTTAAGAAATAAATCTTGTATTCTATCAATGTTATTACAGAACATGAAAGCATCCTATTTGCAAGACTAATGGAATTGTTCCACTATCATCATAATGATAGAAAATAGTCTGTGGTATTGTGTCTCTTGTTTTCCATATAATTATGTTTACACTTCATCAGTTTGGACACAATATGCAATCTTGAAAATGATAGGTTACCTATGTATAATTCATTGTCACTTCACTATTTATAACAATAGCTCGACCGTTGCTATGCACAGAAAGCAAAATGAATTCTTGGACGGTTGTTGCATACTGGCTTTATGAAATGCTCACTATTTCGCATGGTACGTTTAATGTTGTGAAATCAACCACAACAAATCTTCGAAACCAAAAAATTAACCGAAAGTAACTTAAAGTCTTAAAGAATTTGAAATCTGATTGTGAATAATGTGTTTTCCTCTCTTTTTTCCATAGGTAACCAGAAAAATACCTTTGAGTATATCGAGTCTACCACTTTAGAAAATACACTTCCGGCCTCCGGAACATTTTCAGTAACTAGACGTATTTCAAGAGTATATTGTGCCAACTTGTGTATCCGAAGAAAAAAGTGTCAAATGTTTTTCCATGATAATGTTGGCATGCAATGTTTACTCTACGACTTTTTGGTTTGGAATGAAACCCCAACTAAAGTTTCTAATGGATTCCGTGCTCACATTTTGTTAAATGATGGTATGTACATATTTCTGTACAAGTATTATTAAAAATGCCTGTTTTTGCAAAACTATTTAGATTTAATGATGAGTTTTATTTACTTGTTTTTGATAACAGGCTTTTGTGTCGCAAAAACTGTTAGTTATTAACACAAACATGCGTTTTTAATCTTAATTACATTAGCAATCGGAATAATTTAAAGAACATTCAATTCATGACCAAATTCAATACAAAATACTTCACTAAGTCCTTTTCATGTATTTTATTCGTTTGAATAGTTTTCAACTTTCCCGAACCTCCGTTGTTAATTTTTCACATTTTCATATTTTCTCAACTTCCAAGAACTGTGTCGTGTTTTTTGCTATAAATCCTATGCGAATGGCTTCCAAATACATTTAAAACTCAGTTAAGTCAAAACTTTTACAGATTTATCTCTACATATATGGACAAAGTTAGTTGAAACTCTGACTCAGGAATCTAGAAGTGTTCAAAAAGGTGTTAAATGTTTATCATTGAAATTCGAAAGGAAAAAGACTTAATTTTAAGAACACAGGGACTAGATTTCGAAAAACCATTGAAAATGTAGTCTTATATATACTGGTCAAAACTACTAACGCCTTATTTTTTTAAATTATTTACAAAACTTTAACATAATTTTTTAAGTCGTTGCCACAATCGACTGCTGTTTAAAATGCTTAACTATTCATGTAAAAATAATTGTCATCGATTAAGTAAGTACTCGACCATGACTGTATTTGTAACAAAGCGTGGAACGCGTGTTCGATATGTTTTTAGGATGTATTTTAAAAACGAATCAATTGAATCTATTCCCTGCCTTTAACTGATTATAGAAAACAAAAAAAAAACCCATTGAGGAAAATTCGGCGCAAGATATATTGGCGTGGTCCAAGCTGAGCGCGGTTCACGATTAGTTTGTTCCCTTTCACAATATTTGCTTTATTTACTTTTAACCTTTAAAACTGATGACCTTAACAATAAAATAGCTATATTCATCGCAGATCGCTAGATTCTTTAGGTCTCACAACACTATTTTTCCGAAGGTTCACCTCAAAACATGGCTGAGGCAAAATAATTCCCGAATTCCCCTTCGTTTTTAGGGGTTTTCCGCCAGCGACAGGGACTGTAGTTTTTTATGAGATGAAAAGCGACGTGTAAACTGCCTGATTTTCCCACTTTTGTAAAAATACGAGGTCACTTGAATTTTTGATGCCAGTTGTTTCGGCAGGGGTGTGAAAAGGCTCGGACTTGATTTTCAAGCACATGTGTAACTTTGATGTAAACAAACTCTCGTGCCTTTGTGGATGGCTGTGTGTTTTTTGCTACTATATTGGTTAGGAACGATTGTTTTAAAAGTTGTAAAGAGGGATTTTCCCAGAAGCTTGCTACCCGTGTCTAAAGTTGCGTAATTTTGGTAAGAATATATAGTAAAAATAAATAGTGGTGTGCAACCTGAACAGGCACCCAAAACTAACCAAGGCCTGACCGGAAATTTAATGCAGCCGGGAGTATTAGAGACTCACAATGAAGTCCAAAACGTCATGAACGACTCGTCAACATGACCGCTACATTAGAGTAACTCTCTTTTTAATAGACATCGCACAGCACGCGCAACTACACGGCACATTTTACAACACACCAATGGCCTTTATGGACGGGACGATATAAATCCAAGAGTGAAAAAGTTTCTGAGCTACCGAATTTCTCAGAACTAGACCACATAAACAAATGAAATAACCTTCCACAAAGTTTTTTTAAAAAATTCAATTGTGAGATCTCTATGAGATGCTGTTATAAGTGCGGCTAGAGAACGAGAGATTCTCTGTTTGCTTTTGTTGATTATAAGAAAAACCAAAAGCTGTTCTTACAACCTGTTGCGAAATATTATCTAGTGGCCTCTTTGCTCACCAACTGCCATACTTGTTTGTACGGCAGTGTGACCAGTGAATATTTTTATATTTCACCCCCTACACTCGAGGAATACATGTCATGATCTATATGTTTTGCCATTCAGGGGTGTAAGGAGATTTGATGATAGCTTGAAATCAAACTGTTGCAACAATTTTTCATGGTGACTGTAAAATGCGTAATAGATACTTGCATTAAAATAAATGTAATATAGGTAAAAACAATAAACATTGTGAAATTTATTGTTCCTGAATTAGTGTTAAGACACAAAAAAAATAAATTGTTTAAAGCTATACACGCTGCCATTTTACTATATCAAGACAAATTAAAAAGAAAATAAAACACGTAAAGTTAACACTTTTTGGAAATTTATACATTTTTGTTCAATTCCGTTTAAAAGTTATCAACTTTTTATTACAATAAAATATGTATCTTTGGACTCCACCAGTCAATGCCAATTTAAAAAAAAACACCGCCCCATCATTCAGTCACGGGGCATCGGGAAAATCGCAAACGATTGGCCCCACGTTGAGATTTTGCAGCTTTCTTTTTAATTGATTAATAAAATACGGGGTCAAAATTAGAGTGCTAAAAATGAATTTGCTATATGCTTAAAAAAGCACATAGTCTTCGATTATAAATGAATATGCTTACAAAAGCACATAGTCTTCGATTATGTAAACTTTAGAAAGCAAAATTAAGCAACACAACATATACATTGTAATTAAACACAAGGTTTCTTCTCACGACAATCGATACAAACACGTTTTTAATGTATTGATTGTATTAGTAATTTCATTTTCATTTTATCTTACTTTTCAAAAATTATGTATTTTGGTCGCGTGTATAGCTTAAAAGTAATTAACTTGCATGTAATTTATTTATTCAGACATTTGGAAAACAGCTCAAACATTAATTTCGACTTCTGTTTTTCCATTTTAAGCATTTGGAGCCTTTCCTGTTTTTCAAGCTCAAACCGCTCTTTTTCTAAATTTAACTGTTCGCGACGAAGCGCAAGCTCATCTTCCTTTGACTGTCTTTCAAGTTCCGCCTTTTCTTTCAAAAATGACATAATCGATGCTGATTTCTTTGGCATTTTCTTCAGGTTTTCGTCTGAAATAACAGTTTTATTGGTAATTAATTGACAAAAAGCAAAGACAATACAATGTACAACACCTAGATCTAGCAAAGATATACCAATATACTGAACTTATACATGTATTACGCTGAATGATTAATGATAAAGTAATCTCTCTCTCTCTCTCTCTCTCTCTCTCTCTCTCTCTCTCTCATCACACAACTTTTTGAGGGTGTCAAATTGCCAAGAGCTCGTTTTCTGATATCTTTGTACATAACCTCTTCTTTAGTAGCTTTTGATTTGTCATCTTTCTTTTTCTCCTCCTCATCATTTTCCAGGTCTATGATTTCGTCAAGGAGAATTTCTTTTTCTCCTCTTCATCATTTGTCAGGTCTAAGATTTCGTCAAGGAGAATTTCCTTTTCCCCTCTTCATCATTTGCCAGGTCTAAGATTTCGTCAAGGAGAATTTCTTTTTCTCCTCTTCATCATTTGCCAGGTCTATGATTTCGTCAAGGAGAATTTCTTTTTCTCCTCTTCATCATTTGCCAGGTCTATGATTTCGTCAAGGAGAATTTCTTTTTCTCCTCTTCATCATTTGCCAGGTCCATGATTTCGTCAAGGAGAATTTCTTTTTCTCCTCTTCATCATTTGTCAGGTCCATGATTTCGTCAAGGAGAATTTCTTTTTCTCCTCTTCATCATTTGCCAGGTCTATGATTTCGTCAAGGAGAATTTCTTTTTCTCCTCTTCATCATTTGCCAGGTCTATGATTTCGTCAAGGAGAATTTCTTTTTCTCCTCTTCATCATTTGTCAGGTCTAAGATTTCGTCAAGGAGAATTTCCTTTTCCCCATACACTTCATCTACACCCGACCTGAGTAAATATTTTAAAATATAATTTTTCTATTTAACAATCCCTTTTCCTCAAGTTAATTTTTTGTTACATAACAAAATGAGTAGTACTTTTCCTCACCCCCCCCCCAAAAAAAAAAATCAAACAAACAAAATCCATTGTAATTCCCATAATTATACTTTTTAAGCGATGAATTATTCGCCTTTCTTCTTTGTTCCATTAGTAGAACGGTCCTCTCCCTCACTCTTCTCGCATCAACACTCATAGGTAAAGCCAACGATATTTCTAGCCATTTCCTCTGTCCTTAATAAAATGGCTTTCTACTAATGACCTCTCTACAAAGAAGCAGATAATATTGCTATATGAAAAAAACTAATTTCAACATTCAGCAGTAGGGAAAATATTCTATATAAATTCTCGATCGCTTAACAACCTCTTTCTATCCAGACACGGATGTTATAATACATATGTATATGAATTAAGGTTGAAAAACGTGTTATACATTATTACTTTTTGATGGAGGTTTTATTTATATCTTATAAAGATTTTTTTTTAAAATTGTGAATTATCCTAAACGGTTCAAATTTTGACCCGTTCTATTGTTTTTAGATGGCAGTAATTAACTATAAAATAATTATTTAACTTCGCTAATATTTACAAAATCATGTTCAAATGCATTCTTATCGTAACATTTTTACGTCGTCCTGTTCAGAAAACCTAAATTGTTATTTTCTCCCAGAATCCATATTCTGCAAAAAATATTTCTAATATTTAAAACAATTAGTTATTTTTTAGAATGATATCACATTTTATTTGATTAATTTTTTTGATAGTTTTTTGTGTCAATTGATATGGTATGGCCGTCTGTCCCCCCCCCCCCCCCCCCCACCTTCCAACTACTGTACATGTACATGTCACACTTTCAAAAATCGCAGATACAAATTTCAGCAACATTACAGATACAAAATTAATCAAATAATTTATAAATAAAACAGTCATTGACTATTTCTGTATTTATGGATCATACAAATGTATTATGATATGAGAGGCGATTTTTAAGGCCTCTCGACGCAGTTTTGTGACATGAATTTACTTAAATAACTTGTAAAAAATGGTGAATTTCTTATCAATTTACATGCAAATGAAGTTTAAAAATCTATTTAATGCATTACAAGAACATATTCACTCATCAATTAGATTATTTTAATTGTGAAAGCTACAAGTTTATAGCACTCTACAAGTTTAGAGAACGCGTAGAAACCTTGTCGTCACAAAAACTGATGACGTAATACGCGAAGAGTTTAATAGGTGATTCCCCTAGTACACGTACACGTTTGAAATATCAACCTCTCTTTTATTTAATGTTACAATAAAGCGACGATAAGGAGTCAGTAATTCAGATTTGAGAGAGAGAGAGAGAGAGAGAGAGAGAGAGAGAGAGAGAGGGGGCTACAATATGGAGGCGTAGACAATCACAGAATGCAGCTCTGCCTTTCATGCAACTAAAAGGTGACTAAAGGTAACATACAAAGGCTGAATGGCAGAGCTCTGTCACTCAGTAACCTTTAAATATTTAAAAAAAATGTCATTTAACATTCAGCTGACCGAACGTCGGAGCTCCATCCTGTGAATTTTACCTATAATTAGAAAAAAATGGACAGAACCGTCATTAAAATTACATAATATTAAATAATGTGAGCCTATTATTTGTGAAATTGATAGGAAAATGAGGTTGCATGAAAAAAAAAACACATCAAAATTTGCCGTACTATGTATTTCTTATGTCCCTTTTGGTTTGACTATTATTATCTTCGATAATTTAATCCATGACTAGAAATTGACTGTGTGGATTTAAAATTGGTCAAAATAAGTTCAATATTTCCAAACACAGAAATACATAGCGAAACTTTTTTAAAAAAATCATGCATATACTGCGGCAAAAAACCCCCACACACAACCCCCCTCCAAAAAAAACCCAAGAGGCCCATGGAGCCACATCGCTCACCTGAGCAACAATGGCTTTATATGGGTGTTCAAAAGATATTGTGCAATATGGCCCATCGGTAGAATACCAAAAAAAGAATGCCGTAAAGTATCCAAATTTTACACTTATTTTTGCATACACTTAATCTTTGACATTGTATCTTTATGAAATGCCATTTTTACAGAAAACAAGATCCTATGAAAGATATAAAACTAAATGTTTGGTAGGGGTACACTGTTAACTTCCAAGTACCTTTTTTTTTTAGTTCTGCCCTCTCCTCCCCACACTTTATAAAGAGATCAAAATATATGAGAGCATATAGGTACATTTTCTTCTTCAACTTCTTACTAGTTATTGTATTTTATTAAAAAAAATCCTATATGTGAAAGAAGAAAATTGTACCTCAATGCGCTCAAATTGAAAAAAAAACATTCAAAAATTTAATTGGTCTTCCGCATTATAAACGAGTGTTGTTTACCTGGCGTGAATTCGTGCGATGTTTTTTAACCTTACTCACTTGATCAATGAATACACTTGAATGAAAAATGGTGTCCTGTGAAATGTTTAAGAGCTCAGTTAGACATAGCCATACTCATTATCCTTTTTTTTCTTGTCAAGATTTCTGATAAGGTCTAGCCTCCACCATCCATTTTCAATTTGCTTCAGACACCACTGCAATGTAGTGACAGGCTTATCACTCTATTTTACAACGGCCCACCCAGTATTTTCTTCATTCAAAAACAACAAATGGCTAAAAACCAATGATTTTCCGCTGTAATATTTTCTTAAAACCAATAATACATTTATCCCCGTAACAGCAATGTGTCATAACTATGGAAAATGTTTTAAAGCGATCGTTTAGCCTATATTTGTGGCTGAAAACCATCAAGGTTGATGTAGATTTCATATACATGTAATACATCGTATTAGGTGGGGGCCCAAGAAAGTAGTTACAGCATATCTTCTTTTAATTTTTCTGTACAAGTATTTAACGTTTAGCTAGAAATTTCTAGTGATCAATCAAAATTTCAGCGTCAATCATAAAATTATAACCAAGATATAGAGCTCGCAATTCTGCTAGGTTTGGTTCAATTTTTTTTGTTCAAAAGAGTTTATTACATTCAACTTTAGATTTCCTATTCAGCATTTAAAATGTATAAGAACAAAAGCAACTCCTCAGCTCTGTGTGCAAACAGGAAATTGTGAGCAAAGCTCTGTATCTTGCTTATAATTCGAAGGTTGACACTCAAAAATGAAAATGAAGAGAAAATTGTGAACAATTAAAACAGAAGAAACGTGCACTAAAACAAGATCACAATTTATTTTTCATCACATATATACCTATATATTTCTAGCAGCGAAAACAATCTCCGTTTACACCGTAAATGCTGAGCATCTTAACAAAACACGTTGCATTAATCAACCATTCCGTAGAAATCGTACCGAATTACCAATAAAATGTATAGTATTTTATAATATGTTGTATTTAACCTCAATTTACTTCACAAAATCGGCACAAATCTATGTTGCATGTTTCAAATATTCTCTTCGCACGTAAAGTGTTGCACAACCAGCAAATTCATCTCTGTCAACCCGTGTGTCATACGTTCCACATGGCTGCTTCAAACAAAGAACTTTCGTTTTCGAGGATTATAATAATGGAATACCGAACCCGAAGTTATAAACTGATTGACAGCTATTATTTCTTTATTATTAGTTACGTTAATTACTCAAATTTGAAACTGAATTAGATTGTAATTTTTGCAATTTATATTTTCCTTTCCATAAGGATTATTTTTGCTTAATTACGTTGAATCTGACTCAGTAGTTCTTGAGAAGAAGATTTTAAAAATGCACCCCCTTTTTTACAGTTTCGAGGTTTTCTCCGTTTTGAAAAAAGATCAGCCTTTCATTTCTGCAATTTATATTCACCTTCTTATAAGGATACTTTTTGCCAAATTTGGTTGAATTTGGCCAAGTGGTTTTAGAGAAGAAGTTCAAAATGTAAAGAGTTTACAGACGGACGGACGGACGGACAGACGGACAGACAGACAACGGGTGATCAGAAAAGCTCACTTGAGCTTTCAGCTCAGGTGAGCTAACAAAAAACCCAAGTCATGGAAATTAATTCTATGCACATTTCGATGGGGTATAAAATGAATGATATATGTACCAATTATGAGTAGTTTAAATCATAATTTAAATAATTAAAGCAATTTTATGTTGCTAAACAGTATTTATTAAATTCTAAAAAATTGAATCAAAATTCATTGTAAATGACATGATATGCCTAATTGAAAGTTCAAATGACTTTAAGTTGTTTAAAAAAACATGAAAAATGACTGGCGGTGATTAATTTCTGTAAAGATTTTATTTATATATCGAAATCAGTAAAGAATTTGATGGGGAACAGTCGTCGCGCGCAATGTACATGTTTTAGCTGTTACAAAATGAAAAATAATATTTGCAACACATCAATATATTTGTTTAATTTGATTGTTTAAATATTCCACTTAAAATCTAAACCATAATTACATGGATTGAACCATAAAAACATCAAGGGTGGAGAAACCTTGATTGGTCATGATTTATATATTTTTATAATTTTCACAAAACACCCAATCTGTTTATGAATTAAAATTTTGATTACCCTTTTTGTCAAAAAAGTTAATTGAAATAATAAAAAGAAACATGTTAATTGGTCATGATCATTGGTGCCACCAGAAAAGCAATGTATTTTTTTGAAACCCTTATTTTTTTTTTTTTTATATAAAGGCAATGCCAGATGTCGAAACAAAGAAGATGTTTGGAACAGGTATGACAACCAATGCTTCAGACAGTACAACAGCAGTAGCATGATCACTAGTGATGTAGCCAAAAACCATTGTAATGCTCTACAGTCTGATCTTCTAATCATCGACACCATGCAGAAAAAGATATTTGTCGAAAAATACTACCGAGGCACTAGTTAGTTTTACCGGTCTTAATCATTTGTTTTATTGCTCCGATTTCCATTTCAATCGGATTGTTTGGCAAAATATTTTAAATGTTTCAGCCAATATGAAAAAAAAATCTCACTCTGATTAAGGCTGTATCAACGATTGACGTGTGTGTGATTACTGCATCACCTAAAAATAGTTTTTATATATTGTTATATATTATAAATAGAAACAAGAAGACAAAATATATCTTTTACAGATTCATTACCTGCATTGGTCGGACTATCAGACAAATCGTTTGAAGGCGTTTGGATTTGGGATAACGGGGAACTCTTCAATTATTTCCACTGGGGTCTGTTTGGGTTCGACTTTAATGGCGTAGACATTGATCGTCCAGACGTTTTATGTTTAAATGCTGACTGTGGATGGATAGGCGTCTACAGAGACATCTTCATGGTTTGGGACAATTGTTGTTCGAAGACGTCGCATTGGTTATGTGCTTACAACCCATGAACATTTCAAACAGATTATAGAATAAAACACTTTGCTTTATACAATGAAGACTGAATTTTCAGAAAATTATATACACAAGTTAGTGTATTACAATGGTGTTCGTGTGTTTTTATTAAACAGATCATATCCTGCTTGATTGATTGAGTTGAAAAAAAAACCCAGAAATAGATGAAGATAACTTTTATAACGCAGGAGAAAAGTCCTTATAAAGATAAGGGCTGCGTTTTACAAAAGAACTTACGACCAAATTAATGAATGCTAATTAATCACAAACTAATGAATGTTTCATTCTAATGGATGAAAAATATAATGATAGGAATTGTAATAGTTGTAAACAAATGGTTTTTTATCCATTTTATTTATGAATTATCATTCTACAAGACTGTAAATATTTACGACATTGTCGTATGTTCTTTTGTAAAATGCAGCCCAGTTCTTTGCCTTTTTTACTTAATCTCTCTGACGAAAGACATTTTTAACTGTATACTTTTAATATATCATCGTAAAATAACTCAAACTTTGATCTTAATGTTATAGTTTGTATTTTTTAAAAAGTATCTTAATCATTTTATTTGAACTGAATGGCAAACATTTAATATTTTTTGCAGGTAAACCTTTTTGCAAATAACGCATGCTTTTCAATTTTTCTAATAAGGAAAATGAGCCAAACACACGATATGTTAGTGTTTGTGTAAGTTGGTGTGTTGGGGAGGGGGGGTGCGGTGTCAGGTAGGTGTGTTTGTCTTTGTGTGTATACTTAATTTCCTTTCAGGATTCTCACCAACGAAAATACATCTCAACAATTCTAATACTCATTAGTTTTTGCTAATGGTATTAAAGAAAGCCGTTGTAAACACACATTGTTTAGTTAAAAGGTCTACTTTTGCTCGTAATAATTGTTTGATGATGAAAATATCATATTTGAGTCTAAAATGTCATAACGAAGAATCTTTCTTTTTTCACAATATCTTAACAAATAAAGGAAAATCAATTCAGTTTTGAGTTCTACTTCCTTTTCCGTTGTAAACACACATTGTTTAGTTAAAAGGTCTACTTTTGCTCGTAATAATTGTTTGATGATGAAAATATCATATTTGAGCCTAAAATGTCATAACGAAGAATCTTTCTTTTTTCACAATATCTTAACAAATAAAGGAAAAGCAATTCAGTTTTGAGTTCTACTTCCTTATAATTTATATGGTATATTACATTCATTTGGTTAGATGGGATATGTTTTCATTGAAAACAGAGGGACTAAATTTTTAAAATGTTTGAGAATTGAATACTCTAACTACACCTGTAGACGGTCATGATCATTTTGTAGTCAGATGTAAATGTCTACCTCCGGACCAAACAAAACTGCAAGTGATTATTTTAGATCTAGAGGAAAGATAGGGGAAGGGAAGAATATGCCCAATATAATATAAAGAATAATACCCAGAAATGTCACTTGGAAGGGGGAGGGGTGATTAAACATTAAAATAGTGTAGTTGGACATATGCCAAATTAAATGTTGTAAATTATGATTGGTTTGGTTTGAACATATTTTATTGTAAAGATGGTATATATAAAAGGATGGGGCACAAGTTCTGCAAACTTTAAACACCTTCTCCTGACTTTTGATTGGTGTTACAATTCATTAAGAAAAGAGAATACGGCGTGCTTGAAATTCTAGGTTTTTACAGGTTTTAGGTCTACAATAACAAAATTTATTGATTTATAGAAAATATTTAGCTAGCCAAAACTACTTGTCCGTGTATATACTTTAAAAGTCGCATCATTTTAAATTATTCTCTCTTTCGCTTCGCTCAGCCGAACATAAATTATTTCATATTCTAATCAACCAAACCAAACCAGTTCATTAATCTCTTTGTCTGATGCAGTCTGTGTTGCACGGTAGATGATTATCTTTTTGTCCACTTTGTACCATGTGCTTAGTTTTCTCTAAATTTAAAGATCCATAAAACGTTATCTCTTCAAAGAGATATAAAATACATTTTGTAAACTTAATTATCCCCCCGCACAACTTGTTTCGAAGGAGATATATATGGAGCATTGCTGCTGTGCGTGTGTGTGTATGACTATATGTATGTCCATTTCAGCCTTTTGAGCAAAATTCAAAGAAAACCCTCGCATGGTTGTTTATAAAACTTCGTGCACTTTATTAGCATGGTTAAAGGACAAACCCTATTCATTTTCAAGTAATTCTGTGAAATGTTTATTAAAATATCGTTAATTACAACACTTAAAATAAAACTTTTATGTACGACTTGACAACAGACATTTCCTGTTAGCGAAAGTAAACATTTTAAATCCACAACTTGATATTTTGTTGGAATAAGGCCTTGTAAAGTTAAGGAACAAACTTTTTTTAATAATGGGGAGTTAAAAGGATGTCCACAGTGTTAAATTGAAGCGAGCAGGAGATTAAGTTCATCCTTTTTAATGAAAACAAGCAGCTGTCTAAGACGAATTTCGAGCTAAATTTCCCGAAAATACTAAGAGAAGAACAGGATTATAATTTAGAAGAGACTTTGACGAGTATCGTCAACAATATTTACCGGGGATTCGTTTCATGTTAATCGCTGTAGATACGTTACTCTATTTAAAAAATCGGGGTTGAAATTACGACATGTTAACTCTTTTTTTCATAGGGCAGACTATAAATCGCGAAATCTATAGCTTCGTTAATTCTCATTATGAAAATGCGTAATGTATGTCACTGAATAAAGAGAATATAACTATATTACTAAAGTTTAAAACATTTGTGGCGAGATTTGTTTTCGCTGTACTATCACGTAAATGTAACCCCAGTTACATTTATCCCCAGTGCGTGTATGGGGATAGAAATAACGAAATAGTTTAATTCAATTACAGAGGTTTCAATTACTTGTATATCCTAAATAATGCATTCCCCCCCACACTATTTTATTTCGCGAGGGGATGCTTCGCTTTTTGTTTGAGAATAGTCGGTCGTAGCTAACTTGACAAATCCCGACTTACAAATGTAGCTCAAGTCATGAGTTTAAATACCCCTAGAACCGAATTACTACGATCAAGAAAATATATGATTACTTTGGTTTTAATCCCTGAGTCAGCAAAATTGATTTATGAGTTTAAAAGAATATTTCACATGATAAAAAATAAAATGGTTACCTCTGTGAAAATGAAGAAAGCCCACCAATCAAGAGGTGCCAGGATTGAAACCAGGTAACACTAAACCTTTTCAATACAATTTTTCATTAAAACCGAAAAGAAATTTATTAATTTTTTTAAGATACATGTACGACCAGATTATAAATCACTTCAATATTTTTTAAACTGGATAATTGTCAGCAGATTTTCTACTCTGCGATGTCTTAAAAAACAAATATCTAGAATGGCGTTAAAAACTTCTTTAACTTTTGCACTTTGAGCTGTAGCGAATGAAAGCAGTACTATTAGAATGAACATGTTCAAACAGCTGTTGTTAATTATAGGTTAGAACTAACAATTTCCATCCTGTTCACTGTATTAATACAAAATATAAACACTTTTACATCAACGAAATTATATTTTCAGACGTAGAGCTGTGTTCTAAAAACTTATTCTATACTCATTAGTGAATTTACTGTTCTGTGTCACCAGATATTTATATCCCTAGTTTAAAATGACATCGCTGATTGTTAAATTATAGTGTCATATCGCACATTTAACCCCTGGTACTGTGTTTCGCGTCTTCTAAATTTAGTTCACTTCCATAACGAATCTTACTTCCTTACACAGATCGTGAATATCATAACGCTATATTAATTTGAATCACTGTTGACATAATTGACTTCAACCAATACACATACGGATTGAGTACAACATACATAATTTACAAGGACATTAAAATTTTTTATGCATATGTTTATGCCATTGTGACTAAAGAGATCATTGATTTAATAAATAACATATTAAACAAGCCATTCCTATGCAAAGTTTCCAATATACTGTGTGAATAAATAATGTGTGCACATTAAATGTTGTTGATATTAATTATAAAAAAACCCTTATGTAAAAATATGACTGGTCAGAGGCCTCAGCAACAGTGTATAATTGCGAATGAAACTTTAAGGGGTATTCTGTTGTACTAGAAAGGAAGTGGACTGACATAGAAACAGAAAAATGGATTCTTCTCCAGGAATTTCCGGAATTTATGCAACTCCAACGACCGACAACCATAAAGACGTAGCTGTCTTAGAGACATTTTACACATGACCCAGACAATTACACGCGATTTTCACTAGATACACACACTGACTGATGACTTTATGACAAATTACAAACAGGAAATAATCATGCAAAAAAAAGATTAAAAAAAAAAACAACCCAAAACCCTAACAACGATATACATGTACACCTGCTTGTTGAGATATAAATGCATTTGGTGATGATATGCAAATTATTTTATAATTTTGTCATTTAAATAAGATATTTGCCTTCATTTATTTATACACTACAGGCATGTGCATTTGACAAATATTCCATGACAATCAAACCTACTTTCTCCATTATTAATTTAAAGTAATTTCAAGATACATTCATATGTTATTTCAATGAGTCCTGTTGATGTAACTGAGTAAAACACAGGTCAAAACTGTTTGACATACAGCGCCATTAATTGCATTATCGAAAATATCATTCAGCCAATAGCTCGGTCATTCAAGTCAATTAACCACTTCTAAAAAAGGCTTGTGATTATGATGTGCTTATGATGGATGAACACTTTCTCGTTGTATAGTTAATACATAAATAAAGTATGTATAGACATGTAATTCAAAGCCATATTTTTTTACTTTCCTGGTTTTGAACAGGAAGTTAAAACAAGGGAAATCCTTTCATTAGATGCGACGGCGTCAATTGGAAACTAAATGACGGACTTTAAGCATGGTTCTGAGGATCTTTTGTGCTTTTTGGTGTTTCATGGTAGTTCTATGTGAAAGTAAGAGTACTTGTCCTGGAAAGTATGTATTGCTTAAAATGCCAGTATTTAATTTAAATAAACATTACGACACATTACGACGAGAGTTTGCACAGTTCTGATGTCCTTCCTGATTTGTAACGTTGAAAACCATCGTTGAAATATCTGTCGCACACCCAGCAGACACGATACGTTGTGTACGTTAAATTTATGATACGATGATACACGATTTATTGTTTCAATGGCAATTAAACATAAATATTCTGGGTCGACGTAAACATCGTAATTCGAAGTCAGTTTGACTAAAAGAATAAATCTATATCAACATCACATCAACTTTGATTTTCAACGTTGATTCAAAATTGAACAACGTAGATGTGCCTGCTGGGTTCTCAAAAATAGAAAACGAAAAATTGAAAGATTTTGATATATTTAAGTTTTGTGTTTTCAGGGAAAATGGATGTTGTGATAACTATTATCCGGTAAATAGGTCTTGTGTTCGTAAGTACTACTTCATTTTGTAATATATTTTCCGGTGAAGAATTATTCCTCATATCTACATCAAATAATTATTTGAACCTTATCATTTACTTTTGATTTTAATTTTTAAATGTATTTACGACGAAGACAATATATTTTATAGGTCTTTATAATAATGATAATATATGGTATTGCTCCTTAATATAAATGTCTTATTCATGTATGCATCATTAGCGTGTCCTGATGGCTGGTTTTCGGGGAACTGCACTAAAGAATGTCCAAAAAACATGTATGGTCAGTTTTGTTCGGAGAGGTGTCCTTCTGACTGCAACACTTCCTGTCATCACGTACATGGCTGCCAAGGTATATTTCTATTCAATAGAAAATGTCCCAAAACACTATCGAATACTATTTAGTGCATCTCAATGATATTTTATGTCTAATCTATATTATCTTTAACAAGATCTGGCATTCTTATGTGTTTTTTGATATTGTAATTAGTTACAATGGATATAGGTGACTGGACAGTTACCAATTTATCAACAAGTAAGTTTCAAAAGTCTTCGAAATCGTAAATCGGAAGACTGTCAGTTATCACTTGTACTCTATCGGTCATGTAGTCTCCATGCCTGTTTTTGTCTACAATGTATATGCCCGTGATTTTTATATTATATGAAATGCAAAATACTTTAATTGGTCTGTTTTCTATGAATACACTTGATTTTCTACCACGGTATACTACCTATCACAACACAACAATGTTCATGGATATATAAATTATTAGTGCATGAAATACATAAGTTTTGAACGATAGCTGGGAATGTTTTTTGTAATAATAATTTCTTTGAATTAAGCATTTTAAGAAAGATACAAATTAAAAGTACATATTTTTGGGAGAATATTCAAACAAGTATAACTCAAGTTGAAAGGGAGAGCTTAAAAGTTTAACTTAAAAAATAAGTTCTTCTTTTTAAATAAATGTACGTGTTCTTCATTTTAGCTATTGATACAGCCTTTTGAACAATCAAAATGCTTTCATTGTCACAAGAAAATTTTCACATGCAATTAATTATAATGATTACATAACTATATTACTATTGATCGTTTGAATAATTGTTTATATTCTGAATTGTCTTTGTTAATAATGCACAAAACGATTTAAAATTAAATACGAACACAGCATTAATGAGAAGTCGGACAAAAGAGCATGACAGTCAATTGATAGTGAATGGATTTACAAATATCTACATGTATACTTATTTAACAGCATAGAAAAGTTATATGGAAAATAAAGTCATTTTATTTTCTGCAAGTTCATATATACATGTAAGTATTAGAGAAGAAAATTTATGTGCAATAAAGAACCGCACAATTATTTCTGAAATTCATTTCTATTTTCTCATATATGATATGAATGCCTCACACCTACAACACAAACATACTCGTGGAGTAAAGAGAACAATTTAACTCTTTGATTGAAATTATAATTTCTTCTTAGACATCGTGAAACATTTTGAAAGAAAATTACGAATCATGCTGATTACATACATGTAAGATCTCAAAATTGTCAAACAACTTTCTTACTTATCCTTTTCGTGCCTAGTGTTAATTTTTTGCTATAGAAACATTACAAAACTTTGCCCCTTTGTTCCTGTATAAAAGCCACTGGAACATTGATATTTAAAGTATTCATTGACGTATTATTTACGTGTATAACTAAGTTATAATAAGCTTTCCGGTTTTTGTATATTTAATAAAGGTTCGGCAACTTTTTAACTTGAATATAAATTTATTATAATGTGTTTAAAAATAAAAAGAGGCCTAGGAGGCAAAAGAAAGCTTCCAGTTGACTACTTCTTTTATCATAATTCAAACTGTTTTTTAAATTGTAAAACATTCCAATTAAACCTCCATAATTTAAATATAATATAATGTATAATAAACAACAATAGATGTTGATTACAAGAAACTCTGAAAATAAAATATTATATTTATTTGAACATCCTGAATCATTTATGTTAACTTTTATAAAAATGCGCAAGTATCTTAATAATATGATCTTACCTGTATAAAAAGAGGAGGCAAAAGACAGTTTCCAGCTGACTACTGGAGAGCCGCTTTCCCCGCACCTCCTTTTTATACGCACGGACACTGTACCTCAAATCTCCGAACCTTATAAGTACATGAGTTCAAGTCCATACTAATGTTTGGTCAGCCAAAGCATTTTATTGATATCTCCGACCAAGCGCAGTCAGGTTCATCACTGGACTTAATTACCCATTTCTCTTTGAATGTAAACAATCACGCGCTATCTGTATAGCCAGTATACTTTAACCAATTTCTGTAGAGTTTCTGTTATCGTCATTGATATTATCAACATTGATATATACACTTCATTTACGTTTAGTAATGTTACAAGCTACGATTTGCTATCATTTGTCAGTACATTTGCAAATATATTGTAGTGAACATACATGTAAGTCAGTCCGAAATGTCTATAAATCTTTAGGGTGTCAGTCTCTTCGTTCTTTAAGAGAACGGCATTATTCCTTTTTCAATAATTTATTTAAAATATGTTTACATATGTTATTTAATCATTTGAAAATACCGTTAGCCCATTTTACCCCCATTATTTAAAAACACCCAACCCGCAACGATGTTAATAGTGATGTAAATTTAAGACAAGTTAAGATAATGACAATTTTTTAAAAAAGAAAACAATACTTCCAGAATAAAAATACATGTAGTATACTCCCGGTAAGAGTCCACCTTGTTCATTCTAACCAGGTACTGAAGTTCAGGCTGCATTCATGACCGTAGCGACTGACTCGCTCTTTCATCTTCTAACGTTATGCTAACCTAACCTTTTGGCAGAAATTAAAGTTGAAGTAGTTGGTTTATACATTCAAGATGGATTCAATAGTTACACTCCAATATCATATATCATTTCCTTATCTCTTAAATTTAAAATGAGATGAAAATATTCGCTCGAAGTAAAAAATCATGTTCATGTAGTATGTTTTAGTGGTACATCTCCAGCAAAACAAGATGGTGGAGGAAATTATTTTAAAATTATTTACTTTTTTGTAGATGACCTAAACTTCTCAAAAAAGGCACCAGCACACTGATATATTTACCCCCCGATATCGTTACACCCAATTCCTAACATAATCCCCTATGTTGTCTTGTATTTTACACTTTTATTTCTGGTTTTATGTGCATTTTCTGCCTGTATATTGCATTGACCTCAGTAATTGCTGTTACCTTTGTTCTTGCCTGGAATTATTACGCATAATTCAATAATTTAATCGCGACTGTGTAACAAGTTGATGTGCGATGTTAGTCCACACAGTTTAGACCCGTTCATCGATATACGTTATACAAAATATTTTCTTTGTAAAAGCAAATCGGTTGTTTTATTCCGTTGTAATGGCATACTTTTAATGTCATACTAATCGTAAAATGTCTCGAATGCCAACATTAATAATAATTACAAATTTTGAAAGACTCAATGGTGTACGGATGAGTTGGTTTCACAAAATCTGATCACTATGCTACATGTTACCAAGTTCACATCCCTACTGCGTTTTTGCAATCTGTACTCATTTCTTAAATTCATGCATGTAACTAAAATTCTTTATTACATTGTATTATATTTTTTAATTGCTTGAATATTTTAATTTTATAATTTAAATGTATATTTGAATTTTTTATAACTCGGTATGTGCATTTTTTTTCAGTTTCAGGCAACGTTTTTCAAGATGTATCTTCATCGCAGTTCATTTACAGTAATAAAGAGAGAAAAAGACATATTTTTTGTCATTTAATACCAAATACATTATATTACTAAAAATCATCCTACATGTAAGTTTACCATACAAGAAGATCCACTTTATATATTGTACAGTTTATCTACACCGTGGAAAATTTACTTTTAGCAAGCAATGTTAAAGCAATTTTCTCGATTATTCTTATCTTCTTTTAAAAATATGTTCCGGGGTAAATATGATACAATTATACATTTCTAAGCTTGAAAATTTATCGACACACATCAAATGAAATTTGCAAAGTCCGAATCGTATGCTTGACATATTCTTTGTATAAATATATTTTTGGAAATTGTAATGAATTGTATTATTTTTAAAATATATAAAATTGAACAATTTTGTTGCATGTATTAGTTAACGTAGCCCACCTCACCCTCCTTTCATTTTGTGCTTTGAACCCGGAAGGTTCACACAGGAACATCCAAGATAAGTGATAATTACGGATCATCATCATTAGTGCAAAAACCAATAACAGTGTCGTTTAAAATTCATGAAAACGTTCATATATTAAATATAATAGGTTTTGAAAGATACAACCCAAGGCTTCTCATTTCATGATACACAATTGCTTTACACCTAGGCCTCACTTAATTACATTTTATTTACTGATTATTATCTTTTCATTAGTTACCAATATTATCGTGCGGCATTTTCACACGACCTATGTATTTCAGATAATACCACCAATATCTATAACGAGAAGGACGCTTTTCTACTGACGCCAATGACATGGATTATATTGGGATCCGCCAGCGGCATTGTACTAATCATCTTTCTCATAGGCCTTGCTAGAAAGCTTTGGTATGGACTATAACATCGTCCATTCCTCTCTCAGCAATGGTCAGGACCTTACTTAAATGTAGTTGTCCATTTGTTTGATTGAAAAATCAAGCCTGAAATATGTTACGACAGATATAAGATATATTAATTCCTCATATTGTCCTTATATAACAAAACTGGTCTGAAAAAAAGGAATGAGTGGTAAAACTTTCCACTACTAATGTAAAATAATTGAAAATAACCAATATATTATGCTCAAAAAGTTCTGGGTTGTTAAATGTTTCTGTATGTAGGTGACATACATATGCAACATTTGGGTTTTTTTTCGGGTAACAGAATGTAGTTTGTTCCTTCCATTTGTACGTATATTATGATGCTTAGTATACTAAGTATGCATCTCAAAACTTTGATTGTTTATTTTCCGACTTTTACTGAACAACGCCATACAAAATTATTCCACCTAAAACGCCCTATAAAATTTAAAATAATAGAAGGTCCAATCTATTAAAGTGTTGTGTGCTCTTTTCAGTCAAAATTCAGAAAAGAAAACATCATGGGAACCAACACTGTCGACCTATAACGGTAAGTATGATAATAATCTCAGGATAATTGAAACTAAAATCAAATCAAGATATTGAAATATATATTGAAATAAATTATGAAGCAAAATTTATTCAAAAACTTGTACGTGAAAAAAATAAATCACTCGCTGTGGCCTTCAACTCAACATTTAGGTATATCGACGACGTATGGAAATAATAATTGTTAATTGATAATATTCAATTAACAATTATTATTTCCATACTTACGTCGACTCGATATATCCCAATGAACTTGAAATAAAAGATACCACAGAGTCAGCGTCATCTGTTTCATATTTGGATATTTTACTGGAAATGGACATTGATGGTAACCTAACAACAAAACTTTATGATAAACGCGATGACTTCAATTTTTCTATAGTCAACTTTCATTACTTATGTAGAAATATACCTTCATCACCTGCATATGGTGTTTTTGTCTCTCAGTTAATTCGATACGCAAGGGCATGCTCTTCGTATGAACAGTTTCTAAGACGAGGCAAGCTACTGACAAACAAGTTGATAAAACAGGACTATCAACAGTCTCGTTTAAAGTAATCTTTTCGTAAGTTCTATGGGCGATACGACGACCTTGTCAGCAAGTACAATCTTCCACTGAGTCGCATGCTGACTAACGTTTTTCATACTAATTGTTAGACCATAATTAATTACCTAATTGTCTACGGACTTTTGCGGTTTTTATTTTCCTGATTACGACAAAGAGCACACGGCGGGTGTGACCGGTCAGCAGAGGATGCTCACTCCTCCTAGGCACCTGATCCTACCTCTGCTTTGAGTTTGTATTTCGTTTTATGGATTTTTGAGATGGTTGGCGGTTTGTTATTGTCATTTTTTCATTTATGTGTACTTCATTGGACATATCAATTAAGAGCATAAAGAGTAAAGAATAGTTCTACGCTCACCTGACCAGAAAAAAGTTTCCAAAAGTTGAGCATCACATGTACATGATTTTGAATACTTAAAATGATCATTTTTTATCATTTTTAATGAAAGTTCACTGTTTCCATGTTAAGTTATTATGCTAGAAAATTGAAAAATCGATAATAAGAATTCAAAAGAATTTCATGTTAAAAATCGAGAAAACCAAATATACTTGATATTTCTCACAAAATCCATATGTATTGATTGTTTCCTCTTTATGTTTTGTGTGTTGATTTTAGAGACATTACAGCTACATGTAGTTTCCCTCAACTTGGTTTCTTAATTTTTTTAAATAGTTCGATGAAAGAATAAAAGTTGTGCATGTACTGAAGTTTGCGTCTTTTTGCAACAAAAATAAGCATATTAATTAAAGATTTTCCGAAATTCAAACTTTATGTCATATCGACTCGAACTTAAATTATATTTACATCACGTGATTTTGAATGACAGCAGTTTGAGGTGTTTAAATAGACCAAAATAGATATAAACAGTTAGTGCGGATAATTCAAACACATTAGCTTGCCAACAAACAAAGCGTGATAACTCTAAATGTTTAAAAGAACTAGAACCTTGGCAACTTCGTAGCCTAGTACCCGAGGCCTTCGTGCTTCCACTCGGAAGGCCTCGGGTACTAGGCTAAGCAACGTCGGAACGTTGCATCTGAAGAAAAATGCTCGGCGGATCTAAATGTTGAAAATAATCTTATAATAAAATGATATTTTGAAAACACCTGTAGATTTTACGTTTTTTTTATTACAAGGGAAAAAGTTTGCATTTAGTTTTGTAATATATCAAGAACATAAATTTTCATTTTGAATATACTTTGAATTTTAATATTAATGTCAACCATCATTTCTAGATGAACCACATTTGAACCACCACTTCACACGTTCTGTTCCTGAGCAAAATCAAAGAATTTCAATTCAGAATAGCCAAACCTACATGGACATTAATGACACCAACTTGGTAAGGAATGTCAGTATTAAAAATGATTCGATTGATATGCAAACCAATCATGCAATGATACCAAAGGAGCACAATCTATCCGGTTCATACGTTGAAGAATCAGACTTCATCATTAATCATCATTCGCCAGTAAAGAGAAAATTCTCATCGTTTAAAGCAAATGTGAAAAATTATGACACGTCTGATATACATGCCGATATAGACGAAAAATACACCACGGCCTGCAAGCTCAATGGGATTACGTCTCCAAACAACGACCCTCCATATTTTACTGAAGAAGACAATGCCTACTTTGTTCTAGAATCACAGGACAGAGCGTGTGATGGCAATACTGAGAATACAATGTCAGTAGACAATCTGCCTCCACCTCGTTTCAGTGTTTTGGGCGAATGGTAAATTTTGAGAAATAATTCCGTATAAATAACAATGTCAAGAGCAAAGAAAAATGTTTTAACAATTCTTAAGATTTGCAAAGACTCAAAAAGAAAGTCATCTGACCTTTTTTTGTTTCATTGAAAACATTATGTAAAGAATAAGTACATATTTTTCTTAATTTGTATAAAGTGTAATTCGTTGCCAAATAAACGTTTTAGTAATATAATTTTATTTCAAAATAATGGGTTACTGAAAAGTTACATTATCAATCCATCATGTCCATGACGTCCAAAAAGTAGATTAAACAAAAAAATCTGTGTTTGATAAACTATAGTTAAATATCATTTTTTAACATAAATATATATACAATGTACTAAATGACATCCCGCACAAGCGCGGGAATTAACAATTTACATATTAATATGATACAATGCCTAATGTGCTGAACCAATGTCCGTAATTTTATTCAGATTTGTATATACTGTGTTCGAATTTTTCTTAATATATTCCTTAAAATTGAAATAAAAAAAACCCAAACTTAATGGTTGAATATTAAGAAGAACGAACAGAATTGAAAATTCTAAACTAAATGGACAATATATGCATATACATGTACGTGTCTTTAATTCTTTTGGCCATTATTCTTTTTGTTGCAACTGACTGGGAAAAACAACTCAACTTTTTTATTTTATTTTATACGAATGAGTGGGTATTTAGAACGTGTTATCTATAATTTTTCTCCTTAATTAGGTCAAGTTTTACTAAGATTTTATCACTGTCCCAAATATGAATTTCAGATAAATGACTATTTTAAAGAAAAACAATCATTTTGGAGGGGGTTACATGTACCCCTTCCTTAATTTCAATTCCTTGTTATTGCATACATCAATACATCACTTACATGTATTCATATACAGACGCAGGACCCAATCTGTTCATTGTTTACAAATTAATGTAAAGGGTGTACATGTACTATCAATCTGTCGTGGTATAAAAATGTATGAAATTAAAAAAACGGTACTGTATGCATATAAAGCATATTTCAAATCGACAGTATCTATCCGATGGTTAACCCGTCATACACTTTCCGCAATGACGTCAATACGTTAATCCGCGTTCTTCGACACCCCGTTCTAGAAAGTTTTTCAGTGACGTACCAGTCTCTCACCAGAGGTCGTGCTTCTTAAGAGTTCTATCCATCAAAAAATAAATCTTGCATTCAAGAAACGAATTACCCTTTATCATATATTCAACGTTTGTCAAATCTAAACTATAATGTATACTCTAAGTAAGTTCCTAGTACATATTTTCACTCTTTACGCAATCATTAAATTCATTGCAAGTTTATATTGTGATGCAAACTCGCAATGACATTGGATCCGCCAAAGCGTATTCACCATCTTAATCTCATTTTTGCTATTTTGGGCTGGTTTATAAAAATGAAATTTTTACAATAATTACTTATCAGGCAAAATTTAACTAAAGCTTACGGACATCATATTATACGTGTAGAAATACTGTAGTCAGTCCCAAGTTATTGCTTCCATCACTTTTTGATAATTTTTAATAAAAATGCACATACCTGTGAAAGAAATGCTGTTGAAATCAATTAAAGGGAAAATATCAAAGACATCTTCATTGACAAATTATCATTTTTCACTCATAAAAGTTTACAGGAACGAAAACAAATTTCTCACGGAGATTTATTATGGAAAATGTTTACATCTTTTCTGCATTCGGAAGTTTTTTCTCGGGACACCTCGCACAATTTTTCAACGTTATCATCCGGGCTTAATAATGACTGATGCAATGCTAAATCTCCCTAGACTTTCTATTTTGGGATGTGTATTGAACCTGAAGCGGTAGAAGGGGCGTTTCAAAACAGGAAATCTGGACATTTTTCATATTAGTGGATGAACATAGTTTGAGCACAAAGGTATTATTTTATGATTATCGAAATATCAAGCAAAAAGTGGTGGAAGCAAACATTCGGGACAAAGTATAAAACTAAAAGTGCAATCATTTACATGTACTTTGGTGCAGGCATTTTTTAGTTCATTGGCAAAATGCCTTAATTTATAAGTATGATTATAAATAAAGCTATTAAAATACTGTTACATGATTGTCCATTTTTTTCTTCAAAATATCAATTTGAATCAATTGATGTATCATGCATCAAATAATGATCTGTTGAATTTCAACAAGTAATTTTGAATAAAATTAATATTTGCTTAGCAGCAGTAATACATGCAGTAATCAGTGTAAGGACCATACCCGTAAGGAGCTTAACCTGCAGGAAAACGTATTTTTTGAAATTTGTATTACTCACAAGCGGTTTTTGACCGTGGGCAAATCTAATAAACATTTTTCAATTGTTTTAATATTTTTATACCACAATGAAGAAAGCTTTGTTTTTTTTTATATTTTGAATGTTAAAAATAGCCCTAAAGGTTGCGAATATAACGATGCTTTTTCTTATTGAAAGTCATGAATACGCGTTAACTTTATTTGACTGACGGTATTTTCTTTTTGAAAGTGATTATGTAGTTTTACTCCAAATGAATGACACACGACGTATCGTTACTCCTTAGATTAATTTTAGAATTCCCCATCGCTTGAAAACTTGATACATGAAATGTCACTTTAAGTACAGCCACTTGGAAATAAAACTACATCGCTCACAGGAAGACAATAAAACACTACTGACTCACTGAACGGTATAGCTTTGTCATGTGGTGTCAAATCATTCATGAATACGATTGAAGTTCTGGTGTTATTATTGACTGTCAAACAGACACATCTCGTTCATATAGGTTTGGTATTTTGTATATAAGTATTACGACACTAACCTTTACTTAGATTCTTGCACGTTATGGGAGGTAGGGGGTCAATCAGAATATTGAATAATATACTCGATAACTCTAACATTCAATGTATAGCGCATAACCACTTAAAACTAAGTGATCGGTTGTTGCAACTATTACAATACAGTAACTGTACTCTTTGCTGCTGATACAGGCATACATGAAAAGAAAATGTCAACACGCTCACAACACCGAATAAATGTCTAATTGATTGTAGGACAGACACTGAAAAATAGTATGTTATTTGTAAATAGTATAGAGATGTTTTTGTAGGAACACAGCAATTTGAACAATTAACATTCAAGGTTTACAAAAATGACCCTCATTAACAAATTTGTTCATGCTATTTCCGCCGTAGATCGTCATCATTTGGAACTCTTTGGAGCAAGTTTCCATAATTTGTTTTGTTATTGACAGTATACGAAGTTTGAACATTAACAAAACGGACAATGAAGAACGCTTGGTGGTCAACATGTAGCCTATCGGACTAATCTTAATTTCCTCTAAAAAAAATTGATTTGTGTGACTATGCACTATTATTTAGTAAAGAAAAATTCCATATATTTAAGTTTTAAATTTATTTATATCTTTTAAATCAGAGATCTTCTTCCAAAGGACACAGTCTTAATATAGCAACGACTGTTCAGCCCTATCTTGCTATAAAACATCACTTCTGTTGGCTGAAGATGGATCGGTTCAAAACTTGCAGCTTGTCAGTGAAAATTGATCCAATTTACACAATAAATTTATTTACATAGGCATGACATGCAGATATTCAGTGAAAGGAATTATCGGGCTACGAGATGAGGTCACCGTTTTTACCGATGGATGTAGTTTGATAGCACATTTCAACAAATATTCATCGGCAGTACCTCTCGGCTGGCAGACAAAGTTAGCAACCTTGTTGTATTATATATAGACTGGATATAATTTTATTTCAAAATTTTTTTTTTTTAGGTAATTTTGTGCAATGATTGTATGCATTAGATTATAAATATGTCATATAAAGATTATTAAAAAAAAAAAAACGAGTAAAGTCCTGGGGGTCTAGATAGTTGGGGGAGATGGGGGGATGGATGGGGGGGGGGGAGGGGTCGGTCCTGTCCTCAAGCACCTGTGGGTTTACTCATATTGTATAGTACATGTAAACGAGACAAATGTTTCAATACGAGCATAAGGCGTTGACCTTATAAAACCTTCTGTGTTATATTTTCAGTTGTAACATACATGGTCTATTTGGATTTTCTGGAAAAGATTTTCCATAAGTTAACACTCATTACGCTTTTAGCTCAAATATCACCTTAAGTTTGCTTTTGTCCGTTAATCTGTCGATTCGTGTCGTCAGGTCGTCTGTATTTTTCTTCTTGTTTTTTTTTTTACTTCTTATTGTGCATATTCATTCATGTATAAGATTTAACCCGTGCCTCGACATGTGTTTATAGCTCAAAAACTACAATACCCAATTTTTGATATTATAATGACATTGTAATTGTATAATTATATATTAAATATTTTCATAAATCTTTTAAAAGAAGCGCAATACAGATTTCTAATATATTATTCTGCAATCATTCTGATGTGGAAACGTTAACCGACAAATCAGCAATTCAGCAATGGGTCCCAGAAATGTGCAACGTTTTGCAATAAAATATACAATGAAAATTCCTCGTGATTTACCATACAAATACCCGAACATTGTAGATTTAAGTTCAAAATTATAAATCATGGACAATTTATTTGGCCTCAGGAAGGTTGGAATGTTAAGATTAAGAAAATATAGGGAAACATGACTGTAAGTCTTTTTCGCAAGTTGAACAATTTCAAAGAGATATTACTATTCAAGTATCAATTGTTTCATGACCCCCTCTTTCCCTCTCCCTGAGCTCAAAGTTTTATTTAAAAAATTAAGGGGGAAAGCTAGGATGTTCGTGGAGTAGAAGTTATATAAAGAATCACATTTGATCATCGCTTAATGATTTGCGCCAGTCAGCAGCCACCAAAGATCCTTTCTTCCATTCAGAGGCCAATTTTAATTGGTTCCTTGAATGGGAGTTTTTAACTCTTTGGAAAAAGTGGTCTATCAGTTTCAATTATCTATCTTTGACTGTTGTAGAAAGCGGTATGGTATTAGTTGTGGATCTAAGATCTTGCCTGGCAACTTTTATTTAATTTAAGTATTCTAAAAAGAAATTTTAAATAGTTGGTACTGAAACTTTCATCTTTATTTACACGATCCTCAGATACTCTAATCAATACATTTTTACCAATGTTACGCTTTCTAAACAATATATAGAGGTTTATTTTACATTTGATTCAGACGCCTAATGAAAACGTTTTAAAGATTTCAAATATGTTTCGAATTTGATACGTGTCATAAACATTTCACCATACAATGCAGCTGTGAATCGACAAGGGTTTTCCACTAACACTCAGAGTGCTGAAAAATGAAGCCGAGAACACACAGTTTTAATACTTTCTTAATATTTCAATTTTTATGTTGTGCATTAACAGCTGGGATGTTTTGTTCAAGAGAAGGGTAAGTCCTTAAATTTTATTACAGGCTAATATCAAATAAATTAATCTTCAGAAATAATACCATCTCGATGTTGTTTAAAAAGTTTCAATGTTTGGCAGATGTGGATGTTGCCTTCTTGTATTAAACAGTATTAAGACAAAGATATACTAGTATTTTCTTAAGTTTTATAAAATTAATATCATACTTATCATATAAAACTTTATTTTAACGGGTATTGGTAACTTCAGTTTTCTGCTGTTATATGTACACATTCAATTGGTAATCATTTTATTGAAATGTTCTGTCAATACATCAGTTATAATTCAAATCGCTTTAAAACAGAACTGGAAAGGATTTATTACAGTCTCTGTTTTTCATTTTTCATTATGTTATCATAATATGGTAGGGGATATTGTGTAATTGTATATATGTTCACCCAATATTATTTTTCTTTTTTCAAACTTGGAACAGAAAAAAGAACCTAGCATTAAATCTAAATTAAATCTAAAGAAACAGATGCACAGTGAAACTAAAAGTTTATCAATGCTCTTCCTAAATAGTAAAAAAATGATTTTGTTCAGTTATTAAAAATAAAAAGGAATTTATAAGAAAGGTTTCTTATAAATGGTATCCCATATAAGATAGAGTGTTGACAAAACTTAGTTATTTGGCTGTGACTCATCAAAAGCGGAAACCCCTTCGTATCTGATTAAAAGAGAATATAGGAGGTACTTAAATTAATCCATAAAACGTTAAAAATATAAAACTTTAAACTGTATGACACAATATACACATTTTCGGTAAAATGAAACAACACAAAGAAAGAAAAAATGCCACCAGTAAACAGATAAAAGCAATCGCATGGTAATAGCTAATGAGCCGGACCTGTCGAAACAGTAAACCAGAGTGGGGTTGAGGGAGGGTTGGGCTGAGTTGCCAGTTTATTTCTTTTTTGTCAACGTTTTCTTTTTTTTCAAATTATATATAGAACTAGAGCAAAGCTCGTTGCAAAGCAACGAGTGGGTCTTCCGTTAATGTCGAAAGAAAAGCTAGATGTTCCTGTAAGAAGCAGAGCTCTAAAACCAATACCAGGAGTTTTAAAACAAAAAGATATAAAAAATCGAATAATTCTTGGTACGACTTAACAAAATCCGAATGACTTTAAGTACGAATTAACAAAAACCTTACCGATTTCAAGAACGACTTGACAAAAAAATCCGAATGTGTTTAAGAATGACTTAACAAATATCGAATCATTCTAGGTACGAGTTAATTTAACTTTGAACATAACACTATTTTCTTAACCAAGAATGTGGAATCAAAATTTCCGGAAAAATCAATTTTTAAACCCCTTTATCTCTGTAATGCATCGTACGGTTTTAAAACGGATTTCAGATTTAAATTAAGCTGAATAATTTGAGGGGCCAGCCCTTTTTTCTTGATATCAAATAAAAGGTCTCGTAAATATAAACACATTTTGTTCAACAAGTGTTCACGAATTGTTGACCGTTTTAAAGATATCTGAACTAATGTGTTTTAGGGGCCGACCCTTAAACTCCTTACTGGGACCACCAACAAATTTTTTTTTGGTAGCATATTGTTGAGAAAATTATTCTAAGCATTTTTTGTTCTACAATGCTTTTCAAAATATTTCTCCTTTTCTAGATATTAATGATCAAAGTTTTGGACTCCTGGCCCCTTGAAACCCCTAATTACGTAACATATGACTTAGGTATGATACTGTATAGATAAACAGCTGTACAATAAACATTTTTGCTTCTATAATTAATAACAAATAATTGTTCAGTAAAGAGTTATTGCAAAAAGACTTTAGAGCCCTTTTGGCCCCTAATTTGAGGGGCCAGCCCCTTTTTCTTGACTTGATATCAAATGAAAGCCCGTGGAAATTAAAACAACTTTTGCATTACATGTTTTAACAAAATATTTACAGGTTTAAAAATATTTTAGAAAATGTGCAAAATTTTCGTGAAAAAAATTGGTGCCAATTTTCGACCTCAGGCGAGCTTCGACGCCTTGCGTATTATCCATATTTTAAAACAATGCGGTACATCTACAGACTTTCATCTACAATCCCTTAAAATTTCAACTTTCTATCGTGAATAGTTTCAGAGGAGTTGCGTGGACAAAATGACCCTTAAAATTTCATTAAATCGTCAATATCTTAAACCGGAAGTGACGTCATCAAAAAATTTAACTGAAAACATTTATCCCCTCCAATGTTCTATAAGTCCTGAAAATTTGGTGCAAATCGAGTGAATAGTTTTCGAGAAATAAAGCTTTAAAGAAGGCAGAAAAAGAATATTAAGAATAACTAGACACGATCTCGTTGCGAGCAACGAGGAGGTCTTCCGTCCGATTTTTTAGTTGAGATACATGAATGATCTAGCGTTTGCTATTTATAAGGTAAACATGATAAAGAAATAGAAAAAAGTGATATTTCATTGAAAATGCCAGAAGCTTTTTTCTTTCAGATTCATGTTTAAGAACTTTCGTTGGAAACATTTAGATATCTCTTGGCCCCTAATTTAAAGGATCATCCCTTTTTTTCTTGATATTAAAAGAAATTAAGGTATTTCAATATCAATAACATTTTGTTTAACAAGAGATTAGAAATTCGTTACCGTTTTATTTTACCGAGATATTTTGGGGTTTTTTAGGGGCCGACCCCTATCTCCTTATAGGGGCTTTTTAACGAAATTTTGTTGGTGAAATATTGTTGAGTACATCATTCCTAGTATCGTCTCTTCTATAATGCTTCTCAAAATATTTGTCCTTTTAAAGATATAAAGATCTAAGAATTGTACTTCTTGCCCTTTAAAATCCTTTGGCCCCTAATTTGAGGGGCCTGCCCCTTTTTCTTGATATAAAATGAAAGTTATTTTTAATCTAAACACATTTTGTTCATTAAGTGTTTAGAAATTCGTTAAATTTCTTGAGATATTTGAAAAAGATTATTTTAGGGGCCGACCCCTTATCTCCTTATAGGGGCCATTTAACGAAACTTTGGTTAATACATATCATTACGAACATTATTCTGAGCATCTTTTCTTATATAATGCTTTTCAAATTATTTCTCCTTTTTAAGATATAAATGATCAAAATATTGGACTTCAAGCCCCTTAAAACCCCTAATTATTTATCATATCAACAATTTTTAACCATGTATAGATAAATAACAAAAAGATAAACAATTTTGCTTCTATAACACATTACAAAATATTTCTTATTAAAGAGATACAGATAATTGACTTTAGACCCTTCTGGGCCCCTAATTTGAGGGACCAGCCCCTTTTTCTTGGTGTCAGTTGAAAGGTATTTTTAATCTAAAGACATGTTGTTCATTAAGTGTTAAGAAATTCGTTACCGTTCTTGAGATATTTGAAAAAGATTGTTTTAGGGGCCGACCCCTTTTCTCCTTATAGGGGCCATTTTACAAATTTCTGTTTGTTACATATCATTACAAACATTATTCTGAGCATCTTTTCTTCTATGATGCTTTTCAAAATATTTCTCCTTTTTAAGATATAAATGAACACAATATTGGACTTCTAGCCCCTTAAAACCCCTAATTATGTAACATATCAGCAATTTTTAATCATGTATAGATAACTAACGAGAAGATAAACAATTTTGCTTCTATAAAACATTACAAAATATTTCTTATTAAAGAGATACAGATAATTGACTTTAGACCCTTCTGGGCCCCTAATTTGAGGGGCCAGTCCCTTTTTCTTGGTGTCAGTTAAAAGGTATTTTTAATCTAAACACATTTTGTTCATTAAGTGATAAGAAATTCGTTACCGTTCTTGAGATATTTGAAAAAGATATTTTTAGGGGCCGACCCCTTATCTCCTTATAGGGGCCATTTTACGAATTTTTGGTTGTTACATATCATTACAAACATTATTCTGAGCATCTTTTCTTCTATGATGCTTTTGAAAATATTTCTCCTTTTTAAGATATAAATGATCTAAATATTGGACTTCTAGCCCCTTAAAACCCCTAATTATGTAACATATCAGCAATTTTTAATCATGTATATATAACTAACGAGAAGATAAACAATTTTGCTTCTATAAAACATTACAAAATATTTCTTATAAAAGAGATACAGATTATTGGCTTTAGACCCTTCTGGGCCCCTAATATGAGGGGCCAGCCCCTTTTTCTTGGTGTCAGATGAAAGCTCTTGTATATATAAACTTTTATTGTTCTATATATGATAACAAAATATTTATTACAAAAAAGATATTCGTGATCAAGTCTCAAATTTCCCCAAAATTGTCAAAAAAAGTTAACATCAACATTTTCAGGTCCAGGCGAGCTTCAAGCACAATGCCTTCTGGTGAAATCTAAAACAAGCATGCAAATCTACCATAACCACTCTATCTTGCATAAAAATTTCAAGTCTCTAACTATAACGGTTTTTGAGAACACGCGTGGACAAAATCATGATCCAAAAAACACGAAAAAGGGAGATAATTCAAAAGCGGAAGTGAATTTTCAGACAGAAAGTGGGATGCAAAGAGACATTCACCTAAGACATCATCCCTGTAAAAATCATTAAAATCGATAAAGAAATGGCCGAGAAATTAAGGGTGTCTACCAAGAAGAATAATAATAACTAGATCGTTCTCGTTGCGAGCAACGAGTGGGTCTTCCGTCCGATTTTTCATTAAATCAGATAAAACTCATCGTTTTAAAGATAAAATTGTGAGTCTACGCAAAAAAACCGAAAAAAAAATTTTGCGGCACTCGGGGCTTGAACCCGGGTCGCCTGGGCAATGTCCACGACCATAACGACTGAGCTACTCGGACTCTCGCTTCAGGACTTTGAGCCTTAATATCTCGAGAATGCGTTGATCGATTTTAAAACGAATTACATATTCTGAATCAGAAAAAGGGTCACTATAGAGTGTAAAAAATTTAAAGAAAAATAATAAAAAATAAAAAAATTCAAAAATTAAATTTTTTAAATTTCCTTCCGGTGACGACCGGAAGTGACGGCGGACATTCTCTTGACCGAGGTGCACCAGAAAAAAGGTAGATCTATCATCTCTGAAAATGTCAGCCCTTTATCTTTACTCGTTTTTGAGAAACCTGACAGACAAAATTGACTTTTAAAAATCGTAAACGGACGATAACTTCCGACCGGAAGTGAATTTTCAAAAAGTGATTTGAAAACATCAAATTCAAATAAAAACGCGTTTATCTTGAAAATTTGAACGAAATCGATCTAGCCATCTCCGAGAAATCGTCTGCACAAAATCGGTAAGAAAAAAAAAGAATAATAATAATAACAATAAGAAACCTAAAAAAGAAACAATAGAATAATAGTAGGGTCTTCCGCTGAAGACGGAAGACCCTAATAACAATAAGAAAAGTGAAAAAGAAACAATAGAATAATAGAAGGGTCTTCCGCTGAAGACGGAAGACCCTAATAAATAAGGTATGTTTTTGTCTTAATCTAAATGGAATAGTGTTTTTCAACGTGTACTTCATTCCAACAACCCCTTATGTGAATAATATTGTTGTTAGAAAATCAAAAAAAAAAAAAAAATATGGAGAGAAAGAAAAGGAGAGAAAGAACAAATCTTGTGGCTCCGGCGAGATTAGAACACCCAACGTATGCAGGTGTCATAACAGAATTTCAGCGAAGGTTCACGTCAAAACATGGCTGACGCAAAATAATTCCCGAATTTCTCTTTGAATTTGGGGCGTTTCCGCCCGGGACAGGAGCTGATTTTTTGTATGAGATGAAAAACAACGTGTAAGATGTCTGAGTATTCAGGTTTTGTAACAATGCGAGGTCATTTGAAATATCGATGCGTGTTTGTTTGTAGAGGGGGGTGAAAAGGCCAGAGCTTGATTTTCGTCGTAAATAAATCGAAAGTAGAATTTTGAGGTGTGGATCTCGGATTCGTTTAACGACAAATAGGGGAATCCTAAAACAATGACTGATGCATTTTACACATGTATTTCAGCGTTGAGAATTTTTTTTCGTGTCGTTTACTATTATGTTTGACTGTTTTATTACGCCAGGATTGATAAAATCTTGATAAATGTAGAAATAACGAAATCAGTAACATGTAAATTTATTCGGTAAAAAATCGATAACAGTAATTTTCACAGTTCTAACATTCATAAGTAGTTCACACGCTATCGTAGATGCAGACTAAACTGAAAACAAGAAATATACATGCACCAGAAATATTACACGGCTGCTTACATCCCGTGTACTGTGTCAATTTTAATTCCCCGTACAGGCAATGCCTGCCGTTTGATCTCAGGAATTTCTTCTAAATTGTTCAATCCGCTGCATATTTGGCAGACAATTAGACTGGGGTCCGAGGTACATTTACACGAGATTTCATTAGGATTGAGTGAAGGGCTCGGGAGTTAGAATTTTTTTCTACAGTACATGTGAAGCACGCTAATCGAAACTCAAATGCCCAAAAATTCATAACTCTGTTAAAATAAAACGAACTTCTCTGGCCATTAGTACAGTAATCTAGATTGGTACTAGGCTGAAAGTAAAGGTCCAATATCAAAGATCAAGTAAAATCGGGCCAGAAAAACTACATGATTTTGTGAATCGGAAGGTGGGGGGGGGGGGGGGCGGTGCGTGTACTGTGTAAATTTTAACTCCACGTACAGGCAATACTCGCCGTTTGATCTCAGGAATTTCTTCTAAATTGCTTAATCCGGAACATATTTGGCAGACAATAAGAATAGGGTCCGAGGTACATTTACACGAATTTTCATAAGGATTGAGTGAAGGGCTCGGAAGTTAGAATTTTTTTCTACAGTACATGTCAAGCACGCCAATTGAAACGCAAATGCCGAAAAATTCATAACTCTGTTAAAAATGAACGAATTGGTCTGGTCATTAGTACAGTAATCTAGAATGGTACTAGGTTGAAAGTAAAGGTCAAAGATCAAGAAAAAGCAGACCAGAAAAACTAAGTGATTTTATGAATTGGGGGGGGGGGGGAGTCATTGACTTCTATATTAAACGTAGAATATTCAATTCTAAATATTACATATTACACAATTACTAAATGAAATACACATGTTAGAACAATGTATAAGCGTTGTATTAAAGATGCAAATATTTATTTTTCTCAACATTTTAACTTTATTTCAGTATGAATACATAGCTAAGGATCTCAATACACAAATACGGGGCAAAACGCTATTATTGTAACTTATTTTACAAAATTAAAACGGAGAAGAACAGAATCCATCATTTTAAAGATAAAATCGTAGGTCTTATCTAAAAATGAGTTAAAAAAATTTGCGGCACTCGGGGCTTGAACCCGGGTCGCCTGGGCACTGTCCACGACCATAACGACTGAGCTACTCGGACTCTCGCTTCAGGACTTTGACGCTTAATATCTCGAGACTGCGTTGATCGATTTTAAAACAAATTACATATTCTGAATCAGTATAAAGGTCACTATAGAGTGTAAAAATTTCAAATAAAAATCTTAAAAAATAAAAAAGTTGAAAAATTCAATTTTTCAAATTTCTTTCCGGCGACGACCGCAAGAAACGGCGGACATTCTCTTGACCGAGGTGCACCAGAAAAACGGTAGATCTATCATATCTGAAAATTTCAGCCCTATATCTTAGCTCGTTTTTGAGAAACCTGACAGACAAAATTGACTTTTTAAAATCGTAAACGGACGATAACTTCCGACCGGAAGTGTATTTTCAAAAATGGATAAAAAACAATCAACTTCAGATAAAATTGCGTTAATCTTAAAAATTTGAAGGAAATCGACCGAGCCATCTCCGAGAAATCGTCTGCACAAAATCGGTAAGAAAAAAAAAGAATAATAATAATAATAATAATAATAACAATAAGAAAAGTGAAAAAGAAACAATAGAATAATAGAAGGGTCTTCCGCTGAAGACGGAAGACCCTAATAATATAGAAGAATGAGAAACAGTAGAAAAACAGTAAGGTCTTCCGTTGGAAACGGAAGACCTTAATAATAATAATAGAAAGAAACAGTAGAAAAACAAGAGGGTCTTCCGTCGGAAACGGAAGACCCTAAAAACAATTTTGCAACGAATTGCCAATCTACCCATTGCATGTAAAGAAGAATAGAAAGTTCGTATATATAGATTTTATTTAGATGTTAAGATATACAAGCCAGCATTGTGCCACCGCAGATCGAAAAGTCATATTAGGAATTCGAGGTTTTGTCAAGTTAATGTGTCTTCCGTTTTATTTTTGTTTGTTTGTTTTGTGTTTTCGTTTTGCTTGAGAAGATTTTGGTTGGATTTGCTTTATCTCCTACTTTTTAACACAGATGCTTTTAACAGACACTATTTGTGAAAAAAAGATGTGTTATTTTCTCTATTTAAGAACTGTTAATCTATTCATAATTTATTACAGTCGCTGAATATTTCTGGCGGCTGTCAACCCTTTTACATTTTTATCTTTTCGTCCAGTTAATCTTGGTATTTCTCTCTTTAATGCAAATGTTTAATTAATGGTAATTTTTGTTTATATTTGTGTGTATGTAGCATCACTTTGGATAAATAATTAACAAAATCTAAGTCATCTATCGCAATACTAAAACTAATGATTCAAGTACTTAAATTTGAGTCGCAATTTTCTAAAACTAATACAGAAATATAAAACTTGTTAGGAAGTCATAAACCTTTAGCAACAATCATAAGTTTTATAGAGGTTCTTCCGGCAAAAATATCTGCAATTTTCCTTGTATAGTGAACATGATGTAGGACTGCTTATATCTGACTGGACAACGTGTCTGTATTTCACCAAATCAGCAAAGTTATTAGTCATATAAAAGTGTTGCAAATATTTCCCCCTTATTTAGCAAGGCAACTAGTCAATGGAAGTTGTGATAACGATGTTGTTTAAATTTTCCTCTGCACGTTCCAAAATATACCCCTCACTTGAAAAAAACCGACAAATTTAATTTTAAAGCGACGGTTTTAAATTATCTTAGATAATGTTTATATCTTCCACAGGGAACCATTGGTATGCTGTGTAAACAATTATGAAGTCAACGGAACATGTTTAGGTATTGACGAAATTAATTAAATCACAATTTTGTTTTACAACCGATTCTATGTATGTTGACCTAGTATATAGTGACAATATATCATTGCAGTTTTATGATTTGCATTATTGTAATTATGCCAATTCTTTTCGATAGAATGTCAAAATGGGTGGTTTGGGATCAACTGTTCAGAACGGTGCCCTACGGACTATTATGGCAGATTTTGTGGCAATGCTTGTAACTGCAGTTCTGAATATCAGTGTCACCACGTAAATGGATGCATACTTTTATCTACTGGTATGGTACAAAAATAAAAGGGAAAATTATGGTAACATACACCGTGGTAAATAAGTTAACTGAGGTGTTTTTGAGAAGACCAACATAACATTATCTTTGTTAAGGGGGAATGTAAGCAGATAAAACTTCTGTTTAGGACTCATAAATTCATTTGTTTTAAGTGTGCCATGATAGTGTGCAAGTTTCTGTCATATTCATGTTGTAAAATGGTAGGTGTAACTAAAAATTTACAACATGACAACTCTCCACCAGTAACTTAAAGTTTGTAAGACTGTAGCTGAGGCCTAATTTCGCTAAGTGGTGAATTAGCGAATGGTGCAAAAAAAGGATGTCTTGGTGCATTGAATAATAAAAAGGACGCATCGCCAAGTCGGAATTAGAAATTGTCAATTGTCAAGAACACGCCCTTGCGTATCGAGTTAACTAAAAGACAAATTTTCCATATGCAGGTGATGAAGGTATATTGCTACATTAATACGGAAAGTTGACTATAGAAAAATTGAACTCATCCCGTGTATCAAAAAGTTTTGTTGTTAGGTTACTATTTATGTCCCTTTCCAGTAAAATATCCAAATAAAAGGCAGATGACGCTGACTCCGTTGTATCTTTTATTTCAAGTTCACTGGGATATATCGAGTCGACATAAGTATGGAAGTAACAATTGTTAATTGGTAATACGTCATCGATATACCTGAATGACGAGACGAAGGCCACAGCGAGTGTTTTATATATTTCACGTTTAATTTTTTTAATAAATTCTGCTTCATATGAATACAAAAATAGGTTTGCTAACAATGGGGCGCCATTAGTGCCCATTGGAATTCCAATAGGTTGTTGGAAGACTTGATTTCCAAAAACTACATAGATGTTGTCTATCAGAAATTCAAGCATTTTTTAATATCCACTTCTGAGTACTTGTGTGCACAATCTAAATGGTTTTTAACAAAATAGTTTTGTATATGACCAGTTACAAGGTACGTAAATCTACATGATCCATTTTTATTGAAAAAAGCAGTTATCAATGATGTCAAAAAGACTGGACTTTAATGTATCACGGGGGATGGTTTTATAAAGTATAGAAAAGTCAGAGTAAGTTTTGGTGCCATTGATTTTGGTAAAATTTTAGGATTTAAAATTTCCTAAAAGTTCTTTTGAATTCTTAAGTATCCACATCTGATTTACTACGCTTCTTGAATATAATGTTGCACAATACTCTACTCTTGAAGATTCTATTTCACTGCCGTTAATGTTTCGGTAAGAAGTAAAGAATGAGGCTTCGTAGAACATTTGCTGGAACCCACTTTATATCTTTGTTTGTAAAGATGAAGTTTAGGTATCCGATACGGGTTAGGTTATTCTAATTGATTTTCGTGGTTGTGAATATTGAAAATATTCAAAACGGACATGTAATTTTGAAGAATTTTTATCCTTGAAACTAAACTAACCAATCTGGAAAGTAAACAATATAACTGTACAAATATTCGGTATTGAAAAGTTAGACTAAAATTAGATTACGCGCGAATTTCGAATGCCAAAATGGGAGTTTCATTTCATATTAATTAAAATCAAAAGAAAAGACACACAAAACTTAAAATAAACTGCAACGCTAGTCACTACCAATGACAGTAGATACTAAAAATACCGTTTATTAAAAACGAATAACAATTAATAACAATTAATCAAGCTTTGTAAATCAAGGCCATAATTGAAATATATGAAAAAAGATTTATAACAAAAGAAAAAATATAAGATGTTGTTTTAAATAAAAACATCAATCCTAGTTCTAATAAAGTAGAAACACATAATTCAGAAACGATCAAAATAAAACTGAAACATTACTGAATTATATTAAAAAAACACAAGTAGAAATTAGAAGTTATCGACACTTGTATTTGGGAAATCCGCAATGGGTTTGTGTTGCTCTGCTTTGAATTTGTATTTCATTTTTGGGGTTTTTGAGATGGTTGACGGTTTGTTATTGTCCTTTTTTCAATGAAAGATGCGGTCCAAAGCGCTTATTTTTATTTCGACTGCTTGATTAAACGACCAATCAAATAAAAGAATTATTAACATGTGACCTTAGCTTATTGGATGTCTTTGTCCCAAAGAGTAAGTAAATATTACATTATCAGGGTCTCGAAAAGAAATACTAAATGTCTTTCGGCTAAATGGTCTATCAAGTAATCGCATTGTTAACCCCATGAATAAACATGTACGAAACACAATTTGTAGATCAACGGTTATAAACTGAACATGTGGTATAATAATTCATCAATTAATATCATCTTTTGTTTACTGGGCAAAAATTAGATCAACAATCTTTTACACAGTGCAAAAAAGGGGACATGCCAAACAAGTTGTTTTTCTATTAGACTACTTAATTTAACCATATTAACTATGCAAGCGATTTCTTACATGTAAGAGTGTACTAAAATAAACAAATAAACATAATTGTATACCCCGTTCAAGTTATGAAAAATAATTGAAGGTATGCTAATAATTATAATATCGCATTTCAAATAAAAGATTTATATGCATTAACTTCATAACTTGATTTGAAAAGGTATAGTGAAAATGGTATGTAAGAAATTTACAAGTTTTGAATTTACTGGATGGGTGTAAATGCAGTATCATGTTAGTATTAATACATGCTTCGCATAAGGTAATAAACATTAATAAGACAGTTGGCAAACCATTAGTACTTTTCCATCTAATATAACATTAAAATGATAAGTAGATCATAAATACTATTCCACCTGATTTAACAGATCTACTTCTATATGTTAGATACAGTAAAAGATATGACATCAATCAGTTATATATGACAAAAAAAAAATAATTTATCTCTAAAGTTGTAACATCATATAGTGGGGAATTAAGTACTTGTAACAGGTATTCAGCTCGTAAGATATTCAGAAATAAATTACGATATTTTCACAATAACATTATTTATACTCAACATAAATAAAAAAAATGACAAAAAGAAAAAGGCATTCTAATTACTAACTGAGTAAAAACTATTTTTCCTCGCAATTGAAAAGTTTCAATGTGAATAAAATTTACGCTTCCCTTGGTATATTTTTTATAAATATATTTAGTTCCGGACAAAAACAGAGAGATGAAAAATAATGATGAGCATGCTGTTTCTACGTGGGTGTGGATTTTGGTCATCATGATTACAATATTGATTTGTGGAATCGGGACTGTTATTGCAATACGGACAATTAGAAAAAGGTCTGCTTTACATGCATTTTCAGTTCAGATAGATACATATTAATATTTTAGATAATGATTATTTTAAGGTTGTAATATTTTTATGTAGGAGCGTCCCATTTGATGTTTCTACCCCTGTAACTGGACGGAAGGCAATAGAAGCATATTCCATTCAAAGATTAAGCAAATTAAGTGAACTTGAGGACATAAGTGATGATTTACAATACGCTGAAATAGTTAGAGATGGAACTAAATCGAAATACAATACCGGCCAAAGCTCTTCAAAACCTGAGAAGAACTACTACGACCAGAATTCCTATGAGCCCAAATCTAATGACAACATTTACAGTACACACGTATTACTAGATGCATACTATGATAAACTACAGTTTCATCCCCAAAATGATGTGGTTCTTGATAACGAATTAGACTTGTATGATGTCACCGTCCAAAAATCATAGTAGATGTTTTGCAACATTATCTTTTTATATACATGTCTAATCAAATACTTGGAGGGTACTAGTATTACATCGCATTTATGTGCAAATATTTTATTTATTTGATCTCCGGAGCAGTAACGGGTATATTGGAGAAAAGTTCAAAGACAACGAACAACTATGGGCGAATAAAATCAATTTAACGTAAAAAATAAAACCTAACAAATGCATTACGGTTCATAATAATGTTTTAAATACACGAAATGATATTCTATGAAACGAGAATTCATTAAAATACCTCACGCATTTCAATGCTCGAATTGAAATTCCATTGAAGTTCTCTTAAAGAAAATGAAACTAAGTTCATCTGATTAATGTTAATTAGAAATAATTTGGTTCAAGTGCATGAAGTCAATGCACTTGTTGTTTAATAAGTAATGCTGATTGTATTTGCACAGTTTGATACGAATCAAGTATGTATATTTTAGAAATTGTTCAGATTTTAATTTGCATTGTAAATAAAGTCATGTTTCGATTCAAAACTTTAAATGTCAATAAAGACATATTTTGAAATATTATTTGTGTGCGTATTCTCTCTAGCTATAGTTTTGTTTAACATATGCAGCCGCATGCAAATAAAGTTACGTAAGTGAACTAAACGTTAATTGTTTCCGCATTTACAAGTTTTATTAAATCATGAATTATAGAGAGCGTGAGAAAGGTGCCAGAACGGCAAAAGCATTACTATCATATAATATATGATAGTTTTACATGTGCTATATTAAAGTTTTCATCACAACTTTCGGAAATTAACATCCACATTGTTTATGTTGCAGATGGTTTTTATCTGTTTTCAAAGGATATAAAAAAGCTTTCTGAACTTTTAAAGGTATTAAATATCAACAATGAATTACGATTAGAATTGTATTGCTGATATACATATATAACTATACTGATAGAAAGTTTTAAGCTTTGTAGACAAATTAAACTTAATAGATTACAGCGTTCTTTAATTTTAGATTCGTTGGTTTAATCATATTTTATAGCAGTCAAAAATATGAATCTCCAAAACAAATGTCACAGACTAAACGCTGAATTGTTTTAACAACTTTCTTCTATGGTGCTACATTAAATGCCGTAAATGAGACAAGTGCTGGAATTTGTAATGACAAGTAAGACTTCTGTTATCATTAGATTTATCAAACTAAGTCTATGATACATATTCAATTCATGTTCTATTTGCATTTTGAAGATACATGTACAATATTATAAACTGCTGTCGAAACTACCATGAAGTCGCCAATATCTGAGTAGATATGTTGATAATAGGAAAGAAGCATACACATTTTTTTAACATGAAGGTGTCTTGCCTATGCGACGACATACATGCACAAACAGGCATATATACTTCTCTGATGTTTTTTTTTACTGAATAATACATGTAGGTTAAAAACCAAATATGTTAATTATTTCACCACCCATAATTCTTAATTATGTATTTTTTTTGGAGTGCACGTGGATGAAGATTGCATTGGTTTAAATTATTTAGTTACAGTATTGTATCGTTTTGTGTAATGCTTTATAAAAAAATATTTTAAGATAATATGTGCTAACATGTAATGTTTCGTCTCTTTCATTTCATAAAAGCTTGTCCAGCAGAAAGATGGAGAGATAACTGTTCGATCATTTGTCCCATTAATTATTATGGAATATTTTGCATGGAAACGTATGACTGTCATCCTGAAGAAAAGTGTGATTTTAAACTTGGATGTATGCACGTTAAATATGTCTTTTTACTTGCTTTTGTTTCTGTATTTTTTAACCATTAAGTTTTCTGTAAAATTATGTGTCTCATAAATCAGCATAGGACAAATCATGAACACCTTAATAAAACACAAATAGGAAATGCGGTCAAATTTATGAATAAGAGCATTTGTGAGTCTTAATGCGAAAAATAGTTTTACTGATACTAAATTGTAGCAAATTTTAGTTAATTGTCTTTGAATAAATTTTTTTTTTATACTTTTTAATAAGCAGAAAAAGCAGAGACATAAATAACAGAGATTGGTAACTTTGCCATTAGCGTGTTTTGTTGTTGAAAAATGATACGGGACCAACCTTACTTTGAGAACTACATATTAGTAAATTGATATAATGATCTAAAACCAAAAATATATTGTTTTTATGAAATATGTGCATAGGATTTAGACGTTTTTGAAACAAAAAATAAGATAAGTGTATAGAAATTATATAGGCCAGCTATAAAACATCGGTGAAATCTCTGACGACGGGTAGCCAACTGCCACCTAAAACTCCTCTTTTAATATTGTTTATAAGACATAAACTCATGGAAATATGATATTTTGAATGTTTTGATAATAGGATTTAGCTGTTAGCTGTATATATTTCGATATATTCGTTTATTAGAAAGATAAACTGATTTAAACTGGGATGTACTTTACAATAGGGACCGCGAGATTTCGCGATATTTCGATCAGTTGCAAATCTCTGTTATTTATGTCTCTGGAAAAAGGCAAAAAATATGTTCAGTTGAATTTGATATTTATAAAAATTATCTAACAAAATCTACTATTCTTCTAGATTTTATTTCGATAAAAAAAATACGGAAAAACGACCTTCACAGACATACACATATCTAGAATAAAATATTAAGTGACTTTAGTAAAATGTTCTTATAAAATAATCTGTTTTTAGAATTAAAAAAAAAACATTTTCTTCAGAAATTATAAAAAAAATCTAAAATTTCTGAAAAAAACCACATATCTCCATCAGACGTTGTATATGTTTAGCAATAATTGTTCTAAACATGTTAATGTACGTTTTAGATAATGATTTCATTTGTTATCTTTTACATGGAACCATTGGAATGCTGTGTAAATAATTATGCAGTCAACGGAACGTGTTTAGGTATTTAAGATATTACTTTAAACGCATTTTTTTCTGGCATTTGGTCCTATATATGTCAACTTAAGCTATAATGATGCTTATACTTAATGCAGTTATTTTTATTTGCATTCCGATAACCATGTCAATTTTGCCCAAAGAATATCCTGATGGGTTGTTGGACTTCAACTGTTCTGTTCCTTGCACTGAGAAGAATTATGGCAGATTCTGTGTCAAAGTCTGTAACTGCAGTTCCGAATATAGTGTCACCACGTTAATAGATGTATACTTTTATATACAGGTATGGTATCATAAATATAGGGGAAAAATTTACAATAACTTACACAGTGGTATATTAGTTAACTGAGATATTCTAAGATCCTATATTACATATCTTAGTTAGATGAAATGTAAAGAGATTAAAAAATAACTTTAAGGACTCTTGAAATTATTGAATTTTAAGTGCGCCATGATTGTGTGCAAGGGACAATAAACTGTATTAATACACGCTTTGCATAGGGTAATAAAAATTAAGACGATTTAGCAAATCATAAGTACTATGCCATCTGATATCACAGATATACTTGTTTAAGTTTATGTTGGATACAGTAATAGGTATGGCATTCAATTACATAAGAGAATAGAGAATAATTTATATCTAAAGTTGTAACATCATATGGTAGGAAAAATAGAAATTGAAGAATCGAGCAAAGCAATATTACAAAAATATTAATTATTTGTTTACGACGGTATACAAACAAGTCGGTGGTCGGGGTACCTGGCAAAGTCCAAAACTTGGAGTTTTAAAAATTAAAACATGTACATTTCAGGTGTTGGAAGAACTACAATAAGTGATAAAAGAAATCAAATTATATACGTTCATTTTGCTATTTATTGTGACTAACTGTTGTGAAAGTTTAACTAGTGTTCGATTTGGAATACGGAGATATTTCAAAAATAGGTACCGAGCAATAGAAATCTGACTGCGACGATTTATTGAGTTTTGACGTAGGACGGCGGAGCAAAAATACATCAAATTGGTAAGAATGTTGGAAGAAGATCTTATCTGTTTCATTGTAAACCTGTACACTCCCAAGGTTTTTCATCCGTTGGCAAACCAAAAGCAACATTTGTCTTTTCTCTAGATATGATTTTTATTTTATGAAACTAAGAAGAAAGCTTTTATTTTTCACATTTTTAAATGTTAAAAATAACCAAATAGATTGTGAAAATAATAATGCTATTTTCTACTTATAATCACGAATGCGCATTTACTTTATTCTAGTGGCGGTATTTCCTTTTTGAGAGTGATTATGTATTCTCACTCCAAATGAATGACACATAATATAACTTATCATTGCTCCTTAAATGAAAATTAGAATTTCCCATCACTTGAAAATTTAATACATGAAATATCACATTAAGTTTTGGCATTTGTAAAGAAAACTACATCGCTCACAGGAAGAAACTTCCATTCAGTCAACTAAAACGAGGCTGACTTCTCAATGAACGGTATTGTTTTATCACGAGGCGTCAAATTATTTATGAATACGATTTAAGTACTGGTGTTTTATTAATGACTGTCAAACATATATCACACATATCGTTTAAATCGGTCACGTATTTTGTAAGTATGTAATACATGTACGTATTATGACGTTGTCCTTTTATTTTAGAATTGTACACCTAATTTGATGTAGAGGTCAATTAGTATATTGGTTGTTATACCAGATATCTCTAACATCCAATCTATAGCGCATAACCCCTTGAAACTAAGTGATCGGTTGCTGCAACTACTATAATACAGTAACCCTAATCTTCTTTGCTGCAGATACTGGCATACATAAAAAGAAAATGTCAACAAACTGACAACACCGGATAAAAGTCTAATTGATGGTAGGACAGACACTGACTAATAATAATAGTGTGTAGTTAGTAAATAGTTTAGGCACTAGACCCGTTTTTGTAGGAACACACAGATTTGAACAATCAACCTTCGACGTTTACAAAAATGACCCTCACTTACAAAATTTTTCATGCTATTTTAAATGCACGTGATAATAATGTGGAACTCACTGGGGCAAATATTCGTTACTGATTTTGTGTTATTCACAGTATACAAAGTTTCAAAATTCACGATCAATGAAGAAGGCTTAGTGGTCAATAAATAACCCATGAGAATGATGAGACGTACCCTAATTTCCTTTGAAATAATATGTATACATTTTTATGTAGTAAAGAAAAATTCTATATATAATTAAACTTTAAATTTGATTATATCTTAATACATACACGCTTTTAGTCTACAAATGGTCACAACAATCTAGCCCTCCTATGTCGCTGTGCTAAACTTGTCCTATAATATATTTGAACTTTTTGAATGATAAAATGTGTCCTTTTGTGTCAATTTCAAAATTACTCGTGAGTTGCAATTAAGGGACCAGTGTTGTAATTTAAATGTTGTTGTTCCGACACTAAAACACAAATATATTTAAAAAAAATTGTGAAAGTATTTCCTTGATCAACATCCAAACAGGAATATTTTATCGATAATTATTGCATAGTTCTTCCTATCCAGCTACAAATATTATAGGGGAAGTTTGAGCTAAAGAAATAAACAAAGAAAGAGAAGAGCGTTAATTTATTCTGCATGTTGTTAACGTCCATATCAAAACCATGGAAGGTTTACTCAAAGTAAAGTTTGTTAACCTTATAAAGCCTTCTTTGTTGTTGTTCATTAGTAACATGGGTGGTTCTATTTAGATTTCCTGGATAAATTTTCCATTAGTAAACTCTTAGTACGTTCTCGGCTCATGTCACCATTAGCTTTTGTCCGTTAATCTACCAGTCTAGATTGTCAGTCCGTGTGTATTTTTTTTTCATTTTTGATTTTTCTAAAATAACTCAGCTAATTTATAGTTCATTTTTACACGTATAAAATTCAACTTGTGCCTCCGCATGTGTTTATAGATCAACATAGAAATATAAATGTAAAATCCTACATTTTCCCTCAAGAACTACAATAACCAATTTGTGATATCATAATGTTCTTATCTTTAATAAATGCTGGTTTAATTTATGTAACGCATGTCGTCTACACATTCCCCCAGCCCATTATAGTATGCCACAAATCGCGCTAATGTTTAAAAAAAGCATCCGGGTGTTGTGTAATTTCTTCATTTTTTCAAACTGCGACGACTTGTTTGAATAACTTGGGGCCCAAAGTGAGTGCAAGATTGCAAAGTCTTACATATGACAATTAGTGATAACGAACAGTGTTCAAAATCAAAAGTTCAAAGGAAATTACAAAACAGGAGCTGAGCAAACACAGACCTTAAAAAAATTAAGGTAGGATCAGGTGTCATGGAGGAGTGAACATCCTCTGCTGACCGGTCACACCCGCCGTGTGCTCTTTGTCCTAATCGAAAAAACGCAAAAGTCCGTTGACATTATGTGAATAATTATGGTCTAACAAAAGGTATGAAAACGTCAATCAGCATGCGACCCAGTGGAATTCAAATATCCTAATATTGTAGGTTTAAGTTAAAATTTTAAATTATGGACCAGTTATTTGGCCTTAGAAAGGCTGGTATATTAGATTTGAAATATATGGGTAAGCCTGACTGACATTTCTTTTCGCAAATTTAACAATTTCACAACCTGAGATATTAATATGCAAGTATCCTGAACATATTTAATGAAGATTATAATTTTCCTAAATTGTATTCCATGACCCCCTCATTCCCTCTTTCCTGAGCTCAACGTTTCATAAAAAAAAATTTAAGGAGGAATGATTAGGTTTTTGTCTCTTGACAAGAAGTAAGAAGAATCCTTAACGTATCACATTTGACCGTTTAACCATTTGAACCAGTCAGCAGCCAGCTAAAATCCTTTTCAGCAATAACAAAGTTTGTAATTCTATTAACCAAAAGTTTATATAGTGTTTTTTGAACCATCTTTTTTCCATTCAGGGGCCTATTTTAAGTCGTTCCTCGAATGGGAGTTTACAACTCTTTGGAGAACGTTATCTACCAGTTTTAATTTTCTATCTTTGATTGTTGTAGAAAGTGGTATGGCATTAGTTGTGAATTTGAGATCTTGTCTGGCAACTTTAATTTATTTCAAGGATTCTAAAAAGAAATTTACAATAGTAGGTACTGAATCTTTCATCTTCTTTTACATGGTCCTCAGATACTCTAATGAATACTTTTTTTTACTTATTAACGTTTCTAAACAATACATTATTTATTTTACATTTGATTCAGACGCATAATGAAAATGTTTTAAAGATTTCAAATATTTTTCGAATTTGATATATTTCACGAACATTTCACCATACAACGCAGATGTGAATCGGCAAGGGTCCTCCACTTACACTGAGAGTGCTGAAAAAATGAAGTCGAGAACACACACTTTAATTACTTTCTTGATATTCCAATGTTTACGTTGTGCATTAACAACAGGAATGGTTTGTCCAGGAGAAGGGTAAGTCCTTAATTCTTTTTACAAATATTATATTATGTCAAATATATTATTCTTAATAAAGTAATACATCTCGATGTTTTTTTAAAAAGTTTCAAAACGTTAGAAAGATATGGATGTTTCCTTCTTGTATATAACCATGCATATTAAAACACTAATATTTTTTTTCAGTTTTATGAATATCATATTGATAATATAAAACGTATATTTTGTTTACCGGGTATTGGTAACTTTAATGTTTTGTTGTTATTTACACATTCAATGAAAATTGAACCATTTATTGAAATGTTCCGTCGACAAACTAGCGAGAATTCAAATCGTTTTGAAACAGAGTTGGAAAGAGTTTATTACAGACTATGTTTTATATAGCATGTTCATTATCTTATCATAATATGGTAGGGAATCTTTTGTAATTGTATATATATTTACCTATTTTTTTTTTTGAGAAAAATGTAACTATGTAAAGAATGAAAGTTGTCTTCAGTAAACAGATATATGGAATCACATCCTAATAGCCGATAAGCCAGACCCGTAGAAACATGGGATCAGGTAATTATAAAAACAAAAGCTTTGAGCAGACAACACAAACGGATGTGTAAAAGCCTCTATTTATGGACAGTCGTATTTATAACCTACTGCAACACTGGATATTTTCGTCGACTGTTAACCTTTTCATATTTTTATCTTTTCCTTAAGTTGATCTTGATAATGTTTGTTTATATGTAGCATCTGTTTTAATAAAGCCAAATACATATGCATAACAAATTCGAACATAATGTTATGTGAGAAGATGGGGGAACAAGATAGCGCAAATGCCCATTTGCGTTAGTGGTAAAATTTACAATTTCAGATTTAATTTTTTCCGACTAAATATACTTGATAATGTTATAATACAAGTTTACAAAAGCACAATTTCTAACTATATTCAGTTTTGAATATTTTAACAAACGATAAGAAAAAAAATAAAAATTCTGATTTTGGTGGAATCGAACCCACAACCTAAAAATTCTAGCTCTAAAATGCTACCTAATGTATGGTGTTCTACCCACTGAGCCATTTCAGTCACAACAAACTCCATTGTTCAATGCTATATGCGACTTATACCACGAATTTACGGACGGGTTATTACAAATAATGTCTACCAGCTATTGCCAATTATCCATTTTATAAACGTTTTAAGCATTTAATGATGATCATGACACCATCAAAATTCGAAAGATTCAAATTTTTAAAATGTTATCTATAATAAAACTGATATTTTTTTTTGTTTATATTTTTCGCCGGTGGTACACTATAATTTATAGATTTGTCCTTTAGTTAACGTTTCTTCCGAAGCTTGGGGAATGAAGTTGACAGTGTTCAATTCGATGTTGTAGGACTGCTAATATCTGACTGGATAGACTGTCTGTATATCATCAAATCAGCAAAGTTATCGGTCAAATGAAAATGTGGTAAAGATTGACCCCTTATTTAGCAAGGATACTTTCTGGTCAATTGCAGTCATGATAACGATGCTGTTCAAAATCCCCCCCCCCCAAAAAAAAAAAATATGTTAAAATATTATTCTTGCAGCGAAGTTTTTAAATAAATTTGATGATATTGTTATCTTTCACAGTGAACCATTGAAATGCGGTGCAAACAATTAAGGTATTAAAAAAATACTTTAAACGCATTGTTTTCTGGCATTTGGTTCTATCCATATATGAACTTAAGATTTAATGATGCATATATGCAATGCAGATTTTAGCTCACCTGAACCGAAGGTTCAAGTGAGCTTTTCTGATCACCTGTTGTCCTTCTTTCGTTCGTCCGTCTGTAAACTTTTCAAATTTTTGACTTCTTCTCTAAACCACTGGGCCAAATTTAACCAAACTTGGTACAAAGCATCCTCATGGGATGGGGATTTTAAATTGTTAAAATAAAGGGATAAACCCTTTTAAAAGGGAAGATAATTGCGAAACAGTGAGTATAGGATGTGTGTCTTTAAAAATCTTCTCAAGAACCACTGCACGAGAAATGCCAATATTTACACAAAATCAAGTATATATAGTGAAGATTCTAAATTGTAACATTCGTGACATTCAGATTATAACTGGGACCCCATGCGGGGTTCAAAGTTTAACATAGAAATACGTAGGAAATATGTTTAAATATATTCTTCTCAAGAACCACTGCACCTGAAATGCCAATATTTAATCAAAAGCTTGTATATATAGTGAAGATTCTAAATTGTAACATTCATGACATTCAGATTATAACTTTGACCCAAGGCGGGGTTCAAAGTTTAACATAGAAATACGTAGGAAAAATGTTTCAAAATTTCTTCTCAAGAACCTCTGCACCAGAAATGCAAATATTTACACAAAGCTTGTATAAATAGTAAAGATTTAAATTGTAAAAATCGTGACCCCGGATTAAAACTGGGGTCCAAGGCGGGGATCAAAGTTTAACATAGAAATACGTAGGAAAAATGTTTAAAAATCTTCTTCTCAAGAACCACTGCACCAGATATGCCAATATTTACAAGAAAGCTTGTATAAAGTGAAGATTCTAAATTGTAAAAATTGTGACCCCCTGGATCAAAACTGGGGCCCCATGCGGGGTTCACAGTTTAAAATAGATAACGGAAAAATGTTTAATAACATCTTCTCAAGAACCACTGCACTTGAAATGCCAATATTTAATCAAAAGCTTGTATATATAGTGAAGATTCTAAATTGTAAAAATCGTGAGCCCCGGATCAAAACTGGGACCCAAGCCGGGGTTCAAAGTTTAACATAGAAATACGTAGGAGAAATGTTTAAAAATCTTCTTCTCAAGAACCACTGCATTAGAAAGGCCAATGTTTAATCAAAAGCTTGTATATATATAGTAAAGATTCTAAATTGTAAAATTCGTGACCTCCGGATCAAAAATACGTAGGAAACATCTTTAACAATCTTCTTAAGAACCACTGCACCAGAAATGCCAATATTTACAAGAAAGCTTGTATATATAGTGAAGATTCTAAATTGTAAAATCGTGAACCAGGTGGGGTTAAAAGTTCAACAAAATGTCTATAGGGATTTTCTTCTCAAAACTACAATGTTACAGTTTATGAGATTACTATGCAAGGATCCTTAAATAGTGTAGATTTTAAATTGTAAAAGCCGTGACTCCCGAACCAACACTGGGGCCCCAGAAGGGGTTTAAAGTATATATATATATATATATATATATATATATATATATATATATATATATATATATATATATAAGTATATAGGGAAAGTGTTTTAAAATATTCTTCTCAATAACTACAATGCTAGAGTTTGTGTGAATATTATTCAAGCATCGTCAAATTGTGAAAATTCTAAATTTTTGAAGTGTGATCAGGTTTCAGAAATTTTTTTTTCAACACAGGGATCAGTGGGCAACAAAAAACGACGTTTTTTTGCAAAAAAAGTATGGTTCCCTTAACTCCTTTTACAACTTTTGGAGTAGCTCTGTCATCTCTTGGGATATGATTGGGGCTGTCCTATAGATGTGCAATAAGGTTTTAGAAATTTTAATTTCATCCAGAAAGTCAAATGGTAGCAGAAAATTGACGTTTATCTCTCCTAATCAAAACCTACATCCCAGAACTCCTCTTATGATTTAATGAATAGACACATCATATCTTGGGATATGATAGAGGTTGTCCTAAAGATGTGCAGTAAGGTTTTAAAAATTTAAATTTCATCTAGGGAGTCAAATAATAGCAGAAAATTGACGTTTATCACTCATAAATAAACCCAGATCCCAGAACTCCTCTTATGATTTAATGAATGGACACATCATATCTTGGGATTAATAGAGGCTGTCCAAAAGATGTGCAGTAAGGTTTAAAAATTTAAATTTCATCTAGGGAGTCAAATAATAGCAGAAAATTGACGTTTATCACTCCTAAAAAAAACCTAGATCCCAGAACTCCTCTTATGATTTAATAAATAGATACATCATATCTTGAGATATGATAGGGACTGTCCTATAGATGTGCAATAACATTTTGAAAAATTTAATTTAATCCTGGTAGACAAATAGTAGCATGAAATTAACATTTATCCCATATGCAGATCTAGGGGGGGAAAGGTCCAGATCCCCCCTTCAAAATTCAAATTTCTTTAAATTACATTTATTTTTAAAAATTGCCAAAAAAATGCTTCGGACCCCCCCCCCCCCCCCCCCGGCAAACTCAAATAACTGTTGCCCCCCCCCCCCCCTCCCCTGGAAAAATTTTCTGTACGTATGTATCCTTACTTAGACTTTAAATAAAATGACGGTTTTTCTCTTTAAATAAAAAAACCTTGCATTTATTTTTGCTTAAAATTAAAAAAAAAATTTACATTTACACTTTTCTTAATTGTTGAATGATGTATTAAAATTAAAATATAATTTGGGGTCTAAAAGTTTTATAAACTGGTAAAAAATGTTTTTCTTAAAAAAAAATCACATTACACCTTGCATAATTGACAAATGATCTACTGGGATATGATCGGAATTAGTTAAATGTTACACATGGAGAGAGACTCATCACAAGAAAGCATGGAAACACCAGAAGGAAGAGAGAGAGAGAGAGAGAGAGAGAGAGAGAGAGAGAGAGAGAGAGAGAGAGAGAGAGATAAAACAGATAACATGTAATGGTTCGGACTGGGGTGGTGTGGTTGATTATGGGTGCTGATTCTGATATGTTAATCAAAGTAACAAAAATTATAAAATATACATGGATAATTAGAAAGATAAAATGATTGGTATTGTAATAGGGCGCATTTTATGATAATAATTAAATTCATGCATTATTCATATTTCATCAACATCATCATCTTCATCCTCCATTTCATTTATATTTTACATGTACATATTTAGAAACAGACTATTATCCCTATAACTCCCTGTCTTTTATGCACCTATCAAGTAATTATTATTTAATTATCTATTCTAGTGGCTTCTGATATTTTATAGCCTTAAGGCATTTCACCTGTATGGTCACTTTAATACATGTGCACATGATCAGGTGGTTTACTATAGCCAATAGAATCCTTTAATCTCTATATCTGAATAAATGAAGAACCCTTAAGTGGACTTGGTAATCTTTGGGACAACCCACTATCACAGTATCATTCACCTTGGGACTTAAAATTGAGTCTTTTCGATATAAAAAGGTACTAAATTACAGCATACTAGTATATATAATTATACATGTAATACATGTTGTTGAAAAGTAACAGAATTTTAAAAAAATGTCTGAAAACTGCAACATTGATTTAGGTTTTAAAAATGTGTATTACTACATTTATAGAAACATGCATTTATTTCTTCTGAATTTATGCTAATTTAACTGATTAGGGGAATCCAGGTGGACACAGGTACATTCTACCTGTACCCCCTTAGAGGACCCCATAATTGCCTAAAATAATTAGGTGTTTGTTTTGGCGAGTAGCCGTTCGGGGAATAAACCATCAGGACCGGGTTGCTCAAAACACTGGTTAACTTTAACCACTGGTTAAATCCCTTATCCAGTGGTTAAACTTTGACCAGTGATTAAACTCTGTTGCTCAAAAGTTAACCACTGTTTAAAATGCTTAACCATGCAGTAGTTAACTTTTGGCTAAAGTTAACCATTCTGCAGAGCTGGGTTAAGTCTTTTAACCAGTGGTGAAATATATATAGATTCTCGCTTGTTGTTGATGTTAATTTTGGTAGACTACACAAGAATAATTGAGTAAATAGATATTTTTGTCATAATCTCGACACAACATATACAATTAATGAATGAGACATATTTTTAAATCTTAATTGTAATATTTATTACTTTTATGCATGCATATCCAAATACAGTGGGGCTTCAGATATCCGGGCGCCAGATATCCGGACGCTTCAGTTTACAGACTATTTTATTTGGGAACAGATTTCTTATACGTTATTTTGTCTCAATTCCCATTCCAGATCAGGACAGTCTGTTTTTTACTATAAAATCTGTTTTAACTATAAATTTTGCGTCATTTAACTGGACGGTAAAATCTAATGAATACTCCGCTTAATACAATTGAAAGATTATGCTTGTCAGTTGAGTTTCACACCCTTTTCACCTGCTAGACCCCATGAGAAACTTGCATAAACACTCTGACTTCCTAAATCACTTTCACTTTCAAATATTAAAACAGTACTGGTTAGACAGGATTAGTCACGCATCACTTCACCTGGCGTGGATATCTTTACACTGTGCACCTGTCAAGTCCAATCACTTTTTAAAATATCCCTCTATTTCAAAGGAAGAATGTGCTTAATAAATCAGGAAATTTTTACATAGCTCTGTGTTATTTATATTCAAAAAAGTTATTTTAAATGAAGTGTCTTGCGAATTTCTTGTTAGATTAAGTCAAAACCTGAAGTATAAGAAGAAAAAAAAGGAAAGCATGTCAACTGATCGGAAGTGCATTAGTGGAAAATTGACGTGTCTAGAAATAACGTATATAGGCACATTTCAGACTTGCACACAATATTTTTAGCAAAATTTGCTATTATTGCAGTTTGGTTAATATTTCCTGACTAAATAACAATATAAAGCAGGGTTTCTTGTATTTAAAACAGGCGAATTTCAAAGGACAACTCTAATTTGTTGTTGTTTAGTATGAAAGGCAAAGAAAACAGCATCAACACCCAATATAAACAAATAAATTATCATTTATGACTACAATAGCCGAATCCGGATGACTGGACGTGGGAACGAAATAGTTCGGATAACTGAGGCTCCACTGTATATTGCATCTGACAAATAATGAAATACGAAATACAAGTTATCTCTGAACTCTATCAGATGAATTAATTACTAGCTTGAACATGTAGATATTGCTATTAGTGTCTATCATAGCATATGCAAAAACATGTATTCTCTAATAGATGATACTAGTAATTTATGAAACAGTGCAGTTTTACTATTTTTAAGGGAGTTATAGATTCTCCCGTAAAATAAAAATAAAACATCTGAAAAAGGGGAAAGGGGGACAAAAATATATTCAAAGTAATATACTATTACTTCCAAAATCAAAATTATTTTAAGTAAGTTGGGTAGGGGTGTTAAAGGTAAGAATTAATGCTAACAGAGAATCGCTCAGCGACAGGAGTAAGGGTTGTGGATAATAATTGTAACCCCTTTTTTGTGATCCGATTTGTTTTTTTTGATTGAATAATAATACTAGACATTAACCCGTGCTTGCACAGGTTGAGTAAAATGGACATGATTTGAGAAAATGAGTTAAGAAACTATTACCAAAACCATGCGATCTTGAAACAGAAGTCTATTTATGATATGCATAGTTAATAGGAAATATATATAAACGAAAAGTGTTATACGTGTATAATATTTATTATTGTACATGTAATACAATTTATTTCGCCATTTCCCCCTCAATCTGGGAATCTGGTCTCGAAATAACTGATGGCCTGATGGTCTAGTACATTTTTTTTTTTTAGCTTTTTAAAGAGAACACTTGCCCTTTCGGCATGCAGCTTTTTAAAAATTTACTCCTTATATATTGGTACTGTGAAAAAATATATTCGGTGGTTTCCCCTCCTGTCACTACATATTGTTTTGAATAATCTGATATATATGATTCATTTTCATTTATGATTATTTTTAATCACAATCCAATTATCCTACTCACACACATACATACTTTTGGGTATGCAAGTTCCATACAAATACAATGCAGAGTGCAGCGATGATTGCTTTTCTAGTGGTTATGACCAATGTGATCCCTAGCTGTATGGACTTGTTATGAATCTTTACCATAAAATCAACCTTAATTAAATTAAATTTTCTTTATTTTCCAAAGAAAAGAAGGGGGGGGGAGGGGTCATCATTCTGTGAGGGTTCAAGCTAGAGGTAATTTCATGTGTAAACTTGTGTTCCTTATTTGTTGGTAAATAAGCATTTTATTAAAACAATGTGGGGTTGTAGCAAGTACAATGAATATAATTTTAAAAAATGATATTGATTTATCCCCCCCCCCAAATCTACACTTGTGTGCAATTTTAGCTATCCCCTGGTCTTCGTAAGGATTGTTTTGTACACTTCATGAAATTCTTCTGATTTCTTTTACATTGAATTGATAAATAGAAATGGCCTAATGCAAATTGAAAAAAAGCAGATCAGCTCCCTTGTATTTTTATATAGTTGTATAGACAGATATAAAGTCTTTAAAGTGTTTAATTATAAATTAGTTGTTGTCTGTCCAAAGAGTTGTCAGTTTATTTTTCAGTCATAATTGACAGACGGACAAAGTAAATGCATTAAGGGATGCTAACCACTGATTAAACAATAGTAACCAGTGGTTAGATAACCACCGGCTAAATTCACTTCGAGCAACACTACTTTGACCACTGGTTATTAAACCAGTGGATACTGACTTTGACCAGTGGTTAAATTAACCAGTGGTTAAATTAAGTTAACCAGTTTTGAGCAACGCAGTCCAGAAGTCTTATTTTCTGCCAATTATTCAAGTTAAAATTAATAACAATAAATGATTAAAATTAAATGTTTATCCTCCACACCCCCAATCAGATTCAGAGTCTTCTTTAAGGTACCTCACTACACCCAGACTTATAATTTTTAAGACACTACGTCACAAGATGGCGATTTAAATGTTTTGTTAAACTGTTAATATCGTTAGATTCGGTTGTATATTGTCGTAGCTCAGTGGTTAAAGTATTGGGTTTCTGAACCGCAGATCATAAGTTTGAATCCGCCTGGAGCTTTTGTTCAAGTTTACTGAATTAAATTTTCTAAAATGTAATTTTTCATCCAAAATTGCACATTTTTTTGCCTATTTGACTTAAATACTTCTTATCCATTATGATATCTATCATAATCAAGTAATTTTCTGCTGATTTGAGAAAATATTTCAAGGTGTAGTGAGCCACCTTAATACATTCTAACATGTGTACAGTAGCAAATTTTAAATCATTTCTTGATTGGTATTTTTCTCTAGATGCACATAAAGATTTAGGAAATTGCTTTTAACTTCTTATCGATAAGATAAACAAAATGTTATATGTATTTGGGGCAATTGTAATCCTAAACAAAGCAGGGTCATCAATAGACTAGAAATTACCCACATGGATCAAACACTATACATATGAATAAGATAAAATACTTTATTATATCCAGTTCTGGAAAGTCAGGGTGTCTCCAAGGGGGCATAACCTATATACAATTTGATGCGCACAAAGAGCAAGAATAAATATGGGGGATCTCAAAAGTTAAAAATTATCAAAGTATATCATCATTTCCTATTTCAGAGGGGTGGGGGTGGTTTAAAGACAACTCCTGGGGGTCATGTACTTACACCATTTGATGCATCATAATGATTTTAGAAACAAGAATATAGTCAATGGTTTAGTGGTGGGGATCTCAACAGTTTTCAAGATTAATGGTATTTTCCTGTTTCATTGGGTCAGAACAATCCCATAGGGTCATGGCCTACATTTTATTTGATGCATCATAATACATTAAGAAAAAAGACCCTTTCCTCCCTATTAAATAAAACTCATATAGACATGATAAGTCTCTACACTTATTTAAATGTAATACACAAATTTAATACAAACTGTCACAGGGTCAATATGGGGTCAACTTAATATTTAAATCTGACAAATGAAAAAATAACTTTTGCAATTAAAATGACAGAAACTGTACAAATGTGATAGGATATTATGTTACAATGATGAGCTTATTTAGATATTTTAAAAAGAAAGTGAAAGTAATACATATGTATACCGGTGTCTCATAATATTGTGCGAGTACACTGTACTACATGTATTATGCTTACCTATATTGGTCAACATCATAATGATAATCCAATTAGAGCACAATATGAATCCATTAATTAGCTGATCATCACAAAAGAAATGTTTATGCATGTTAATTAATCCTATTCTGCACATGGAAAACACACACCGTTATGTACACCACGTGAAAGCCATCAAACTGAAGAGCTGGGTAAAACTAGTACCCGGTAATGCGACCTGTAGACCTGTGTTGTGTACGTAACTTCGGACAAAGATCATTTTCTTGTAACATGCATGTATTTTCATGACTTTATTCTTTTAAACCCCTTGTACTGTTTTATTCGGTAAAAATATGTAAAGCACACATTTCAGCTTTAAGGTGGTACATACAGGACACCTGCATATTGTAATGAACTCCCTATTGGCAGTCCAGCGACAACACTATGACGCAGCTGAATCCGGTGATGCACAGTCAGCCTACCGCAGAAGAGACCCCTTCAACGCCCACAACTGAGGGAATCCCTGCGGAATTCCGGATTGATGACACGCAGCTTCGGGTATTTGTCCGAGAGTCCAGGAATGCAGGCAATTTCGCGGTGAACATTACACGAAAACTGTTTCCTGAACTGTTTGGTGAAGGACAGCTGCGATTAGAGTATAATTGGTATGGAGGCGGGAAACTATCAAAGAAAGAACTGGATCCAGCCAGGAAACATGTGGTGAAACAGTACGTTGTGTATTTTTTCCCAGAGTTCCAATCTCACGAAGCTTGGAGGGAACGTGTGGTTCCAAAGATAAACGAGTGCCTGAGAAGGAACGACAAGCGTCTGAGGAGGAAGTCCATCGTTATCCCTCAGCTGACCGAGTGCCATGACGACATTTTTGACTTCGTGGATTAGAGACGATCAGCCTACACGCACTTGTTTACATGTACTGTGACATGTGTAATGAGTTTATGTATGTCTTAATGCTACATGTACTCTTTATAAGTTGTGATATTTAAAATATATGGAAGTTTTCCTGTTTTTGAAAGCTCTTTCATCTTGAGATAAATGTATGAAACAACTTGTCTGTGTTGTTATTCTGTGTATATACACATTCTTTATAAAGAGTTAATGAAGCGAACAAGATCCAGGTAAAGTTTTCATATAAATACCCGCTAGGCATTTTTAGTACTATGGTAAAGTTACTGCTTTACTTTAGAAAAGAGGTAGTACAATATCATGTAGTTTTAACTGAAATATGATGACTGTTTAATTCATAAAAAAGAAATTGACATGCACACAGTGAAAGACTTTAATTAATTTGTTCACAATAGCGTTATGGTACAGTACTGATTGATCTGAGATTATCGATTACCATGTGTAGTTAAAACACCTTGTCTAAGGCTTGTGTATTATATGCAGTCAAGCGGAGAGCGATTATTTGATATAATTGTAGTGAAACAACGGGAATAAGTATTTTGCCTATGGCTGTTTATGATCTTAATGAGAGAGAGAGAGAGAGAGAGAGAGAGAGAGAGAGAGAGAGAGAGAGAGAGAGGGGGGGGGGGTAGGCGTAATTTTACCTACATTCATTTGAAATATACTAATATTAAATATTCATAAATTAGTATTCATATAAGAAAATTATATGGTACATTGTGAATAAATCTAACATGCAGTTTTAGTCTGAATCCACGTGCTACACCCGTCAATCAAATCAGCCCGCTAGCTACACCACGCGTTCCTTTTATGGTAAAGGGAAAAAGTTTCGTTCGGTTAGTTTTCATTTCTCTCGTTTAGTTTATATTGAAGGTTTTATGGATTTTTGCGGCGAGGAACATCTTAAATACGTTTAACAATGTGTAAGAACGAAGTTAATGAAAAGTAGATGAAACAATAATTTTTGATACTATTAGTAAAATAGTTTGATATACGGGTATAATTCCTGATGGTCACTCGTAACATGGATGATCCACCTGTCTCATACCTGTGTATTCTGTGCGTTCAAGCGTAAAGTGATTTCCTTTCAGTGCGATGGTTTCACACCTTTGTGTCAAACATCTGAAGTTATATACAGTTTACTTTAACAGTCCTAAAACGTTGAAGATTAGAGGGGAGGGGGGGGGGTGTACGAAAAACGTCATTCGCAACATATACAACAGATGTGTAGTAGCTTCATATTCAGCACACATAAAATGATATATATATCATGTAGTAATTTAAGAGTATATAACGTCGTTGATCGTAAGGAAAACGTTCACCGTGAAGCATCTGGTTGTCACGTACTAGTGTAACAGTACTGCCTTGAGCATCGAGAGAATAAGCCAAAAACATGCTACTAATTGATAAGGGTTAAAAAATATTTAGAGTAGAACATGTTGAAAATCATTAAAACATTTGGTAGTTTCGTTTAGCTTTTATCTTATTCTACATGTAGGTTATATTAAGAAATTGATTATAAATAAATGTCTCCGAAGTAATAGCTTTATCCACCGTTACATGTAAACTGTTACGGGTGCACATTATCCCTTAAGTCAATTCTTCTAAAAAATAATTAATAAGGTGTTTGAAAACATGCATTTAACACGTAATCATTTAATGTGAAATGAAGCAATTCATCAGACATTGCCAGTAAATAATGACTCTTAATATTAGGTAGCCTTCTTATTGTCTAATAGCGTTCAGGAGCGTACAGGTAAAAACTCCGATCACCTTAATTGTTCAACGGCGAGTCACACCGCCGCGGTTTAAACATGGCTGCAGCGAGGACCGCGATGAATAAACCGCGATGGTATAACGCGGAAAGGATTAATTAACCGCGGGGGGAGCGCGGTTAAATACGGGATCCGCTTTGACGGTACTGTAAATTTCTATATCAACTATATAGTTTGAATTTTCTCTGTTCTTTTATCTATGATTAAATCATTACATCTCGTTTATAATAGTTTTGAAATAGTTGTATGCTTCGAAGCTTTCATAGAATAATACAAACCGGTAGGGGACGTGTATTGCTTATGCAATACTTTTAGAATGTTTGTTCTGTTAGCCCTAAATATTGTTCCACTGATTCTTAATTCATACATACAGTACAGCTTACCAAACACGGTGCGACACGGCTCAACAACGTGTAACACCCGCGATGTATATATCTGAAAAATGGAGTATTCAAGAATAATACTTTTTTGTTTTTATTAAGCTATTTTAAACAAACTTTAATATTTAGAACCAGTTTAACAAGACTTTGGACATTCGGTAGGACGTAACTATCTATTTCTTGCGTCAAAACAAGTAAAATATGACGCTAGTTTTCAAGTGAAATATACACAGATTGCCTGGTTTTAGCTAAATAGCCAGACAAATCTGTTTATTTCATAGAGTTTGACACAAATACCCAAAGTCCAGTCTCTTGTTAAAATGGTTCTTTTTATTTACTTAAGAGAAACTAAAGGAAAAGAAACAGAAAACAACAACAACAACAACAACAACAAATTTCAAGACAATCAATGTTGAAATCATGTTTAAGTCAATTTGTAACTATAATATGTGATCGTATACGTAGTAGTTTGATCAATTTAAATGCGCGTAGATAACGGTAGAACATATATTGTCTCCCGTTATCTTTTCTCACTAACTCAATCACCCCTGCGAATGTGTTCGGAATATTTTCTTTATCGTTGCTAAGTATGTTATAAACCCAGAGGTGATCGAATAAAAGTTCACGAGACTTCGCCGAGATTTGTTCAGTTCCTGTGAAAATTCGAGTGGAAGTATAAGTGTTCGGATAATATTCTCAAAATACGTAAGTACTGGCCGTTTTTCATATCATATCCTACTTTGATTTATGTTAAAACATGAAAATATATTAGGATGTATGTCTTATTTCATCATCTAGCGGTTATTTAAACTAAACAATGATATTCAGAAAAGAGTTATCGTTCGTGTTCAACCACTCTACACGTGGTTGAAAATGTAAACATTGGGTTGCTTGATAAAATCATAGCCATGTTTTATGCTTTAATTTTGGTGTGCAATACCATGCTTTAAAAAAAAAGATTTGGTGTCTGTTTTGTATAAAAACCTAGTATATCGAGCCATTTTCAAGTAACATTCTGCATAAAATAGTATAGTCTGTTTCACTATTAATTGGTGCTATTACAAGGTCAGGCGCGGATCGAAAATTAATCCTTACTCAGCATGTTAATTGTTGCAACAGCAGAAAAAAACCTATATTTTCTATTGTCACATTTATTTCTAGAACTCATTTTATCCACCAATTAATGAAGATAAAGTTTAATATCAATAAACTTCTAGATTTTATATTTGAATACAAGTACCTAGATTCTAGGATATAGACTATAAACACGAGGCACGGTTTTTACTGCGAAACTGAAAGGGTCAAATAAAACCACATGGTCTAAATCTAAATGACAATAACATTCGCAGGGGTGTCTATTCAACGAAATCAAATCTAAAGGGCTGATGAAAATAATTGTACTTTCTCAAAAAGAATAATATATAGCTTCATTTTTTTGTGAAATGTTAAATTTTATTTTTTTCTATAATACATGTTTATGATGTACATGTACATATCACAGTGTAGGAACGGAAGTGAACAGTTTTGGGTAGAGCTGTTTGTCGAAGCGAGGGAAACAAGTTGCGTTGCGTACAGTTTTTTGATCGTAGATGGAAAATACGTAAATAACTAATCTTTGAAGGGACAGCGATTTTTATACGGTAGTACACTAGAATAAGTTTATACTCGTCATTTCAATCTTGAAATCTTAAAATTTCTCTTCGGAAAATATTTTTTTATTGTATCAAAACAGTGCAAATATTCAATAAGAAATCGAATCAAAATTTCTAGAGAAGTGTATCTCATTTCTTTGAGAAAAAATGTTTGTTTCTTGTTGTGAAAATATTTCCCCAATACGATATCTTTCAGACAAAAAAACTACATATATGAAGGAAGCAATGCATTCTTTAAATGTTTTCTTTTTTACCATGCCCTTATATTGTTTACTGTACGCTTAGCTCTTATAAGTATGTACGGGTAGGTCAGATTTTCAGATGCACATCTGTATGCGTAACTTCGAACATTACAATGAGCTAATATATTTCTGTTGACGGAAATAACGTCCATAATTCGTTTTTAAAATAAGGTCAAGAAACCAATTAAGAAAAAAAATCGGACACAAATAAATGTGTACAAAAACTCAAAGCCCATTAATTTGTAAAGTTTTATTTCCCGCGCTTGCGCGGGATGCCATCTAGTTATTTTTATATTAAGGGTTTTGATATCAATTGCGTATACTGCAAGTATATTTTATATAAAGTTTCCAGTCCACTTGTCAATATAAATACTTGTATCCAAATATTTGTACTAGTACTCCGCTTTTAAATCTCATTAATCCAAAACCTATATAGTTGTTTTCAGTTCAGCACTCATGTGCATATGACAGCTATGTAAAAGGATGTGCAAGGTCGATTAAAAAACTACTAATTACAAAAATAATCGCAGCAAAAATATTTGTTTTTCATCATTCAAATTTTTTTTTTAATAAGTCCATTCATAAAATGGTCATTCTACTGAGTTAACTTACCATTCTAAGCCAATGCTTAATCATAGAACTACGCGTACAGTAAAATTCTGAATATATGCTTAAAATTGCGCTACGCGTACAGAATGAAATAATGACAACTCATGAAATTCTGAGGAATTGTTCTACTTTTATTTGCAATGATATCAAACTCCAGGTCAGATTACTCTCTTGAGGTATATATTTACCTCTACATGTCCCCTATTCAGTCGTAATGATTGTATTTCGTACATAATAATCATTTCAATTTTGGAATGTGACCTTGGATATTGATTATCAAAAAGTTCATTGAAAATTATGTTGCAAAAGGAGTACAACTTTTTATACTTGTGCCATTTTATTACCATAAAATATTATCATTGTTAAGGAAGTTTTTTTCTTTATTACATCCATTTATCATTTCATTTGATCAAATTCAGAGCTACGTCTTCTATTTGTTTATTCGCTTCGACAAACAGCGCTACTCAAAACTGTACACTTCCGTTCCTACACATTCATTTTTATAGCGCGTAGAATCAGTGGACCGGTATATAAAGTTCCTTCCGTGATCTTGTCTTAAAGTTTTTGACTTTATAAGACACTTTAAACATTTAGATAAAGTTCCTTCCATGATCTTGTCTCAAAGTTTTTGACTTCATCTTTATCAGACATTTTAAACATTTAGATAGAGTTTCTTCCGTGATTTTGTCTTAACATTTTTGACTTCATCTTTATCGGACACTTTAAACATTTTGTTTAGACATCATTTGTTTGAAGAATTAACTAAGAGAGAGAGAGAGAGAGAGAGAGAGAGAGAGAGAGAGAGAGAGATTTCATTTGTAATTCACTTATAGGAGACATTTTTTTAAATTCAGTTTCCATGAATAAATAACCCTTTTATCGTTTAAAGTAATGCACATTGTATAGAATCCAACAAAGCAGTTTCAGTCAGAGTCCACGTGCTACACCTATTAATCAAATCAGCCCGCGAGCTGCACCACGTGCTCCTTCCATCATGTTTTTCTTCAAGTCCGAAGAAAATAGATTGTCCATTGTCATTGTCATTGTCCACTCATTTAAAACAGGGTATGTATATTATTCATTTTATTTACAAAATGATTTGGTCTCCATGATAAAACGCTGATGTATACTATTTTTGAACAGATTTGCTTTGATGTCACCGAATATTAAAAAGAAAATCAAAATGTAAAGAAACAGAATACTTCTTGGTTGATTACACAAAAAGACGATTTATCAAAGTATTTTTTTCAGTCATTAAAAAAAGGTATCTCTAACATTAACGTTTTTAATATTTTCTTTCTGTATCTCCGTCCCCTTTATTCTGCCTGCCCCCTTCCCCTCTCTCTCTCTCTCTCTCTCTCTCTCTCTCTCTCTCTCTCTGAGTGTATATGTGTGTGCAACAATATTGTGAAACATGAACAGATTCAATTTGTTTTTAACATTTTTCAAGTCCAGTCCAATCATTCCCATTTCTTATTCATTCAATGATATATTTTAAATTGAGGTTGCTTATAAAACTGACAGTCGAGGACCCCCTTCCCCCTTTTTTCTTACCTTTCTCGAGTTCATTGTTCATGCATTTAAAATTTAAAAATTGTGATCAGAAAGGTTATGAAAGCTTTAGAAATTTTTTTTGCTTCCTGTACTTTAGTGAATAACCAATGGAAGCCGTAAGGTACTTGTATTTAACTGACTCACTACACCCTGGAATAGTTTCTCAAATCAACAGAAAATTACTTGATTATAAAAGATACAATGTAGCAAAATGCATCAAAGTATATACATGTAAGACTTTATTCATATACATGTAGGCGAAAATATATACAATTTTGTATTTAAAACTTATAATTTCAAAAGTTCAATGAAATAGGCCGCATGCAGATTTAAACTTGTGATCTGCGGTTCACAAGCCCGAAACTCATGCACAGATACCGGTATGTTTTTACAACACAGATAAACTACTCGCGTAAATATGCATGGCGTCGCGTTTAAAATTGCAACGTCTTGCTAAAAACGAACAGTTTTCAGCATAAATTCCATGATGTATATGTTTAAGTCACGCATATAAGTTATATACCATTAGATTTGATAAATTCAAGGTTTTTTAAAATGTTTTGTGCTGTGCATATTTGAAACACGGCATATTTCGGCCAATTACGTCCCTTTTATTTTAGAATTTTGCACCTAATTGGAGGTAAAGGCCAAACAGTTTATTGTTTGATTTACTAGATATCTCTTACATCCAATCTATAGCGCATGACCACTTGAAACTAAGTAATCGGTTGTTGCAACTATTATAATACAGTAACTGTAATATTCTTCGCTGCAGATACTGGCATATATGCCAAGAAAATGTCAACAAGCTCACAACACCGAATAAAAGTCTAATTGATGATAGGACAGACATGTGTAGTTAGTAAATAGTTTAGACACGTTTTTGTGGGAACACACCAATTTGAACAATGAACATTTGACGTAACTGAGTTTGTGTTATTCACAGTATACAAAGTTTCAAAATTCACAAAACGATTAATGAAGAAGGCTTAGTGGTCAATAAATAACCCATGATGAGACGTATCCTAATTTCCTTTGAAATAATATTACACTATTATATAGTAAAGAAACTTTCCATTTATAATTAAACTTTAAATTTGATTATATCTAAATACATTACTCTTATTCCTAAGGAGATTTTTTAGTCTACCAATGGCCACAACCATCTAGCCCTCCTATGTCGCTGTGGTAAACTTGTTCTATAATATTATCTGAATTATTTAAATGATGAAGTGTGTCCTTTTGTGTCAATTTCAAAATTACTGGTAAGATAAGTTGCAATTAAGGTACCAGTGTTGTATTTTAAATAATATTGCTCCGACACTATAAAAAATATATTAAGGAAAACTGCAGAAGTATTTCCTTGATCAACATCCAAACAGGAATAACTTATGTCGTCTACACATTCACCCAACCCATTATATAATGCCACAAATCGCGTTGATGTTTATGAAAGCATCTGGGTGTTGTTTGAATAACTTGGGGCCCAAAGTGGGTGCACGTTTGCAAAGTCTTACAAATGACATGTGGTGATAACGAACAGTGTTCAAAATCAAAAGTCCAAAGGAAAATATAAAACATGAGCTGAGCAAACAAGGACCTTGAAAACTTAGAGGTTGGATCAGGTGTCATGGAGGAGTGAACATCCTCTGCTGACCTGTCACACCCGCCGTGTGCTCTTTGTCCTAATCGAAAAAACGAATAAAAAGGTCCATAGACAATCGGGTCAATAATTATGGTCTAACAATAAGTATGATAAACGTCAATAAGGCTGCGACCCAGTGGAATTCAAATATCCTAATATTGTAGGTTTAAGTTAAAATTTTAAATCATGGACCATACGATCATACGATCATAGGTGAAGTATATGAGGGAGGAATAGGCCTTGTCGATATAGAATCTAAATTTACAGCCCTTAAGGCTATGTGGATTCCACGTTTACTCAGTACAGAACACAATATTAAGCATTTTTTTAACAGTTTCTGTAAGGCTACAAAAATTGATATCGAATATCTGATGAATACAAATGAGACAGTTGCCAAAGACTATGGTATAATTAATAACTTTCCAGAGTTCTACAAGCAAGCTTTTGTATGCTATAATTTATGTAAAGATGATGCCCAAACCAAAATACCTGCCTTTTCTACTGAATCTTTTTTATTACAACCTATTTGGTCATATAAAATATTTAATTTTAAAGGTAAGACAATCTGCTTTGAAAATTGGATTAAAAGTGGAATTCTATACGTTAAGGATATTTTTGAAGAGAGTGGAACATTAAAAAGTTCCTCTGATATATTCGATACTTTGCGCAAAAGAACAAACTGGCTATGTGAATACAAAATAATAAAACAAATATTTACCAAATTTGAACTCAAATATGATTTTTCAAAAATTCCATATTTACAAACAAAACAAATACCAATAATTTCCCATCAACACAACACCAAGACTTTTTATTCAAGATTGATAAAACGTAGATTTCAAGCACCTTGTACACAATCTAAATTAGAAAAAGAATTTAAGTTGGAAAGCAAAAATGCATGGAAATCAATATACACACAGAAAATTAAAAATACCAAAGACAAAGCCTTAGCGGAGTTTAATTACAAACAACTGAATATTCTTTTATGTAATAATCTGTTAGTGAGCAAATGGAATAAAAATATCACTGCTAAATGCAAACATTGTAACGAAATTGAAAATTCGAAACACCTTATTTTTGATTGTGTTAATGTAGAAAAAATTTGGAAAGCGGCAAGCGAGTGCTTAAATTTTGATATTAAATGGAAAAATATTGTGGTGGGGTTCTACCTGGAAGAAACACAGGTCACCAAATTATATAATTATTTTTTGTCATTTATTGCATATAGAATATACAAATGTAAAATGTATTGTAGACTTGAAAATTTACCCGAATCACTTTTATTGATAAAAAACTCATTCAAAGAGTATTTGACGACACACTGTGCAGTTCTGACAAAGCTAAAAAATACAAAAGAAAATGAGCTTTTTCAACTATTGATAGCTAAACTTTGACATCTGTAATTCTTTTCAAAACAATAATATACCCGATACACATAGGGACTGTCTATGTGTATTAGCGCTTTACCCGGGGACGTAGTGATGGACTGTATGAATATGTAGATGTTATGTCCACCGGGTAAGCCAGGGGTTCAACTTATTTTAATACGTAAACCGATGAATGTAACATTCTTATATTTCACATGTACTATTATGTCTTCGTACGATACATTATCTGTTACTAAAAAAAAAAAAATCATGGACCAGTTATTTGGCCTTAGAAAGGCTGGTACATTAGATTTGAAAAATATGGGTAAGCTTGACTGACATTTTCTTCGCAAATTTAACAATTTCACAACTTGAGATATTACTATGCAAGTATCTTGAACATATTTAATGAAGATTAGAATTTCCATTAATTGTGTTCCATGACCCCCTCGTTCCCTCTTCACTGAGCTCAACGTTTCATATAAAGAATTAAGAAGGAATGACTAGGATTTTGTCTCTGGACAAGAAGTTAGAAGAATCTTTAACGTATAAAATGTGACCGTTTAACCATTTGCACCAGCCAGCAGCCAGCAAAGATCCTCTCCAGCATTCAGAAAGTTTGTAATTCTATCAAACCAAAGTATAGTTTTATTTGAACCATCTCTTTCCCATACAGGGGCCTATTTTAAGTCGTTCCTCAAATGGGAGTTTACAACTCTTTGGAGAACGTTATCTATCAGTTTCAATTTTCTATCGTTGATTGTTGTAGAACGTGGTAAGGCATTAGTTGTGATTTTGAGATCTTGTCTGGCAACTCTAATTTAATTTAAAGATTCTAAAAAGAAATTTACAATAGTAGGTACTGAATCTGTCATCTTTTTTCCTCAGATACTCTAATGAATACTTTTTACCGATTGACGTTTCTAAACAATAAATTACTTATTTTACATTTGATTCAGACGCCTAATGAAAATGTTTTAAAGATTTCAAATATTTTTCGAATTTCATATGTGTCACGAACATTTCACCATACAACGCAGCTGTGAATCGACAAGGGTCTTCCACTTAAACTCAGAGTGCTGAAAAAATGAAGTCGAGAACACACACTTTTATTACTTTCTTGATATTCCAATTTTTACGTTGTGCATTAACAACAGGAAGGGTTTGTTCAGGAGAAGGGTAAGTTCTGAAATTTTATTACAGGCTAATGTCAAATATACAATTCTTAAAAAATGATACATCTCGATGTTGTTTAAAAAGTTTCAAAACGTTAACAAGATGTGGATGTTGCCTTCTTGTATATAACCATATTAAGACAATAATATTTTTTCTTCAGTTTTATGAATATCATATTGATAATAAAAAACGTGTATTTTACCGGGTATTGGTTACTTTAATGTTATACTGTTACTTTCACATTCAATGAATATTGAACCATTTAGTGAAATGTTCTGTCGACAAACTAGCAAGAATTCAAATCGCATTGAAACAGAGTTGGAATGGTTTTATTACAGTCTATGTTTTATATATCATTTTCATTATCTTATCATAATATGGTAAGGAAGCTTTTGTAATTGTATATATATTTACCTATGTTGTTTTTCTTTTTTGTGACTTGGAAGAGGAAAAACAACAAGCATGAAATGAAATTTAAGCAAACAAGTACACAGTTGAACTACTAATTTTTCATTGTTCTTTCTAAATAGAAAACAATACTAATTTTTTTCAGTTTTGAGTTGTTGAAAATCAAAAGTAATTCATATGTAAGTTTTGAGATAAATGCTATTCCATATAAGGTGCAGTGTTAATAAAATTCAGTTATGTGGCTGTGACTCAACTAGCACGGAAACCCCTCCATACCTGATGACAGAAACAATAGAGGAGGTACTTAAATTAATCCACAAAACGTTACAAATATAAAACTTTGAGCTGTATGACACAATATCAATATACAAACTTTAAGTAAAATGTAACTATGTAAAGAATTAAAGTTGCCTTCAGTAAACAGATATATGGAGTCAAATGATAATAGCTGATAAGTCAGACCCTTAGAAACATATGATCAGGTAATTTAAAAACCAAAAGCTTTGAGCAGACACCACTTGTGAAAACGGATGTGTAAAAGCCTCTATTTATGGACAGTCGTATTTATAACCTACTGCAACACTGGATATTTTCGTTGACTGTTAACCTTTTAATATTTTTATCTTTTCCCTAAGTTGATCTTGATAATGTTTGTTTATGTGAAGCATCTGTTTAAATAAAACCAAATACAAAATCAGTTTTCCTTCTATAGCGAACAAGATGTAATGTTTACTTGCATTGCTAAACTATAAACATAATGCTAAGTTTGAATGTTATAAGTAAAGACCGAACAAGCGTTTATAAGTTATATAAATCAAGATGATAATTATTCCCATATTTGAATACATACATATCGATGTATTTTCGCTACTTTGAAACTAGACTGTATACTACAGTATTGTCATTATTATTTTTAACCGAATTTTGATGAAAGCAAAGGTCTGGCTGTCAATGTTGTCAGTGTTTCTGAAAATAGCACAACTGTAAAACTACCCCCCCCCCCCAAAGAAAAAAAGATTACCCCCCCCCAAAAAAAAAATTCGTTAAAGTTGAAGCTTCCGGTATACCAAAGAGTTACAAAGAGATACATGTTTTATAAATCTATTGTTTTTTGTTTAGCAAATAAATTTAGCGAGGAAATTCTATTCTTATTAATTACGTGTTTCAAAAAACAAGACTATGCATTTTGAGAACATACACAATGCGCTTGAAATTCCATGAACTACTTTACAAATCACTGGTATTCGGAAATGGGGGATTGATATAATAACGCTTGTTTCAAAATTAAATGCACTCTAAAAGATAAATACATTTTTGTTAATAGCCGCCTACAAAAGTCAATCGCTCTCTGACGCTTAAAGAGAGAGAGAGAGAGAGAGAGAGAGAGAGAGAGAGAGAGAGAGAGAGAGAGAGACTTTACTGCACAAGATGCAAAATGACACATCAGAAAAGCCCTTTTTTAGTACTTCAGTACATTGAATATTCTATGTTCTTTTGTTAAACGAGAAAATTGATTATATTCTAAACTTTTCTTGTTGAAAAATTTTCTTCGTTTAAAACATAAAAAGGAAAACATGCAAACAACTTTACAATAGATAGAAACAAAATACCAAAGGTATGAATATAGGACGGTATCAAATGACTGGCATGAAAAAAGGAACGTAGGACTATGATACACGTGATGTTTGGTCAGAAATGTATAATAAAATTAAGGAACTTAAATTTCATTGTTCTTTCTGGGTAACAAATAATGCCTTTTAGCCAAAGTTGGTCGTATGATATCGAGGAAAGTTAAAAATAGGGTATTGATAGAGATGTTATTCCATAAAAGGATGAAGAATATGTCGATGAATTTACATCTACTTATGGCTGTGACTCAACAAGCACGGTTACCCTTTGTACTTGATGACAAGAACAATGTAGGACTACTCATCTTAACTACAAATTTATATATGTGGTCAGTTTGGTTAGGTGAACACTTTTCACTGCACGGATGTAGGAAAATCTAGCGAATTAACAAAATATCTCAGCTTGTTACAACTAATATTAAAGAGATTGTAATATCTTATAAAGAAAACCCACAACACAATTTGTGAATGCCTCTTTGTAGGTCAACCGCGCCACACGTATGATGATCTAAAATTATCACAAATATATGTATGTATAGTTCGTTTTGAACATGTTTCTTCACCAAGAATCAGGTAACATATTTGGTAGGTAGCATAGGTTGGGAAAGGGTTATAAAAGTTGAACTGTATTCATTGGCATATAGCAGACAGGATAAATTAATTGTTGTGACGAGGAATCAATGTTTCTATCAATGTCCGGATTTCTTTGTATCATTGGAATTAAAGGAGCTAAAGGAGGGTTCCTTTTATATTTAGTATAAACACTATGTCTCTTAAAATTTTCTATTTTTAACAGACAGACTATATGCATGCTTTTGTTGAACAACTGCTTTCTGGTAAAAAAAACAATATAACACAAGAAAGCTTTATTTAGTTATGAGTTACATGTATTTTCCTTCCCTTGAAAAACCCATACTCCAATCATAACTCATTTCCAGTGTTTCAAAAATTGTTTTATAACAGACAGATCCTCAATATAATAAGATCTTTTGATAATGCATCTCCATTGAAATCAGATATATAGCAAAGTGTATTCTCTTCCTGTCATTTCAAGATTCTTTCTTTTTATTTTTTCGTAGTCATTACAGACTTTGATGTACTTACGTTTTTAGTATTAAGTTGTATGTTGATACAATATTAAGTTTAAGATACGTTAAATAATCTTTTAACCAGAATTACCCCTCTTTAGCCGTCCATTCGTTTGATTTTTAGTCGATGGTTGTAGAAGTTATCTCCATTTTATATGAGATTAGTTTCATGTGTTTATCATTGTTGTGGTGTAAGGATTGGCTATCGTGACAATATATGCATGACTGCAGATGTACTGAGCGATAGTACATGTATGCAAGGCAATGAAATAATCTTAGAAGAGTTGCTGCCATTTTATACTTTCATGTTTACCTTACACTGCACATCAAAGTCAAATTTTACCAATGCAAATCTTATTGCACATGCTGTCTGGACACAATTTAACAGATTAGTACAAATCATTTTTATCAGCCATTGCCAATTATCCAATTAATAAACGTTTTAAACATTTAATGATGATCATAACACTATCTAAATTCGAAAGATTAAACCTTTGAAAATATTCCCTATAAGAAAACTGATAATTAGGGGCTTCCGTTTCCAACGGAAGACTCTCTTGTTTTTCTTCAGTTTCTTTTTATTATTATTTTATTTTTTATTTTTTTCTGACTCCTGCTCGGCTTTCTATCTCTAAAAGATTTCATCCGATTTCAATGAAATTTTCCGAGCTGATGTGAAGTGACTGTGCCTCAAAGTTGTTAAAGTATAAACGATTACGTCATTCCCGTTCAAATTTTACGTTAAGTTTTATTTTTTTAAAGTGATTTTGTCCGGAAAAAAATTAAATGAAGGATAAAGATACCGCTTTGAAATTTTAACTGATGATAGATGTAGCAGTACTATGGTGTACTGGAGGATGAAAATTTTTATTGATAAATTTTCATCGAAACCGGAAGTAGTTCCGATTTTTAAAAAAAAAATTCATATTTTGATCAAAATAAAATTTATAACAGTTTTGTAGATTTTTTAATTCTGAATGCAAATCTGATATCTGTTTTAAAATCGGACGATGCATCACAGAGATATTAGGGTTTAAAAATTGGTTTTTCCGGAAATTGTTATTCCTTCTTGGTTAAGAAAATAGTGTTTTGTTCTAAGTTAAATTAACTCGTACATGAAATAATTCGATAAACTGTTAAAAATTACTTGAACAACTTCGGATTTTTATTTGCCAAGTTGTTCTTAAAATCGATAAGGTTTTTGTTAATTCGTACTCAGAATCATTCTGATTTTGTTAACGCGTATCAAGAATTATTCGATATTTTTCTTTTTGTTTTATTTACTCATGTTATTAGTTTAAGAACTCTGCTTCTTAGAAGGAATTCTAGCATTTCTTTTTGACATCAACGGAATACCCACTTGTTGCTTTGCAACAAGCTTTGCTCTAGTTTTGTTTATATTTTTTTTCGCCGGTGGTACAGTATATTTTATAGATTTGTCCTTTGGTTAAAGTTTCTTCTGAAGTTTGGGGAATGAAGTTGACGATGTTCAATTCGCTGTTGTAGAACTGCTCATATCTGACTGGACAAACAGTCTGTATTTCACCAAATCAGCAAAGTTATTGGTCAAATGAAAATGTGGTAAATATTGCCCCCTTATTTAGCAAAGACATTTACTGGCCAATTGCAGTTATGATAACGATGTTGTACAAATTTGTCCTCTCCACTTTACAAGCAATAACCCCCCCCCCCCAAAAAAAAAATTAAAAAAAATATTCTTGCAGCGAAGTTTATAAATTATATTCGATTTTATTGTTATCTTTCATAGGGAACCATTGAATTGCTGTGTGAACAATTATGAAGTCAACGGAACGTGTTTAGGTATTTAAATAACTTTAAACGCATTTTTTTCCCTGGCATTTGGTTCCATATATGTTAACTTTAGATATAATGACGCATATATTTAATGCAGTTTTTTGATTTGCATTCTTATGAAGTCAACGGAACGTGGAAATTATTTTAAACGCATTCTTTCTGGCATTTGGTTTTATATATGTAACTTAGGATATAATAAGGCATATATTTAATACAGTTTTTTTTATTTGCATTCCTATAACCATGTCAATTTTTTTCTTAAAGAATGTCCTGATGGTTGGTTTGGCTTCAACTGTTCTTCTCGTTGCACTGAAAACTCTTATGGCAGATTCTGTGTCAATGTCTGTAACTGCAGTTCCGAATATCAGTGTCACCACGTAAATGGATGCATACTTTTATCTACAGGTATGATATCATCAGTAATAAGTATGGAATTCAGTTACATAAGAGAATAAAGAATAATTTATATCTAAAATTGTAACATCATATGGTGGGAAAAATAGTACTTGTTACAGGTATTTTAAAAGTATGTAGGATATTTAGAACATATTTTTAGAAGATAATTTTTTAGCCTCAATATAAATTAAATAAATAATAAAAAAAAAACCAGAAAGAAAGATGACATTGTAATTCCTAACTGATCCTAAACAGTATCATTTTCTTAAAGCTATTATTTCAATGTGAAGAAATAACACATTCCTGTTTTGAAATACATTCTTTTAGTTTCGGACAAAGAGATGGAGACGAACAATGATGATGAGACCGCTATTTCAACGTGGGTGTGGATTTTGGTAATCCTGATAACGCTACTAATTTGCGGAAGCGGGGCTGCTTTTGCAATAAGGACGGCTAAGAAAAGGTCTCCTTTACAAATATTCTCAATTCAGAAAGACAAATTTCAATATATTAAATACTCTTTTAAGGTTGCAATATTTCTTAATAGGAACTTCTGCTTTGATGTTTCTGCCCCTGTAACTGGACGGAAGACAATAGAAGCATATTCCATTCAAAGATTAAGCACATTAAGTGAGCCTAAAGACATGATTGATGATTTACAATACGCTGAAATAGTTAGAGATGGGACTAAATCAAAATACAATACCGATCAGAACTCTTTGAAACCTGAGAAGTACCACATGGACGAGAATTCACATTGGCCCAAATCAAACGGCAACATTTACAGTACACACGTCTTACTAGGTGCAGACTATGATAAACTACAGTTTCATCCCAACACTGAAAAGGTTCTTGATAACGAATTAGACTTGTATGATGTCACCGTCCAAAATTTATCGTAGATTTTACAACATTGTTATTCATATGTACAGTCTAGTAAAATACTGTGAACTTTGAGAAGAAGTATTATTATTCGCATACATGTATGTGTTCAACTGTTTAATTTATTTTTATAAATCTTCAATAAAGAATTCCAAAAATGGAATGTTCATTTAACGAAGTTGATAGAACCATCTTAACTGGCGGGGAAAAAACCCCAAAAACATGAACGAACATTTATCATGTTTTTAACATACTATGTTTTGATAAGCAAAAGGAGACCGTCTTGCACTGTAATTTGGATTTTAGTCTGTTAAACGTCAATGAGCAGATTGGTTAAACATATCTTTCTTTATTTTGTTTTCTCCGAATGAAGATTATTCGGCATATTTACAAAAATAAAAAGATAAAGGCAACTATTAGAAAACAAGATATTGTAAGTCTACTGGGATGTAGTGATCCAGTACATAAAATACTTAATTAACAACAAGTTTGCAGGCTGGCACACACTACCAGGTAATATCGAAATATTAATGCTTATAATTGCGTGACATCTATGTGTAAGGACAGACTGTTACCCATGACAATCTATAATACCATGGTGTTTCTTCCCAAAGTAAGCGGAAATTAAAAAGGTACAAACTACACAAAAAATCTGCAATTTCTATATAACAATTGTCCACCAGGCTTCTCTAAATAAATAAGTTCCATCTCAAGAAGTAGAAACATGTTCAAACCTAACGCATTCCTGATCGATTTTGGAACTAACCTGCACATGTGCGGGGGGGGGGGGGGGGGGTCAAGGAGAGTGCAAATTTAAACAATAAATTTACAAAGAGTAACTTCGTGAACGTCAGAAGGAATTTTTATATCCAGTCTGGTTTACTGTTTCCAGTTAAATGTCTAAATTGGGTAAAGTCGTTGTCTCAGAGCATGTGGTTTGATATGGAATTGTAAAGTAGTATAGCACAGTTGAGATAGCAGTATTTACACTTGCAAACGCTTTCGCACCGTCTTGAATTCGTCTAGATGCCGTTATGTTAACAGAAATATTATTTGCAACATATAATTCGCCCAGTCTAAAATTCTTCATCTGAAAACAAGGGCGAAAGGGGCGAAAAAAAAACCCAGGGGCGAATATTTCCCTGTATACAGTATTTTTATCTAGAAGGGGAACTAGATCGGGAATAAAACCGCAGTGTTTGCAGTTTGGAGAATACGTTTATATCGGAAGTCATTAGTAAAAGTCCAACGATTGACCCGCACGCGCACATGTCTGATCTTGTATGTATTGGAAGATTCAGGCGAGTTTACATATGATGTGCTGAAATACGTCCAGGGCACAGTTGTATTTCTGTTTAAGGTCACTCCATAGTTCACCACCGTATAGACCTCTTTGAAGTATAATACGTTTGTAAAGAGTTGAAGGATTCAGGTGTTCATTTATTTTGAGAGCAAAATACGTCTTTTGACATTTTCTGCATGATTTCGCTTTTGTTTTGGTTGGTCAAGTTTGGCATCCAGAAGAACACAGGGAGGGTTTTTTAATTATGAAATTTTAATGTTTTCTATGCCACGTTTCGATGAGAGAAAAATGTTGTTAATGCCTGTTGTTGGATAGAAATAGAGAACATTTGATTTGCTCTGGTTAAAGTTAAATCGCCATAAAGTAGAAAAGTCATAAGCTGTGTTGAGAAAGGTTCGATGAACTCGTGGTGTAAGGTTATAGAGGAAATTTCATCTGCAAGTACCGGGATTGAGGATCTAATGCTGTGAACTCTAGTATTTGGGTTACGGTTTGCAGTTCTTATTGGATATCGTTTATGAAAACCAAGTAGAGAAATAATGAAAGGACCCCTCCCTTGCCTCACTCCTTGAAAGAGAGGAAACCAGTAGGAGGTTTTCTAATTTACGGCAACTAAACAAAATGTGTCTATATGGCAATCGTCGATAAGGGTCTAGAGCAATCCTTTCACACCGAGTTTATGTAATTTACACAAGAGACCATGTCTCCAAACATTTTCGAAAGCCTTCTGTGTATCAAGAAAGGCAACGCACACTGGGATATCCTGCTCTAAGTTATGAAAGACGGTTTCTTGTTAAAGTTAAAGCTGGTCGCCCAGTGTACGTTTCCTTTCTTGATACGCAAAAAGCCTTCGATACTGTAAGCATCAATGAGCAGACTGGTTAAACATCACAAATCATCATTGAAATTCATTACGTATTTCAATACTCGTATTGACGTACATTGAAGTTGTTTTATAATATAAAATGAAACTTATGTTAAGAGCTTACAATAAAATGTAAATTGTCAATAATTTGGTTAAATTACTTCACGTCATTGTCATGTGTTATTTTGTGTTATTATGCTGCTTAAGCCTCAGTCACAACTGGCCCTACGTGTTTTCTGATCGTGCGTGTGCTACGGGATTTGCCAGTCAAGTCTCCCTATACTAATCGTATCGTTAAAAATCGCGATGAAGTGATTGAGAGTGTAACGTAGAACAAACGGACGTTTGGCGTGCCAGTCGAAGGTATCACATACAATTCTGTTTAAAGATGGGTTGCCACTCGTAACGTGCGATGCCCTTACAAACCTTGCTTTCGTCTTACGATTATTGTGCACTAGTCGTTTCCCTTGCGAATGACAGCAATAATATTTCCGTCAAAGGTCACCTGCAAGTCAATTGTACCGGCATTTTTTTGTGCCACACAACTGCACGGACAATTATTAGTTTTCACATTAAATAAAGAACATTGTTATTTCTTTGGACATGTACTGAAATATAATTATTGTAAAGGAGTACATATTAAAACGTCAAAATAACTCGTAGAAAAAGAAGTTTGTAGTCTGTAACTGCTGCTTTGGTGATAAGGCTAGCTAAACTGGACGGCACGAATGAAGCATGCATTGAAAACATATTTTATCTTTCGTTTTTAATACCATAAAATATTTAAAAACTTTCGAAATCTAGAAGTCTGTGCAAGAATCTTATTTCAGCGAATTTATTATTAACTGATAATTCTTCTGGCCAATGTAATATCTTTCAATGATTTTGCAATTTTGTTAACTATTTCTTGAACTTTACAATATCTTCGAAAAAGCTTTGACGAAATTTTCGATTAAAAGTAAAAAGTATTAATTCTCATATGAGATGATAATCAATATTTTCAAAATGAAGAAAGTTTTCGTTTTGGAAACGAAGATTATCATACGAAAACAATAAACCATCCTCCAGTAGGATGTGAAGTTTTTTGTGTAGTTGATTTTATTTAAAATACGTTCTGCTTGTATATATTATTTTTCTTCTGCTTACTCCTAAAAATGTATATAATTATATCTTAGCACGCTTGCAAGTCGAAGTGACTGGGAAATCTTATGCCTTTTCTCTATAATCTACTTCAATATCCAGTTCCTTCTTGTCCTCTTTTTCTTCTTTGTCTTTCGTTTTATTTTTTTTTTTTGTTAAAAAGGAACGTATTTGTTTGTTCGATTTTGGTTTTCAGAAGATTAGTCTTTGATTTGATTTTGATTAATGGTAAAACTGTCGTTTCTTTTATCATTATGGGGATTTTTTTCATAATCATTTCTTATAAAAAAAATTTGGTTTATGGCAAATTCGCACGCACCATGAGCAATTGATATACGCCTGACTAAAGCCTTAGTCACAACTGTCCGTACGTGTTTTATGATCTTGCGTGTGCTTCGGGTTTTGCCTGTCATGGCTCCCGTAGCTGATGACTCCCGTAGCTGATCGTACCGTTAAAAATCGTTTTGAAGTGATTGAGAGTGTAACGTAGGACAAACGGACGTTTGACGGACCAGTCGTATGTGTCACGTACAAATCTGTTGGTTTGGTTAAAACATATTTTTATTGTACAAAATTACAACTGGAATTGGGCACAAAATCAAAACCTTAGACCGCCCTCTCCAAATACAAGTATATAATACAGTAAAAATAATGTATACACAACATGTAAAGTCAATAGATCATATGACAGTTACATATAAATTTTCAATGGTGTATACACATCACTTAATCTATTTGTATCTTTGATATAACGATAAATTAAAAAAATAAATGTTTGTTTTCGCTGACACTGATTGCGTTGTCGCCCCAAAGTAGGACATGAGTATTAACAATATATAAAGTTACAATATTGAAAATTTCATGAAGCAGAATATTTCTGGCCTCTTTATATTTATTACGATTAAAAAAATAATGATAAGTATCTTCAAAGCTTACCACACGAACAGAGTGGAGTTGTACTATTAATAATATTACAACGTAAAAGATCACTATTTAGTACACAATTATGACGAAGTCTAGTATGAATAATATTCAAAAACCTGTCAACGTAAGTAAACAACTCAGGTTTTGTTCTACAGGTAATATCATTCTGATTTATGACAGAAACATGTATTTTTTCTTTGAAAATGCGAATTGAGTCGCTTTCACGAACATCCTTTTAAAGCGCAATCCATTTGTTAACAACAGTGGGAACAAATGAAGATTTATACAATTGTAAACGACAATTTGGTATACTATAGTTTTGTGCATTTCTGTTTAAAGACAGGTTGCCACTTGCAACGTGCAATGCCCGTAGGAAACGAACTTCCGTGCACCAAACGTACGTTTGCCTTGCGAACGGCAGTAATAACAATCGCGTCGTACGTCACCTGCAAGTCAATTGTACCAGCGTCTTTTTGTGCCACACGACAGCTGCACGGACAATTATTAGTTTTCACATTAAATAAAGCACATTTTTATTTCTGTGGACGTGTACTGAAATATATTTATTGTAAGCAAGTAAATATTGAAACTTCAAAAGCACTGGTATAGAAAAAGAAGACTTTTAGTCTGTAATTGCTGCTTTGGTGAATTGGACGACACAAATGCTTTGAGAACATAGTTTATCTTTCGGATATAATACCATGAAATATTGAAAATTCCCGAAATCTATAAGTCTGCGCAAAAATCTTATTTCAGCGGAATAATTATCACCTGATAATTTTCCTGGCCAATGTTATATCTTTAAATGATTTTACAATTTTTTATTACTATGCGTTGAAATTTACAATATCTTCAAAAAAAAGCTTTGATAAAACTTTCAATTGAAATTAAAATGTTTTAATGGTCATATGGGATGATAATAAATATTTTCAAAATGAAGAAAGTATTCATTTGAAAGTATTCTGTTTGTAAACGAAAATTATCATGCGAAAACAACAGCATCCTCCAGTAAAATGTGAGGGAGTTTTTTGTGTAGTTTGTTTTAGTTAAAAATATCATTCTGCGAGAATATATAATTTCCTTCTTCTTACTTCGAAAATGTATATGATTTTCTTAGCACGCTTGCAGGTCGAAGTGATTGTGAAATCTTATTTCTTTTCTCTACTATCTACTTTAATATCCAGTTCCTTCTTGTCTCTTTTTTCTTCTTTGCCTTCCATCTTTTTGTCAAAAAAACGCATTTGTTTGTTTGATTTTAGATTTAGAAGGAGGTTACTATAGAATCTTTGATTTGATTTTGATGAATGGTAAAACTGTCGTCGATTCTTTTATCGTTATGGGGATTTTTCATGATCATTTCTTTTAAAAACAATCTTGTTTATGAGCGATTCGCACGCACCACAAACATTTGGTGTATGCGTGACTTAAGTATGACATACTTTTACTGTGTGTTCAATTTATATGTTAAAGGTAAGCACATGCGACTTGCAGTCAACGTACGTGTTACGCAAGGGACAAGAGATATCTCCTTAAGTCATTCGTGCAAGTCAAATCGTATGGTTATGCTTACGGGTTCCTTGAGTGAAGCGCAAATGGAACGTACGTTTCAAAATCTCGCAAGGAAACCTTGGTATTTGTTGTGCATGCTCAACAGCCACCGTGCGTGCTTATAGGAATCGTACGTCCTTCCTAAGTCGTAAGATGCACTTGCGTGTCTCGCAAGATTTTCATTACACTTCGCCTGAAGACAACCCGTAGCTGAACGTACGACCAGTTGCGATTAAGGCTTTAAATAAGATAAAATATTTTGTCATCTCCTCAAAATTAAAAAAAGCACATTCTAACTTTAAACTCATGTGATAATAGAACTGAAACGAAACATAATTATATACTAATATTTATGATGGAATTTATGATATTTGATGCAAATAATGACGCATTTTGAAGCACCATTTATGTATGTTTTTTATCCTGTTTTGTTGAACAATATGAAGTCTTATGCAATAAATTTAAGTAAGAAAACTAAATGTTCATTTGTTCCCCGCGTTTACATGTTATATCAACTAATTAATAACAGAGAGCGTGAGAAATATGTATTACACTCATATATAGTTTTCATCAGAACGTTTGGAAATTGACACACCAAAACGTGTCGAATGTGTTTATTATTTGTTTCGCAGAATATTTCAATTTTGGTTTGAACTTATGATGGTTATACATATTTACAATGAATTACGGAACATCATTGTTAATTTAAATGTATAACTATACTGATTAAAATGTTCAAGTTTTGTATATTATGTAAAGCATCATTGATTAAAGCGTTCTCAGTATTAGATTAATTTGTTGAATCAAATTTCACGGAAGAAAAATATTTTGATCTCCAAATCCAACAAATGTCACCGACTATACGTATTATTGTTTTAACAATTTTCTTATCTGGAGCTACAGTAGATGCCCTGAATGAGACAAGTGCTGGAATTTGTAATGTCAAGTAAGACTTTTGTTACATTAAATAGTAAATTTATCAAAACGTGGTCTATGATACATTTTCAATTCATTTTCTTTTTACATTTTAAAGAGACAATGAAACTGATTGCTGTACAAATTACCATGAAGTCGACAATAACTGTGTGGGTATGTTTAATACATGAAAGAAACATACACATAGTTTATATGAAGCCATCTGAGTATATATGAGACGACACACACACGCACTTACAAAGATTCTCCGATCTTTTAACGCTCAATATGGTACATGTAATTGTTCTATCAAAAATAATTCTATAAGATGTATTAATCTTATGGAATGACGCATAATTCAATTAACTGAAAGTATTTATGATATTTTGTAACGTTTTCGATGTGTAATGTTTTCTAAAAGAATTTTTGGAGAATATGTGAAAACAAATAATGCCTCGTCTTTTTCATTTGGTAAAGTGTGTCCAGCAGGAAGATGGGGAGATAACTGTTCGCTCTTTTGCCCCATCAATTATTATGGAATACTTCGCACGGAAGCATGTGACTGCCGTCTTGAAGAAAGGTGTGACTTCAAACAAGGTTGTATATTAGGTAAATATTTCTTCTTTTTTAAAAATATATCTAAGTTATCTGTACGTATATCTAAGTGTCTCACACATTAAAAGGAACAGCTGTGAAGCCTTAATGATACACACACATAAGGAATGCATTCAAATTCATTTATAAGAGCTTATATGATTCTTAATGCTGAAGTGATATGTTCCTATCAAATGACCCATAATTAGAATCAATAATTTGGCAAACATTATCTTTAGAACTTTCTTTTAAAAAATGCCTCTACTAGAAGTTGTATGCGTTTTGCAATCTTTTCATCAAACTTGTTTTAGATATTGACAATCAATGAAACATCTTGTGTTTGATATCATTCAGTTATTTTCTTAAATATGAAATAGATCCGTTTGATTCGTCATTTCCACTCTCGACTTATCACACAGTCCTTGTATCAGCTGCCTTGTTGATCATCGTCTGCTCTGTGGTATGTGTGACAGCTTGTTTTTTCAAAAGGTACACATACAAATAGTTTATAAACTGTACATGTATCGTAAAACTATTTTAAAATGTCAACATTTACTCTTACGCTAACCATTACTGATAATTACTGATATTTGATTTACACGTATAAAGGCAATTAAATGAAAGATATTTCCATGCATTTGATATGTGTTGTCAGAAAAAAAAATCTTAGGACTCAAAATGCAAATGTTCTTTTATATTTCAGACGCAATGCAAGAAATCTTAATAGGTATCTATATTCTTCACATTTTTTGGACAAGAAACCAACTGGATTTTCAGAAACAATACAAGACAACTACACGCCACTAACAAAAGAAACATTTACTTCATAATAGGCATTTCAGTTTGCTTCGTGAAGGTGTAATAGGTGTGCCGATAAGAGAATATAAATATTGTAGCAAAGGGAAAGCTACACAGCCGACATCTGTTCAATAACATGTAATCATGAAAAAATGACAATAACAAACCGTCATATGTAATAATATATTTATCAGGGAAGTACGAATGTAGAGAGACGAATTAATGCATTACGGTATTATGTACAATTGCGTAATAGACGTGTTCATTCATTATAGCATGACAATGTAAACAAAACTGATGGCCTTGTTGATCGCTCTGATAAAACAGATAATTTAAAAAAAAAAGACTATCGTTTTAATTTGAATCTGCATTTCGTTATCATTAAATTTGTGTAATTGAGACTTCTGTGATGAATTGGCCTAATGACAATTTTTATACTATTAATAGCAAGTGTGCAGTATGATAAAGTCAATTTCATCCTTAATTTCTTTAATGTTGTAAATAATTTTTGTAAATATTATATATTATTTAAGTTTGCTTAATTTTTATTCTGATGATATATTAAAAAATATATATTATGAATGGAACTATAATAAATGCATAAGAACATATTTTTCATAGTCATGAAATTTGCTTACTACTTTCACATTTCATGGACCTCTGACTTTTTAAAATTGTATTCGTTTTTGTTTGCAAACCAAAAAAAAAACGATATGAGGAAACAGCGTTTAGACATTGCTTGCCATCAAAAGCAGTAGTTTCCAATCACTATATTGTGCATTATGGTATAACTTTACACACCTTAGGGTGTGTTATAGACAAAAACAGCAGGGAAAAGTATTTTAGAAATAGATTTCTTCTCATCAAAAGTTAGTATATCATTTTATTTCAAGAATATGTTTCTTTCAGAAATTAAACTTTGGCTTCTTGTTATATAAAGTTGTTCATTTTGAATTTATTTCGAATATAGTGTGTAAACTATGAACAAAATATAATACGGACTTTAATCGTTTGGATACATTTGCTTAGACGCACATAAAGTGAAAATGTTGATATCTACTTGCATTTTAAGAGTGTGCGTTTTGACTTTAACATGAAAACTCATGCAATGACAAGGACTGGAACAGACCCAAAATGACTGAATGACAAAAACTGAGTTGATGATAATAAATTAAGAACCAGAATTTGTTTTAACATTTCAACACATTGTCACGTACGTTATAAGGGTACGACACTTGGTAACATTTTACTAGAATGTTCACTGTCTTCGAAATCCCGAATTATATCAGATACATTAACAAATATTGATGCCTCAGATCAATACTTAAGCAACAGTATGTACATGAAGCGAATTAATTTACTTCAATAATTGTATTTACCCTTTTGCCTTTATAATGAAATGATTGTTTATAGATTACATGTACGAGCTTGAATCCAATATTGGAAGAAATATCAGATGATATCTATTATTAATCAATTATAAAAATGCCAGGTGTCAGAAAGCATTATGGAATTCAAGTATGTTGGGTTAATGGACACCTTAACATTGATCACTAAAGAGTGTCAGGGTTTAAAAAAGTGTGAAATGTTCCAACCCAGTTTATGCTCGTATAAACAGGGAAGCCGTTGAAGCCATTCCTGAAATCAACTAAAATTTAAATAAAAAATGATATAAACAAAGTCAGAGTTTTTTTTCGATATTTTTATTCCATATACTCTACCGATATGTTTAAAAATGGAATTTTTATTTATCAGTATTCAATGTTTTAATGAATTTTCTTCAGGAAAATAAACTAGCGGACTTGATATGTACACCATTTTTGATTTGATATTTTCGGTAAATATTCAAAAACATGCCCCTGCCATTTTTTTTTTTACAAAACAAGCTTAATCCATATATTCGACATCAAAAATCTTAAATCTTAAAAAGAATGATAATTGTGTTATTCCTTCGGGTTAATGTACTATTTTGTTATAACGCACTACTTGCTCTCCTAATGATTTTAAGATAAGCTGGATTTACACTGTAATTAAGGTAACAGACTGAATGTATTGCCAAAGTTTGATAACCATAATAAAAATTCAAAATAATTAAAATGCATTTTCATTTTCATGAATTAAATCAACTTTCTGTAAACCAATTTTTATTCGCGATGGCTTTATGTTGCAATTTACCTTCAATAAACTGGTTCGCGAGGACTATTGTTCGCGACCAAGCCTTATCCGGACCCCTTTTGTTATAACAACCATACGATAACGACTGGTTTGTGGTGATAAATATTTGCAAAGAAGAGGCTCTCGTGAAAATCGCGAAAAAATTTTCACACGCGAATACCGCAATCACAAGTTATTTAAGTTATGCAGATTACTTTATCTATCAATCATTTTTACATAATGCATGTGGTTCTTTTTTTATAATGTATTTAATTTCAGAGAAAATGGACCTCATACATAATTCTCTGCTTTCTTTTTATAATGTGTCGCCCATTATTGAAAATAATTTTTTTAAATACAACTGGCTATTATGATCAACATTTTTATCGTTAATGGTGTTTTTTTTTTATATTTTAATTAAAGAATGTCTATTTTCTTCCCCCACTTCCCTGTTTATTATTTAAATCTAAATTATTTAAGAAAATTCAAGATTTTTAAAAATAAAATCATATCGTTTTCTTTAATTCTCTAGATAGTGTTTCAATTCATTTTATTCTCACACGATATTTTTTCCTTTGACACAAACTTTTATTTATTCACAATCACGTCCAGAATTTTAAAAAAAATCGGCGGAAGGAGAGGGGTAATGGTTATTGGCATTCGAATAAAAAAAATTAAGGATCTAAAGGAACTAATATTTAAAATCTCTAACTGTAAACACAAATGATACATATGTAAGTGAGTTTAAAAGAAATTCTAGCATGTATATTATTAACATTTATTATCAATAAAAGTTATAATATCAATTTCGTTTATTTCGCTTATTTTGCACACATGGTTAATCATTGTTATTATGAATGGCATGTTTATGAAGCCATCTTAGGACTAAGAATGCCTTAAGAAACTCAGACTCAGGACACTTCTTACATTGTAGGTCTTAGTTCTGTTTACGAAAGTATCTTAACTTTAGAAAGTTCCTATATAAGAATTGATTAAACTTAAAACAACTTATGACTTATCCTAAATCATTATTTGAGAAAATGGCCGCTTTTATGTTATTACTGGCTCGGCGAAATCGTCGTTTCATACGTGAAAAAGTGTTAAGGGAAATTGATAAACCCCTTGATTATCTGGATGATGAAGCCACTGTGTTAAGGTATAGACTATCGAGGCCCCTAATTTATGAGTTATGTACACAGTTTCATGATCGACTCGAACTCCTAACTATGAGATACCGTGCATTCACTTCGCTTTTATGCAACTGGAAGTTCTCAGGTACTTGTTGGCGATGAACACAACAATTCAAGACCAACTGTTATCAAAATAGTAAAAGATGTGACCCAGTGTCTTCTTGGTGTCGCCAACGTGAACATCACAATGCCTGTTAGTTCTCACGATTTAGCCAAAACTATGAATGAATTTAGCTTAATTGTTAATATCCCGGATGTCTGGAAACATATGTTAGGATAATTTCCCCAAGCGTTAATGAACACATAAACGTAAATTGGAAAAAATATCATTCAATTAATGTCCAAGGTGTTTTTATGAGAACTTAAATTCATTATCATTGTTGCAAAATGACCAGGCGGAACACGCGATGCCTTTAATTGTTCCAAAAATGGCATTCAGAAGTTGGAGTTCTATTCGCTTTACGCTATTCACTATTCGAATAGCGAATAGAATTCTGTGGTCGGTTCGCTATTCAAATTACCGTAAACATGCTAATAAACGTAAATTCAAAATTCCATATAAACTTTATTTTTTAACGGAAAGAAACAATAATATATAAAAAATTATATCTTGCTGACAGCACCTGAACATTAACATTATTAGCTAGCCTGACGAAAAGGTAAGAAATTCATCATATTGCAATGGGGATATTTCTCAAGGGCCTGGCTTACACCCTGTATCCCATATTTGGGCCTTCATATTTAATGAAAATGCCCCCCCCCCCCCGGAATGTCCAGGCGATCCTCAAAAGGAATTGGGTTTACACGACCATTAACAGGCTTAGCTAGCCTGGAGAAAATAGGAAATTTCGTATAATATAGTTATAATGGGATATCTTTCAAGGGGCTGGCTAACCCCCTGTATCTTATATTTGGGCCTTCATATTTGGTGAGGAGTGGACCCTGGGAATGTCCAATCGACCCTCAAAAGGAATTGGGTTTACACGGCCATTAACAGCCTTAGCTAGCCTGGCGAAAATAGAAAATTTCGTATAATACCGTTATAATGGGATATCTTTCAAGGGGCTGGCTAACACCCTGTTTCCCTATATATGGGCCTTAATATTTGGAGGAGGTTACTCCCGGGAATGTCCAGTCGAACTTCAAAGGGAATTGGGTTAATAAAGTTAAAATAGGAATATCATTGAAGGGGCTGGTTGTCCAGTCGACCCTCAAAAGGAATTGGGATTGCATGACCACTAACAGTCATAAATTTCATGTAAATGATTATAATCGGAATACTATAATGGGGAGTGACTTACATATTCATATTTTCTTATATCAAAATGTGGTACTTGGTGAAATCAATTAACATTTAAGACGGAGTTATTATTGTGAATGTATAAGGACATTTATATGATACAGTTCACACTATTTATCTTAACCCTTTTTAAATTGAATATTAAAAGTAAGTAGAGATGAATAATTTTAGGTACATGTATTACATGTAATAACATTTGTATGTACATGTATGTAGTACGTTTTGATTTTTTATAGTGTATAAAATCGATAACGAAACGAGAGGTTATGTAATATGTTCTTTAATCGCTTGAACAAGGTTGAACGAATATTTAAATCAATATAGGTCTTTGGTAGACTTGTATTATCTATCAATACATATAACAGAGTTCACATGGTGTGCTATTTCATAACGATACATATGCCATATGATGTATCATATATTATGTGAGTGTAATATAAAAATATGAAAAGCCCCGGTGTGGTCACTTAATGTGTGTTGTGTCCTTGGACAAGGAACTTTATCTACATTTGTCTTAGTCCACAAAGATAAAATTTGGTTCCGGCTCAGGCTGGAAGTTAATCCCCGATAAACTGGTATCCCATATAGAGGGAGTCTTTGATTTTCATCCGATTAGAATCACGGAAACCAGGTATAAAATAAAGACCCTCATTGGTCGGAGAAAGAATGAAAATATTATTAATAATCAAATACGTCCATCAAGTTTGTTAACCTCTTTACAAATAATTAAATGTTTTGGTTGTGCTTAAATACCGCTGAATCGTAAGAAACTGTTTTTTATTTAAGATATTATATTTATATTTAACGATACATACATGTTTTAAATATATAAATAAACATGTATGCTAATGCTTTATGTCTGTAACCTTTCAATCATACAATCGCTCCCTCTTGTGGATATGTGTATTGTACATTATGAATGTTTATTGTAAAATCTTCCTGTTACCCCTATGAGGGCTGTTAATAATTAATAAATAATTTGAATTGAAATTCACAGCTTTAAAGAATAGTTGTATCGAATTATTAAATTTTTATGATAGATTTTGAAGACTGGAATAATTCATAAAAAAGGTATTTGCTTATCAAGATATAGGATATTTCTGGCACCCACATTCAAAACTGTTCAACAAAAAATACATTCAATTTAGAACATGTACAAACTAGGAATATATATAGTTAGGACAGCACATCAGAGGTGACTCAAACGCTTCGGATTCGCAAGCTAGGTGATGGTAGTGGTTGTAGAAAAAATAACATCGAACGAAATTGATTTAAACCAATAGTGCAATATCAATTAAAATCATGAAATAGATATTGGCACACCACATTTCGTTCCTTAAAACAATATGCTTTGGTATGTACGGCGGTGTGAAAAAGCCAAGAACCAAATGAAAAAAAATATTTTAAGTTTTGACGAATTTGCTATATGTTCGAACAAATAAATAAATTGATTTTAAAGACTAATTTAGAGTCATTTAGACTATCGGATCTGGCAATGATGTAGATTACGAGGAGGAGGGGGGTGCAGTAATCAATCCACTCATTCCCTGGATTGTCTGTTTACCTTTAAACGATAAATTATTATATGCAAATAAATGCATACATGTACTAGTCATTGATATTTATACAATATCTGACATATTTTACTGACAGAATATGTTCAATTTTCCAAATCTATCACAATTTTGCAAGTCGATAAAGAGTGGGAGTATTTCTTCTGGCGTAGCGTGAATTTTTCTATCATAGTTACCAAAGAACAAACCTACGTTACCCTAGAATTGGCATCTCCATGCGCGGATCTAGAGGAGGGAGTCCCCCCTCCCCCGCCAAAAAAATTATCTCTCAGACACCCCCTAACCCTCTCGAGAGAAATTTTCGGAATCCGGGCACCGTCCTGTAAACTAAGTGGACATTTCACACCTGTGTATCCATGGTTTATATGTTGGTATAACAGAGAGAGAGAGAGAGAGAGAGAGAGAGAGAGAGAGAGAGAGAGAGAGAGAGAGAAGAGAGAGATAGACAGTCAGACAGAGAGAGTGAGAGAGAGAGGGGGTGCGTTCAAGATCAAGAAAAATTCACCCAAAAGGAGGGGGTGAAATATGATTGTGTTTGCCGGGAGAGGGGTCCGACCCCCTCCATCTAGATCTACGCATATAGTTGCCCACTCTAGGTACACTGATTTTTTTTTTGGTATCTATACAGATATAAATAAAATGTCAATTGAGAAAGTCATATACACATCGCCTCCTTTATATGGAAAAGTTGTAAAATATTGAGCAATTGGTCGAAGCAAAGACATATTTCAGGTGTGTGTGTGTGTGGGGGGGGGGGGGTTATTGCTGATAATTAACTATTTGGAAGCATAGTGTTGATTAACCTGTTGAGAAATAAACAAGACTAGTCAATTTTTTGTCGTGCGCGGTTATTTTTACATATGAAGGCTACCTTGACTTTCATGTCAACAAACTGATATGGTATTTTGGTAGATGGCATGGGACAGTTTCGCAGGAAAGACCCTGTCAAATTTTACAAAAAGGGGTAAATGTGAGGTTCGGGTGGTTACTTGAGGGGCATAAATTGATATAATATTTATTCATTTACTTTTTGGAGAGAATCAGCCCTCTTTATCAGATATGAATAGAAAATGCGAAACTGTGGCCTAAATTTTCACTTTCTATTTTATAATGGAACGGGGGGGGGGGGGGAGCAGAACATGAAATATCAGTCGAAGGGAAAATGATCGATGTTTCCCATACTTGAAAAACAAGTTTAAACAAATTTAAAACAAAACTGCATCTCGTAATTCAGCAAAGACAGCCGAAATAATAAGACATAAACATAAAAGAAATTTAGATAACAAAGCGACGTGTAGAATAAGGTGTATATAATTTATTTACAATTCATTATTAATCGCTACACACACAAAAGACAGGGCATTCCCGGGGCCCCACCTCCTCCAAATATGAAGGCCCAAATATGGGATACAGGGGGTTAGCCAGCCCCATGAAAGATATCCCAATATAACTGTATTATACGAAATTTCCGATTTTCGCCAGGCTAGCTAAGCCTGTTAACGGTCGTGTAAACCCAATTCCTTTTGAGGGTCGACTGGGCATTCCCGGGGTCCCACCTCCTCCAAATATGAAGGCCAAAATATGGGATACAGGGGGTAAGCTAGCCCCATGAAAGATATCCCATTATAACTGTATTATACGAAATTTCCGATTTTCGCCAGGCTAGCAAAGCCTGTTAACGGTCGTGTAAACCCAATTCCTTTTGAGGGTCGACTGGGCATTGCCGGGGCCCCACCTCCTCTAAATATGAAGGCCCAAATATGGGATACAGGGGGTTACATAGCCCCATGAAAGATATCCCATTATAACTGTATTATACGAAATTTCCGATTTTCGCCAGGCTAGCTAAGCCTGTTAACGGTCGTGTAAACCCAATTCTTTTTGAGGGTCGACTAGCATTCCCGGGGTCCCCCTCCTCCAAATATGAAGGCCCAAATATGGGATACAGGGGGTTAGCCAGCCCCATGAAAGATATCCCATTATAACTGAATTATACGAAATTTCCGATTTTCGCCAGGCTAGCTAAGCCTGTTAACGGTCGTGTAAACCCAATTCCTTTTGAGGGTCGACTGGGCATTCCCAGGGCCCCACCTCCTCCAAAAATGAAGGCCCAAATATGGGATACAGGGGGTTAGCCAGCCCCATGAAAGATATCCCATTATAACTGTATTATACGAAATTTCCGATTTTCGCCAGGCTAGCTAAGCCTGTTAACGGTCGTGTAAACCCAATTCCTTTTGAGGGTCGACTGGGCATTGCCGGGGCCCCACCTCCTCCAAATATGAAGGCCCAAATATGGGATACAGGGGGTTAGCCAGTCCCTTGAAAGATATCCCATTATTACTGTATTATACGAAATCTCCGATTTTCGCCAGGCTAGCTAAGCTTGTTAACGGTCGTGTAAACCCAATTCCTTTTAAGGGTCGACTGGGCATTCCCGGGGTCCCACCTCCTCCAAATATGAAGGCCCAAATATGGGATACAGGGGGTTAGCCAGCCCCTTGAAAGCTATCCCATTGCAACAGTATGAGGAATTTCTTACCTTTTCGCCAGGCTAGCTAATTATGTCAATATTCAGGTCTGGTCAGCAAGATATGATTTTTAATATATAACTGTTTCTTTACATGAAAAAAGGGAAGTTTATCTGGAATTTTAATTTACGTTTATTAGCATGTTTACGGTAATTGGAATAGCGAACCGACCACAAAATTCTATTCGCTATTAGAAAAGTGAATAGCGAAAAGCGAATAGAACTCCAACTTCTGAATGCCTCCAAAAATATATCTTATGAACTTTCTTAGAAACAATCTCCTCTAGGATGGTTTTTAAGCGTTGTGTATCTCTATATATTAGTGATCTAAGACGTCTTAGTTTAGAATATTCCTTGAGATTTACCTCTTAGTACAAGTATGACTAAGGATGGACATAAAAGTTTCTTAAAATTTGTCTTAGGAAATTTTCTTAGGAAGAATCTTATGAAATTTTTATAAACATGCATGCCTGTTGATTTCATTAATCTTTCCACACGTTTTCACGCACATCACTGAGTTGATAAACTTGACAACATTTTTTTCTAGAATGTTAACTGTCTTCAGATTCAACAGTATAGCCATGTAGCAAGTATGTGTATCAAGACACTTGTTCTAATTAAATTTACGTCAATAATGTGTTGCGCTTTTAGCCTTTATATTAAAACGATTGCATGTGGATTACGAGCTTAAATCCTACATTTTAAAAAAATATTACAAAGTATCTAGCGTCAATCAATTTTAAACTTGTCGAATGTCAAAAGACGTTATGCAATAGAGATATTTTGGGCTTATGGAAGCCTCAACATTAATCACTAAAATATCTGATTACACATAATACTTTTTAAAAATGGCTTTTATTTTCATCGGATTGATATGCTTAGTACATTTACCTTACGAATCACACTGGTGACGTCATATTCTGATTCTATGCATCCCTGAGAATAGTTTTTAATTAATACTTGTGACAGATACTCCAAAATCAGTTTATTGAAAAGACCAAACATGTCCTTAATTTTCATACAATATCATTCAAATCTATATTTATAGATGTCCGTTGCTATGAATAATTTTTAATTGCAGTACACATATTTCCTTAGTAACGACAGTTTTATGTAGCTAAATAATGTCGTAAAAAATTATAAACGTTTAGATTGTTTTTCATAAATAGCGACAAAGAACGGTTCTAAAGAGTATTTCCTCGTTTCAGAATAACCATGCTTTTTCGTATTTTAAACCGTGTTACATTAGCAGCAATTTTCTAGTCTTACATCTTTATTTCAAACATAGCTATTAATATATAATATTGATTTGATGAAAACATTCATGGCATTAAAATAATGAATAATATTTTAGAATATTAATTAAGGTAACACTATTTAGATATTGATTTGCCCACCTGTTTTTCTTTCATAAAATTGAAAACTGACCATATATGCAATATATAATTTTTCATTTCATTGTTAATAAAAACTTTTTTCCATTCTGTATTTCTCTAATGTTGCTTAGATTTGTCCATTTATTTATTTTTAGTCACCGGTACCATATATGCCCTATAGCAACAAATTAATGGTACATGTATCTTATTAATGCGTATCCATGCATGCAATATTAAGGAAATAGGTAACCATTCGTGCCGGAACCCATTAATACAATTTTGGTTTTTACAATGAATTAATATTAATTTTAGTACCTTTCTTTGAAGTCCGCTTACTTATGGATGAACTTTATGAAAGGGCTTTTTGTATGATAATTTTTTCCCAAATAAATGTATACTTCTAAATGAAGAGATTATCTACGGAGTTTTCAAAGTTATCCCAAACTGTGTGTTATTTTATTGTTTTAGAAAAAAAATGTTGTACCGTTTAATGGTGAATGATGTTTGAACTAGTAAGTAGGCTTTTTTTAAACTGTAAATATACAATCACATAACAGTCAATTCTTCAAAATAAAATTATTTATAATCCCGACTGTCTTTTATATTAAGTTTTTTATTTTTTTAGAATGTCCACTTGGTACGTATGGAGAAATTGTTCGCTTAACTGTCCAGACGGGAAATAAGGAGAATTGTGTTCATAGCAATGTGAATGCAAAACAAACCAACATTGCAATTATGTGCAAGGATGTATCGGTATAACTAGTAGTTTGAGATATGATTCTCAAATTTGTTTACGATTGATTACCAAAAACAGTATGATCTAAAAGAAAAACTCACATAGGTATATCGCCGACTCAACAAACAAGGGTTGTTCGATATGTAAGATGTATTGTACGGTTTTTCAAAAGCCTTTGACTCAAAAAGTGAAATGAACATTGCATTCCCTCAAAGTATTCTCCGCAGTTTGAAATACATAATTTTGAATCGCTTACTGAAATGTGTCACGGTACGCTGATTTAGGTAGACCTCTGACACACTGACTGATGGCTTAGCCATGGGATTGACGGAACATGTAACGACGACCAGATAAGATCTTTTTAAATTTTGGAAAAATGAAAAAGTAGCATGGGGCTAGATCATAAGAGTATGGTGGGTGTGGCAAGACGGTAACCTTCTCCGACTTCAAATATTGCTTCACAATCTCAAACTTATTACATGTGTCATGAAATAAACGAACATGCGTAAATCTGACACCGGGCGTCGTCCATGATTATATTTTTTGAGCGTTTTTAGAATAACATCATATAAAACGCGACCTGTAACACATTTTTTTCGTTAGGCACCGGAATTTGTGCAGCTTTACCATAAAATGAGAAAGAATATGCAATGAAGAACCTTCTTTGTGCTTATAGTCCTTTCGCAACTACAGGCCTTCTAAAGTGTTTAGTAAACCATATTTTGTTTATAATTTTTCTTACTGGTTTGAAAATGTGAACCCTTGTTTCGTCACCAGCTTAATGCCAACAGCTTTGTCACAACAATGTCGCGAATCGTGTATCTGTCATCACTTTCAATTTTTCCCCTGACTTTTGAGACATTGCCTTGCCTGTTACAGTAACAGGTTGGCCAAATTTTACTGCATCTTTGACAGACTCTGTGCCAGTCAGGAATTTCTTTTTCCACCTACGAACTGTCTCATAAAATACCTTATCAGTCACATAAACCATAATTCAGTAAAAATATGCATTATCGAATGACCAAGTTCTGTGGGAACTTTTATATAAGCTTTAATTTTTCAAAGATTCTCAACCCGTTTCCCAACTATTTTTACAACAGTGCCTTCTATTGAAATGACTATAAGTTTAAAACTATGTGGGACTGAAGGCTTGTGATTATACCGTTTAAAAGGCACTGAATTGACCTTTTTCAAGCGTATCATCATTGACAAAATTGTGTAAGCGTTTTCGCGCTGTGCTAAAATACACATAAATTTTGAACAGCCCTCGTATCTTAAAAAAATCATATTAACAAGACGTCTTTAAAAAGACTACAGTCACTGCTTAGTCACATTCATATTGCGAAAATGGTATTTTCTAAATATGCTTTAGTGATGTTTCCTGTAATATTTTTCTCTTTCTAACCCTGTTCTCACGCAAACTGGTTTGTTGTGATAATTGATTATATCATATTATTCCATTGTAAAAATCTAATTGTTAAATGAATATATCATTCTAAATGCATTACGAAATGTAATTGGTATTATGGGTGAAAAATTCGTAATACAAGTATTAACGTAATTTGCTTGTGAATAAAGTCATGTTTATAATGCCTACAAGGTACTATGGGACAAATTTTGAAGATGAATCATTTTATAAAAAAGACAACATGTATGGAACTTTTTTCTACAGTAATTAAATGAAAATGTTAAAAGAAATCAACACTACAAGTGTTCCAACTATTTTAATTTTTTCATATATAAATACACATATACGCATTGTCTGGACTTTTTAAACCGCCTTCAGATGCATCATTTAAAAGCAGTGTTAAGTTTTATGAAGTAACATTTTTTTTCTAATACCTACAATGAATTGAATGTTAAAATCAGATTCCCGAATGATAAACCTTCCAAAATATACTTATGCTCCTGCGTGTTTAATAATCGTATTTTTTGAATATACATACACTTTCTATATTTTAATTTATTTAAGATTACATATGTTTTGCTTGCATTTAGTTGCTTTGTTCATAAAAAATACCAGGTATTGGATATTGGATATATCTTTTTAAAAGCTATACACGCTATAATTTACGTCAATTTTGAATGACGGGTAAAATGCATGTGTTTGATTACTTATAAAAGTTACCTTTCTGCTCTAAGTTACAATGCTCAATTCGATCACGTAAGAAAGATATCAAATTTTAAACAATAAAAGTATTTATTTTCCTGCCAGGAAAGTAATGCCTCCTCATAAATATCAATCTATCACGTGATACCGACAGCCAATTTTAGATTATTATAAAATAATTGGTGGAGGGTCAACACCTTCATAAATTTTATAGTTTCACGAAGGAAATGATGTTATTTTTTCAGTCAAGCATACGTTTGTCCTATAAAGGGGTACGAACAAAAGAAAACAAAAACATTATAACGAACGTGTGAGCAGGTACATTGAATATACTATGTGTTTTCCCATAAGGAGTATTTTTAGTTCGTGTGAGTGTTATCCTATTTAAACAAGCAAAAGTATTGGTATCTTAAATCACAAACGTATTGCAATATCATAATTCCATTTTGAATTATAGTTTTTACAAAAATATTGGAAACTAGACTCTTGTTGCAAGAGCAACAAAAAGGTCTTCCGTTTTGATATACATGTATCAATTTAACTGTAAGATATTGCTTCTCTCGTATAGAAAAAATGATTGATATGATAATATTTGTGAATCAAATATTCAGTACTTACTTCCATGTAAAACAATAAAAATGAAAAAGAAATCAATTTTTGAAGTACTTTCTGTGACGACAGGAAGTACCGCCGAACCAAACCAAACATGTTGAACATTTGTACAATCATAAGTCAATCATTCCTAAAAGTTTGGTTGTTCACGTCTCTGCATAATCTGAGGTCTCGTTGAAACAATATTTTTTTTTCGGGACCGAAAATGAATGATCGGAAATGATTAATAAAAACAAAAGCTGATATTTGTCGTACATTTGCCTAGCGTACATCACTGTTTATCAGGCTAGATGAAACACCCAAGAAAGTCAGTTAGACTATTTTAAAACATGATTTGTTTGAACCCTTCCCGTGAGAACCGGAAGAGACGATTGACAAAATAAAACCCGTAAGACATATCTTCAATCAAATGTCAATCATTCGTTAAAGCTTTGTGTCTCAATCACTCACAGTGACTACAATCTCGCAGAGATCAAATTGGATAAAAGCTACCTAGAGATATTTGAGATATTTCACCGGAAGTAAAATATATTTGCTTATTTAACATCGTATTGAAGACATATCTAAGATTTTATACTGAGTATTTCTATCATTTTAAATAAATAAAATAATTTTAAAAAATAATTTTTGAAGTGCTTCCGGTGACGACCGGAAGTTACGACGAATCAAACAAATTAGTGTAAACACATATTCATACATAGGTCTATCATCCCACAAAGTTTGATTGTTCAAGTCATTACCTTTTTTGAGATCTCGAGAAATCAAGGCTTTTAATCTCGGGACAGGAAACGGACAAACAGAAGTGTTCAATGAAAATGAATGTTAGTATTTTTTAAACTTAAAAAACAAGACTTTATTGCCTACCAATTTATAAAAAATTGTCAAAGAAAAACAGTTAAACTCATAAACAGCATAATCAGTTTAAACTCTATTGGTGTGGACCGGAAGTGACGGTTGACAAAATGAAAACAATTTAACACATCTTCTATCAAATGTCTATCATCCATGTAAGTTTCGTGTCTTGGTCACTTAAAGTCTCGGAGATTGTTACAACATTTGTTTAAAAAAAAACTACCTGAGATATTTGAGATATCTCACCGGAAGTATTTTTTTGTTTATTTATCATCGGATAGATGATATATGTAAGCGTTTATACTTATATTTCAATTCTGTGGGAAATAAATTAAATGCGTAAAAAAATAATTTTTGAAGTGCTTCCGGTGCCGACCGGAAGTTACGCCGAACAAAACAAAATTGTATATACTTGTCTACACACATTGGTCTATCATTCCACAAAGTTTAGTTGTTCAAGTCATTACCGTATTTGAGATCTTGAGGAGTCAAGGTTTTTTGTCTCGGGACAGGAAGCGGACAAACGGAAATGTTAAATGAAAATGAAAGTTAGAACTTCTTTAGCACTAGAAAATGTGACTTAATTGCCTAACATTTTATCTAAAAATATTGAAGAAAAACAGTTAAGCATATAACTAGCTTGATTTCTTTAAACTCTTCCGGTGTGGACCGGAAGTGACGGTTGACAAAATGAAAACTGTTAAACACATCTTCTATCAAATATCTATCATTCATGTAAGTTTCATGTCTTAGTCACCTACAGTTTCTGAGATCTCGTTGTTACAACATTTGTTTAAAAAAAGACAACCTGAGATATCTGAGATATCTCACCGGAAGTAGAATTTTTTTGTTTTTTTATCATCGGATAGATGATATATGTAAGCATTTATACTTATACTTCAATTCTGTGTTAAATAAATTAAATGCGTAAAAAAAATAATTTTGAAATGCTTCCGGTGACGACCGGAAGTTACGACGAACAAAACAAAATAATTTAAACACATCTACACATATAGGTCTATCATCCCACAAAGTTTGGAAGCTTAAGTCATTTTCGTTTCTGAGATCACGATGTCACTAGCTTTTTGTCGCGGGACAGGAAACGGACGAACGGAAGTGAATTTAGAAAAACTGAAATTAGAAATCTCTAGATATTTTTATTTTCAATCATCCCTGAAAATTTAAGGAAAATCCATCCAGAAATCTCTGAGAAATTCACTAAACAAAAAGGGGAAAAAAATAATAATAATAATAACTAGAGTCTTGTTGCTATAGCAACAAAAAGGTCTTCCGTTCCTCAAGTATTGATCTGATAAAAAAAATCATTTCTTTTGTAAAAAGAAAATGTATATAATTTATACTGTGATGGAATTTCCCAGTAATTATTTCTATGTAAAACAAAACAAAAAGACAAAAAGTCAATTTTTGAGTACTTTCTGTGACGACCGGAAATTACGCTGGATCAGACAGAACATAGTAAACATATCTTCATACATTGTTCTGTCTTTCCTCAAAGTTTGGATGTTCAAGTTTTGTTAGTTAGGAGACCTCGCTGAGAAAAGTTTTTTGTTTCAGGACCGGAAACTGACAAACGGAAGTGATTAAGGAAATTAAAAGTAGATATTTTTAGTACATTTACCTGGGGTACTTAACTGTTCATCACACTGAGTGAATTGTTTAAAAAATCTAAACTTTTAAAAAAAACTTCATTTTGCTTGAACGCTTTGAGTGAGAACCGGAAGTGACGGACGACCAAATGAAACTAATTAAACACATGTTCAATCAAATGTCTATCATCTATATAAGTTTTGTATCTTGGTCTTTTAAAGTTACTGAGAACTCCGGGTACAAAATTTTTTAAAAAGAAAGCTACCTGAGATATTTGAGATGTCTCACCGGAAGTAGAATTTTTTCGTTTATTTATCCATGTGTAGATGAACTTTTGTATTTCTTTTGCTAAAATGTTACTTCAATGCTAAATAACCCAAATATTTTTAAATAATCAAATTTTGATGTACTTCCTGTGACGACCGGAAGTTACGCCGGATAAAACAAAATATAGCAAATACATGATCATACATAGGTCTATCATCCCACAAAAATTTGTTGTTCAAGTCGTTACCTTTTTTGAAATCTCGTCGAAATAAGTTTTTTGTCTCGGGACAGGAAACGGACAAACGGAAGTGCTCAATGAAAAATTAATTTATTATTTGTTGTGTACTTGCCCATCGCACATTATTGTTCATCGAGCTAACTAATACTATCAAAGGAAAACAGTTAAACTTATTAACAGCTTGATTTGTTTGAACTCTTCCCGTGTGGACCGGAAGTGACGGCCGACAAAATAAAAGCAGTAAAACACATCTTCAGTCAAATGTCTATCATCCCTTAAAGTTTCGTGTCTTGATCACTTATACTTTTTGAGATCTCGCGGGTACAAAATTTATTTTTAGAAAGCTACCTGAGATATTTGAGATATCTCACCGGAAGTGGAATTTTTCTGTTGATTGAGCATCGCTTAGATGACATATATAAAGATTTATACTTATATATTCAATCTATGTAAAATAAATTAAATACGTAAAAAAAATTATTTTTGAAGTTCTTCCAGTGACGACCGGAAGTTACGACGAACAAAACAAAATAGTTTAAACACATCTTCACATATAGGTCTATTATTCCACAAAGTTTGAATGTAAAAGTCCTTGTCGTTTCTAAGATCTGGAGGTGACAAGCTTTTTTGTCGCGGGACAGGAAACGGACGACCGGAAATGAATTTTGAAAAAATGAAAAAAAATGCCTCGAGATATTATAATTATCTATTATTTCTGAAAATTTCCGGAAAATCTATCCGCTCATCTCTGAGAAATTCTGCCGACAAAAAAGGGGAAAAAAATAATAATAATAATAAGAAAGAAAAATCTATCCTGTCGTCTCTGAGATAGCAACAAAAAGGTCTTCCGTTCCTCATGTATAAATCTTTTTAAAAAATGCTTTTCTCTTATAAAAAAGAAAAAGGATATAATCGATACGGTGATGGAATCTTTCAGTAACTTTTTCTATGTGGAACAAAACGAAACGAGAAAAAGTCATTTTTGAAATTTGCTCTGACGACCGGAAGTTACGCTGATTCAAACGGAACATGGTAAACATATTTTCATACATTGTTCCATATTTCCTCAAAGTTTGGATGCTAACGCTTTTGTCAGTTATGAGATCTCCTTGAGAAAAGGTTTCTTGTCTCGTGACAGGAAACGGACGAACAGAATTGCTTAATGAAAAAAAATGTTAATATATCTTAAACACTTTCCTCTCGTACACTACTGTTTATCGAGCTTACTGAAACAGTGTAAAAAAAAAACGGCTAAACTTATCAACAATGTCATTTGTTTGAACCCTTCCGGTGAGGACCGGAAGTGACCATTGACAAAATGAAACACGTTAAACACATCATCTATCAAATGTCTATCACCTACATAAGTTTTGTGTTTTGATCACTAACAGTTTCTGATTAACGGCGGGTACACAATTTAGTATAAAAAAGCTACGTGAGATGTTTGAGATATCTCACCGGAAATGGATCTTTTTTTGTTTATTTAACTTCGTATAAATGACTTATGAAAAGATCCGTACTAAAATAATAATTCTGTGTAAAATAACTAAAAAAAGTAAAAAAAAAAAAAATTTTGAAGTGCTTCCGGTGACGACCGGAAGTTACGCCGAACAAAACAATATAATGTAAACACATCTACATATATAGGTCTATCATCCTGCAAAGTTTGATCGTTCAAGTCATTACCATATTTGAGATCTCGAGGAGTCAAGTTTTTTGTTTTGGGACAGGAAACGGACAAACGGAAGTAATCAGTGGAAATTTAAAGTTAGTAGTTCTTATGCATTTGACAACAGGACTTTATTGCCTATTAATTTATCTAAAATTGGCAAAGAAAAACATTTAAACTTATAAACAGCTTGATTTGATTGAACTCTTCCGGTGTGGACCGGAAGTAACGGCCAACAAAATGAAGGCAGTTAAACACATCTTCAGTTAAATGTCTATCATCCATGAAAGTTTCGTGTCTTGATCACTTATACTTTTTGAGATCTCGCGGGTACAAAATTTATTTTTAAAAAGCTACCTGAGATATTTGAGATATCTCACCGGAAGTGGAAATTATTTGTTGAATGAACATCGCTTAGATGACATAAATAAAGATTTATACTTATATATCCATTTTATGTAAATTAAATTCAATGCGTAAAAAAAAATATTTTTATAGTGCTTCCGGTGACGACCGGAAGTTACGACAAACAAAACAAAATAGTTTAAACACATCTACATATACAGGTCTATCATCCCACAAAGTTTAAATTTTAAAGTCCTTGTCGTTTTTGAGATCTCGAGGTGACAAGCTTCTTTGTCGCGGGACAGGAAACGGACGACCGGAAATGAATTTTGAAAAAATGAAAAAAACGCCTGGAGATATTATCAATATTTATCATTCCTAAAAAATTCAGGAAAATCTATCCACTCATCTCTGAGAAATTCTGCCGACAAAAAAGGGGAAAAAAATAATAATAACTAGACTCTTGTTGCTATAGCAACAAAAAGGTCTTCCGTACCTTATGTATTAATCTTAAAAAAATTCATTTGTCTTGTAAAACGAAAATGGATATAACAGATACTGGATAATGGAATTTCCCACTTATCATTTCTATGTAAAACAAAACAAAAAGACAAAAAGTCAATTTTTGAGTACTTTCTGTGACGACCGGAAGTTACGCCGGATCAGACAGAACATAGAAGACATATCCTCATACATTGTTCTGTCTTTCCTTAAAGTTTTGATGTTCAAGTTTTTGTTACTTATGAGATCTCGCTGAGAAAATGTTTCTGTTTCAGGACCGGAAACGGACAAACGGAAGTGATTAAGGAAATTAAAAGTAGATATTTTTAGTACATTTACCTACGGTACGTTACTGTTCATCACACTGAGTAAATTGTTTAAAAAATCTAAACTTTAAAAAAAAAACTTCATTTTGCTTGAACGCTTCGAGTGAGAACCGGAACTGACGGACGACCAAATGAAACCCGTTAAACACATGTTCAATCAAATGTCTTTCATCTATATAAGTTTTGTATCTTGGTCTCTTACAGTTTCTGAGATCTCCAGGTACAAAATTTTTATAAAGAAAACTACCTGAGATATTTGAGATGTCTCACCGGAAGTAGAATTTTTTCGTTTATTTATCCATGTGTAGATGAACTTTTGTATTTTTGTTGCTAAAATGTAACTTCCATGCTAAATAACCCAAATATTATTAAATAATCAAATTTTGGTGTACTTCCTGTGACGACCGGAAGTTACGCCGGATAAAACAAAATATAGTAAATACATGTTCATACATAGGTCTATCATCCCACAAAATTTGGATGTTCAAGTCGTTACCGTTTTTGAAATCTCGTCGAAATCAGTTTTTTTGTCTCGGGACAGGAAACGGACAAACGGAAGTGCTCAATGAAAAATTAATTTATTATTTGTTGTGTACTTGCTCATGGTACATTATTGTTCATCGAGCTAACTAATACTATCGAAGGAAAACAGTTAAACTGATAAATAGCTTGATTTGTTTGAACTCTTCCGGTGTGGACCGGAAGTGACGGTCGACAAAATAAAACCAATTAAACACATCTTCAATCAAATGTTTATCATCCATGAAAGTTTCGTGTCTTCATCACTTATAGTTTTTGAGATCTCGTGGGAACAAAATTTGTTATAAAAAAGTTACTTAAGATAATTGAGATATCTCACCGGAAGTAGAATGTTCTTGTTTATGTATCATCGCTTAGATGACACATGTAAGGATTTATACTATCAGATTCATTCTATGTAAAATAAGTTAAATACATAAATATAATAATATTTAAGTACTTCCGGTGACGACCGGAAGTTACGACGAACAAAACAAAATAGTTTAAACACATCTACAAATATAGGTCTATTATCCCACAAAGTCTGGACGTTCAATTGTTAGCCGATTCTGAGATCTCGAGGGAACAAGGTTTTTTGACGCGGGACAGGAAACGGACGACCGGAAATGATTTTTGAAAAAATGAAAAATATGCCTCGAGATATTATCATTCTCTATCATCTCTGAAAATTTCAGGAAAATCTATCCAGCCATCTCTGAGAAATTCTGCCGACAAAAAAGGAGAAAAAAAAAATAATAAGAAAGAAAGAAAGAAAGAAAGAAACAAAAAACACTACAATCACTATAAGGTCTTCCGTTGGAAACGGAAGACCTTAACTAGACTCTTGTTGCTATAGCAACAAAAAGGTCTTCCGTTCCTCATGTATTAATTTGAAAAAAAAAAATCATTTCCTTTGTTAAACGAAAATGTATATAATTTATTCTGTGATGGAATTTCTCAGTAATTACTTCTATGTAAAACAAAACAAAAAGACAAAAAGTCAATTTTTGAGTACTTTCTGTGACGACCGGAAACTACACCGGATCAGACAGAACATAGTAAACATATCTTCATACATTGTTCTGTCTTTCCTCAAAGTTTGGATGTTCAAGTTTTGTTAGTTAGGAGACTTCGCTGAGAAAAGGTTTTTGTCTCAGGACCGGAAACGGAAAAACGGAAGTGATTAAGGAAATTAAAAGTAGATATTTTTAGTACATTTACCTACGGTACGTTACTGTTCATCATACTGAGTAAATTGTTTAAACAAATTCTAAACTTTAAAAAAAAACTTCATTTTGCTTAAACGCTTCGAGTGAGAACCGGAAGTGACGGATGACCAAATGAAACCCATTAAACACATGTTCAATCAAATGTCTATCATCTATATAAGTTTTGTATCTTGGTCTCTTACAGTTTCTAAAATCTCCGGGTACAAATTTTTATAAAAGAAAGCTACTTGAGATATTTGAGATGTCTCACCGGAAGTAGAATTTTTTCGTTTATTTATCCATGTGTAGATGAACTTTTATATTTCTCTTGCTAAAATGTTACTTCCATGCTAAACAACCAAAATATTTTGAAATAATCAAATTTTGGTGTACTTCCTGTGACGACCGGAAGTTACGCCGGATAAAACAAAATATTGTAAACACATGTTCATACATAGGTCTATCATCCCACAAAGTTTGGTTGTTCAAGTCGTTACCGTTTTTGAAATCTCGTCGAAATAAGTTTTTTTGTCTCGGGACAGGAAACGGACAAACGGAAGTGCTCAATGAAAAATTAATTTATTATTTCTTGTATACTTGCCCATTGCACATTATTGTTCATCTAGCCAACTAATGCTATCAAAGGAAAACAGTTAAACTGATAAAGAGCTTGATTTGTTTGAACTCTTCCGGTGTGGACCGGAAGTGACGGTCGACAAATTAAAACCAGTTAAACATATCTCCAATCAAATGTCTATCATCCATTAACGTTTCGTGTCTTCATCACTTATAGTTTTTGAGAGCTCGCGGGAACAAAATTTGTTTTAAAACAGTTACTTGAGATAATTGAGATATCTCACCGGAAGTAGAATGTTTTTGTTAAAATATCATCGCTTAGATGACACATGTAAGGATTCATACTATCAGATTTATTTTACGTAAAATAAGTTTAATACATAAATAAAATAATTTTTAAAGTACTTCCGGTAACGACCGGAAGTTACGACGAACAAAACAAAATAGTTTAAACACATCTATAGATATAGGACTATCATCCAACAAAGACTGGATGTTCAAGTGTTTGCCGATTCTGAGATCTTGAGGGAACAAGGTTTGTTGACGCGGGACAGGAAACGGACGAACGGAAATGAATTTTGAAAAAATGAAAAAAAATCCTCGAGATATTATCATTTTCTATCATCCCTAAAAATTTCAGGGAAATCCATAAAGCCATCTCTGAGAAATTCTGCCGACAAAAAAGGGGAAAAAAAAAATAATAAGAAAGAAAGAAAAAACACTACAATCACTATAAGGTCTTCCGTTGGAAACGGAAGACCTTAATAAAAAGAAACATTACAATCACTATAAGGTCTTCCGTTGGAAACGGAAGACCTTAAAAATATAAAAAGAAAAATCTACTTATTCACAAAAGCTTCAAGAATATCTCAAAGACGCGTATTAACCCAGTATCTGAACTGCACTCGGTTTTTTTTGCAGAAACAACACGCCAAGTGTGTTTCAATCTTCTATACATTTTGGGAAAGATAAGGGTCCGATATAAACCAATTGGATTATCGGAACAAGAACAAGAACACTGATCAATCGACATGCTTTTCATACATGCATGGATATACAATGTACGTGTATAGTCATGTATATATAAAGATATCTGAGTATTGTACATGTTACAGATACGTGACATAACGTGTTCATTTGTGCGCATGTAAAATATTTCACTGTAAATTGAGAAATAGACTATGAATACTTTCATTACACATTACTCAATGATGCAATTATCATAATAAAATACTTTTGAAATTCTAGAAGAAAGGATGGAAAAATCATTTTTGTTTATTAGTCACATTGAAAATTTATTTGTTTTTACAATATACCTAGTATTAAAATGACTGACTGCTTCACAAAATTCCTATCAGATTTACCGAAAAAAATTAAATATGATTTTTATCCTTTAAGTATTTTATTTCATAAAGAAAAATCCTAATATTATAGGCTTGTTTTACATTTAAAATGTCAATACGTTTTCTTTATCAATACAGTGTTCATTGTCTCAACTAAAGGGACAGCGTTTTTTAAATTTTCAAGCATTTCTGCACAATCAATAGACATAGGTACAATGTATTTTCCTTTAATATATCAAAGTATTTTCGATAGTTACGCTGGTAAAAATCATTGGCCAGTCATTACTTTGGTTGGCATCCGAGGATAAATTAATGATTAATTACACTTTGATAATAGTGTTTAAAAGGAAGGCAGAATACAATCTATTTTGTGTTACTGGGGTTCTGTAAGAATTTTTTGTTTAAACTAGATGACCAGTAGGACTGATTTTCTTCCTTACCGAGGAGTTCTTGCTTGAAACACAGGCATACTAAAACAAAAAAGACCCCCCCCCCCCCAAAAAAAAAAAAAAGAACAAAGATAAAAAAAACCCCAAAACCCCAAACCCCCAGAAACACCAACTAATTCATTTCTATAATATATTTTGCAAGTCATGTAATTGCACTTTATGTTATGGAATTGTTAGCTGTTCTGTTATGTTGATTCTTAACAATTTTTATAGTTACTGTTTTTTCGAAGACGTCTATTAAAAGGGAAACCCAATAATGCTTATGATATCAAATTAAGTAATTTTTATTAATGTAACGAATGGATGATTTTAAATACAAGAATTAAATGTTAAAATTTGTTTTTGTTATCTCACGAGAACAAAATGTTCAATGTTTTATTAATATCTTTTTTAAAAAGTATATTGCAGGCTTGCTATAATAATCCATTATTCGAAGAAATATTTTAATAAAGCATTATCTCCATTATCTTCAGAAATAGTTTCCATAGTTTCTGAAATAACATACCCTACCAGACGTTGTTAGTGTTTTTCCATCGTATGATTTTAAAAATGATAATCGATGAAAAATCTTGTATTCTTTTTATCAACTTTGTTTGTTTCTTGAACATGAAATAGCTTCATTTCCTCTCTCGGCTTATCATTAGTTACCACGTTGGTCATCGTCAGCTACGTGAAATATGTGACAGCTTGTTTTATTAAAAGGTACTTGTACAAATAATTTATATAAACGTTATAGTAAACTTATTTGAATATGTGAACACTCTCTCTATAGAGAGCTGGATGGTTGTGGCTATTTTTATAATTTATTGACCTCCTTTAGAAGTTTTTCTTCCGCTCAACAAGTCATATTAATTTACGTGATCCATTTGTATTGATATATGCTATTTTAAAAAAAATGGATCACGTCAATTTACTTACCTTGTCATTGGTCATTTGCAAAATTTGGATTGTGCACACAAGTTCTCTGAAGAGGCTTAAGTTCCTGATAGACAACATCTATGTAGTTTATGGAAATCAGTTTTTTCATCAATCTATTGGAATTCACATGGGTACGGTTGCGTACGGTATTCATATGAAGCAGAATTTATTCAAAAACTTGTAAGTGAAAAAAAATCACTCCCTGTGGCCTTCAACTCAACATTCAGGTATATCGACGACGTATCATCAATGAACAACGGTTACTTTCATACTTACGTCGACTCGATATACCCCAGTGAACCAAAGGATACCACAGAGTCTGCGTCATCTGTTTCATATTTTGATATTTTACTGAAAAGGGACATTAATAGTAACCTTACACCACAACTTTAAGATAAACGTGATGACTTCAATTTGTCTATAGTCAACTTTCCTTACTTATGTAGCAATAAATCTTCGTCACCTGCATATAGAGCTTTTGTCTCTCAGTTAATTCGATACGCAATATCATCTTCGCATGAACAAAGCTAGGCGATGTTACAACCGCTAATGATACAACACCGCTTAATGATATAAATAGCATTAAGCGTTGCAATCGCAACGCTTAATGCTATAAATTCTTGCATTAACAGTTGACATGTCCAACTGTTAATGATAATTCGCCGCTTAATGATAGAATTGTATCATTAAGCGTCACGAATGCACAGCAGCCTTAACGCTTAATGAAACAAGCAAATATCGACACCCTCAACAGATAATGATACAAACTTTATATCATTAAGCGTTGCAGTCGCACCCATTAATGATACAAATTTGTAAAAATTAATGGAATTTAATCTTTTCATATTCTTCAATTTGCTCAATAATCATAATTTTAATTTTTTAGATCAATTTTATGTAAAAATCAAAATTGCATATAGAAGTTCCGGCACGCATAGTCACTAATTATCTTTATACTGCATACGATGATACATATTGATGTAATAAGAAGCTAGATAATCGGCGCTTAATGATGAATAGTAATAAATGACTTAGTTGTGTATCCATACTGTATTCATTCTAGTATAAGAAAATTATGTATGAAGACATAATTTAATCTAATCATTTTACGTAGTGGCTTTAAACATCAATGGCCTAATAATTCAACAAACATTTCTCTTAAATTCACATGAAAAAACTAATTATGATGTTAGCTGAAATACTAGTACCCTTATTAAGTAATCCATATTTTAAACATGTTTTTAACAAATTGTTTAATATTTATACCATGTACATGTACATTGAACAAAGTATTGAATGAAAAAGCAGATGATACTGTGACCAACAGAAGCGAATGCAAACACTTCACATGATTGTCTTTATACACAAGTAAATTAACGCATAAATTCTTGTATATGTAGATTGTTTGAAACAACTACATGATTGCCTAGGAGACCGGCTGCTTAAAGGAAGTGGGATGAAAAGTGCTACAGACAGTGCTTTCCTCGTCATATAACTCACGGGACTGATTAGTATTCTATTATTTATAAACTAAAAAACTATTTTTATGGATCTGTTATCAAGAGGGAGTACTAAATGTTATCTTTTAGTCTTTGTTTATTTATTTATTTATTTTGTTATTTAATTATTTTTGGGGGGGAGGGGGGCTACTTCCACGCAGGCACTTAGGCCAATGTAAGTGTGTACTGTTGTACGAGATCTATGTTTTGGTTTTTCAGCCACTGAGGGTTTGATGGAGGGAGGGGGTTGGGTTCTACTCGTTATGCTATAGGGACTTATTATGAATTTCTATATCATTAAAATAACCATAAGGTTTTGTTTCATATTGTGAATTTTGAAATTACAATAGGCGAGTTCAAATTTAAAAATTTACAATATGACAACTGGACACAAATTTAATTGAAACAAAGAGTAAGGTATTTTGGGTGTGGGGGAGGGGGTAACAACGCGGAATCAGGACAACTCGCCCCAAAGACAAGTCGCTCCCAGTAAAAAAGAAGACAACTCGCCCGACATTTAGGACAACTCGCCACCACTCAAGACAGCTCGCCCCAACATAACGACAACTTGTTTCCAGTATTATTGTTCGTATTACGACAAAATCTATAATGAACATTTAATTTTTGCCCTCATATCACACAACGCAATTTATATTTTTCAGGTTATATTTCAATTTTTGATAGATTTTAATTTGAAATTCAACAGACTTTCAAAACTTCCAATCACAGGTTTACTTGAACAGTTTGATTCAAATGCATCTATAATCATCGAAGGTTGTATGTATTCCGATTAAAAAATAAATTTTTCATTATTTATTATCCGGCTTTCCCAATATAAACTCATGCAAAAACATATAAAATGTAAGTGTTCTTAAAAAATTATGATTTTAGAAACCGGAACAATTTAAGTGAGAACATTGTTTTAAGTTTGAAAATAACTTAATTATGACCAAGGTAATTATAAAATCAGCGATCAATTAATCGTTATATTGTTCATGTGATTATGATAATTAGGAAAACTATTATGAAACCCAAGCTGTAAATAATTACAGTGACATTAACACATATAATTTTGATTCTTCAAAGTGACGACTTAATAATGTTTGCAAGCTCTGAATCTTACGACGTATTTAACAATAAAATTAATTTTAATATTCGACTTCCTGTTAATATTTTCGAAAATCATTGAAAAATTAACACTATATGTCAATTAAATATGTATAAAATACATCTTTTTATTGGGGGCGAGTTGTCTTGACTGAGGGCGAGTTGGCTTAATTTGGGGGCGAGTTGTCTTGAGTTGGTGGCGAGCTGTCTTGGGGGCGAGATGTCTCGGGGGCGAGTTGTTCAGCATTCAACTACGCGGCTTTTTTCACCCGTTAAATTAAAAAACTACAATATAATTGTTCGATGTATAAATAAAATTTATGGATGAAGATAGATACATGTAGTGTATATGACGATGATTAATTGTATTGTACCTTTACATATATACATGTGTGCGATGTAGACAATGTTTATAAATTTCGTAAGAATAGTTCTGTACACATGCCGTCAACAGTTAAAACAAGACTAAATTGATCCCCTTTAAGTTTTTATTCGGATTTCTGTCCAGCATGTTAGACGTTATACGTGTGAACACTATTATAGAAAAATCAATCAGAAATTCAGTTTAGTGCAACAATTATAACAAAAACAAAACAAAAATATTAAGACTGTTCAATCAAATCATTAAACTTTTGTCACCCCTCCCCCCCCCCCCCCCCCCCACCCACACACACATAAACATGGCACTGATGAATCGGTCTTTGAGCGCTGTTCGAAATAGCAAAACAAAAGTGAACTATATTTTCATTATTGTTTTTATTGTTTGCATGTAATGATGATCATGCACGATTATACACTGTACTTGCAATGGACATATATTTTTGGGAACGTGTTAGAGAGGACAAATACTTCAACACATTTAATTTGAATAATTGTTTTTTGAATTTTGAATAATTATAACAGATGAATATAATTTCTTTGGCGTTCACACTGGCTATAGAATCAATGATCATTGCAACAAGTATTCCAGAAAATAGTACACTACTATGGGTCAAAACCATTTGTGTATTTGCGGTTTCTAGAGTAGATATTTTATTTGATTCCTCATTAATCACAAATAATAGTCATCTTGAAGAAAAACACGTTTATAGCGAATTTACTAGACTTATCATTACGAAAATTCGTTATACGAATATAACGAAGTAAATCCACTGGTCCTGATACTTTGCTATAACCGAGTTTTTCTGTTGTATTATTATATAGGTTTTATCGGCATGCATATTTTCATTTTAAAATCACCTGTATTTTTGTGATCGGCTACGGCCGATCACTGTTGTGTCCATATGAGGCATCCGGCAAATGCTTCCACGTGCGCACACATTCCGCTTGCATTAGTAGTTCTTATAAAAACTTGAAGTTTAATGGTTTAGTATTTATATAACATTTTACTCGGTTTTATTTCAATTTATTCACCTTAAGAGATGAAAACTTACATAAAAAACAGTTCAACCTGTTAATTCAAGAATGCACATTTTGTTTCATGCGTAAGAATTTCGATCAAAAGATTCATTCAGTAATGCAGCCAACCTCGATGAACTGACCTCAATCATAAGAAGATGCTCCATGAACTGACCTCGATCTATTGATGTTGCATAATAGTAGATAGGAAGACGGCTTGATTTATAAACAAGGTTACGTTATAATGCGACCTCAATAGCAAGTTATGATGGCATTCAATGTTTTTCAGTCGCATTAAATTATTTTAATACAACTCTTTCTTTGTATACGTGTTAATGCTCTTTGAAGAGCCCTACTCAGTATTCTGAAGAAGAAGAAGATACATTAACATTTAATAATTACGTTAAAAATATAAAATTAGACAAGGAGTTTACGAACGGCTTTTCCCAAATTTATTTCAAAATTAAATTTGTTGACGGCTTATAATAATGAAATTATGGTGTACAGATTTAAAATATTCTATATTTTGTAAAAATACAGTACTTTTTTAAATTATTTTACATCAAACTGATCATGTTGATTGCTTCTAGCTATCAATATATCATTATTGCCGATCATTCCTTTAAAAGGAATACTTGTTTGACGATGTCATTAATTTAATGACACAATAAACAACTATTTTTCCTCTCAAAACACCTTTTTATTCATACCATTGATCCTGTTTATTCTTTTCATTAAATATGTCGTTTTGTTTCCCAACTAAGGATCAGAATTCGGTAAATGTATTTAAGATCTATGAAATAACTATATCAGATTAAATAAGAAGTTTTAAAATCTTGTTTAAAAAGTGAGATACACACACTTTTAACTGGTCTAGCTTTCAGTGCGCTCAATATTTTGTTCAATCATATATGTAGGTTGTACTGTGACTAAGCATTCAATTGCGTAATTGTTTTGGTAAAATGGCATAAATCGTTCAGCAGACATGTTTATGCTAACCGCTTAAAAAGCGAGAGATTTATATTTCCGGTGATGCATATATATACTGTAAACCAACATTGTGCGAGATATTTTCTCGAGGTCATGAGAGCTTCGTAATCGCGAATATTTCAAGGCACGAACGATTCTTTGTCATGTGGTTGTTACATGTATAACAACAGGGGTCTGGATAAGGATTGGTCGCAAACATTAGTCATCGCGAAACAGTTTATCGGTAAATAAAGTCCCGGCGTCCATGATCACGTGGAATCGCAAAGCCTGAATCACCGTTATCAAACGAGACACGAAGCGAAGCAAAGTTACTTGTATTACCACCACTCTCTGAAGCTAATGACGTGGTACACAATAAATATTAATATTATTACTTGCGTTTTTAAAGTGTTTATTTGGAATAATTTGTGTTCAATAAATATAATGTTTTTGTTTGTTTTTTTACCTTGCCTAGTGGAAAAAAAATATATTATGATAGAGGATCATGATGTAAGGAATCAGAATGCGTCACGTTGCAAGGCAAATATCATTACATCAAACTCCATGCTACGCATTACTTCTGATCTGATGATTTGCACCCTAACTCCAAGTAATCCGGCCCTTTTGAACAAGTTACTGATGTAATACTATAACTAACACTTACATGCATCTACGTTATCTTATTTTTAATATGTCAATCACAAAAAAATCCATACAGACCAAGATGTCCTTTTGTTAGACCTTATATACATATTACTGTTACCTAAAATTAAATAATTAGTTTGATTTTGGTCATTAAAAAAGTGTTCGGTAGTAAAAAGAAAATGCCTCTTTTATATACATGATTATATTACGGAGGCATGGAAGGGCCAAATGAAAAAAAATAAATTATTTGTTCAGATGAATTAGTCCGGCGGCGTGGATGGCCAAATAAAAACATAAATAAATCTTATTTGTTCGGACGAATAAGGATTTGTTTGGAAGAATTAGGATTTGTTCGACGAATTAGGATTTGTTCGGACGAACAAGCTATTTGTCAATATGAGAAGTAATTGAGACATTGGCAATGATGTAAGAAAAAAAAAGGGGGTGGGGTTCTGATCAAGCAACTCCTTTCCTTCAAATAATAAATTGCTACTCGGAAATGTTATATTGAATGACATTTCTACAATATCTGGCATATTTTGCTGCCATGCTCAATTCTCAAAATCTATCATAGTTTTGCATGGTTTTTTTATGTAAAGTAATATCCTTATTACAGAGCTTGACGTGCAGTAACATTACAGATACATGTAGTAAATTAAGATATTTTGTCTATAAATAATCAAAATTCGGTGGTAACGCATAGTAACCGATTTTTTTCGTGTTTCGTATTTTGACACCTCAGTATTGGTATATAAAGATGCATGGCAACCTTGAACTGTTGCCATGGAGACCGGTTGTCATGGTAACAGAGGCACAAGATTGAAAAATGGCCGTTTTAAGCTTTTTTGGAGACATATAGCATTAATGATTGGAATGATCAAACGTGTTCTCAATTTTCATGTAATATCAATTGAAGCTGTATTTTAGCAAAATAAATTGCCGTTGCAATGACGTTTTGAACAATTAATGTTTTTCCACAAATGGCAACAAAGAATGGTTGGTATCATGTTTTAATTTTTATATGACGTGCATATTTTAATAACAGCTATTCATCTATGAGTTTGGTTCAAAAATCACTTCTTTGGTATTTAAAAAATAGGAGAATATATTTTCAAAATAATGGAAACATTCTTTAGAAGTCAATTTAAAAATTGATCAATAGTTAATTCAAAATTTTATATTTCATAACTTTGATAAGCTGAAATTTCTTTCTATATTGCTTTAAGTTGATAAGATTTGCCATTTCTGTATCTTTGGTCTCCGGTACCATGGCAAAGGTAGTCCTTAGCAACAAATTTATGTTATCTAGCTACTTATTACTTCAATATGTATCATTGTAAGCAGTATAAAGATAATTAGCGACTATGCGTGCCGGAACTCCTATATACAATTTTGATTTTTACATAGAATTGATCTAAAAACCTAAAATTATGATTATTGAGCAAATTGAAGAATATGAAAAGATTTAATTCCATTCATTTTTACAATTTTGTATCATTAACGAGTGCGACTGCAACGCTTAATGATATAAAGTTTGTATCATTAGCGGTTGAGGGTGTCGATATTTGCTTGTTTCATTAAAGAGACACGGTGACTCAAAATATATGTTTTACTTTTTGATTATGACAACGGAAATAAGTAGAGCTACTCAAAATTTCATCAAACGAAAGGTTTTACGCATCAGAAGTTATCACCTATCAATTTACAAGTCATTAAAACTCATCCGGAAAATGCACATGTAAACAAACCGAGTTGTTTTGGACATTGGTATTGTGTCACGTGTTTGCGATTTCTGTCTAAAAATAGTTACAGTGGGATTGACACACCGAAAAAAGAATTTGAATTTGAAGCTATTCGATGTCTATGGTAAGAAATATGCATTAATAGAAAATGCATCTTCATTAATATTTAGTTCTTGAAGACATCGTGTTTCAATGAGAGGCTTCTGGTTCATGATGTATGCCACGCTGCAGTATTTACATTCCCTTGCGCTTGCGTGGCTATGAAGCGGAAGGAAAACTCAATATTTATGTGTTGGCCCAACGTGTAATTCTATTTTTCTCTTTTTAATTTGATTTTTTTACTTTTGAACATCGTAATTTTTCAAAAGTTCACATTTTCATATGATAAATATTATATGTGGAAATCGTGTAAAAATTCAATATTTGCTAAATCATGGGTTTGTGCGTCACCATGTCCCTTTAAGCGTTAAGGCTGCTGTGCATTTGTGACGCTTAATGATACAATTCTATCATTAAGCGGCGAATTATTAATAACAGTTGGACATGTCAACTGTTAATGCCAGAATTTATAGCATTAAGCGTTGCAATTGCAACGCTTAATGCTATTTATAGCATTAAGCGGCGTTGTATCATTAACGGTTGTTGCAAGGCGATCTACTGACAAACAAAACAGGACTATCAACAGTCTCGATTAATGTCATCTTTTTGTAAGTTTTATGGTCGATACAACGACCTTGTCAGCAAATACAATCTTTCACTGGGTCGCATGCTGACTGACGTTTTCCATACTTATTGTAATCCATAATTAGTAGCCTAAAAGTCTACGGACTTTTCCTTTTTTCCCGATTTAAACAAAGAGCCCAGGGCGGGTGTGACCGGTCAGCAGAGGATTCTCACTCCTCCATGGCACCTGATCCTACCTCTATCTTTTTGGAGGCCATTGTTGCTCTGCTTTGAATTTGTACATGTATTTCGTTTTCTGGATTTTTGAGATGGTTGACGGTTTGCTATTGTCATTTTTTCATAAAAAGAAATGGAATCGAACAGACTCAAAATGATTGAACGAGAAAAAATTTAAGTTTAGGTCAAAATTAGAAATATCTGTTTCCCCTACCCAAATAAAACCCGCCGACTGAATTGTTTTTTTTACAACAATGAATAGAGATTTTTTTTTAAAGAAGCCTAATTTTACCCAAATTCATTTTTAGAAGACCTATATCTTTTTCGTTTTACAATCATTTTGTTAGCCTTGATCATCAACATGGGCGAAATACTCGCTTTATGATCGGTAACTTCGCCGGAATTTCCTCCAAAAGAGAAGTTGAAGTCTCCCTGTATTCTGAGTTCACGATCGTATAAATTAACTCCAGAAACATTAAAATGATAATCATTTAATTAAAAAACGTTTCCACGGCCTCAGTTAACCACTGTTGTGATTAATAATTTGCGATTGTCTTATCTTTTCTAGATATACATGTAAATATGGGTGCAAATGATGCAACATATAGCCTACTGTGAATTGAAAATTACAACCAAAGTTTATTACTTTTAGTGTTGATATTACAATTAGTTGGTAACTTGTATTAGTAAATAATTGTGCCAAATTAATGCTAAAATAATCATTAAACCATCTGTCTTCAGTTAACCTAAAAATTAAAATGATCCTTTACACAACGGTTGTAATTGGGTCATATGGTTGGACTAATACCTCCAAAATACACAGAAGTAAAAAGACTGATTTTTTTAACTTAGCTAACACAATTACAAAACATTTCATCTTTAAAATGTATGGATACATCAAATAAATAGGTTTAATTTAATAGATTGGATAAGTTTTTTTATTTTTTATTAACTTGCTTAAATTTTAATCCAATCTTAATGAAGGTTGAATCTGTGTATATATTATATAATCATTTCTGTAGGTTATGCCGTATCAAATACTGCCAGTCTCCCTGATTTCTCAAACTTCTCCCTACTTTTCTGTTAGGGAGAAATAATTTTCCCAAAAATTAGGTTGGTACATGTGAAACAAAAGACTCTTCATGTTGTGAAAATTTCAAACAGTTCTCTTAAGAATTCGTCAAATTTCAAATCGACAGAAACAAAAGAGTTGGTTATGGTAATGACTATAATTAAAGTGAAATTGGTTAAATTCACAAAAAAAACGAGATAAATATTTGTTCTTCCCTGGCATTATGTTTCAAATTTGGGTTATTATTTCTTTGTATAGACACCTATTTCCTTGTCAAAGAAGGATATTCACTGCAAGTGTAGTGATTTTGTGTAAACATAAAATTGTAGAATCATTAAATATTACTTCACAAATATTTACATTTATTACATTTCCTTAAATCAATCATTATTATTGTTTTAATATACTTTTAGACATTTTATAAACCAAATTTTGAAATATTAATTGATACTTTGAAGTATGTACATTATCATTTAAATGATATTTAAATATAGGTTAACATGTACATCGACATACAAATGATAATGGATCTATTCATCCACATGCATCTAATCATTGAATCAAACATGTTTAAAAAGATAAACAATATCAAAATTGTGAATTTGATATTACATTTTTTTTACATTCCATTAGTACAGTCAAGTATAATAATTTGTTTTACAACTGGTCATAATTTTTTAGTTTTGTAATTAATTAAAGAATTCATTATTTTTTTCATTTTTAATTTATAATTTATTTTATATTTTGCCCTGGCAGAAAAAAAAACCTATTTACCTACCTACCTACCCAACTTCAAAATTTAGGGTCGGGTTAGGGGAAACATAGATATTTTTAATGATGGCCTTATGATGATAAATTAAGCACCTGATCTTTTTTAAACTTTCCACACCTTTTCACGTACATAATCGAGATAATAAACTTGACAACATAGCTGAAGAACGATATTTCCTATCTACCTATCTAATTATTTCACTGTTGATTGTCAAATCACGTCAGAAACAGGTATATATACCCAACTTTAGACAATGTAAACAATGAAGTTACCCTTCGCCGCTCCATTGAACAAAAATCGCCGTTATCATCGCCGCTCCAATTAAAACAGATCACCGTTTTTAAATTTCATTTCAGTCTTATTTTTTTCAGAATTCATTTTTTGGCAAAATTATTGGGGCGGCGACCGCCTCTGCCGCCCCTGTTCCAACACCCTCGAAATATCAGTGACTAGTTCATGTATAACATTGAGGTGTTATCATTTGAAGGAAAAACGACATTCTAGGAAAGGTGTGGCTTGATCACAGACCCTCTCCCCCTTCATCATCTATATCATTGCCAGATCAGATAGTCTTATAAATTGCTCATCAAAAATACTGTTTTATATAAATATAACTTATTCGTCCGAACAAATAGCTAATATAACTTATTCGTCCGAACAAATAACTTATTCGTCCGAACAAATCGTAATTCGTCCGAACAAATCGTAATTCGTCCGAACAAATAGCTAATTCGTCCGAACAAATCCTAGTTCGTCCGAACAAATCGTAATTCGTCCGAACAAATAACTTATTTGTCCGAACAAATCGTAATTCGTCCGAACAAACAACAAATTCGTCCGAACAAATAGCTAATTCGTCCGAACAAATCCTAATTCGTCCGAACAAATAGCTAATTTGTCCGAACAAATAACTTATTCGTCTGAACAAATCATAGTTCGTCCGAACAAATGGTAATTCGTCCGAACAAATAACTTATTTGTCCGAACAAATCGTAATTCGTCCGAACAAACAACTAATTCGTCCGAACAAATAGCTAATTCGTCCGAACAAATCCCAATTCGTCCGAACAAATCCCAATTCGTCCGAACAAATCCCAATTCGTCCGAACAAATAGCTAATTCGTCCGAACAAATAACTTATTCGTCCGAACAAATCATAGTTCGTCGGAACAAATCGTAATTCGTCCGAACAAATAACTTATTCGTCCGAACAAATAAGAATTATTTATTTTTTCACCTGGCCCTTCCACGCCGCCGTAGAATATAAAATGTAAATCTAATAAAAAGATATAATACTTATCTCTGACGAATTTGTTTATCTGTATTAATTGCATGAAATTAATTGGTTTCGCAATTTTCGCAATGATTTCTTAGATTACACTGTTCACAACAAGGAACGGGTTCAAATCAATCGTCATATTGTTAGATTGCATGTTTTCTTTTCGTACAGTGCATGATTTATAAACTGTTTCTTTATTATTTTTTTTTTTATATCATTACTACATTTGTATGAGATGAAGTTACATGATCCGGTAGTTCATATCCATGTAAGTAAATGTGTGAGGTATTCTTGTAAAATAAAAGAAAAAAAGGGGGGGGGGTGATTAATCAGAGTAATGACAATATTAGAGAATACAGAATATATGGCGATTTAATTTTAATGAAATAGTCATGTCAAACAATAATATCATTTAAATATTAAATTAACTCTTCAAGTAAAAAATGAAAAGAAGGCATTTACAATATCTTTTTACTAAATAAAAAAGTAAAGGAGGCGGCGTCCGAGTTGCCGACTGGAGGAGGGGTCCAGGATCTAACAGAAGTCAAGCAGCGGTGCAGGGGCCCTGAAGGTAAATGATATTTTAATTAAAATTCATTAGATAGTTATATATCTTACTTTCACACCTGATCATACATTATGTAAATATCAGTAAAAAAAGTACATGTATGATGTAATATTTATGGTTATAAAACACAGAATATATGATAGAATATTGTTTTAGATTGAAGAGGTTAAAATGTGCGAGTCGAGTACCCCGGAAGAGACGGAGAAGGACGACTCTCCCCTCCCCCCCCCCCCCCCCCCAGCGCAAACACGCGCTCCAAGACTCAGACGTCATAAAGTAAGTACTTTAAACCATTAATATTACAACTTAGTGCCTACGTTAGATTTGTTGGGAGATTTTTATTTATTTATTTTTTTTTGCATATCGGACCCTAGCTAAAAATAATTATTCTGATTTTATTTCATTTCATGCTCTCACTATACTATTATTCTGATTAAATTTTTCAATTTTCTTTTTCAGATCACACGGGATATGTACATTGTAAACGTATAAATATATTCGATAACAAAATTTTGAAAAAAAAACTTTCTTGTTTTGTTTTTATTTAAGAATATTCAACGAAAACCTAAGTGTAAAAAAAGATCAGCTGTTTCAATGATGTGTAAACAGGTTTTAAAATGTGTCAATGATACCATCTCTTCATACAGTACCGATCAGACCCAACCTAACACCAGAGTAAACCCCAACTAAACCCCGGGTTTACTTTTGGGGTTTACTTGGGGTTTACTCTGGGTTTACTTTTTGAAAATTTGGGTCCACTCGGGGTTTACTTTGGGTTTACTCAGAGTTTACTTTGGGTGTACTTGGAAATTGCTTTTGAGGTCAACTGTACGCACTTAAGTGTGAAGCAGACCCGTCTTTTATCTTAATATCCTACTGACTGTAATTCCTGCCCCTTGTATATTCCGAATACACAGTGAGCGTCTGCTTTCAGGCATATACTTCTGACTGGGTTTACTCTCTGTGTCCACTCTGGGTTTACTTTGGGATTACTCTGGGTTAACTCTGGGTCCACTCTAGTAAACCCAAAGTAAACCCAGAGTAAACCCAGAAAGTAAACCCAGGGTTTAGTTGGGGTTTACTTTCTGTTAGGTTGGGTCTGATCGGTACTGTATGTTAGATACAGATGAATTCGTCAATGAATACCAGGGTAGTATGCATTAAATACGGACATGACAGATTAATGGGTTCACTGCTGCGTAAAGGTTTTTTTAAAAACTAAACAGAAAAATGAGTTGTAAACCTATCGCCTCATCCCCAAGTCTTACCTAAGTATACGGTTGAAAGATTTATTTAAAAGCCATTAATGGATTCACGGAACTATATGGATTCCGGTGCAGACGGCGTAAAAAAATTTGTGTGATATTGTATAACTTTTATTGCAAATTGTTTGACTGTCCGTTTTGAAATAGAATCTACGATGAATGAATAGGTAACAATGTATCTGAGTGGATCTATCGCCCAAAATAATCTTTGATCCATCGGTGATGATAACAATATAGATCCTCGACCTATGACTTTTTATTGTTTTATTTGATCTTCGATCCATGTATTATTGATTCTGTGATGTCCACGGATTTCCTTGATCTTCGATCCATTTATTAATGATTCCCGCTCCAATGATTATTGATTCCTTAGTATGGATTGCTTTGATCTTTGATCCATTGATTATTGATGTCTTTGATCTTCGATCCATTGAATATTATTACCTTTGATCTTCGATCCATTGATTTGTAATTGATCATTGATACCTTTGATCTTCGATCCCTTAATTAACATAACAATAGAAATACCCCCATTAAGTAGGTCAAGGTCGACTTCCATTGTTCTCGAGAACAATAGCTCTATTGTTTTGTCCCCCTATGCAGACACATATACTACTCATGGGCAAATTAATATTTTTATAGTGTTACCATTATAACTAATCAGCACTTCAAGTATAGCATTTTTTTTCATTTTATTCAAACATCAATAGCCTTAAATGGGAAAAAAGTAACTGTTGTTTTAGTTTAGCAACAAAGATAATATATATAAAAATTAAAATCCGAAGCTTTGGTGACAACAACTAAAATCACAAAAATCTGCATATTTTGAGGTACTTTTAAAGAAGTTTCACTCATTTTTGTAACATGATACTCCAAACTATAATTTTATTTAAACTTTTATTTAATATCAGTTGAAGCTGCATTATAGAAAAAAAATATAGCCGTTGCTACGACGTTTTGAACAATTAAGAATTTTTAAATGATTTTTTTTCCAAGTGTACATATTTCCTTAGCAATGGAGTTTTAAGATGTTGAATAATGCTTTAATATATTTGATATGAAAGTTTGGCAATTTCCCCACAAATAGGAACAAGGAATGGTTTTAAATTGTGTTTAATGTCTCACACAAGGAACTAATTTCACTAAATGTTACTATATAGCTTTAATTAAGTTAATTAATTTACTAGTCTCTCGGCATATTAGTAATGAAAGAGAAATTATTAGATGCTTCGAGAAAAATTTTAAATCAGAAAATTAACGCCTTAAGCGGCTTCTTTGAGAGATAATTGATAGTAAACATGCCTACCCCCAAATACACGTGGGTTTCACATGTTGACAAACAGACTCAACAGCACCAGGAAGTTGCATCATGCGCTTCTAAAAAAAATAGTTACCTTTGATTCAGTGTGACAATTCCACTAAAGCAATATTGTTCCTAGCAAATGAGTCCAAATTCAGTACTGTACTGTAGGCCTAAAATAAGATACTGAAAAAAGGAATAAAGAAAAGAAATTGTCTCTCTATATATGGAGCTGCAATTGACTACGTTCATTTTCATTGGCTATTTCCTTGAGTAAGACCTTAAAACAAGCATTTTTGTTTCGCAGTACAGTTAAGGCGGCCAATAAAAATATCGGCGAATTTTTTGTGATGAAAATACGTATACTTTAGTTCAACTGGCATGTCCTTTTTAAAATCAATAACAGTCGCTCAAATGCAATATATTTCAGAAATATATATATAACAGGACAATATTTTATATTCATTTTAAGTGGTCACGTGATATGGCAGTCGTATGGTACAAGCGCATGTATTTGTGGTTTTGAGGTCATTTAAAAAATTCAATATTGCAAGGGCATAATCATGTCAAAATTCACAGCTGAATTATAAAATAACTTTATGTTATATCGTAGATTTTGAAAAATGATGCGAACTTATTAAGATAAGATTATTTGTTAGTAGAAAACGTAATTTATAATGCATATGTTGAATAATTTTGAAGGTCATGGTGTTAATTTCATTAAAAAAATAATTAATTTGTAAGATTTTACAAGGATCTTAGAAGTTTTTAAATTACATTCTACCATATTTCAAATTCACATGTAAAAGTTTGTCATGATCATGTAGGTGTATGCCCTTGCAATTAATTGATTTATTTAGATACCAATCTTTAAGATATACGATATTTTATACAAAACCGAGGTTGCCTCTTTATACGATGCACAATTATAACAAAATAAAAATAAGACTTGAAAGGTAGCAGTCTACTAATAATAATATTAAACAAAATATTCATTTATAATTTTCCGTTAATCTATGCCATTTATTTTTCTTCGCTAAAAAACTGCATGATAGCCTTCAATGACTTAACTTAATGCGTCATTTTGAAGCATATGACGTCATATTTTATAGTACAGCGAGAAAGACATCTCGCTTATTTATCAGTGTGTACGATCTAACGGACATCGAAATTGTAAGAAATAGCATTTGTTGTTTTCAATTAAAAGATCATTTATAAATTAATTTTGCTAATAAATAAATTAATAAGTACTTTCGAGGTTTGTAATATACTGTGATGTCATAATGCACATTTCCCGTACTTTTTATCTGAACGGAATTTATTGACAGCAAAATCTAAAGAATGTTAACTGTGCTGCGTTTCCGAAATTACCATGGCGTAATTCATTTTCTAAATTATTTTCAACCTTGTTACCATAGCATCAAGTGCCATTTTTTGATCTAATATGTATATTTTAAATACAGCTTTAAATCTATGATAACTTTTATGGTATTTAAAGATACGAAAAAATTATATCTTTTGAAAATAATGTTCAGTTTTAATGTTAACATTCTTTAGATTTTGAATTGCCCACCAATCTTTTTCTTTAATTTGAAAATTGACCATATAGGTAAATCAATATAGTACATTTCATAACTTTGATTAGCTGCAATATATTTCAATATTACTTTAAATTTGCTAAGATTTGCCAGTTATTTTATCCTTGGTCTCTGTTACCATATCGTGGCAACGGTAGCCCTTAGCAACAAGTTTATGGTATCTTGCTACTTATTACATCCAGTGTATGCAATGTAAAGATAATTGGTGACAGTACGTGCAGTGTTGTAGAGCAGTTTTCCCAATAGTAGGTTTTCACCCCCGGAAAACCTGCTGTATAGAAGCCTTTTCCCCCGGAAAAAAGCTCTTATACAGCAGTTTTCCACCCTAGTAGGGTTTCTCCATCACCTTTTTGGTTCAGATTTTATAAAAATATTAATGGAAACCCAGTAAGGATTAAAATCAATGTTTTACACCCCCAGGTTACGTATATGTATTCATCTGTACAGGTTGATTTTCGTTTTGCCGATTTATCATTTTTTATTGACAAAGCTGAAAATTGAACATACGTATCATGGAATACATAAAACTTAATTTAGGTAATTATTTGATGAAAAAAATGACAATAAAAAACCGTCAACCATCTCAAAAATCCATAAAACGAAATACAAGTTCAAAGCGGAGCAACACGGACCTCCAAGATAGAGGTAGGATCAGGTGCCATGGAGGAGTGAGCATCCTCTGCTGACCGGTCACACCCGCCGTGTGCTCTTTGTCGTAATCGGGAAAATAAAAACAAACCGCAAAAGTCCGTTGACAATTAGGTAATTAATTATGGTCTAACAATTAGTATGAAAAACGTCAGTCAGCATGCGACTCAGTGGAAGATTGTATTTGCTGACAAGGTCGTTGTATCGACCTGGTTTGACAAGATATACACTCATATGCATAACCCTGTGTTCTAAATTTGTAAATGAAAAATGTTTTGCGAATTTTTGAATTAATATATCAGTTCCGTCTGTCTATTTGTGCAATGTTGTCCAAGTGAAACCTCTGTGTTAGAGAATCTTTGGAAGACCTAAAGGATCGCTCATGATGTAACAGTGTGTTAAGACCTTAACCAATTTTCATGGAGGCAAGATGATTGATATCATTTGCAAGTATATATCACCTCCAAGTAGATAAAAAAAATGACATTTACATGTATGAAATGGTTTAATCAGAGTGGGCAAGAAATATTCTTTGTTCATATCTAAGATTTGATAAGAATTATTGATTTAATATTTTGTGTTTCAATTCGATACCTCAAATATTTTTTTCATATTTTTTTCAATTTAGGTTTCTCATCAATGCTCCTTGTCTCCTGTTTGATATTTAGATATATATAATTATATTTAAGATCTTCAATTATAACGGTATTAATTTAAAATCTATAGCCTTTGGGGACAAAAGGGGTTATAAATATCTTTCCTCTGCAAAATTAAGTCAAGATTGGTCAGTTATTTTCCTAAGAGGAACTTAATATATAGAAAATAGTACGTGGCAAAATCTGTATCATGCACACACCCCATAATCAACCTGAGATTCCATTATCAGTCAAAAGGCCATTGGGCTTATATTTGTCGAGAGTTGATTTGAGTGTGATACAGATTTTGCAATTTATTATTTTTTAGATCATATTTTTGATAAATAACTCGTTTATATTTTCATGTGAAAAACTTTATCCAGCTTTATTCTAGTTTTCCAATATCCAAACCCGCGTATTTTTGAAGCTCAAATGTATTGTGACGTCTTTTATAAAAAACGTCTATGTCATAATCAAATTCCAAACTGTAGATTTGCATCGATTAAAAGGAAAAAAAACCGGAAAAAAAACTCCGAATAATTAGATGCAAAGGTGTTCCAAAAAGGTGCAAAAAAGGGAGAAATAAAGTGTACTGATGTCGCGTGCCTTTGTTCATATCAGGGGTGAAAAAGATGTATTTTATACTATGTATTAATAAATGCATTTATTACCCTTTATTATGAATAATCAATATCATCTCAGATGTTGCAAATTACTGCCACGAATGGTCCGCCATAAACATGACCGGAATGTAAATCAGGGGAAAATCTACTAAATAGTAGGTTTTCCGTGCGGGTAAACTGATAATAAAAGAGGGGAAACCCAACTATATAAGTCAGCTTTCCGTGGGGGGAAACTGCTATATAGTCAATTTTACGGGGGGAAAGATGACCAGGAGGAAAAGGCACTATATAACCCCTGAACACTTATATACAAAAATATTTACATAGAATTGCTCTTAATGGTTTCATATTTTTGTAGATAGGAATTGAAATTTAAAATGTTAATTATGTTGACTCCTTACCTTTTTAACGTACACAATTATTTATAAATGTAATAGCTTTATCTATAGTAACCTGTTTACGGAAAAATACATTACTTTGTAATAAATGCGTGCTAGAACTACCGTCCTAATGGTATCATCTGAATTAGCTCACCTCAACAAAGTATTCAAGAGTTTATTTATCTCACCTAGATCTAATACTAGTAATCAACTTGTTTACTCAATATTTTACATACATGATTTCAAAGTTTAGAAAACAAAGTTCATATATTTAGGAAGCTGGGTTGTGAACAAAGTGATTAAAAAAGTATCCGAAGTATTCCGAAATCCGAATAATTAGGTGAAAAGGTGTTCCAAAAAAGGTCCCAGAAAGATTGAAATAAAATATACTAGTACTGATGGCGCGTGCCTTTGTTCATATCGGGGTGAAAAAACATTTTTTACTATGTATTAATAAATTAATAAATGCATTTATTGGCCTTTATTATGAGTAATCAATATCATCTCAAATGTTGCAAATTAATTCCACGAATGGTCCGTCATAAACATGACCGAAATGTAAATCAGGGAAAATCCTTCCTTATGTTGTGTGTATAATTCCGTATTCATGCAAATACAATTACCAATATATAATTGATAATTTGAACGATATGTTGACAATCGCTTGTTTTCTTTATTTTAATACTTTTGTATTGCTGATTTTGCCGATTTTGAATTTTGGCATCCTTGCACAAGTAAAACATGGGAATTGCATATCTCCAGAATCGTAAGTCTTTTGAAATTATATTAGCACAAATAATTCATAGTTTATGTGTTCATCTCAGGAGTGTGAAGATTAACGGAAAATATTTTCATATATTCGTTTTACAGTGTGTCATTATGTGACAGTCTATATCTACATCGCTTACATTTACATATAATAAATCAAGCTGTTTTCTTTTCTTTTTCAGAAACAAAAAATGCTGTACTAATTATCACGATGTTAATGGTGTTTGTATAAGTTAGTTAACTGTTTTTAAATATCTAATTCATGCAGATCTATAAGAATATTGTATGCAAGGTCACATATGACACTCGTTTGAAATTTTTTTTAATCGTAGAATGTCCAATCGGTTCATATGGTGAAAACTGTTCGCAAAATTGTCCAGATGAAAAGTATGGAGAATTTTGTTTGCAGCAATGTAATTGCACCACGAATCAACGATGCAATTTCATGTTTGGATGTTTAGGTATAGTTTTTGATTATGTTTTATTTTAAAATGAAGTATAAAAGTAAAAGTTAAAATTAGACACCTTCGAATAATGTTTTTATCATTTATAATGGACATTTGATTGAAATTGATACACACGAAATAAAATGTTTGAATGCATGTTTTAGAAACTGAAACAATGTATCATCATATCATAAGCGAAAAAGTAGATTTTAACAAGTTTGATAGAAATTCTGTTTTGTAACATGGTATTTGGACACGATAAAATTTCTTATAAATAAGAAAAAGGTGAACTTGTTAAAGATACAGTAATTTGAAATGATTTTTCTAATTGTCTGAAAACTTTGGGATTTTTTGTAAATTTTATTGTAGAATGCCTCATTGATACAAATGGTACAAACTGTGTGACGATATGTCCATACAACATGTATGGAAAATCATGTTCTCAGAAATGTGAATGCAGAAGAAATCAACAGTGCGACCGTATCGTTGGATGTATAGGTATTTCTTTTTGCCTTTTTTGATTTTAGAATAATTAATTTTAAAACGGTATTAAGATGATATAAATTAAAACGAAATAAGAGATTTATAATACGAAAATATGCTGATGTCTTGATTTGCTAGAGTGTTTTACTTTTTTTTTATTAATATTTGTTCTTTCATAAAAAAAAACAGGTCTAATCTGACATAACCTTTCCATCATCATTGCTTTTACCGTAATTGTTATCCATCATTAAACATTTAGACATATAAGCGACTATATGGTTGAATTACTTGAAATATGAAAACCTCAAACAATGAACCTTTGCCAATACCCGGTGAACTCGATTAGTTCATTGTTCTTGTTTAATGGCTATTCGATTCTAGATCATCTCGTTTATTGTAAATACGTTAAAAGAACATTAACTGGAACTTTTTAAATTTAATATAAACATATTTTATTGAGTAATCAAATGAATTGGGCAACAGGCAAAGCCTATGTAAACCATCTCCAAAAAACTGGAACTTTTTGAAAGGGAATATATTAGAAAGAAATAAATATTACACATAAAAATAAATATGAATCTTGAAAAGGTCAACAATTAGTACAATACTAATTTTGATATATACAAATACAGCTTTATATATATACAAGAATAACTGTTTCCAGAATTCGAAATAGAAAAAAATCATACATTGCAATATTAAACGATTGCTTTTCAACAGTCTACCAGTTTTTGGTTTTTTTTCATGTTGACAACTTCTCTTATTGTCCCAAGTTTTAAAGAAATTTAGGAAATAGCTTAAACTTTTTAATTTCGAAACTTAATATCTGATTTCCTATTAAAGATATTTAAAATTTTGATATGCCTCTTAGATATTCATTTACATGTATTTTGCATATAAATCCAATACGTTTTTTTTACTATCAATGTATGTTGCGTTGGAGCATAACGGTATTTATTCAATTTAAAGTTTTGTAACGATTTGACACTTGTCGATTTATTCCCCTACACAAAATTTTATTATGAAAGTATAATTTCAGAATTGTCCATGCCCTGAACCAAGCTTAAAAATTGACATAAAGAGGGGTTTGGTTGCATAAGAAAACATATTGAACGTCCAACAAAATATACAATTCAACAATGTCTTTGATTACTATGAAATTATACTTATAAAATGTACATTAAAACTGTTTAGTCCTTAAATACGACAATACTTATCTCCCAAATTCCAACTTTTAGAATGGTATATAATCATCATATAAAAACATAGAAAACCTTTACTCAAATATTTTTCCCAAGAAAATCTACTATTGTTCCGTTTGTGGTTTTCTTTGTAAGCATTTTGATGCAATTCATTTCTACTTTCAACTTGAAACCCCCATTCCATGAGGGAAATGTAATGAATAATACTTCTTTTCAATTATATAGATTTGTCATTTTCCTCTCATTTCGTTTACGTTTAACGTTACTTTAAATTTTAATCCCTCAAAACTATAATATGGAAGACTATGAGTGCAAAGGTTTTTATAGGAAAAGAGCAGGTATAAAAATGGTCTGACATCAGTTGTGACTATATCTAAATCCCATGGTGTCGATGAAATAAAATGGTTTGTTCAAACCATAAAGCAAGGTGTTGTTTGATAGGTAGTTCAAATTTCATATACATCTTGTAAGAACATTTAGTAAAAAGTCGTTATTAGACTAAAGAAATGGTCTCAAGACCTTTTTTTATTATTCCTCAGTCAATATGTACATGTTTTAGTCGTTATCATCGGGTGAATTCTTGCAAAAATGTTAAAATATAAATTATATATATATATATATATATATATATATATATATATATATATATATATATATATATATATATATATATATAAAATATTTAATAACTTCTGTTCTAGATTGTCAACCGGGAATATATGAAGAATATTGCTCTGATGTTTGTCCTGGTGGATTCTACAATTTGTTTTGTAAATATGGTAAATATCACACAACTTTCAATTCTCAATTTTAATTAAACTGCTTGACATAACTGTGTTGATGGTTGATCTCTTTCTAATACTAATTAAATGTCAGGCTTTATATTACATTTGTATCTATTGTTCATTAGAAAATCTAACTTTTAGGGCTGATTAAGGAAGGAGTCTTTTCTGGTTTTCGACTTGTCAAATGTAAATCTGATTAAATGTTTATTAAATCAAGATGAAAGGAAATTAAAATATCAATTTTTTTTCTTTCTTTTTTACTATTATACAACTTGTCATAGAAATAGTAATCTTAGTGTAGATTCTAACAAGGACTATATTTTTGGCGGAACATTGGCGTAGGAAAATATCACATGTTTTTGCAATTCAGAATTGCTGTAGATTCACAAGTCTATTTAGCATTTTTAAAACAATATCTTTAATGTTGGATTTTTTCAACTAATTTAAACTAATGATAAGATACTTTGCTTTCAGAATTATATGTTTTTAAAATATGATTTATATATCAAATTACATTTTTATTAGTTTTTTAAGCGTTCATTCTATAAATAGATTTGTATGAAAAAAATCACTAAAATCGGATTTTCTCTCTCTTGTTAAATGGTCAATACATGTATATTAGTTTTTTTGTCAATTTATATTTTTTTATAAAGTCTTCATAATATGTAAAAACTAGTAATATTTTAATATTGGAATCATAAAAAAAATCATCAAAATATCTTCAAAATTTAAGAAAATTAGAGGAAATGCGGGCTAAGCGATGTCGATTTAAGTTTAAATATTTATTCCAATTTAGTAGTATAAGCTGATAGACATTCCGATATTCTATCATTTTATTGAAGAATAGAAACTTCATATCTTAAACAGATGTATACATAACTGCAGATTACTTCATTTATATTTATCATCCTGTAAGTTGAGAAAAAAAGGTAGTGACCTTGATCTGACTTTGATGCGCAAAGAAGGTGGTCAAATTTGATTAAACTGATAGAATCATTTGGTTATATGATCTGTTTGACTGTGTTAAAATTTGATGACTTTCTTAATATAAGAAGCATGTCTGAAACGAGAAGACTCCTTCCTTAAGGTAAAACCGCCTAGAGTTAAATATATATTGATATATCCATTTTTATGCAATGAAAACTTAGTAAATCTTAATAAATATTTAAGCAATTAAGTAGTTGTTTCAAATTGAGTTTTTTTTTCGGGTGAAACATTTAGGTAGAGGGCGATCTAAGTTACCGAACTAGTGACCTATTCAAACTGTTCATTAGTACAATAATCATTACAGTCAATCGCCAAACTAGAATTAAAAAGGCATCAGACGCATGGTATTAAAATTTCAACCAATAATTAAAGTCTTACTAAGTTAATTATTTATTACATGTCTTATTATTTTATCCTTACTCTTTAAAGAACCATACAGACATATTCTTTGGATAATTCCAATTTTACTTGGAACAGTAATATCCATCATGATTTGTGTTTGCCGAAGGTAATATATATTATGTTATCTTAAATCCTATTATATTATTGCATAAAAGTGTAGTTGAATACTAACGTTGTTTAAAAAATATTTAGATGCCGAAAGACCAAACCTAGAAACTTTGTTGGTAAGAACTGCTTCTAAAATTCTTAATTCTTTATTATTATAAACTCATATCTTTCTTGTAAAAAATGTTTGTTACTTATTTCTTAAGATATCCCAACGTACCCGACCGAAAAGAATATCAGAACTCATGATGACGACGATCACATTGCATATGCATGGAATAATAGCAATACCAATACACTCGAGAGAAGCAAAAGCAGCAAAACAGCTTTGGAGACTCAGGCAAGAGAAGCAGAGATGTCTGACGATATTATGGAAACTGGGGTCTACAATACTCTAAATCTGCGTGTTGTTGATTATGAGGAACCCATCAAACACCAGCCTCTTAAAAGATCCAAATCTGAAAGCTCTTCCTTGTATGTTAAATGTTCGATTCCTCTTGAACCTTCATCTTCCGACATTAAACGAGTGTTAACTTGTAACAGGACCTCGTCTCTTAGACATACAAAAAACAATCTTGGAAAGGCTGAAACTGGTATAACTAAAACCCATAAGAACGATGAATTTTCTTTAGATTTTAATGTCTATGAATTGGCAACACCTCAAGATAAAAGCAATGTGTCTGAAAGACAATTATTTCTTCATGAACTGTCATCACAGCTCTTAAATTTAAAGAAATATTAAGATATGTTCTTGGATCTGTAAAATGACTTTTATAGTCTTTAACACTTTTGGGATACAAGTGTTTAATACAGGCTGAAACCTCATTATTCCAACGAGATGTAGAATTTTAGCTTTTTCTTGCAAATGATAGAACATGTGTCAATTTTTGGGGGAAATCATCTTGTATTAATAAAAACGTGAGGCCAAGCTGTATTCAAATTCAGAACCTGAGGGTCATTATCGCTATTGCACTACAGAGAGAGACACCCAAAATGGCGACATAAATGCCTTCACAATAGCTTAAAATCGCCATCATGTAATGTTTTGTTATTAAAAGTAAAAGTCACGGGGTGTTGGTGGTTTTTAAGGTACAAAGTGATAATCGTTATTATTTATGTTTTTTTGTATTTGTATTAATGAAATACAAATCATATAGTTTTGCTGATTTATATTAAACGGGACACCTGGTTGTGTTCATATTTAGCATACATCGTATTTATTTAATAAGTTAATCAAATCAAGCACCTCGTGTGTTACTTCCTTATATGTAGGCAGTTTCGAAATGATACGGCTAAGTATCAAAATTTCACATAGTTGGTTGATTGAAATTATGTACACTACGGCCATCGCGGCTCCTGTATTTTCCCGCGACCCCGGGATGGTGTTTTAATCCCTTCCGCGATACACCGCCGCTGTATTACCATCGCGGTGAACTCAAGGCGAAGAGTTTACTGCGATGGTGCAAGACATCGTAACAGGTGTGTGTTAAAATCGGTGTGGATTAAATCAAGAAGAATAAAAGCCTGTTTTGATTTTTATCAGAATTTAGATATAAATATAATTAGAAGAAAAATCCATTATTTTCTTTGAATTGTTTTTGACAAAAACTTCCAAAATATTATTGCTTCATGTATTTTGTTAATATTGTACAAGAGCCACAAACAAAGCAATGTATTACTCACATCATGCATATCTATATACGTGTCCTTGAAAATTAGCAGTATTGCAAAGTACTGATTTTAATTTTTTCTTATGATAAGTTAACAATATGCCACATATTTTAGGACAAATATTACGCGATGTCCTATTATGAGGTTGAAATCGTAGGCATCAACTCAAGTTCAAGTTCATTTATTTCACTAAAACATAAACTATGTTACATGAGGTACAGAGAAAATTATTACAAAAGGATATAAAATGTAGTAACCCAGAGGTAAAGTAGAGTAGGATGTAAAATAATAAAGTAGGATTTAAAGAAATACAATCCTGAGTGTCTCTATCTTGTTTTAAATAATTAAGATTTTAGTTAAAAATTATAACATGTAACCTTTTTCAAAAAACGTAAAATTTTACAGTAGTTTGATATCTGCAATGACGCATTATTATATGAAGGCGACAATAAATATGGATCGTGCTTTCGATCTTAACGATAGGTAGACAGTCTATTTTTGAACACAAATTAATGCATAATCAGACAGGTACATTTAAAATCAGGCATCCCTGTGTTTACGCGTGTATATAACTATTACACAACACTTCCTGTCTGTGACATAGGTACTTTGATTTTCCAAAATGTTTAAACATCGCACAATTTGACAAGAATTAGACCTACACAGTATATATTGAACTTAAGTTTAGGTAACTAAAAAATGAACATACATGACCACAATTTGTGCTTGAAAAATTCTCAACTAAATGTATCTATTTTTATGTATCAAATGTTGTTAAGGTAAATCCCCCTTGTAAACATTGGTTGTTTATAAATTTATTGAGGAAATTGAGATAAATTGTATAGTTATGTAAATACCAATTCAGAGGAACAAAGCACAAACGTTGGATGTACAAATTTGTTAGAAATTGCATCTTGTCAAAATATTTGAATTAAGCTTATAGGCGATATCTCCGTGCATTACAATTTTCCCCTTCCTTATAGTTTACAGCTGCTATTTTAAGTGTTTTAATTTTTGTTATTAGATATGGTATTCATGTTTTTTTGTGTGTTATTTTTACATAATATAGAATAGTAAATGTATTACATAGAGCAGACATGTACTATTGTATGATGTTTACATCAAAAGCACGCATATATGTATGACTAGTTAAATGCACAAACGTAGACTATTTTTGAAATGTGTTGCTTGATAAATAGGAACAAAGGTTTAATCTCCCAAAAGAAAATGTAATCAAAAAAATGGAAATTCACGAATCAAAGACATCTTTTGTGGCAAGCTGAACAGCACATTTGATATCCGACAGGGAAAAAAGAAGGGAAAATGAGGAAGCAATATTTTCCAAACAAATTTAACTAAAACCATATTCGGGTACCACTGACTTTATTGACGAAATGGATGATAAGAACACTTTCTCATTTGTCAAATATTCCATTACCTCGGTAAAAAAAAATAAGCATGCATGTGGTTATGCAGAGGTTGGAAGTTTGTTTGCAAGTCAAAACCAACGAAAACAGAATATTCTTACAACTGTCTTTACTTTATAAATTGTAAAAACTGAAAATGGCAAATAATACCTTTGTAATGAATATCTAACAGAGTATACTGCAGTTTAAAAATTAATCTGAGGAACGCTGGCACATCGTCCGTCGAGCCTTGCCTGATCAATTAAACGTACTGGAGTTATTTCGACTTGGCTGATCGATGAAACATACTAGAGTTATTTCGACTTATTAATGATTAATGTGGAAAAACGTCCTTATGCTTAGTTCCCACTGTCGTGCGATCTGTTATAAAAATCAGGATAGCCAAATCGTAGTTTGTCGTGGAAGTCATCTAACATTTTAGGATTGAACACGAGGCGATACGGATCAATACGATCTCATGTGATTCGTTTATCTTTGATACGTCAAAAAGGTCACGACAGACATATTTGAGGTGACGCGATCTGTGATGATCTTATTGCCAGTTTAGATACGATAACATATGTTCTGATAAGATTTTACGGATTGAATTCCCGATTAGATCTCGATTTGATTGGTCGACGATTCGGCGACACGAGTCCCCTATTAGGGACGCTTGGGTATGTGCAGGTTTGTCTGTATACGTTAAGATACAATCGTCACGATCTGATGATCTGATATGTTGAGAAAGAGCATGATAATGATGGTGATTCTATTCACGATCAAGAAGGTGACCCCGATTTAAGCTACGATTTGACCCCGATTGATATATCTGTATAGCCCGAGTGATAAAATTAACACATTGCAACGAAACTCAGGGCAGCGTTGTGTTTTTATCCTTCAAGATTGATCCAGATCAATACGAATAGGGGGGTGGACGATAAATGCGACACGTTGCGCTTGGCAACCAATCTGATACGATAAAAACTAATGATTACAAACAAAAATTAATCGTGTTGATTGTAGATTAGTTTTTGACAGTCAAAAAATTGTCTACAATTGACACGATTGCCCCGACAAACCTCAAGGTTAAGTGAGATTTGATATGATAACAACTATTAATCAACATTTAAAACCGCGATTTTAATCGCGTCGTTGTGATAATGTGAACGTATGGCATTGCCAAAATAAAACATCGTTATATTCTTAAAATATTAGTGTGTACCTATTTAGGATAAAATTTTAATCTAATTGAATGTATCACTTCCGTACAAAGGTGATTTTGGGGGATCTAATTGGCATACATCGTTAAATTAGTCAACTAAAACTTTTACAAAGCACTGTTTAAAAAAAGTTATTTATGAACATTTTTAAAAAGCACAACGTTATGTTTAACATGAAGGATAAGTAGACACATTTATTAAAAAAATTAAGCCGAGAGGTAAACCGACAATTTTAATTTTCAATCAAAAAATGTTATCCTTACGCACTTTTTTGAGTCACCTCTCGGGAAGAATCCTTTTTATTACGTTACAAACGAATTTATTGGCACACAGTAAAACCACAATCGTGTATATTGTCTCCGCCTTTGAAACATAAACCATACTAAACATACTCACATGATAAATACGTTTTGATAACGTTAGAAGGCTCTATTCATAATTCATGCCAACTGTTGTCATCAATATTTTTTTCCAAAACAATGTTAATGTTATATTGGTGATCTGGCTAGGACTATCAAGAACATAACATAGTTCTGAGTTAATAAATCTGGCTAAAGAGGAGGTCTTTACAAAAGTGAGATTATCCGATATTGGATGCAAGATCAAACGAAATGTGACCTCCCCTGCATAAACTAAAATGTATAATTTCTACACAACATATGCTTACAACAAAATATTGATAAAACAAAATACATTTTCATAGCAGTCAGTGCGTAGAATAAATACTGAGACTTTGGATTTTTTTCTCACCTGACACAATCTTAAGGGATTAAAATACATGATCAAACATTTGTTCAACACTGATTTAGATATAAAGAGAACAAGTTTGCAGCTTTCCAGTGATTATCTATAGCAAAACCCTCTCAGACTTTACCAACATTATGGCTAACACCAATCTACGTACATGTATTAAATATTGATCACAAGATCAATATTGAGATGATGACAAGTACGAACATAAAAATCACAAACTCTCCATAATTGGTTTAGAAACTATTCATTTTGAAAACAGGTTTAAAAAAGATTTTTTAGATAAGCAAATATCATATTTAAGACAAATACCATTATCATACTTATAAACAGTACATGAAAATCATATTTTTTAAAGATGTGATATATATGTTCAAAATTGCTCCACATATTTATTTTTTACTATAAACTTGTATATAAACAACTGACCACCTCACGACGGCTTTAAACAACTTATTTCTTCACATACATCTACATTATTTATACTAGCGCAGTTGTAAAACAAGTATGCATCGAAAAACATCAAATTAGATTTCTTCTTTAATGGTCACGATTTTTTAAAAATAATACTTTTAAATTTTTGATATAGACAATGCTGAAGTAGGTTATATTTAATCGTCAGCCAACATTTTAGCGTCAGTTATCAAGTAATACGTGAAATAAAAAGACCATAATTCTTTCTTATAAAATGAGGCTCATAGCATGCTTTTGTAGAAACAAAACAACTTTAAAGTAAAAGCTTTCGCTATTCCAAATAGTCACAAAAAGAGCTATCCCACTTTTGTCAGATGTTTTAAGATTTTTGCTTTCAAATAAATTAAGCAAGGGAATTTATTAGTTATCTTATTCAATACACATTTTAAAGACAAGTACTGCCTATTGGGAACATACGCCATAGACATGAAATCCATGAACTACTTTACAAAGCGTTGGTATTCAGCTGTACATCGACGACAGTTGGGATTGCTTTGAAAAAAGCTTGTTTTAACGAGGCCGGGTCTAATTTGTTCTGCCCTAGGTTTTTAAATGAAATTTCTTAAATGAATTTCTACTGATATATTTATCATTTTATAACAAACAAAAATAATAAGACATTCACCACAGTGTTTGTTTAGTGGGTCATCTCAAAGTTTGTTTATTTTTAACATATTTTAAGGGATTTTGCTCGAAAAGTATCTATTTTGCACATTTTAATTTTTTTTTTCAAATTTCTGCCCTCGGGTTTTTTACCAGTTCTACATCTAAAAGTAATTGTTAAAAGACAATAAATAAAAAAACACCTTTTACCCCTGGTTTGTTCCAGGAATTTTATCAAAGTTTATTTGTATGCCAAATTTCTCAGATTTTTCGGTAATGGCTATTTTTTATTTGCCAAAGTCAGAAATGGTGATCATTATAGTATCATTAAAACATTCAGACATATTTAAGAAATAAAAAAATATATATAATCACATGTTAAGGGTCATGATTATAAATTAAATGGTTACTGTCTTGAAAATACGAATATGTATTAAGCTCTATATTTTGTTGGGGCAAGAAAACTTGACAGAGGGGCTAGGTTTGCTGAGCCCTCTTCACGTGTTCGACCAGAACCCAAATATAGCTTATATTTTAAGACATTTATTTTTATTTAATAATATGATATCAATTTTATGCCTTGCTAGTTCTATTTTTGACAAATTTCGCTGAATATCTGCAGTTGAAACCATTACTCCATGGCGCCAAGCAAATAGATGACGTCAAAATGTACACGAACTGTAATCGGTCTCGTTGAAATTATATAAACAGTATTTTTAGGTCACCTGAGTAAACTCAGGTGACCTATTGCTATCTGTTTTCGTCCGTCGTCGTGCGTCGTGCGTCGTGCGTTAACAATTTACATTTTTAACTTCTTAAAAACGACAAGGCCAATTGTTTCCATTTTTAGTGTGAAGCATCTCTATGGTAAAAGGAATGTAAATTGTGAAATTTGTGGCTCTACCACTCCCAGTGTGCCACAGGTGGGGCCAAATATGCCAAAAAAACAGCCAAATTTTCAAGCCCTCAAGCCAAAATTGTGAAATTCAGGGGTTCAGGCTCAAGGGTGGGGCCAATATGGCCATATAGTAAAAATGTATTAAATCTTAGAAACTTTTCTTCTCTACTCTCATAGATATTTGTTAAAAACTAAATGCATGGATATGATGTCCATGAAGCCCTCTACTTAAATTGTGAAATTCATGGCCCCTGGATCGGCGGTTCAGGCTCAAGGATGGGACTAAAATGGCCATATAGTAAAAATTCATTAAATTTTAGAAAATCTTCTTCTCTACTCCAATATATATTTTTGAAAAACTAAATGCATGGATATGATGTCCATAAAGTCTTCTACCTAAATTGTGAAATGTATGACCCCTAGGACAGGTGTTTAGGCCCTAGGGTGGGGCCAATATTAAAATTGTATTAAACCTTAGAAATTCTTCTATACTCCCGTATATATTTGTCAAAAGGTAATTGCATGGATATGATGACCATGAAGTCTTCTACCTAAATTTTGAAATTCATGACCCCTGGGACAGGGGTTAAGGCCATAGGGTGAGGCCAATATAGCCATATAGTAAAATTGTATTAAATCTTAAAAATCTTTACTCCCACACATGTGGGCAAAAAACTGAATGCATGCTTACGAACTCCTCTACCAAAATTGTAAAATTCATGACCCCTCAGTCAGGGTTCAGGACCTAGCTTTTGGAATGGAGTTATTTTCCCTTGCTTCTTCCTAATGGAGTTATCTTCCTTAGCTTGTTCATATTTACTAATTAATCATTGAATATAGAAAAATAATGAAGATGTCCATCAAAGTTATTGATAAGATATTGTGAAAGCATTTGAAAAGAGTTCAGGGAAGAGCATTATAACAGTTAATGAAGTTATCTTCTCTTGCTTCTTCATGATGGAGTTATCTTCCTTGGCTTGTTCATATTTAGTAATAAATCATTAAATAGAATGTAATTATAAGGATGTATGATCAAAATAGTTATGCAAATATTTTTATCATTTGAAACAAAAACAGTTTTTAATTTTTTTAATATAAACAAATAGACTTGTTAATAGTAAAGTAATAACTAGTATACAAGCCACCTTGTTTTAGTTTATCTATGAAAACATATAAACATAAAACCTATTTTGTAAGCTAACATACGTGGGATAAATAAATTGAATGGAATCTGGGCACCTCTTCTATAGTATGTCATACACTCTGTTAAGAGCTTAAAGTCTTGTGCTAACCAATAGGGTTAAGAGTCCTTTCCAAAACATTTTAGGCAGGGAGGTGGATGTCATTATATTATTATAATCTTCTAATCCATTATGAAACTCAATTAAATGCATTTATGAGACTCCTCGACAATTTTGTGTATGGGTGGTACTCAGGTGACCGTTAAGGCATATTGCCCTCTTGTTTAATTAGCTAGTCAGATATGTTTATGCTAACCATTAACAAGTGGATACTCTCTTCCGCCTTGCCAACATCAAATGCATACTGCACCAACACCAACAAATGCAGTTGATGTATTGTTAGTACAGTACAGTCCGTCTCAGGATTTTTATGCCGCACATTCTCTTGAATTGTCCTATATTTATAAATACCTCCGTGTTCAAACGATGTTCATTCAGTAGTTGAAAAAAATCCCAAGATTTTCCCTTTGAAACACCCCTAGTAAGTCAGGTTTCAATTCACGGCTAAAAATTAAAAGAAAGCCTTCAGGCTCTGTAAATTAACACATAAATATATCCATTTTATGTTCTTTTTTTTTTAACTTTTATTAGTTTTTACACTTTTGTGAATATATATGTATGTGGTCATTTACAGAGCCTGTCTCCCCTACAAACCTTCATTATAGATTATCTGACTAGTACAACTTAATTGACAGCAACCCCTAATCAGCAAATCAATTCGTCCCCGTTATCTTTCAGCACTCCTACACAGACTGTCCGCTGTGTTAGACGGGATTTTTCTTTCTCGGGCTTATGGTCTTTAATTCAAAGATGTAGTTGCCACGTTCAAATCCGGTGTTTTATATATTATTTAGATCTTGGTTTAGTCCTAGTTTTGTAGTGCTTATATATATATATATATATATATATATATATATATATATATATATATATATATATATATATATATATATATATATATATATATATATACAGGTCACACTCGATGGCTCGAACTTCGATCTCTCGAAGTTCTTTAGGGTAGATAGGTAGTTTGAAACTGATCTATTCATTTCAACAACTTGTGAAAATTACGGTATATTAAACTGCTCTTTACTTAAAATATTCTGTGATTAAGAAAACATAATATACTTTAATGTTTTAAAAAAAAACCCACTTAATAACAACACAACTAAGTTCTGTATTGTTTAAATTGAATACTGTAGCAGAAAATACGAATGAAATCATGCTAGACTATTCTTCCATGTTATAAATATAAACTTCCGGCTACTATAATTTTAGAACCAAAATGACCGGAACAAATATTTACTGATTTTTTAAAAACTTTCGATCTCTCGAACTCTTGATCTCTCGAAGTTTGACCATGGTCCCCTGAAGTTCGAGTTATCGAGATTCACCTGCATATATATATATATATATATATATATATATATATATATATATATATATATATATATATATATATAAAGCACAGAGAAATTCACCTTATTGGAGCTCCACCTCCGCCCCGGCCGGGGCTTGAACTCACGACGTCTCCTAGCCGTGAGAGGCCACCGCACTAACCACTCGACCATCTAGGCAAGACAAAAATCTTGCTTTCGATGACGGAGGGAACCTAGCGCGCTGGTCGCTCACTACACAATCGTTTGAGATACAGGTGGAAGACAGTTAAACGACAATTTGAGAGGATCGGGATGATACGCATTGCATAGATATATACATATAATAAGCAAAACATTGCAATAACTCTCACATTGACATATACCTGCCCATTGTGAATGATATAGATATACATAAAGCACAGAGAAATTCACCTTATTGGAGCTCCACCTCCGCCACGGCCGGGGCTTGAACTCACGACCTCTGGAACCCATTCTCCAAGCAGTGAGCGGCCACCGCGCTAACCACTCGACCATCTAGACAAGACAAAAATCTTGCTTTCGATGACGGCTGGTCGCTCAACACACGGTCGAGGAGAATGGGTTCCAGAGGTCGTGAGTTCAAGCCCCGGCCGGGGCGGAGGTGGAGCTCCAATAAGGTGAATTTCTCTGTGCTTTATGTATATCTATATTATTTGAGTGATTAAACTGAAATTAAACTTGGCATTTACAAAGTTCGGTTTTTTCCGGTTCATATCTGGATGTTTAGCACTTATTTCTGCTGATAATTAAATAATTAACGCTAATTGAAAATTAAATAACTTCCAATTTGAACAATAAATTGAGAACAAAGTTTGAACAAACATTCGACAGCTCTTTCCTGATTTACCGGACGGGTATTAAATCACAAAAAGTGAAGTTCATAATTTCATATAGCAGTATAGATATGACGCCATTTTAAGTATTCAAGAAAACAAATACTAGTAATCACATTATATAATGTATGATACAATAAATTAATTCTGGTTGTAACGCGGCATTTGATTGAATAGAAAAATTTAGCTAATTTTCTATAACCTGGTTGGCACGTCACAAGACCCGTCATAATGCACCAACGTCAACAACGAACTAATCTGCTTGACGTTACGTTTCAATTTTAACAGATTAATATAATTTTTAAAAGTAAAAGGCGCTCAAATTTACATATACAGAAAATTAAATTATAAGGAATGCACTCAATATATACCAAAGTAATTGTCGTTTAACCTGGGTTGTAGCAATTTACGCTTTTTTATAATTTCGCGGATTATAAAGCGTAAACTGTCCCAACCCAGGTTATACTCGTATAACTTGGATATACATTGAGTTAATTTCTTAAATGTTCTCGCAGTATACGACGTATAACATTTACTGGTTGTGTAGTCTTCTCCAGACAATCCCTGATTCATGATGGTAAAAGTAAATTGAAATTTCTACTAAAAGAAGATTTGCTCACATTCGTATTTTAACATGTATAAGTGATTGTCTGCTGATGAATACATAACTGATTGCAATCAATAGAGAATAAAAATGGTTTTTAATTACCGATTTAACGAAATAACTTTCATACAACTCAAATAACTGATATTTAACAAGTCTTTTAATTCTAAATGTTTTGATTAACTCTCTTACATAAAGTTTAACAGCTGTTGTTATTATGAAAAAATGACAATAAGAAACCGCCAACCATATCAAAAATCCATAAAACGAAATACAAATTCAAAGCAGTGCAACACGGACCTCCAAGATAGAGGTAAGATCAGGTGCCATGGAGGAGTGAACATCCTTTGCTGACCGGTCATACCCGCCGTGTGATCTTTGTCGTAATCGGGAAAATAAAAACCGCAAAAGTCCGTAGACAATTAGGTAATTAATTATGGCCTAACAATTAGTATGAAAAACATCAGTCAGCATGCGACTCAGTGGAAGATTGTATTTGCTGACAAGGTCGTCGTATCGACCATAGAACTTACGAAAAGATGACTTTAAACGAGACTCTTGATAGTCTTGTTTTATCAACTTGTTTGTCAGTAGCTTGCCTCGTCTTAGAAACTGTTCATACGAAGAGAATGCCCTTGCGTATCGAATTAACTGAGAGACAAAAACACCATATGCAGGTGATGAAGGTATATTGCTACATAAGTAAGGAAAGTTGACTATAGAAAATAGAAGTCATCGCGTTTATCATAAAGTTTTGTTGTTAGGTTGTTAGATTTTAATTTGTCGTGGGGAATGGTTGTATAAAGCGTTGAAAAATCGTACGTTTTGATGCTATTGATTTTGGTAAGATTTTGTGACCTCAAAGTTTCTAATAATTCTTTAGAGTTTAACATTCATATAAATTTTTAATGGTGTACACACATCACTTTATCTTTTTGTATCTTCGATATAAACTAAAAAAATAAATGTTTTTTTTTTTCGCTGACACTGATTGCGTTGTTGCCCCAAAGTAGGACATGAGTATTAACAATATATAAATTTACAATATTGAAACTTTCATTAAGCAGAATATTTCTGGCCTCTTTATATTTATTACGATTAAAAAAATAATGGTAAGTGTCTTCGAGCTTACCACACGAATAATATTACAACGTAAATGATCACTATTTAGTACACAATTATGACGAAGTCTAGTATTAATAATATTAAAAAATCTGTCAACATAAGTAAAAAACTCAGGTTTTGTTTTACAGGTAATACCATTCTCTGATTTATGACAGAAACATATATTTTTTCTTTGAAAATGCGAATTGAGTCGCTTTCACGAACATCCTTTTAAAGCGCATTCCATTTGTTAACAACAGTGGGAACAAATGAAGATTTATACAATTGTAAACGACATTTTTGTATACTACAGTTTTGTGCATTTCTGTTTAAAGACAGGTTGCCATTTGCAACGTGCGATGCCCGTAGGAAACGAACTTCCGTATTTCGATTATCGTGCACCAGACGTACGTTTGCCTTGCGAACGGCAGTAATAACATTCGCGTCGTAGGTCACCTGCAAGTAAATTGTACCAGAGTCTTTTTGTGCCACACGACACTGCACGGACAATTATTAGTTTTCACATTAAATAAAGCACATTTTTATTTCTGTGGATGTGTACTGAAATATATTTATTGTAAGCAAGTAAATATTGAGACTTCAAAAAGTCTGGTATAGAAAATGAAGACTTTTAGTCTGTAATTGCTGCTTTGGTGAACTGGACGACACAAATGCTTTGAGAACATAATTTATCTTTCGGATATAATACCATGAAATATTGAAAATTCCCGAAATCTAAAAGTCTGCGCAAAAATCTTATTTCAGCGGATTAATTACCACATGATAATTTTCCTGGCCAATGTAATATCTTTAAATGATTTTACATTTTTTTTTACTATGTGTTGAAATTTACAATATCTTCAGAAAAAAAGCTTTGATCTAACTTTCAATTGAAAGAAAAATGTTTTAATGGTCATATGGGATGATAATCAATATTTTCAAAATGAAAAAAGTATTCATTTGAAAGTATTCTGTTTGTATCGAAAATAATCATGCGAAAACAACAGAATCTTCCATTAAGATGTGAGAGAGTTTTTTGTGTAGTTGGTTTTAGTTAAAAATATCGTTCTGCGCGAATATATAATTTTTCTTCTTCTTACTCCGAAAATGTATATGATTCTCTTAGCACGCTTGCAGGTCGAAGTATGCGTTTTGGAATCTTTTCATCAAACTTGTTTTAGATAATGACAATCAATGAAGCATCTTGTGTTTGATATCATTCAGTTATTTTCTTAAATATGAAATAGATCCGTTTGATTCGTCATTTCCACTCTCGACTTATCACTCAGTCCTTGTATCAGCTGCCTTGTTGATCATCGTCTGCTCTGTGGTATGTGTGACAGCTTGTTTTTTCAAAAGGTACACATACAAATAATTTATTAACTGTACATGTATCGTAAAACTATTTAAAAATGTCAACATTTACTCTTACGCTAACCAATAATTACTAATATTTGATTTACACGTATAAAGGCAATTAAATGAAAGAGATTTCCATGTATTTGATATGTGTTGGTATTTTTTTCCCATTGTCAGAAAAAAAATCTTAGGACTCAAAATGCAAATGTTCTTTTATATTTCAGACGCAAAGCAAAAAATCTTAATAGGTATCTATATTCTTCACATTTTTTGGACAAGAAACCAACTGGATTTTCAGAAACAATACAAGACAACTACACCCCACTAACAAAAGAAACATTTACCTCATAATGGCATTTCATTTTGCTTCGTTAATGTGTAATAGGATGTGCCGATAAGGGAATATAAATATTGTAGCAAAGGGAAAGCTACACAGCCGACATCTGTTCAATAACATGTAATCATGAAAAAATGACAATAACAAACCTTCATATGTAATAATATATTTATCAGGGAAGTACGAATGTAGAGAGACGAATTAATGTATTATTTATATATAACACAAGATTAATATAGTTTACCAACAATTTATTAAAACATACAATATTGGACACTTAACACAGTAAACTCTCCACATCGTAGAAATCCAAAGAAAGCAGCAGTGCATGCTGCTTCTAACAAAGAACTAGTAAATATATCAAATATACCCGAATGAAGCAAAAGACAAATTTTACAAAGAATATAACTTGTTATGGGCAATCTTGTACGCTTCACGTGTGTTCTAGCTTTTTTTTCTTAACACCATTTAAAATTGTTTGCAAACATGCTGTCCAGATCACTTCTTTCTAAGGTGGACACGGAGTACTGAGATTGTTTGCATCTGGAGCCAGTCGGCGAAATCTGTCCATCTGAAATCGAGATAAACTGTCAGCTATTTCATTCTTAACACCAGGTATATAAGTACTATACACCGCAAAGTTATTACGTGCCGCACACATGGTAAGTCTTCTCATAAATTTCATGATGCTAGGTTCTTTGGATCTGCCTTTTGAAATGATATGAACAACCGCTTGATTATCACAGTAAAACACTATTCTTTTCCCACACCAACGGTCACCCCAAAGAATGCATGCGACAACAATGGGATATAGTTCCAACAAGGCCATAGATAATTTTGAATCCACTACTAATGGTAAGTCTTCAGGCCATTTGCTTAAACCAATGACCTTGGATATATCCTCCGAAGCCTAAAGTGGAGGAAGCATCTGTAAACAGCTCCATATCATGAGCGTTTACTTTGAAATTATCATAAAACATTGAAATTCCATTCCAAATTTTAAGAAATGTTAACCACATATGCAAGTCCGCTTTACACTCCTGATTAAGGTGAACATGGTGATAACTTTCTTTAACGGAAGACATTAATCTGTACAAATAGGAAACGAATGAACGTCCAGGGAGAATAACTCTTGTAGCAAAATTGAGATGCCCTAATAATTGTTCAAGTTCCTTACGCGTACAACTTTTTTGAGACAAAATCTGTAAAATAAACTGGGAAATTCTGTCAATTTTCTCACGTGGTAACCTAGCTTGCATTTTTTTAGTGTCCAAGATAATGCCCAAATATTCTAATTCAGAAGTAGGTCCAATAGTCTTTTTCTCACATAAGGGTAATCTCAGTCGATGAAAAATAGTACACAAAAATGCCATAGTTCTTTCACCACAAGTGTCTGGTCGATCTATAGTCAAGAAATCGTCTAATAAATGAAAAATGGCATCTATACTATAATTGTTTTTAGCAATCCAACAAATAGCCGTAGATAAGTTGTCAAATAATTTTGGACTTGGCCTGCATCCGAAAGGTAAACGAACATAATGAAAATAAGAATTTCTCCACTTAAAACAGAACAGATGATACTGTGATGGAACAATTGGAATTTGTTTGAAAGCGTCAGTCACGTCCGTTTTACACAGAATGCTTCCTTTTCCATAGTCTTAAATTTTTTCTATTGCATCATCTATCTTGACATAACTTAAGGCACACATATCTTTGTTGATGAGTTCATTGATGCTGGGTTCTGCATTATTATGAGGAGAGGACAAATCAAATATTAATCGTTTCTTGCCGGTATATTTGTGTGTTGCTATTCCTAAAGGGCTAACCCTGTAACTTTCAAATGGCGGCGAGGAAAATGGTCCTTTAACATAACCTCTTTGAATTTCGGTATTGAGAAGTTCGTCAACCACTAATGGATTTTGTCCGGCTGTTAAAGCATTTTTACATTCATATGTATGAATACTTTCACATGTCACAAGGGTATCAAATCCAAACTCTAAGCTTGAAAACAAATAATTAACAAAGTTAAGATCAGGATGTTCTGCCAATTCAAGACGAAGTCTGTCTATATTGATGTTAGTCAAAGAATCTAGTCATTTGTGAGATGATGATGGACTTTGAGCGACTTTAGTTTTATTTGCATCAGTCTTGGTTTGATGACATTCTATCTTTGAATGGTTTGACTTGCATGATTTACAGATGTGTAAATATTTGCAATATGGTTTTGAACAACCTTTAGAGGTATTAAAGTTGTTACAAATTTGTTCTCCATCATGAAATTTGACGTCACGCCCATGCATGTTAAAGGCCTGTCGAGATGAACGATATGCCATGGAAGGTCTAGTGTTTAGATTTTTCCTTAAGAATTTTTGTGCACACATGGACGAACTGTGAATATTGGATCCACAAAAGTCACATGACTTATCAGGGGAACCCGCACAAATTAGCATACGGAGCTCATTGTCTCCCTTAGACCAGTCAACTTTGATATTTCGTTGTAGAAGCAAAGCGGCACATTTGTTAGAAAAAACTTGATGATATTCATAAAATGTTCTGGCCAGATATTGGCCGTCTCGATGATATGGGACAGGTATGCGTCTAATTCTTCCATCCTATTGGGATCTGCATTGCACATAATGCGTTTGTACCGTCCAAATGCAATGATGAATTCGTCTAGAGTCAAATTTCTTACAAGACGTTCGTCATTCTCTCTGATTTTCTTAACAGATGGCGTAGTGTAGTTGGGTATAAGTAAGACGTTGAGATTCAAGTCCTTACCTGCCAAAATATCTGCCCGTATATCAGGAGAGACCAGATCGACTTCTGACAACTGGGACGCAGGAGTTCCAGCTCCGGGACTGACCATAGCTGTGCTGAGGTTGTACCTATTTACGTCTGTTTTATTCACAGTGACATAACTGCAATGTGGAAACGAGGGCGTTGTCGGCCATTGTTGTTGACGACGGCGATTCTAATGATTGCGTAAAACCGGACTGCCTAGATATTTCCGGATTGACTCCGTGCATCTGATTTTGAACGAGCGAACCGCTTGTATAAGGCATATTTGAAGATCCAAATGTATTTCTGCTATGCAAGTCTGTACTTTGATCATCCCTGACCGGAGGCACTGTAGTAGAATCAGAAGGCGCGACCGCGGTACCTTTTCTGACGATGTCTCTGCTGACATAGTTAACGCCATTGTTTACATTGTCTAAATAAATTCTTTTTAACACGCTATGTGATAATTGTGCATTGATGACTATACCCATGTTTGCCAATTTCTTCTTTGAAACGGTTACTGTCCAGTTAGAAGGATTGACAGATTCTTCTATTGGAGGCATAGAAGAATTGGAGCGTGACCTGCGACCCGAGGCCATTGTTCAAAGTTCGCAGTTCAAACTCGAAATCAATTAAGGGGAAGAATCATCACAATGAATCACTATAACAAATAAATAATCCATATTCCATGAAAGTGATTATACACAAAAATAATCGATTAATCAGTCCACAGAAGAGGATGGAGTGAGATTAGATGAAGTATCAACAAAACAGCAATATCTACTGACGCTGAAAATTACACTGAAAACGAGGCTTGTCTAAAAATAACTTATACACGTAGGGTGTCCCGAGGAAAATAGATTGAAATAGTTTAATATATAAACAATGATTATTACATAATCAACAACGGTATTATGTACAATTGCGTAATAGACTTGTTCATTCATTATAGCATGACAATGTAAACAAAACTGATGGCCTTAGCTTGTTGATCGCCCTGATAAAACAGAGAATTTAATTGTATTCGTTTTTGTTTTCAAAAAAAAAACCGATATGAGGAAACAGCGTTTAGACATTGTTTGCCATCAGAAGCAGTAGATTCCAGTCACTATATTGTGTATTATGTAATAATTTTACACACCTTAGGGTGTGTTATAGACAAAAACTGCAGGGAAAAGTATTTTAGAAATATATTTCTTCTCATCAAAAGTTAGTATATCATCTTATTTCAAGAATACGTTTTTTTCAGAGATTAAACTTTGGCTTCTTGTTATATAAAGTAGTTCATTTTGAATTTATTTCGAATATAGTGTGTAAACTATGAACAAAATATAATACGGACTTTAATCGTTTGGATACACATAAAGTGAAAATGTTGATATCTACTTGCATTTTAAGAGTGTGCGTTTTGACTTTAACATGAAAACTCATACAATGACAAGGACTGGAACAGACCCAAAATGACTGAATGACAAAATCTGCGTTGATGATAATAAATTAAGAACCAGAATTTTTTTTTTACATTTCAACACATTGTCACGTTCATTATAAGGGTACGACACTTGGTAACATTTTACTAGAATGTTCACTGTCTTCGAAATTTCGAATTATATCAGATACATTAACAGTGATGCCTCAGATCAATACTAAGGCAACAGTATGTACATGAAGCGAATTAATTTACTTCAATACTTGTATTTACCCTTTTGCCTTTATAATGAAATGATTGTTTATAGATTACATGTACGAGCTTGAATCCAATATTGGAAGAAATATCAGATGATATCTATTATTAATCAATTATAAAAATGCCAGGTGTCAGAAAGCATTATGCAATTCAAGTATGCTGGGTTAATGGACACCTTAACATTGATCACTAAAGAGTGTCAGGGCTTAAAAAAGTGTGAAATGTTCCAACCCAGTTTATGCTCGTATAAACAGGGAAGCCGTTGAAGCCATTCCTGAAATCAATTAAATTTTAAAGAAAAAATGATATAAACAAAGTCAGAGTTTTTTTCAATATCTTTATTCCATATACTCTACCGATATGTTTAAAAAATGGAATTTTTATTTATCAGTATTCATTGTTTTAGTGAATTTTCTTCAGGAAAATAAACTAGCTGACTTGATATGTACACATTTTTTTGGTTTGATTTTTTCGGTAAATATTAAAAAACATGTCCCTGCCATTTTTTTTTCAAAACAAGCATAATCACTATATTCGGCATCAAAAATCTTAAATCTTAAAAAGCATGATAATTGTGTATAAGTCCTTCGGGTTTAGATTCTATTTAGTTATAACGCACTACCTGCTCTCCTACTGATTTTAAGATAAGCTGGATATACAATGTAATAAAGGTAACAGATTGAATTTATTGGCCTAAGTTTGATAACCATAACCAAATCCTAAATGTTATAGAATGCATTTTCCTTTCCATGAATTAATTCAACTTACTGTAAAAAAATGTTTTATTCGCAATGACTTTATTTCGCAATTTACATAAAAAAAACTGGTTCGCGACGACCTATGTTCGCAACCAAGCCTTATCCAGACCTGGCTCCGGGATCATGAAACTGTCTTAAGTCTTAAGTCAGACTTAAGTCAATAAATTTGTACTTAAATTTTAAGATTGTTCTTATAGTGGATCACAAAAAAACGACTTAGGGTTAGGTCTGAAATATTATCTTAAATATTAAGACTGCTATTAGGCAGACTTAAGTATAAAGATTGTTACTAAGTAAGTTCAAAATGGCGACACTCGTTGAATTTTTAATAAGAAATGGTCAGCAAAGAAGGCGGCTTCCTCGTCCTCGGTTTTTCTATTAATAGTCTAGGTTTTTCCCTTTATGGACTTGCTATTGAAGTTATTTCCCTTTGTTAAAGTGAAAATGTGTAAACACGTCTGTATAATAACTACATGCTACCCAGTAAGAAACTATACTAATATTTGTGTGTACAGAAGCATCTTTTAAATATAATTTTATAACTTTGTAATGTATAATAATGTTTACGATGCAGCTGATAGGAATCTTCAAATGAAGAAGAGTTCCACTTTTAACAAATTCGGGTCGAAAAATCGCGTGAGTCACTATGACGTATTACACTGTATAAGCTAAGACTAATCTTAGCTAAGTTTTTTCTTAGATCGTTTTGTCTAGATCTTAGATTTAAGACAAAATTCTAACTTATATTTAAGACAGTTTCATGATCCCGGAGCCAGTATTGTTATACATGTAACAACCATACGACAACCAATTGTCCGCGGTGAGAAATATTCGCGACGACGAGGCTCTCGCGAACCTCGCGAAATTTTCTCGCAAGCGAATAAAATGTTGGTTTACAGTAATGTATTGAAGTTTATAAGTTTTATAGATTTATATAAAAAGAACATATTAATCATAAAATTATTCTAATAAGAAATAGAAAGAAGAGGCCAAAGGATCATTTTGCCCACCTAAGCAACAATACATACTGACATAGCTCTGATCCAAACAGCTTTAATTATAAAATGCAAAAGTATTTGAACAATTTACGAGATTTATGTTGACAAAGTAAACATTAAGGTTTTTTTTTAAATAATGAAGAATTTGATTTCCACTATATATATTTTCTTATGTAACAATTGTTGCATTGTGACCCCAACTAAAATTCAGGGATAAAAATTTAACATGTTCACTTCCTGAGAACTACACTTCCACATAAGTTTAATCTTCTCAGACTAAATTTTTTATGAGAAGTTAAGATTCCCCTTATATTTTCGTATGTCAAAAATTGCCCCCCCCCCTACGTTGTGGACCAATCCTACCCCCGGGGCTCATGATTAGAACAAACGTTAATCTAGACCATCTGAAGATGCTTTAACATGAATTCAATTTTTCTGGCCAAATAGGGTTAGAGAGAGATTTTTAAAGATTTTTAAATATAGCATTTGTAAAAATTTGACACCCAAATTGGTGTCACCCAGGGATCATAATCATACTTCTCGTGAACTTACAGTACTTGAGAACGATTCCTCAAAAGTTTTAACTTTTCTGGCCTAATGGTTTTTACGGAAATTTTGTAAAAAAATTTTCATTCTAATTTCCATGTTAATAACCCCCTATTTTGGCCCACCCTCTATATATATATATATATATATATATATATATATATATATATATATATATATATATATATATATATATATATATATATATATATAGCTATTTCCGGAGATCATAGTTAGAATAAATATGAACCTTTCCCTTATATGAGGAAGCTGTCACATAAGTTTCAAATTTTATGACTAAAATAATTTTTGAAAAGAAGACTTTAAGGAATTTTTCATATAATATATATAAAAGACACCCGGCTACATACGTAGATTTTTAAATATAGCATTTGTAAAAATTTGACACCCAAATTGGTGTCACCCAGGGATCATAATCATACTTCTCGTGAACTTACAGTACTTGAGAACGATTCCTCAAAAGTTTTAACTTTTCTGGCCTAATGGTTTTCACGGAAATTTTGTAAAAAAATTTTTCATTCTAATTACCATGTTAATAACCCCCCATTTTGGCCCACCCTCTCTCTCTCTCTCTCTCTCTCTCTCTCTCTCTCTCTCTCTCTCTCTCTCTCTATATATATATAGCTATTTCCGGAGATCATAGTTAGAATAAATATGAACCTTTCCCTTATATGAGGAAGCTGTCACATAAGTTTCAAATTTTATGACCAAAATAATTTTTGAAAAGAAGACTTTAAGGAATTTTTCATATAATATATGTAAAAGACACCCGGCCGCCTCTACCATGAAGGATATTGATTTAAACAAACCCGAATTTACATTACCTGCGAATGTTTAGTATACACATTAATTTTAACATTTCAGGCGAAATGGTTTTTCGGAAGAAAATTTTTAAAGATTTTCTCTACTAATTCCTTTGTGAAAAGATGACCCCTGAGAGTGGCCTCTTTCTACAACCGGGGATCAATATTTTCATGTCAGAAAAAAAATCTTAGGACTCAAATGCAAATGTTTTGTATATTTCAGATGCAAAGCAAGAACTCTTAACGGGTATTTATATCGTTTACATTTCTTAGAAAAGAAAACAACTAGATTTCAGAAACAATACAAGACAACTACACATCACTAAAAAAACACATTTACTTCATTGTAGGCATTTCAGTTTGCTTCATGAAGGTTTAAAAATAATTAGAAGTTGAATAAAAATATTGTAGGCAAAGGGAATGCTACGCTGCCGACATCTGTTCAATTATCATGTGATTATATATTTCGAACCATTTTAACACGGCCTTGGACTTTCAGTAGAACGTAACTGTCTATTTCGTACGTAAAAACAAGTTAAAAATGACGCTGATTTCAAACGAAATATACACTGATTGCGTAGTCTTAGCTCAAAAGCCAGACAAATCTTATTGATTTCAATGGGCCATGGCTGAGTGGCCAACAGTGAAATAGACAGGCCAACGTCACATTGCTGTTTGACACAACTACCCAAAGTCCAAGCTCTTGTTAATATGGTTTTATCAAGGATGTACGAATGAAGAGACACGAATTAATGCATTACGTTATTATGTACAATTGTGTAATAAATTTGTTCATTCCTTATAGCATGACAATGTAAACAAAACTGATGGCCTTGTTGATCGCCCTGATAAAAGTACAGAGAAATTTTAGAACATGAATATCGTTTTAATTTGAATCTGCATTTCGTTATAATTAAATTGTGTAATTGCGATTATTGTAATGAATTGGCCTGATGACATGTTTTATACTATGAACAGCAAGTGTGCAGTATGAAGAAGTCCATCTTCTCCTTAATCACTTTAATGTTGTAAATAAATTATGTAAATATTTAATATTATTTAAGTTTGTTTAATTTTTATTTTTAAAGAAAGGTACAAATGATATATTAAACAATATATATTATGAATGGAACTATAATAAATGCATAAGAACATAATTTTCATAGTCATGAAATGAGTTAACTACTTTCACGTCTGACCTCTCAAAAATTGTATTCGTTTTTGTTAACATAAAGAAAAAAACGATATGAGGAAACAGCGGTTAGATTTTGCTTGCTTGTCATTAAAATCAATAGTTTCTGTTCACTATATTGTACTTTATGTTATAATTTTACTCTCCTCAGGGTGTTGTATAGACAAAAACAGCATGGAAAAGTATCTTAAAGATATACCTTATTCTCATGAAAAGTTAGTTCATCATCTTATTTCAAGAAATACATTTCTTTCAGAAATTAAACTTTGGCTTCTTGACATAATGTTAATATAGTGTGTGAAGTATGAATAAAATATAATACGGACTTTGATTGTTTGGACACATTTGCTAAGACGCACATTAAGTGAAAATGTTGATATCTACTTGCATTTTAAGAGTGTGCGTTTTGACTTAAACATGAAAAATCTTATAAAATGGCATGGAATGAAACAGAACCAATATGAGTTTAAAAATGTGATTTTTATTTATCAGTTATTAATTTTTTAAATGAATTTTCTTCAGGAAAAAAAAAACTAGCAGACTTGATATGTACACCTTTTTTGATTTGATATTTTCGGTAAATATTTGAAAACATGCCCCTGCCATTTTTTTTTTTTACAAAACAAGCCTAATCCATATATTTGACATCAAAATCTTAAATCTTAAAAAGAATGATAATTGTGTATGTCCTTTGGGTTAATGTACTATTTTTTTTATAACGCACTACTTGCTATCCTACTGATTTTAAGATAAGCTGGATATACACTGTAATTAAGGTAACAGACTGAGTGTATTTCCTAAGTTTGTTAACCTTAATCAAATTCAAAATATTTAAAATGCATTTTCCTTTTCATAAATTAAATCAACTTTCTCTAAACCAATTTTTATTCGCGATGACTTTATTTTGCAATTTACTTCCGATAAACTGCTTCGCGAGGACTAATGTTCGCGACCAAGCCTTATCCGGACCCGTTTTGTTATAACAACCATACGATAACAACTGGTTTGTGATGATAAATATTTGCAAAGAGGAGGTTCTCGTGAACATCGCGAAATTTTTTTCACACGCGAATACCGCAATCACGGGTTATTTAAGTTATGCGGATTACTTTATCTATTTATCATTTTTACATAATGCATGTAGTTATTATTATTTTTTTAATAATGTATTTAGTTCCAGAGAAGATGGACCTCATACATATTTCTCTGCTTTCTTTTGATTATGTGTCGCCCATTATTGAATATATTTTTTTTAATAAAACTGGCTATTATGATCAACACTTTTATCGTTAATGGTTTTAAAAAAATATTTTAATTAAAAAATGTTTATTTTCTCCCCCTTACTTCCCTGTTTACTTTTTAAATTCAAATTATTTAAGATAATTCCAGGGGTTTGTTTTAAATAAAATCTTATCGTTTTTTTAAAAATCTCTAGATATTGGTTCAATTAATTTTATTCTCACACTATTTTTCCCTTTGACACAAAGTTTTATTTATTCACAATCACGTCCAGAATTTAAAACAGGGGAAGGGGTGGTTATTGGCATTCAGATAAAAAAAAAATTAAGGATCTAATGGAACTAATATTTAAAATCTCTAAATGTAAACCAAATGATACATATGTAAGTGAGTTTAAAAGGAATTCTAGAATGTATATGTTTAACATTTATTATTAATAAAAGTTATAATTTAAGCCAAAAACATGAATGAATTTAGCTTAATTGTTGATATCCCGGATGTCGGGGAACACATGTTAGGATTATTTCCCCAAACGTTGATGAACACATAAACGTAAATTGGAAAAAGAAAAAAATATCATTCAATTAATGTCCAAGGTGTTTTTATGTGAACTTAAATTCAGTAACATTGTTGCAAAATGTCCAGGCGGAACACGCGATGCCTGTAATTGTTTCAATAATATGTCTTATGAACTTTCTTAGAAACAATCTCATGTAGGATGGTTTTTAAGCGTTGTGTATCTCTATATATTAGTGATCTAAGATGTCTTAGTTTAGAATATTCCTTGAAATTTACCTCTTAGTATAAGTATGACTATGGATGGACATAAACGTTTCTTAAAATTTGTCTTAGGAAGAATCTTATGAAATTTTTATAAACATGCATGCCTGTTGATTTTATTAACTTTTCCACACGTTTTCACGCACATCAATGAGTTGATAAACTTCACAACATTTTTTTCTAGAATGTTAACTGTCTTCAGATTTAACAGTATGTACATGCAGCAATTATATGTATCTAGATACTTGTTCTAATTAAATTTTTGTCAATAATTTGTTATGCTTTTTGCCTTTATATTAAAATGATAACATGTGCATTACGAGCTTAATTCCTACATTTAAAAAAAAAAACATAATATCTAGCGTTAATCAATTATAAATTTGTCTGGTGTCAAAAGGCGTTATGCAATACAGATATGTTGGGCTTATGGAAGATTCAACATTGATCACTTAAAATCTGATTACACATCATATTTTTTTTAAAAATAAGAGTGATTTTCCATTCGATGTAAAGTTGAATGAACGGCATGTGATTTTAAGTGACAAAAATGAATTGTATTCGATGTGCGTTTTCTAAACATGATACATGTATGAACCAAAGTAAAGTCATTTCAAAATCTTTGAATACATAAATATACTCTATGGGTATATCTATGTAAATGTGTGTTTTTTAAATCACTTCTTCAATGTTTTTGAGTAATTCTGTTTGGGAAAATTGATATTTACTCCTTAATGGGTTTGGTATTTTCAGTTTACGGTTAATATATTGGAAAATAAGGTCGGTCACTGACACATTTTTATTTTATTTTGACAAAAAAGTAAACTTGGTAAACCCATATAAAGCATTAATTATCATCGCCTCTAGGAAGATACTTGTAGCACGTTGACCGAAATTAAATCACAAATGTCATTGGAAACTTTTTCATTGATTAAACCATCTGAACAAATTGAAGCTCATAAATTTAAAAACAAGTATTTTGAAAGCTTTATATAGAGTGACTCGTTGAAAGATAACTCTGCAATAAGAAATGCTAAAAATGATTAACCAGTTTAACGAATATTGACAAATTTCAGAATTTCTTTCAAAAATTATAGTTTTTAATACTTTATGGTATACATAAAAATGAACTTTCATAAAAATCAATCAAAAATATGCGACTATCGGTAACAATCATGCATTTTGATTTAATGCAATTATCAACACTATTCCAGTTCCTTATTATTGATATTTCCTATGTCAATTTTTTTTCATGACAGATAAACATAATTGTTTATTATGTAGGAAACATCCCATACATTTCTCAAATCCACATCGTTGCGCTAAGCGGCTACTTAAAAGCGCGGTTCTGTTATAAAAAGTATTATGTCTTCATTAATTTTTTTCATGTTTCTGCAATGTACGCGTTTATACCATATCCGTTTACATAAAAAACCTGCATCAAAACTATGTGACATTCCGTCCAATTAATCTAGAAAAGGTTTACGTTATTCGGGGAAAATCAACATTAATGGAGTGTAAAAGCGTCCGGTGTAAAAGATGTGCCTTGTGTTGTTTGTTGCTCTTTCGTTATCTAACAACTTATATGACTAATAAGAACAATGGCTCTCAGGAGTGAACCGAAAACCCTTGGTTTGTTAATATGATAAAAACACGATGAAGATGGTCCTTCAAAAGCTCCCAGCATTAGAAGTGAAATTTGTGGCTGTACTGTGTGGGATACGTTTTTCGTACTGGCATCTGGTGATATCCAAATAGAAGTGAAAAAAAAATCCACGCGGTGTCAAAAGTACTCCACTGACCCTATTCAACAAACATCATTTGCATTCATATTATATTCCTTGTCCTGGAATCGTAGAAAATGTTTTAAACATAACATAATGGATATTCAATTTAATAAATGTTATATTAAGAATAAGAATATTAGGAGATTGGACAAAATACATATTGCCTTTTGTAACTCTTTTCAAAGAATGTTTTTAAAAACATGTGAAAAAGAATATACTTTTTGAAATACAAAGAATATCGGATGACAATTTTAAGGAAAAGGACGAGAATGTTTAAGAACTATAATAACATACTACAGTGTACATGTTCAACATATCTTTCATTTTACGATAAAAATTAAATAAATCTGAAAAAGGTGAAATTCTGTTTATCAAACACTATTGTCGTTGAAAATAAAAACATGTATCTCTCTACAACGGCTGGTCATACGAAAAGTTTTTGTTATTAATTTTCAAATGAATTTAAATAGTTGTTTAGAGAAGTTGGGACAAAAACATGAGATGCATTTGCCTAACTTGCATAACATCTATCAAATTTAGATCTCGTAGCTATTCAGTGATTTAACAGTTTTAAATTCTGTTTAAGAGGAGTGGTGATGTAATTCAAAATTTTCTCTAGGCTTGTTTTATCTAATATTGCACTAAAACGTTCGTGATATTTCGATAAAATTCCAGTAATTGAAAACGATGCTGCAGCAGAAGATACTTTTTAAGGTAAGTGTATCATTTTAATCCTAATGAACATACTGTAATTTCGTGATGTTTTGGATGTTATATAGACAATATGAGCTTATCACAGGTTGAAACATAGATCACATGGCATTTAAAATACTTCCCTATTTTGTATAATTTGCCGGATTTGGAGAGAAGTAAAGTCGATATGATAAAACTGATGGTCAAACGGCTAATGTGTATTGCCATTGTTTTCTTCATGGTGTTGATATTAATTAATCTGGTCGAATCAAATAATGGTAATTGTATATCTTCAGAATTGTAAGTAACATTACCTGAAATAGTTTAAACTTCATCCTTTTTGCCTTACTGCATGAGCTAAATCTGAATAATTTGAAATTATTTTAATTTTTAAGGTATCAACTATTTTTTATTCTAACCAATATTCCTAGAAAGTTACCAACTTTCACTGAATGATATTCAAAATAACGACACTTTTCCAATCGAAGAATATTTAATGTTGAAGACTATTTTTTGTTCGGTGTTCAAAAATATGCATATGTGTATGTTAATATTGAATGATATTTTTGTTTTGTTGTTCAAAATATAGTATGTATTATTGGTGTATAGTCTTCACAGGAAAGTATAATTATCGACATCGCACTGCGAGCTTGGTCTACAGGTCTTAAAATAAATTCTATGTAATTATCAAAATTTGGTGGCCACTCATAGTCATTGGTTTTCTTAACATTTTGATACACTTTGGTTTGTCAACATGCACGGCAACCTTAACTGGGTGCTAAGGGGACCGTTTCGTGTGATAACAGAAGGAAAATATCAAAATATCCATTTTAAACTATTTTAAAGACATAATATTGAATGTGAGTAATTTTAAAAAGCATTTTCAGATAGCCAAGATAAAATAATCATACATAAAATATCGTAGGTTTTTAAATTATAGAAATATTTTGGCGGGAGAGAATATTATAAATGTGTTTTCATGGTAACTAAACATCACTTCAAAAATATTTTTTTTTCAGATTATCTAACAGTAAAGAGTTTTTATTGAAGTATTTTTCATCTAATATTGTGGCTTTGCACAATGTATATTAAGATTTTAAATCGTTGCTACGGTAATAAGGCTGAAAACATTTGCATGTTTTTTTTGGTACGTTTGAAACAATAGCGCATGTTCAAGCACAGTCTAAGAATATGCGCAGTTATCGCAGGGGCTCTTTGTTTGCAGTTCCGGAATAATCAGAATAATCAGGTTTTTTAAGTAAAATTCACACACACACACACACACACACACCCACACACACACACACACACACACACACACACACACACACACACACACACACACACACACACACACACACACACACACATATATATATATATATATATAAATATATATATATATATATATATATATATATATATATATATATATATATATATATATATATATATATATATATATATATATATATATATATCTTGCACTATCACGTCATATCCTCCTTTCTAATCAGCAGACGACCAAATTTTGTAGGTCAAACTATTCAGTGGTAAATTACCAACATTGTTTATTAGTTGCAAAAAAATTGCAGCACATTTTTAACTTTAATCAATTTAAGAAAAACATACGCTATAATACATGACGATTTTAGCTCGATGGCTTATATTTTCATCGGATTGATTATGCTTAGTACATGTACCTTAAGAATTTCACACCAAGTCTGATCACGTCTGTACATATTCTATTACGTTGTGATTTTATGCATCCCCGAGAATTCTTTTTAATTCATACCTGTGACAGAAAATCAGTTGATTGAAAAGACCAAACATGTCCTTAACTTTCATACAATATCATTTAAAGCTAGATTTATAGATGTCCGTTGCTATTAATAATTTTTAATTGCAGTACACATATTTCCTTTGCAACGACAGTTTTATGTAGCTAAATAATGTCGTAAAAAATATCATAACAGTTTAGTCTGTTTTTCACAATTAGTGACAAAGAACGGTTGTAAAAAGTATTTCCTCGTTTCAGAATAATTGTGTTTTTTTCGTATTTTAAACCGTGTTACAAAAGCAGCAATTTTCTAATCTAACATAGCTATTAATTTATAATATTGATTTGATGAAAACATTTATGGCATTAAAATAATGAATAAAGTCATTTTTAGAAAATTATCACACGTTTCCAAGGTAACAATATTTAGATATTGATTTGTCCACCTGTTTTTCTTTTATGAAATTGAAAATAGACCATATATGCAATTTATAATTTTTCCTTTCATAGCTAATTTAAACTGTTTTCCATTCTGTATTTCTTTAACGTTGCTTAGATTTGTCAATTTATTTATTTTTAGTCACCGGTACCATATATTTCCTTAGCAAATTTATGGTATCTTATCAATGAGTATCCATGCATGCAATATTAAGAAAATTGTTGATCATGTGTGCCGGAACCCATTTATACAATTTTGGTTTTTGCAATGAATTAATAGAAATTTTAGTACCTTTCTGTGAAGTCTGCTTACTTATGGATCAACTTTATGGAAGGGCTTTTTGTATGATAGTTTTTTTCAAATGTATTTTTCTAAATGAAGAAAATATCTAGAGTTTTCAAAGTAATTCCAAATTGTGTGTTATTTTATTGTTTTAGAAAAAAAGAATGTTGTACTAACTATTTCATGGTGAATGGTGTTTGTACTAGTAAGTAGGCTTTTTTTTTAAATTGTAAATATACAATCACATAACAGTAAATTCTTCAAAATAATATTATTTAAGATCCCGACTGTCTTTTTTATTAAGTTTTTAATTTTTTTAGAATGTCCACGTGGTACGTATGGAGAAAACTGTTCGCTTAACTGTCCAGTCGGGAAATATGGAGAATTGTGTTTACAGCAATGCGAATGCAAAACAAACCAACATTGCAATTATGTGCAAGGATGTATAGGTACTATTTGGAGATTCGATTCTCAAATTTGTTTACAATTGATAACAAAAACAGTATGATCTAAAAGAAAAACTCACACAGGTATATCGTCGATTCAATAAACAAGGGTTGTTCGATATGTAATGAGTATTGTACGATACTTAAAAAGCATTTGACTCAAATAGTAAAATAAATATTGCATCCCCTCAAAGTATTCTACGCGGTTTGAAATACATAATTTCAATCTCTGAATCTTTTACTTAAATGCGTCACGGTACGCTAATTTAGGTAGACCTCTGAGAAACTGACTGATGGCTGAGCCAAGGTATTGTCTGCACTTGTAACGACGACCAGATAAGATCTTTTTAAATTTTGGAAAACGGAAAAAAGTCGCATGGGGCTAGATCTGGAGAGTATGGTGGGTGTGGCAAGACGGTAACCTTCTCCGACTTCAAATATTGCTTCACAAGCTCAAACTTTTTACATGTATCATGGATTGGACGAACATGCGTAAATCCTGACACAGGGCGTCATCAATGATTATATTTCTTGAGCGTTTTTAGAATAACATCATGGTAAACGCGACCTGTAACACTTTTTTCGTTCGGCACCGGAATTTGTAAGGGTATACCATCACATGAGAAAGAATATGCAACGAAGAACCCTCTGTGCTTTTGGTCCTTTGGCAACTACAGGCCTTCTGAAGTGTTTAGTTAACCATATTTTGTTTCTAATTTTTCTCTTACTGGTTCGAAATAGTGAACCCTTGTTTCGTCACCAGCTTTATGCCAACATCTTTATCACAACAATATCGCGAATCGTGTATCTGCCATCATTTTCGATTATTTCCCTGACTTTTGAGACATTGCCTTGCCTGTTACAGTAACAGGTTGGCCAGATTTTGCAGACTCTGTGCCAGTCATGAATTTCTTTCTCTTACAATCTACAAAACAATCTTCCACTGAGTCACATGCTGACTGACGTTTTTCATACTAATTGTTAGACTATAATTAATTACCTAATTGTCTACGGATTTTTGCGGTTTTTATTTACTCGATTACGACAAAGAGCACACGGCGGGTGTGACCGGTCAGCAGAGGATGCTCACTCCTCCATGGAACCTGAACCTACCTCTATCTTGGAGGTCCGTGTTGCTCTGCTTTGAATTTGTATTTCGTTTTATGGATTTTTGAGATAGTTGACGGTTTGTTGTTGTCATTTTTTCATTTCTCCACCTACGAACTGTCTCATAAAATACCCTATCAGACCCATAATTCAGTAAAAATATGCATTACCGAATGACTTAGTTCTGTGGGAACTTTTATATAAACTCTAATTTTTTCAATATTCTCAACACGTTTCCTAACTATTTTTACAACTGTGCCTTCTATTAAAATGACTATAAGTTTAAAACTATGTGGGGCTGAAGGCATTGAATAGACCTATTTCAAGCGTATCATCATTCACGAAATTGTGCAAAACGTTATCGCGCTGTGCTACAATACACAATGCATATTGAACAGCCCTCGTATCTTTTTAAAAGTTAAATTTACAAGACATCTATAAAAAGACTACAGATAATGCTTAGTCACATTCATATTGCGAAAATGGTATTTTCCAAATATGCTTTAGTGATGTTTTCTGTAATATTTTTCTTTTTAACCCTGTTCTCCAAGCAAACTGGTTTGTTGTGATTATTGATTATATTATATTATATCATATTATGTCATTACTAGAAATTTAATTGTTAAATGAATATATCATATAGATTCTAAATACAGGAAGAAACGTTATGGGTATTATGGGTGAAAATTCGTAATACACGTATTAATGTAATTTGCTTGTGAATAAATTCATGTATATAATGCCTACAAGGTACCTTAGGAAAATTTTTGAGGATCAATCATTTTATAAAAAAGACAACATGTATGTAACTTTTTCTACAATAATTAAATGAAAATGTTAAAAGAAATCAACACTACAAGCGTTCCAATATTTTATTTTTTTTCATATATAAATACACATATACGCATTGTCTGGACGTTTTAAACCGCCTTCAGATGCATTTTTTAAAAGCAGTGTTAAGTTTTATGAAGTTAACGTTACTAATTTTTTTCTAATACCTACAATGAATTAAATGTTAACATCAGATTCCCGAAACCTTCCAAAATATACTTATGTTCATGCGTGTATTATAATCGTATTTATCGAATATACATACCCTTTCTATATTAATTACATATGGTGTGTTTGCAATTAGTTGCTTTGTTCATAAAAATTACCATGTATCGAATAGTGGATATATCTTTTTTAAAGCTATACACGCTATAAATTGCGTCAATTTTGAATGACCGGGAAAATGCATCTGTTTAATTACCTATAAAAGTTACCTTTGTGTGCTGTAAATTACAATGCTCAATTCGATCATGTAACAAAGATATCAAATTTTAAACAATAAAAGTATTTCTTTTCCAGCCAGGAAAGTAATGCCCCCTCATGAATATCAATCTATTACGTGATATCGAGATCCAATTTTAGATTATCATACAAAAATTGGTTGAGGGTCAACATCTTTATAAATGTTATAGTTTCACGAAGGAAAGGATGTTATTTTTTTAGTCAAGCATAAATTTGTCCTATATAGGGGTACGAACAAAAGAAAACAAAAACACTATCGCTAGCGTTTTAGCATGTACTTTGTATATACTTCCCTATAACTATGACGTAGGTCTATGTGTTTTCCCCTAAGGGCTATTTTTAGTTCGTGTTAGTGTTATCCTATTTTTAAAAACATGCAAAAGTAAGAGTATTGTAAGTGACAAAGGTATTTCACTCATAATACATGTATATATTTCAAATTAACAACTGCTAAGCACAAATTCGAGACGGATATGTCATAAGGCAATCAATAACGGCCACCTGATTTCCCGCGGACATGCGCAATGAGGTTGGTATGGCTCTTCCTTCATCAATATTCATGAAAAGGCATTATTTTCCTGGCCCCCCAAAAACAAAACAAATAAAATTCTATATCTTTGTAACGAATGGAATTTACCATTGTAATTTACAGAATAAAGGTAACTTTTATCAGTATAGAAACACATGCGTTTTCACTGCCATTCAAAATTGACGCAAATTATAGCGTGTATAGCTTTAAGTTACTGCAGTTACTTTACGTGTATATTAACATTATTCTCAATTGTTCACTTTTATATCACCTTCAGAAATTCATTTTCCTTATTTACTGTTTGTGTATTATACTTTGAGTTTCTGGAGTTAGAAAGATATCAGACAAATGTATGCATTCAAACAAATGTAGATTTTTATTTCATTTTTAGCTTGTCCAGCAAGAACTTTTGGAGAAAATTGCTCAGAGGTTTGTCCAAAAACCAGCTACAGTTTATTGTGTAAAACTGGTAAGAACAATCAAGAACATACGTTCAGGGAATTTTAGCATTTTTTTTTATTTTCGTAATGTACATCGTACAAAAATTATAAGTGATTAATATACTCAAAGATAAATTCTCATTATTATTCTGCTAAGGTTGATAAATAAACCCAAAGAATGTAGTACTTTTTGATGCTTGAATACAGAAACTGTCACGAAAAGTAAAAAATTCCAAAAAAGGGGTAGGGTTTATTTCTATTGTAGTATCTCCGTTTGATGCTAAGTAAACTCCATAAAATATGTGTGTTATAAAGCACATTTTAACGTTGATATATTAAATGTTTAAGAAAATAACATTGAGTGTTTTTATGTGCTGGCACATTCTGTTCAAATTTAGAATAAAAAACTCCAAAATTTGGAGAATTTTTAAAAATAATATTTATCATAAGATTATTAAATCACCATATAGAAAGGCCAGTATTATAATTGTTTTATAAACAATTTCTCTTCTTAAAATTATTAAATAAAGTTTTTAAATAAATTACAAACAATTTATATACTGTTTCAGAAAACTGAAATTATGGAAAAATAATAATGACAGAAAAGGCGGTGTAACTCATATTATCTTCATTGCAAGGCAAGGAAGTTGACAAAGAAATAATATATGTTGTAAAGGGACATCTTAATGTTGATGAGTTATAAAAGCAAAAAAATACATTGACTTATAATTTTACACTGAACCATCTTAATTTCCCTTAAGGGGATCAGGACGTTGCAGTGTGAATTATTTGTCAATTAATGTTTTTGATATTTTTATCACATCAACATTAAGATTGTCCTTTACAACATATATTATTTTTGCGGCCACTTTCTTGCCTTTCAAGGGAAATATTTTGATATAAATTTCCCCCCTTTTCTGGAATTATGTATTTTTTTTTTGACAATTTCAATTTTCTATAGTAATTAAATAGTTTGATGGAATTTATTATCGAATTTTATTCAATAATTTTAAGAACAAAAATAAATTTACTTATTACTAGATATTGTATAATAACTGTCATTTGATCAATTAAAGTCACGTAATCAACGTCCTGTCTCCACTTAAACATAAATATAAATTTATTTTACAATACCTACTCACCATAAATTTCTAGTATTTAGTGATATATCTTACAGCTTCGATTGCAGCCCTGATTCGCTTCGAAAGTCTATCCTAAAAGTTGTTAATATATGTAGAGGAATAGATACTCAAATTTCAGCCTATAGTTTTTCAAGGTCTGATTTGTTGGGTTTTTTTAATCTCATTTACGCGACGTTTGATGTGCATTTTAAAATTATCCATTCATTTTCTAAAATGTTTACATCAGAGTTTTATGCAGAATAATGTAAAAGTCATTACATTGTCTTAAAAAGTGACAGGTAGCATTGTCTTCATGCAATATTCAATGATGGTATCCGATTTTGTTATTATTTTGTTATTACTGGTATCGTTAGACATACTCCTGGACCCTACTGTGAGGCCGCAGGGGGTGAGGAGGGGGGCACCAAGATGTAATTGGTGTTGTCCTTTGCAAAAAAAAATTAATTATTGTTAATCAAATTGTGTGATAATAAAGATATAAGTAAGAACTTGATAAACTCGTAGTTTGTTATAGGATAGATTTCATAATTGTGTCTTTTCTCTTGGCAAGGGCGACAAAAGTTTAGATTACTATGTCAAATATATATAAATGTGTTTTCTTGAAAATGAAACAGATCTACCATTCACAACTTCCACGTTCCTGATACTAGCAGGCTCGTTGATCATCATTAGTATTGTGATAGGTATCACAGTTTGTGTCGTAAAAAGGTAATCATTTTATAACTTAAAACATTAGAAACAGTAAGTTAAAAATTATAACTTTTAATATGTAGAAATAGTCAGAAATACTTCATAAAACTACTTATTTTCTTAGAGCGAAGCACAAAAGCTTCAAGAATATTTCAAAGACGCGTATTAAGCCAGTATCTAAACTGCACTCGTTTTTTTTTTGCAGAAACAACACGCCTAGAAACTACAGTGTGTATCAATCTTCTATACATTTTGGGAAAGATAAGGGAGATAAACCGATTGGATTATCGGAGCAAGAACAAGAACACTATACGTCCCTTACCTAAGAAAGCCAAAGCTAATCAATCGACATGCCTTTCATATATGCATGTATAACAATGTACGTGTACAGTCATGTATATATAAAGATAACTGAGTATTGTACATGTTACAGAAACGTGACATAAAGTGTTCATGTGAAGCGCATGTAACATATTTCACTGTAAATTGAGAAATAGTCTATGAATACTTCCATTACCCACTACTCAATGATGCAATTATCATTATAAAATGCCGAATACTTTTGAAATTCTAGAAGAAGGAGAGAAAAATCAATTTTGTTAATAAGTAACATTGAAAATTGATTTGTTTTTACAATATACCTAGTATTAAAATGACTAACTGCTTAACAAATTTCCTATCAGATCTACCTTGAAATTTAAAATATGATATTTAGCCTTAAGTATTTCATTTCGTAAAGAAAAATCTTAATATTTTAGGTTTGCTTTAGCTTTAAATTGTCAGTACTTTTTTTTATCAATACAGTGCTCATTAGCTCAACAAAAGGAACAGCGATCTTTTAAGCATTTCTGCACAATCAATAGACAGAGGTACAATGTATTTCACTTAAATATATCAAAGTATTTTCGATAGTTACGCTGGTAAAAACTATTGGCCAGTCATTACTTTGGTTGGTACCCGAGGATAAATTAATGATTAATTACACTTTGATGATTAAAAGGTGTTTAAAAGGAAGGCAGAGTACAATCTGTTTATTTTGTGTCACTTGGATTCTGTAAGAATTGTATTGTATAAACTAGATGACCATTAGGACTGATTTTCTTCCTTACCGAAGAGTTCTTACTTGAAACACAAGTATACCAAAACAAAAAACAAAAACAAAAAAAACAAAAAAAACACACCAAAAATCAAATAAAATCAAAACACAACCCCTCCCCAACCCCCCCAAACCCCAACCCCCCCCCCCAAAAAAAAACTAAACCCCCAGAAACACCAAATAATTCATTTTTATGATATATTTTGCAAGTCATGTAATTGCACTTTATGTTATGGAATTGTTAGCTTTTCTGTAATGTTAGTTCTTAACAATTTTTATGAACAATCATTTATAGTTACTGTTTTTCGAAGACGCCTATTAAAAGGGAAACCCAAAGATGCTTATGATATCAACTTTAGTAACTTTTATTAATGTAACAAATGGGTGATTTTAAATACAAGAATTAAATGTTAAAATTTGTTTTTGTTATCTCACGTGAACAAAATGTTCAACTTCTTGTTAATCTTTTTGTAAAAGGTATATTTCAGGCTTGCTTTAATAATCCATTATTAGAAGAAATATTTTGATAAAACACTATATCCATTATCTCCAGAAATGATAAGAGTTTCCATAGTTTCTGAAATAACATACCCTACCAGACGTTGTTAGTGTTTTGTCATCGTATGATTTTAAAAATGATAATCGATGAAAAATCTTGTATTTTTTTTTTATCAACTTTGTTTGTTTCTTGAACATTAATTAGATCCGTTTGATTCTTCATTTCCTTTCTCAGCTTAGTACAGAGTCTTTTTATTAGTTACCATGTTGATCATCGTCAGCTACGTGAAATGTGTGACATCTTGTTTTATTAATAGGTACTTGTACAAATAATTTATATAAACGTTATAGAAAACTTATCTGAATATGTCTATACTCACTCTATAGAGAGCTGGATGGTTGTGGCTATTTTTATACTTTATTGACCTCCTTTAGAAGTTTTTCTTTCGCTTAACAAGTCATAAAATTTTACGTGATCCATTTTTATTGATATATGCTATTTCAAAAAAATGGATCACGTCAATTTACTTACCTTGTCATCGGTCATTTGCAAAAGTTGGATTGTGCACACAAGTACTCTGAAGAGGCTTGAGTTCCTGATAGACAACATCTATGTAGTTTATGGAAATCAGGTTTTTCAACAATCTATTGGATTTCCAATGGGTACGGTTGCGTACGGTATTCATATGAAGCAGAATTTATTCAAAAACTTGTAAGTGAAAAAAAAATCACTCCCTGGGGCCTTCAACTCAACATTCAGGTATATCGACGACGTATCATCAATGAACACTTTCATACTAACGTCGACTCGATATACCCCAGTGAACCAAAGGATACCGCAGAGTCTGCGTCTTCTGTTTCATATTTTGATATTTTACTGAAAAGGGACATTAATAGTAAACTTACAACACAACTTTAAGATAAACGTGATGACTTCAATTTGTCTATAGTCAACTTTCCTTACTTATGTAGCAATAAATCTTCGTCACCTGCATATAGAGCTTTTGTCTCTCAGTTAATTCGATACGCAATATCATCTTCGCATGAACAAAGCTAGGCGATCTACTGACAAACAAAACAGGACTAGCAACAGTCTCGATTAAAGTCATCTTTTTGTAAGTTCTATGGTCGATACAACGACCTTGTCAGCAAATACAATCTTCCACTGGGTCGCATGCTGACTAACGTTTTCCATACTTATTGTAATCCATAATTAGTAACCTAAAAGTCTACGGACTTTTCCGTTTTTCCTGATTTTAACAAAGAGCCCAGGGCGCGTGTGACCGGTCAGCAGAGGATGCTCACTCCTCCATGGCACCTGATCCTACCTCTATCTTTTTTGAGGTCAGTGTTGCTCTGCTTTGAATTTGTATTTCGTTTTCTGGATTTTTGAGATGGTTGACGGTTTGCTATTGTCATTTTTTCATAAAAAGATATGGAATCGAACAGACCCAAAATGATTGAACGAGAAAAAATTTAAGTTTATGATGATAAATTAAGCACCTGATCTTTTTTAAACTTTCCACACCTTTTCACGTACATAATCGAGTTAATAAACTTGACAACATTTTTACTAGAATGTTCACTGTCTTCAAAATTCCGAATTATACCAGATAAACTAATAACATTGGTGTAACAGATCGATACTGAAGCAACATGTACAAGTAGCGAATAAATTATATGTATTTCGACACATGTTCTAAATTTACGTCAATACTATAGTATTCTTTTTGTCTTTATTATGAAATGATTGTATATAGATTACAAGCTTAATCCCACATCGGAAAAAATGTTAGATAATATATAACATTGATCAATTATAATAATGTCAGGTGTTAGAAGGCATTATGCAATTCAAGTGTGTTGGGTTTATGGATACCTCAACATTGATCACTAAAGAGTGTAGCGGGTTATAAAAGTGTAAAATGTTCCAATCCAGTTGATGATCGTATAAATAGGGAAGCTGTTGAAACCATTCCTGGAATAAACTAAAATTTAAAGCAAAAATGATATAAACCAAGGCAGAATTATTTTTAAAACTTTTTTTTCCACATATTCTACTGATATAAGTTTAAAAATGGGATTTTTATTAATCAGTTATTCATTTTTTAAACATTTTTACATTTGCAAATAAGCTTCCTTATATGAACCTATAGAATAGCGAAAACGTTCAATTCTGTGTGAACTTCTTCATGACGTCACAAAAATAACCACACGCGCTTTTCGCTTGACAGTTGCATATTGTTTACGTGAATACACAATATTATTAATGATTCTAAACAAATTGGCATTCTCAAACGTAAATATAAGTAATAAACAGCAATGTTAAAAAGTTCAGCGGGATATGACCTTGGTTGGTATGTGATCAAATCTTCTTAGAAGAAAAGCATAAACTTATGTGGAGGCGTCCTCAGGTAGTGTAGATTGAAGTTTGTTCAAATCATGGTCCCCGGGGGTAGGGTGTGGCCACAATGGGGGGATGAATTTTTACATAGGAATATATAGAGAAAATCTTTAAAAATCTTCTTCACAAAAACTATTAGGCCAGAAAAGCTCAAATTGGAGTAGAAGCATCCTCAGGTAGTGTAGAGTGAAGTTTGTTCAAATTATGGTCCCCGGGGGTAGGGTGGGGCCACAATGGGGGGATTGATTTTTACATAAGAATGTATAAAGAAAATCTTTTAAAAATCTTCTTCTCAAAAACTAATTGGCCAGAAAAGCGTACACTTGTGTGGCGGCGTCCTCAGGTAGTGTAGATTCAGGTTTGTTCAAATCATGGTCCCCGGGCGTCAGGGTTGGCAACAATTGGGGGATGCATTTTTACATAGGAATATATAGAGAAAATCTTTAAAAATCTTCTTCTTTAAAATTATTAGGCCAGAAAAGCTCAAATTTGTGTGGAGGCATCCTCAAATAGTGAAGATTCAAGTTTCTTTAAATCATGGGCCCTGGAGGTATGGCGAGGCCACAATGGGGGGATCAGTTTTTCCATAGGAGTATATAGAGACAATGTTTAAAAATATTCTGGGAAAGTTTTCAGTCCAAACAGCAGTAACTTGTTTAAAAGCACTGTTTGTGCAGATTAAAGTTTGATCAAACTATGATTCCCTAGAGAAATGTAGGACCACAAATTGGGGGGTGGGGGTGGGTGGGTATATAGGAATAGAGAAAAATCTTGTTACAGGTACAACATCAAAAGGAGCTTGGTATTTACAATAAAAATATGTGTATAAAAATCGGCAGATTTTTAAATTTTTTTGAGCAAGATCTACTGTACTTAGTTGTCAAGATATTTTGATTTTGATACTGTAATGCTTATTTGATCAGAGTTGAGGCTATTGTTGCTCAGGTGAGCGATGTGGCCCCTGGGCCTCTTGTTTTTATAATGACTGATTTCCACTATATATTCCTATGTAAAAATTATTGCATTGTAACCCCAACCCATATTCAGGGATAATGATTTAACATGTACACTTCCTGAGAGCTACACTTCCCCAAGTTTAAACTTCTCTGACGAAATGTTTTATGAGAAGAATTTTAAAGATTTCCCCTATATTTTCCTATGTAAACAATTGCCCCCCTCAATTGTGGCCCGATCCAATCCCCGGGGACTATGATTAGAACAAACGTAAATCTAGACTGCTTGAACATAATTCCAAATAGGTTTCAACTATATGACTGAATTTGTTTTCAGAGAATTTTTTTTAAAAGATTTTTTTCCTTACGAATTCCTATTTAAGAACCCAGCCATTGTGGCCCCATCCTACCCCCGGGGATCATGATTTACACAAACCTGAATCCACACCATCTGAAGATGCTTTAACATGAATTCAATTTTTGGTGGCTAAATGAGGTTTGAGAGAAAGATTTTAAAGATTTTCAAATAAAGCTTATGTAATAAAATTTGACAACCAAACTGTTGTCACCCGGGGATCATGATTATACGTTTGGTGAATTTAGACTACACGAGAACGATTCCTCATAAGTTTTAACTTTTCTGGCCAAATGGTTTTCAAGAAAAAAATTTAAGAATTTTCCATTTTAATTTCTATTTAAATAACCCCACATTTTTGTCCACCCTATTTCCAGGGATCATAGTTAGAACAAACATGAACAATTCCCTTGTTAGGAAGCTTTCACATAAGTTTAAACTTTTATGGCTGAAACGGTTTTTGAAAAGGAGACTTTCAAGAAATTTTCATATAACATATTAAAAAGACACCCAGTTCTACCCTCTTGGATCATGATTTTAACGAACCCGTTTCTACATTATCTGATAATGTTTACACATTGACATTTCAGGTATAATGGTTTTTTTTAGAAGATTTTTAAAGATTTTCTTTACTAATTCCTTTGTGAAAAGATGACCATCGAGAGTGGACCCGTCCCATCGGAGATCATGATTTGAACAAACATTAATCTACTCATCCTGAGGAAGTTTCCAATTAAGTTTTAGGTTTGATGGCCAAATGCTTTTTAAGAAGATGATTTTACGAGAGTTTTCCCTACAAATGCCTATGTAAAAATTTGACCCACTCCCCCCTGTGCCAATCTTCGAGAATTAAATCTTAACAAACATGAATCTACACACTCTGAAGAATATCGTTTTTACATGAATTTAAACTTTTCTTGCCAAATTAGTTTTCAAAAACAATTTGTTTGATGATTTTCTTAATATATTCTTATGTAAAATATATTCTTATGTAAAAAGTTGCCCCCCTCCCCAACCCTGGCGATCATGAATTTAAAAAAACCCTTGAATTTACACGTCTACGTAATGAGAATTCCATTTATTTTTCAATTTCACCGGCCAAGTGGTAATTATGTTTAAAAACAAATCAAAAATCAATAAATTTTCATTATGTTTTGAATTTATCTTCCCTTTAAATTTGGCAAAGCTTTTCATTTGAACAAACTTATATCCTTTTTCCAATTTCTATTTTTAAAAAAATAAAGGAAATGTATAACTATTTCCTAGAAAAATAATTTATAGAAAAAAATTATGAAATTAATGATTCTATTTAAAAAGTGGATACCGATAACAATCGTAGTTTCGTCCAATGTAATGCATCAATACTATTTGTGTTCCTTATATTAAATTTTATTTTATTTGAATTCTTTTTCATTTGTTTACATTCACGGAAACATTCAGTATTATACATGCATTTCCTATCTCCACAACGATATATAATATGCGTTTTGAAACGTTTTAAAAAAGCATGTTGTGCTTATCATAAACTTTGCTTTTTCCCGCAATGTATAGGTTTACCCCACGTACAATGTACCCATATATTCTGCAACAGAACTTGAAAATGTAACGTTTAGGAAAATCTACAAAAGGTTTAAATTAATTAAAATCGAGGAAGACAGGGTTTGTCCTCAAAAATACTCTTCCTTCTTGGTGTTAGAGCTAGATCTCTATGACCCATATCACAAACAAGAGATAAAATGATTACAATTTGCTAATTAATGTTAACCAAAATGTAATTTTTGGCCATGCCTTTGATTTCACACAAGCTGGTGCAAAAGTCTCTAAGTCACAAAACGAACATACATACACTCGTAGTAAATCGCGAATCAACTGCTTGACATGAACAAACGGTATTGTGAAATTGTGTTTTAAAGCTTTCATTAAAGTACGATCAATATTAGAAACAATTTAAATTAAAGAACCTTTACAAACTGCAAAATTATTTGAAAAGTTATGGTTAAAAATAAATTGTAAACAAACTTTTTGACAAAAGTAAAAAAATAAATTAAAGGGGCATGGTCGCGATTTTAGTCAAATTTTATTTTTCAGTTTTTATTTTTTACAATACTTTAGGAATATATTTCTTATCATCAAATGAAATTTGAGAGCCAGTCGTAGAGTGAGAAGCAAGATACAGGGCTCACAATTCTTTGTCATGTAAACAATGCCCGTCTGTTGAGCTTATTGTGGTATAAACAACGTGAAGTTTACTTCCCATGAAGTTTATGCAGGTAGTGAAATTAGACAATCACAACTTAACCGATCTTGTTTTTAAATTACTTTAGAATGTAATGAACTTTCATATCTACATTCAATGTCTACTTCCAATTCCCAGAAGCAAAATAAGATGCAACGTCGCGTAATTTGGTGTTAAATAACTTGTGCTAATTTATTACCTCTAAATTACACTACTACGGTACACTTGAAAGCAGAAATACTTAGTAAATGCTTTATATGGTTCTGTAAGGAATTTTAAATAGTTTTAAATCGTATATTTTCAACTGATATACGTACGTTTTCAACTGGTATACGTACGTATTTTTGTCCGGATAACAAAATCAAACATGTTTTTTTTTAACAACTTTTTGCAGTTGTTAAATCAACAATTCAGACGGATAGTAACGTTGAAACGTTGGTAATCGTTTACAAAAAAAGTAACCGATTAGTAGCATAATATATAAAAAGCTGTATATTTTTTTTGCAATTCAAAATATGATTCTGTATCGTTCGACACATTGATATACGATCAGATTAAATTGGAGACTTTTAACACATGTTTAAGACATCGGGGCTAAGAGAGTGAAGGGAAATTCGTAAGTAGGAATTAATTAATGACACGTATAATGTCTGTTAAAACAACATGTCATTGCCTAATTTGTTCAGCGTTTCTTAACAGATATTGAAATCACTGTTGAGTACTGTTACAATTTAAATTGTTATTACTATTAATATATTTATGTGTTATTTTTGTGCGTTTTTGTTCAGTAGTCTGTATGTCATTCTCTTAATACAAATTCTGTAAACATATGAGTTTGTGTGTACGCAATTGACAATATGTAAGGACTGACCGTCCATTTTTGCCTAAATTTTATTTGTATTGTTCGTCATTATAAGTGCTATAAGACGTATGTCTTCTGCATTAAAGAAATTGAAATATTTACTACACTTTAAGGAGGTTGGGTGGTCAATAAATCAATGATCAGATAAAAAAAAAAAAATATTTTTGTAGTTCCTTTTAATGTGTTTGTTTTACTTTTTTTAATTTAAGAAGAAGTTTATTCATTACATAGTAACTGATTTCATCTATATTGGGCACATACATGACACAATAATCATATAATTAGTTTAAAAAGAAGATCTATATCTTGTCATAGGCACACTATAATCGACCTTTGCTGATCACCTTTTACTTGATAAGTTGAACTGAATACGAAATTGCGGCAGAGAAAAGATTTTATAACTGCATGGGCGTTGATTGTTAAGAATTTGTTCTTTATAGTATTTGTGATAAATATCTGTTATATAATTTTATGACATCCATATCTACAAAATATTTATGTTGTATTTTCTGTGATATTAATGTCAGTTAATCTAAAAAAAAGTACACAAAATTGTGTATTTTGAAACGAGAAACCGGTTGATTGGTCGGAACGAATTTCGTTTAACCGATAAGCAATTTGGCAATTGATTGACATTCCTAGAAATTAGACGATAAAATTTGACACAACTCTGTGTATTTGTCAGATATATTAGTAATAGTCAACTGTTGACTTTAAAAGAGCTAGAAGGTCGTGCCCATTTTAAACTGTATAAATCTTTTAAAAAGAAAAACACTTGGGTTTTTATCTTTACCAGGTAATAATTTACAGCTAAAATGTTTTGGTAAATCTGAGGGGTAATTGTTTGACCATCCAGCCACCTTTAAGTGTAATATTTGAATTGTGTTCTCTTATTATAACTTTGAAATCATGATACATGGATATGTAAAATATTCTAACTTCTTCCTTATTTCGTGTATATGTTTCCTGATTCATACAGAGAATAATAACACTATGTAATTATTTCATGGCAGCGGTATGTTGACAATCAATTGTTTTCTAGAGGTTTGGATTTTCGTTTTGCTGATTTTGAAATTAAGCATCATTGCGGAAGCAGTCAATGGGAATTGTACATCTCCAGAATCGTAAGTCCATTCATATTATATCAGCACTAAGACTCAATGTCCATCTTCTTGCATGACTCGTGCTAAGGGTTACTGTGTTTGTTAATTGTTATCCCACTTATAACCTGAAAGTTGAAGATAGTAAGGTCATTTATTTTTCACTGTTCTTAAAATTTAGTATATATGACAATTTATAAATTTTTGGTAAGGGTTGAAACACGGCTTTTTGAGAGCGCCCCAGACAACCGCAAAATAAACAAACTGTCGAATGGTCTTTGTTTCTTTATTGAATAAATAAACTAATTAGGGTTTGATTGGTACATAAAGTACCAATCAGAGGCAACCCAACAGAATGTAGACCTCAACTTAACCCTGGCTTTACTTTCGGAATCCGCTCGGGGTTAACTTCGTGTTTACTAGAGCAGACCTAGAGTTAACTCCGAGAAAACCCAAATTTAACCCAGAATGGACACATAAAGTAAACCCCGATCAGAACTAGATCCCTGATAGCAGAAGCTATACGTGTATTTGGAATATGCAAGGGGCGGGAATTACAGTCTGCTTCAGAAAGGTGGACAAATAAAGCAAACTCCTAGTAAACCACCGAGTGGACCTAAAGTAAATCCCGAGTAAACCGCGAAAGTAAACAAAGGCTAAGTTGGGATCTGCTCCGGTGTAAGGTTAGGTCTGGTCGGCACTTTATGTAGTAACTGTTATTGGATAACAGTTGCACTGTTTTGGTATATATTCAAGTAATAGCGAAAATGACTGAGTAATGGTTTTGTTTTCTGAATATGCTGACATAGATGAGGTGTTTGATAACTAGACTCTTGTTGCAACAGCAACAAAAAGGTCTTCCGTTTTGATATACATGTATCAATTTAACTGTAAGACATTGCCTCTCTAACATAGAAAAAAAATAGTGGATATAATAATTATTGTGAATGAAATATCCAGATGTTACTTCCATGTAAAACAACGAGAACGAAAAAGAAATCAATTTTTGAAGTACTTTCTGTGACGACCGGAAGTAGCGCCGAACCAAACAAAACATATTAAACATTTGTACAATCAAAGGTCAATCTTTCCTCAAAGTTTGGTTGTTTACGTCTCTGCCAAATCTGAGATCTCGTTGAAACATTTTGTTTTACTCAGGACTGGAAAAGGACAAACGGAAGTGATTAATAAAAACAAAAGCTGGTATTTCTCGTACATTTGCCTAGCGTTCATCACTGTTTATCAGGCTAGATGAAACACCCAAGAAAGTTAGTTAAACTTGTTAACATTATGATTTGTTTGAACCCTTCCGGTGAGAACCGGAAGTGACGGTTGACAAAATAAAACCATTTAAACACATCTTCAATCAAATGTCTATCACTCATTAAAGCTTCGTGTCTTGGTCACTTACAGTGACGAAAATATCGCTGGCATCAAATTTGTAAAAAGGAAAGCTACCTAGAGATTTTTGAGATATCTCACCGGAAGTAAAATTTATTTGCTTATTTAACAATGTATAGAAGACATATCTAAGATTTTTGAAGTGCTTTCGGTGACGACCGGAAGTTACGACGAATCAAACAAAATAGTGTAACAAGTAATAGCTTTCCAAAAAGCTTGCCTGACTAAACAAAATTATTCAATGGAAGCATGCATGTATCAATTAGGCTATCTTATAAGAAATGAATTTAAATTTCGCTGCTGATAATAAATTCATAAACGGAACGTGCGGATTAAAAGTTCCAACCATAGGAAATAAGGATATTCAAGCACGCATTGTTTTTTGAAAGTGTGTGGGGACAGCTTCATCCAAAACATTTTGACAAGCAATTAAAAAAGGTGAATTCTCAAAATCATGAAAAAAACCTAATTGTAACTTCAATTCAATTCAATTAGAATTCCATGTTTTCAGTTTCATTTATTACATGCTCCGACAAAAGTGGAGGGGGGGGGGCGGCAAATCCATGCTATTTCCATTTATTATATATGTAAAGTTAAGAAAAGTGCCTGCTGCAAAAGAAGTGGGGGAGGCAGCCCCACCCCACCCCCCGATGCTACGTGTCTGTGATGTGTACACACGGTTTGTTCTGGAGTCAGCGCAAAAAAACTATGGCGCGAAGTCCTGCTTCACCATTCATGCAACCACTGAGAGCTTTGAATGAACTCATCCATTGGCATAGATCCATGGGGAGGGGGTCAAATGAATTTTTTGACATTTGTTTTGTAACAACTACATATATTATACTTTGGATCGAATGTGTTGGAAGATCTATCGAATTAACACACACACACTTGACTAGTAATTGTTTAATGTAGTGATAATACATTAGTTAAACACTCGAGTTATGTACTTTTTTCAAGATGAATGAAATCGCCCAACTGATCGAAAATCGGGTCACACCCCGGTTTGGCGATTTAGTTCTTCCAGTAAACATTCTAGCTTTATGAATATGTATTTGTTCCAATCCAAACTGATGATTCTTTGGTATTGATGATAATCCAACACCAATAATTTACTTACATTGTACCGTAATAGACGTGTTACAACTGGTTGCGATGCCTCCCTCCTCCCCCCCCCCGTCCAAATATGGCTAAGCTATTTTTAACTCAGGATTACACACGTGCATGGTGTACATCACTTACCTGAAAACATTTGCTCACTGTGTTATTACATCCCAAATAACATTTTCATCAATTGTGAATGTAATTTCCGACACATTAAACATGCATCGGTTAATCTTTTTTGTGAAAAATCCTGATATTGCTTGCTCCCATTGTCTGCACTGTTTCGGAGAAAGCAACTTTTAAACCTAAGATATGCCTGACGTCATGACGTCAGGCAAACACATGTGCATACATACGGCTATCATCCCAAAAGGTTTGATTGTTCAAGTCATGACCGTTTTTGAGATCTCGAGAAGTCAATGTTTTTTGTCTCGGGACAGGAAACGGACAAACGGAAGTGTTCAATGAAAATGAAAGTTAATATTTCCTAAACATTAGACAACAGGACTTTATTGCCTCTCAATGTATCTAACATTGTCAAAGAAAAACAGTTAAACTCATAAACAACCTGATTAGTTTAAACTCTACCGGTGGGGACCGGAAGTGACGGTTGACAAAATGAAAACGGTTAAGCACATCTTCTATCAAATGTCTATCATCCATTTAAGTTTCGTGTCTTGGTCACTTACAGTTCCTGAGATCTGCTGGCTATAAAATTTAGTTTAAAAAAAAAGCTACTTAAGATTACTAACCGGAAGAATATCTTTTTTGTTTATTTAACAACGCATACATGACCTATGTAAGGAGTTATACTAATATATTCATTCTATGTAAAATAACTAAAATAAGTTTAAAAACAAGTTTTTGAAGTGCTTCCGGTGACGACCGAAAATTACGCTGAACAAAACCAAAAAGTGTAACCACATCTACATAGATAGGTCCATCATCCCACAAAGTTTGATTTTTCAAGTCATTACCGTTTTTGAGATCTCGGGGAGTCAATTTATTTTGGCTTGGGACAGGAAACGGACAAACGGAAGTGCTAAATGAAAATGAAGATCAGTATTTGTTAAACATTAGACAACAGAACTTTATTGCCTATCAATTAATCTAAAATTGTCAAAAAAAAAAAACCGTTTAAGTTCTAAACAGCTATATTTCTTTGAACTCTTCAGGTGTGGACCGGAAATGACGGTCGGCAAAATGAAAGCAGTTACACACATCTTCTATCAAATATCTATCATCCAGTTAAGTTTCGTGTCTTAATCACTAATAGTTTTTTAAAACCTCGTGATAAAAAAAAATATTTTTATAAAGCTTCCTGAGATAATTGAGATATCTCACAGAAAGAAGAATTTTTTTTGTTGATTCAATATCGCAAAGATGACATAAGTACTGTAAAAGTGGTTATTTACGCGTGGGGGAAATTTACACTAGTTACCCGATAAGCTTGAAACCGTGTAAAGTACCCCCGCGCGTATGACTAAAATAGTCCAATTTTAGAGTGGAAAATAAAGCAAACGCGTATTTAATACCCATGCGTATTGTCTGACCGTAGAAAAAGCGTACTTAACCACCAGCGTAAATAACCACTTTTACAGTATTCATTTAAACTTTTATGTTTATTCTGTGGAAAATAAATAAATACGTAAAAACAAATTTTGAAGTACTTCCGGTGACGTCCGGAAGCTACGACGAACAAAACAAAATAGTTGAAACACATCTACAACAGTAGGTCTATCATCCCACACAGTTTGGATGTTCAAGTGTTTGGCGATTTTGAGATCTCGAGGGAACAAGGTTTTTTGACGCAGGACAGGAAACGGACGACCGGAAATGAATTTAAAAACAAAAAAAAAAAACCTCGAGATATTGTCATTCTCTATCATCTCTGAAAATTTCAGGAAAATCTATCAAGCCATCTCCGAAAAATTCTGCTGACAGAAAAGGGGGAAAAATAATAAGAAAGAAAGAAAGAAAGAAAGAAAAAACACTACAATCACTATAAGGTATTCCGTTAAAAACGGAAGACCTTAAAAACATTACAATCACTAAATAATAATAATCCGATGAATACAAGAACTCCAGATGGAGTATTTATACCTGGGTCAGTTGGACCTGTGATATATCAATGAGATGACACATTGTAGGGTCTTGGAGACAGAACTTTGATGGCTACTAGCTTGTTGAACTATCTTTTACGAAATCGAAAATATACTGAGACTCTAAAGTAGAAGTGTTCATTTTATGCAAGGCTTTGCTGAATTTTGTGGGCAATACTCTTATATGAATTCAAATGGTTTTAAATAGGTTTATTGATAATAGTTATTATTTCGACACGAAAGTTTGAAGGAAATATTTTTTAACGTCAAAAAATATTTCACCTTTTAATTTTGTAAACAAATTTACTGTCACTCCTCTTTACACCATGTTGTTCCCCTCGATTACTTTTTCCGCTGTCATGCGTAGATACGTTATTCGTTTATAAATATGCAACGTGACAGTCAATATCTACTTTGATAGATTTACAAATCATAAAACAAACAGTGGTTTTTTTCTTTTTCAGAGGAAAAGTTTGCTGTACTAATTATCACGAGATTAACGGTGTTTGTATAAGTAGGTTGCTTTCTAAAAACTAAATTCATTTACCTATATCAATAAGAGAACTATTTGGAAGGTGATACATGTATAAGACATTTATTTGAAATCTTTAAATTTGTAGAATGTCCAATTGGTACATATGGTGAAAACTGTACAGAAACCTGTCCACATGGGAAGTTTGGAGAATTTTGTTTACAGCCATGTGAATGCGAAATAAATCAACTATGCAATTTTATGTTTGGATGTTTAGGTATTGATTTAGGTTTATTTTCATGTCTTACAATTTATAAAGTTTCGAATGATCACAAAATAAGCATAGTAAATTTATAGCTGCAGGTTTGTAGGCCCCGATCTGAACAAAAAATCGGATAGACGACCTGGGAGCTACAGTACCACGCATAGTAACAAACTGAAATTTACGGCGGATAAAACATGCGCTAGTTTTGGACTGATTAATTTCATTTCCGAACATATTGTGTACAAATATTGGATTCCAAAACATTTCTCTGACATATAATGACAGACATCGTCACTTTACTTGCCTCTGATATTCTTCTAATCACCATCACTAGCCCCGTAATGTGAAGTGGTCCAATTTGTATAATGTAAAAATGGCGACTCTTGATCTCGACGTGAATTAATATACTTCATTTCCATTGCCGGATAGTAAAGTGTCGATATCTGTCATCATATGTCAGTTAGCATGTTTAAGAGAAAATCTGAGGCCAGTCAATTGACGATATCAGTAGTAAATTGCCCGAAAAATTTAATGGTACTAATTTTTTTCACAGCATTTTTGAGAATCGGGTAAATAAGTCCAAAACTAGAGCAATTGTTTTGCGCCGTGAATTACAGTTTTTAACTATTGGAGGCCCTGTAGGTTACAGGTCGTCTAACCGAATTTTTTTCAGACCGGGAGCTACAGACCTGCAGCTAAGTAAATTTATAGAGTATAAAATAAGTTATTTTGAATACAGTTATTTTTATATTGCATCGACATTTGAATAAAATAAAGAACACCAGGAAAACATGCGTTTAAGTAGGTTGGCACCTGAAATACTAATAATGTCAATCATCTAAAAACCACTTGGATATAAAGATGGGGACCTAAAATGTTCATTTATTTTATTTGTCACCCACGTCACAAGTCATTTTTGTAAATATACGACCTCAAACAGAAATGATAAATTTCCTGAAATTATTCCTAAAATTTGGCATGGAAATTGTTGATTTCAAGAAATCAAACAAATATTAATAGTTTGAACTATTATTTATAATCATGATTTCAATACAGTATGAAGTCGAACACATATAGTGACTATACAAGTAATATCTAAGTCAAAGTTTAAAAAACCTTGTTTTCCTGGTGGCTTAAAATTCCAGTACACAATAAACACAACAGGAAATGTTAAAATTGTTACAAAATTTTAGATTAATAAAATTTTAACGAAAATAAAAAATATAATAGTAATGCCACCTTTCCAAAACTCTGCATACAAATAGATATACTTGAATATCTCATGTGAAAGGAAAAACAGTAGGGGTCTCATCTTAAAAAAGACTATATTTGGTATAATCAAATATCTGCCCCCAATTTTGACAAATTTTGAAATTGCATCCTATAAAAGTATAATCTTCATAAATCATTGTGCAGAAGATGCCTATTACATCAATCTTAATTTTAGTCATCATTGCTCATTCGCTGTTTATCTATGACGTCACCTAAAAGACAAAATTCCCGAAATTTTGTAAATAAATTAAAATATTGTCATTTTTTCCTTTTATTTTGCATTCAGAAGTATAAAGTGCAGGTCTGGACCAGAACGATTTTAACATATGTTTTTCTTCATATAATTATACACATCATACAAAAAAATTGTACTTGAGCAGGCCTCCGCTTGATGTTTCCCAGCGGAAAACCCGTCGGAAAACACACATATTTTCCTACAAAACAACAATTTTTCAAAATAAGACAATTTTCATCACGTCATTTCTATATAATGGGGCCGACAAATGCATAATTCCGCACATAGTTCTTTGTGACATGGCATAAAATAAGCTAATTTTAGGCAATTTTGGGATATTTTTTTCTTGAATTCTATGAAATATACGCTAAATATGCCAAAATATATTAATAGAAATGTTCAAATATGTTTTTCAAAAGAACTGATTATATCGTAATACACAAACTCTCTGGAAGTTTGGTCTGCGCTGAAAATTTGGAAGCTAAAGAAAGAGAACTCTTAATCTATTGAGTTATGAAAATTGTTCATTTTCTTCTTGAAAATCTTCCGCCACAAAAAATAGTCCCTTACTAAAGTCTGTAAATATTTAATTTTCTTTTAACACATTTATTCAATATGGTTTATTTGGCATTGAAAATATAAATATACAAATAGATGCAGAATTTTAGGCTATAGGTGACATAAAATAGTTACCCAAAAGGAGAGGAACGAACCTCTTTAAATGCATGTTTAAAAAATTGAAAGAATGCATCATAATATTTATTCTTGGCAAAAAATTTTTATTAAATTTAATTTAAATCCTGTTTTGTCATAGCATAATGGTACACAGTCGAATTTCTTATTAGAGAAAATAGAATAATTCTTTAATTTGAAAAAAAGTTCATTGTCATAAAATTTTCGTTAATTTTATTGTAGAATGCCTCAATGGCACCAATGTTACAAACTGTGTGGTAAGATGTCCGGACAATATGTATGGAACATTTTGTTCACAGAAATGTCAGTGCAAAAGAAATCAAAAGTGCGATCGTATCTTTGGATGTATAGGTATTTCTTTTTTTAATTCTTATTTTGATTTTAAACAAATATAATAAAAGACATACACATTATATAACTATGACATCATTTACAATAAGAACATTTACTTGTTTGCTGAGGCGTTTTAATAATACACTCAACAACACTTCTAAGTGTTCACCCTGATAAATGGAATAAATTGAAAATTACGAAATAGAATAATGTTAATTTTTCAACATTTTGTAATTGATACATGTATGTCTTTTCATCGATATTACTGATAAAATAAGACAACATCGATTGAAATCATTACCCGTGACGAAACATCAAAACATTAAATTGGTATTTATATACTCATGCTTAACACAATTGACAATGTTTTGAGAATGATATTAGTCTTTGATGATAGTTTAAAGAGAAAAACACTTAAAAAGGAGGAAATGATAATTAAAAAAAAAACGGCCAGAGCCGTTTGAATTTTGGTGTCTGCATTGTTTCTACAACGCATTGTACTTACTTTAAATTCATTGGTTATTATGTTCTCGACATTATTTTAAATATCAGGCGATTCGAATTAATCGCTATTTTAAAACATTTTTCTCTTTCATATATATACAACGTCATTTCCATTAGCAACTTAAAACAACCAAAAAACTACGAGCAAAATTCAACCAAACCGGAAGTGTTTGTGATATTTAGCAAAAGTCAAGGTATCGGGTCGCAACCTAAGGTCAAAGTCAATGCATCGTTCTTAACAAATGTAAAGTTAAGTAAAAATCAGTCACCCCGTAGACAAGACAAAATAATAAAAATGCAAATGTTTAGAATATCGAAGTATATCTAATAGGTGGAAGAAAACAAAATTCAAGTAAAAATAACTTTTCCCAGAGATGTAATTAAGAAGTTTTCATAATCTTACGCTCGCTGACTCTTTAGTCTTTTTCACGAAAATAAATGTCATTCTGCGATTGACTGTTTTATAATACATGGAGTAACCCATAATTTATTCTTGTTTATTGCGGGGTCATATTTCTACGGGGGTCAGCTTTCTTCATGTTTAACGTGAAGAAAAATGACCCCTAGGTCTTTTTTCCTCAAAATAATCCAATTATTCTACAGCTTGGGGGGCCCCGGGCATTTTTCTATGTCGAAAAATGGCCCACAATCATTATTCTACGGGGGTCATTATATTTCATTTTTACACAGTCTTAAAAATGCATTTTAGTTGCATATAAATCTAACACGTTTTGTACCATCAATTTTTTGGAGTATTATAACGGAATACAATAAAAAAACATACACATAATATAAGTATGAAATCATTTACAATTGAGAACATTTGCTTGTTTGCTAAGGTTTTTTAATTATATAGTTAAAACATTTACTTTTTTTTATGTTTTCTCGATTTTTATTTTGCTATTTTATAACCTGAAATTACTAAGCATACTATTATAATCATTGATTATAATGGTTATCTCTTATTATCCATTTAAATATACATGTACAGTGTTATGATTGTAATGTTGAAGTACTCGAAACATGAAATACTAAAATATGAGTTTTTATCGATAATAATGTTCACCAGTAAGTGTTGATAGGTTGTCTTAATAAAAGACAAAGTGTTTTAAAAGTAATGAATATCATACATCAAAATGATAACTCTTATTCATGAAATGATATCTAATTAAAAAAACAATTTAGTATACCTATTGGAATTATACAACAAATATAGATGTTAAGGATACGATGACAACTGTAGCAGGGGATTGAAATGATTGCCAAATAGGTGACTCCTCCCCACTTGTTTGTATTTTACAAAATTTAGTTAGATTTAAAAGGGGCAAATATCAATATTAATTAATTATTTCATGTTTACAACATGCCCGATATTGTTGACAGACTTAACAAGAAAATTATTGTTAAATATGATTTTTTGTGGAATTTTTTCTTCAGGGTCTTCTTGGTTTGGCGTTTTTAGAGTGAAAAGTAATCCGTTAACAATTTTTTTTTATTAATTCTTAACATGTCCTCTTATAGAATAAATACTGTTTAAAAAGGTTAGACTTAATAAAAATACTTTAAAATTATTAAAATGGATTCATGCAGCGCATTTGTTTTGTGTTGAATTTAGTTGTGTCAAACCAATAAAACGTATTTATTTTAAACAACTAAGGGAAAATATTTGATCTACAACTTAGTATTTTCCGTTTAAGAAGATGTCGATTGCAATAAAATCGGGTAGTTCATTACTACCACCTCAGTGCATCATCACGTGATAACTATAAAAAATTTACGTATATTCCTTAATATCAAATGAGATAGAACCACAATATCCCGTGATTTTCAGTAGTTAATAAACTTATCAAGCAAATGCACATCATCTCAGTCTTATAAAAACTACTAGAATCCTTTATTCTTCTTGATTTTATAGTTATTCGTCCAGTTCTCAGAATACATTCCCAAATTTAATGCAGTTTGCACAGACAACGGCATATTGCTTCAAATCAACACATAACTTAGGATTCTGGCAGCACTTTTAGAGTTAAGCATTGATCAATCTATTGATACATGTTAAATATGAAGTTCAAAATATATGGGTCAGTGTTGTTCTAGATGGATTTTAATACTTAAATAACGACAAAGGAAAGCTTACACGAGAAATAAAAGCATAATTATATACCTTTTAGCGAAAATTTGATAAAGTTAGCATCTGTTCAAGTATTCTTATGGTCAAATCACAACAACTCACACCAAATACTTTATAAGAGTTCATAGATTTCTTATATTTTGAATCTGTTTACAATGCTTTCCGATCAAATTGACGTCATCGATAGGTAAATCTACAATAATTAAAAAAAAAACTCTCTCATGTATTTTTTTTGGTCTACGCTTCGTTATTTTAATAATTAAGTAGGTACACAATAACAAAGACTTGTTATTTCTCGGATCTACATATGTAACTTTGATTCCATATGCTTCCCTAACACCCCTGCGATATGATTTCTTATGGTGTCTATGAATTTTATTGAATTACATCCACAATTTAAAACCAAGCGTTCGGTGACGGAGCACATTTAGTGCCAGATATATTACCTTAAATTTATTACAAACAATTTCTTATATTTTGATTTGCCGTTGTAAAGCAGAATAATGACCCCCGTAGAATAATGACCGGGGGCATTTTTCAACGTAGAATAATGACCTCCCCCGGTCATAATTCTACATAGAAAAATTACCCCTGTGCCTGAAGAATAATTGTCATTTTTCATAAAAATGAGCTCATTCTACGTCAGGAAAAGTGACCCCTATAGAACAATGACTCCCTTAAACATTTAAGTTTTTCAGTATCTTTTTTTAAGTATGTAAAATAGTTTCTACGATATTGTAATTTGTATTGCAGTACACAGAAAGTAACATAAATTTTAAATAATATTCAAATAATCTTGAAATGAAAGAATGTGCATATTTAAGAAGGAAAAGAAATCCTTTTGTTAAAGATGCCACGGTGGCTGCTACAGGATCCTATAGCAGCCATCGTAAGATACTGATAAATGTACCGAAGTATAATTCTCATCACTACAAATAACATGCATCTCATTATTACAAGTGAAAACACATTGAAATTATTTCAATATACAAGTCACTATATTGAATATTTTAAATTTGCGATGATAGAATACACTTTGTACATTGGTCATGAATTATACTTGCATTACTTAAATAAATTGCCCCTACAACTTAGTACTGGGTATGCAAGTTCAGCACCAAGAATTAATTATCAAACCAAAATTATGAAAGTGTACTCCACTGTTAGGAATTATTACTCCAATTATTTATCTATCATATCTTAATCTCTAAAATACCTTTTCTGTTTCACTTAAAAAATTATAATAGAAAAATTCACATTAAATAATTTAAAACCGACATTGGTCTCTGTTTTGTGAAATTACATTTCAAAAAAGAATTTTAAGAGGGCCTGACTGTCATCGCCATTTTTAGACTTTATAATTATCATCTGAAGAAAAGATGTTCATAAAGATAGGAAACTGATCAATTTTAAAGCTATACGTTTGGACTTTTATCTTTATTAATGTTAGTATGTGGACATAAATATCTTATGTCAAAGTTTAGGGCAGATCTGATGTTTAATTTGTTGAGCACTTACCCTCCCCAAGAGCTCTGTGTTAAATATCACACTATTCTTCAGTTCGTTTCTACATGATGATCACAGATGCACTGTATTTACTTTTACATAAAATTGCAATTAAAACTTTGTATACGTAAAGAATAAAATTTAAAATTTAAACTACATGTAAATGCCATTCTTTTTACTAAATCATCTTTTGAGATATAGATATAATATTTTTTTAATATATTCGATCAACAGTTTACAATTGCTGTTAAAAAATATAATTCCATTCATGATCAGCAAATACAACATTAAAGCAATACGTAGAAGAAAACAAAATTCTTGTTTAAATAACTTTTCCCCAGAAATGTAAATAAGCAGTTTTCATAATCTTACACTCGCTGACTCTTTAGTCTTTTTCACGAAAATAAAGGTCATTCTTCGATTGACAGTTTTTTTTTATACACGGGGTAACCCATAATTTATTCTTGTTTATGGCGGGGTCTTATTTCTACGGTGGTTAGTTTTCGTCATGTTTAACGTGAAGAAAAATGACCCCTAGGTCTTTTTTCTTCAAAATAATCCAATTATTCTACAGCTGGGGGAGCATTTTTCTACGGGGGTCGTTATTCTTTAAACCGTCTTAAAAATGCATTTTAGTTGCATATAAATTTAATACGTTTTGTACCGTCAATTTATTGGAGTATTCTAACGGAATTTACTTCATTTTACCTTTGTTAAATAATTAATTTCATTTTAAAAACACGTTACCTTTGTTAACAATATGTCACTTAACCATTTTTCCTAAATATCAACTCTTAATGAGAAAATATACTTTCAGAGTTGTTCAGGCCATAAATCCAGATAAGAATTAACATACATATGAAAGTATTTGCATATGAATATAAAGGATCACAAATGACCATTGAATTATAAAGATATAGTATGCATTAAAAATGTTTAATACATAATCAGAACAATAATTGTCACAAACTTAAGCTTTGCCTTTAATGCAAGTAAATGGTGACTAAAACATAAATTTAAGGTGACTGAATGGCATAGCTCTGCCATTCAAATCTATTTTAAGACTTTTCAGTTAACATTTAGTAGACTAAATGACAGAACTTCGTCCTGTGTATCTCTTTAATCTTAACTCCGAAAGAGATAAAAAAAATCGTCAAAGAAAAACATATAGAAAACCTTTAAATTAATAACCCAAAGCAAAAACGCTACAAATGTAGCATATGTGGTTTAACTTAGCTACATGTAGTGTTTCGATGAAAGTTGAATTCAAACTGGGTCATAAAAAAGAATGATTGTGTTAAACAAAGGAAGGGAGTTGCAAAACACTGAAAATTGAGATTGCATTAAGAAATTATCACGAGGTACTACAGTCAAACACGCTTATAACGAAGTCCCAGGGGCGGGCAATTTTACTTCGTTATAAGCGTAATTCGTTATATCCGTCAAGTTTACAACATGTAATAAAGTCACTGGGAATGAAAATCACTTCGCTTAAAGCGTTATTTCATTATAATCATGTTCGTTCTCTATAACCGTGTTTTACTGTACGTACTTCGGTTTAATGAGATAATTTTGTTATTTGTTGTTTGGCACATAATGAATCTCTGCTATTCAGTCAACTGAATGCTAACTGAAAGGTCTGGAAAGGTGACTGAATGGCACAAATTGCCGTTCAGTAACTTTTCAGTTACCTTTCAGTCACCTTCCAATTGACTGAATGGCAGAGATTTATCGTGTGTGGTCTAATGTATTCTGCAATTTGTCGTGTGATATTATAAGTATTACATAACTTTTCTGTATGTTTGCGTTGATAGTTGATCTTTCTCTATTTATTTTTTGAATATTAGAATTTATTATTTGTTACACAAATAATCATTAGAAAATCTTTTAAGATTTAAGATTAAGGTTTAAGAATATCAAGTTGATTTAGTTAAAATCGCCAAGAGTTAAATATATATATTTAGATATACATGAGCATGCAAGGATAGTAGACGATAGAATGATTAACAAAATATATTGATATAGCATTTTCAGAGTATTGCCATAAAATTCAAAAAAGAAGAGAGAGATCTTTTAGTCTGTTTACCAGGCCATAATTGTTAAAGGACAAGTGACGTTAAGACAGTCTAGGTCATACGTTATAAAACTATAAATCTTTTTCATTTTGATTTAGTTAATGTGCGTTTGTATCAGTGGGCACTTTCAAAAATTACACCATGCACAATTCTCAAGCTTTGTAATACAGACGTAACTTGTGTTGCAATAACATCTAGCAATTACAACGGATATTGTACATACTGTTGGCATTTCATACATGTACCAACAAAACGAATTAGGAATATTCAATGTACTTACATCTACGTAACCTCAATTAGACGACGTACGACGTGCTTCTTAAACTAGTTATATGCTTAATTAAATCAAATGCTTATAATTAAATAAATAGTCTATCTGAACTAAAATTGTTAATTGAAAAATTAAAAGCAAACGGGCAACACATTCATTCAGATACGCTGTAATAAGAGTTCTTTAAAAAATAAATGGAAGGGGAAAACAATTGTTATGAACATTTATTTTAGTCTCTATCAAACGAAAATGAAAGTGAATATTACTAAAATGCAAAATGTCAAATACGCATATAAAAGACATAAAAAGTAATTAGGACATCTTTTGAGATAGTATCTTCTATTGATTTCATTTTTGGGTTTTAAAAGGATTGCATAAAGATGTTTCTCTTAACAAAAAAGGCCAAATATTGTCATTCATAAAATTATTTTCTAGAGCAAGACGTAGAATCGCAATTAACATTCACCACTTCTACCCTCCTGATGATATCAGCAGGCTTTTTGATCATCATTAGTATTGTAATTGGTGTCACCGTGTGTGTTGTAAAAAGGTAATCATTCTATAACCTAAAACATTCAAAACAAAAACTTTAAATTATTGCTCTGATGTTGCATTATCAATTGTATTTGAAAGCCATAATGTTTTTTTTTATATAGAATAATTTAAAATGCTGAGTTTGAATTGATTTTAATAACAGTTTTAATTTAAGGTTTTACAAGGTTAAGAAATACAAAGTAAAATTTAACAAAAATGTCATGAGCAGAACACAAAAGAGCAAAGAATATTAACTAGACAAATACTTTTTAAATATCTGACTCTTATTGTTTATTGTAGAAACAACGTGTCAAGAAACTACAGTGTGTATCAATCGCCGGTACTTTATAGTGGAAACAAACCAATTGAAATACTGGAAAGAGAACAAGAACACTACCTTTCTCTTTTCTGAGAAGCCAACGATAATCAGACGACTTGCTTTCCTATTATACATGTTAATTTATAATATGCAGTGCATTGTACAGTCACAGTGCCTTATGAAGGTTTTAATTTCAGACACATAATGAGTATTAATACACTATTTGAATGGGATATAAATGTAAATGAGCCTAAAACCAAAGTCACCATTTTAGAAACGGCTGGAAGTTATCAGAAAATGAGAAATTAGTGTAAAATGTAAAACAGTTTGAAGATACAAATAAATTTATATATAAACTGAAACCCTTCTCATAATCAATCAATTATCGGTGACGAAACATAAAAACATTAGATTGGTAATTTTCTGCGCGTGCTTAATATGATTGGCAGTTTTTTGTGAATGATATAAGTCTTCAGTGATAGTTTAAAAAGAAAAACACTTAAAATGGCCAAACTGATCATTGAGGAAAGAGACAAAGTCGTCAGAATATTGCTGTCTGCATTGTTCTTACGACTCAAAATCTGCTCTTTAATTTTCCCTTGACATTGTTTTAAATATTAAGGATAACGTTTACCCAGAATAAAAAAAATTCTATTTCGTAGCATATGCTATTTCTATTTTAAAATTTTAACCCCTTTCTTGGGTCCCAGTATTGGTCTAGGGTTTATGGTTGGCATTAACAATTTGCCCGTAACAAGTTTAACAACGAAGTTCAGGGCAACACGACCTTCGACCAGTTTGTCACTAAGCTTAAACTTTTGAGCAAAGATTGCTCCTACACAAATGCGGACGACATGATCCGGGACCGCATAGTGTTTGGCGTAGCATCCCCCAAGATAATGGAAAAGCTTATCAACGTAGGGAGATACCTTACGCTTGACAAAGCCATTGAGATTGGCCAGAATTTTTAATACTCCCAAGAGCAATAAAAGTCGATAGGAAACAATTCGCCCGGGGTACACGCCATTCTCGCTAACAGACGACCTGCATCCGGACTTGCACACGGAGCCAGTCGCCACAACTCTCTGAAGGCGAATCCCGGACCCACCCAAGAAAAGTTCAGGGAACAGCGCAAGAGGCGATTTCAACAAAGATCCACAGAGAGCGCGAATGAGAAATGCGGAAACTGTGGCAGGCTACATGATGAACATCAACCTTGTCCTGCTTAAGGCGAAAGATGTGACACTTGTAATAGGTGGAATAAAGAAGCGGCAATGTGCCGATCTACCATAAATGTTAATGAGGTAACCACACAACCAGATCAAGGGGGTGGGGTCAATAGTGATGATGATTTTTATATAGATAGCATAGACACCTTTGCGCGCAATCCCTGCGAAAGCACAGACCAGACATTCATATACTTAGACCTAGGCCCGGGGAGGGTCCCCAATAAATTCAAACTTGTTACTGGGTCACAGGTTAACATATTACTCGTAAAGTTCTTTAAGGGTATTGGTTCTCTAAGTAGTCTGAAACAGCCATCAAAGCATCTGTATGATTACAGTAAGTGAGCAAAAAATTAGATGCGCGCACGGGAATCAGGTAAGGAAGGTTGACCTTTTTATTTTAGAAACCGATTCCGTACCCATACTTGGTCTGAAATCGTGCGTTGATTTGGAGTTTATTAAGCCGGTCATGGTAATCGAGACCCTCTCTCCGACAAAACCGACGTCGGTAACGCGCAATTATTTAGATAATAAATCTGTCCTCTCGGAATACAAAAGAAGTATTCGAGGGCATCGGACTTTTTCCTGGCGAATGCGATATTCGCATAGACGAAACCGCAACTCCCGTAGTAAATGCTTCGCGACGGATCTCGTTCGCGCTCCGCGAGAAACTGCAGATAGAAGTTGAGCGCAGGGTTAAGGGTTAAAGTGAAGTTATTACTAAGGTCACTGAGCCGACAAAATTGGTTAACTCTCTTGCCATTACTGCAAAATCCGGTTCTTGCAAGCTGCAAGTATGCCGTGATCCTCACGATCTCGCTAAGGCAATTTTACGTCCTCAGTACCCTATGAAAACCTTAGAGGATATAATTCAAAACTTAACTGGCGCTCGATACTTTTCAAAACTTGACGCGCGTTTGGGCTATTGGGCTATTAAATTGACCGGAAAGTCCTCACATTTTACTAAATTCCACACGAGATTACCGTCTGAATAACATCGATTTAATAAAGTCCCGCGAGGCTACCCTACCGGAATTTGAACCACCTACCATCTTGAGTCGTGACTATGAATCTGCTAACCCATTAGCCATTAAGAAGAGCCCTACTAAGGTCCTAGGCTCACCTTTAGCAATTCCCACTATAAGTTCAGACAATTTGTCTATGAGTGACCTAACATCTAAAAAAACAGATAGTGTCCCAGCAAGTACTGGTGAATCTGAACCTTATGTGACTCGGTCAAGTCGTGTGGTAAAGCCTCGATCTATCTTGTCTTTGTAAATTGAGTATTATGTGTGTGCTTGATTGGGTTTCTTTCAACATGACATCGCATTCTTTTAAAAAGGGGGGATGTAATAATATGGATTTTGTATTTTGATATTACCCCTGTTACCCCTGGTCTTGCTATGTTTTATGTGAACCCCGTATTTTGTAAAACATTAATTCCGAGTGTTTCAATAAAGACACACATGTTTGAGGAACGTAGCGATATATATTTCCATTGTCCGAAAATATTACAGGATCAAAATGTAAATTGTACATATCTTAACTGAGAAAATTGATATGATAATGCAAAATAAACCTCTAAATGCCTATATTCTTATACATGTGAACAATCATGCACAATCACTTTGTCAACCCTAGGTGCCACACACAGGATTAAAATGTAAACTGTACATATCTTAACTGAGAAAATTGATATGATAATGCAAAATAAACCTCCGAATGCCTATATTCTTATACATGTGAACAATCATGCACAATCACTTTGTCAACCCTAGGTGCCACCTCAGCTAGTCACCTGTAAAGCAATGCTAAGTGAACATGAAATGTGTTAGCCATTTAAAATATGAAGGTATATTGTTGTTTTAACAGAACAAATGCTGTTTTAACATGTCTTGAAGAGCAATAAATTAACACACTTTACACCTTGTAACACACATCTAACAACTTACCTCCAACTACCTTTTGGAATACTTGGGCGCCACTTCAGATAGTCACCCATTTTCCCATCTATAATTAAACTTGAACATGAAATATCTAGCTCACAAAGCCTCTCAAATAAAACACGATATAAAACGATTAAGAGGATAAATGCATCAAAGCCAAATACTGAGATTTTCATGCTCTATCCCTGTATTGCAAAACGATTTTATTTCTAGATGCTCATGATTTTTCCCCAGATTGTGTTTGAAGTTGGTCATTGTTAAGATTATACAAATCAATTTTGCTGTGGTCTTGAAAGATGCATGTGCATTACTCTAAAGCAGCAAGTTTGGGTTAGAGGGGGGGGGGGGCGTATTGTGATTTCTCCTCGAAAAAATAAAATAAAATACTTATATAGACATTACCATGAACAAAAAGTTTTGGTAACAGAATTTGCTACATGAGGCACTGCTACTAGAAGTTTCTCTAGGATATCAAGAGTAATAGGATGCCGTACACCAGGAGAGCTAGCAAGACGCTTTGTCCAACTTAACATTTTCTTTTTCAAGAAAAGATTCGAAAGGTCTGGGATATTAGAGATTTTAAAAGAATATGCCAGCACTGGCAATTATGTTGTTATAGAGATTGGTGCTTTACTAAATTGATATGAAATTAAACTCATATTGTATTCAATGGAAACATCCTTAATACAGCAGGTATTGTAATACATTTGTAACTATGCATGAATGTCAGAAAACCATTTAGGACCTGCTTGTAGACAATCTTTGTGATTGGAGCTAAAGCTGCCACAATCAAAGTAATTAAGGACATTTTTGACCCGTAATCGTGAATCCAGGTAGAATATTCAACAAATCTGCAATGTGCTCTGCAGATCACAATGTATTGTACTTCATAAATGGATAAATGGTTTATGAATTTAAACTGACCATCTTCTGTATTTGGAACAATACCAATTGGGGAAATTTGGGGATTGTTAAAAGGGAGTGTATCAAAAGGTACCATTATTCTGTGAGCCTCAATGTATTTTTGTACGTTCTTGTTGACAATGGCAGGGTTCTGCAAAGCAGACAAAAGATTTTAGATGACCTGAAGCATCTTGATCCCTTATAATGCAATTTATCTCCAAAAGTAAAACCTACAGCCAGTTAATCTGCTATGGCTGTATTATAGCCCTTAAAAAAAATACTTCAAAACACTGGATCTTATTCGGGTTACAATTTTATTGTTGTTTTGTTGTTCCAAATGAGGGGTTGACACAGCTGCTTGGGCTCTGCAGTTTGTTTTAGGGTGTTTTTTTCTAACATTCTGTACGGATGTCCTGAAATTTGCAGCGCTCAGGCTTGCAGCCCCCCTCTCTGTTGTCAGAACAGCAAATTCCTCATGGTAATTGGTTTGTAACTGCTGATCTTTGTCCAGGCCTTGCTCAAAAGTAACGAAAAGACTGCTTATTTTCGTGTCTGGGTCTCTGTGCCTGCATCAACTCTACATTACTTTCTTCACGCAAGGAGTACCCGTAACCTGCCTATCAATTCTTATTTGTTTATCATCTGTTTGTCATGATACGTTTTCTGACGATGCCATGTCACGGATTGTCTCTGCATGTTTAATGAGATTTAGTGTGGCGTTGGACATTTCTCAGTATATATAGCAACAAAATGCAAGAAAGCTTATGTCCATTGAAGAATAGAGTTAATAGACTGTTTAGCTTTTTCGGTACCACGGATATGTTATTATTCTTCTCCAGTTTAAACTTACAATCACTATTTTCTGAACCAGGCATCAAGTTATTAAGGAGCAGTGCTACGAGGTCAATAAACTGATCCTCCCTTCAATCTTTTTAAAGGTAATCTTTGAGTCAGACACATTATCCAAACTCTTGGGTTCTTGCTCCTGTCTGGAATTGCAAGGACAACCCTGTCCTCTAATGTTTCCAACACAGTCTGCGTTACCCTCTCTACTAAGGTTATTTTCCTGCCGATCTGACCTCTAATAATTTTTTGATTTATAATGTTTGAGCAAACATGCTATTTCGAAATCATTCAACTGAATTACTTTAATTTAAGATAAAAATTTCTAATATATATTTTAATCCCTAAACAATCTTTCATTATTTCAAGTATTCAATAAATACAGCATTTATTTACTTTAAACATCGACATTATCTATGACAACGCCTGTTCAAGCAAGTCACAAATTTGGTTTACGTAGTAAGATCTGAGTTCTAATTTTAAAGACCAGCTCAACAAAAGGAACAGCGACCTTTTTTGACTAGCTTTTTGACTAGTTACACAATGAACAGACAGATATAAAGAGTTTTTATAATGTTTCATCTCATTATGTAAAGCTACGCTGGTAAATACCAGAAGATGGTAACGTCTTTCGCTGGTATCTACGGATAGTTAATTACACTTTGACGAGCGTTTCTGAAAGGAAGGAGCTGAATATGGTACATGTAAACATATTTTCACTTTCGTACAATCTATATTTTCCGTAGGAAATTTGATGCTTTCATTGGGGTAATAAGGATAATTGATTTTTTTATTTCAGAAGTTTCCCTTCTTTTTCAATAGATGTTTCTTACTAGAACCACAAAAAATATATAAAACTGCAATTATTTAAATTTAATAATTTATTTGGGAGCTCATGTGATTAAATGTGATTAGACTTAAATGGTTTCATTATGTTATAGATAGGGATTGAATTAAAATCGTTGATTATGTTGACTACTTACCTTTTTAACGTATGAAATTATTTATAAACGCAATAGCCTTATCTAAACCGTAAACAACTATTTACGGCAAAATACACGTACATGTAATAAGTGATTGCAGAAACTACCGTTCTAAAGCCCATAAGGTATCATCTTAGTTAGCTCACTTGAACAAGGTATTCAAGAATCTAGTTATCTCATCTACATCTGATACTTGTAAATGTAATCAATTTGTTGACAAACCAACCTTATTAATTTATAAAATTGTTCTCTAAACTTTGAAATCATTATGTAAAAATCGTTGGTTTTCTTTATCTTAGGATTTTTGTTTTTCCGATTTTGTCGATTTTGAATTTTGGCATTTTTGCACAAGCAATAAATGGGATTTGTACATCTCCAGAGTCGTAAGTCTATTTAAATTACATAAGTACAAAGAATTAGATTCATAGTTTATGTGTTTATCTTAGGATTGTGAAGATTAACAGGAAAATTATTTTCATATTCTTTTTACAGTGTGTCATTCTATGTGAGAGTAAATTTGTATATCGTTTAGATTTACAAATTATAAATCTATCAATTTTATTTTCTTTTTTAGAAAAAAAAATTGCTGCGCTAATTATCACGATGTCAATGGTGTTTGTATAAGTTAGTTTATTTTCTCAAAATCCAACTCATTCATGCGGATTCATAATGATAATAATATATGCAAGGTCATATAAAACACTCATTAGAAATTTTCATTAATTTATAGAATGTCCAATCGGTACATATGGTGAAAACTGTTCGCAAAGTTGTCCATATGGCAAGTATGGAGAATTATGTTTACAACAATGTCAGTGCAAACTGAATGAACGATGCCATTTCATGTCTGGATGTTTAGGTATTGCTTTTGGTTTTATAACACATTGAAGTATAAAAATAAAAGTTAAAAGAAGACACCTTGGAATATTGTTGTTATCATTTATAATGGATAATTGGGTAAACTTGATAAACACGATAATATGTTTGAATGCATGTTTTAAAAATTAAAAGAATCATCATATTCATTCACGGAAATGAGATATTAACAAGTTACATGTATAGATATTCTGTTTTGTCACATGGTATTTGGAAAACATCAAATTTCTTATATTAGGAAATGAGTGATTTCATTTAAGATACAGTGATTTAAAATAGATAATGCTGATGCAGTTTTTTGTGAATTTTATTGTAGAATGCCTCAATGGTACTAATGGTACAAACTGTGAGACAAGATGTCCGGACAACATGTATGGAAAATTATGTTCACAGAGATGTGAATGCAAAAGAAATCAACAGTGCGACCGTATCTTCGGATGTATTGGAATTTCTTTTCTCCTTTTTGGTTTTAGAATAATTCATTTTAAAACATATATAAGTATGATTAAATAAAAACGAAATAAGTCATGCATAAGAAGAAAATATGCTGATGCCCTGATTTGCTGAAGTGTTTTATTGTTTTCTTGATTGATATTTGTTATTTCAGGAACATTACGGTCTAATCTGAAACTGTGTCGCTATCATCATTGCTTTTACCGTAATGGTCATCCATCATTAAACATTTAGACATATATGAGACTCTGAGGTTGAATTACTCGAAACATGGAAACCTCAAACAATGAATTTTGCCAATATTGAATGATATTTAGTCCATTCCAGATGATTGGTTATTAGTTTTTACATCATCCGCTTTATTGTAGATAAGTTAAAAGAACATCAACCTTACTGAAAGAGAATATATAAAAGGTAATGAATATCACACAAAAAATAGGCATACATCATAAAAAAGGTCATAAGTATAATGCAACTTAATGCAATACTAATTTAGATGTATATAAATATACTGTAGACGTACTTTTGTCCGCGTGGTATTAATTTACGCTATGTACGCGGGCACAAATTTTCGCGGAATTTTTTCCCAGTGTACTTAAAGTGCATTTTGGAATAAAATTTTGAAATGGCATTACATGAATAAGGATAATCGGAAGTTACTACAATATATAACACTTGCACATACGTGTACCCAATGTATATCGCTTTTATCTATGCAAACTATCAAACAAATTTGTATTGAGAATTCACATAATAAATAATTTAATCTCCTAAAGATTTGAATTTTCTGTAAATATACTTGCATGAAATTTAAACTTCTCCCAGCTTGAGATAACGGCACGTGTCAGACGACAAATAGCCCCAAGCGGGTCTGTCTTTCAATGACGCTAAGACCCGTGTCTTTACTGCAATTTTTAGATCCCTTTGTGCTCTGACTTTTAATTGATAAAACTGATCAACTCATAATTTAAACGACCTGTGAACCCATAAATTGACAGTTAATAAAGATTAAAAGATTACAAGACGATTTTAGCCAGCGTCGCTAACTAATGACTACCGACCAGTGCACAACCGATAATTACTGTTCACTGTGAACAGTTCTTACAATTTAAGTCCAAAGTTGGACAAATTCTAGGTAATGAAAATCGCTCAGAACTAAATTTAATAATAATTATTCAAATGATTTTTTTTTTCATTCAAAGAATCCGCGTAAATTTTTACCCGCAGATTAAATTGATATTGTGACTCGGCGGAATTATGACCTCGTGGAAAAAAATACGTCTACAGTAACTGTATAAATATGCAAGAATGCTACTGCCGGAATTTGAAATAGAAAAAACCCTAATACACTCATTAGTAGTTGTTTCGAATTGAGTTTTTTCGGGTAATTGAAACACTAAGGTAGAGGGCGATCTAATTAAGTTACCGAACTAGTGACCGATTCCAACTTTATATTAGTACACTAATCATTATAGTCACATGCCAAACTAGGACCAAAAAGGCATATGACGCATGGTATTTAAACTGAAACCAATTTTAAAGTCTTATAAAGCATATTATTTATTATATGTCTTATTATTTTCTTCTTACTCTTTGAAGAATCATACAGACATTTTTTTGGATAATTCCAATTTTACTTGGAACATGCATCATGGTTTGTGTTTGTCGAAGGTAAGATATATCATGTTATCTTAAATCCTTTTAATTAAATCATTGCATAACGGTGTAGTTGAATACTAACGTTGTTTTTAAAAAATATTTAGGTGCCGAAAGACCAAACCTAGAAACTTTGTTGGTAAGAACTGCTTCTTGAATACTTTAAAATACATTATTATTATAAACTCATATATTTCTCGTACAAAATGTGTATTACTTATTTTCTAAAGATATCCTAACGTATCCGACTGAAAAGAATAATACAACTCATGATGACTACGATCACATTGCATATACATGGAATAATAGCAATAATACACTCGAGAGAAGCAAAAGAAGCAAAACAGCTTTGGAGACTCAGGCAGGAGAAGCAAAAATGTCTGACGATATTATGGAAACTGGGGTTTACAATACTCTAAATCTACGTGTTGTTGATTATGAGGAACCCATCAAACACCAGCCTCTTAAAAGATCCAAATCCGAAAGCTCTTCCTTGTATGTTAAATGTTCGATTCCTCTTGAACCTTCATCTTCCGACATTAAACGAGTGTTAAATTGTAACAGAACCTCGTCTCTTAGACTTACAAAAAACAATCTCGGAAAGGCTGAAATTGGTATACCTAAAACTCATAAGAATGATGAATTTTCTTTAGATTTTAATGTCTATGAATTGGCAACATTTCAAGATAAAAGCAATGTGTCTCAAAGACAAGTATTTCTTCATGAACTGTCATCACAGCTTTTAAATTTAAAGAAATATTAAGATATGTTTTTGGATCTGTAAAATGACTTTTATAGTCTTTAACACCTTTGGGATACAAGTGTTTAATACAGGCCTTAACCTCATTATTCCAATGAGATGTAGAATTCTAGCTTTTTCTTGCAAATGATAGAACATGTGTCAATGTTTGGGGGAAAATCATATTGTATTAATAAAAACGTGAGGCCAAGCTGTATTCAAATTCAGAACCTGAGGTACATTATCGCCATTGCACTACAGAGAGAGACAACCCAAATGGCGACATAAATGCCTTCACAATAGCTTAAAATCGCCATCCTGTAATGTATTGTTATTAAAAGCAAAAGTCACGGGGTGTTGGTGGTTCTTAAGGTACAAAGTGATAATCGTTATTATTTATTTTTTGGTATTTGTATTAATAAAATACAAATCATATACTTTTGCTGATTTATATTAAACGGGACACCTGGTTGTGTTCATATTTGGCATGTTACATCAAATTTATTTAATAAGTTAATCAAATCAAGCACCTCGTGTGTTACTTCCTTATATATAGGCAGTTTCGAAATGATCAAAAGCTAAGTATCAAAATTTCACATAGTTGGTTGATTGAAATTATGTACACTACGGCCATCGCGGATCCCGTATTTTCCCGCGACCCCGGGATGGTGTTTTAATCCCTTCCGCGATACACCGCCGCTGTATTGTCATTGCGGTGAACGCGAGGCGAAGAGTTTACTGCGATGGTGTAAGACATCGTAACAGGTGTGAGTTTAAATCTGTGTGGATTAAATCGAGAAGAATAAAAGCGCTGTTTTGATTTTTGTAAAAATTTAGATATTAATATTATTAGAAGAATCAAAGTACTGACGGGAGTTGATTTTATCGATAATTATTATTTATTTTAGAATCAACGATATGTTATTTAGCATGACAAGTAATTTCTTATTTCTATTTAAATTACGCACATTTTTATAATATGAATTCTCGGACTTTTCAGACAAGAATTTCGAGAAAACCCCATGTGAATCATGTTGTGTAATATTTAAAGATATAATTAATTCCATCACACTAGGTATCAGTAATCGAAATATTTCTAAAAATTGTACACATGTCTGGATTCAAGCAATATTGAACTCTAGTATCGTTCAACCAGACGCTCGGCTGTATCCGTTAATCTCCGACTACCAAGAGAGACTCTCTGCTTGTCGGAGATTTACGGAGACAGCCGAACGTCTGGTTGAACGCTCTGGCGTAAGAATACATACGACTACAAAAAATATCTAAATTGTTCGTACTTTTTAAAATCTGAGTATTTTCAAGGTATTTATAATACGTTTTCTTGAAAAACAATGGTTCAGTATACATTACACCGCATTTATCTATTATTTCAAGAACTAACTCTTGTCAGCGGTGATGATTTGTGCTTAGGTCCAAACACTGTTTCACTTTCGGTTTGCCAGAGTAACTGCATAGGAGAGTTGATTAAAAATCTACTCCCAAAAATCCATTATTTTTTTGGAATTGTTTTTAAAACTTTCAAAAAAATATTGCTTCATGTGTTTTGTTAATGTTGTACAAGAGCCACAAACAGCAATGTATTACTCAAATCATGCATATCTATATACGTGTCCTTGAAAATTAGTAGTTTTGCAAAGTATTGATTTTAATTTTTTCTTATGGTAAGTTGACAATATGCCACCGATTTTAAGAGAAATATTACGCGATGTCCTATTATGAGGTTGAAATCGTAGGCATCAACTCAAGTTCAAGTTTATTTATTTAACTAAAACATAAACTATGTTACATGAGGTACAGAGAAAATTATTATAAAAGGATATAAAATGTAGTAACGCAGAGGTAAAGCAGAGTAGGATGTATAATAATAAAGTAGGATTTAAAAAAATACAATCCTGAGTGTCTCTCTCTTGTTTTAAATAATTTTAAAAAGATTTTAGTTAAAAATTATAACATGTAACCTTTTTCAAAAAACGTAAAATTTTACAGTTGTTTGATATCTGCAATGACGCATTACAATAAATATCGATCGTGCTTTTGATCTTAACGATAGGTAGACCGTCTATTTTTGAACACAAATTAATGCATAATTAGACAGGTACATTGAAAAGCAGGCATCCCTGTGTTTACGCGTGTATATAACTATTACACAAAAACTTCCTGTCTGTGACATAGGTACTTTGATTTTCAAAAATGTTTAAACATCGCACAATTTGACAAGAATTAGACCTACACAATATATATTGAACTTAAGTTTAAGTAACTAAAAATGAACATACATGACCACAAATTGTGCTTGAAAATTTTTCGAATAAATGTATCTATTTTTATGTATCAAGTGTTGTTAAGGTAAATCCCCCTTGTAAACATGGGTTGTTTATAAATTTATTGAGGAAATTGAGATAAATTCTATAGTTATGTAAATACTAATTCAGAGGAACAAAGCACAAACGTTGCATGTACAAATTTGTTAGAAATTGCATCTTGTCAAAATATTTGAATTAAGCTTATAGGCGATATCTCCGTGCATTACAATTTTCCCCTTCCTTATAGTTTACAGCTGCTATTTTAAGTGTTTTAATTTCTGTTATTAGATATGGTATTCATGGTTTTTTGTGTGTTATTTTTACATAATATAGATATGTAAATGAGCAGACATGTACTATTGTATGATGTTTACATCAAAAGAACGCATATATGGATGACTAGTTTAATGCACAAACGTAGACTATTTTTGAAATGTGTTGCTTGATAAATAGGAACAAAGGTTTAATTTCCCAAAAGAAAATGTAATAAAAAAAAAAGAAAATTCACGAGTCAAAGATATCTTTTGTGGCAAGCTGAACAGTACATTTGATATCCGATAGGGAAAAAAGAAGGGAAAATGAGGAAGCAATATTTTTTAAATAAATTTAACTAAAACCATATTCGGGGACCACTGACTTTACTGACGAAATGGATGATAAAAACACTTTCTCATTTGTCAAATATTCCATTACCTCGGTAAAAAAAAATAAACACGCATGTGGTTATGCAGAGGTTGGAAGTTTGTTTGCAAGTCAAAACCAACGAAAACAGATATTTTTACAACTGTCTTTATTTTATAAATTGTAAAAACTGAAAATGGGAAATAATACGTTTGTAATGAATATCTAACAGAGTATACTGTAGTTTAAAAATTAATCTGAGGAACGCTGGCACATCGTCCGTCGAGCCTTGCCTGATCAAGGGAACATACTAGAGTTATTTCGACTTATTAATGATTAATGTGGTAAAACTTCCTTATGCTTAGTTCCCACTGTCGTACGATCTGTTATAAAAATCAGGATAGCCAAATCGTAGTTTGTCGTGGAAGTCATCTAACATTTTAGGATTAAACACGAGGCGATACGGGTCAATACATTCTCATGTGATTCGTTTATCTTTGATACGTCAATAAAGTCACGACATACATATTTCAGGTGACGCGATCTGTAATGATCCTATTGCCTGTTTAGATACGATAACATATGTTCCGATAAGATTGTCTGGATTGAATTCCCGATTAGATCTCCATTTGATTTGTCGACGATTCGGCGACACGAGTCCCCTATTTGGGACGCTTGTGTACGTGCAGGTCTGTCTGTATACGTTAAGATACAATCGTCACGAACTGATGATCTGATATGTTGAGATATAGCATGATAATGATGGTGATTCTATTCACGATCAAGAAGGTGATCCCGATTTACGCTACGATTTGACCCCGATTGATATATCTATATAGCCTTAGTGACAATATTAACACATTGCAACTGAACTCAGGGCAGCGTGGTGTTTGTATCCTTCAAGATTGATCCAGATTAATACGAATAGGGGGGGGGGTCGATAAAATGCGACACGTTGCGCTTGGCAACCAATCTGATACGATAAAAACTAATGATTACAAACAAAAATTAATCGTGATGATTGTAGATTAGTTTTTGACAGTCAAAAATTGTCTACAATTGACACGATTGCCCCGACAAACCTCAAGATTAAGTGAGATTTGATATGATAAAAACTATTAATCTACATTTAAAACCGCGATTTTAATCGCGTCGTTGTGATAATGTGAACGCATCGTTATATTCTTAAAATATTAGTGAGTACCTATTTAGGATAACATTTTAATCTAATTGAATGTATCACTTCCGTACAAAGGTGATTTTGGGGGATCTAATTGGCATACATCGTTAAATTAGTCAACTAAAACTTTTACAAAGCACTATTTTAAAAAGGTTATTCAGGAACATTTTTAAAAAGCACAACGTAATGTTTAACATGAAGGATGAGGTAGGCACCTTTATTTAAAAAAAATTAAGCCGAGAAGTAAACCGACAATTTTAATTTTCAATCAAAAAATGTTATCCTTACGCACTTTTTTGTGTCACCTTTTGGGAAAAAACCTTTTTATTACATTGCAAACGAATTTATTGACACAGTAAAACCACAATCGTGTATATTGGTTCCGCCTTTGAAACATAAACCATACTAAACATGCTCACATGATAAATAAGTATTGAAAACATTAGTAGACTCTATCCATAATTCAAGCCAACCGTCATCAATAACTTTTTATTTAAAACAATGTTTATGTAATGTTGGTGATCTGGCTAGGACTATCAAAAACATAACACAGTTCTGAGTGAATAACTCTGGCTAAAGAGGAATTCTTTACAATACTGAGATTATCCGATATTGGATGCAAGATCAAACGAAATGTGACCTCCCCTGCACAAACTAAAATGTATAATTTCTACACAACATATGCTTACAACAAATTATTGATAAAACAAAAAAACTTGTTCATAGCAGTCAGTGCGTAGAATAATACTGAGACTTTGGATTTTTTTTTCACCTGTCACAATCTTAAGAGATTAAAATACATGATCAAACATTTGTTCAACACTAATTTAGATATAAAGAGAACAAGTTTGCAGCTTTCCAGTGATAGTCTATAGCAGAGCCCTCTCAGACTTTACCAACATTATGGCTAACACCAATTTACGTACATGTATTAAATATTGATATTGATATCACAAGATCAATAACTAAAAATACAGTAGAAACAAAAGTCGTGTTTTAATCATGAACTCCTCTACCTAAATTGTGAAATTCATGACCCCTAAGTCAGGGTTCGAGACCTAGCATTTGGAATGGAGTTGATTTCCTTTGCTTCTTCCTAATGGAGTTATCTTCCTTAGCTTGTTCATATTTACTAATTAATCATTGAATATAGAAAAATAATGAAGCTGTCCATTAAAGTTATTGATAAGATATTGTGAAAGCATTTGAAAAGAGTTCAGGGAAGAGGATTATAACAGTTAATGGAGTTATCTTCTCTTGCTTCTTCATGATGGAGTTATCTTCCTTGGCTTGTTCATATTTAGTAATAAATCATTAAATAGAATGTAATTATAAAGATGTATGATCAAAATAGTTATGCAAATATTTTTATCATTTGAAACAAAAACAGTTTTTAAATTTTTTAAGATAAACCAATAGACTTGTTAATAGTAAAGTAATAACTAGTATACAAGCCACCTTGTTTTAGTTTATCTATGAAAACATATAAACATAAAACCTATTTCGTAAGCTAACATACGTGGGGTAAATGAATTGAATCTGGGCACCACTTCTATTATAATAGTATGTCATACACTCTGTTAAGAGCTTAAAGTCTTGTGCTAAACAATAGGGTTAAGAGTCCTTTCCAAAAGAGTTCAGGCAGGGAGGTGGATGTCATTATATTCTTATAATCTTCTAATCCATTATGAAACTCAATTAAATGCATTTATGAGACTCCTTGACAATTTTGCATATGGGTTGTACTCAGGTGACCGTTAAGGCATATTGGCCTCTTGTTTAATTAGCTAGTCAGATATGTTCATGCTAACCATTAAACAAGTGGATACTCTCTTCCGCCTTGCCAACATCAAATGCATACTGCACCAACACTTGATGTATTGTTAGTACACTACAGTCCGTCTCAGGATTTTTATGCCGCACATTTTCTTGGATTGTCCTATATTTATAAATACCTCCGTGTTCAAACGATGTTCATTCAATAGTTGAAAAAAATCCCAAAATTTTCCCTTTGAAACGCCCCCTCTAGTAAGTCAGGTTTCAATTCACGGCTAAAAATTAAAAGAAAGCCTTCAGGCTCTGTAAATGAACACATAGATATATCAATTTTATGTTTTTACACTTTTGTGAATATATATATGTGGTCATTTACAGAGCCTGTCTCCCCTACAAACCTTCATTATAGATTATCTGACTAGTACAACTTAATTGACAGCAACCCCTAATCAGCAAATCAATTCGTCCCCGTTATCTTTCAGCACTCCTACACAGACTGTCCGCTGTGTTAGACGGGATTTTTCTTTCTCGGGCTTATGGTCTTTAATTCAAAGATGTAGTTCCGGTGTTTTATATATTATTTAGATTTTGGTTTATTCCTAGTTTTTTAATGCTATATATATATATATATATATATATATATATATATATATATATATATATATATATATATATATATATATATATATATATATATATATATAAAGTGAAGTTCATAATTTCATATAGCAGTATAGATATGACGCCATTTTAAGGATTCAAGAAAACAAATACTTGTAATCACATTATATAATGTATGATACAATAAATTAATTCTGGTTGTAACGCGGCATTTGATTGAATAGAAAAATTTAGTTAATTCTGTATAACCTGGTTGGAACGTCACAAGACCCGTCATAATGCACCAACGTCAACAACCAACTAATCTGCTTCACGTTACGTTTCAAATTTAACAGATTAATATAATTTTTAAAAGTAAAAGGCGCTCAATTTGTACAGACATTTACATAATTATACAGAAAATTAGATTATAAGGAATGCACTCAATATCTACCAAAGTAATTGTCGTTTTACCTGGGTTGTAGCAATTTACGCTTTGTTATAATTTAGCGGATTATAAAGCGTAAACTGTCCCAACCCAGGTTATACTCGTATAACTTGGATATACATTGAGTTAATTTCTTAAATGTTCTCGCAGTATAATTTAATTTTGGTTGTATCGCCTAATTTCATTGGCTGATACAGATGGAGGGACATGTATTATATTGTATAACATACCTTGGTATGGGGACACACCCCCTTGACAACATCTATCCGGAACTACTTTTTTTACATGTAAACCTTACATGTACACATGCATTCATGCGTAGACCTATGAATATTAATGAATTTCTACGAAAAGAAGCACAAAATGAGAGGAGGGAAGTTGAATCTTTTTCAAGGTATGTTATGGATAAATTAAAAAAATATCAATAAATGTTATACCATAGTAAAAATAAACGCATTATTTACCAAAACACCTCATGATTTTAACCCAGAAAGGGATTTGCACCCAAATCTCTCTTTTCAGAGCGCTTTACTTTTAAGCTATCTAGGTTTTTGATGGTGTTTTAGTGTGATTTTAATATTCTGATGCCTCTTTGACGAGCAAACAGATTTTAGCCCCTCCCCCCTTATATTAACGTTAGACTGTTAAAGAATGATGTCGGGACTTAAAACATAAACTGTAATTAAATATGAATCCTCTGTGAGCAGTTACAATCGAGATAGCTCGACGGCTCATAGAAAACAAATGAGCGACACTCTTAATGTACTTACTGTAAAACCATGAAATACAAACATGCTCGATCATTTCACACACCGCTCCCAATCCCGAGTCGATCTCCGAACATTAACTTGCCTCGTGTGCTGCATCCACGGCCCTAAGAGGCCTGCCTCTGCAATCTTCACACTTCCTCTGTTCTGAATTTATGTCCAATTCAACTTTTAACAACTGTCCCTTTACATTTGAGAAGTAAACTGTGAAGTCGCGAACGAGCGTCCAAATACCAAATTCAAATATGGCCGCCACCCTCGCTTCGTTCTAATCTGGGTCACCTGTTACTAAGGATGTTGTACTAATGCGCGGGTAGTTTAAAGTGTCATTTACGGTTAAAACAAAAGCATGAAAATGGTACGGAAAGTTAGTTTTGTTAAATGTATTAAATTATAAGGAATAAATTTGATTTTGACGTATGTTATACGATATAACATAACTTGGGGCAGTTTACGCTTTTTTATAAACCGCTTCGCGGTTTATAAAGCGTAAACTGCCCCAAGTTATGTTATATCGTATAACATACGTCAAAATTAAATTCATTCCTTAAATACGACGTATAACATTTACAAGTTGTGTAGTTTTCTCCAGACAATGCCTGATTCATGATGGTAAATGTAAATTGAAATTTCTACCAAAAGAAGATTTGCTCACATTCGTATTTTAACATGTATAAGTGATTGTCTGCTGATGAATACATAACTGATTGCAATCAATAGAGAATAAAAATGGTTTTTAATTACCGATTTAACGAAATAACTTTCATACAACTCAAATAACTGATATTTAACAAGTCTTTTAATTCTAAATGTTTTGATTAACTCTCTTACATAAAGTTTAACAGCTGTTGTTATTATGAAAAAATGACAATAACAAACCGCCAACCATATCAAAAATCCATAAAACGAAATACAAATTCAAAGCAGTGCATCACGGACCTCCAAGATAGAGGTAGGATCAGGTGCCATGGAGGAGTGAATATCCTCTGCTGACCGGTCACACCCGCCGTGTTCTCTTTGTCGTAATCGGGAAAATAAAAACCGCAAAAGTCCGTAGACAATTAGGTAATTAATTATGGTCTAACAATTAGTATGAAAAACGTCAGTCAGCATGCGACTCAGTGGAAGATTGTATTTGCTGACAAGGTCGTCGTATCGACCATAGAACGTACGAAAAGATGACTTTAAACGAGACTGTTGATAGTCTTGTTTTATCAACTTGTTTGTCAGTAGCTTGCCTCGTCTTAGAAACTGTTCATACGAAGAGCATGCCCTTGCGTTCCGAATTAACCGAGAGACAAAAACACCATATGCAGGTGATGAAGGTATATTGCTACATAAGTAAGGGAAGTTGACTATAGAAAATAGAACTCATCGCAATTATCATAAAGTTTTGTTGTTAGGTTGTTAGATTTTAATTTGTCGTGGGGAATGGTTGTATAAACCGTTGAAAAATCGTACGTTTTGATGCTATTGATTTTGGTAAGATTTTGTGACCTCAAAGTTTCTAATAATTCTTTAGAGTTTCACATTCATATAAATTTTAAATGGTGTACACACATCACTTTATCTTTTTTTATCTTCGATATAAACTTGAAAAATAAATGTTTGTTTTCGCTGATACTGATTGCGTTGTCGCCCCAAAGTAGGACATGAGTATTAACAATATATAAATTTACAATATTGAAACTTTCATTAAGCAGAATATTTCTGGCCTCTTTATATTTATTACGATTAAAAAAATAATGGTAAGTGTCTTTGAGCTTACCACACAAACAGAGTGAACTAGTACTATTAATAATATTACAATGTAAATGATCACTATTTAGTACACAATTATGACGAAGTCTAGTATTAATAATATTAAAAAATCTGTCAACATAAGTAAAAAACTCAGGTTTTGTTCTACAGGTAATATCATTCTGATTTATGACAGAAACATAAATTTTTTCTTTGAAAATGCGAATTGAGTTGCTTTCACGAACATCCTTTTAAAGCGCATTCCATTTGCTAACAACAGTGGGAACAAATGAAGATTTATACAATTGTAAACGACATTTTGGTATACTACAGTTTTGTGCATTTCTGTATAAAGACAGGTTGCCACTTGCAACGTGCGATGCCCGTAAGAAACGAACTTCCGTATTTCGATTATCGTGCACCAGACCTACGTTTGCCTTGCGAACGGCAGTAATAACATTCGCGTCGTAGGTCACCTGCAAGTAAATTGTACCAGCGTCTTTTTGTGCCACACGATACTGCACGGACAATTATTAGTTTTCACATTAAATAAAGCACATTTTTATTTCTGTGCATGTGTACTGAAATATATTTATTGTAAGCAAGTAAATATTGAGACTTCAAAAAGACTGGTATAGAAAATGAAGACTTTTAGTCTGTAATTGCTGTTTTGGTGAACTGGACGACACAAATGCTTTGAGAACATAGTTTATCTTTCGGATATAATACCATGAAATATTGAAAATTCTCGAAATCTAAAAGTCTGCGCAAAAATCTTTTTTCAGCGGATTAATTACCATATGATAATTTTCCTGGCCAATGTAATATCTTTAAATGATTTTACAATTTTTTTACTATGTGTTGAAATTTGCAATATCTTCAGAAAAAAAGCTTTGATGAAACTTTCAATTGAAAGAAAAATGTTTTAATGGTCATATATGATGATAATCAATATTTTCAAAATGAAAAAAGTATTCATTTGAAAGTATTCTGTTTGTAAACGAAAATAATCATGCGAAAACAACAGAATCTTTCAGTAAGATGTGAGGGAGTTTTTTTTAGTAGTTGGTTTTAGTTAAAAATATCGTTCTGCGCGAATATATAATTTTTCTTCTTCTTACTCCGAAAATGTATATGATTCTCTTAGCACGCTTGCAGGTCGAAGTGATTGGGAAATCTTATTTCTTTTCTCTACTATCTACTTTAATGTCCAGTTCCTTCTTGTTTTTTTTTTCTTTGCCTTCCATCTTTTTGTCAAAAAAAACGCATTTGTTTGTTTGATTTTAGTTTTTAGAAGGAGATAACTATAGAATCTTTGATTTGATGTTGATGAATGGTAAAACTGTTGTCGGTTCGTTTATCATTATGGGGATTTTTCATGATCATTTCTTATAAAAACAATCTTGTTTATGAGCGATTCGCACGCACCACAAGCATTTGGTGTATGCGTGACTTAAGTATGACGTACTTTTACTGTGCGTTCAATTTATATGTTGAAGGTGAGCACATGCGACTTGCAGTCAACGTACGTGTTATGCAAGGGACAAGAGATATCTCCTAACGTCATTCGTTCAAGTCAAATCGTATGGTTATGCTTACGGGTTCCTTGAGTGAAGCGCAAATGCAACGTACGTTTATTAGATCTCGCAAGAAAACCTTGGTAATTGTTGTGCATGCTCAACAGCCACCGTGCGTGCTTACAGGAATCGTACGTCCTTCCAAAGTCGTAAGATGCACTTGCGTGTCTCGCAAGATTTTCATTACACTTCGCCTGAAGACAACCCGTAGCTGCACGTACGACCAGTTGTGATTAAGGCTTTAAATAAGATAAAATATTTTGTCATCTCCTCAAAATTAAATAAACACATTCTAACTTTAAACTCATGTTTTAATAGAACTGAAACGAAACATAATCAAATACTAATATTTATGATGGAATTTATGATATTTGATGCAAATAATGACGCATTTTGAAGCACCATTTATGTATGGTTTCTATCCTGTTTTGTTGAACAATATGAAGTCTTATGCAATAAATTTACGTAAGAAAACTAAATATTCATTTGTTCCCCGCGTTTACATGTTATATCAACTAATTAATAACAGAGAGCGTGAGAAATATATATTACCATCATATATAGTTTTCATCAGAACGTTTGGAAATTGACACACCAAAACGTATCGAATGTGTTTATTATTTGTTTCGCAGAATATTTTAATTTTGGTTTGAACTTATGATGGTTATACATATTTACAATGAATTACGGAACATCATTGTTAATTTAAATGTATAACTATACTGATTAAAATGTTCAAGTTTTGTACATTATGTAAAGCATCATTGATTAAAGCGTTCTCAGATAAAGGTTAATTTGTTGAATCAAATTTCATGGAAGAAAAATATTTTGATCTCCAAATCCAACAAATGTCACCGACTATACGTATTATTGTTTTAACAATTTTCTTATCTGGAGCTACAGTAGATGCCCTGAATGAGACAAGTGCTGGAATTTGTAATGTCAAGTAAGACTTTTGTTACATTAAATAGTAAATTTATCAAAACGTGGTCTATGATACATTTTCAATTCATTTTCTTTATACATTTTAAAGAGACAATGAAACTGATTGCTGTACAAATTACCATGAAGTCGACAACAACTGTGTGGGTATGTTTAATACATGAAAGAAACATAAACATAGTTTATATGAAGCCATCTGAGTATATATGAGACGACACACACACGCACTTACAAAGATTCTCCGATCTTTTAACGCTCAATATGGTACATGTATTTGTTCTATCAAAAATAATTCTTTAAGATGTATTAATCTTAGGGAATGACGCATAATTCAATTAACTGAAAGTATTTATGATATTTTGTAACGTTTTCGATGTGTAATGTTTTCTAAAAGAATTATTGGAGAATATGTGAAAACAAATAATGCCTCGTCTCTTTCATTTGGTAAAGTGTGTCCAGCAGGAAGATATGGAGATAACTGTTCGCTCTTTTGCCCCATCAATTATTATGGAATACTTTGCACGGAAGCATGTGACTGCCGTCTTGAAGAAAGGTGTGACTTCAAACAAGGTTGTATATTAGGTAAATATTTCTTCTTTTTTAAAAATATACCTAAGTTATCTGTACGTATATCTAAGTGTCTCACACATTAAAAGGAACAGCTGTGAATGTCTTAATGATACACACACATAAGGAATGCATTCAAATTCATTTATAAGAGCTTATATGATTCTTAATGCTAAAGTGAGATGTTCCTATCAAATGATCCATAATTAAAATCAATAATTTGGCAAACATTATCTTTAAAATTTTCTTTTAAAAAATGCCTCTACTAGAAGTTGTATGCGTCTTGCAATCTTTTTATCAAACTTGTTTTAGATAATGAATGAAATCAATGAAACATCTGGTGTTTGATATCAATTCAGTTATTTTCTTAAATATGAAATAGATCCGTTTGATTCGTCATTTCCACTCTCGACTTATCACACAGTCCTTGTATCAGCTGCCTTGTTGATTATCGTCTGCTCTGTGGTATGTGTGACAGCTTGTTTTTTCAAAAGGTACACATACAAATAATTTATAAACTGTACATGTATCGTAAAACTATTTAAAAATGTCAACATTTACTCTTACGCTAACCAATAATAACTGATTTTTGATTTACACGTATGAATGGAATTAAATGAAAGAGATTTCCATTTATTTGATGTGTGTTGGTATTTTTTTCCCATTGTCAGAAAAAAAATCTTAGGACTCAAAATGCAAATGTTCTTTTATATTTCAGACGCAAAGCAAGAAATCTTAATATGTATCTATATCCTTCACATTTTTTGGACAAGAAACCAACTGGATTTTCAGAAACAATACAAGACAACTACACGCCACTAACAAAAGAAACATTTACTTCATAATAGGCATTTCATTTTGCTTCGTAAAGGTGTAATAAGATGTGCCGATAAGGGAATATAGCAAAGGTAAAACTACACAACCGACATCTGTTCAATAACATGTAATAATGAAAAAATGACAATAACAAACCGTCATATGTAATAATATATTTATCAGGGAAGTACGAATGTAGAGAAACGAATTAATGTATTACGGTATTATGTACAATTGCATAATAGACTTGTTCATTCATTATAGCATGACAATGTTTACAAAACTGATGGCCTTGTTGATCGCCCTGATAAAACAGAGAATTAATAAAAAAAAAATACTATCGTTTTAATTTGAATCTGCATTTCGTTATCATTAAATTGGTGTAATTGCGATTTCTGTGATGAATTGGCCTAATGACAATTTTTATTCTATTAATAGCATGTGTGCAGTATGAAAAAGTCCATTTCCTCTTTAATTACATTAATGTTGTAAATAATTTTTGTAAATACGCAGCTATGTTAAGGCTGTCCGAAGCTTAATTTATATCGGAAAACGATACTGTTTTAATTATCAAATAAACAATTTAACCAGGCGATTTTCTTTAAATCTTTGTTACATTAATAAACAGCGATATCCAACAATATATTTGATGCATTTTTGTGACGTCATATGTTGTTCTTAAGCACGTGACGTGTGTATCCTAACACAGCGTAAGATCTATATAAATCGCATTGGCGCAAGTGATAAATGACATTAAATAAAATATATTTTTATTAAAAATCATTCGATAAGTAATGTATTTTGCAGTTCTTGCTGGGGGTTCATATAAATATTTCGTTTATTTGAAATATTGACAAAACATTTCGCCCCATCATCGAAATTAGACACATTTTTACTTTTTAAGCTCGAATTACACAACATTGGGTAAATTGGTAGGTTTCCCCCAACATGATTCACATTGGTACTTTTTTTCTCTACCAGTTTCACGCAAAAAATACAAAGATTGTATTGATCTTTCACTTGCACCCGGCTGTTTTTTACATGCAGAAAAATATCTTCATTCATTAGTTTACACTTAGCAGGGCGAGTCTCCAAACCATTAGTTTATAAATAGTCATTTACTTAATAACATAGCCGCGTATTTAATATTATTTAAGTTTGCTTAATTTTTATTCTTATGATATATTAAAAAATATATATTATGAATGGAACTATAATAAATGCATAAGAACATAATTTTCATAGTCATGAAATGAGTTAACTACTTTCACTTCTAACCTTTAAAAAATTGTATTCGTTTTTGTTAGCAAAAAGAAAAAAAAACGATATGAGGAAACAGCGTTTAGACTTTGCTTGCTTGCCATTAAAATCAATAGTTTCTATTCACTATATTGTACTTTATGTTATAATTTTACACTCCTCAGGGTGTGTTATAGACAAAAACAGCATGGAAAAGTATCTTAAAGATATACCTTATTCTCATGAAAAGTTAGTTCATCATCTTATTTCAAGAAATACATTTCTTTCAGAAATTAAACTTTGGCTTCTTGATATATAATGTTGTTCATTTTGAATTTAATTCAAATATAGTGTGTGAAGTATGAACAAAATATAATACGGACTTTGATTGTTTGGACACATTTGCTAAGATCGACGCACATTAAGTTAAAATGTTGATATCCCCTTGCATTTTAAAAGTGTGCGTTTTGACTTTAACATGAAAAATCTTATAAAATGACATGGAATGGAACAAACCCAATATGAGTTTAAAAATGTGATTTTTATTTATCAGTTATTAATTTCTTAAATGAATTTTCTTCATGAAAAAAACTAGCAGACTTGATATGTACACCTTTTTTTATTTGATATTTTCGGTTAATATTTGAAAACATGCCCCTGCCTTTTTGTTTTACAAAACAAGCCTAATCCATATATTTGACATCAAAATCTTAAATCTTAAAAAGAATGATAATTGTGTATATCCTTTGGGTTAATGTACTATTTTTTTTATAGCGCACTACTTGCTATCCTACTGATTTTAAGATAAGCTGGATATACACTGTAATTAAGGTAACAGACTGAGTGTATTTCCTAAGTTTGTTAACCTTAATCAAATTCAAAATATTTAAAATGCATTTTCCTTTTCATAAATTAAATCAACTTTCTCTAAACCAATTTTTTTTCGCGATGACTTTATTTTGCAATTTACTTCCGATAAACTGCTTCGCGAGGACTAATGTTCGCGACCAAGCCTTATCCGGACCCGTTTTGTTATAACAACCATACGATAACAACTGGTTTCTGATGATAAATATTTGCAAAGAGGAGGTTCTCGTGAACATCGCGAAATTTTTTTCACACGCGAATACCGCAATCACGGGTTATTTAAGTTATGCGGATTACTTTATCTATTTATCATTTTTACATAATGCATGTAGTTATTATTTTTTTTTTTAATAATGTATTTAGTTTCAGAGAAGATGGACCTAATACATATTTCTCTGCTTTCTTTTGATTATGTGTCGCCCATTATTCAACATATTTTTTTAAATAAAACTGGCTATTATGATCAACACTTTTATCGTTAATGGTTTTAAAAAAATATTTTAATTAAAAAAAGTTTATTTTCTCCTCCTTACTTCCCTGTTTACTTTTTAAATTCAAATTATTTAAGATAATTCGAGGGGTTTGTTTTAAATAAAATCTTATCGTTTTTTTAAAATCTCTAGATATTGGTTCAATTAATTTTATTCTCACACTATTTTTCCCTTTGACACAAAGTTTTATTTATTCACAATCACGTCCAGAATTTAAAAAAGGGGAAGGGGTGGTTATTGGCATTCAGATAAAAAAAAAATTAAGGATCTAATGGAACTAATATTTAAAATCTCTAAATGTAAACCAAATGATACATATGTAAGTGAGTTTAAAAGGAATTCTAGAATGTATATGTTTAACATTTATTATTAATAAAAGTTATAATTTAAGCCAAAAACATGAATGAATTTAGCTTAATTGTTAATATCCCGGATGTCGGGGAACACATGTTAGGATTATTTCCCCAAGCGTTAATGAACACATAAACGTAAATTGGAAAGAGAAAAAAAATATCATTCAATTAATGTCCAAGGTGTTTTTATGTGAACTTAAATTCAGTAACATTGTTGCAAAATGTCCAGGCGGAACACGCGATGCCTGTAATTGTTCCAATAATATGTCTTATGAACTTTCTTAGAAACAATCTCCTGTAGGATGGTTTTTAAGCGTTGTGTATCTCTATATATTAGTGATCTAAGAAGTCTTAGTTTAGAATATTTCTTGAGATTTACCTCTTAGTATAAGTATGACTATGGATGGACATAAACGTTTCTTAAAATTTGTCTTAGGAAGAATCTTATGAAATTTTTATAAACATGCATGCCTGTTGATTTTATTAACTTTTCCACACGTTTTCACGCACATCACTGAGTTGATAAACTTCACAACATTTTTTTCTAGAATGTTAACTGTCTTCAGATTTAACAGTATGTACATGCAGCAATTATATGTATCTAGATACTTGTTCTAATTAAATTTTCGTCAATAATTTGTTATGCTTTTTGCCTTTATATTAAAATGATAACATGTGCATTACAAGCTTAATTCCTACATTTAAAAAAAATACATAATATCTAGCGTTAATCAATTATAAACTTGTCTGGTGTCAAAAGGCGTTATGCAATACAGATATTTTGGGCTTATGGAAGCTTCAACATTGATCACTTAAAATCTGATTACACATCATATTTTTTTTAAAAATAAGAGTGATTTTCCATTTGATGTAAAGTTGAATGAACGGCATGTGATTTTAAGTGACAAAAATGAATTGTATTCGATGTGCGTTTTCTAAACATGATACATGTATGAACCAAAGTAAAGTCATTTCAAAATCTTTGAATACATAAGTATACTCTATGGGTATATCTATGTTAATGTGTGTTTTTTAAATCACTTCTTCAATGTTTTTGAGTAATTCTGTTTGGGAAAATTGATATTTACTCCTTAATGGGTTTGGTATTTTCAGTTTACGGTTAATATATTGGAAAATAAGGTCGGTCACTGACACATTTTCATTTTATTTTGACAATAAGTAAACTTGGTAAACCCATATAAAGCATTAATTATCATCGCCTCTAGGAAGATACTTGTAGCACGTTGACCGAAATTAAATCACAAATGTCATTGGAAACTTTTTCATTGATTAAACCATCTGAACAAATTGAAGCTCATAAATTTAAAAACAAGTATTTTGAAAGCTTTATATAGAGTGACTCGTTGAAAGATAACTCTGCAATAAGAAATGCTAAAAATGATTAACCAGTTTAACGAATATTGACAAATTTCAGAATTTCTTTCAAAAATTATAGTTTTTAATATTTTATGGTATACATAAAAATGAACTTTCATAAAAATCAATCAAAAATATGCGACTATCGGTAACAATCATGCATTTTGATTTAATGCAATTATCAACACTATTCCAGTTCCTTATTATTGATATTTCCTATGTCAATTTTTTTTCATGACAGATAAACATAATTGTTTATTATGTAGGAAACATCCCATACATTTCCCAAATCCACATCGTTGCGCTAAGCGGCTACTTAAAAGCGCGGTTCTGTTATAAAAAGTATTATGTCTTCATTAATTTTTTTCATGTTTCTGCAATGTACGCGTTTATACCATATCCGTTTACATAAAAAACCTGCATCAAAACTATGTGACATTCCGTCCAATTAATCTAGAAAAGGTTTACGTTATTCGGGGAAAATAAACATTAATGGAGTGTAAAAGCGTCCGGTGTAAAAGATGTGCCTTGTGTTGTTAGTTGCTCTTTCGTTATCTAACAACTTATATGACTAATAAGAACAATGGCTCTCAGGAGTTAATATGATAAAAACACGATGAAGATGGTCCTTCAAAAGCTCCCAGCATTAGAAGTGAAATTTGTGGCTGTACTGTGTGGGATACGTTTTTCGTACTGGCATCTGGTGATATCCAAATAGAAGTGAAAAAAAAAATCCACGCGGTGTCAAAAGTACTCCACTGACCCTATTCAGCAAACATCATTTGCATTAATATTATATTCCTTGTCCTGGAATCGTAGAAAATGTTTTAAACATAACATAATGGATATTCAATTTAATAAATGTTATATTAAGAATAAGAATATTAGGAGATTGGACAAAATACATATTGCCTTTTGTAACTCTTTTCAAAGAATGTTTTTAAAAACATGTGAAAAAGAATATACTTTTTGAAATACAAAGAATATCGGATGACAATTTTAAGGAATAGAACGAGAATGTTTAAGAACTATAATAACATACTACAGTGTACATGTTCAACATATCTTTCATTTTACGATAAAAATTAAATAAATCTAAAAAAAGGTGAAATTCTGTTTATCAAACACTATTGTCGTTGAAAATAAAAACATGTATCTCTCTACAACGGCTGGTCATACGAAAAGTTTTTGTTATTAATTTTCAAATGAATTTAAATAGTTGTTTAGAGAAGTTGGGACAAAAACATGAGATGCATTTGCCTAACTTGCATAACATCTATCAAATTTAGATCTCGTAGCTATTCAGTGATTTAACAGTTTTAAATTCTGTTTAAGAGGAGTGGTGATGTAACTCAAAATTTTAAACAATAAAAGTATTTCTTTTCCTGCCAGGAAAGTAATGTCCCCTCATGAATATCAATCTATTACGTGATATCGACATCCAATTTTAGATTATCATACAAAAATTGGTTGAGGGTCAACATCTTTATAAATGTTATAGTTTCACGAAGGAAAGGATGTTATTTTTTTAGTCAAGCATAAATTTGTCCTATATAGGGGTACGAACAAAAGAAAACAAAAACACTATCGCTAGCGTTTTAGCATGTACTTTGTATATACTTCCCTATAACTATGACGTAGGCCTATGTGTTTTCCCCTAAGGGCTATTTTTAGTTCGTGTTAGTGTTATCCTATTTTTAAAAACATGCAAAAGTAAGAGTATTGTAAGTGACAAAGGTATTTCACTCATAATACATATATATATTTCAAATTAACAACTGCTAAGCACAAATTCGAGATGGATATATAATACGCAGCACAGTTAAGGCTGTCAATAAATTCCGTTCAGACAAAAAGTACGGGAAATGTGCATTATGACATCACAGTATATTACAAACCTCGAAAATACTAATTAATTCATTTATTAGCAAAATTAATTTATACTATTCTTTTAATTAAGAACAACGAATGCTATTACTTACAATTTCGATGTCTGTTATATCGTACACACTGAAAAATAAGCGAGAGGTCGTTCTCGCTGTACTACAAAATATGACGTCATATGCTTCAAAATGACGCATTAAGTTAAGTCATTGAAGGCTATCATGCGGTTTTTTAGCGATGAAAAATAAATTCCATAGATTAACGGAAAACTATAAATGAATATTTTGTATATCATTATTATTAGTAGAATGCTACCTATATAGTCTTATTTTCAATTTGTTATAATTATGCATCGTATTAAGAGGCAACCTCGGTTTTGTATAAAATATCGTATATTTTAAAGCTGGGTGCCTAAATAAATCACTTTATTGCAAGGGCATACACTTATCTGATCATGACAAACTTTTACATGTAAATTTGAAATATGCTATGTAATTTAAAAACTTCTAAGATCCTTGTGAAATCTCACAAATTAATTATTTTTTAATGAAATTAACACTGTGACCTTCAAAATTATTCAACATATGCATTATAAATTATGGTTTTTTCTAACAAATAATATTATCTTACAAAGTTCACAGCATTTTTTAAAATCTACTATATAACATCAAGTTATTTTATAACTCAGTTGTGAATTTTGACATGATTATGCCCTTGCAATATTCACATTTTTAAATGACCTCAAAACCACAAATACATCTGCTTGTACCATGCGACTGCCATATCACGTGACCACTATGAACATAAAATATTGTACTATTATATATATATTTCAGAAATATATTGCATTTGAGCGACTTTTATTGATTTTAAAAAGGACATGCCCGTTGAACTAAAGTATACGTGTTTTCATCACAAAAATTCACCGATATTTTTATTGGCTGCCTTAACTGTACTGCGTAAGGCAACCAATAACGGCCACCTGATTTCCCGCGGACATGCGCAATGAGGTTGGTATGGCTCTTCCTTCATCAATATTCATGAAAAGGCATTATTTTCATGGCCCCCCCAAAAACAAAACAAATAAAATTCTATATCTTTGTAACGAATGGAATTCACCATTGTAATTTACAGAATAAAGGTAACTTTTATCAGTATAGAAACACATGCGTTTTCACTGTCATTCAAAATTGACGCAAATTATAGCGTGTATAGCTTTAAGTTACTGCAGTTACTTTACGTGTATATTAACATTATTCTCAATTGTTCACTTTTATATCACCTTCAGAAATTCATTTTCCTTATTTACTGTTTGTGTATTATACTTTGAGTTTTTGGAGTTAGAAAGATATCAGACAAATGTATGCCTTCAAACAAATGTAGATTTTTATTTCATTTTTAGCTTGTCCACCAAGAACTTTTGGAGAAAATTGCTCAGAGGTTTGTCCAAAAACCAGCTACAGTTTATTGTGTAAAACTGGTAAGAACAATCAAGAACATACGTTCAGGGAATTTTAGTATTTTTTTTTATTTTCGTAATGTTCATCGTACAAAAATTATAAGTGATTAATATACTCAAAGATAAATTCTCATTATTATTCTGCTAAGGTTGATAAATAAACCCAAATAATGTAGTACTTTTTGATGCTTGAAAACAGAAACTGTCACGAAAAGTAAAAAATTCCAAAAAAGGGGTAGGGTTTATTTCTATTGTAGTATCTCCGTTTGATGCTAAGTAAACTCCATGAAATATGTGTGTTATAAAGCAAAGTTTAACGTTGATATATTAAATGTTTAAGAAAATAACATTGAGTGTTTTTATGTGCTGGCACATTCTGTTCAAATTTAGAATAAAAAACTCCAAAATTTGGAGAATTTTAAAAATAATATTTATCATAAAATTATTAAATCACCATATAGAAAGGCCAGTATTATAATTGTTTTATAAACAATTTCTATTCTTAAAATTATTAAATAAAGTTTTTAAATAAATTACAAACAATTTATATACTGTTTCAGAAAACTGAAATTATGGAAAAATAATAATGACAGAAAAGGCGGTGTAACTCATATTATCTTCATTGCAAGGCAAGGAAGTTGACAAAGAAATAATATATGTTGTAAAGGGACATCTTAATGTTGATGAGTTATAAAAGCAAAAAAATATATTGACTTATAATTTTACACTGAACCATCTTAATTTCCCTTAAGGGGACCAGGACGTTGCAGTGTGAATTATTTGTCAATTAATGTTTTTGATATTTTTATCACATCAACATTAAGATTGTCCTTTACAACATATATTATTTTTGCGGCCACTTTCTTGCCTTTCAAGGGAAATATTTTGATTTAAATTTCCCCCCTTTTCTGGAATTATGTATTTTTTTTGACAATTTCAATTTTCTATAGTAATTAAATAGTTTGATGGAATTTATTATCGAATTTTATTCAATAATTTTAAGAACAAAAATAAATTTACTTATTACTAGATATTGTATAATAACTGTCATTTGATCAATTAAAGTCACGTAATCAACGTTCTGTCTCCACTTAAACATAAATATAAATTTATTTTACAATACTTACTCACCATAAATTTCTAGTATTTAGTGATATATCTTACAGCTTCGATTGCAGCCCTGATTCGCTTCGAAAGTCTATCCTAAAAGTTGTTAATATATGTAGAGGAATAGATACTCAAATTTCAGCCTATAGTTTTTCAAGGTCTGATTTGTTGGGTTTTTTTTAATCTCATTTACGCGACGTTTGATGTGCATTTTAAAACTATCCATTCATTTTCTAAAATGTTTACATCAGAGTTTTATGCAGAATAATGTAAAATATGAGTATCACTACTGGCTCTAAAAACCCCTGTCCGTATGAAAATCCCCTGTCTTTCCCTGTCATCCCCTGTGTTTTCCCTGTCATCCCCTGTGCACCCCCTGTGATCCCCTGTACACAGCCCCTGTACACCCTGTAATCCCCTGTCAGCCACTGTACACATCCCCTGTGTGCCACTGTAAGCACCTGTCACCCCCTGTAGGCCCCTGTCATCCCCTGTAAGCCACTGTATTTCCCTGTACATGCCCCTGACACCCCCTGTACGGTTTTTGACTGTTTATAACAGCCTTTTCTGTTATTCAATTTCAATATTTTTTTCTTAGTTCAATTATTTAACTCGCATTTGTTATAGTTTGAGCTATAAATCAATTTTTGCACTCAACAGAGCGCCGACTCACAAGACACACTGTTATCTTAATTTTAAAAATAATGTTTTATATTCATAATTTATTGATACTTAAATAATCATGCTAACAATTAAAGGCTCAAGATTCACCGGGGGGTAAATCTCAGGTGAGAGCGGGGACTATTTTCGGTCCCCGCTCGGTGTGAAAGCCTTCAGGGCATTTAGTCCTTTAGCGGTCGGGAACATCACTACTCCGTAATATTTGAAAAATACATATAAGAAATATTGTGAATTATTTTTACAAAGATCAAGCGCAGCAGATGGTGTTTAGCATTTGCTTTTGTGTATCTAAATAAATATTTGCACACTGAAACCAGTAAATCAGTCAGAATGTGGAATGTACGAGTATAAGCAGCCATGATACGATAGAGCACGTCAATCTTTTTTTCATAACCAAGTTTCTGATTGTACCTTAATAATTTCCCGTGAATAGCAAAATAAAGCTTCAATAGCTTATACGTTTGCCTAAGAAATAATTTTAGTATTTATTTTAATACATGCATGTTTCTGAGCCGCTGATTGGACTCTTGAATTGAATGTTAACTGATGTTTAACTCTCATAAACAATTTAATAATTTCTAAAATCTATTTTTCAATTCCCTTTTACTGCAAAGTGGAAGATATCAAATATAATGCTATTCATTGACAGTGAACAGAAATCCGCGGCCCTGGAGAGAGAGAGAGAGAGAGAGAGAGAGAGAGAGAGAGAGAGAGAGAGAGAGAGAGAGAGAGGTGCATTGATTTAGAATTAAGTTACTAAAAGTTTACACGGGAATTAATTTCCTAATAAGTTAACATGCAATCCTAATTTTATTCCCAAATCTTTATTATGATTTAGATTAACTTAAAGCGATCACATTAATTTTATCCACCAATGTTTTATTTTACACCATATCAATTGATCAAAGAATTTATTGAAGTTACAGTTTTCAAAGGAGAGGATGTTGATATTATTTTTTCACTCGGTCGGTGGTTATATAATAGCTACGGTACACAGCCCTTCTTGACAATTTGCAGATTACGGTAGCGAGGTAGGGAAAATGAGATCACAGAAACGTGTGTACAGGTATATACACACACTTCCTAAGATCTGAATAGTCGGTCACTGATTATATAATTTTGGCTACTGTACACAGCCCTTCTTGACAATTTGCAGTGCACGGTGGCGAGGTTGGGAACAATGAGGTGACAGACACACGTGTACTTGTATATATAAACAAACGTCCTCAGGTCTGGATGCTCGGTAATGCTACACAATAAAGCAATTTGTTGTTTTTTTCCCAGTCTGTCAAGTAAAGAAATTGAAAATTTCGATTTTTTAGTTCTGAGAATGCTAAACAATTATGCAATATGTTGTTTAAAAGCCGCTTATGACTTTCTTTCCCAGTCTATCATGTAAAGAAAACAGAAATTTAAAACTTTGATTTATCAGTTCCAAGAATACCAAACATAACAGGAAAGAGCTTAAATTCGGAACATCATTTGACACAGTCATACGAATTAAACCGTATTGCTCTCATATTTTTCATTTTTCAAATTCAGAATTAAAATAAATGTAAGATATTTTTTTCTAATTGAAAACACGGAACATTGTTTTTAGATCATGCATGCGTGTCTTTACGTTACCCGTTACCGGTATTTGTATACATGTATTAAATTATTCATGAACTGTATCATTGTTTTATATTTATGAAGACAATTGTATACAATAATGCATATGAATTACTAAACTGGACAATGCACCCCCATAAAAGTTAAAAGTGTCAAAGGACCGGACTAATTCCTCCTCCTAAAAATCATCTCTCTCTCTCTCTCTCATAATTTATCAGGGGAAAAAACAATGGTTGACAACAAATATTACGATTGCGATTTACATGACTTAGATATTAAAACTAATTAACTTCCTGCTAAATAGAATCAACATGCATTTCATTGGGACCATGTTATTCTAAGCATCATTACACCAGGCAAAACAGTCAAAATATAGGTGAGGATTTCGGTCGGTATGTGATTATATGCACGTGCTAATCATGGTGTGTTATTAAGCGCTTTAACTCAGGCAGGCAGGCTACATGGCACAGAGTGTTGCAGATTTCCCGCACTCATCTTCCACTTATATATATATATATTTTTACAAATTACAAAATACGATCATGGAATAAAATAAGTGGTTTATCGGTATATATTTAACTTGATATGTGTCAATGTTGAGTCAGAATTATTCACGTTTGTAACAATATTGACCTATATGAAATACAAAGAAAAACAAACACTGTCTAAACCATGAATGCTTTTCTTGCTTTCCATTTCCATACGAATCAGAAACTGCTAAATATATACCGGTATTTAGGAAAACCCGAAAACATAATTAAAAACAATTTTTTACTTTAGCAAGCAGTTAAAGACCGTACAGGGGATGTCAGGGGCACGCACAGGGACATACAGTGGCTTACTTTGGGTGACAAGGGCGTACAGGGGGTGACAGGGGCTTACAGTGGCACACAGGGGATGTGTACAGTGGCCGACAGGGGATTACAGGGTGTACAGGGGCTGTGTACAGGGGACCACAGGGGGTGCACAGGGGATGACAGGGTAAACACAGGGGATGACAGGGAAAGACAGGGGATTTTCATACGGACAGGGGTTTTCAAAGCCAGTAGTGTATCATTGTCTGCTTTGAAGTCATTACATTGTCTTAAAAAGTGACAGGTAGCATTGTCTTCATGCAATATTCAATGATGGTATCCGATTTTGTTATTATTTTGTTATTACTGGCCAACTAATGGTATCGTTAGACATACTCCTGGACCCTATTGTGAGGCCGCCGGGGGTGAGGAGGGGGGCACCAAGATGTAATTGGTGTTGTCCTTTGCAAAAAAAAATTAGTTATTGATAATCAAATTGTGTGATAATAAAGATATAAGTAAGAACTTGATAAACTCGTAGTTTGTTATAGGATAGATTTCATAATTGTGTCTTTTCTCTTGGCAAGGGCGACAAAAGTTTAGATTACTATGTCAAATATATATAAATGTGTTTTCTTGAAAATGAAACAGATCTACCATTCACAACTTCCACGTTCCTGATATTAGCAGGCTCGTTGATCATCATTAGTATTGTGATAGGTATCATCAGTTTGTGTCATAAAAAGGTAATCATTTTATAACTTAAAACATTAGAAACAGTAAGTTAAAAATTATAACTTTTAATATGTAGAAATAGTCAGAAATACTTCATAAAATAACCTTTATTATTTGTTTGTTTGTCATAATGTTTTATGAATTCTAATAATATTATAATTACAGTTTAAAGTTTTTACAAAAATATTGAAAAAATATAGATAAAAAATCTACTTATTTTCTTAAAGCGAAGCACAAAAGCTTCAAGAATATTTCAAAGACGCGTATTAAGCCAGTATCTGAACTGCACTGGTTTTTTTTTTTTGCAGAAACAACACGCCTAGAAACTACAGTGTGTATCAATCTTCTATACATTTTGGGAAAGATAAGGGAAATAAACCGATTGGATTATCGGAGCAAGAACAAGAACACTATACGTCCCTTACCTAAGAAAGCCAAAGCTAATCAATCGACATGCCTTTCATATATGCATGTATAACAATGTACGTGTACAGTCATGTATATATAAAGATATCTGAGTATTGTACATGTTACAGAAACGTGACATAAAGTGTTCATGTGAAGCGCATGTAACATATTTCACTGTAAATTGAGAAATAGTCTATGAATACTTCCATTACCCACTACTCAATGATGCAATTATCATTATAAAATGCCGAATACTTTTGAAATTCTAGAAGAAGGAGAGAAAAATCAATTTTGTTTATAAGTAACATTGAAAATTGATTTGTTTTTACAATATACCTAGTATTAAAATGACTAACTGCTTAACAAATTTCCTATCAGATCTACCTTGAAATTTAAAATATGATTTTTAGCCTTAAAGTATTTCATTTCGTAAAGAAAAATCTTAATATTTTAGGTTTGCTTTAGCTTTAAATTGTCAATACTTTTTTTATCAATACAGTGCTCATTAGCTCAACAAAAGGAACAGCGATCTTTTAAGCATTTCTGCACAATCAATAGACAGAGGTACAATGTATTTCACTTAAATATATCAAAGTATTTTCGATAGTTACGCTGGTAAAAACTATTGGCCAGTCATTACTTTGGTTGGTACCCGAGGATAAATTAATGATTAATTACACTTTGATGATTAAAAGGTGTTTAAAAGGAAGGCAGAGTACAATTTGTTTATTTTGTGTCACTTGGATTCTGTAAGAATTGTATTGTATAAACTAGATGACCATTAGGACTGATTTTCTTCCTTACCGAAGAGTTCTTACTTGAAACACAAGTATACCAAAACAAAAAACAAAAACAAAAAAACCAACAACAAAAAAAACCCAAAAATCAAATAAAATCAAAACACAACCCCTCCCCAACCCCCCCTCCCCCCCAAAAAACCCAAACCCCCAGAAACACCAAATAATTCATTTTTATGATATATTTTGCAAGTCATGTAATTGCACTTTATGTTATGGAATTGTTAGCTGTTCTGTAATGTTAGTTCTTAACAATTTTTATGAACAATCATTTATAGTTACTGTTTTTCGAAGACGCCTATTAAAAGGGAAACCCAAAGATGCTTATGATATCAACTTTAGTAACTTTTATTAATGTAACAAATGGGTGATTTTAAATACAAGAATTAAATGTTAAAACTTGTTTTTGTTATCTCACGTGAACAAAATGTTCAACTTCTTATTAATCTTTTTGTAAAAGGTATATTTCAGGCTTGCTTTAATAATCCATTATTAGAAGAAATATTTTGATAAAACACTATATCCATTATCTCCAGAAATGATAAGAGTTTCCATAGTTTCTGAAATAACATACCCTACCAGACGTTGTTAGTGTTTTGCCATCGTATGATTTTAAAAATGATAATCGATGAAAAATCTTGTATTTTTTTTATCAACTTTGTTTGTTTCTTGAACATAAATTAGATCCGTTTGATTCTTCATTTCCTTTCTCAGCTTATCACAGAGTCTTTTTATTAGTTACCATGTTGATCATCGTCAGCTACGTGAAATGTGTGACATCTTGTTTTATTAATAGGTACTTGTACAAATAATTTATATAAACGTTATAGAAAACTTATCTGAATATGTCTATACTCACTCTATAGAGAGCTGGATGGTTGTGGCTATTTTTATACTTTATTGACCTCCTTTAGAAGTTTTTCTTTCGCTTAACAAGTCATAAAATTTTACGTGATCCATTTTTATTGATATATGCTATTTCAAAGAAATGGATCACGTCAATTTACTTACCTTGTCATCGGTCATTTGCAAAAGTTGGATTGTGCACACAAGTACTCTGAAGAGGCTTGAGTTCCTGATATACAACATCTATGTAGTTTATGGAAATCAGGTTTTTCAACAATCTATGGGAATTCCAATGGGTACGGTTGCGTACGGTATTCATATGAAGCAGAATTTATTCAAAAACGTGTAAGTGAAAAAAAATCACTCCCTGTGGCCTTCAACTCAACATTCATGTATATCGAAGACGTATCATCAATGAACACTTTCATACTTACGTCGACTCGATATACCCCAGTGAACCAAAGGATACCGCAGAGTCTGCGTCTTCTGTTTCATATTTTGATATTTTACTGAAAAGGGACATTAATAGTAAACTTACAACACAACTTTAAGATAAACGTGATGACTTCAATTTGTCTATAATCAACTTTCCTTACTTATGTAGCAATAAATCTTCGTCACCTGCATAAAGAGCTTTTGTCTCTCAGTTAATTCGATACGCAATATCATCTTCGCATGAACAAAGCTAGGCGATCTACTGACAAACAAAACAGGACTATCAACAGTCTCGATTAAAGTCATCTTTTTGTAAGTTCTATGGTCGATACAACGACCTTGTCAGCAAATACAATCTTCACTGGGTCGCATGCTGACTGACGTTTTCCATACTTATTGTAATCCATAATTAGTAACCTAAAAGTCTACGGACTTTTCCGTTTTTCCCGATTTTAACAAAGAGCCCAGGGCGGGTGTGACCGGTCAGCAGAGGATGCTCACTCCTCCATGGCACCTGATCCTACCTCTATCTTTTTTTAGGTCAGTGTTGCTCTGCTTTGAATTTGTATTTCGTTTTCTGGATTTTTGAGATGGTTGACGGTTTGCTATTGTCATTTTTTCATAAAAAGATATGGAATCGAACAGACCCAAAATGATTGAACGAGAAAAAATTTAAGTTTATGATGATAAATTAAGCACCTGATCTTTTTTAAACTTTCCACACCTTTTCACGTACATAATCGAGTTAATAAACTTAACAACATTTTTACTAGAATGTTCACTGTCTTCAAAATTCCGAATTATACCAGATAAACTAATAACATTGGTGTAACAAATCAATACTGAAGCAACATGTACAAGTAGCAAATAAATTATATGTATTTTGACACATGTTCTAAATTTACGTCAATACTATAGTATTCTTTTTGTCTTTATAATGAAATGATTGTGTATAGATTACAAGCTTAATCCCACATCGGAAAAATGTTAGATAATATATAACATTGATCAATTATAATAATGTCAGGTGTTAGAAGGCATTATGCAATTCAAGTGTGTTGGGTTTATGGATACCTCAACATTGATCACTAAAGAGTGTAGCGGGTTATAAAAGTGTAAAATGTTCCAATCCAGTTGATGATCGTATAAATAGGGAAGCTGTTGAAACCATTCCTGGAATAAACTAAAATTTAAAGCAAAAATGATATAAACCAAGGCAGAATTATTTTCAAAACTTTTTTTTCCACATATTCTACTGATATAAGTTTAAAAATTGGATTTTTATTAATCAGTTATTCATTTTTTTTAACATTTTTACATTTGCAAATAAGCTTCCTTATATGAACCTATAGAATAGCGAAAACGTTCAATTCTGTGTGAACTTCTTCATGACGTCACAAAAATAACCACACGCGCTTTTCGCTTGACAGTTGCATATTGTTTACGTGAATACACAATATTATTAATGATTCTAAACAAATTGCCATTCTCAAACGTAAATATAAGTTATAAACAGCAATGTTAAAAAGTTCAGCGGGATATGACCTTGGTTGGTATGTGATCAAATCATCTTAGAAGAAAAGCATAAACTTGTGTGGAGGCGTCCTCAGGTAGTGTAGATTGAAGTTTGTTCAAATCATGTTCCCTGGGGGTAGGGTGGGGCCACAATGGGGGGATGAAATTTTACATAGGAATATATAGAGAAAATCTTTAAAAATCTTCTTCTCAAAAACTATTAGGCCAGAAAACCTCAAATTGGAGTAGAAGCATTCTCAGGTAGTGTAGAGTGAAGTTTGTTCAAATCATGGTCCCCGGGGGTAGGGTGGGGCCACAATGGGGGATTGATTTTTACATAAGAATGTATAGAGAAAATCTTTTAAAAATCTTCTTCTCAAAAACTAATTGGCCAGAAAAGCGTACACTTGTGTGGCGGCGTCCTCAGGTAGTGTAGATTCAGGTTTGTTCAAATCATGGTCCCCGGGCGTCAGGGTTGGCAACAATTGGGGGGATGCATTTTTACATAGGAATATATAGAGAAAATCTTTAAAAATCTTCTTCTTTAAAATTATTAGGCCAGAAAAGCTCAAATTTGTGTGGAGGCATCCTCAAATAGTGTAGATTCAAGTTTTTTTAAATCATGGGCCCTGGAGGTAGGGCGAGGCCAGAATGGAGGGATCAGTTTTTCCATAGGAGTATATAGAGACAATGTTTAAAAATATTCTGGGAAAGTTTTCAGTCCAAACAGCAGTAGCTTGTTTGAAAGCACTGTTTGTGCAGATTAAAGTTTGATCAAACTATGATTCCCTAGAGAAATGTAGGATCTCAAATTGGGGGGTGGGGGTGGGTGGGTATATAGGAATAGAGAAAAATCTTGTTACAGGTACAACATCAAAAGGAGTTTGGTATTTACAATAAAAATATGTGGATAAAAATCGGCAGATTTTTAAATTTTTTTGAGCAAGATCTACTGTACTTAGTTGTCAAGATATTTTGATTTTGATACTGTAATGCTTATTTGATCAGAGTTGAGGCTATTGTTGCTCAGGTGAGCGATGTGGCCCCTGGGCCTCTTGTTTTTATAATGACTGATTTCCACTATATATTCCCATGTAAAAATTGTTGCATTGTAACCCCAACCCATATTCAGGGATAATGATTTAACATGTACACTTCCTGAGAGCTACACTTCCACAAGTTTAAACTTCTCTGACGAAATGTTTTATGAGAAGAATTTTAAAGATTTCCCCTATATTTTCCTATGTAAACAATTGCCCCCCTCAATTGTGGCCCGATCAAACCCCCGGGGACTATGATTAGAACAAACGTAAATCTAGACTGCTTGAACATAATTCCAAATAGGTTTCAACTATATGACTGAATTTGTTTTCAGAGAATTTTTTTTAAAAGATTTTTTTCCTTACGAATTCCTATTTAAGAACCCAGCCATTGTGGCCCCATCCTACCCCCGGGGATCATGATTTACACAAACCTGAATCCACACCATCTGAAGATGCTTTAACATGAATTCAATTTTTGGTGGCTAAATGAGGTTTGAGAGAAAGATTTTAAAGATTTTCAAATAAAGCTTATGTAATAAAATTTGACAACCAAACTGTTGTCACCCGGGGATCATGATTATACGTTTGGTGAATTTAGACTACACGAGAACGATTCCTCATAAGTTTTAACTTTTCTGGCCAAATGGTTTTCAAGAAAAAAATTTAAGAATTTTCCATTTTAATTTCTATTTAAATAACCCCACATTTTTGTCCACCCTATTTCCAGGGATCATAGTTAGAACAAACATGAACAATTCCCTTGTTAGGAAGCTTTCACATAAGTTTAAACTTTTATGGCTGAAACGGTTTTTGAAAAGGAGACTTTCAAGAAATTTTCATATAACATATTAAAAAGACACCCAGTTCTACCCTCTTGGATCATGATTTTAACGAACCCGTTTCTACATTATCTGATAATGTTTACACATTGACATTTCAGGTATAATGGTTTTTTTTAGAAGATTTTTAAAGATTTTCTTTACTAATTCCTTTGTGAAAAGATGACCATCGAGAGTGGACCCGTCCCATCGGAGATCATGATTTGAACAAACATTAATCTACTCATCCTGAGGAAGTTTCCAATTAAGTTTTAGGTTTGATGGCCAAATGCTTTTTAAGAAGATGATTTTACGAGAGTTTTCCCTACAAATGCCTATGTAAAAATTTGACCCACTCCCCCCTGTGCCAATCTTCGAGAATTAAATCTTAACAAACATGAATTTACACACTCTGAAGAATATCGTTTTTACATGAATTTAAACTTTTCTTGCCAAATTAGTTTTCAAAAACAATTTGTTTGATGATTTTCTTAATATATTCTTATGTAAAATATATTCTTATGTAAAAAGTTGCCCCCCTCCCCAACCCTGGCGATCATTAATTTAAAAAAAACCCTTGAATTTACACGTCTACGTAATGAGAATTCCATTTATTTTTCAATTTTACCCGCCAAGTGGTAATTATGTTTAAAAAAAGATAAAAAATCAATAAATTTTCATTATGTTTTGAATTTATCTTCCCTTTAAATTTGGCAAAGCTTTTCATTTGAACAAACTTATATCCTTTTTCCAATTTATATTTTTAAAAAAATAAAGGAAATGTATAACTATTTCCTAGAAAAATAATTATAGAAATCAATTATAAAATTAATGATTCTATTTAAAAAGTGGATACCGATAACAATCGTAGTTTCGTCCAATGTAATGCATCAATACTATTTGTGTTCCATATATTATATTGTATTTTATTTGAATTCTTTTTCAATTGTTTACATTCACGGAAACATTCAGTATTATACATGCATTTCCTATCTCCACAACGATACGTAATATGCGTTTTGAAACGTTTTACCCCACGTACAATGTACCCATATATTCTGCAACAGAACTTGAAAATGTAACGTTTAGGAAAATCTACAAAAGGTTTAAATTAATTAAATTCGAGGAAGACAAGGTTTGTCCTCAAAAATACTCTTCCTTCTTGGTGTTAGAGCTAGATCTATATGACCCATATCACAAACAAGAGATAAAATGATAACAATTTGCTAATTAATGTTAACCAAAATGTAATTTTTGGCCATGCCTTTGATTTCACACAAGCTGGTGCAAAAGTCTCTAAGTCACAAAACGAACATACATACACTCGTAGTAAATCGCGAATCAACTGCTTGACATGAACAACGGTATTGTGAAATTGTGTTTAAAAGCTTTCATTAAAGTACGATCAATATTAGAAACAATTTAAATTAAAGAACTTTACAAAATGCAAAATCATTTGAAAAGTTATGGTTAAAAATAAATTGTAAACAAACTTTTTGACAAAAGTAGAAAAATAGATTAAAGGGGCATGGTCGCGATTTTAGTCAAATTTTATTTTTCAGTTTTTATTTTTTACAATACTTTAGGAATATATTTCTTATCATCAAATGAAATTTGAGAGCCAGTCGTAGAGTGAGAAGCAAGATACAGGGCTCACAATTCTTTGTCATGTAAACAATGCCCGTCTGTTGAGCTTATTGTGGTATAAACAACGTGAAGTTTAGTTCCCATGAAGTTTATGCAGGTAGTGAAATTAGACAATCACAACTTAGCCGATTTTGTTTTTAAATTACTTTAGAATGTAATGAACTTTCATATCTACATTCAATGTCTACTCCAATTCCCAGAAGCAAAATAAGATGCAACGTCACGTAATTTGGTGTTAAATAACTTGTGCTAATTTATTACCACTAAATTACACTACTACGGTACACTTCAGAGCAGAAATACTTAGTAAATGCTTTTTATGGTTCTGTAAGGATTTTTAAATAGTTTTAAATCCTATATTTTCAACTGATATACGTACGTTTTCAACTGGTATACGTACGTATTTTTGTCCGGATAACAAAATCAAACATTTTCTTTTTTGCAACTTTTTGCAGTTGTTAAATCAACAATTCAGACGGATAGTAACGTTGAAACGTTGGTAATCGTTTACAAAAAAAGTAACCGATTAGTAGCATAATATATAAAAAGCTGTATATTTTTTTGCAATTTAAAATATGATTCTGTATCGTTCGACACATTGATATACAATCAGATTAAATTGGAGACTTTTAACACATGTTTAAGACATCGGGGCTAAGAGAGTGAAGGGAAATTCGTAAGTAGGAATTAATTAATGACACGTATAATGTCTGTTAAAACAGCATGTCATTGCCTAATTTGTTCAGCGTTTCTTAACAGATATTGAAATCACTGTTGAGTACTGTTACAATTTAAATTGTTATTACTATTAATATATTTATGTGTTATTTTTGTGCGTTTTTTTCAGTAATCTGTATGTCATTCTCTTAATACAAATTCTGTAAACATATGAGTTTGTGTGTACGCAATTGACAATATGTAAGGACTGACCGTCCATTTTTGCCTAAATTATAAGTGCTATAAGACGTATGTCTTTTGCATTAAAGAAATTGAAATATTTATTACACTTTAAGGAGGATGGGTGGTCAATAAATCAATGATCAGATAAAAAAAAAATATTTTTGTAGTTCCTTTTCATGTGTTTGTTTTACTTTTTTTTAATTTAAGAAGAGGTTTATTCATTACATAGTAACTGATTTCATCTATATTGGGCACATACATGACACAATAATCATATAATTAGTTTAAAAAGAAGATCTATATCTTGTCATAGGCACACTATAATCGACCTTTGCTGATCACCTTTTACTTGATAAGTTGAACTGAATACGAAATTGCGGCAGAGAAAAGATTTTATAACTGCTTGATCGTTGATTGTTAAGAATTTGTTCTTTATAGTATTTATGATAAATATCTGTTATATAATTTTATGACATCCATATCTACAAAATATTTATGTTGTATTTTCTGTGATATTAATGTCAGTTAATCTAAAAAAAGTACACAAAATTGTGTATTTTGATACGAGAAACCGGTTGATTGGTCGGAACGAATTTCGTTTAACCGATAAGCAATTTGGCAATTGATTGACATTCCTAGAAATTAGACGATAAAATTTGACACAACTCTGTGTATTTGTCAGATATATTAGTAATAGTCAACTGTTGACTTTAAAAGAGCTGGAAGGTCGTGCCCATTTTAAACTGTATAAATCTTTTAAAAAGAAAAACACTTGGGTTTTTATCTTTACCAGGTAATAATTTACAGCTAAAATGTTTTGGTAAATCTGAGGGGTAATTGTTTGACCATCCAGCCACCTTTAAGTGTAATATTTGAATTGTGTTCTCTTATTATAACTTTGAAATCATGATACATGGATATGTAAAATATTCTAACTTCTTCCTTATTTCGTGTATATGTTTCCTGATTCATACAGAGAATAATAACACTATATAATTATTTCATGGCAGCGGTATGTTGACAATCAATTGTTTTCTAGAGGTTTGAATTTTCGTTTTGCTGATTTTGAAATTAAGCATCATTGCGGAAGCAGTCAATGGAAATTGTACATCTCCAGAATCGTAAGTCCATTCATATTATATCAGCACTAAGACTCAATGTCCATCTTCTTGCATGACTCGTGCTAAGGGTTACTGTGTTTGTTAATTGTTATCCCACTTATAACCTGAAAGTTGAAGATAGTAAGGTCATTTATTTTTCACTGTTCTTAAAATTTAGTATATATGACAATTTATAAATTTTTGGTAAGGGTTGAAACACGGCTTTTTGAGAGCGCCCGAGACAACCGCGAAATAAACAAACTGTCGAATGGTCTTTGTTTCTTTATTGAATAAATAAACTAATTAGGGTTTGATTGGTACATAAAGTACCAATCAGAGGCAACCCAACAGAATGTAGACCTCAACTTAACCCTGGCTTTACTTTCGGAATCCGCTCGGGGTTAACTTCGTGTTTACTAGAGCAGACCTAGAGTTAACTCCGAGAAAACCCAAATTTAACCCAGAATGGACACATAAAGTAAACCCCGATCAGAACTAGATCCCTGATAGCAGAAGCTATACGTGTATTTGGAATATGCAAGGGGCGGGAATTACAGTCTGCTTCAGAAAGGTGGACAAATAAAGCAAACTCCTAGTAAACCACCGAGTGGACCTAAAGTAAATCCCGAGTAAACCGCAAAAGTAAACAAAGGCTAAGTTGGGATCTGCTCCGGTGTAAGGTTAGGTCTGGTCGGCACTTTATGTAGTAACTGTTATTGGATAACAGTTGCACTGTTTTGGTATATATTCAAGTAATAGCGAAAATGACTGAGTAATAGTTTTGTTTTCTGAACATGCTGACATAGATGAGGTGTTTGATAACTAGACTCTTGTTGCAACACCAACAAAAAGGTCTTCCGTTTTGATATACATGTATCAATTTAACTGTAAGACATTGCCTCTCTAACATAGAAAAAAAAATAGTGGATATAATAATTATTGTGAATGAAATATCCAGATGTTACTTCTAGTAAAACAACGAGAACGAAAAAGAAATCAATTTTTGAAGTACTTTCTGTGACGACCGGAAGTAGCGCCGAACCAAACAAAACATATTAAACATTTGTACAATCATAGGTCAATCTTTCCACAAAGTTTGGTTGTTTACGTCTCTGCCAAATCTGAGATCTCGTTGAAACATTTTTTTTTACTCAGGACTGGAAAAGGACAAACGGAAGTGATTAATAAAAACAAAAGCTGGTATTTCTCGTACATTTGCCTAGCGTACATCACTGTTTATCAGGCTAGATGAAACACCCAAGAAAGTCAGTTAAACCTGTTAACATTATGATTTGTTTGAACCCTTCCGGTGAGAACCGGAAGTGACGGTTGACAAAATAAAACCATTTAAACACATCTTCAATCAAATGTCTATCACTCATTAAAGCTTCGTGTCTTGGTCACTTACAGTGACGAAAATATCGCTGGCATCAAATTTGTAAAAAGGAAAGCTACCTAGAGATTTTTGAGATATCTCATCGGAAGTAAAATTTATTTGCTTATTTAACAATGTATAGAAGACATATCTAAGATTTTTGAAGTGCTTTCGGTGACGACCGGAAGTTACGACGAATCAAACAAAATAGTGTAACAAGTAATAGCTTTCCAAAAAGCTTGCCTGACTAAACAAAATTATTCAATGGAAGCATGCATGTATCAATTAGGCTATCTTATAAGAAATGAATTTAAATTTCGCTGCTGATAATAAATTCATAAACGGAACGTGCGGATGAAAAGTTCCAACAATAGGAAATAAGGATATTCAAGCACGCATTGTTTTTTGAAAGTGTGTGGGGACAGCTTCATCCAAAACATTTTGACAAGCAATTAAAAAAGGTGAATTCTGAAAATCATGAAAAAAACCTAATTGTAACTTCAATTCAATTCAATTAGAATTCCTTATTTTCAGTTTCATTTATAACATGCTCAGACAAAAGTGGAGGGGGTCGGCAAATCCATGCTATTTCCATTTATTATATATTTAAAGTTAAGAAAAGTGCCTGCTGCAAAAGAAGTGGGGGAGGCAGCCCCACCCCACCCCCCGATGCTACGTGTCTGTGATGTGTATACACGGTTTGTTCTGGAGTCAGCGCGCAAAAACTATGGCGCGAAGTCCTGCTTCACCATTCATGCAACCACTGAGAGCTTTGAATGAACTCATCCATTGGCATAGATCCATGAGGAGGGGGTCAAATGAATTTTTTGACATTTGTTTTGTAACAACTACATATATTATACTTTGGATCGAATGTGTTGGAAGATCTATCGAATTAACACACACACTTGACTAGTAATTGTTTAATGTAGTGATAATACATTAGTTAAACACGCGAGTTATGTACCCTTTTCAAGATGAATGAAATCGCCCAATCGAAAATCGGGTCACACCCCGGTTTGGCGATTTAGTTCCTCCAGTAAACATTCTAGCTTTATGAATATGTATTTGTTCCAATCCAAACTGATGATTTTTTGGTATTGATGATAATCCAACACCAATAATTTACTTACATTGTATCGTAATAGACGTGTTACAACTGGTTGCGATGCCTTCCTCCTCCCCCCGTCCAAATATGGCTAAGCTATTTTTAACTCACGATAACACACGTGCATGGTGTACATCTCTTACCTGAAAACATTTGCTCACTGTGTTATTACATCCCAAATAACATTTTCATCAATTGTGAATGTAATTTCCGACACATTAAACATGCATCGGTTAATCTTTTTTGTGAAAAATCCTGATATTGCTTGCCCCCATTGTCTGCACTGTTTCGGAGAAAGCAACTTTAAAACCTAAGATATGCCTGACGTCATGACGTCAGGCAAACACATGTGCATACATACGGCTATCATCCCAAAAAGTTTGATTGTTCAAGTCATGACCGTTTTTGAGATCTCGAGGAGTCAATGTTTTTTTGTCTCGGGACAGGAAACGGACAAACGGAAGTGTTCAATGAAAATGAAAGTTAATATTTCCTAAACATTAGACAACAGGACTTTATTGCCTCTCAATGTATCTAGTTACCCGATAAGCTTGAAACCGTGTAAAGTACCCCCGCGCGAATGACTAAAATAGTCCAATTTGAGAGTGGAAAATAAAGCAAACGCGTATTTAATACCCATGCGTATTGTCTGACCGTAGAAAAAGCGTACTTAACCACCAGCGTAAATAACCACTTTTACAGTATTCATTTAAACTTTCATGTTTATTCTGTGGAAAATAAATAAATACGTAAAAACAAATTTTGAAGTACTTCCGGTGACGTCCGGAAGCTACGACGAACAAAACAAAATAGTTGAAACACATCTACAACAGTAGGTCTATCATCCCACACAGTTTGGATGTTCAAGTGTTTGGCGATTTTGAGATCTCGAGGGAACAAGGTTTTTTGACGCAGGACAGGTAACGGACGACCGGAAATGAATTTAAAAAAAAAAAAAAAAAAACCTCGAAATGTTGTCATTCTCTATCATCTCTGAAAATTTCAGGAAAATCTATCAAGCCATCTCCGAAAAATTCTGCTGACAAAAAAGGGGGAAAAAATAATAAGAAAGAAAGAAAGAAGAAAGAAAGAAAGAAAGAAAGAAAAAACACTACAATCACTATAAGGTATTCCGTTAAAAACGGAAGACCTTAAAAACATTACAAACACTAAATAATAATAATCCGATGAATACAAGAACTCTAGATGGAGTATTTATACCTGGGTCAGTTGGATCTGTGATATATCAATGAGATGACACATTGTAGGGTCTTGGAGACAGAACTTTGATGGCTACTAGCTTGTTGAACTATCTTTTACGAAATCGAAAATATACTGAGACTCTAAAGTAGAAGTGTTCATTTTATGAAAGGCTTTGCTGAATTTTGTGGGCAATACTCTTATATGAATTCAAATGGTTTTAAATAGGTTTATTGATAATAGTTATTATTTCGACACGAAAGTTTGAAGGAAATATTTTTTAACGTCAAAAAATATTTCACCTTTTAATTTTGTAAACAAATTTACTGTCACTCCTCTTTACACCATGTTGTTCCCCTCGATTACTTTTTCCGCTGTCATGCGTAGATACGTTATTCGTTTATAAATATGCAACGTGACAGTCAATATCTACTTTGATAGATTTACAAATCATAAAACTAACAGTGGTTTTTTTCTTTTTCAGAGGAAAAGTTTGCTGTACTAATAATCACGAGATTAACGGTGTTTGTATAAGTAGGTTGCTTTCTAAAAACTAAATTCATTTACCTATATCAATAAGAGAACTATTTGGAAGGTGATACATGTATAAGACATTTATTTGAAATCTTTAAATTTGTAGAATGTCCAATTGGTACATAATATGGTGAAAACTGTACAGAAACCTGTCCACATGGGAAGTTTGGAGAATTTTGTTTACAGCCATTTGAATGCGAAAAAAATCAACTATGCAATTTTATGTTTGGATGTTTAGGTATTGATTTAGGTTTATTTTCATGTCTTACAATTTATAAAGTTTCGAATGATCACAAAATAAGCATAGTAAATTTATAGCTGCAGGTTTGTAGGCCCCGATCTGAAAAAAAATCGGATAGGCGACCTGGGAGCTACAGTACCACGCATAGTAACAAACTGAAATTTACGGCGGATAAAACATGCGCTAGTTTTGGACTGATTAATTTCATTTCCGAACATATTGTGTACAAACATTGGATTCCAAAACATTTCTCTGACATATAATGACAGATATCGTCACTTTACTTGCCTCTGATATTCTTCTAATCACCATCACTAGCCCCGTAATGTGAAGTGGTCTAATTTGTATAATGTAAAAATGGCGACTCTTGATCTCGACGTGAATTAATATACTTCATTTCCATTGCCGGATAGTAAAGTGTCGATATCATTCTGTCATCATATGTCAGTTAGCATGTTTAAGAGAAAATCTGAGGCCAGTCAATTGACGATATCAGTAGTAAATTGCCCGAAAAATTTAATGGTACTAATTTTTTTCACAGCATTTTTGAGAATCGGGTAAATAAGTCCAAAACTAGAGCAATTGTTTTGCGCCGTGAATTACAGTTTTTAACTATTGGAGGCCCTGTAGGTTACAGGTCGTCCATCCGAATTTTTTTCAGACCGAGAGCTACAGACCTGCAGCTAAGTAAATTTATAGAGTGTAAAATAAGTCATTTTGAATACTGTTATTTTTATATTGCATCGACATTTGAATAAAATAAAGAACACCAGGAAAACATGCCTTTAAGTAGGTTGGCACCTGAAATACTAATAATGTCAATCATCTAAAAACCACTTGGATATAAAGATGGGGACCTAAAATGTTCATTTATTTTATTTGTCACCCACGTCACAAGTCATTTTTGTAAATATACGACCTCAAACAGAAATGATAAATTTCCTGAAATTATTCCTAAAATTTGGCATGGAAATTGTTAATTTCAAGAAATCAAACAAATATTAATAGTTTGAACTATTATTTATAATCATGATTTCAATACAGTATGAAGTCGAACACATATAGTGACTATACAAGTAATATCTAAGTCAAAGTTTAAAAAACCTTGTTTTACTGGTGGCGTCAAATTCCCAATACACAATTAACACAACAGGAAATGTTAAAATTGTTACAAAATTTTAGATTAATAAAATTTTAACGAAAATAAAAAATATAATAGTAATGCCACCTTTCCAAAACTCTGCATACAAATAGATATACATTGAATATCTCATGTGAAAGAAAAAACAGTAGGGGTCTCATCTTAAAAAAGACTATATTTGGTATAATCAAATATCTGCCCCCAATTTTGACAAATTTTGAAATTGCATCCTATAAAAGTATAATCTTCATAAATCATTGTGCAGAAGATGCCTATTACATCAATCTTAATTTTAGTCATCATTGCTCATTCGCTGTTTATCTATGACGTCACCTAAATGACAAAATTCCCGAAATTTTGTAAATAAATTAAAATATTGTCATTTTTTCCTTTTATTTTGCATTCAGAAGTATAAAGTGCAGGTCTGGACCAGAACGATTTTAACATATGTTTTTCTTCATATAATTATACACATCATACAAAAAAATTGTACTTAAGCAGGCCTGCGCTTGATGTTTCCCAGCGGAAAAACCGTCGGAAAACACATATTTTCCTACAAAACATCAATTTTTCAAAATAAGACAATTTTCATCACGTCATTTCTATATAATGACATCACAAATGATCTTCTACCTTATTTTTAAAACTCTTTATAAAACTTTAATTTTGTGGGCGAAAAATGCATAATTCCGCACATAGTCCTTTGTGACATGGCATGAAATAAGCTAATTTTAGGCAAATTTGGGATATTTTTTTCTTGAATTCTATGAAATATGCGCTAAATATGCCAAAATATATTAATAGAAATATCAAAATATTGTTCAAATATGTTTTTCAAAAGAACTGATTATATCGTAATACACAAACTCTCTGGACGTTTGGTCTGCGCTGAAAATTTGGAAGCTAAAAAAAGAGAACTCTTAATCCATTGAGTTATGAAAATTGTTCATTTTCTTCTTGAAAATCTTCCGCCACAAAAAATAGTCCCTTACTAAAGTCTGTAAATATTTAATTTTCTTTTAACACATTTATTCAATATGGTTTATTTGGCATTGAAAATATAAATATACAAATAGATGCAAAATGTTAGGCTATAGGTGACATAAAATAGTTACCCAAAAGGAGATGAACGAACCTCTTTAAATGCATGTTTAAAAAATTGAAAGAATGCATCATAATATTTATTCTTGGCAAAAGATTTTATTAAATTTAATTTAAATCCTGTTTTGTCATAGCATAATGGTACACAGTCGAATTTCTTATTAGAGAAAATAGAATAATTCTTTAATTTGAAAAAATGTTCATTGTCATAAAATTTTCGTTAATTTTATTGTAGAATGCCTCAATGGCACCAATGTTACAAACTGTGTGGTAAGATGTCCGGACAATATGTATGGAACATTTTGTTCACAGAAATGTCAGTGCAAAAGAAATCAGAAGTGCGATCGTATCTCTGGATGTATAGGTATTTCTTTTTTTAATTCTTATTTTGATTTTAAACAAATATAATAAAAGACATACACATTATATAACTATGACATCATTTACAATAAGAACATTTACTTGTTTGCTGAGGCGTTTTAATAATACACTCAACAACACTTCTAAGTGTTCACCCTGATAAATGGAATAAATTGAAAATTACGAAATAGAATAATGTTAATTTTTCAACATTTTGTAATTGATACATGTATGTCTTTTCATCGATATTACTGATAAAATAAGACAACATCGATTGAAACCATTACCCGTGACGAAACATCAAAGCATTAAATTGGTATTTATATACTCATGCTTAACACAATTGACAATGTTTTGAGAATGATATTAGTCTTTAGTGATAGTTTAAAGAGAAAAACACTTAAAAAGGACGAAATGATAATTTAAAAAAAACGGCCAGAGCCGTTTGAATTTTGGTGTCTGCATTGTTTCTACAACGCATTGTACTTACTTTAAATTCATTGGTTATTATGTTCTCGACATTATTTTAAATATCAAGCGATTCGAATGAATCGCTATTTTGATACATTTTTCTCTTTCATATATATGCAACGTCATTTCTATTAGCAACTTAAAACAACCAAAAAGCTACGAGCAAAATTCAACCAAACCGGAAGTGTTTGTGATATTTAGCAAAAGTCAAGGTCTCGGTTCGCAACCTAAGGTCAAAGTCAATGCATCGTTCTTAACAAATGTAAAGTTAAGTAAAAATCAGTCACCCCGTAGACAAGACAAAATAATAAAAATGCAAATGTTTAGAATATCGAAGTATATCTAATAGGTGGAAGAAAACAAAATTCAAGTAAAAAAAACTTTTCCCAGAGATGTAAATAAGAAGTTTTCATAATATTACGCTCGCTGACTCTTTAGTCTTTTTCACGAAAATAAATGTCATTCTGCGATTGACTGTTTTATAATACATGGGGTAACCCATAATTTATTCTTGTTTATGGCGGGGTCATATTTCTACGGGGGTCAGCTTTCTTCATGTTTAACGTGAAGAAAAATTACCCCTAGGTCTTTTTTCCTCAAAATAATCCAATTATTCTACAGCTTGGGGGGCCCCGGAAATTTTTCTATGTCGAAAAATGGCACACAATCATTATTCTACGGTGGTCATTATATTTCATTTTTACACCGTCTTAAAAATGCATTTTAGTTGCATATAAATCTAACACGTTTTGTACCATCAATTTTTTGGAGTATTATAACGGAATACAATAAAAAAAATATACACATAATATAAGTATGAAATCATTTACAATTGAGAACATTTGCTTGTTTGCTAAGGGTTTTTAATAATATAGTTAAAACATTTACTTTGGTGTTTTTATTTTTTCTCGATTTTTATTTTGCTATTTTATAACCTGAAATTACTAGGCATACTATTATAATCATTGATTATAATGGTTATCTCTTATTATCCATTTAAATTTACATGTACAGTGTTATGATTGTAATGTTGAAGTACTCGAAACATGAAATACTAAAATATGATTTTTTATCGATAATAATGTTTACCAGTAATTGTTGATAGGTTGTCTTAATAAAAGACAAAGTGTTTTAAAAGTAATGAATATCATACATCAAAATGATAACTCTTAATCATGAAAATGATATCTAATTAAAAAAACAATTTAGTATACCGATTGGAATTATACAACAAATAGAGATGTTAAGGATACGATGACAACTGTAGCAGGGGATTGAAATGATTGCCATATAGGTGACTCCTCCCCACTTGTTTGTATTTTACAAAATTTAGTTAGATTTAAAAGGGGCAAATATCAATATTAATTAATTATTTCATGTTTACAACATGCCCGATATTGTTGACAGACCTAACAAGAAAATTATTGTTAAATATGATTTTTTGTGGATTTTTTTCTTCAGGGTCTTCTTGGTTTGGCGTTTTTAGAGTGAAAAGTAATCCGTTAACAATTTTTTTTATCAATTCTTAACATGTCCTCTTATAGAATAAATACTGTTTAAAAAGGTTAGACTTAATAAAGATACTTTAAAATGACTAAAATGGATTCATGCAGCGCATTTGTTTTGTGTTGAATTTAGTTGTGTCAAACAACTAAGGGAAAATATTTGATCTACAACTTAGTATTTTCCGTTTAAGAAGATGTCGATTGCAATAAAATCGGGTAGTTCATTACTACCACCTCAGTGCATCATCACGTGATAACTATAAAAAGCTTACGTATATTTCTTAATATTAAATGAGATAGAACCACAATATCCCGTGATTTTCAGTAATCAATAAACTTATCAAGCTTAGTCTTATCATCTCAGACTTATAAAAATACTAGAATCCTTTATTCTTCTTGATTTTATAGTTATTCGTCCAGTTCTCAGAATACATTCCCAAATTTTATGCAGTTTGCACAGACAACGGCATGTTGCTTCAAAGCAGCACATAACACAGGATTCTGGCAGCACTTTTAGAGTTAAGCATTGATCAATCTATTGATACATGTTAAATATAAAGTTCAAAATATATGGGTCAGTGTTGTTCTAGATGGATTTTAATACTTAAATAACGACAAAGGAAAGCTTACACTAGAAATAAAAGCATAATTACATACCTTTTAGCGAAAATTTGATAAAGTTAGCATCTGTTCAAGTATTCTTATGGTCAAATCACAACAACTCACACCAAATACTTTATAAGAGTTCATAGATTTCTTATATTTTGAATCTGTTTACAATGCTTTCCGATTAAATTGACGTCATCGATAGGTAAATCTACAACAATTAAAAAAAAAACTCTCTCATGTATTTTTTTTGGTCTACGCTTCGTTATTTTAATAATTAAGTAGGTACACAATAACTAAGATTTGTTATTTCTCGGATCTACATATGTAACTTTGATTCCATATGCTTCCCTAACACCCCTGCGATATGATTTCTTATGGTGTCTATGAATTTTATTGAATTACATCCACAATTTAAAACCAAGCGTTCGGTGACGGAGCACATTTAGTGCCAGATATATTACCTTAAATTTATTACAAACAATTTCTTATATTTTGATTTGCCGTTGTAAAGCAGAATAATGACCCCCGTAGAATAATGACCAGGGGCATTTTTCAACGTAGAATAATGACCTCCCCCGGTCATAATTCTACATAGAAAAATTACCCCTGTGCCTGAAGAATAATTGTCATTTTTCATAAAAATGAGCTCATTCTACGTCAGGAAAAGTGACCCCTGTAGAACAATGACTCCCTTAAACATTTAAGTTTTTCAGTATCTTTTTTTAAGTATGTAAAATAGTTTCTACGATATTGTAATTTTTATTGCAATACACAGAAAGTAACAGAAATTTTAAATAATATTCAAATAATCTTGAAATGAAAGAATGTGCATATTTAAGAAGGAAAAGAAATCCTTTTGTTAAAGATGCCACGGTGGCTGCTACAGGATCCTATAGCAGCCATCGTAAGATACTGATAAATGTACCGAAGTATAATTCTCATCACTACAAATAACATGCATCTCATTATTACAAGTGAAAACACATTGAAATTATTTCAATATACAAGTCACTATATTGAATATTTTAAATTTGCGATGATAGAATACACTTTATACATTGGTCATGAATTATACTTGCATTTACGTAAATAAATTGCCCCTACAACTTAGTACTGGGTATGCAAGTTCAGCACCAAGAATTAATTATTAAACCAAAATTATAAAAAGTGTACTCCACTGTTAGGAATTATTACTCCAATGATCTATCTATCATATCTTAATCTCTAAAATTCCTTTTCTGTTTCACTTAAAAAAATATAATAGAAAATTCACATTAAATAATTTAAAACCGACATTGGTCTCTGTTTTGTGAAATTACATTTCAAAAAAGAATTTTAAGAGGGCCTGACTGTCATCGCCATTTTTAGACTTTATAATTATCATCTGAAGAAAAGATTTTCATAAAGATAGGAAACTGATCAATTTTAAAGCTATACGTTTGGACTTTTATCTTTATTAATTTTAGTACGTGGACATAAATATCTTATGTCAAAGTTTAGGGCAGATCTGATGTTTAATTTGTTGAGCACTTACCCTCCCTAAGAGCGCTGTGTTAAATATCACACTATTCTTCAGTTCGTTTCTACATGAGGATCACAGATGCGCCGTATTTACTTTTACATAAAATTGCAATTAAAACTTTGTATACGTAAAGAATAAAATTTAAACTACGTGTAAATGCCATTCTTTTTACTTAATCATCTTTTGAGATATAGATATAATATTTTTTTAATATATTCGATCAATCAGTTTACAATTGCTGTGAAAAAATGTTATTCCTTTCATGATCAGCAAATACAACATTAAAGCAATACGTGGAAGAAAACAAAATTCTTGTTTAAATAACTTTTCCCCAGAAATGTAAGTAGGCAGTTTTCATAATCTTACGCTCGCTGACTCTTTAGTCTTTTTCACGAAAATAAAGGTCATTCTTCGATTGACAGTTTTTTTATACGTGGGGTTACCCATAATTTATTTTTGGTTATGTCGGGGTCTTATTTCTACGGGGGTTAGTTTTCTTCATGTTTAACGTGAAGAAAAATGACCCCTGGGTCTTTTTTCTTCAAAATAATCCAATTATTCTACAGCTGGGGTGAGCATTTTCCTACGGGGGTCATTATTCTTTAAACCGTCTTAAAAATGCATTTTAGTTGCACATAAATCTAATACGTGTTGTACCGTCAATTTATTGGAGTATAATAACGGAATTTACTTCATTTTACCTTTGTTAAATAATTAATTTCATTTAAAAAACACATTACCTTTGTTAACAATATGTCACTTAACCATTTTTCCTAAACATCAACTCTTAATGAAAAAATATACTTTCAGAGTTGTTCAGGCCATAAACCCAGATAGGAATTAACATACATATGAAAGTATTTGCATATGAATATGAAAAGATCACAAATGACTATTGAATCATAAAGATATAGTATGCATTAAAAATGTACAACAAATGTAGCATATGTGGTTTAACTTAGCTACATGTAGTGTTTCGATGAAAGTTGAATTCAAACTGGGTCATAAAAAAGAATGATTGGGCTAAACAAAGGAAGGGAGTTGCAAAACACTGAAAATTGAGATTGCATTAAGAAATTATCACGAGGTACTACAGTCAAACATGCTTATAACGAAGTCCCAGGGGCGGGCAATTTTACTTCGTTATAAGCGTAATTCGTTATATCCGTCAAGTTTACAACATGTAATAAAGTCACTGGGAATGAAAATCACTTCGCTTAAAGCGTTAATTCATTATAATCATTCTCTATAACCGTGTTTTACTGTACTTCGGTTTAATGAGATAATTTTGTTATTTGTTGTTTGGCACATGATGAATCTCTGCTATTCAGTCAACTGAATGCTAACTGAAAGGTCTGGAAAGGTGACTGAATGGCACAAATTGCCGTTCAGTAACTTTTCAGTTACCTTTCAGTCACCTTCCAATTGATTGAATGGCAGAGATTCATCGTGTGTGGTCTAATGTATTCTGCAATTTGTCGTGTGATATTATAAGTATTACATAACTTTTCTGTATGTTTGCGTTGATAGTTGATCTTTCTCTATTTATTTTTTGAATATTAGAATTTATTATTTGTTACACAAATAATCATTAGAAAATCTTTTAAGATTTAAGATTAAGGTTTAAGAATATCAAGTTGATTTAGTTAAAATCGCCAAGAGTTAAATATATATATTTAGATATACATGAGCATGCAAGGATAGTAGACGATAGAATGATAAACAAAATATATTGATATAGCATTTTCAGAGTATTGCCATAAAATTCAAAAAAGAAGTGAGAGATCTTTTAGTCTGTTTACCAGGCCATAATTGTTAAAGGACAAGTGACGTTAAGACAGTTTAGGTCATACGTTGTGAAACTATAAATCTTTTTCATTTTGATTTAGTTAATGTGCGTTTGTATCAGTGGGCACTTTCAAAAATTACACCATGCACAATTCTCAAGCTTTGTAATACAGACGTAACTTGTGTTGCAATAACATCTAGCAATTACAACGGATATTGTACATACGTGTTGGCATTTCATACATGTACCAACAAAACGAATTAGAAATATTCAATGTACTTACATCTACGTAACCTCAATTAGACGACGTACGACGTGCTTCTTAAACTAGTTATGTGCTTAATTAAATCAAATGCTTATAATTAAATAAATAGTCTATCTGAACTAAAATTGTTAATTGAAATATTTAAAGCAAACGGGCAACACATTCATTCAGATACGCTGTAATAAGAGTTCTTTAAAAAATTAAGTGTAAGGGGAAAACAATTGTTATGAAAATTTATTTTAGTCTCTATCAAACGAAAATGAAAGTGATTATTACTAAAATGCAAAATGTCAAATACGCATATAAAAGACATAAAAAGTAATTAGGACATCTTAGTTTTTGAGATGTTATCTTCTATTGATTCCATTTTTGGGTTTTAAAAGGATTGCATAAACATGTTCCTCTTAACAAAAAAAGGCCAAATATTGTCATTCATAAAATTATTTTCTAGAGCAAGACGTAGAATCGCAATTAACATTCACCACTTCTACCCTCCTGATGATATCAGCAGGCTTTTTGATCATCATAAGTATTGTAATTGGTGTCACCGTGTGTGTTGTAAAAAGGAAATCATTCTATTACCTAAAACATTCAAAACAACAACTTTAAATTATTGCTCTGATGTTGCATTATCAATAGTATTTGAAAGCCATAATGTTTTTTATATAGAATAATTTAAAATGCTGAGTTTGAATTGATTTTAATAACAGTTTTAATTTAAGGTTTTACAAGGTTAAGAAATACAAAGTAAAATTTAACAAAAATTTCATGAGCAGAACACAAAAGAGCAAAGAATATTAAGGAGACAAATACTTTTTAAATATCTGACTCTTATTGTTTATTGTAGAAACAACGTGTCAAGAAACTACAGTGTGTATCAATCGCCGGTACTTTATAGTGGAAACAAACCAACTGAAATACTGGAAAGAGAACAAGAACACTACCTATCTCTTTTCTGAGGAAGCCAACGATAATCAGACGACTTGCTTTCCTATTATACATGTTAATTTATAATATGCAGTGCATTGTACAGTCACAGTGCCTTATGAATTTTTTAATTTCAGACACATAATGAGTATTAATATACTATTTGAATGGGATATAAATGTAAATGAGCCTAAAACCAAAGTCACTATTTTAGAAACGGCTGGAAGTTATCAGAAAATGAGAAATTAGTGTAAAATGTAAAACAGTTTGAAGATACAAATAAATTTATATATAAACTGAAAACCTTCTTATCATCAATCAATTATCGGTGACGAAACATAAAAACATTAGATTGGTAATTTTCTGCGCGTGCTTAATATGATTGGCAGTTTTTTGTGAATGATATAAGTCGTCAGTGATAGTTTAAAAAGAAAAACACTTTAAAAAGCCAAACTGATCATTGAGGAAAGAGACAAAGTCGTCAGAATATTGGTGTCTGCATTGTTCTTACGACTCAAAATCTGCTCTTTATTTTGCCCTCGACATTGTTTTAAATATTAAGGATAACGTTTACCCAGAATAAAAAATAATTCTATTTCGTAGCATATTTCGTAGCATATGCTATTTCTATTTTAAACTTTGAACCCCTTTTTTGGGTCTCAGTATTGGTCTAGGGCTTATGGTTGGCATTAACAATTTGCCCGTAACAAGTTTAACAACGAAGTTCAGGGCAACACGACCTTCGACCAGTTTGTCACTAAGCTCAAACTTTTGAGCAAAGATTGCTCCTACACAAATGCGGACGAGATGATCCGGGACAGCTTAGTGTTTGGCGTAGCATCCCCCAAGATAATGGAAAAGCTAATCAACGTAGGGAGATACCTTACGCTTGACAAAGCCATTGAGAGTGGCCAGAATTTTTAATACTCCCAAGAGCAATAAAAGTCGATAGGAAACAATTCGCCCGAGGTACACGGCATTCTCGCTAACAGACGACCTGCATCCGGACTTGCACACGGAGCCAGTCGCCACAACTCTCTGAAGGCGAATCCCGGACCCACTCAACAAAAGTTCAGGGAATAGCGCAAGCGGCAATTTCAACAAAGATCCACAGAGAGCGCGAATGAGAAATGCGGAAACTGTGGCAGGCTACATGATGAACATCAACCTTGTCCTACTTAAGGCAAAAGATGTGACACTTGTAATAGGTGGAATAAATTTGCGGCAATGTGCCGATCTACACTAAATGTTAATGAGGTAACCACACAACCAGATCAAGGGGATGGGGTCGAAAGTGATGATGATTTTTATATAGGTAGCATAGACACCTTTGCGCGCAATCCCTGCGAAAGCACAGACCAGACATTCATATACTTAGACCTAGGCCCGGGGAGGGTCCCCAATAAATTCAAACTTGTTACTGGGTCACAGGTTAACATATTACTCGTAAAGTTATTTGAGGGTATTGGTTCTCTAAGTAGTCTGAAACAGCCATTAAAGCATCTGTATGATTACAGTAAGTGAGTAAAAAATTAGATGCGCGCACGGGAATCAGGTAAGGAAGGTTGACCTTTTCATTTTAGAAACCGATTCCGTACCCATACTTGGTCTGAAATCGTGCGTTGATTTGGAGTTTATTAAGCTGGTCATGGTAATCGAGACCCTCTCTCCGAGAAAACCGACGTCGGTAACGCGCAATTATTTAGATAATAAATCTGTCCTCTCGGAATACAAAAGACGTATTCGAGGGCATCGGACTTTTTCCTGGCGAATGCGATATTCGCATAGACGAAACCCAACTCCCGTAGTAAATGCTTCGCGACGGATCTCGTTCGCGCTCCGCGAGAGTTGAGCGGAGGAAGAAGAGTGAAGTTATTTTTAAGGTCACTGAGCCGACAAAATTGGTTAACTCTCTTGCCATTACTGCAAAATCCGGTTCTTGCAAGCTGCAAGTATGCCTTGATCCTCACGATCTCGCTAAGGCAATTTTACGTCCTCACTACCCTATGAAAATCTTAGAGGATATAATTCCAAACTTAACTGGCGCTCGATACTTTTCAAAACTTGACGCGCGTTTGGGCTATTGGGCTATTAAATTGACCGGAAAGTCCTCACATTTTACTAAATTCCACACGAGATTACCGTCGGAATAAGCGCGATTTAATAAAGTCCCGCGAGGCTACCCTACCGGAATTTGAACCACCTACCATCTTGAGTCGTGCAATGAATCTGCTAACCCATTAGCCATTAAGAAGAGCCCTACTAAGGTCCTAGGCTCACCTTTAGCAATTCCCACTATAAGTTCATAGACAATTTGTTTATGAGTGACCTAACATCTAAAACTTCAGATAGTGTCCCAGCAAGTACTGATGAATCTGAACCTTATGTGACTCGGTCGGGTCGTGTGGTAAAGCCTCGATCTATCTCGTCTTTGTAAATTGAGTATTATGTGTGTGCTTGATTGGATTTCTTTTAACATGACATCGCATTCTTTTAAAAAGGGGGGATGTAATAATATGAATTTTGTATTTTGAATTTACCCCTGTTACCCCTGGTCTTGCTATGTTTTATTTGAACCCCGTATTTTGTAAAACATTACTGTGGTTTCATCAATATTCGTGGGTATCAATTTTCGTGGATTTTCTGAAAACCACAGTTTCAAGGATACGTAAATTCGTGGCCAATGACCCTATCAATACAAAATGTTAGTTGATATTGTTCTTCGATGAGCATTTAATTTTGTGGATCAACTTAACAACGAAATCCACGAAAATTGGTATTCAACGAATATTGATGAAACCACAGTAATTCCGAGTGTTTCAATAAAGACACACATGTTTAAGGAACGTAGCTATATATATTTCCATTGTCCAAAAATATTACAGGATCAAAATGTAAACTGTACATATCTTAACTGAGAAAATTGATATGATAATGCAAAATAAACCTCTAAATGCCTATATTCTTATTCATGTGAACAATCATGCACAATCACTTTGTCAACCCTAGCTGCCACACATGTTTGAGGAACGTAGCGATATATATTTCCATTGCCCGAAAATATTACAGGATCAAAATGTAAACTGTACATATTTAAACTGAGAAAATTGATATGATAATGCAAAATAAACCTCCAAATGCCTATATTCTTATACATGTAAACAATCATGCACAATCACTTTGTCAACCCTAGGTGCCACCTCAGCTAGTCACCTGTAAAGCAATGCTAAGTGAACATGAAATGTGTTAGCCATTTAAAATATGAAGGTATATTGTTTTAACAGAACAAATGCTGTTTTAACATGTCTTGAAGAACAATAAATTAACACACTTTACACCTTGTAACACACATCGAACAACTTACCTCCAACTACCTTTTGGAATACTTGGGCGCCACTTCAGATAGTCACCCATTTTTCCATCTATAATTAAACTTGAACATGAAATATCTAGCTCACAAAGCCTCTCAAATAAAACACGACATAAAACGATTAAGATGATAAATGCATCAAAGCCAAATACTGAGTTTTCAAGCTCTATCCCTGTATTGCAAAACGATTTGATTTCTAGATGCTCATGATTTTTCCCCAGATTGTGCTTGAAGTTGGTCATTGTTAAGATTATACAAATCAATTTTGCTGTGGTCTTGAAAGATGCATGTGCATTACTCTAAAGCAGCAAGTTTGGGTTAGAGGGGGAGCGTATTGATTTCTCCTCGAAAAAAAAAATATAAAATACTTATATAGACATTGCCATGAACAAAATGTTTTGGTAACAGAATTTGCTACATGAGGCACTGCTACTAGAAGTTTCTCTAGGATATCAAGAGTAATAGGATGCCGTACATCTGGAGAGCTAGCAAGACGCTTTGTCCAACTTAACATTTTCTTTTTCAAGAAATGATTCGAAAGGTCTGGGATATTAGAGATTTTAAAAGAATATGCCAGCACTGACAATTATGTTGTTATAGAGCTTGGTGCTTTACAAAATTGATATGAAATTAAACTAATATTGTTTTTTAATGAAAACATCCTTAATACAGCAGGTATTGTAATACATTTGTAACTATGCATGAATGTCAGAAAACCATTTAGGACCTGCTTGTAGACAATCTTTGTGATTGGAGCTAAAGCTGCCACAATCAAAGTAATTAAGGACATTTTTGACCTGTAATCGTGAATCCAGGTAGAATATTCAACAAATCTGGAATGTGCTCTGCAGATCACAATGTATTGCACTTCATAAATGGATAAATGGTGTTTGATCACTATTTTCTGAACCAGGCATCAAGTTATTAAGGAGCAGTGCTACGAGGTCAATAAACTGATCCTCCCTTCAATCTTTTTAAAGGTAATCTTTGAGTCAGACACATCATCCAAACTCTTGGGTTCTTGCTCCTGTCTGGAATTGCAAGGACAACCCTGTCCTCTAATGTTTCCAACACAGTCTGCGTTACCCTCTCTACTAAGGTTATTTTCCTGCCGATCTGACCTCTAATAATTTTTTGATTTATAATGTTTGAGCAAACATGCAATTTCGAAATCATTCAACTGAATTACTTTAATTTAAGATAAAAATTTCTAAAATATATTTTAATCCCTAAACAATCTTTCATTATTTCAAGTATTCAATAAATACAGCATTTATTTACTTTTAACATCGACATTATCCATGACAACGCCTGTTCAAGCAAGTCACAAATTTGGTTTACGTAGTAAGATCTGAGTTCTAATTTTAAAGACCAGCTCAACAAAAGGAACAGCGACCTTTTTTGACTAGTTTTTTGACAATTTACACAATGAACAGACAGATATAAAGAATTTTTATAATGTTTCATCTTGTTATGTAAAGCTACGCTGGTAAATACCAGAAGATGGTCACGTCTTTCGCTGGTATCTACGGATAGTTAATTACACTATGACGAGCGTTTCTGAAAGGAAGGAGCGGAATATGGTACATGTAAACATATTTTCAATTTCGTACAATCTATATTTTCCGTAGGAAATTTGATGCTTTCATTGGGGTAATAAGGATAATTGAATTTTTTATTTCAGAAGTTTCCCTTCTTTTTCAATAGATGTTTCTTACTAGAACCACAAAAAATATATAAAACTGCAATTATTTAAATTTAATAATTTATTTGGGAGCTCATGTGATTAAATGTGATTAGACTTAAATGGTTTCATAATGTTATAGATAGGGATTGAATTAAAATCGTTGATTATGTTGACTACTTACCTTTTTAACGTATGAAATTATCTATAAACGCAATAGCCTTATCTAAAGCGTAAACAACTATTTACGGCAAAATACACGTACATGTAATAAGTGAGTGCAGAAACTACCGTTCTAAAGCCCATAAGGTATCATCTTAGTTACCTCACTTGAACAAGGTATTCAAGAATCTAGTTATCTCATCTATATCTGATACTTGTAAATGTAATCAATTTGTTGACAAACCAACCTTATTAATTCATAAAATTGTTCTCTAAACTTTGAAATCATTTAATATGTAAAAATTGAAATCCTTCCGTATTTTGTGTATATATTTCCTTATTCATACAAATAAAATTACCAATATATAATTAACCATTTGAACCAGTATGTTGACAATCGTTGGTTTTCTTTATCTTAGGATTTTTGTTTTTCCGATTTTGTCGATTTTGAATTTTGGCATTTTTGCACAAGCAATAAATGGGATTTGTACATCTCCAGAGTCGTAAGTCTATATAAATTACATAAGTACAAAGAATTAGATTCATAGTTTATGTGTTTATCTTAGGATTGTGAAAATTAACAGGAAAATTATTTTCATACTCTTTTTACAGTGTGTCATTCTATGTGAGAGTTAATTTCTATATCGTTTAGATTAACAAATTATAAATCTATCAATTTTATTTTCTTTTTTAGAAAAAAAAATTGCTGCGCTAATTATCACGATGTCAACGGTGTTTGTATAAGTTAGTTTATTTTCTCAAAATCCAACTCATTCATGCGGATTCATAATGATAATAATATATGCAAGGTCATATAAAACACTCATTAGAAATTTTCATTAATTTATAGAATGTCCAATCGGTACATATGGTGAAAACTGTTCGCAAAGTTGTCCATATGGCAAGTATGGAGAATTTTGTTTACAACAATGTCAGTGCAAACTGAATGAACGATGCCATTTCATGTCTGGATGTTTAGGTATTGCTTTTGGTTTTATAACACATTGAAGTATAAAAATAAAAGTTAAAAGAAGACACCTTGGAATATTGTTGTTATCATTTATAATGGATAATTGGGTAAACTTGATAAACACGATAATGTGTTTGAATGCATGTTTTAGAAATTAAAAGAATCATCATATTCATTCACGGAAATGAGATACATGTATATATATTCTGTTTTGTCACATGGTATTTGGAAACCATCAAATTTCTTATAATAGGAAATGAGTGATTTCATTTAAGATACAGTGATTTAAAATAAATAATGCTAATGCAGTTTTTTGTGAATTTTATTGTAGAATGCCTCAATGGTACTAATGGTACAAACTGTGAGACAAGATGTCCGGACAACATGTATGGAAAATTATGTTCACAGAGATGTGAATGCAAAAGAAATCAACAGTGCGACCGTATCTTCGGATGTATTGGTATTTCTTTTCTCCTTTTTGGTTTTAGAATAATTCATTTTAAAACATGTATAAGTATGATTAAATAAAAACGAAATAAGTCATGCATAAGAAGAAAATATGCTGATGCCCTGATTTGCTGAAGTGTTTTACTGTTTTCTTGATTGATATTTGTTATTTCAGGAACATTACGGTCTAATCTGAAACTATGTCGCTATCATCATTGCTTTTACCGTAATGGTCATCCATCATTAAACATTTAGACATATATGAGACTCTGAGGTTGAATTACTCGAAACATGGAAACCTCAAACAATGAATTTTGCCAATATTGAATGATATTTAGTCCATTGTTTCCAGATGATTGGTTATTAGTTTTTACATCATCCGCTTTATTGTAGATAAGTTAAAAGAACATCATCTAGACCTTACTGAAAGAGAATATATAAAAGGTAATGAATATCACACAAAAAATAGGCATACATCATAAAAAAGGTCATAAGTATAATGCAACTTAATACAATACTAATTTGGATGTATATAAATATAACTGTATAAATATGCAAGAATGCTGCTGCCGGAATTTGAAATAGAAAAAACCCTAATACACTCATTAGTAGTTGTTTCGAATTGAGTTTTTTCGGGTAATTGAAACATTAAGGTAGAGGGCGATCTAATTAAGTTACCGAACTAGTGACCGATTCCAACTTTATATTAGTACACTAATCATTATAGTCACATGCCAAACTAGGACCAAAAAGGCATATGACGCATGGTATTTAAACTGAAACCAATTTTAAAGTCTTATAAAGCATATTATTTATTATATGTCTTATTATTTTCTTCTTACTCTTTGAAGAATCATACAGACATTTTTTTTGGATAATTCCAATTTTACTTGGAACAGTAATATCCATCATGGTTTGTGTTTGTCGAAGGTAAGATATATTATGTACTCTTAAATCCTTTTAATTAAATCATTGCATAACGGTGTAGCTGAATACTAACGTTGTTTTAAAAAATATTTAGGTGCCGAAAGACCAAACCTAGAAACTTTGTTGGTAAGAACTGCTTCTTGAATACTTTAAAATACATTATTATTATAAACTCATATATTTCTCGTACAAAATGTGTATTACTTATTTTCTTAAGATATCCCAACGTATCCGACTGAAAAGAATAATAGAACTCATGATGACTACGATCACATTGCATATACATGGAATAATAGCAATAATACATTCGAGAGAAGCAAAAGAAGCAAAACAGCTTTGGAGACTCAGGCAGGAGAAGCAAAAATGTCTGACGATATTATGGAAACTGGGGTTTACAATACTCTAAATCTACGTGTTGTTGATTATGAGGAACCCATCAAACACCAGCCTCTTAAAAGATCCAAATCTGAAAGCTCTTCCTTGTATGTTAAATGTTCGATTCCTCTTGAACCTTCATCTTCCGACATTAAACGAGTGTTAAATTGTAATAGAACCTCGTCTCTTAGACTTACAAAAAACAATCTCGGAAAGGCTGAAATTGGTATAACTAAAACTCATAAGAATGATGAATTTTCTTTAGATTTTAATGTCTATGAATTGGCAACATTTCAAGATAAAAGCAATGTGTCTCAAAGACAAGTATTTCTTCATGAACTGTCATCACAGCTTTTAAATTTAAAGAAATATTAAGATTTGTTTTTGGATCTGTAAAATGACTTTTATAGTCTTTAACACCTTTGGGATACAAGTGTTTAATACAGGCCTAAACCTCATTATTCCAATGAGATGTAGAATTCTAGCTTTTTCTTGCAAATGATAGAACATGTGTTAATTTTGGGGAGAAAATTATATTGTATTAATAAAAACGTGAGGCCAAGCTGTATTCAAATTCAGAACCTGAGGTACATTATCGCCATTGCACTACAGAGAGAGAGACAACCCAAATGGCGACATAAATGCCTTCACAATAGCTTAAAATCGCCATCCTGTAATGTATTGTTATTAAAAGCAAAAGTCACGGGGTGTTGGTGGTTCTTAAGGTACAAAGTGATAATCGTTATTATTTATTTTTTGGTATTTGTATTAATAAAATACAAATCATATATTTTTGCTGATTTATATTAAACGGGACACCTGGTTGTGTTCATATTTGGCATGTTACATCAAATTTATTTAATAAGTTAATCAAATCAAGCACCTCGTGTGTTACTTCCTTATATGTAGGCAGTTTCGAAATGATCAAAAGCTAAGTATCAAAATTTCACATAGTTGGTTGATTGAAATTATGTACACTACGGCCATCGCGGATCCCGTATTTTCCCGCGACCCCGGGAATGTGTTTTAATCCCTTCCGCGATACACCGCCGCTGTATTGTCATTGCGGTGAACGCGAGGCGAAGAGTTTACTGCGATGGTGTAAGACATCGTAACAGGTGTAAATTTAAATCTGTGTGGATTAAATCGAGAAGAATAAAAGCGCTGTTTTGATTTTTGTAAAAATTTAGATATTAATATCATTAGAAGAATCAAAGTACTGACGGGAGTTGATTTTATCGATAATTATTATTTATTTTAGAATCAACGATATGTTATTTAGCATGACAAGTAATTTCTTATCTCTATTTAAATTACGCACATTTTTATAATATGAATTCTCGGACTTTCCGACAAGAATTTCGAGAAAACCCCATATGAATCATGTTGTGTAATATTTAAAGATATAATTAATTCCATCACACTATGTATCAGTAATCGAAATATTTCTAAAAATTGTACACATGTCTGGATTCAAGCAATATTGAACTCTAGTATCGTTCAACCAGACGCTCGGCTGTCTCCGTTAATCTCCGACTACCAAGAGAGACTCTCTGCTTGTCGGAGATTTACGGAGACAGCCGAGCGTCTGGTTGAACGCTCTGGCGTAAGAATACAGACGACTACAAAAAATATCTAAATTGTTCGTACTATTTAAAATCTGAGTATTTTCAAGGTATTTATAATAGGTTTTCTTGAAAAACAATGGTTCAGTATACATTACACCGCATTTATCTATTATTTCAAGAACTAACTCTTGTCAGCGGTGATGATTTGTGCTTAGGTCCAAACACTGTTTCACTTTCGGTTTGCCAGAGTAACTGCATAGGAGAGTTGATTAAAAATCAACTCCCAAAAATCCATTATTTTCTTGGAATTGTTTTTAAAACTTTCAAAAAATTATTGCTTCATGTGTTTTGTTAATATTGTACAAGAGCCACAAACAGCAATGTATTACTCAAATCATGCATATCTATATACGTATCCTTGAAAATTAGTAGTTTTGCAAAGTATTGATTTTAATTTTTTCTTGTGGTAAGTTGACAATATGCCACAGATTTTATGACAAATATTACGCGATGTCCTATTATGAGGTTGAAATCGTAGGCATCAACTCAAGTTCAAGTTTATTTATTTCACTAAAACATATGTTACATGAGGTACAGAGAAAATTATTACAAAAGGATATAAAATGTAGTAACGCAGAGGTAAAGCAGAGTAGGATGTATAATAATAAAGTAGGATTTAAAAAAATACAATCCTGAGTGTCTCTCTCTTGACTTATTAAATTAATTTGATGTAATAATTAGATTTTAGTGAAAAAATATAACATGTAACCTTTTTCAAAAAACGTAAAATATTAAAGTAGTTTGATATCTGCAATGACGCATTACAATAAATATCGATCGTGCTTTTGATCATAACGATAGGTAGACCGTCTATTTTTGAACACAAATTATTGCATAATCAGACAGGTACATTGAAAATCCCTGTGTTTACGCATGTTTATAACTATTACACAACACTTTCTGTCTGTGATATATGTAAAAAATGAACATACATGACCACAAATTGTGCTTGAAAATTTTTCGAATAAATGTATCTATTTTTATGTATCAAGTGTTGTTAAGGTAAATCCCCCTTGTAAACATGGGTTGTTTATAAATTTATTGAGGAAATTGAGATAAATTCTATAGTTATGTAAATACTAATTCAGAGGAACAAATCACAAACGTTGCATGTACAAATTTGTTAGAAATTGCATCTTGTCAAAATATTTGAATTAAGCTTATAGGCGATATCTCCGTGCATTACAATTTTCCCCTTCCTTATAGTTTACAGCTGCTATTTTAAGTGTTTTGATATGGTATTCATGGTTTTGTTGTGTGTTATTTTTACATAATATAGATATGTAAATGTATTACATAGAGCAGACATGTACTATTGTATGATGTTTACATGAAAAGAACGCATATATGTATGACTAGCTTAATGCACAAACGTGGACTATTTTTGAAATGCGTTGCTTGACAAATAGGAACAAAGGTTTAATTTCCCAAAAGAAAATGTAAGCAAAAAAAAAAAAAAAAGGAAATTCACGAGTCAAAGATATCTTTTGTGGCAAGCTGAACAGAACATTTGATATCCGACAGGGAAAAAAGAATGGAAAATTAGGAAGCAATATTTTTAAAACATATTTAACTAAAACCATATTCGGGGACCACTGACTGCAATGACGAAATGGATGATAAGAACACTTTCTCACTTGTCAAATATTCCATTACCTCGGTAAAAAAAATAAGCATGCATGTGGTTATGCAGAGGTTGGAAGTTTGTTTACAAGTCAAAACCAACGAAAACAGATATTCTTACAACTGTCTTTATTTTATAAATTGTAAAAACTGAAAATGGCAAATAATAGGCATTCAGAAGTTGGAGTTCTATTCGCTTTTCGCTATTCACTATTCGAATAGCGAATAGAATTCTCTGGTCGGTTCGCTATTCAAATTACCGTAAACATGCTAATAAACGTAAATTCAAAATTCCAAATAAACTTCATTTTTTAAAGGAGAGAAACAATAAAATATTTAAAATTATATCTTGCTGACCTGACCTGAACATTGACATAATTAGCTAGCCTGGCGAAATGGTAAACAATTTCGGGATATCTTTCAAGGGGCTGGCAAACCCCCTGTATCTCATATTTGTGCCTTTATATTTGGTGAGGATGGGGCCCCGGGAATGTCCAGTCGACCCTCAAAAGGAAATGGGTTTACACGGCCATTAACAGGCTTAGCTAGCCTGGCGAAAATAGTAAATTTCGTATAATACAGTTATAATGGGATATCTTTCAAGGGACTGGCTAACCCCCTGTATCCCATATTGGGGCCTTCATATTTAATGAGAACGGGGCTCCGGTAATGCCCAGTCGACCATCAAAAGGAATTAAGTTTACGCAGCAATTAACAGGCTTAGCTAGCCTGGCGAAAATAGGAAATTTCGTATAATACAGTTATAATAGGATATCTTTTAAGGGACTGGCTAACCCCCTGTATCCCATATTGGGGCATTCATATTTAATGAGGACGGGGCCCCGGTAATGCCCAGTCGACCATCAAAAGGAATTGGGTTTACACGGCCATTAACAGGCTTAGCTAGCCTGGCGAAAATAGGAAATTTCGTATAATACAGTTATAATGGGATATCTTTCAAGGGGCTGGCGAACACCCTGCATCTCATATTTGTGCCTTCATATTTGGTGAGGATGGGGCCCCGGGAATGCCCAGTCGACCCTCAAAAGGAATTTGGTTTTCACGGCCATTAACAGGCTTAGCTAGCCTGGCGAAAATAGGAAATTTCTTATAATACAGTTATAATGGGATATCTTTCAAAGGGCTGGCTAACCCCCTGTATCCCATATTTGGACTTTCATATTTGGTGAGGATGGGGCGCCGATAATTCTTAGTCGACCCTCAAAACGAATTGGGTTTATTCGGCCATTAACAGGCTTTGCTAGCCTGGCGAAAATAGGAAATTTCGTATAATACAGTTATAATGGGATATCTTTCAATGGGCTGGCTAACCCCCTGTATCCCATATTTGTGCCTTTATATTTGGTGAGGTTGGGGTCCCGGGAATGCCCAGTCAACCTCAAAAGGAATTGGGTTTACACGCCATTAACAGGTTTATCTAGCCTGGCGAAAATAGGAAATGTATAAAACAGTTACAATGGGATATCTTCAAAGGGGCTGGCTAGCCCCCTGTATCCCATATTTGTGCCTTCATATTTGGTGAGGATGGGGCCCTGGGAATATTCAGTCGACCCTCGAAAGGAATTGGGTTTACAAGGCCATTAACAGGCTTAGCTAGCCTGGCGAATATAGGAAATTTCGTATAATACAGTTATAATGGAATATCTTTCAAAGGGCTGGCTAACCCCCTGTATCCGATATTTGTGCCTTCATATTTGGTGAGGATGGGGCCCATGGAATGCCCAGTCGACCCTCGAATGAAATTGGGTTTACACGGCCATTACCAGGCTTAGCTAGCCTGGCGAAATAGGAAATTTCGTATAATACAGTTATAATGGGATATCTTTCAAGGGGCTGGCTAACCCCATGTATCCCATATTTGTGCCTTTATATTTGGTGAGGATTGGGCCCCGGGAATACCCATTCGACCTCAAAAGGAATTGGGTTTACACGGCCATTCACAGGTTTAGCTAGCCTGGCGAAAGTAGGAAATGTATAAAACAGTTACAATGGGATATCTTCAAAGGGGCTGGCTAACCCCCTGTATCCCATATTTGGGCCTTCATATTTGGTGAGGAATGGGCCCCGGGAATGTTCAGTCGACCCTCGAAAGGAATTTGGTTTACAAGGCCATTAACAGGCTTAGCTAGCCTGGCGAATATAGGAAATTTCGTATAATACAGTTATAATGGGATATCTTTCAAGGGGCTGGCTAACCCCCTGTGTCCCATATTTGTGCCTTCATATTTGGTGAGGATGGGGCCCTGGGTATGCCCAGTCGACCCTCAAAAGGAATTGGGTTTACACGGCCATTAACAGGCTTAGCTAGCCTGGCGAAAATAGGAAATGTCGTATAATACAGTTATAATGGGATATCATTCAAAGGGTTGGCTAACCCCCTGTATCCCATATTTGTGCCTTTATATTTGGTGAGGATGGGGCCCCGGGAATGCCAAGTCGACCTCAAAAGGAATTGGGTTTACACGGCCATTAACAGGCTTAGCTAGCCTGGCGAAAATAGGAAATGTATAAAACAGTTACAATGGGATATCTTCAAAGGGGCTGGCTAACCCCCTGTATCCCATATTTGTGCCTTCATATTTGGTGAGGAATGGGCCCCGGGAATGTTCAGTCGACCCTCGAAAGGAATTAGGTTTACAAGGCCATTAACAGGCTTAGCTAGCCTGGCGAATGTAGGAAATTTCGTATAATACAGTAATAATGGGATATCTTTCAAGGGGCTGGCTAACCCCCTGTACCCCATATTTGGGCCTTCATATTTGGTGAGGATAGGGCCCCGGGAATGTCCAGTCGACCCTCGAAAGGAATTTGGTTTACACGGCCATTAACAGGCTTAGCTAGCCTGGCGAAAGTAGGAAATGTATAAAACAGTTACAATGGGATATCTTCAAAGGGGCTGGCTAACCCCCTGTATCCCATATTTGGGCCTTCATATTTGGTGAGGAATGGGCCCCGGGAATGTTCAGTCGACCCTCGAAAGGAATTTGGTTTACAAGGCCATTAACAGGCTTAGCTAGCCTGGCGAATATAGGAAATTTCGTATAATACAGTTATAATGGGATATCTTTCAAGGGGCTGGCTAACCCCCTGTGTCCCATATTTGTGCCTTCATATTTGGTGAGGATGGGGCCCTGGGTATGCCCAGTCGACCCTCAAAAGGAATTGGGTTTACACGGCCATTAACAGGCTTAGCTAGCCTGGCGAAAATAGGAAATGTCGTATAATACAGTTATAATGGGATATCATTCAAAGGGTTGGCTAACCCCCTGTATCCCATATTTGTGCCTTTATATTTGGTGAGGATGGGGCCCCGGGAATGCCAAGTCGACCTCAAAAGGAATTGGGTTTACACGGCCATTAACAGGCTTAGCTAGCCTGGCGAAAATAGGAAATGTATAAAACAGTTACAATGGGATATCTTCAAAGGGGCTGGCTAACCCCCTGTATCCCATATTTGGGCCTTCATATTTGGTGAGGAATGGGCCCCGGGAATGTTCAGTCGACCCTCGAAAGGAATTAGGTTTACAAGGCCATTAACAGGCTTAGCTAGCCTGGCGAATGTAGGAAATTTCGTATAATACAGTAATAATGGGATATCTTTCAAGGGGCTGGCTAACCCCCTGTACCCCATATTTGGGCCTTCATATTTGGTGAGGATAGGGCCCCGGGAATGTCCAGTCGACCCTCGAAAGGAATTTGGTTTACACGGCCATTAACAGGCTTAGCTAGCCTGGCGAAAATAGGAAATTTCGTATAATACAGTTATAATGGGATATCTTTCAAGGGGCTGCTACCCCTCTGTATCCCATATTTGTGCCTTTATATTAAGTGAGGATGAGGCCCCGAGAATGTCCAGTCGACCCTCGAAAGGAATTGGGTTTACACGGCCATTAACAGGCTTAGCTAGCCTGGCGAAAATAGGAAATTTCGTATAATACAGTTATAATGGGATATCTTTCAAGAGGCTGGCTAACCCCCTGTATCCCATATTTGTGCCTTTATATTTGGTGAGGATGGGGCCCCGAGTATGCCCAGTCGACCCTCAAAAGGAATTGGTTTTACACGGCCATTAATAGTCTTTGCTAGCCTGGCGAAAATAGGAAATTTCGTATAATACAGTTATAATGGGATATCATTCAAAGGGCTGGCTAACCCCCTGTATCCCATATTTGGACCTTCATATTTGGTGAGGATGGGGCCCCGGGGAATGCCCAGTCGACCCTTAAAACGAATTGGGTTTACACGGCCATTAACAGGCTTTGCTAGCCTGGCGAAAATAGGAAATTTCGTATAATACAGTTATAATGGGATATCTTTCAAGGGGCTGGCTAACCCCCTGTATCCCATATTTGTGCCTTTATATTTGGTGAGGATGGGGCCCCGGTAATGCCCAGTCGATCTCAAAAGGAATTTGGTTTACACGGCCATTAACAGGTTTAGCTAGCCTGGCGAAAATAGGAAATGTATAAAACAGTTACAATGGGATATCTTCAAAGGGGCTGGCTAACCCCCTGTATCCCATATTTGGGCCTTCATATTTGGTGAGGATGGGGCCCCGGAAATGTTCAGTCGACCCTCGAAAGGAATTGGGTTTACAATACAATTAACAGGCTAAGCTAGCCTGGCGAATATAGGAAATTTCGTATAATACAGTTATAATGGGATATCTTTCAAGGGGCTGGCAAACCCCCTGTACCCCATATTTGGGCCTTCATATTTGGTGAGGATAGGGCCCCGGGAATGTCCAGTCGACCCTCGAAAGGAATTTGGTTTACACGGCCATTAACAGGCTTAGCTAGCCTGGCGAAAATAGGAAATTTCGTATAATACAGTTATAATGGGATATCTTTCAAGGGGCTGGCAAACCCCCTGTATCCCATATTTGGGCCTTCATATTTGCTGAGGATGGGGCCCCGGGAATGTCCAGTCGAGCTTTAAAAAGGAATTGGGTTTACACGGCCATTAACATGCTTACCTAACCTGGCGAAAATAGGAAATATCGTATAATACAGTTATAGTGGGATATCTTTCAAGTGGCTGTCTAACACCCTGTATCCCTCTATAGTGGTCTTTATTTTTGGAAGGGGGCTAGGGCCCTGGGAATGTCCAGTCTAACCTCAAAAGGAATTTGGTTTACACGACCTCGAAGAGGCATAGCTAGCCTGGTGAACATAGTAATTTAGTATAATAAAGTTAAAATTGGAATATTATTGAAGGGGCTGGCTGTCCAGTCGACCCTCAAAAGGAATTGGGATTACATCTATCAGTCATTAATTTCATGTAAATGATTATAATCGGAATACTATATTAGGGAGTGACTTACATATTTATATTTTCTTATATCAAAATGTAGTACTTGGTGAAATCAATTGACATTTAAGACGGAGTTATTATTGTGAATGTATAAGGACATTTATTTAATACAGTTATCACACTATTTATCTTAACCCTTTTTAAATTGAATATTAAAAGTAAGCAGGGATGAATAATTTGAGGTATTACATGTAATAATATTTGTATGTACATGTATGTAGTACGTTTTGATTTTTATAGTGTATAAAATCGATAACGAAACAAGAGGTTATGTAATATGCTCTTTAATCGCTTGTACAAGGTTGAACGAATATTTAAATCAATATGGGTCTTTGATAGACTTGTGTTATCTATCAATACATATAACAGAGTTCACATGGTGTGCTATTTCATAACGATTCATATGCCATATGATGTATCATATATTATGTGAGTGTAATATAAAAATATGAAAAACCCCGGTGTGGCCACTTAATGTGTGTTGTGTCCATGGACAAGGAACTTTATCTACATTTGTCTTAGTCCACAAAGATAAAATTGGGTCCCGCCTCAGGCTGAAGTTAATCCGCAATAAACTAGCATTCCATATAGAGGGAGTCTATGATTTTCATCCGATTAGAATCACGGAAACCAGGAATAAAATAAAGAGCCTCATTGGCCGGAGAAAGAATGAAAATATTATTAATAATGCAAATACGTCCATGAAGTTTGTTAACATCTTAAAAAATAATTAAATGCATTGGTTGTGCTTTAACACCGCTGAATCGGGAGAAACTGTTTTTATTTAAGATATAATAAATCTGTAACTAATATATTTCTTTCCGAGTTGAAACTAACTATTTGCTAATCAACTATATTCGATAATTAATTTCTCATAATATTATTCAAAATGTGTATGTATTTTGACATATCTATATATTGGTGTTAATATTTAATTATACATGCATGTTTTAAATATATAAATAAACATGTAAGCTAATGCTTTATGTCTGTAACCTTTTAATCATATGAATGTTTATTGTAAAATCTTCCTGTTACCCCTATGAGGGCTGTATATAATTAATAAATAACTTGAATTGAAATTTTCAGCTTAAAAGAATAATTGTATCGAATTAGTAAATCTTTATGATAAATTTTGAAGACTTGTTATAATTCACAAAAAAAGGTATTTGCTTATTAAGATATAGGATATTTCTGGCACCCACATTCAAAACTGTTTCACAGATGCTACTTCCCTGATACATTCAATTTAGAACATGTGCAAACTAGGAATATATATAGCTAGGACAGCGCACCAGTGGTGACTCAAACGCTTCGGATTCGCAAGCTAGGTGATGGTAGTGGTTGTAGAAAAAATAACATCGAACGAAATTGATTTAAACCAATAGTGCAATATCAATCAAAATCATGAAATAGATATTGGCACACCACATTTCGTTCTTTAAACGAAATGCTTTGGTATGTACAGCGGTGTGAAAAAGCCAAGAACCAAATGAAAAAAAAATATTTTAAGTTCTCACGAATTTGCTATATGTTCGAACAAATAAATAATTGATTTTAAAGACTAATTTAGAGTCAGTTAGACTATCGGATCTGGCAATGATGTAGATTACGAGGAGGAGGGGGGGGGTGCAGTAATCAATCCACTCATTTCCTGGATTGTCTGTTTTCCTTAAAACGATAAATTATTATATGCAAATAAATGCATACATGTACTATTCTTTGATATTTATACGATATCTGACATATCTTACTGATAGAATATGTTCAGTTTTCCAAATCTATCACAATTTTGCAAGAGTGGGAGTATTTCTTTTGGCGTAGCGTGAATTTTTCTATCATAGTTACCAAAGAACAAGCCTACGTTACGAGAGAATTTTTCTGAATCCGGGAATCGTCCTGTAGACTAAGTGGACATTTTACACCTGTGTATCCATGGTTTATATGTTGGTATAACAGAGAGAGAGAGAGAGAGAAAGAGAGAGAGAGTGAGAGAGACGGAGTTAGTTGAAGAGAGAGAAAGAAGAGAGACAGACAGTCAGACAGAGAGAAAGAGAGAGAGAGAGTAAGAGAGAGAGAGAGAGAGAGAGAGAGAGAGAGAGAGAGGGGGGGTGCCTTCAAGATCAAGAAAAATTCACCCAAAAGGAGGGGGTGAAATATAATTTTGTTTGCCGGGGGAGGGGTCCGACTCCGACCCTCTCCATCTAGATCTACGCATATAGTTGCCCACTCTAGGTACACTGATTTTTTCTTTGGTATCTATACAGATATAAGTATAATGTAAATTGACAAAGTCATATACACATCGCCTTCTTTACATGGAAAAGTTGTAAAACATTGAGCAATTGGTCGAATAAAAGACATATTTCAGATGTGTGTGTGTGTGTGGGGGGGGGGGGTTATTACTGATAATTAACTATTTGGAAGCATAGTGTTGATTAACCTGTTAAGAAATAAACAAGACTAGTCAATTTTTGTCGTTCGCGGTTATTTTTTACATATTGAAGGCTACCTTGACTTTCATGTCAACAAACTGATATGGTATTTTGGTAGGTGGCATGGGACAGTTTCGCACGAAAGACCCTGTCAAATTTTACAAAAAGGGGTGAATGTGGGGTTTTGGTGGTTACTTGAAGGGCATAAATTGGTATACTATTTATTCATTTACGTTTTGGTGGGAATCAGCCCTTTTTATCAGATAAGAATAGAAAATGCGAAACTGTGGCCTAAATTTTCACTTTCGATTATATAATGGAACGGGGGGGGGGGGGGGGGAGACAGAACATGAAATCTCACTCGAAGGGAGAATGATCGATCTTTCCCATACTTGAAAAACAAGTCTAAACAACTTTAAAACAAAACCGCATCTCGTATTTCAGCAAAGACAGAAGAAATAATAAGACATAAATATAAAATAAATTTAGGTAACAAAGCGACGTGTAAAATAAGGTGTATATTTATTTACAATTCTTAATTAATTGCAACACCAACAAAATACAGGGCATTCCAGAGGCCTCACCTCCTCCAAATATGAAGGCCCAAATGTGGGATACAGGGTGTTAGCCAGCCCCCTGAAAGCTATCCCATTATAACTGTATTATGCGAAATTTCCAATTTTCGCCAGGCTAGCTACACCTGTTACCGGTCGTGTAAACTCAATTCCTTTTGAGGGTCGACAGGGCATTCCCGAGGCCCCACGTCCTCCAAATATGAAGGCCCAAATGTAGGATACACGGTGTTAGCCAGCTCCCTGAAAGCTATCCCATTATAACTGTATTATGCGAAATTTCCAATTTTCGCCAGGCTAGCTAAGCCTGTTACCGGTCGTGTAAACCCAATTCCTTTTGAGGGTCGACTGGGCATTCCCGGGGCCCCACCTCCTCCAAATATGAAGGCCCAAATGTAGGATACACGGTGTTAGCCAGCTCCCTGAAAGCTATCCCATTATAACTTTACTATGCGAAATTTCCAATTTTCGCCAGGCTACCTAAGCCTGTTACCGGTCGTGTAAACCTAATTCCTTTTGAGGGTCGACTGGGCATTCCCGGGGCAACACCTCCTCCAAATATGAAGGCCCAAATGTGGGATACAGGGTGTTAGCCAGCCCCCTGAAAGCTATCCCATTATAACTGTATTATGCGAAATTTCCAATTTTCGCCAGGCTAGCTAAGCCTGTTACCGGTCGTTTAAACCCAATTCCTTTTGAAGGTCGACAGGGCATTCCCGAGGCCCCACCTCCTCCAAATATGAAGGCCCAAATGTGGGATACAGGGTGTGAGCCAGCCCCCTGAAAGCTATCCCATTATAACTGTATTATGCGAAATTTCCAATTTTCGCCAGGCTACCTAAGCCTGTTACCGGTCGTGTAAACCCAATTCCTTTTGAGGGTCGACTGGGCATTCCCGGGGCCCCACCTCCTCCAAATATGAAGGCCCAAATGTGGGATACAGGGTGTTAGCCAGCTCCCTGAAAGCTATCCCATTATAACTTTACTATGCGAAATTTCCAATTTTCGCCAGGCTACCTAAGCCTGTTACCGGTCGTGTAAACCTAATTCCTTTTGAGGGTCGACTGGGCATTCCCGGGGCAACACCTCCTCCAAATATGAAGGCCCAAATGTGGGATACAGGGTGTTAGCCAGCCCCCTGAAAGCTATCCCATTATAACTGTATTATGCGAAATTTCCAATTTTCGCCAGGCTAGCTAAGCCTGTTACCGGTCGTTTAAACCCAATTCCTTTTGAAGGTCAACAGGGCATTCCCGAGGCCCCACCTCCTCCAAATATGAAGGCCCAAATGTGGGATACAGGGTGTGAGCCAGCCCCCTGAAAGCTATCCCATTATAACTGTATTATGCGAAATTTCCAATTTTAGCCAGGTTAGCTAAGCCTGTTACCGGTCGTGTAAACCCAATTCCTTTTGAGGGTCGACTGGGCATTCCCGGGGCCCCACCTCCTCCAAATATGAAGGCCCAAATGTTGGATACAGGGTGTTAGCCAGCCCCCTGAAAGCCATCCCATTATAACTGTATTGAGCAAAATTTCCAATTTTCGCCAGGCTAGTTAAGCCTGTTACCGGTCATGTAATCCAATTCCTTTTGAGGGTCGACTGGGCATTCCCGGGGCACCACCTCCTCCAAATATGAAGGCCCAAATGTTGGATACAGGGTGTTAGCCAGCCCCCTGAAAGCTATCCCATTATAACTGTATTATGCAAAATTTCCAATTTTCGCCAGGCTAGCTAAGCCTGTTACCGGTCGTGTAAACCCAATTCCTTTTGAGGGTCGACTGAGCATTCCCGGAGCCCCACCTCCTCCAAATATGAAGGCCCAAATGTAGGATACAGGGTGTCAGCCAGCCCCCTGAAAGCTATCCCATTATAACTGTATTATGCGAAATTTCCAATTTTTGCCAGGCTAGCTAAGCCTGTTACCGGGCGTTTAAACCCAATTTCTTTTGAGGGTCCACTGGGCATTCCCGGGGCCCCACCTCCTCCAAATATGAAGGCCCAAATATGGGATACAGTGTGTTAGCCAGCCCCCTGAAAGCTATCCCATTATAACTGTATTATGTGAAATTTCCAATTTTCGCCAGGGTAGCTAATGTTCAGGTCTGGTCAATAAGATATTATTTTTAATATATAGCTGTTTCTTAACATTAAAAAAAGGATGTTTATGTGGAATTTTAATTTACGTTTATTAGCATGTTTACGGTAAGTTGAATAGCAAACCGACCGCAGAATTCTATTCGCTATTCGAATAGTGAATAGCGAAAAGCGAATAAAACTCCAACTTCTGAATGCTCAAATAAATATCTAACAGGGTATACTGCAGTTTAAAAATTATTCTGAGGAACGCTGGCACATCGTCCGTCGAGCCTTGCCTGATCAATGAAACGTACTGGAGTTATTTCGACTTTGCTAATCGATGATACAGTTATTTCGACTTATTAATGATTAATGTGGTAAAACTTCCTTATGCTAAGTTCCCACTGTCGTGCGATTTGTTATAAAAATCAGGATAGCCAAATCGTAGTTTGTCGTGGAAGTCAACTAACATTTAAGGATTGAACACGAGGCGATACGGGTCAATACGTTCTCATGTGATTCGTTTATCTTTGATACGCCAATAAGGTCACGACAGACATATTTCAGGTGACCCGATCTGTGATGATCCTATTGCCTGTTTAGATAAGATAACATATGTTCTGATAAGATTGTACGGATTGAATTCCCGATTAGATCTCGATTTGATTGGTCGACGATTCGGCAATACGAGTCCCCTATTTGGGACGCTTGTGTACGAGCAGGTTCGTCTGAATACGTTAAGATACAATCGTCACGAACTGATGATCTGATTTGTTGCGATAGAGCATGATAATGATGGTGATTCTTTTCACGACCAAGAAGGCGATCCGGATTTTGGCTACGATTTGACCCCGATTGATATATCTGTATAGCCTGAGTGACAAAATTAACACATTGCAACGGAACTCAGGGCAGCGTGGTGTTTTTATCCTTCATGATTGATCCAGATCAATACGAATAGGGGGGGTGTGGACAATAAAATGCGACACGTTGCGCTTGGCAACCAATCTGATACGATAAAAACTAATGATTACAAACAAAAATTAAGCGTGTTGATTGAAGATTAGTTTTTGACAGTAAAAAAAATTGTCTACTATTAACACGATTGCCCCGACAAACCTCAAGATTAAGTGAGATTTGATATGATAACAAATATTAATCGACATTTAAAACCGCGATTTTAATCGCGTCGTTGTGATTTTGTGAACGTATGGCATTGACAAAATAACACATCGTTATATTCTTAAAATATTAGTGGGTACCTATTTAGGATAACATTTTTAATCTAATTGAATGTATCACTTCCGTACAAAGGTGATTTTGGGGGATCTAATTGGCATACATCGTTAAATTAGTTAACTAAAACTTTTACAAAGCACTGTTTAAAAAAAGTTATTTATGAACATTTTTAAAAAGCACAAAGTAATGTTTTACATGAAGGATAAGATAGGCACATTTATTCAAAAAATTAATTTCAATTCAATCAAAAATGTTATCCTTACGCACTTTTTGAGTCACCCCTCGGCAAGAATCCTTTTTATTACATTGCAAACGAATTTATTGACACAGTAAAATCACAATCGTGTATTTTGTCTCCGGCTTTGAAACGTAAACCATACTGAACAAGCTCACATGATAAATACGTTTTGATAACGTTAGAAGGCTCTATTCATAACTCAAGCCAACTCTTGTCATCAATATTTTTTTCCAAAACAATGTTAACGTTATATTGGTGATCTGGCTAGGACTATCAAGAACATAACACAGTTATGAGGGAATAAATCTGGCTAAAGAGAAGGTCTTTACAATACTGAGATTATCCGATATTGGATGCAAGATCAAACGAAATGTTACCTCCCCTGCACAAACTAAACTGTATAATTTCTATACAACATATGCTTACTACAAAATATTGATAAAGCAAGGGTATTAAATCACAAACAAGTGGGGTTCATAACTTTCATATAGCAGTATAGATATGACGCCATTTTAAGGATTCAAGAAAACAAATAATCACATTATATAATGTAATATATGACACAATAACTTAATTCTGGTTGTAACGCGGCATTTGATTGGATAGAAAAATTTAGTTAAATTTGTATAACCTGGTTTGCACGTCACAAGACACGTCAAAATGCACCAACGTCAAAAACGTACTTATCTGCTTTACATTACATTTCAATCTTAACAGATTAATATAAATTTTAAAAGTAGAACGCGCTCAATTTGTACAGAAAATTACATGTACAGAAAATCGTATTATAAGGAATGAACTCAATATCTACCCCAGTAATATTCGTATAACCTGGGTTGTAGCAATTTACGCTTTTTTTATAATCCGCTTCGCGGCGGATTGAAAAGTGTAAACTGTCCCAACCCAGGTTGTACTCGTATAACCACTCGACCATCTAGGCAAGACAAACATCTTGCTTTCGATGACGGATGGTCGCTCACTACACGGTCGAGGAGAATGGGTTCCAGAGGTCATGAGTTCAAGCCCCGGCCGGGGCGGAGGTAGAGCTCCAATAAGGTGAATTTCTCTGTGCTTTATGTATATCTATATCATTTTAATGATAAAACTGAAATTAAACTTGGCATTTACAAAGTTCGATTTTTTTCCGGTTCATATCTGGATGTTTAGCACTTATTTCTGCTGATAATTAAATAATTAACGCTAATTGAAAATTAAATAACTTCCAATTTGAATAATAAATTGAGTACAAAGTTTGAACAAACATTCGACAGCTCTTTCCTGATTTACCGGACAGGTATTAAATCACAAAAAGTGAAGTTCATAATTTCATATAGCAGTAAAGATATGACGCCATTTTAAGGATTCAAGAAAACAAATACTAGTACTCACATTATATAATGTATGATACAATAAATTAATTCTGGTTGTAACGCGGCATTTGATTGAATAGAAAAATTTAGTTAATTTTATTATAACCTGGTTGGCACGTCACAAGACCCGTCATAATGCACCAGCGTTAAAAACGAACTAATTTGCTTGACGTTACGTTTCAATTTTAACAGATTAATATAATTTTTAAAAGTAAAAGGCGCTCAATTTGTACAGAAGTTTACATATACAGAAATTTAAATTATAAGGAATGCACTTAATATCTACCAACGTAAATGTCGTTTAACCTGGGTTGTAGCAATTTACGCTTTTTTATAATTTCGCGGATTATAAAGCGTAAACTGTCCCAACCCAGGGTATACTCGTACAGTACCCGCAACGTTATTTTTTACAATCCTATCCTATCGTATCGTGTATCAATCCTATCGTATCGTGCGTGTATACTGTTCTTTCGTGCGTTAATGATATCGTATCGTGCGTGAATACTGTTCTATCGTGCGTTAATCCTATTCTATCGTGCGTTAATCCTATCCGGTTTATCGTTTAATTTTAACAGTTTTTCCGTTTATCCTATCGTGTTAAACGTTTCGTGCCTCTTTTATAAGCAAGTAAATTTATTTTAAAGTTGCAAGTCGTTCAGTGCGCCGTATAAGAAAATTTATCGAACAAGAATTGTAGAATCCTATCCAGCATTCCATAATGATACTAATTTCTTAATTTTGTAGATTAAAATTAACCAGTATTACATGTAAATCATATCTAAGCAGTGGAAATAAAAAAAATAATGTAAACTATTGAAGTTCTTATATAATTAGGAACAAGGTAACATATTCACCTGTATATCGAATATATTAAATCGCGAAGTGTATACCTGCGTAAACATTAACTTTTATGCAATATAATTCGTTTTTATGCAATATATATATTACAGAAACTAAAGTATTTATGATATAAATTACATCTAATTAAAACCAGAGTTGTATTTCAATTAAACCCATTATTTTCGTGTCATATTTGATTTTGGGCTGAAATATTCTCGGCAATCGGCTACGGTTTGTGGTAATGAAAACAATGTTAACAAATCGTACGCGGAATGTATATCTGCGTAAATATTTATTTACCTTGTATGTTATATATTTCGTTTTAATGCATCATTTTCGTATACAGAAAGAAATGTATTTATAATAGATTTTGAATTTACTTTAAACATGAGTTTTATTTTTATAAGTGAACCCGCTATTTTCTGTGTAATTTGATCTCGGGCTGCAGTATTCGCCGTGATCAACTATAGGGTGTTCGGTAATGAAAGCAATGTTAAAAATACAGAAAATTTATTGATCATTTAAGCTTATAATTTTTGTTTAAAAAATTAACTGGTCATTTTGATATATTCTATAAATGATGCAGCGATGATTAACAACTCAGCAATTATACTAAAAAAGAAATTCCACGTAAATCTTTATTATAGTACGTGTTCTTTCCCAAATTATGCCATTATCAGGTTACATGTAAGTATGAAGATCGTTTAGAGCGATTGTACGTTTATCATGTACATCGTTTATCCTTTCCTATCGTGTATCAATCCTATCATATCGTGCGTGTATACTGTTCTATCGTGCGTTAATGATATCGTATCGTGCGTGTATACTGTTCTATCGTGCGTTAATCCTATTCTATCGTGCGTGAATCCTATCCCACGTTTATCTTGTAAAAAATAACGTTGCGGGTACTGTATAACTTGGATATACATTGAGTTAATTTCATAACATTTACTAGTTGTGTAGTTTTCTCCAGACAATGCCTGATTCATGATGGTAAATGTAAATTGAAATTTCTACCAAAAGAAGATTTGCTCACAGTTGTATTTTAACATGTATAAGTGATTGTCTGCTGATGATAACATAATTGATTGTGGTCATTAGCGAATAAAAATAATTTTTAATTACCGATTTAACGAAATAACTTTCATACAGCTCAAATTACTGATATTTAACAAGTCTTTTTATTCTAAATGTTTTGATTAACTCTTTCACATAAAGTTTAACAGCTGTTGTTATTATCAATTATTTAAAAAAATTACCATCCCAAAAGTTGTTTCAAAATTTGTTAAATCTTACTTTAAAATATTATGCAAATTCATTGGAAAATCACCTTATTTACACATTTTTAAAAATATTTTTGTAATTCTGCCTTCGAGATTTTTTTCTTTTGAATACTGGTATATTAAAACTATTGTGCATATGTTGACCTTTTGGTTTAGTCTAGGGTTTATATGAAAGTAGAATCTTTATTTGTATTTAAAATACCTTTAAATTGAATATTGCATTATATTGGCGTAGAAAAATTAATTTTTGATTTAAAAAAGGAAATTAATAGTGGTAATGATAACAACGGTACTGATGAGCTATGTGGAATAGGGACGGTATAAACTTCTATATTTACATATAGAATTCGGTTATGATTAAAACTTTTCCTCTTTCATTTAGTTTATTTTTTACCTTTAAAAACTGTAAATAACAACTGAAAATTTAAATTTAAATTTCAGAGAAAAGACTATGTCATAAATATTAGGATTAGGAATGTACAAGTATAATCTTATTTCATGTCATTAGAAGTCAAAACATTGATACCCTATTATGAAACACCCTGTACATTTGTGTCTATTTGTTCCGTGTCAACGACATCAAGTTTATTGCATATAACCATGTTTGTTGCGACATCAGGCGGTCGACTTTTGTTTTTTGTGATTAGTATCTTATTACATTTCATATTAATCAATGCTGCAGGATTACACCTAAGGAACCCAAAAACGTTTAGGGATGGCATTTCTTCAGTTATGTAAGTCTGTTCTGTCTTAATTTTCTCACAATAGGATTTTAAGATTTTCAATCTCCAATGGCACCTTGAATCCAGTAAAATTGCATTAGAACTAAATGATATGCATATGAAACGTTGGTTACTGTATAAAGAATGCATAGTAATCAAATGCCTTTTTTATTTTTTATTTTTATCTGGCTGTTATTATAAAGAATTGGTATGTGTTTGATATAAAAAAAATGAACCAGTTATCATTTTCATTATGTATTATTTCATGTTTCAAAGGAAAAAGAAATGCAGCATCAACTTATACAATGTTAATGGTACATGTACTAGTAAGTAATAGATTTTTATCATAATACGAATTACATGTATATGAACGTGTACGAAGATTTCTATAGTGATAAAATATTGAAAAAAACGAATTATAAGTTTGTTGTTCCTGCGAAGTAACGATCGTAATTATTATCACTGAGGGAATTAGCCGTTGCTATTTTCATTGATAAACATTCAATATTAACACACCAATGCAGAAACATTGAGAATGCATTTGCGTTAAAGTTTAATGAAGATGTTTTGGTTTATTGTATGTTTATTTAAGAATGCCCAAAAGGAACACAAGGGAAAAACTGCTCTGAAAAATGTCAAGTCAACATGTACGGAGAATCATGTTTAGAGAAATGCGATTGCCAATCACACCAAGAATGCAATAACATACATGGCTGCATAGGTATCATTTCGTATTTGGTTGTCATTGCAACTGTCAATTTAATATTTACCGACAAGCAAAGTATTAAATATATGAACCCTAAAACTGTTATTACTAATTTTGGGTTTTGTGACACGTGATCTTAAAATACACAGTAGTTTTTCTTCATTTATTGTTTGTTCTCTTTTCATCTTGTGAAGATTTTTTGTTATGCTTTAATACAGGTTAGTGGGTAGATAAATTGAAAAGAATGATTCAAAATTATTTGGCGGTAGGTTCTTAACCCTTACACACATTAGCTGAAACTGGGCAAGTTTATTAACAAATTACACTAGCTAACTGTGATGGTTGTTCTCCACGGGATTAGGCTCTTCTATTCAGACAATTGAAAGGTGACTGAAGGTAACTAACATGTAATTGATTGGCATAGCTCTGCCATTCAGCCACATTTCCAGACATTTAAGATCTAAGTCAGTTGCTGCATGACAAAACTTGATCTTGTAGTGCTTAATGATATTTTAAAGAAAACAATGTATATGACGCTTTGTGAATATCAATGTATATCATTAAAAAATATTACATACACGACAATTTCCAGAAGGAAATGTTTTTGTTTCCTGTTTTGATTATCATATTTTAGCTTTATAGTCAAAACTGACCCCCAGAAAGCTGTTTTTTATGTATCCTCATTTGTAGGTTGTGTTTTATTGTAAACCCTTTTTATTGTATTTTTTGTCGAACTAGCATATTCTCTTGAAGCAAATATAATAACTCCTCATGATTTTTGTTATCTTATCTCACTAATTGTCTGTTGCTCGCTTATCTGAATCGAAGTTTCAAGTGAGCTTTTCTGATCACCCTTTGTCCGTCCGTCAGTCCGTCAGTCCGTCTATCCGTCTGAAAACTTTTTACATTTTTGATTTCTTCTCTAAAATCACTGGGCCAAATTTAACCAAACTTTGTACAAAGCATTCTTATGGAAAGGAGATTTTAAATTGTAAAAAATAAAAGGTTAAACCCTTTTTAAAAGATATATATCTGGGAAATAGTTAGAATAGGGTGTATGTCTTTAAAAATAATCTTCTCAAGAAAAACTGCACCAGAAATGCCAATATTTACACAAAAGCATATTTGTAAAGTAAATATTCTAAATTGAAAGAATTTTGACCCCCGGACCAAAACTGGGGCCCCAGGCGGGGTTCAAATTGAGCATAGAAATTTAAAGGAAAATGTTTAAAAAACTTCTTCTCAAGAACCACTGCACCAGAAATACCACAAAAGCTTGTATATAAAGTGAAGATTCTAAATCGTGACCCCCGGACCAAAATTGAGGCCCCATGTGGTGTTTAAAATTTAACATAGAAATATTTAGGAAAAATGTTTAAAACCTTATAAATGCAACAGTTTAGGATATTAATATGCATGCATCTTTGGAAAATGTAAATTCTAAATTGTTAAAATCCTGCCCCCGGACTAATACTGGGGCACCAAGGGAGATTCAAAATTTAACATAGAAGTATATAAAGAAAAACGTATAAATATCTTCTTCTCGAGAACTACATGTACAATGCTACCTGCAACTTGTGAGATTTCTATGTATGCATCATTGCATAATATAGATTCAATTTATTTAAAATCGTGATCCCCGGTCTAATACTGGGGCCCCAAGAAGGGTTCAAAGTTTAACAGAAGTATATAGGGAAACATTTTAAAATATTCTGCTCGAGAAATATATGCTTCAATTTGTCTGATTACTACGTAAGCATTATCAAATAGTGTAGATTCTAAACTATAAACGTCGTGCAATCGATGTAATACTTGGGCCCCAGAATGGGGTCAGAGTTTAACATAGAAATTTAGAGGAAAATGTTTAAAATAGAAATAGCATATGCTACGAAATAGAATATTACAAAGGAACTGTTGTTCAGGTGAGCGATGTGGCCAATGAGCCTCTCGTGTTTCTACTGTAATGAATAAGTGATTTCCGAAAATCTATTTATCTTTTTAACTGTATAATTTTAGATATTCGGGGAAAATGCAGTAATGAGGAAAGGTAGTTTCTATGTATCTAGCAATGAGCTCGAGTTTGAAATACATAAAATAAAAAAAATCCAAAAATATTTTACGTAGATCAATTATTTTTGGATACTGATTTAAACAAACAAATTATTGTGATATTTTATGTCACATAAAATTAATTATAATACTTTGTTTCTTATCTATTTTCTAGCCCTGATGTGATTTGTTGTAATAACTTTATACTGTCTGATGGATATTGCAAAGGTATTAAATTATTAACAGAAATTATTTTTGCATGATTAAATACGGTACATAACATTTTCAGTAACTGTGGACATGTCACTGGTATAAAGTTTATAAGTATTTTACAAATATTGAGAGCATGCACATTAAAATACCAATTTCAGCTTGTCCATCGGGAACGTTTTGGAAAAATTGTTCTTCGGTATGCCCTGACGGTTATTACGGTATGTTTTGCAAAGAAACATGTGACTGCAAAACGTCAGAATGTGATAAGGCTATTGGATGTCCTAAAAAAGGTCCTAAAAAAGGTAATCCTAATCTTAACCTAATAAACAATCATTGTGTTTCAGTAATTTAATCAGGGATATTTTCGTTCAAAAGGATACGTTGTATATGTTTATTATTTTGAGTGCTAACATTGTATTTATAACCCGTCCAGTTTACATACACATGTTTTAATATGGCAATACATGTATATGTAAACTCGATTGACTATATAAGCTGTATGAGTCCAAAATTACAACTGAATGATTTTATTATTTTACCTGGAAAGAATGCTAAATCACACATTGATCTTTTGAAATTGAAAATTGTACTCAATTTTGTGATTTAAAGAACACTACTAAAACTACCAGTAGAAGTAAGAAAATAATCATTTGTAAGTTTAAATTACATACTATATATAAATAAATAAATATATATATATATATATATATATATATATATATATATATATATATATATATATATATATATATATATATATATATTTATATATATACAGAGTATCAACATTAGGGACACCGGTCGTAAATTTATATACATGTTAAGGGGACCTGTAGAATAAGGGGACACCAAACCGGGTTCCCTAATATTCATGCTTAATTTGTATGCCAAAGAAACCTTAATTAATAGTAAATTGTTAATTGCCTAATATTTAAAGACATATCCTTACTGTACCCTGTTAAATTTGTTTGTTCTGTTGCATTTTAAAGATTTAAAAGGTGCCACAATCATTGACCACATATATGTCAAAATACATAAAAATACGCAACAAGGGTACCGCGGAAATTCGACGATTTCTCCCAATTTTGCGATGTATGTAGTTAATATTTTTAAATCATAAGTCACAGTGGTCATTTTGAAAGGTTTTTGGAATGTTTATTTCGTAATATGGAAACACATAAAAAATCGAATTTTTACCTCACCGTGAAGAATTCAATTTTGTCTACGCACATTATTATCCGGGTACTTCGTACATAATCCGGGGATTTCCAAAGAAAAATGGCATCATGCATTTTCAATGTCACCGGTCACAAGGTGAGTAAATGTTGCTTTATTCTTTAAATTTGTTTATTCGTAGGGAAAACTACCACAAACAACAATAAAGTTAATAGCCGACGATATTTTAATGTACAATGCACTTGGCATCCAACGCCGCTACTTGTAATACACACATATACACCCCACAACCTTCTTACAAATTTCATATACAGTGTTCTGTCTATATAATAATTATTTCAACTTTCCGATGAGTGGGTTTTTTAAAATTTAATTTGCAATATAGAATATGTATGACTCGCGGTGTGTGTGCGTGTGTTTGGGGGGGGGTCTCGGGTGCGTTCGCTCTATCCACATGTTCGCCTTAGTCCGTTCGCTCTAGGTCCGTTCGCTCTAATTATCGTTCGCCCAAATTATCGTTCGCCTTAAACCTCGTTCGCTCCTTGTTTATAAATAAACTATATTATAAGTTATTTCATTAACTTTTAACTTAAAACTTGTTTACTTTTATTAATGTCACAGGATTAATTATTTTAGTTAATTGTTCATCATATTTGCGTTCATTCATTTCAACATTTCATGTTTTCATTTCCCATTGGTAAATTGTTTTCATTCACGCCGCTTCATTCATTCATACAATCATTCATAGTAAGATAGTAGTACGAGAGGTCACGTGGTTGCGTTTGGCGGGTGGATCGGTGAATGAATGGGTGTGTTAGACTGGTTTTTCGGGTTTGAGTGAGTGAGTGCGCATGTCAATGTATGTAATCTAATTTTTAGCACGAACTTTAAGAATGAATATTACGACGCCACCCAAGACAGACGGTTGATGTCTGCTTCATAGCTCGTCAACTCGACTAACTATTTATTTTATAGTAGTCCTAAATCGCTGTTATACTTGGTGAGTTATTTTAATTAAATATATGTAATTTAAATACTATCTAACTAAAGATAAATTTAATGAGTGAATGTAGAGAATGAGTGTTTTATTAATATAATAAATTGTATATGATTATAGATCACCTGTGGAAACCATTTATTCGATAATATTCAAATACAACAATAAATTCAGCGTCATTTCCACAAAAAGGCCTTGGAGTTCTTGTTAGCTCAGAATATATATATCAGCTACCCCTTCACAATGGCGCCCACGTTGGGACTCCAAAGCGCCGTTTAGAAAAAAAAAATTCCCGGTGATTAATGTGTGCCTGTTGTGATTTCCTATTTCGCCAAAATTTTACCATTAATTTGTGCACATCGTATCATCCTGTGTTTGTGGGTTTATTTGAAGACTATGAAAATTGTTCAGCTAACGACCTGTAAAAAGTATTCAGCTAGCGACCTGTGAAAAGTATTCATCTAACGAGGAGAATTTTCGCACAGGAACGGATCCGAATTTCTATCCGGAAAGTGATCACGCCTCCGTGGAAATTTCTTATTTAGCGACTTCCGATTCGTTGACGTCAGGACTAAAATGGCTGCGCCCATAGTAATGTTTACCGTGTTCCAGTGAGCTCCAACGTTATCGCGATTCGTTATAGTGCATGCAGTTGAACTCGACATTGCTTGGATCCGAGAAATAGTTAAACAGATACTTCCAGTGTATTCATTTGTAACTCACAATCGATGTGTTCAATTTCATTTGTATTGTTTTTACATGTTTGTTGTATGTATTGTTGCATGGTGTGAAAGTGAAACACTGGTAAGTGTGTTAAACCCGCGTAACATTCCAAAGTTTATTTGTAAAATCTCAAGACCTTACGACATCATTTGTCCTTGTAAACCGCTACACTGCATGTTGTTCAACTGTTTATACTAATCTTTGGTTTAGCAGATTGACAGCGAGGAAATTCGAGCGGGAGTAAGAAAGCAAATCATTGGTTTTTTTTTCTATCATTTCATTTTTTTGTCATTTCATGAACTCACATCATTTCATCTACCATGCGCTGCGTAATGCTCATGAAACATGATAAGATGGATCTAATTCAGAAAAATAATAATTACCAGTGAAAATTTTTTTCAGATTTGTTCCAGATTATTCCTCAGTTCTGACTTGATATTTAGAAATGTGATACCAGAGAGACTGTTGAATTGTTTACATTGTCATATGTTTGAATTCCAGTTTAATTAATCACAAAGCTTAGAAAATATTGACATTAATTCATTTTGTCTATTTTTTTTTACAAGGTATCAAAGTATCCAGTGTTTATCAGTGTATGATTTATTATTTCATCTGGTACTGCAATAGTCGAACTGTGTTGTGTATTTCCGTGCGGTGTTTTCAACTCGAGCTACCGTAACCATATTTCAAAAGAATATCCATCAGTAACATTCAGCACATGGTGAGTATTATATTTGTGTACATATCAATTATTTTTATTTTGTATTTTAACAACACAATCATGGCCTCAGGTGGTGAGCAAGAAGGAAAGAAAGACTTAGACAAGAAAGAGGAAGGAAAGAAAGAGACAGATATCTCTAAATACATTGACAAGGTCAATAAATATCCTGGTTACAAGGTGTTAACAGTAGAGGAGTATAATAAGTTAGTCCAAGTGTCTGGTACTCCTAGAAAAGTAAAGCCCCCTAAACCCAAACTTTCTCCAATTGAAAGCTTAGGACCCAGAATACAAACTCTGTTAAACACAGCGTCGGGTACAACACCAAAGGTGGAACACTCAAGCCCAATCCTGAGTACTTCCAGTCCTAATTTTAATACTTCTACCAGTACCTGCATTAACCCAATCAATCCCCCTAAATTACCTTTGTTTAGTGGAACGGATGAGCCCCAGAAAGGTGAGGTACCTTATGAGGTGTGGAGTTTTGAGTTGAAGTGTTTGAAAAAGAGTGGTCAATATCCTGAATATACACTTCTTCAAGCAGTGAGAAATTCACTTAAGGGTTTAGCTAGATCTATGTTGGTACCATTAGGTGAAGATGTTTGTTTGACAGATATTATTAACAAGTTGGATGGGTTCTTTGGAAGTGTTTCCACTAATGAAAATTTAATGCAAGCTTTTTATAGCGATTATCAAAAAGAATCAGAGTCTATTGTTGTTTATGCATCAAGATTAGAGGAGACCATTTCTAAGGCTATTCAGTTTGGATTTATTGATCAAGTTGCAAAAGATGCGATGCTCAGAAATAAGTTTTGGACAGGTCTCTCTAGTCAAACTTTAAAAAATTCTACTAGACATTTGTATGATTCTATTAAAGATTTTCAAATTCTTCTGAAGGAAATCAGGAAGGTTCAACAGGAAGACCAAGGTCAACAGAAGACAAAAGCGCGCACTGCAGCGGCGAATGCTGAAAAGGCAGAAGTGCAAACTGAAGATTGGAAGAAAGAATTGAAGGAATTAGTATCCAAGATTGACAGGTTAGAACAGAATATTAATTCTCAGCAATACAATTATCAAGAGTTATCAAGGAAGTTAAATAACCTTGAATTGCAAGAAAGCAAAGTGAATACTGTTTCTTCTAATGTAGAAAGAGGGTTACACAGACCTTTTAGAGGTAGATATAGAGGGTTCAGGAGAAGCCAAGGTAGAGGATTCCAGGAAAACAATTACAGAGGTCAAGGCAATTACAGAGGTCACTGTAATTTTGGCAGTGGTCAGATGACACAAAATGATCAGAGTCAAAGGTCTCAAAGGTTTCAACCAAAAGAGTAACCTCTCATGTTGTAGGACGGACAGGAGAGGGTGATGTTTGTAGTCCTAACTCAGAAAACTTACTTGAAAGAATGGTTGGACATTCTAATGATTGTGTGTTGTATATATGTGGTCAAAAGACAAATGCATTGATTGATACAGGTTCAATGGTGACCTGCATATCTGAAAATTTTTATGAATCACTAGAGCACAAGCCTGTGATTAGAGATTTACAAGACTTTCAGCTAAATGTTTATGGTGCTGGAGGTAATGTACTTCCATTTGTAGGATATATAGAAGCTGAAGTTAGAATTCCCTGTCTAACAGAAAATCCTTTCTTTGTTCCAGTGTTAGTAAGAAAGTTATCTAACAGTGACAGTGACTCAGAAATACCAGTTATTATTGGTACCAATGTTATAAGGAGTTGCAAGGAAATGGTAAGTGAATTAGACTATAGTTCAAACATTCCTGAAGTTTGGAACTTAGCTTTCAAGAGCATGTGCAAGAAAGATTTGAAGGTAAGGTCAACAAACCATTTTCCCATAAGCATTGGTCCTAATGAGGTTAAAACTCTACATGGTTTGGTCAGAAAATCTTATGACTTAGAGACAGCATTGACTGAACAGTCAGATACTTCACAATCAGGGAGTTTGGTCATTTGTCCAAGAGTCATTTGTCTTAAGTCTAGTATAGGAAAAATCTCCAGAATCCCCGTGAGAGTGTGTAATCTATCAGCACAGTCAATTAAGATTCTCCCAAAATCTGTTATATGCTCTGTTAGTCCTGTAAAGGTCATAGATTCATGGGAACCTGAGACAGAGGAAGTGTCCTCAGTGAAAAAAGGTGAGAACTCAGATATTTTTGTTGAAACTCTTGGTGCTAAGATTAACAGACAGAATCTGACAGAGGATGAATTGGTAAGAACATCAGAGTTACTGAATAGGTGGAAACATATCTTTTCAACATCCTTTACTGATATAGGAAAAACAGACTTAGTAAAACATGAAATCAAGCTTACAGACAATATTCCTGTTAAGGAACCCTACAGAAGAATTCCACCAGGAATGTATGAGGAGGTAAGGCAACATCTAAAAGAGATGTTGGAAGCTGGTGCTATAAGAAAATCACAGAGTTCTTACTGTTCAAATGTAGTACTAGTTAAGAAATCTGATGGGTCTTTGAGATTCTGTATTGATCTTAGAAAACTTAACAACAAAACTGTCAAAGATGCTTACACTTTACCAAGAGTAGAAGAAACTATTGACACTTTGATTGGCAGTAAGTATTTCACTAAATTAGATTTACGATCTGGTTATTGGCAGGTTGAGATAAAGGAAGAGGATAAGCATAAGACCGCTTTTTCCTTAGGCCCTTTAGGGTTTTATGAATGCAACCGTATGGCATTTGGCTTAACCAATGCCCCTGCCACGTTCCAGCGGTTAATGGAGACTTGAATGGGTGATTTACATCTCAGAGAGTGTCTTATATTTTTAGATGACATTTTGGTTTTTTCTCAGTCTTTTGATGATCATTTGAAGAGATTAGAAGGTGTGTTTGAAAAACTGGAAAAACATAACTTAAAACTTAAACCATCCAAGTGTGAATTCTTTATGAGTGAAGTGAAATACTTAGGTCATATTGTGTCTGAGAAAGGTGTCAAAACCGACCCAGATAAAATTGAAGCACTGAAGTCATGGCCAGTACCAAAGAATATTAAAGAATTACGCTCTTTTTTAGGTTTCACTGGATATTACAGGCGTTTTATTAAAGATTACGCAAGAGTTGTTCGACCTCTCACAGAGTTATTGGCAGGACACTCCACAGCAAAAGGAAGGAACCAGAAAAACAGAAAGAAGATACCCTGGGTATGGGATAAGGAGCAACAAAGTGCATTTGAGACACTTATCAGTAAGTTGACCAATCCACCTATTCTCAGCTATGCAGATTTTTCTAAATCATTCATCTTGAATATTGATGCCTCCACTGAGGGTTTAGGTGCTGTTCTCTATCAGAACCAGAATGGTTTAGAGCATGTAATTGCATATGGCAGTCGCAGTTTGAAACCTAGTGAAAAGTTGTACCCAGCACATAAACTAGAGTTCTTGTGTTTAAAGTGGGCAGTGGTAGATAAGTTTAAAGACTATCTGTACAACAATTCTTTTGAAGTTAGAACGGACAATAATCCGTTGACTTATGTCACAACTTCTGCGAAACTCGATGCCACAGGTCATCGCTGGCTTGCTGCTTTGAGCAATTACAATTTCAAGATATATTACAGATCTGGGAAATCAAATCAAGACGCAGATGGATTGTCTAGGCGTCCATACAATCTACAGATATTTCCAGAGGCTGTCAAAGCAGTATGTCAAGCAGCTCAGATTGACCGGGAAATTCTGCCACTTGCTGAGAGTTTGGTCATTACGGATACTGGACAATTGGGTGAAGAGTTACCTGAACTAGAATCACAAGAGTTGTCGACAGTCAACTGGCAAAAAGAGCAAGATGATGATCCAGTTATTGGTAGGCTCAAGATTTTACTTGAATCAGATTACAAGATAGATTTTGAAAGTTTACAGCAAGAAAGTTTAGAGATTCAAAAGTTCTGGAGAGAAAAGAAAAATTTTGAATTGAAGAAAGGTATACTAGTCAGAAATACTGTGATTGATGGAATCGAGGTACAACAAATAGTACTACCAGAGAGTATGAAAGCTTTAGTTTTAAAAGGATTACATGATGATGTAGGTCATCAAGGTCGCGAGAAAACCAGTTGGCTTGTGAAACAAAGATTCTACTGGGTAGGTATGGATGCAGATATCAAGGACAAGGTAGGGCAATGTGGTCGTTGTATAAGGAGTAAGACCAGAGAACAGCCTAAATCAGAACTTGTCAACATTGTAACATCCAGACCAATGGAGTTAATTTGTATTGATTTCTTATCACTTGAAAAGTCCAAAGGTAACATTGAAGATATACTAGTAATTACAGATCATTTTACTAAGTATGCAATTGCTATCCCTACCAGGAACCAGAAAGCATTAACAACTGCAAGAGCATTGTACGAAAAGTTTATTTGCTACTATGGTTTTCCCGAGAGAATTCACTCAGACCAGGGACGGAATTTTGAGAGTCGACTGATCAAAGAGCTATGTAACGTCGCTGGGGTAAGTAAGAGTAGGACAACACCCTACCACCCCATGGGAAATGGCGCAGTTGAGCGATTCAACCAAACACTAATTAAGATGTTGGGAACTTTGGAGTATCACCAAAAAGAGGACTGGAAGTCCTATGTGCCACCTCTTGTTCAGGCATATAATGCTACCAAGCAAGATACCACTGGGTATTCCCCTCATTACCTTATGTTTGGTTGGCACCCTAAGCTCGCCATTGATGCTTATCTCGGACTAGATACAAGTAACGAAAAGTCAAAGAACAAAGAGAATTATGTGGATAAACTGAAAAAGAGACTAGACTATGCTTACAAAGTAGCAAGATCAAATACAGAAAGGAATTCTGAAAGATCAAAAAGACATTATGATTTTAGAGTGAGAAATTCGAAACTAGAAATTGGTGACAGAGTTTTGATTAGACTTTTGCACAAAACCGGTAAAAGCAAACTATCAGACAAATGGGAAAGAGATCCATATGTTATTGTGGACATACCCAATCCAGACATTCCGGTGTACAAGGTGCAGAAAGAATCCAGAAAGGGAGCAGTAAGAACATTGCATAGAAATTTAATTTTACCTTTTATGTCAATTTCAGATGCTGTAGATACTGAATTTCCCAAAGAGTCAGACAGACAACATAAGAGGACAGACAGACGTCAAAAGATGTTAGCAGAGTCAGAGTCAAAATCATCTGATTCAAGTGAGGATGATGATGATTCAGAGTTAACCTATGTGGTAAAGAAAAGGTCAGGTAAGGAAAATGTACCCAAGGGTATGCCTAATACTTCACGTATTTACCATGGGAATGATTCCAGTGAATCTTTCGGTGTAACAGGCAATAATAATTTCGGTATATCATGCGCTGATACTATCGACGTTAGTCGTGGAAACTCGGTAACAACACAGTTCGATTCTTCGACTGTAGAATCAGATCATGGATTTCCTATCCATTCTGTTGATTTATCCAGATCTGGTGTATCACATAATTCTAATTTGTCTTTACCAAATATAGATGATAATGTGTTGCCAGATACTAATGTTTTCATTCCACGCAGGTCTATTAGAGAGAAAAATAAACCTGACAGATACGGAGAATGGGTTATGGGGTCCCAGCCAGTTGAAGTTTGGTATGTCTGACGAAAGGAGAATGTCACAGAAATGTTTACAATTTTATGTTTATGATTTTCAGTTGCTATATTGTTTTTAGAATTTATGTCCATATTGATCTGGAGCAAAATGTCAGGAGACATTTTTTCTCCAGACAGGGGAGAATGTCACAGGATTAATTATTTTAGTTAATTGTTCATCATATTTGCGTTCATTCATTTCAACATTTCATGTTTTCATTTCCCATTGGTAAATTGTTTTCATTCACGCCGCTTCATTCATTCATACAATCATTCATAGTAAGATAGTAGTACGAGAGGTCACGTGGTTGCGTTTGGCGGGTGGATCGGTGAATGAATGGGTGTGTTAGACTGGTTTTTCGGGTTTGAGTGAGTGAGTGCGCATGTCAATGTATGTAATCTAATTTTTAGCACGAACTTTAAGAATGAATATTACGACGCCACCCAAGACAGACGGTTGATGTCTGCTTCATAGCTCGTCAACTCGATTAACTATTTATTTTATAGTAGTCCTAAATCGCTGTTATACTTGGTGAGTTATTTTAATCAAATATATGTAATTTAAATACTATCTAACTAAAGATAAATTTAATGAGTGAATGTAGAGAATGAGTGTTTTATTAATATTATAAATTGTATATGATTCTAGATCACCTGTGGAAACCATTTATTCGATAATATTCAAATACAACAATAAATTCAGCGTCATTTCCACAAAAAGGCCTTGGAGTTCTTGTTAGCTCAGAATATATATATCAGCTACCCCTTCACATTAATTATTCGTATATTCTAAAAATAATCACCTATTCTATCTTTGAAGAATTTACATAACACATTCCTTTACAATATAATGTCACCGTCAGTCAAATGATGATTATTACATGTATGTAGAAGTGGAAAGGGTGGTATTGTTTTCATTAATTATATATCTATCTTTCAAAATGTTTAAATTGACCAGAATACACAAAAAAATATAAATAAATTAATCCTATATAAAATTAATGCGATGCTGGGCTCAATGTGTCGTCGATCGATTTGATATTAATGAATCAAATCAAATCAAATTACTGATTCAAATAATTATTGTCGATCGATTAAGGTCTCGTCCTCCCACAGTTTAATTTAAAACAGAATTCGAATTCATTGATGTACTGTACGAGTTATTAAAATACCGTTAAGAAATGGTTGACCATGAGCCTTTTAGTTTTGGGAACTTTCAACGGATCCTGTTAAGATATTTCAATTTATTTCATAATCTTTCAAACAATAACAAAGAGATAAAATGTTTTATGCCGCGACCGTTGATATATGATTAAATTCACCCACAGGTATTGATAAATATCACTATGATAGACTTGATAGTCTGTCCCAATATTCATGCCGCACATTTGGACAATTTTTAATAAAAATACAATTACCTGTGAAAGAACATCAATTTAAATAGATAGCTGGGGAAATATTCAAGATAACACTATTCAAACATTACCATATTTCACTCGTAAAAAATCACAGGAACGAGAACAGATTTCCTACGGAGATTTATAATGGAGAACATCGACATCTTTTCTTCATTCGAAAGTCACTCGGAGTACCTCGTACAATATTTCAACGTCTGTTGCAATACAGAAAGTCTGCATATAAATCAATAAGCCAAAATTTTTATCATATACGACATAAAATCTGATTTCACTTCAGTTCAGCATTGCCAGACCAAAATTTAAAATCATATCTGGGGATTTTTCTACAATTGCGTCTGGTAGTTTAATGTTTAAACATTGTATTCTTAAAGTCATTTTATATTTATTAGTCTGTCGAGATATTGGCTCTTTTGATTTGTTGAAAAATTTCTTTGATATCTGCAGCAATAGACTCCTTCACAATAACTGCGGTACTGCTTTCTTGCAGGGCAAAATGATATACTTTGCCGAAGATTTGGTAGGTAGACAATTAAATGACCTAGATAAAACAATTGACATTACGTCATATTTCACCAAACTACGTCAATTTGCCCTGCAAAACAGCAGTACCGCAGTTACCGTGAAAGGGTGAATAAAATTTTAGGCGGATCTACTTTTCTCTGCTGTTCTGATTTAGCACTATTTATAGAACGGGAATTTCCAAAATAAACAGTCAACAAAATGAAAAGTTCATACTCTTTAAAGGGGCATGGTCACGATTTTGGTCAAAAATTAGTTTTCCGATTTGAATGTTTTCAATGCTTCAGTAAGGCATTTTTAATAGGCAATCAAAATTTGAGTGTAATTCGTTGAGTTATAAGCGAGTTACAGAGCTTACAATTCTTTGCAATGTAAACAAAGCGTTTGTTTACATTTTGAATGTTGAAGTGAAAACTCCAGTTTGAAACCTAAAATGATTTTAGTAAATGTTAGGATCTGTTTATTTATGCTTAAAATGAATAAGAAGATGGAAAAATCAGCTTGTAAAACAACTTTTACTGGTAAATTGAACTTATGTAAACAAAAACTGGGCACGAGCCTTGTTTACATGGCAAAGAATTGTGAGCCCTGTATCTTGCTTATAACTTTACTACTGACTCTCAAATTTTATTTGGTCATTGGAAATGCATTCCTAAAGCATTGTAAATAATCAAAACAGGAAAACAGAATTTGACCAAAATTGTGACCATGCCCCTTTAATTTCAAGCAAACATTATTAAACTATATATACATTAAAAATATTAAAAATAAAGCATTTAAAGATAAATAATACCCATTGATTTATTCAAGAAATAAAAAATTAAGTGTTGTCTAACTTGTCTCACGATTTCGTTTGCTTGAGGCCACGATCAACATTTACGGCAAGCCTGGCTGTTCTGGGAATATACATGTATAATCTGTCACGGTAACACAGTGGTTGAAATTTTTAACGAAGTGTTTTAGAATATCGGCCATCAGGATTCAGAATACTTGAAGCGTCATTACAGCTTGACTGCATCCCCCTATTAATTCAGCATATTCCAAGCGACAGATATACCATTTAGGGACGACGGACCTAATTCACTTCTACTATAGTGATTTTCATGAAAATTTTATATGAGTTAGAGTAACTAAAGATTTATCAAAATCAATCAAAATATAACATAAAAATTGAATTAGATTTTTAGTAGGGACCATTTCAAAAATTGTTTGTATTTCTTCTCTTTTTCCAAGAACATAATGGCCGGGAAAAAGCGTTCTTGTGAGAGAAAAAAATAATCTAGGAAAAATTCTGCCATTGATTTTCTATCCAAATTGAAATATGATACTTGTATGATGATTTTGATTTAATATCATTTATAAAATGACCATGTGATCGACTTCGTTTTAATTGTGGTACATGCCAAAGTGTGGTGTGTCGTTATTTTTCTTCAATTTTTCATAAATGATACTGTAACAACTCTATGAAAAAGGCCGTGCACATCATTTTGAGGTGGATTTATGAAACAAAACAACTAATAGAGTTTGCTAAACATTTCTTTCATGATAAAATAATTCAAATCTTTAGTACAGGAACGGTTTAACCTATTTTCAATACGAGTATTGAACGATTTGTAATGTAAATGATTTGTTTCCTGGCTCAAACTATGTTAATTAAACTATATAGATGGCAATAAATAACTTGAGCTAATAAAAATCTCACTACAGTACTGTGACATCCTCTAAAAAAATTTATGCATGTAAATTTATGTTGAAAAGCGTATTTTAGCATGTTAAATTATAGCAAGGTCAGCCACTACTTGTGCCTTATAAAGTGTGTATTAATAATGTGAAACAACTATATATTGCGTCATAATCAATTTTTCATTGAGTTTTAGTTATTGTGACGTAATATGTGAATTCGATGTTCGTAACAATCGCTCATTTTAGATGCGCGATAAATCTGTGCAAAGCGAATAAGGTCTGTTGTCCCTAAGTACCACATAGGCTATCAAATTACCATGGCATTTGCAAAAATTATACATATGCATATTATTTTTGTCGACATATACAGTACCAATCAGACCCAACCTAACACCAGAGTAAACCCCAACTAAACCCCGGGTTTACTTTTGGGGTTTACTTGGGGTTTACTTTTTGAAAAATTGGGTCCACTCGGGGTTTTCTTTGGGTTTACTCGGGGTTTACTTTGGGTTTACTTGGAAATTGCTTTTCAGGTCAACTGTAGACATTGAAGTGTGAAGCAGACCCGTCTTTTATCTCGCTATCCTACTGACTGTAATTCCTGCCCCTTGTATATTCTGAATACACAGTTAGAGTCTGCTTTCAGGGGTATACTTCTGACTGGGTTTACTCTCTGTGTCCACTCTGGGTTTACTTTGGGTTTACTCTGGGACAGTCTGGGTCCACTCTAGTAAACCCAAAGTAAACCCAGGGTAAACCCAGAAAGTAAACCCAGGGTTTAGTTGGGGTTTACTTTCTGTTAGGTTGGGTCTGATCGGTACTGTAAAATATGTTTGTTCACCGGAAAACTTTCATCAATGTGATACACGCAGTGAAGTTTTCTGGTCAATTTTTGCATTGATATGTCGATCAAAGAAAAATAATTAAATTAATTTCTTAAAGGAAGAAAACCAGTGCATCTAAAAATTGGTGTTTTAATGACAATTTTCTACGGTAACCCCCAGGTCGCGAAAAAGTTCATATTCCCTGTTTATCAAATAAAGATGTCTCAACATAAAAACTGAACAAATATTAGCTTTTTTAAAATTTCTACATCTATCTGTTCTTAGGCTTTTTTTCTGATAAAAAATACTAAATCCACTCACCAAATGTTAATTAAATGTCCAGAATGTCCGTTGAGAAAGAGCAGTGTGAACAGTTTTCAATTTTTTAGTATTACTATTACCAGAGTTGGCGAAATGTGCCGGATCTGTGGTTGTTTTTATGTTTGTCCGGTAAAAGTTAGAACTCTGTTGGACATTGTGTCTGGTAAATTTTGAAACGCAGTATAGAAAACAAAATTCAATTGAGAAACTCAAAGATTGGTTGTTTGATATTCGTGCGTTTCCTCCATTTATCAATTTAATAAGACGTTCATATCAAGTTCAGAGTAAGTTAAAAGTGGTAAACATGAATGACCAACAACCATATATAATGATTGAGTTAACTTTGTTAAAAAAAAATGGCGGCCGATATGGTGGCGCCAATGAGATGGAAGAAATGCTTGATGATAGTAACCCTAATTCAACTTCTATTTTTGAAAATGATTTTCTTATATAGGTATGTGTTACCTTTATATAAGCCTTGCTGGGCTCAGTATTTAAGGGTATTCTAACTTAATTTTAAACATCGGCAGTCTATATGATCATAAAGCCTCTAGACTTTACCAAGATTCTACATAACATGAGAAGGCATTACAAAATTTGGACAAAACTGCAGTGAAACAAACACTGCAGAACCATTTCAGAACTGTTCATGCTGAAGTTAAAAATACTAGAATTCAAGCCGAGTGGCTTTAAATATAAACAATGAAAATGTTTTCACATATTAAACGTGTACTTTTGTCATTTTATTAGCTTGTCTGAATAATTTTCAAGATGTCTGGCAAATTTTGAAAATTTATAGGACACAATGTCTGGTGGATTTCTAGGCCATTTCTCCAACTCTGTATTACTTTTAGATGGTGTAAATTAACATGTTAATGTTATTAAAAAAACTTTTATATGGATTAAGATAATTAATAACTTAACTCGTCTTTAGTTTATTAAACTGAAATTGAATGTTGCAACTACTTTAATAACTTGTGAAAATTGTAATTTCCACGACAGCATAGTGAATGAGTGATTCAAACAAGAATTTATTTTAACAAATTGTCCTAATTGAGTCAAATAAATTAAAACTTCCTAAAGTAGAACATGAAACGTAGCCAGTACTCGGGGTTTGTCAACATGTTGTTTACAGTTCGCATTTCACTAAACGGGTCATTTCCGGTTTGAGGGTACCTGCATATTTTGCAGCATTTCCAGTATTATAATCACGGCAAATAATGACTTTTAAAAAGTCGCACATTATCTTCAAATACATATTATCATATGTGTTGTAACAGAGTAATTAATTGTTTAAATTGTAAAAATGCATATCTAAGATTATCAACGTCGCTACTTCCCATGCTGTTGTGAATTTTCCCCGGGCTTTGTCATTACATAAAGGTGAGGGTCACTTCTCTAAAATTATTGACCAAAGAAATTGTCAGAATTAATGGGGAACACGTCAAAACCTATAATTCAAGGGTTACATGCGTTGGGACACTTTCCCACGAAATTAAAATTTGAGGTTAAGTAGCGCCACCTATCGTTCTGGCAATGCTAGTAAGATTGATTTGTTAAAACTCCCATGAGATTCATGTACAGTCACTAATAACTGGAGTTTACGGAAATCAATGGAATCCTCAAAATCTTATTTCACCAAATGTAGTCATTCAAATAAAGGCAGGTTACAAACACCTATCCAACTCTGAAGAAATGTCCTCATTTGTTAGCTGTTGTGAGATTCTTAGATTTCGATAATTCAGAGAGATTTCGGTAATTCGAATTACTGTCATTACAGTTAGAGTTATTTCCCTTTATTATTAGTTATTGAGACGTCAGAGTTTATGTTGGTTTAGTGTCCTCTGGCTTTTTAAAAACTCTCCTGAGAATTGCCTACGAGAAGAATATTGTTGTATTTCCTTTAAAAGCATGATGTTGATGTTTAGTTGCTTTCTGATGCTTTGTCAACATTAAAAGCATGAGAGAGAGAGAGAGAGAGAGAGAGAGAGAGAGAGAGAGAGAGAGAGAGAGAGAGAGGGGGGTTGTTGGTCTTTACTGCACAATATGCATAATAACACATCCAAAGAGCCCGGCTTTCAGTTTTCTCAGTATTTTGATTGTCATGCCGTACATCATGTACATATTGTACATGTTTTACTGTAGGTGATATTATGATTGTGTTATTCCAAATGATGTATTTTTTTTTGTTTTGTTTCAGATGTTCTTAGTAAGTCACCAGGTTGCTAGTTTAAAAACTAGCTTTCAGAAGATGGCTGCATTGTCTTATGGAAAACGCATGGTGAGAGTATTTTTGATATAGCTTTACAATACAGTTGAGCATTGTTTATCTCGTTCAGAATTGCTTCTGTTCCCAGTTGAATTGTTGGATAGATAAGGCGACCATAATTTGATTTTTATTTTTATGGATCCGTCGACTTTAAAAATTTGCATTTAAAAAAAAAAAAAAATTCAAAAATGTTCAAGCTGCTCGTGTCAAACCCATGTTTTATAATAGGAAATCACTGAGATATTTAAATTTGGATGTAAAAACGCTTGCAGAATGATAGAGAAAGGTTAAGGTGTTGCAGAACATCATTGGATTGGTTTCATTGTGTTCAAAGGGGGCGACCTGGGCGAAATAGTCACTTTTTGGTAACTTCGCCGGAATTTCCTCCAAAAGAGAAGTTGCCCTGTATTATGAGTTCACAATCGTATAAATTAACCCAAAAGGCAATAAAATGATAATTAACTTATTTTAAAGACGTTTTCACAGCCTCAGTTAATCCCTGTTGTGATTAGAGGTAATATAAATGTGAAGGGGTAGCTGATATATATATTCTGAGCTAACAAGAACTCCAAGGCCTTTTTGTGGAAATGACGCTGAATTTATTGTTGTATTTGAATATTATCGAATAAATGGTTTCCACAGGTGATCTATAATCATATACAATTTATTATATTAATAAAACACTCATTCTCTACATTCACTCATTAAATTTATCTTTAGTTAGATAGTATTTAAATTACATATATTTAATTAAAATAACTCACCAAGTATAACAGCGATTTAGGACTACTATAAAATAAATAGTTAGTCGAGTTGACGAGCTATGAAGCAGACATCAACCGTCTGTCTTGGGTGGCGTCGTAATATTCATTCTTAAAGTTCGTGCTAAAAATTAGATTACATACATTGACATGCGCACTCACTCACTCAAATCCGAAAAACCAGTCTAACACACCCATTCATTCACCGATCCACCCGCCAAACGCAACCACGTGACCTCTCGTACTACTATCTTACTATGAATGATTGTATGAATGAATGAAGCGGCGTGAATGAAAACAATTTACCAATGGGAAATGAAAACATGAAATGTTGAAATGAATGAACGCAAATATGATGAACAATTAACTAAAATAATTAATCCTGTGACATTCTCCCCTGTCTGGAGAAAAAATGTCTCCTGACATTTTGCTCCAGATCAATATGGACATAAATTCTAAAAACAATATAGCAACTGAAAATCATGAACATAAAATTGTAAACATTTCTGTGACATTCTCCTTTCGTCAGACATACCAAACTTCAACTGGCTGGGACCCCATAACCCATTCTCCGTATCTGTCAGGTTTATTTTTCTCTCTACTAGACCTGCGTGGAATGAAAACATTAGTATCTGGCAACACATTATCATCTATATTTGGTAAAGACAAATTAGAATTATGTGATACACCAGATCTGGATAAATCAACAGAATGGATAGGAAATCCATGATCTGATTCTACAGTCGAAGAATCGAACTGTGTTGTTACCGAGTTTCCACGACTAACGTCGATAGTATCAGCGCATGATATACCGAAATTATTATTGCCTGTTACACCGAAAGATTCACTGGAATCATTCCCATGGTAAATACGTGAAGTATTAGGCATACCCTTGGGTACATTTTCCTTACCTGACCTTTTCTTTACCACATAGGTTAACTCTGAATCATCATCATCCTCACTTGAATCAGATGATTTTGACTCTGACTCTGCTAACATCTTTTGACGTCTGTCTGTCCTCTTATGTTGTCTGTCTGACTCTTTGGAAAATTCAGTATCTACAGCATCTGAAATTGACATAAAAGGTAAAATTAAATTTCTATGCAATGTTCTTACTGCTCCCTTTCTGGATTCTTTCTGCACCTTGTACACCGGAATGTCTGGATTGGGTATGTCCACAATAACATATGGATCTCTTTCCCATTTGTCTGATAGTTTGCTTTTACCGGTTTTGTGCAAAAGTCTAATCAAAACTCTGTCACCAATTTCTAGTTTCGAATTTCTCACTCTAAAATCATAATGTCTTTTTGATCTTTCAGAATTCCTTTCTGTATTTGATCTTGCTACTTTGTAAGCATAGTCTAGTCTCTTTTTCAGTTTATCCACATAATTCTCTTTGTTCTTTGACTTTTCGTTACTTGTATCTAGTCCGAGATAAGCATCAATGGCGAGCTTAGGGTGCCAACCAAACATAAGGTAATGAGGGGAATACCCAGTGGTATCTTGCTTGGTAGCATTATATGCCTGAACAAGAGGTGGCACATAGGACTTCCAGTCCTCTTTTTGGTGATACTCCAAAGTTCCCAACATCTTAATTAGTGTTTGGTTGAATCGCTCAACTGCGCCATTTCCCATGGGGTGGTAGGGTGTTGTCCTACTCTTACTTACCCCAGCGACGTTACATAGCTCTTTGATCAGTCGACTCTCAAAATTCCGTCCCTGGTCTGAGTGAATTCTCTCGGGAAAACCATAGTAGCAAATAAACTTTTCGTACAATGCTCTTGCAGTTGTTAATGCTTTCTGGTTCCTGGTAGGGATAGCAATTGCATACTTAGTAAAATGATCTGTAATTACTAGTATATCTTCAATGTTACCTTTGGACTTTTCAAGTGATAAGAAATCAATACAAATTAACTCCATTGGTCTGGATGTTACAATGTTGACAAGTTCTGATTTAGGCTGTTCTCTGGTCTTACTCCTTATACAACGACCACATTGCCCTACCTTGTCCTTGATATCTGCATCCATACCTACCCAGTAGAATCTTTGTTTCACAAGCCAACTGGTTTTCTCGCGACCTTGATGACCTACATCATCATGTAATCCTTTTAAAACTAAAGCTTTCATACTCTCTGGTAGTACTATTTGTTGTACCTCGATTCCATCAATCACAGTATTTCTGACTAGTATACCTTTCTTCAATTCAAAATTTTTCTTTTCTCTCCAGAACTTTTGAATCTCTAAACTTTCTTGCTGTAAACTTTCAAAATCTATCTTGTAATCTGATTCAAGTAAAATCTTGAGCCTACCAATAACTGGATCATCATCTTGCTCTTTTTGCCAGTTGACTGTCGACAACTCTTGTGATTCTAGTTCAGGTAACTCTTCACCCAATTGTACAGTATCCGTAATGACCAAACTCTCAGCAAGTGGCAGAATTAATAACAATAATAATAATTATAGAAATATCTGTAGATTGTATGGACGCCTAGACAATCCATCTGCGTCTTGATTTGATTTCCCAGATCTGTAATATATCTTGAAATTGTAATTGCTCAAAGCAGCAAGCCAGCGATGACCTGTGGCATCGAGTTTCGCAGAAGTTGTGACATAAGTCAACGGATTATTGTCCGTTCTAACTTCAAAAGAATTGTTGTACAGATAGTCTTTAAACTTATCTACCACTGCCCACTTTAAACACAAGAACTCTAGTTTATGTGCTGGGTACAACTTTTCACTAGGTTTCAAACTGCGACTGCCATATGCAATTACATGCTCTAAACCATTCTGGTTCTGATAGAGAAAAGCACCTAAACCCTCAGTGGAGGCATCAATATTCAAGATGAATGATTTAGAAAAATCTGCATAGCTGAGAATAGGTGGATTGGTCAACTTACTGATAAGTGTCTCAAATGCACTTCTTCTTTCTGTTTTTCTGGTTCCTTCCTTTTGCTGTGGAGTGTCCTGCCAATAACTCTGTGAGAGGTCGAACAACTCTTGCGTAATCTTTAATAAAACGCCTGTAATATCCAGTGAAACCTAAAAAAGAGCGTAATTCTTTAATATTCTTTGGTACTGGCCATGACTTCAGTGCTTCAATTTTATCTGGGTCGGTTTTGACACCTTTCTCAGACACAATATGACCTAAGTATTTCACTTCACTCATAAAGAATTCACACTTGGATGGTTTAAGTTTTAAGTTATGTTTTTCCAGTTTTTCAAACACACCTTCTAATCTCTTCAAATGATCATCAAAAGACTGAGAAAAAACCAAAATGTCATCTAAAAATATAAGACACTCTCTGAGATGTAAATCACCCATACAAGTCTCCATTAACCGCTGGAACGTGGCAGGGGCATTGGTTAAGCCAAATGCCATACGGTTGCATTCATAAAACCCTAAAGGGCCTAAGGAAAAAGCGGTCTTATGCTTATCCTCTTCCTTTATCTCAACCTGCCAATAACCAGATCGTAAATCTAATTTAGTGAAATACTTACTGCCAATCAAAGTGTCAATAGTTTCTTCTACTCTTGGTAAAGTGTAAGCATCTTTGATAGTTTTGTTGTTAAGTTTTCTAAGATCAATACAGAATCTCAAAGACCCATCAGATTTCTTAACTAGTACTACATTTGAACAGTAAGAACTCTGTGATTTTCTTATAGCACCAGCTTCCAACATCTCTTTTAGATGTTGCCTTACCTCCTCATACATTCCTGGTGGAATTCTTCTGTAGGGTTCCTTAACAGGAATATTGTCTGTAAGCTTGATTTCATGTTTTACTAAGTCTGTTTTTCCTATATCAGTAAAGGATGTTGAAAAGATATGTTTCCACCTATTCAGTAACTCTGATGTTCTTACCAATTCATCCTCTGTCAGATTCTGTCTGTTAATCTTAGCACCAAGAGTTTCAACAAAAATATCTGAGTTCTCACCTTTTTTCACTGAGGACACTTCCTCTGTCTCAGGGTCCCATGAATCTATGACCTTTACAGGACTAACAGAGCATATAACAGATTTTGGGAGAATCTTAATTGACTGTGCTGATAGATTACACACTCTCACGGGGATTCTGGAGATTTTTCCTATACTAGACTTAAGACAAATGACTCTTGGACAAATGACCAAACTCCCTGATTGTGAAGTATCTGACTGTTCAGTCAATGCTGTCTCTAAGTCATAAGATTTTCTGACCAAACCATGTAGAGTTTTAACCTCATTAGGACCAATGCTTATGGGAAAATGGTTTGTTGACCTTACCTTCAAATCTTTCTTGCACATGCTCTTGAAAGCTAAGTTCCAAACTTCAGGAATGTTTGAACTATAGTCTAATTCACTTACCATTTCCTTGCAACTCCTTATAACATTGGTACCAATAATAACTGGTATTTCTGAGTCACTGTCACTGTTAGATAACTTTCTTACTAACACTGGAACAAAGAAAGGATTTTCTGTTAGACAGGGAATTCTAACTTCAGCTTCTATATATCCTACAAATGGAAGTACATTACCTCCAGCACCATAAACATTTAGCTGAAAGTCTTGTAAATCTCTAATCACAGGCTTGTGCTCTAGTGATTCATAAAAATTTTCAGATATGCAGGTCACCATTGAACCTGTATCAATCAATGCATTTGTCTTTTGACCACATATATACAACACACAATCATTAGAATGTCCAACCATTCTTTCAAGTAAGTTTTCTGAGTTAGGACTACAAACATCACCCTCTCCTGTCCGTCCTACAACATGAGAGGTTACTCTTTTGGTTGAAACCTTTGAGACCTTTGACTCTGATCATTTTGTGTCATCTGACCACTGCCAAAATTACAGTGACCTCTGTAATTGCCTTGACCTCTGTAATTGTTTTCCTGGAATCCTCTACCTTGGCTTCTCCTGAACCCTCTATATCTACCTCTAAAAGGTCTGTGTAACCCTCTTTCTACATTAGAAGAAACAGTATTCACTTTGCTTTCTTGCAATTCAAGGTTATTTAACTTCCTTGATAACTCTTGATAATTGTATTGCTGAGAATTAATATTCTGTTCTAACCTGTCAATCTTGGATACTAATTCCTTCAATTCTTTCTTCCAATCTTCAGTTTGCACTTCTGCCTTTTCAGCATTCGCCGCTGCAGTGCGCGCTTTTGTCTTCTGTTGACCTTGGTCTTCCTGTTGAACCTTCCTGATTTCCTTCAGAAGAATTTGAAAATCTTTAATAGAATCATACAAATGTCTAGTAGAATTTTTTAAAGTTTGACTAGAGAGACCTGTCCAAAACTTATTTCTGAGCATCGCATCTTTTGCAACTTGATCAATAAATCCAAACTGAATAGCCTTAGAAATGGTCTCCTCTAATCTTGATGCATAAACAACAATAGACTCTGATTCTTTTTGATAATCGCTATAAAAAGCTTGCATTAAATTTTCATTAGTGGAAACACTTCCAAAGAACCCATCCAACTTGTTAATAATATCTGTCAAACAAACATCTTCACCTAATGGTACCAACATAGATCTAGCTAAACCCTTAAGTGAATTTCTCACTGCTTGAAGAAGTGTATATTCAGGATATTGACCACTCTTTTTCAAACACTTCAACTCAAAACTCCACACCTCATAAGGTACCTCACCTTTCTGGGGCTCATCCGTTCCACTAAACAAAGGTAATTTAGGGGGATTGATTGGGTTAATGCAGGTACTGGTAGAAGTATTAAAATTAGGACTGGAAGTACTCAGGATTGGGCTTGAGTGTTCCACCTTTGGTGTTGTACCCGACGCTGTGTTTAACAGAGTTTGTATTCTGGGTCCTAAGCTTTCAATTGGAGAAAGTTTGGGTTTAGGGGGCTTTACTTTTCTAGGAGTACCAGACACTTGGACTAACTTATTATACTCCTCTACTGTTAACACCTTGTAACCAGGATGTTTATTGACCTTGTCAATGTATTTAGAGATATCTGTCTCTTTCTTTCCTTCCTCTTTCTTGTCTAAGTCTTTCTTTCCTTCTTGCTCACCACCTGAGGCCATGATTGTGTTGTTAAAATACAAAATAAAAATAATTGATGTGTACACAAATATAATACTCACCATGTGCTGAATGTTACTGATGGATATTCTTTTAAAATATGGTTACGGTAGCTCGAGTTGAAAACACCGCACGGAAATACACAACACAGTTCGACTATTGCAGTACCAGATGAAATAATAAATCATACACTGATAAACACTGGATACTTTGATACCTTGTAAAAAAAAATAGACAAAATGAATTAATGTCAATATTTTCTAAGCTTTGTGATTAATTAAACTGGAATTCAAACATATGACAATGTAAACAATTCAACAGTCTCTCTGGTATCACATTTCTAAATATCAAGTCAGAACTGAGGAATAATCTGGAACAAATCTGAAAAAAATTTTCACTGGTAATTATTATTTTTCTGAATTAGATCCATCTTATCATGTTTCATGAGCATTACGCAGCGCATGGTAGATGAAATGATGTGAGTTCATGAAATGACAAAAAAATGAAATGATAGAAAAAAAAACCAATGATTTGCTTTCTTACTCCCGCTCGAATTTCCTCGCTGTCAATCTGCTAAACCAAAGATTAGTATAAACAGTTGAACAACATGCAGTGTAGCGGTTTACAAGGACAAATGATGTCGTAAGGTCTTGAGATTTTACAAATAAACTTTGGAATGTTACGCGGGTTTAACACACTTACCAGTGTTTCACTTTCACACCATGCAACAATACATACAACAAACATGTAAAAACAATACAAATGAAATTGAACACATCGATTGTGAGTTACAAATGAATACACTGGAAGTATCTGTTTAACTATTTCTCGGATCCAAGCAATGTCGAGTTCAACTGCATGCACTATAACGAATCGCGATAACGTTGGAGCTCACTGGAACACGGTAAACATTACTATGGGCGCAGCCATTTTAGTCCTGACGTCAACGAATCGGAAGTCGCTAAATAAGAAATTTCCACGGAGGCGTGATCACTTTCCGGATAGAAATTCGGATCCGTTCCTGTGCGAAAATTCTCCTCGTTAGATGAATACTTTTCACAGGTCGCTAGCTGAATACTTTTTACAGGTCGTTAGCTGAACAATTTTCATAGTCTTCAAATAAACCCACAAACACAGGATAATACGATGTGCACAAATTAATGGTAAAATTTTGGCGAAATAGGAAATCACAACAGGCACACATTAATCACCGGGAATTTTTTTTTTCTAAACGGCGCTTTGGAGTCCCAACGTGGGCGCCATTGTGAAGGGGTAGCTGATATATATATTCTGAGCTAACAAGAACTCCAAGGCCTTTTTGTGGAAATGACGCTGAATTTATTGTTGTATTTGAATATTATCGAATAAATGGTTTCCACAGGTGATCTATAATCATATACAATTTATTATATTAATAAAACACTCATTCTCTACATTCACTCATTAAATTTATCTTTAGTTAGATAGTATTTAAATTACATATATTTAATTAAAATAACTCACCAAGTATAACAGCGATTTAGGACTACTATAAAATAAATAGTTAGTCGAGTTGACGAGCTATGAAGCAGACATCAACCGTCTGTCTTGGGTGGCGTCGTAATATTCATTCTTAAAGTTCGTGCTAAAAATTAGATTACATACATTGACATGCGCACTCACTCACTCAAACCCGAAAAACCAGTCTAACACACCCATTCATTCACCGATCCACCCGCCAAACGCAACCACGTGACCTCTCGTACTACTATCTTACTATGAATGATTGTATGAATGAATGAAGCGGCGTGAATGAAAACAATTTACCAATGGGAAATGAAAACATGAAATGTTGAAATGAATGAACGCAAATATGATGAACAATTAACTAAAATAATTAATCCTGTGACATAAACTCTGATGATGCAACCACATACTGTGCAACTGATGTTTATTCCTTATAGTGTTGATGTTACAATTAGGTGGTAACTTGTAATTAGTTAATAACTCTGTTAAATTAATGCTAAAATAATCATAAAACCCTTTGTTTCCAGTTATCTTTAAAAAAAATACGACCCTCTACATAATGGTTGTAATTGTGTCAAAGGGTTGTACTAATACCCCCAAAATACACAGAAATATAGAGACTGTCAAAGGGTTGTACTAATACCCATAAAATACACAGAATTAATACAGAGACTGTCACTGTCATTTATAGTCTGTCCCAGGTTATTGCTTCCGTCACTTTTTGATGATTTTTAATAATAATACACATACCTGTGAAAGAAATGCTGTTGAAATCGATAAAAGGGAAAATATCCAAGATATCTCCATTGACAAATTATCATTTTTCACTCATAAAAGTTCACAGGAACGAAAACAAATTTCTTACGGAGATTTATAATGGGAAATGTTTACATCTTTTCTCCATTCGGAAGTACTCGGGACACCTCGCACAATTTTTCAACGTTATCATCCGGGCTTAATAATGGCTGATGCAATGCAAAATTCCCGTAGACTTTCTATTTTGGGATGTGTATTGAAACCTGAAGCGGTAGAGGGGGCGTTTCAAAACAGATAATCTGGGCATTTTTCATATTAGTGGATGAACATAGTTTAAGCACAAAGGTATTTATGATTATCGAAATATCAAGCAAAAAGTGGTGGAAGCAAAAACTCGGGACAGAGTATAGCTAACACAATTACAACACATTTCATCTATATAATGTATGAATGCATCAAATAAATTAAATTTAATAAATTGATAATTTTTTTTTTAATATTTAAAAGTTTTTTTTTTTAATTGACTTGCTTCTAATCTAATTTATATTATTAAAGGTTGAATCTGTGTATATCATCATTTATAGCGTTATGCCATTGTCAAGTAATGGAAGTCTCCCTGATTTCTCAAACTTCTCACTATATTTCTGTTAGAGAATTGAAGTCTCCCAAAATTTTGCTCTAGGTTGGTCCCTGCAGTGAAACTACACTTACAAACAAATTCATCAAATGCAAAACAACAGACCCTCAGACCCTGTCTGCATGCAATGCGCACAGTTCGAGTCCTCACAATCGGAGGCGGTACTGATTTGATTTATGGCACAAGAATTGCCTCCAAGTACCTGGGCCAGCAGCTGACATGTCTTTTTTTTTTTTTTTTTTTTTTCGTCCTCCGACTTGACTTTTCTTGGAAAAAAATCCGTAAAACTAAAAATCAAATTATGATCGCCTAAAGCATCTAGATATATAAAGTAAGTCTTTTGCAGTCATTTTTTTTTTTAAAAATATTTATTGGGAAAGAGTGTTATGTTTGTGTTTTGTTTTATTTTTATACCTATTCATTAAATAGATGACTAATCACAATTTGCTTTTTTTTATTTATTGGATGATTATACATGTATACAATAGTATTTTTAGATAAAATGGTTTTAATAAACTTTTCTTTATTAATCATAGCTGAAAGCAGGATTGAAGAAGAATGACCCTGGAAAGGTTGGTAACATATACATCACCTAATGTTTTTGCATACTTTAGTTCTTGTGTTTGCAACCAAGCAATGTATCAACAACGTTTGTGTTAACATTGGTAACATACGTTACTGGTTTATTATTAAAAAAAAAAAGATTCTGTAAATATTTGAAACTTTTAGTTTAGAATATTAAGGCAAGAATTAACAAAATGCCAAAGTTCTCTAATGCCAGTTTATGTTATTTTTCCCTTATGTTTGCATTGGAATTCTGTGACATTCAATTTTTAATAATGTCAAATCTGATCACGGCGTACGAGCACGAGTGAACGTTAAAAGTTTTGAATATATTTCTTATTGTAGGATTAAATGAAACATTCAAAGTTACATAACAAATTTGATACATACTTTTGAAAAATAATTGTGAAATCTTAAAAATTCAATCTTAAAAAGAATTTTCTGGGCAAAGTTTTTAGCAGCAGAAGCACACTGTTAAACATTTTTGGGAGTTGATTTTAATCAACTCTCCTATGCAGTTACTCTGGCAAACCGAAAGTGAAACAGTGTTTGGACCTAAGCACAAATCATCACCGCTGACAAGAGTTAGTTCTTGAAATAATAAAAGATAAATGCGGTGTAATGTATGGTGAACCATTGTTTTTCAAGAAAACGTATTTATAAATACCTTGAAAATAGTCAGATTTTAAATAGTACGAACAATTTAGATATTTTTTTGTAGTCGTATCTATTCCTACGCCAGAGCGTTCAACCAGACGCTCGGCTGTCTCCGTAAATCTCCGACAAGCAGAGAGTCTCTCTTGGTAGTCGGAGATTAACGGAGACAGCCGAGCGTCTGGTTGAACGACACTAGAATTCAATATTGCTTGACTCCAGACATGTGTACAATTTTTAGAAATATTTCGATTACTGATACATAGTTTGATGGAATTAATTATATCTTTAAATATTACACAGCACGATTCATATTGGGTTTTCTCGAAATTCTTGTCGGAAAAGTCCGAGAATTCATATTATAACAATGTGCGTAATTTAAATAGAGATTAGAAATTACTTGTCATGCTAAATAACATATCGTTGATTCTAAAATAGATAATGATCGATAAAATCAACTCCCGTCAGTACTTCAGTACTTTGATTTATTGCTGCTCCATTTGTTATTCATATTTCTGACAAGGAGCGTGTATAATGACTTTTTAGTGTGATACAAAAATATTTCATTAGGCCACACCAATTTGATTTCTTGGTCTTCGGATTCGAGGCAAAAAAATATTGGGGCGAGCGGGCGCTTTATTAATTTTAAAATTAAAAAACTGAAATTGAAAATTTTGGGGCGACATCAAAAAAATAGAGGCGAGCGATTACATTTTATTTTAAAATGTCATTTTTTCCTTCGAAATACATGTAAAAAGCATTAAAAAGTTGGTGACTGTATTCGCAATTGTATCAGACCCCTCCTGATCGCTAATTCTATAATAATTCTAATTCTTCACATACAGGCATTATTTACATGTAAACCTTGCGAACAATCTACCGGAAATTTTGGGTATGATCAATTTAAAAAAAAGCGCAATCATGACTAATTAGAAATAAAGGAACCAAAACTTGAGCGGAAAACGGAACGAAAATTTCCGGGTGCGGGATTTATTTTTTAATATTATTTTTTGGAAAGCCCTTAGCCACGTGCGCGCGGATCCGGCGACCAAGAAATCAAATTGGTGTGGCCTTACAAATAAACATAAAAATGAATATAAATAGCCATTGAAAGCTTATTTTAGGATATCTTTGGTCCTTACTAGGCCATGCAGACAAATTATCATACCATGTCAATGAGCGGTATTCAATTTGTCTACATGGTGTGTTATATGACTTTAAAAGTCTTAATATTTATCAATAAAATTAATGGTTAAGTCTTGCCAATTATCAATTTAAGATTCATCCTTTTCTTTTAGGAAAAAATTATACCTGATTTGTATACCTATGGTAATTGGAAAATTACTATTTTTTATTGGTGTATTATTTGAAGGTTTTACACCAACATTGATCTGCATTTAGTTGATAAAATTATTATCAGTTGCTGTATTTCTATGTTTTGATAATTAACTTATTCCAGTTATTGTATTATCTGCATTTAGTTGACAAAATTATTATTAGTTGCTGTATTTCTGTTTTGATAACTTATTCCTGTTATTTTATCAATCTTTGATGGCCATATTTAAGTTATTACTAGTCATTACTTTACTAAACTTGCATGAATGGCATCTTATGATACATTTACAGCTGACATGCTTGAATGCTGAATCTGAGCCATCAATTTTAGATGCTGAAGGAGGTTAAAGTTTTTAGAGCAAGTGAAAGTTTTTTAGGCATGTGGCCTTAGATAGAAACATCTAAATTATTATTGGTTTTAGCTTTACTACACTTAGATTGATACATCTTCTGATACTGAAGTACTTAATAGGCTTGAATGCTGAATCTGACCCATAGATTTCATGTGCTTGAGTTGTTTAATGTTTTTGAACAGGTTATATTTTTTGGAGCAGGTGCCCTTTGATGGCCATTATCTTAAGGTTTTTGAAGCAGGTCAAATATTTGGGATCAGGTGGTTTTTGATGGCCATATCTAAGTAATTATTGGTTCTATCTTTGCCAAATTTTGCTGGATGATGCATCTTGTGGTAATTATGCACCACAAGGGAAAGGGGAATTGACCATTAATGAATTGCTGTTTTCCAAATAGTCTGTGAATTTTTATCACATTAATACCCCCCAAATACTTAATTTGTGCAATTTGGAGATTGAGTTAGCAGGCTTTGAATTCAATATTATGCCAACTTAGATATATTCAAGATTTTTTACATAGAGTTCATGATGTGAAAGATTGGTCATTGCAAATCATTTTTATTACTAGTCTTGTCAGTTGTGAAATCATAGGTTATTGTGAAAGAATGATTTGGGCCACTTTTTTTCAATTTTTTTTTCATAACTGCTGCAAATCTATTTTTAAAAAATTGACATTAATGTATATAATTGTTACTTTCTTGCAGATATTGACTCGGATCCATCTGACTTAAATGAGTCATCTTTGGTGGAAGACTCATATAGCGATAGTCTCTCCTATGTAGGTAAGAATTCATCATACATTTCTTTATTAATCTTGAGTTTTTTTAAGGGGACCAAATTAGTGACGTCGGTATTGTGTATCTTCTGTGGGATGATTAAGGAGACCAATAAAGTGATCTATGTGTACTTTATATTTTGTGTTTCTTCTTTGGGATGATTAAGGGGACCAGTTAAGTTCCTTATTAAAGAGTAGGTCATAATCATGTTGTTTATCCTATATAGAATGATTAAGGAACCTATTTATTAATGTGTTTTTTTATCATATTAAATGTATCTTATTTGGGATGTTAAAAAGAACTAATTCAATAACTTATGTATATATACTCTACATTTTGAGTATCTTTGTTTGAATGATTATGGAGACCAATTTAGTATCTTTTGTTTTATACTTTACATTTTATGTATCTGTTGGAATGATTAAGGGGACCACTTTTGTATATCTTTGCTGGGATGATTAAGGGGACCAATTTCATATCTTTTGTTTGTGTACTTTAGATTTTGTGTATCTTTGTTGGGATGATTTAAGGGGCCATTTCAGGTACTTATATGTGTTTTATTTTGGGTAGCTTCCTTCCAAGTTGGGATAATTATAAGAGGACCAGCTCTTTAGTCATACATACACTATTCTTACTAAACATAACTTAAAGGGAATTGGACACGATTTGAGGTCAAAATTTTATTTTTTATGTATAAAATGGTTTGAATGTGCATTTTGAATGATCAAATTACAAGCTAAATACAGAGATGAAAACTCATTTTTACGTCAAAAAAAAATCTCAAGTCTTGTGTTTGTTACTGATAATGTAAAGTAAAGTTAGTCACAAATGACTTGTGGCAAACAAGATAATTTGATTTAATATGTTCATAAATAATGTCAGCGAAGAAAGCAAAACTTGATCAAAATTTATACCAATACAACACATAGTAAACAATAACAAGACTTGAGCTTTGTTTTCAAAACGAAGAATTCTAAACTCTTTCCTTGCAGGTTACTCGATATTGACTTTCAAATTTAGATGAAGCCTTAAAGATAACCATATTTACAATTTTAAACATTAAAAATGGAGAATTGGGGGAGGAGGGGGCGGGTTGTGTTGATGACAATTTCATAAGGTATGCGCTTTTGGAACCCAAGATGGCCAATGAATATATAAAAAAGCCCTCTCGCATCTATTTATTTACTACATGTACTTAAAAAAAAATTGAGACCCTCCTCCATCTTTTTAGGAGAAATTTGGCCCGAGAAACGTAATGATACTTTTATGTCGCCTAACCCATGCAAATTTGAATTATCAATGTTTTTTTCTGTATTTCAACAGTGAAATGGTCAAAGGAAGATACAGCAGATTTGAAATCTCATTTTAGAAACTACATATTTACTCAGAAAGACAATAACACAGGGAATCTAGTATGTAAGTTACAATTTGCTCATGAACTGTAAATTAAAGGTGATCATCTGAATTGTTACTTCAAGCGAGCCTGGCTAATGACATGTAGTTGTAGCTGTTAGCCCTCCTGTCTGTTGACTATTTTGTCACAAGACCACTAACTGCATGAGAATAGACTTAAGTTAAAGTTTTTATTTCAACGTGATTCCTGCAGGATATGATTGTAGCGACATGCCGAAAAATACATAACCTGCATTAGATGTTAAATAGTTATTATATAATATTTTATATTATAATTTGAATTTTACATTATAAAGTTATGTAAAATTTAACTCAGTTGTTTTTCATTTAGAAAACATTGAGTGCAGGCTTGAAAAAAGAAAACCTCTTAAATAAAGATTTATCAATACAAGACTAAATACTTAAAATGTTGAATCATTTTGGACCAAATTTAACTCTTATCATATATATAGACCTTTCTTCAAGGCATTATCCCTGGGTGTAGGGTGGGCAACAATGGGGGAGGGTGGAATATAAAGATTGAATTTAGATTTAAAAATTATTCAATATTATATATTATTATACACATTTTATATTATAAATTTACATAAAAATTGCAGGCAGTTGTTTTTCGTTCAGAGAACATTGAGCAGAGGCCACACATATGGATAATATTCATTTGATAAATATAAATTTTTCTCACTTGTTTGATAATTAGATATTGAATAATTAAATTGTTGTCATTCACACAGAAATTTATCTTATAAGTTAATAGCAAATTCAGAAATTCATGTGTTCACATTAACTATGATTGACCTGAATAATGCTGATTATGTTTTGCCTCTCCATGAGGCAAAGTCTGTCCTCTAGACATAAGTCGTGTGACAAAACAGACAAATTGACCCTTGAAAACAGGCATGTTCAAAACATGAGACCTTAAAACACTTGTTGCTGACTGTGGTAGACAGATGGTTGCTAAAATAAGTTAAGATATATTGAAAAAAAAAATAAATAAAATTTTCATCGAAACTGGCCACTGGTTAAAGGTAGCCATAACAGAAGGTGTGGCTGAATTTTAGACTCATTCATATGTATAGAAGAATTATAGAATCGGTTTAATGTGGCCTCAAATTTTGCCATGGCAATAGGTTGAAAACAGCTTTAGATTTAAGACATGGGCTTTGATGTGGCCTCAAATTCTGCCATGGTAATAGGTTGAAAACAGCTTTAGATTTAAAACAAGGGCTTTGTTTACGAATTGTGTGTAATGAGTCTTGCTTTTAAATCAATAACTAAAACTTTAAAAAATTAGCACACTGAGAGTATTGCATAAGCAATACACGTTCCCTACTGGTACCCCTTTAATTAAGAATGTCAAAATTTTGAGACCTTTTGTTATATTATTAAATATCCCCCATCATAAATGTTGAAATTTTTTCAGAAATTAAAGACTTCTTGTATAGTATGGAATTATGAAAAATAATTACAACAAACAGCTAACAACCTTGAAAATCCATTTTAAAAATACATATTCGAAGCGAAGCAGACACAGTCGATGTTGAAATTAAATACAAAGTGGGTAAACTAATACTCTTTATTTTATCTCGTATAATTTCGCCATGTCAATTAAGTGTTCGCTGCTAGAAGTATTCCCTGTTATACACAATATCATCACAGTCTTCTTTACCCCGAACCTCAAACCAAACTTTAATATTTAACAGCCTAGACACGATAAAACTGGATTGTAATAATACAAAAAAAAACTGCCTATAAAATGTACAGCACAATACTTGACACATTTTACAGAACTTTTTTGTTTGTAAGAAATGATAAAAGTAATGATACAAGTAATACATGATATTATAACTGACCACATACTGGTGTCATTTATTGAGTACATACACCGAATCCAGTCATTAAAAAAATTGGAATGTAAAAATCAATTCTCTCAAAAATATGACGACCAGAGGCTACTAAAATGTAAACTTGATCTGTTGTTTGACATTTTGAAGCTGTTCAGCAAGTTCATATTATTCTTCAAACCCATAATGAAAAAAATTGTGGAAAACTGAAGTGGGATAGACAGACAGACAGATGGAGAAAAAAGCTCTAGTTCCCTTCAGTGAAGTCTGTTGGGGAATTTGTTACCTAATTTAGGATTATTTCATTGAGATTGATTAAAATATTAATGTTTAAAATGATGACTTTATGCCTATTTATGTGGTGTTCATGAACATGTTTTTAAAAATATAATCAATGACAAATCATTCACTCCTCTTTATTTTTTACAGGTAAAAAAGAAATTGAAGACTTTCTGAAGACAAATAATATATCATCATTAGATGGTCTTCATATGAAGACAAAAATTTCCAAAGCCAGAACAAAGATTTTTAATGAGAGAAAAACAGCGAGGCTAAGAACTTCCAAAAAACTTGCAGAGTTGGAGTCGGTGGCTATATGAACAATTTAGAAATGAACATGACTTGTGAATATGCATATGAATAGTATGTAGTTTTCTAGTCAGATATTAGCAATTAGTACATCTTATGGGGGCGTGGTCACGATTTTGGCCAGATTTTTATTTTTGTATTTTTTATTGTTTATAATGCATTAGTTTAATACATTTCTAATGACCAACCAACATTTGAGTGTTTGTTGTAGTGTTATGAACCAGATGCAGAGCTCCCAATTCTTTGTTTTGTAAGCAAGGCTTGTGCCATGTTTTATATTTACATTGGTTCAATATACCGGTGAAAGTTCTTTTTCAAGCTGAATTTTTTTTATCTGCTAATTTGTTTTGTACATCAATAAACAGCTCCTTGTATTTGTCAAATTCATTTTATGTCTTAACCTGGAATTTCAAAATGTAAACAAACACATGGCACATATCTTGTTTACATACCAAAGAATTGTAAGCCCTGTGTCTTGCTTAAAACTCGACAACTGAAACTCAAAGTTTGGTTGACTATTAGAAATGTATTACTTAAGCATTATGAACATTCAAAACGGAAAAGTAAATTTTGACCAAAATCATGACCATGCTCCTTTTAAAACAAACATGGAACTCGGCCTATATGTACATGCAGTATTCTTTGAATTGCCATATTGTCTGCATTTTTATTGTGCTGGTTTATTGTGTTTTAATACTCCACTCCAAAGGAGAGGGTATACTGTGTTACCCTTGTGTGTCTGTCTGCCTGTCTTTTTGTTGGTCCTTTACAATTTTCTGTCTCATTTTTTTAGGAACTATTGATTGCAAATGCTTTAAATTTTAACACACTCTTTGTTTTGGTATGCCGTATTGTTGGATTCAAATTTGTACCAATCAGATGTCAACTTTTTGTTAAATGACGACTGTTTATTTTTAGCTTAAATTTTCAAACAAATTTTTGTCAAAGATTTCTCGGCAACTATTAATAGCAGAGGCTTAAAATTTTAACCTCTTTGTGTAGGCATGCCATATGGTGGGATCCATTTTTTAAAAAAAAATGATGTCAACTCCCAGTTAAATATCGACTGCTTATTTTGTATATTCAGATCAGAGCGGGGGTATCACTTTTGAGTACATGTATTGGCTCACAGATATCTTGTTTGTTTGTAATGAAATGACCTTTAGAATTAATGTTTCTTTTCAAAAAAATATGTAATATTTGTTGTTACCAAGAATAATTGCAGATGTAACCTGTACATCCCTATAGAAAAGATCTGTGTTGCAAAATGTTACATACTGCAAATAACTTGATGCCTTTTATATTAAAGGGGCATGGTCACGATTTGGGTCAAAATTAATTTTTCTCTTTTTAATGTTTACAATGACTTAATTAGGCATTTCTAATAATCAACCAAAAATTTGAGTGTCAGTCGTGGAGTTATAAGCGAGATATAGAGCTCACAATTTTGATTATGTAAACAAAGCTGAGGTCATGATTTTGTTTACATTTTGTACGTTGAGGAAAAATTTCAGGTTTAGACCAAAAATGAATGTTACAAACGCTAGGAACTGTTTCTTTAAGTTCAAAACGAACTTAGTAATTAGAAAACTCAGCTTGAAAAAGAACCTTTACCGGTATATTGAACTAATGTAAACAAAAACATGGCACGAGCCTTGTTTACATAAGAAAGAAATGTGAGCTCTGTATCTTGCTTATAAATGTACGATTAACACTCAAATTTTGGTTGATTATTGGGAATGCATAACTAAATCATTATAAACAATAAAAGAAGAAGAAAAAAAATGACCAAAATCGTGACCATGCCCCTTTAAGGTTTAAAGGAAATAAAACGAGAAAGGAGAAACATGATAAAGAATGTATTTTTTGAGTCATGTTCATCTTAAGGTCAAGATCTAGTAAATGATTCCTTAGTGTCTTTTTGATGCTAAATCCATTATGACATCATAATTGATTTTGTATCTTTTCCTGTATTTGAATAAAACAACTTCTGGACATTCTATAGTAAAACTAGTCCCAATACCTAACTTGAATTTGACCTTATTTTAAAGAGGTGGTCATGAGCTTATTTGATGCCATTTTCGGAGAGGTTGTAGGCAATCTAAATATATTTCATTTGTCAAAAATGGATAAAACTCCCAGATTTGTTACTTATTTCAATTATATTTAATTGAAAATGACAGTTTGAAACATGATTTTTCATAGTGTTCACCAAAAGTTTAGCCCCACCACACCGAATCAAACAAAGCTATTTTTATGAAGCATCAATAAAAGAATTTATATCTTGAATTTCATAATCCTGTAAGCACCTTGCATTTACAAGATCTTGATCTTAAAGAAGCTTTGTTTAATTTTCTAGATTTTAAAGTAAGTTATGATAATGCCGTGTGTTGGAAAAGGTGCATAGAATAAATTTAAACAAAAAACATTGAATTATTGTGAAATTGTCTACTGAAGAATTGAATGAAACAACTCTGATTAAAAGGACATTTATTTAAGTTATGATGTAAACTTATATATTAGATTAATAGTTTGATGAAACAACTCATCAATTTTTCTGAATTTGATCCTATGAAATATTGAAAAAAAGTTAAAGTATTAAAAATTTATGATGCATTGAAGATGAATTACATCTTTGTTCTGAACTTGCTTATAAGAATTCAAGTCTTAATTTGTTAAATGAGTAAATATATTAGATTGTAATGATATTTGCATTACATTTGTATATAGTAGATTATGCAATAATGATTTACTTTTATGATCATACGATTCTTAACTTTAAATGGATGTTTAATTTAAAAATTGATTGTCTTCTGAACATCATATTATTTAGTTTTAACACAGTCTAGCTCAACTAAAACTGCAAAGTGTTGAAAAAAAAGTTTGGTTTAGAGTCACTTTGTAACTGACAGACTGTATTATATTTTGCTGAATTAAAAATTCAGCTTTGAGCTTTCATTGAATGTAGACTGGTCATTCAAGGGAGAAATGAAAGACATTGACTAAAATGTTCCACATTGTTGTAATTCTCTTTGACTTTTGCTCAAGAATTTTTGATAACAGTACAATTAATGTTTTAATTTCTATGTTGTTTTTAAAGAAATGAATAATAAGTTAGAACAAATTGAATTTTTCCTATAAAATTGTTTGAATATGTAATAAAAGAATTTTAGAAAGCCCAATTTTGTTTGTCTGGTATTTTTTTATTTCCCAATAGTTGTACTTTGAGATGCAGATAATGAAAGATTATTTCATCATTTCATTTCTAGTGTTTTTTGATTCATTGATTTGGAACTTTGGTATTGTTTGAGACACTTATGTAGGCACTGAAATATTTCATACATTTGTGTAGTTATTTTTTATTTGTCACTCGCTTCTCAAAGTAAGAAAATACCTACACCTTTTCACCTTTTGACATGCCTTTAACTGAATTTTAACCTCTGTAATATCAAAGATTAAAAAAACAATATAATAAAAAGTAGGAATCATCGCAAATTTAGAAATTAAAGAACTGATAAGAAAAGAAGTATTTTTTTTATGGTAAGAATAACTTGATGATATTATAAATTTATCCTAATGGAGTGCCTTCAGCCAAGTAAGGAATGTTTCACTAAACTATTTAAAATTATCTCATTATAAATACAAAAAGAACACAATGCAACACTTTAAATGAGATAAATTAAAATTATGGTCACCTTAAGTTGGAATATATCAATATCCATCTGGTCTACTTAAAGTGCCCATTGTAAATGAATATACAAATGTCCCCGTAAACTGTGCGACATGGTTTCTAAATTTTAAGGGGACACGAAAATTGTATATTTTTTTTCTTTACGAGTTTTATGATTTTCTATAAAAAATTGGCCTTTGGTAACCATACAACTAATGTTTATGTAATTCATATAGTGTTGAGAGTAACATATGAAATTATACGAAATGTCCCCTTAAGGTTCAAAAAAATATATAGTCACACTAAGGTTGAAAGCAGATATATATATATATATATATATATATATATATATATATATATATATATATATATATATATATATATATATATATATATATATATATATATATATATATGTTTTACAATAACTATTCCATTTGAAATGTGTATGTTTATATTTAAATCTTCCTTTGCATCATAGCTCTTATTTATTTTTGATAACTAAAATACAAAGATGAAACAGTAAGTTGTGACATAATTGGAAAGTAACAACTGTGTGTTTTGTGCTCTGTTACAGTATACCTTAAAAATTTACACACTTTGATTAGATAACTTCATGTCATTGTAATTTTTTCCTCCGGAATATCTAATAGACTCACCTGATTTGCCACTCACAATGCCAAATATAACCATAGCAGCAGTCTCTCTGGCCATCACCAGCGTTGTGATAGGAGTCACACTTTGTGTAGTTGTAAGGTAATCAATAGCTATAAATTAAAAAAATTGTTGTGATATTGGGTATGATATTTCTTTTGAATAATGTACAGAATGATTTCTTACATTAATGTTTGCCGAAAAAAGTCAATATTGTTAATAAAGATCATACTTTTAAAATAATAAAGGATAAAACAATCTGTAACATAGAAGTAACAGTGGAAGCTTTTTAGAAATTTCATTCAATTATATTATGATTCTAAAAGGACCTTATTATACTTAAAAATAAAAAAGTAAAAATATAGATAAATGCATAAAATCATCTCAATTTTAAGATTTTTTAAGAAATCCCACAAAACAATAACAAAAAAGTTTTATTTATTGTAGATATAAATCAAGACAGCAAAGTGTTTACATAGCACATGTATCATATTTAAAAGAAGAATCAATTGCATTGTCCAGATTAAGAGAAAATAACTATTCATTCCTCATCAAAGAAGGTCCAAACTAACCTATTTTATCACATTTGATAAAAAAAGGTACATGTCTGAATGTAAATTATTTGTAAAATACAGTGAAACATTAATCTTACATCAGGTGAAATGATTTCCAACGCTTAGAATTTTAACAAACATTTAATTATATGTACTGTGGACTGTGTAAATACTAGGGTGTATTATCTGCATCCTGCACATATTGTATATAAATATATCATAAGAAGTGTAATCTACAAGATGTTGATGGAAATCATGTCCTCTGCGAGAAACAAATATCTAGAGAATCAAATGAAATCTAGGAAAAACTCAACAAAACATGGTTTTGTAGAAAAGACTTTTGTAATGTAAGGATGACATCAGAAGTCTTTTATCTCAACGTTTTATAATTCAATCTTTGAAACATTTTTGGAGATAAATGTTATATGCAGATATGTTTGTCTAATGCTTATGTTTTATCATTTACATTTATGTTCTATATTTCATTGTAATAACGTTTCATACACTATTTAGTTTATAATTTCTTAGATTTTTTTTTTACAATCACTGAGTCCGCGTCATCTGTTTCATATTTGGATATTTTACTGGAAATGGACATTAATGGTAACCTAACAACAAAACTTTATGATAAACGCGATGACTTCAATTTTGCTATAGTCAACTTTTCTTATGTAGCAATATACCTTCATCACCTAGATATGGTGTTTTGTCTCTCAGTTAATTCGATACGAAAGGGCATGCTCTTCGTATGAACAGTTTCTAAGCGAGGCAAGCTACAAGTTGATAAAACAGGACTCTCAACAGTCTCGTTTGAAGTCATCTTTTCGTAAGTTCTATGGTCGATACAACGACCTTGTCAGCAAATACAATCTTCCACTGGGTCACATGCTGACTGACGTTTTTCATACTAATTGTATGACCATAATTAATCAGCTAAATGTCTTCGGACTTTTCCGTTTTTTCCCGATTGCGACAAAGAGCACACGGCGGGTGTGACCGGTCAGCAGAGGATGCTAACTCCTCCTAGGCACCTGATCCTACCTCTATCTTTTTGGAGGTCCGTGTTGCTATGCTTTGAATTTGTATTTCGTTTTATTTATTTTTGAGATGGTTGACGATTTGTTATTGTCATTTTTTCATATAAAATATTTATAGTGACTGTTCTATGGCGAATGAAGTTGTTGCTTATCGAAAGGGGGATTCAAATATATCGTTCGATATAAAGTCAAAGTTGGTCTTTAAAACTAAAAGAAATTTAACAGAGAAGAAAAGCTTCTTATTAAGAAACGCGAGTTTTTCAATAATTTTAAACTACCTAGTGATCTGGATAAAGCTAAAAATACTTTAAAAAATCCAAGATGAAACATACTGGATATTGAATGCTACCAGAAATTATTATCTTTAGTTATAAAGCGCAGACATATGTATTTGGTTTAGAATATAGTTGCCTAAAATGTCATTTTTCTCCATCAAATGTTTTTTAGAATAAATGTTTTCAGCATATTTTAATACAATGCATCCTTAAATTTATATTTTAAAAAAGTACTGTAATGTAAACTAATAATTGAATTGGTCAAGTTTTCATGCATGCTAGCAATAATTTTAAAGTTATGTCCATTTCGATTATTTTATAGCATCAATGTATAATCATATACATGCAATGTTCATGCGAGGTATTATTTAGAATATAAAAATACTATCCTTGTTCCATATATTTCTTTTGAATTTAAAATAGGTTGATATATCATTTGGAAAAATGTCTTATTCACCAATGGCACATGCATTTCCAGTAATGTCGTTAAATTATTCATATTTTAATTCAATTTTATTTTTGATATTATGTTACATAGAAGAAAGATAAGTTAATTTAACATGATTGCCCATCTGGTTTGATTTGTCAGTATAAAGCAGTTTGAGGAACTATTATAATACATTTTCTACAGAAGTAAGTAAAATATTAAATATATGTGGATAATTTCTGCATTTTGTGGCATTACATTTGAAGAAACTTTTTAAATACCCACAAAGAAGCATTTATGCAAAAATAATTTTTCGATCCATTGTCGGAAACCCACAGCTGATTACACTTTGTTCCTTCTTCCTCGAACTGCTGACGGGGATAGGAACATCGCATTAACAGCTTGGTTTTTGACGATGATTTCCGTCTTATAAAATGTGGTGCCATTGCAAACGGTTACTATATAAGTATTAAAATCAAACACTAATCAATGTTATCAAAAATTGTCTGTTCTATATGGGTTGAAATCATATTCAGAAGAAATGAGCAAAATTCAAATGGCATAGCGGTAAAAAAAAAAAGTCAGTCAAGACTATTGCGATTGAAATTCTTGAAAATTATTTAAAATCGGGGTCAATGATGTTTTTTATTAAAAAATAAATAAATATATATATATATATATATATATATATATATATATATATATATATATATATATATATATATATTGGAGCTCCACCTCCGCCCCGACCGAGGCTTGAACTCACGACCTCTGGAACCCATTCTTCTAGCAGTGAGCGGCCACCGCGCTAACCACTCGGCCATCTAGGCTAGACAAAAAAACTTGCTTTCGATGACGAACAGAACCTAGCGCGCTGGCCGCGCACTACACAGTCGTTTGAGATACAGGTGGAATACAGTTAATCGACAATTTGAGAGGATGAGAACGATACACATTGCATAGATATATACATATAATAAGCACAAACATTGCAATAACTCTTAAATTGACATATACCTGCCAATAGTAAAATGAACCGTACCGTTCCCAAAACGAAACGTACCGTTCACAAAGCAAACGTACCGTTCACAAAAGGAAACGTACCGTTCACAAAGCGAACCGTGCCGTTCACAAAACGAACCGTATCGTGAAAAAAGCGTGCAATATAATTTATGCAAGACCCGCCCTAAAACGGCCAAAAAAGCGTACCGTACCGAGCAATAAGCGTGCAACTTCCATATACGGCTTATTGACTAATGTCTTTTGATGAATACGGACGGAGATTATCGCTGACCAGATAAGTTCAATATTTTGCTAGATTTTAGTTATACGGGATTAAATAACACATACTAAAATTTAAAGCTGTTATTTTAATTAAAACCGTTAAAAAAATGTTTTAATCTAATTTTCTTTAAAATTCTTAGACCTAATCTTTTCTTTGCTTAACTGTCAATAGATGTACATGTGTATGTCGTAAATTGTGAAATGAACAGGGGTCGGGAATCAACTTAACAAATCAGTTTTTTCTTCAAATAATAAACTTATCATACATATATAAAACTGTTGGTTGCTTTAACGCACATTGAATCATAACGTGTTTTATCAGTATGCTTTCTTGGCTTTCTTGTGTATATTAAGGTATCCGGCCCATGTTAGGACTTATTTTTCTAACCTTGAATATCCATCATCATTTAAATACTCTGATATTAATTCAAAGCATTTTAAAGTAGAAAAAGATTTACCGCGAGAAATTTTCAAAAATATTGTTAACTAAGCAGTTATTAATTAATGAAGATTGCATTAGGGTCTATGGGGACAAGCACATTTTTTAGAATAAAAAAGTAAACGCAAAGAATATCAATAAATGCTTCGGTGAAAAGATGTATTTAATCATAAGGAATATAAAAACTATTGAAAATAAATTTTATACCGATTACAATTTTTTAGAATAAAATTTTTTTGAATAATAGCAAAGGGGGGCAACTCTTCAAGAAAAGGAAAAGGTCATTTATTAGGACACAATCCTCTTTTACATACTGATACTTAAACATGAAAATTATGTCCAAGTATGCAGAGTATTAAGCCCATAAACATCTGTTATGCATCCAGATTCATTTAATCTAGTGCTATTATGGATCGGATACCTTAAGTCGAGACCATTTCCTGCGTATAGTGATTAACAAACCCAGTGTTTAAAACGACATGCCCTCGGAGGTTTTCACACCTATTCAAGACAAAAGAAAAACTACAAAATTGTGTACGTCTTCGTCTAACCTTACAACACGCCCATTTTCGATCTTACGGAAGTGATTTTTATTTTAAAGGAAAGGGAAATCAAAGAGAGAGAGAGAGAGAGAGAGAGAGAGAGAGAGAGAGAGAGAGAGAGAGAGAGAGAGAGAGAGAGAGAGAGAGAGGGAGAGAGAGAGAGAGAGAGAGAGGGAGAAAGTGCTTGTGTGTTAATTATATTACATTTTAAATTAAAGTTTTATAACTGAACAATTGTTTCATTGAGGTTTTTATAGCCGGTCTTTTTAGCGGGATTTTATTTCAGATCTCCACGTGCTTCGCTCGTCAATCAGTTTAAGTATAGCAGTACAGATCACGCCATGCGCCGCGTTCTACTTGGCTCCTCCTACATAGCTAGAAGAAAATTATCGAATGAAAACGTTTTAGTTTTATGTTTTCTTAAATCCTTATTTAAAAGAGTGCTTCTATTTGAAATTATTCAACAATCATTTCCTTCCGACTTCATGATTATAACTCATGTACTGGCGATCATAACCGTCTCTTTCCATCGCTGTCGTATTTTTCGTTACTAGATAAATTCTTAATATGTTTATCACTTTTAACATTCAGTTGTTGATTAACAATGCATTTTTATTTGCATTAAAGAAATTGAAATATTTACTACACTTTAAGGAGGTTGGGTGGTCAATAAATCACCTTTTACTTGATAAGTTGAACTGAATACGAAATTGCGGCAGAGAAAATATTTTATAACTGCTTGATCGTTGAGAAATCTTTCTTTATAGTATTTATGATAAATATCTGTTATATAATTTTATGACATCCATATCTACAAAATATTTATGTTGTGTTTTCTGTGATATTAATGTCAGTTAATCTAAAAAAAAAGTACAACTCTTGGGTTTTTATCTTTACCAGGTAATAATTTACAGCTAACATGTTTTGGTAAATCTGAGGGGTAATTGTTTGACCATCCAGCCACCTTTAAGTGTAATATTTGAATTGTGTTCTCTTATTGTAACTTTGAAATCATGATACATGGATATGTAAAATATTCTAACTTCTTCCTTATTTCGTGTATATGTTTCCTGATGCATACAGAGAATAATAACACTATATAATTATTTCATGGCAGCGGCATGTTGACAATCAATTGTTTTCTAGAGGTTTGGATTTTCGTTTTGCTGATTTTGAAATTAAGCATCATTGCGGAAGCAGTCAATGGGAATTGTAAATCTCCAGAATCGTAAGTCCATTCATATTATATCAGCACTAAGACTCAATGTCCATCTTCTTGCATGACTCGTGCAAAGGGTTACTGTGTTTGTTAATTGTTATCCCACTTATAACCTGAAAGTTGAATATAGTAAGATCATTTATTTTTCACTGTTCTTAAAATTTAGTATATATGACAATTTATACATTTTTGGTAAGGGTTGAAACACGGCTTTTTGAGAGCGCCCGAGACAACCGCGAAATAAACAAACTGTCGCATGGTCTTTGTTTCTTTATTGAATAAATAAACTAATTAGGGTTTGATTGGTACATACAGTACCAATCAGAGGCAATCCAACAGAATGTAGACATCAACTTAACCCTGGCTTTACTTTCGGAATCCGCTCGGGGTTAACTTCGTGTTTACTAGAGCAGACCTAGAGTTAACTCCGAGAAAACCCAAATTTAACTCAGAATGGACACATAAAGTAAACCCCGATCAGAACTAGATCCCTGATAGCAGACGATATAGTGTATTTGGAATATGAAAGGGGCGGGAATTACAGTCTGCTTCAGAAAGGTGGACAAATAAAGCAAACTCCTAGTAAACCACCGAGTGGACCTAAAGTAAATCCCGAGTAAACCGCGAAAGTAAACAAAGGCTTAGTTGGGATCTGCTCCGGTGTAAGGTTAGGTCTGGTCGGCACTTTATGTAGTAACTGTTATTGGATAACAGTTGCACTGTTTTGGTATATATTCAATCTGGTCAAAATGTTAAGTAATAGCGAAAATGACTAAGTAATGGTTTTGTTTTCTGAACATGCTGACATAGATGAGGTGTTTGATAACTAGACTCTTGTTGCAACAGCAACAAAAAGGTCTTCCGTTTTGATATACATGTATCAATTTAACTGTAAGACATTGCCTCTCTAACAGAGAAAAAAATAGTGGATATAATAATTATTGTGAATGAAATATCCAGATGTTACTTCCATGTAAAACAACGAGAACGAAAAAAAAAAATCAATTTTTGAAGTACTTTCTGTGACGACCGGAAGTAGCGCCGAACCAAACAAAATATATTAAACATTTGTACAATCATAGGTCAATCTTTCCTCAAAGTTTGGTTGTTTACGTCTCTGCCAAATCTGAGATCTCGTTGAAACATTTTTTTTTTACTCAGGACCGGAAAAGGACAAACGGAAGTGATTAATAAAAACAAAAGCTGGTATTTCTCGTACATTTGCCTAGCGTGCATCACTGTTTATCAGGCTAGATGAAACACCCAAGAAAGTCAGTTAAACTTGTTAACATTATGATTTGTTTGAACCCTTCCGGTGAGAACCGGAAGTGACGGTTGACAAAATAAAACCATTTAAACACATCTTCAATCAAATGTCTATCACTCATTAAAGCTTCGTGTCTTAGTCACTTACAGTGACGAAAATATCGCTGGCATCAAATTTGTAAAAAGGAAAGCTACCTAGAGATTTTTGAGATATCTCACCGGAAGTAAAATTTATTTGCTTATTTAACAATGTATAGAAGACATATCTAAGATTTTTGAAGTGCTTTCGGTGACGACCGGAAGTTACGACGAATCAAACAAAATAGTGTAACAAGTAATATCTTTCAAAAAGCTTGCCTGACTAAACAAAATTATTCAATGGAAGCATGCATGTATCAATTAGGCTATCTTATAAGAAATGAATTTAAATTTCGCTGCTAATAATAAATTCATAAACGGAACGTGCGGATTAAAAGTTCCAACCATAGGAAATAAGGATATTCAAGCACGCATTGTTTTTTGAAAGTGTGTGGGGACAGCTTCATCCAAAACATTTTGACAAGCAATTAAAAAAGGTGAATTCTCAAAATCATGAAAAAAAACCTAATTGTAACTTCAATTCAATTCAATTAGAATTCCTTATTTTCAGTTTCATTTATTACATGCTCCGACAAAAGTGGAGGGGGGGGGGCGGCAAATCCATGATATTTCCATTTATTATATATGTAAAGTTAAGAAAAGTGCCTGCTGCAAAAGAAGTGGGGGAGGCAGCCCCACCCCCAGCCCCACCCCCACCCCCCGATGCTACGTGTCTGTGATGTGTACACACGGTTTGTTCTGGAGTCAGCGCGCAAAAACTATTACGCGAAGTCCTGCTTCACCATTCATGCAACCACTGAGAGCTTTGAATGAACTCATCCATTGGCATAGATCCATGGGGACGGGGTCAAATGAATTTTTTGACATTTGTTTTGTAACAACTACATATATTATGCTTTGGATCGAATGTGTTGGAAGATCTATCGAATTAACACACACACTTGACTAGTAATTGTTTAATGTAGTGATAATACATTAGTTAAACACGCAAGTTATGTACCCTTTTCCAGATGAATGAAATCGTCCAATTGATTGAAAATCGAGTCACACCCCGCTTTGGCGATTTAGTTCCTCCAGTAAACATTCTAGCTTTATGAATATGTATTTGTTCCAATCCAAACTGATGATTCTTTGGTATTGATAATCCAACACCAATAATTTACTTACATTGTAACGTAATAGACGTGTTACAACTGGTTGCGATGCCTCCCCGTCCAAATATCGCTAAGCTATTTTTAACTCAGGATTACACACGTGCATGGTGTACATCTCTTACCTGAAAACATTTGCTCACTGAGTTATTACACCTCAAATAACATTTTTATCAAATGTGAATGTAATTTCCGACACATTAAACATGCATCGGTTAATCTTTTTTGTGAAAAATCCTGATATTGCTTGCTCCCATTGTCTGCACTGTTTCGGAGAAAGCAACTTTTAAACCTAAGATATGCCTGACGTCATGACGTCAGGCAAACACATGTGCATACATACGTCTATCACCGCAAAAAGTTTGATTGTTCAGGTCATTACCGTTCTTGAGATCTCGAGGAGTCAATGTTTTTTGTCTCGGGACAGGAAACGGACAAACGGAAGTGTTCAATGAAAATGAAAGTTAGTATTTCTTAAACATTAGACAACAGGACTTTATTGCCTCCCAATGTATCTAACACTGTTAAAGAAAAACAGTTAAACTCATAAACAACCTGATTAGTTTAAACTCTACCGGTGTGGACCGGAAGTGACGGTTGACAAAATGAAAACGGTTAAGCACATCTTCTATCAAATGTGTATCATCCATTTAAGTTTCGTGTCTTGGTCACTTACAGTTTCTGAGATCTGCCGGCTATAAAATTTAGTTTTAAAAAAAGCTACTTAAGATTACTAACCGGAAGAAGATCTTTTTTGTTTATTTAACAACGCATACATGACCTATGTAAGGAGTTATACTAATATATTCATTCTATGTAAAATAACTAAAATAAGTTTTAAAAAAAGTTTTTGAAGTGCTTCCGGTGACGACCGAAAATTACGCTGAACAAAACAAAAAGGTGTAACCACATCTACATAGATAGGTCCATCATCCCACAAAGTTTGATTGTTCAAGTCATTACCGTTTTTGAGATCTCGGGGAGTCAATGTATTTTGGCTTGGGACAGGACACGGACAAACGGAAGTGCTAAATGAAAATGAAGATCAGTAATTGTTAAACATTAGACAACAGGACTTTATTACCTATCAATTAATCTAAAATTGTCAGAAAAAAAGAAACCGTTAAAGTTCTAAACAGCTATATTTCTTTGAACTCTTCCGGTGTGGACCGGAAATGACGGTCGGCAAAATGAAAGCAGTTAAACACATCTTCTATCAAATATCTATCATCCATTTAAGTTTCGTGTCTTAATCACTAATAGTTTTTTTACCTCGTGATAAAAAAAAACATATTTTTATAAAGCTTCCTGAGATAATTGAGATATCTCACAGGAAGAAGAATTTTTTTTGTTGATTCAATATCGCATAGATGACATAAGTACTGTAAAAGTGGTTATTTACGCGTGGGGGAAATTTACACTAGTTACCCGATAAGCTTGAAACCGTGTAAAGTACAGTCAGTTCAAGCATATCTTTTACAACATACACCATAGCATACCATAGCATTGGAATCTCATAGCATAGCATTGAAATATCATAGCATGGCATTGGAATCTCATACCATAGCATACAATCTCATTTGTCATATCATACCATAGTATACTATATCATAGCATACAACATGATTTTAACTCGGTTTTAAATGTTTTTATTTGGAAGAATAAATGCTCACATTGCAGATTAGTGGTTAACTTTGGCTTTTTATCATTTTACTTCCAAATGTGTGGAACTCTTCTGTGTATGGAGGTGTTTTTGTTCAAATCTCATAGCATACCATAGCATAGCATAACATACAATATCATTAAGCCATTCATTTCAATTTCTCATAGCATAGCATACAAATCTCATAGCATTGCATTGAAATCTCATAGCATATCATTAAAATCGCATACCATACCATAGCATTAAATTGTAAAAGATATGCATGAAATGACTGTACCCCCGCGCGTATGACTGAAATAGTCCAATTTTAGAGTGGAAAATAAAGCAAACGTGTATTTAATACCCATGCGTATTGTCTGACCGTAGAAAACGCGTACTTAACCACCAGCGTAAATAACCACTTTTACAGTATTCATTTAAACTTTTATGTTTATTCTGTGGAAAATAAATAAATACGTGAAAACAAATTTTGAAGTACTTCCGGTGACGTCCGGAAGCTACGACGAACAAAACAAAATAGTTGAAACACATCTACAACAGTAGGTCTATCACCCCACAAAGTTTGGATGTTCAAGTGTTTGGCGATTTTGAGATCTCGAGGGAACAAGGTTTTTTGACGCAGGACAGGAAACGGACGACCGGAAATGAATTTAAAAAAAAAAAGAAAAAAAAAAAAAACCTCGAGATATTGTCAATCTCTATCATCTCTGAAAATTTCAGGCAAATCTATCAAGCCATCTCCGAAAAATTCTGCTGACAAAAAAGGGGGGAAAAATAATAAGAAAGAAAGAAAGAAAGAAAGAAAGAAAGAAAGAACACTACAATCACTATAAGGTATTCCGTTAAAAACGGAAGACCTTAAAAACATTACAATCACTAAATAATAATAATCCGAAGAATACAAGAACTCCAGATGGAGTATTTATACCTGGGTCAGTTGGACATGTGATATATCAATGAGATGCCACATTGTAGGGTCTTGGAGACAGAACTTTGATGGCTACTAGCTTGTTGAAACTATCTTTTACGAAATCGAAAATATACTGAGACTCTAAAGTAGAAGTTTTCATTTTATGGAAGGCTTTGTTGAATTTTGTGGGCAATACTCTTATATGAATTCAAATGGTTTTAAATAGGTTAATTGATAATAGTTATTATTTCGACACGAAAGTTTGAAGGAAATATTTTTTAACGTCAAAAAATATTTCACCTTTTAATTTTGTAAACAAATTTACTTTCACTCCTCTTTACACCATGTTGTTCCCCTCGATTACTTTTTCCGCTGTCATGCGTAGATACGTTATTCGTTTATAAATATGCAACGTGACAGTCAATATCTACTTTGATAGATTTACAAATCATAAACCTAACAGTGTTTTTTTCTTTTTCAGAGGAAAAGTTTGCTGTACTAATTATCACGAGATTAACGGTGTTTGTATAAGTATGTTGCTTTCTAAAAACTAAATTCATTTACCTATATCAATAAGAGAACTATTTGGAAGGTGATACATGTATAAGACATTTATTTGAAATCTTTAAATTTGTAGAATGTCCAATTGGTACATATGGTGAAAACTGTACAGAAACCTGTCCACATGGGAAGTTTGGAGAATTTTGTTTACAGCCATGTGAATGCGAAATAAATCAACTATGCAATTTTATGTTTGGATGTTTAGGTATTGATTTAGGTTTATTTTCATGTCTTACAATTTATAAAGTTTTGAATAATCACAAAATAAGCAAAGTAAATTTATAGCTGCAGGTTTGTAGGCCCCAATCTGAAAAAAAAAATCGGATAGACGACCTGGGAGCTACAGTACCACGCATAGTAACAAACTGAAATTTACGGCGGATAAAACATGCGCTAGTTTTGGACTGATTAATTTCATTTCCGAACATATTGTGTACAAATATTGGATTCCAAAACATTTCTCTGACATATAATGACAGATAACGTCACTTTACTTGCCTCTAATATTCTTCTAATCACCATCACTAGCCCCGTAATGTGAAGTGGTCCAATTTGTATAATGTAAAAATGGCGACTCTTGATCTCGACGTGATTTAATATACTTCATTTCCATTGCCGGCAAGTAAAGTGACGATATCTGTCATCATATGTCAGTTAGCATGTTTTAGAGAAAATCTGAGACCAGTAAATTGACGATATCAGTAGTAAATTGCCCGAAAAATTTAATGGTACTAATTTTTTCACAGCATTTTTGAGAATCGGGTAAATAAGTCCAAAACTATAGCAATTGTTTTGCGCCGTGAATTACAGTTTTTAACTATTGGAGGCCCTGTAGGTTACAGGTCGTCCATCCGATTTTTTTTCAGACCGGGAGCTACAGACCTGCAGCTAAGTAAATTTATAGAGTATAAAATAAATCATTTTGAATACTGTTATTTTTATATTGCATCGACATTTAAATAAAATAAAAAACACAAGGAAAACATGCGTTTAAATAGGGTGGCACCTGAAATACTAATAATGTCAATCATCTAAAAACCACTTGGATATAAAGATGGGGACCTAAAATGTTCATTTATTTTATTTGTCACCCACGTCACAAGTCATTTTTGGAAATATACGACCTCAAACAGAAATGATAAATTTCCTGAAATTATTCCTAAAATTTGGCATAGAAATTGATGATTTCAAGAAATCAAACAAATATTAATAGTTTGAACTATTATTTGTAATCATGATTTCAATACAGTATGAAGTGGAACACATATAGTGACTATACAAGTAATATCTAAGTCAAAGTTTAAAAAACCTTGTTTTCCTGGTGGCTTAAAATTCCAGTACACAATAAACACAACAGGAAATGTTAAAATTGTTACAAAATTTTAGATTAATAAAATTTTAACGAAAATAAAAAATATAATAGTAATGCCACCTTTCCAAAACTCTGCATACAAATAGATATACATTGAATATCTCATGTGAAAGGAAAAACAGTAGGGGTGTCATCTTAAAAAAGATTATATTTGGTATAATCAAATATCTGCCCCCAGTTTTGACAAATTTTGAAATTGCATCCTATAAAAGTATAATCTTCATTAATCATTGTGCAGACGATGCCTATCACATCAATCTTAATTTTATTCATCATTGCTCATTCGCTGTTTATCTATGATGTCACCTAAATGACAAAATTCCCGAAATTTTGTAAATAAATTAAAATATTGTCATTTTTTCCTTTTTTTTGCATTCAGAAGTATAAAGTGCAGGTCTGGACCAGAACGATTTTAACATATGTTTTTCTTCATATAATTATACACATCATACAAAAAAATTGTACTTGAGCAGGCCTGCGCTTGATGTTTTCCAGCGGAAAAACCGTCGGAAAACACACATATTTTCCTACAAAACATCAATTTTTCAAAATAAGACAATTTTCATCACGTCATTTCTATATAATGACATCACAAATGATCTTCTACCTTATTTTTAAAACTCTTTATAAAACTTAAATTTTGGGGGCGAAAAATGCATAATTCCGCACATAGTCCTTTGTGACATGGCATGAAATAAGCTAATTTTAGGCAAATTTTGAGATATTTTTTTCTTGAATTCTATGAAATATACGCTAAATATGCCAAAATAAATTAATAGAAATATCAAAATATTGTTCAAATATGTTTTTCAAAAGAACTGATTATATCGTAATACACAAACTCTCTGGAAGTTTGGTCTGCGCTGAAAATTTGGAAGCTAAAGGGAGAGAACTCTTAATCTATTGAGTTATGAAAATTGTTCATTTTCTTCTTGAAAATCTTCCGCCACAAAATATAGTCCCTTACTAAAGTCTGTAAATATTTAATTTTCTTTTAACACATTTATTCAATATGGTTTATTTGGCATTGAAAATATAAATATGCAAATAGATGCAGAATTTTAAGCTAGAGGTGACATAAAATAGTTACCCAAAAGGAGAGGAACGAACCTCTTTAAATGCATGTTTAAAAAATTGAAAGAATGCATCATAATATTTAGTCTTGGCAAAAGACTTCATTAAATTTAATTTAAATCCTGTTTTGTCATAGCATAATGGTACACAGTCGAATTTCTTATTAGAAAAAAATAGAATAATTCTTTAATTTGAAAAAAAGTTCATTTTATTGTAGAATGCCTCAATGGCACCAATGTTACAAACTGTGTGGTAAGATGTCCGGACAATATGTATGGAACATTTTGTTCACAGAAATGTCAGTGCAAAAGAAATCAGAAGTGCGATCGTATCTTTGGATGTATAGGTATTTCTTTTTTATACCCGCACTTTCTAAAGAAAGTTCTGGTATATTGTTGTTGTCCTGTTCCGTCCGTCCGTCCGTCCGTCACGTTTTACTTTCTCAAACTGCTCTTACATCTTATAAACCAGCAAACTGAACTCTTGGAGTTTGATTTGGGGTATCATGTTGTTTTGTAAAAAGGATTCAAAAATTCTCTGGTAGTCATGGGGGTCAAATAATTGGTAAAAAATTATGTTTTTTCACAAAAAACCTTCTTCCTCGAACTCCTCCTACATTTTCAACAATAGACAAATCATCTTTTGGAATATGTTTTGGGGTATCCTATAGATGCGCAATAAGGTTTCGGAAATTTCAAATTTGCCCTGGGGGTCATTTGGTGGCTGAAAAATGACGTTTTTTTACAATCTGATTTAAAAAACGTCATTTTTTTGGCAGTAGCGAAATGATTTTCTAGAATATGATTGTGGGTGTCATTTTGAAGTGTGATCAGGTTTCAGAATTTTTTTTTTCAACACACGGATCAGTGGGCAACAAAAAACGACGTTTTTTTTGCAAAAAAAGTATGGTTCCCATAACTCCTTTTACAACTTTTGGAGTAGCTCTGTCATCTCTTGGGATACGATTGGGGCTGTCCTATAGATGTGCAATAAGGTTTTAGAAATTTTAATTTTATCCAAAAGTCAAATAGTAGCAGAAAATTGACGTTTATCTCTCCTTAACAAAACCTACATCCCAGAACTCCTCTTATGATTTAATGAATAGACACATCATATCTTGGGATATGATAGAGGCTGTCCTAAAGATGTGCAGTAAGGTTTTAAAAATTTAAATTTCCTCTAGGGAGTCAAATAATAGCAGAAAATTGACGTTTATCACTCATAAATAAACCCAGATCCCAGAACTCCTCTTATGATTTAATGAATAGACACATCATATCTTGGGATATGATAGAGGCTGTCCTAAAGATGTGCAGTAAGGTTTTAAAAATTTTAAATTTCATCTAGGGAGTCAAATAATAGCAGAAAATTGACGTTTATCACTCCTAAAAAAACCTAGATCCCAGAACTCCTCTTATGATTTAATAAATAGATACATCATATCTTGAGATATGATAGGAACTGTCCAATAGATGTGCAATAAGATTTTGAAAAATTTAATTTAATCCTGGTAGACAAATAGTAGCATGAAATTAACATTTATCCCATGTGCAGATCTAGAGGGGGGTCAGGGGTCCAGATCCCCCCTTCAAAATTCAAATTTCTTTAAATTACATTTGATTTAAAAAATTGCCGAAAAAATGCTTCGAACTCCCCTCCCCCCCGGCAAACTCAAATAACTGTTGGTTTGAACATATTTTATTGTATATTTTTATACAATGGGATTGGGCACAAGTTCCATAACTTATTAAGCCCTCTCCCTACAAAAGTTTTTAGCAAACATGTTATAAAGCATAGTAAAAGGTCACATATTTAAAACAGATGCAATATATATATCACATACATTACTTAAGTTTCTTATGGCACTATAAAATAGACATAAATATATAAAGTGTAGTACATTACGAAAAACGTTCAGATTTTTTTATGAAAAGGTGAACCATAGAGAACAAAGTTTCATTAACACTATCACTAACTGTAACATCGCCCCAGAGCAACACATGTGTGTTGACTATATTCAAATTTCGGATCTTAAAAACATTATTAAAAAGTTAAAATTAAATTTTATTAAAAAAAAATAATAACTGTTGCCCCCACCCTCCCCTGGAAAAATTTTCTGTATGTATGTATCCCTACTTAGACTTTAAATAAAAAGACGGTTTTTTCTCTTTAAATAAAAAAACCTTGCATTTATTTTTGCTTAAAATTAAAAAAAAACCTTACATTTACACTTTTCTTAATTGTAGAATGATGTATTAAAATTAAAATATAATTTGGGGTCTAAAAAGTTTATAAACTGGTAAAAAATGTTTTTCTTAAAAAAAAATCACATTACACCTTGCATAATTGACAAATGATCTACTGAGATATGATCAGAATTAGTTAAATGTTACACATGGAGAGAAACTCATAACAAGAAAGCATGGAAACACCAGAAGGAAGAGAGAGAGAGAGAGAGAGAGAGAGAGAGAGAGAGAGAGAGAGAGAGTAAAACAGATAACATGTAATGGTTCGGACTGGGGTGGTGTGGTTGATTATGGGTGCTGATTCTGATATGTTAATCAAAGTAACAAAAATTATAAAATATACATGGATAATTAGAAAGATAAAATGATTGGTAATAGGGTGCATTTTATTGTGGTAGAGTCAGGTATAAGGCATTCCTACTAGCTCTGGGTTAAGTGGGTTAACCCTTTAGCTCGATCGGTAGAGTGCTGGACTGGCGTGCCAGAGGACCCGGGTTCAAACCCCACAGAGGCAATAAGTGTCTCTGTTACATTATGATAATAATTAAATTCATGCATTATTCATATTTCATCAACATCATCATCTTCATCCTCCATTTCATTTATATTTTACATGTACATATTTAGAAACAGACTATTATCCCTATAACTCCCTGTCTTTTATACACCTATCAAGTAATTATTATTTAATTATCTATTCTAGTGGCTTCTGATATTTTATAGCCTTAGGCATTTCACCTGTATGGTCACTTTAATACATGTGCACATGATCAGGTGGTTTACTATAGCCAATAGAATCCTTTAATCTCTATATCTGAATAAATGAAGAACCCTTAAGTGGACTTGTTAATCTTTGGGACAACCCACTATCACAGTATCATTCACCTTGGGACTTAAAATTGAGTCTTTTCGATATAAAAAGGTACTAAATTACAGCATACTAGTATTTATACATGTAATACATGTTGTTGAAAAGTAACAGAATTTTTAAAAAATGACTGAAAACTGCAACATTGATTTAGGTTTAAAAAATGTGTATTACTACATTTATAGAAACATGCATTTATTTCTTCTGAATTTATGCTAATTTAACTGATTAGGGGAATCCAGGTGGACACAGGTACATTCTACCTGTACCCCCTTAGAGGACCTCATAATTGCCTAAAATAATTAGGTGTTTGTTTTGGCGAGTAGGGTTCGGGGAATAAACCATCAGAAGTCTTATTTTCTGCCAATTATTCAAGTTAAAATTAATAACAATAAATGATTAAAATTAAATGTTTATCCTCCACACCCCCCCCCCCCCATCAGATTCAGAGTCTTCTTTAAGGTACCTCACTACACACAGACTTATAATTTTTAAGACACTACGTCACAAGATGGCGATTTAAATGTTTTGTTAAACTGTTAATATCGTTCGATTCGGTTGTATATTGTCGTAGCTCAGTGGTTAAAGTATTGGGTTTCTGAATCGCAGATCATGAGTTTGAATCCGCCTGGAGCTTTTGTTCAAGTTTACTGAATTAAATTTTCTAAAATGTAATTTTTCATCCAAAATTGCACATTTTTTTGCCTATTTGACTTAAATTTTCTGCTGATTTGAGAAAATATTTCAAGGTGTAGTGAGCCACCTTAATACATTCTAGCATGTGTACAGTAGCAAATTTTAAATCATTTCTTGATTGGTATTTTTCTCTAGATGCACATAAAGATTTAGGAAATTGCTTTTTAATTCTTATCGATAAGATAAACAAAATGTTATATGTATTCGGGGCAATTGTAATCCTAAACAAAGCAGGGTCATCAATAGGCTAGAAACTACCCACATGGATCAAACACTATACATATGAATAAGATAAAATACTTCATTATATCCAGTTCTGGAAAGTCAGGGTGTCTCCAAGGGGGCATAACCTATATACAATTTGATGCGCACAAAGAGCAAGAATAAATATGGGGGATCTCAAAAGTTAAAAATTATTAAAGTATATCATCATTTCCTATTTCAGAGGGGTGGGGGTGGTTTAAAGACAACTCCTGGGGGTCATGTACTTACACCATTTGATGCATAATAATGATTTTAGAAACAAGAATATAGTTGGTTTAGTGGTGGGGATCTCAACAGTTTTCAGGATTAATGGTATTTTCCTGTTTCATTGGGTCAGAACAATCCCATAGGGTCATGGCCTACATTTTTTTTGATGCATCATAATACATTAAGAAAAAAGACCCTTTCCTCCCTATCAAATATAACTCATATAGACATGATAAGTCTCTACACTTATTTAAATGTAATACACAAATTTAATACAAACTGTCACAGGGTCAATATGGGGTCAACTTAATATTTAAATCTGACAAATGAAAAAATAACTTTTGCAATTAAAATGACAGAAACTGTACAAATGTGATAGGACATGTTACAATGATGAGCTTATTTAGATATTTTAAAAAAGATGATGATACAGTATGCTGGCAAAGGGAGATCACTTATTTAGAAAGTGAAAGTAATACATATGTATACCGGTGTCTCATAATATTGTGCGAGTACTACATGTATTATGCTTACCTATATTGGTCAACATCATAATGATAATCCAATTAGAGCACAATATGAATCCATTAATTAGCTGATCATCACAAAAGAAATGTTTATGCATGTTAATGAATCCTATTTTGCACATGGAAAACACATACCGTTATGTACACCACGTGAAAGCCATCTAACTGAAGAGCTGGGTAAAACTTAAGTACCCGGTAATGCGACCTGTAGACCTCTGTTGTGTACGTAACTTCGGACAAAGATCATTTTCTTGTAACATGCATGTACTTTCATGACTTTATTCTTTTAAACCCCTTGTACTGTTTTATTCGGTAAAAATATGTAAAGCACACATTTCAGTTTTAAGGTGGTACGTACAGGACACCTGCATATTGTAATGAACTCCCTATTGCAGAAATAAACAATAAAGTATAAAAAAAATAATAATTCCCCCCAAAATAATGTTACCTAACAATGAAGTGCAATGAGTTAGAGCGTTAACTACATGTCTGTAGAGAGTTCATATGCTGCTAGGGCTTTTCTATTTTTTACTTCAGATTCCAAAATTTTAAAAATTTATCTTTTTTTGCTACATACCTGTATTGTAAAAATTTAAAATTATAAAACGTCACTGTGAAAGAATTTTGATTATGATGCACTTTACTACATGTACAGGCTTTCGTTGTTATCAAAATATTCTGATGTTTCTTTATCCATGAGGAGTGTGTGTGTGTGTGGGGGGGGGGGGTGGCAAAGTAGTATGTAACTGTGTTTGCAGGGGGTGGGGGGATTGGGGTCCAAGGTGTATTGTTTGGTAATTTTACTACATATATTAATATAATGTATTAATATAAACTATTTTTTTCAAGGGTGGGAGGGTCTGGACCCCCCCCCCCCCACCCACTCCAATCCCTTCTCTAAATCTGTGCACGCAATGATGTTGGCACCTAGAAGCAAATCTAAATTAAGCCGGCAACCGCCGAGGGAAGGGGGCATAATTTAATTTTGTTTGTAATATTTATATAGACCATACTTTCTATGAAATGAAAAGATTATTGATTAACTGAAAATTCACATGCAAACAGTTCAACCACAACTGTACATAAACGGCCACTCATGTGTATTATCATCGTCGGAACCCACAGGTTTTCTATCCGTTATACTGCATGCAGTGTAACGGATAGAAAACCCGTGGGTTCCGATGATGGTGTATTATGTGCACGTGGCCTTTGTTTTTACTAAAACTGGTACAAAACAGTGTTATTTAGGGGCAAACACTTGGTGCGGGTATTACTGTCTAATGACAGCATCTAGTTTAATTCTTATTTTGATTTTAAACAAATAAAATAAAAGACATACACATTATATAACTATGACATCATTTACAATAAGAACATTTACTTGTTTGCTGAGGCGTTTTAATAATACACTCAACAATACTTCTAAGTGTTCACCCTGATAAATGGAATAAATTGAAAATTACGAAATAGAATAATGTTAATTTTTCAACATTTCGTAATTGATACATGTATGTCTTTTCATCGATATTACTGATAAAATAAGACAACATCGATTGAAATCATTACCCGTGACGAAACATCAAAACATTAAATTGGTATTTATATACTCATGCTTAACACAATTGACAATGTTTTGAGAATGATATTAGTCTTTGATGATAGTTTAAAGAGAAAAACACTTAAACAGGACGAAATGATAAAGACACCAAAATTCAAACGGCCAGAGCGAAGTCGTTGTGTTCGCGCGCTTGAGAGAACACAGGACTAAATTTGGGCGTGATCGTTTATCAAACAAGAACATTTTTGTATTCTTTTTTAAAGAAAAGGTGAATGCGCTAAAATATAATTGCGCCAATGTACTGGCACTTGCGTTTGCGCTAAAATACGTATGCGCCAAATTTTCTCGTTTTACAGTATATGCAACGTCATTTCCATTAGCAACTTAAAACAACCAAAAAGCTACGAGCAAAATTCAACCAAACCGGAAGTGTTTGTGATATTTAGCAAAAGTTAAGGTCTCGGGTCGCAACCTAAGGTCAAAGTCAATGCATCGTTCTTAACAAATGTAAAGTTAAGTAAAAATCAGTCACCCCGTAGACAAGACAAAATAATAAAAATGCAAATGTTTAGAATATCGAAGTATATCTAATGGGTGGAAGAAAACAAAATTCAAGTAAAAATAACTTTTCCCAGAGATGTAAATAAGAAGTTTTCATAATCCTACGCTCGCTGACTCTTTAGTCTTTTTCACGAAAATAAATGTCATTCTGCGATTGACGGTTTTTAATACATGGGGTAACCCATAATTTATTCTCGTTTATGGCGGGGTCATATTTCTACGGGGGTCAGCTTTCTCCATGTTTAACGTGAAGAAAAATGACCCCTAGGTCTTTTTTCTTCAAAATAATCCAATTATTCTACAGCTGGGGGGGGGGGGCATTTTTCTATGTCGAAAAATGGTCCACAATCATTATTCTACGGGGGTCATTATATTTCATTTTTACACCGTCTTAAAAATGCATTTTAGTTGCATATAAATCTAACACGTTTTGTACCATCAATTTTTTGGAGTATTATAACGGAATACAATTAAAAAACATACACATAATATAAGTATGAAATCATTTACAATTGAGAACATTTGCTAGTTTGCTAAGGTTTTTTAATTATATAGTTAAAACATTTACTTTAGTGTTTTTATGTTTTCTCGATTTTTATTTTGCTATTTTATAACCTGAAACTACTAGGCATACTATTAAAATCATTGATTATAATGGTTATCTCTTATTATCCATTTAAATATACATGTACAGTGTTATGATTGTAATGTTGAAGTACTCGAAACATGAAATACTAAAATATGAGTTTTTATCGATAATAATGTTCACCAGTAAGTGTTGATAATATATGTTATAATTGTTAATAAAAGACAAAGTGTTTTAAAAGTAATGAATATCATACATCAAAATGATAACTCTTAATCATGAAAATGATATCTAATTAAAAAAACAATTTAGTATACCTATTGGAATTATACAACAAATAGAGATGTTAAAGATACGATGACAACTGTAGCAGGGGATTGAAATGATTGCCAAAAAGGTGACTCCTCCCCACTTGTTTGTATTTTACAAAATTCAGTTAGATTTAAAAGGGGCAAATATCAATATTAATTAATTATTTCATGTTTACAACATGCCCGATATTGTTGACAGACCTAACAAGAAAATTATTGTTAAATATGATTTTTTGTGGATTTTTTTCTTCAGGGTCTTCTTGGTTTGGCGTTTTTAGAGTGAAAAGTAATCCGTTAACAATTTTTTTTATCAATTCTTAACATGTCCTCTTATAGAATAAATACTGTTTAAAAAGGTTAGACTTAATAAAGATACTTTAAAATGACTAAAATGGATTCATGCAGCGCATTTGTTTTGTGTTGAATTTAGTTGTGTCAAACAACTAAGGGAAAATATTTGATCTACAACTTAGTATTTTCCGTTTAAGAAGATGTCGATTGCAATAAAATCGGGTAGTTCATTACTACCACCTCAGTGCATCATCACGTGATAACTATAAAAAGCTTACGTATATTTCTTAATATTAAATGAGATAGAACCACAATATCCCGTGATTTTCAGTAATCAATAAACTTATCAAGCTTAGTCTTATCATCTCAGTCTTATAAAAATACTAGAATCCTTTATTCTTCTTGATTTTATAGTTATTCGTCCAGTTCTCAGAATACATTCCCAAATTTTATGCAGTTTGCACAGACAACGGCATGTTGCTTCAAAGCAACACATAACACAGGATTCTGGCAGCACTTTTAGAGTTAAGCATTGATCAATCTATTGATACATGTTAAATATGAAGTTCAAAATATATGGGTCAGTGTTGTTCTAGATGGATTTTAATACTTAAATAACGACAAAGGAAAGCTTACACAAGAAATAAAAGCATAATTACATACCTTTTAGCGAAAATTTGATAAAGTTAGCATCTGTTCAAGTATTCTTATGGTCAAATCACAACAACTCACACCAAATACTTTATAAGAGTTCATAGATTTCTTATATTTTGAATCTGTTTACAATGCTTTCCGATCAAATTGACGTCATCGATAGGTAAATCTACAACAATTAAAAAAAAAACTCTCTCATGTATTTTTTTTGGTCTACGCTTCGTTATTTTAATAATTAAGTAGGTACACAATAACTAAGATTTGTTATTTCTCGGATCTACATATGTAACTTTGATTCCATATGCTTCCCTAACACCCCTGCGATATGATTTCTTATGGTGTCTATGAATTTTATTGAATTACATCCACAATTTAAAACCAAGCGTTCGATGACGGAGCACATTTAGTGCCAGATATATTACCTTAAATTTATTACAAACAATTTCTTATATTTTGATTTGCCGTTGTAAAGCAGAATAATGACCCCCGTAGAATAATGACCAGGGGCATTTTTCAACGTAGAATAATGACCTCCCCCGGTCATAATTCTACATAGAAAAATTACCCCTGTGCCTGAAGAATAATTGTCATTTTTCATAAAAATGAGCTCATTCTACGTCAGGAAAAGTGACCCCTGTAGAACAATGACTCCCTTAAACATTTAAGTTTTTCAGTATCTTTTTTTAAGTATGTAAAATAGTTTCTACGATATTGTAATTTTTATTGCAATACACAGAAAGTAACAGAAATTATAAATAATATTCAAATAATCTTGAAATGAAAGAATGTGCATATTTAAGAAGGAAAAGAAATCCTTTTGTTAAAGATGCCACGGTGGCTGCTACAGGATCCTATAACAGCCATCGTAAGATACTGATAAATGTACCGAAGTATAATTCTCATCACTACAAATAACATGCATCTCAATTTTACAAGTGAAAACACATTGAAATTATTTCAATATACAAGTCACTATATTGAATATTTTAAATTTGCGATGATAGAATACACTTTATACATTGGTCATGAATTATACTTGCATTTACTTAAATAAATTGCCCCTACAACTTAGTACTGGGTATGCAAGTTTAGCACCAAGAATTAATTATTAAACCAAAATTATAAAAAGTGTACTCCACTGTTAGGAATTATTACTCCAATGATCTATCTATCATATCTTAATCTCTAAAATACCTTTTCTGTTTCACTTAAAAAAAATAATAGAAAAATTCACATTAAATAATTTAAAACCGACATTGGTCTCTGTTTTGTGAAATTACATTTCAAAAAAGAATTTTAAGAGGGCCTGACTGTCATCGCCATTTTTAGACTTTATAATTATCATCTGAAGAAAAGATTTTCATAAAGATAGGAAACTGATCAATTTTAAAGCTATACGTTTGGACTTTTATCTTTATTAATGTTAGTACGTGGACATAAATATCTTATGTCAAAGTTTAGGGCAGATCTGATGTTTAATTTGTTGAGCACTTACCCTCCCTAAGAGCGCTGTGTTAAATATCACACTATTCTTCAGTTCGTTTCTACATGATGATCACAGATGCGCCGTATTTACTTTTACATAAAATTGCAATTAAAACTTTGTATACGTAAAGAATAAAATTTAAACTACGTGTAAATGCCATTCTTTTTACTTAATCATCTTTTGAGATATAGATATAATATTTTTTTAATATATTCGATCAATCAGTTTACAATTGCTGTGAAAAAATGTTATTCCATTCATGATCAGCAAATACAACATTAAAGCAATACGTGGAAGAAAACATAATTCTTGTTTAAATAACTTTTCCCCAGAAATGTAAATAGGCAGTTTTCATAATCTTACGCTCGCTGACTCTTTAGTCTTTTTCACGAAAATAAAGGTCATTCTTCGATTGACAGTTTTTTTATACGTGGGGTTACCCATAATTTATTTTTGGTTATGTCGGGGTCTTATTTCTACGGGGGTTAGTTTTCTTCATGTTTAACGTGAAGAAAAATGACCCCTAGGTCTTTTTTCTTCAAAATAATCCAATTATTCTACAGCTGGGGTGAGCATTTTCCTACGGGGGTCATTATTCTTTAAACCGTCTTAAAAATGCATTTTAGTTGCATATAAATCTAATACGTGTTGTACCGTCAATTTATTGGAGTATAATAACGGAATTTACTTCATTTTACCTTTGTTAAATAATTAATTTCATTTAAAAAACACATTACCTTTGTTAACAATATGTCACTTAACCATTTTTCCTAAACATCAACTCTTAATGAAAAAATATACTTTCAGAGTTGTTCAGGCCATAAACCCAGATAGGAATTAACATACATATGAAAGTATTTGCATATGAATATGAAAAGATCACAAATGACTATTGAATTATAAAGATATAGTATGCATTAAAAATGTACAACAAATGTAGCATATGTGGTTTAACTTAGCTACATGTAGTGTTTCGATGAAAGTTGAATTCAAACTGGGTCATAAAAAAGAATGATTGGGCTAAACAAAGGAAGGGAGTTGCAAAACACTGAAAATTGAGATTGCATTAAGAAATTATCACGAGGTACTACAGTCAAACATGCTTATAACGAAATCCCAGGGGCGGGCAATTTTACTTCGTTATAAGCGTAATTCGTTATATCTGTCAAGTTTACAACATGTAATAAAGTCACTGGGAATGAAAATCACTTCGCTTAAAGCGTTAATTCATTATAATCATGTTCGTTCTCTATAACCGTGTTTTACTGTACTTCGGTTTAATGAGATAATTTTGTTATTTGTTGTTTGGCACATGATGAATCTCTGCTATTCAGTCAACTGAATGCTAACTGAAAGGTCTGGAAAGGTGACTGAATGGCACAAATTGCCGTTCAGTAACTTTTCAGTTACCTTTCAGTCACCTTCCAATTGATTGAATGGCAGAGATTCATCGTGTGTGGTCTAATGTATTCTGCAATTTGTCGTGTGATATTATAAGTATTACATAACTTTTCTGTATGTTTGCGTTGATAGTTGATCTTTCTCTATTTATTTTTTGAATATTAGAATTTATTATTTGTTACACAAATAATCATTAGAAAATCTTTTAAGATTTAAGATTAAGGTTTAAGAATATCAAGTTGATTTAGTTAAAATCGCCAAGAGTTAAATATATATATTTAGATATACATGAGCATGCAAGGATAGTAGACGATAGAATGATAAACAAAATATATTGATATAGCATTTTCAGAGTATTGCCATAAAATTCAAAAAAGAAGTGAGAGATCTTTTAGTCTGTTTACCAGGCCATAATTGTTAAAGGACAAGTGACGTTAAGACAGTCTAGGTCATACGTTGTGAAACTATAAATCTTTTTCATTTTGATTTAGTTAATGTGCGTTTGTATCAGTGGGCACTTTCAAAAATTACACCATGCACAATTCTCAAGCTTTGTAATACAGACGTAACTTGTGTTGCAATAACATCTAGCAATTACAACGGATATTGTACATACGTGTTGACATTTCATACATGTACCAACAAAACGAATTAGAAATATTCAATGTACTTACATCTACGTAACCTCAATTAGACGACGTACGACGTGCTTCTTAAACTAGTTATGTGCTTAATTAAATCAAATGCTTATAATTAAATAAATAGTCTATCTGAACTAAAATTGTTAATTGAAATATTAAAAGCAAACGGGCAACACATTCATTCAGATACGCTGTAATAAGAGTTCTTTAAAAAATTAAGTGTAAGGGGAAAACAATTGTTATGAAAATTTATTTTAGTCTCTATCAAACGAAAATGAAAGTGAATATTACTAAAATGCAAAATGTCAAATACGCATATAAAAGACATAAAAAGTAATTAGGACATCTTAGCTTTTGAGATGTTATCTTCTATTGATTGCATTTTTGGGTTTTAAAAGGATTGCATAAACATGTTCCTCTTAACAAAAAAAAGGCCAAATATTGTCATTCATAAAATTATTTTCTAGAGCAAGACGTAGAATCGCAATTAACATTCACCACTTCTACCCTCCTGATGATATCAGCAGGCTTTTTGATCATCATAAGTATTGTAATTGGTGTCACCGTGTGTGTTGTAAAAAGGTAATCATTCTATTACCTAAAACATTCAAAAGAACAACTTTAAATTATTGCATTGATGTTGCATTATCAATAGTATTTGAAAGCCATAATGTTTTTTATATAGAATAATTTAAAATGCTGAGTTTGAATTGATTTTAATAACAGTTTTAATTTAAGGTTTTACAAGGTTAAGAAACACAAAGTAAAATTTAACAAAAATTTCATGAGCAGAACACAAAAGAGCAAAGAATATTAAGGAGACAAATACTTTTAAAATATCTGACTCTTATTGTTTATTGTAGAAACAACGTGTCAAGAAACTACAGTGTGTATCAATCGCCGGTACTTTATAGTGGAAACAAACCAACTGAAATACTGGAAAGAGAACAAGAACACTACCTATCTCTTTTCTGAGGAAGCCAACGATAATCAGACGACTTGCTTCCTATTATACATGTTAATTTATAATATGCAGTGCATTGTACAGTCACAGTGCCTTATGAATTTTTTAATTTCAGACACATAATGAGTATTAATATACTATTTGAATGAGATATAAATGTAAATGAGCCTAAAACCAAAGTCACTATTTTAGAAACGGCTGGAAGTTATCAGAAAATGAGAAATTAGTGTAAAATGTAAAACAGTTTGAAGATACAAATAAATTTATATATAAACTGAAACCCTTCTTATCATCAATCAATTATCGGTGACGAAACATAAAAACATTAGATTGGTAATTTTCTGCGCGTGCTTAATATGATTGGCAGTTTTTTTGTGAATGATATAAGTCTTCAGTGATAGTTTAAAAAGAAAAACACTTTAAAAAGCCAAACTGATCATTGAGGAAAGAGACAAAGTCGTCAGAATATTGGTGTCTGCATTGTTCTTACGACTCAAAATCTGCTCTTTATTTTGCCCTCGACATTGTTTTAAATATTAAGGATAACGTTTACCCAGAATAAAAAATAATTCTATTTCGTAGCATATTTCGTAGCATATGCTATTTCTATTTTAAACTTTGAACCCCTTTCTTGGGTCTCAGTATTGGTCTAGGGTTTATGGTTGGCATTAACAATTTGCCCGTAACAAGTTTAACAACGAAGTTCAGGGCAACACGACCTTCGACCAGTTTGTCACTAAGCTCAAACTTTTGAGCAAAGATTGCTCCTACACAAATGCGGACGAGATGATCCGGGACCGCTTAGTGTTTGGCGTAGCATCCCCCAAGATAATGGAAAAGCTAATCAACGTAGGGAGATACCTTACGCTTGACAAAGCCATTGAGAGTGGCCAGAATTTTTAATACTCCCAAGAGCAATAAAAGTCGATAGGAAACAATTCGCCCGAGGTACACGCCATTCTCGCTAAGATACGACCTGCATCCGGACTTGCACACGGAGCCAGTCGCCACAACTCTCTGAAGGCGAATCCCGGACCCACTCAACAAAAGTTCAGGGAATAGCGCAAGAGGCAATTTCAACAAAGATCCACAGACAGCGCGAATGAGAAATGCGGAAACTGTGGCAGGCTACATGATGAACATCAACCTTGTCCTGCTTAAGGCAAAAGATGTGACACTTGTAATAGGTGGAATTAATTTGCGGCAATGTGCCGATCTACCATAAATGTTAATGAGGTAACCACACAACCAGATCAAGGGGGTGGGGTCGAAAGTGATGATGATTTTTATATAGGTAGCATAGACACCTTTGCGCGCAATCCCTGCGAAAGCACAGACCAGACATTCATATACTTAGACCTAGGCCCGGGGAGGGTCCCCAATAAATTCAAACTTGTTACTGGGTCACAGGTTAACATATTACTCGTAAAGTTATTTAAGGGTATTGGTTCTCTAAGTAGTCTGAAACAGCCATCAAAGCATCTGTATGATTACAGTAAGTGAGCAAAAAATTAGATGCGCGCACGGGAATCAGGTAAGGAAGGTTGACCTTTTCATTTTAGAAACCGATTCCGTACCCATACTTGGTCTGAAATCGTGCGTTGATTTGGAGTTTATTAAGCTGGTCATGGTAATCGAGACCCTCTCTCCGAGAAAACCGACGTCGGTAACGCGCAATTATTTAGATAATAAATCTGTCCTCTCGGAATACAAAAGACGTATTCGAGGGCATCGGACTTTTTCCTGGCGAATGCGATATTCGCATAGACGAAACCCAACTCCCGTAGTAAATGCTTCGCGACGGATCTCGTTCGCGCTCCGCGAGAGTTGAGCGGAGGAAGAAGAGTGAAGTTATTTCTAAGGTCACTGAGCCGACAAAATTGGTTAACTCTCTTGCCATTACTGCAAAATCCGGTTCTTGCAAGCTGCAAGTATGCCTTGATCCTCACGATCTCGCTAAGGCAATTTTACGTCCTCACTACCCTATGAAAACCTTAGAGGATATAATTCCAAACTTAACTGGCGCTCGATACTTTTCAAAACTTGACGCGTGTTTGGGCTATTGGGCTATTAAATTGACCGGAAAGTCCTCACATTTTACTAAATTCCACATGGGATTACCGTCGGAATAAGCGCGATTTAATAAAGTCCCGCGAGGCTACCCTACCGGAATTTGAACCACCTACCATCTTGAGTCGTGACTATGAATCTGCTAACCCATTAGCCATTAAGAAGAGCCCTACTAAGGTCCTAGGCTCACCTTTAGCAATTCATAGACAATTTGTCTATGAGTGACCTAGCATCTAAAACTGCAGATAGTGTCCCAGCAAGTACTGATGAATCTGAACCTTATGTGACTCGGTCGGGTCGTGTGGTAAAGCCTCGATCTATCTCGTCTTTGTAAATTGAGTATTATGTGTGTGCTTGATTGGATTTCTTTCAACATGACATCGCATTCTTTTAAAAAGGGGGGATGTAATAATATGAATTTTGTATTTTGAATTTACCCCTGTTACCCCTGGTCTTGCTATGTTTTATTTGAACCCCGTATTTTGTAAAACATTACTGTGGTTTCATCAATATTCGTGGGTATCAATTTTCGTGGATTTTCTGAAAACCACAGTTTCAAGGATACGTAAATTCGTGGCCAATGACCCTATCAATACAAAATGTTAGCTGATATTGTTCTTCGATGAGCATTTAATTTTGTGGATCAACTTAACAACGAAATCCACGAAAATTGGTATTCAACGAATATTGATGAAACCACAGTAATTTCGAGTGTTTCAATAAAGACACACATGTTTAAGGAACGTAGCTATATATATTTCCATTGTCCAAAAATATTACAGGATCAAAATGTAAACTGTACATATCTTAACTGAGAAAATTGATATGATAATGCAAAATAAACCTCTAAATGCCTATATTCTTATTCATGTGAACAATCATGCCCAATCACTTTGTCAACCCTAGCTGCCACACATGTTTGAGGAACGTAGCGATATATATTTCCATTGCCCGAAAATATTACAGGATCAAAATGTAAACTGTACATATTTAAACTGAGAAAATTGATATGATAATGCAAAACAAGTATTCCTTTTAAAGGAATGATCGGCATGTAGGCTAATATCATTGGTCAGCTCTGTTAATGTACATGCAATAAACTGTATATAGCACCGTCTTGTTGATTTCCAATATAATTAACAATTCTTTTAAAAGATAAGATTGCATGTCAACGAATTTACAGGTACATGTACTTAGCATCGGGGGGGGGGGGCAGGGTTTTTTATATTTTGCTTGTCAAGATTTTTCGATGATTCTGCCCCCCACCCTTTCAAAAACGATGCTACGTGCCTGCAAAAATTGTCAATCAAAATTTGATACTCGTTGGCAAACTTAAAGGAGATGATATAATTAAACTTTGTTTGAAGATAACCATAATCCTACATTCAATTATCTTAAAACTTCTAAATTGTTTTTAATTCAAAACGTAACCTTAACAGCATTTCTTTTTATTTACAATCTAAATATCATGTTTATACCTGGACGAATGGATTATGAGTCTGTTTGGGTACGAGTCAGTTTGGTACGACTTCACTTTACCCCGTTCCGAAATAGCAAGACATGAATATGCAATTCTTTTAGTATGCGAATTACACTTCCGATAAATATTCTTACGCATATGTGAAGACAAACGTGATTAGAATCAGTTTGTATGAAACTGTGTATATGTTTTTATTTCAAGGCAAACGGATAAGAGTAACGTTTATTTAGTATTCTACGTGTATTTAAAGATTTAAATGAGGTTGTCATTGCAAAGTAAATAAAGTAGTGCAAGGCGCAATGCGTGCGCAAATAGTAAAATTTGCCGGATGCCTCATATGGACACAACTGTGATCGGCCGAAGCCGATCACAATAAACCTCCAAATGCCTATATTCTTATACATGTAAACAATCATGCACAATCACTTTGTCAACCCTAGGTGCCACCTCAGCTAGTCACCTGTAAAGCAATGCTAAGTGAACATAAAAATGTGTTAGCCATTTAAAATATGTATATTGTTGTTTTAACAGAACAAATGCTGTTTTAACATGTCTTGAAGAGCAATAAATTAACACACTTTACACCTTGTAACACACATCGAACAACTTACCTCCAACTACCTTTTGGAATACTTGGGCGCCACTTCAGATAGTCACCCATTTTTCCATCTATAATTAAACTTGAACATGAAATATCTAGCTCACAAAGCCTCTCAAATAAAACACGACATAAAACGATTAAGAGGATAAATGCATCAAAGCCAAATACTGAGATGTTCATGCTCTATCCCTGTATTGCAAAACGATTTGATTTCTAGATGCTTATGATTTTTCCCCAGATTGTGCTTGAAGTTGGTCATTGTTAAGATTATACAAATCAATTTTGCTGTGGTCTTGAAAGATGCATGTGCATTACTCTAAAGCAGCAAGTTTGGGTTAGAGGGGGAGCGTATTGTGATTTCTCCTCGGAAAAAAAATATAAAATACTTATATAGACATTGCCATGAACAAAATGTTTTGGTAACAGAATTTGCTACATGAGGCACTGCTACTAGAAGTTTCTCTAGGATATCAAGAGTAATAGGATGCCGTACATCTGGAGAGCTAGCAAGACGCTTTGTCCAACTTAACATTTTCTTTTTCAAGAAATGATTCGAAAGGTCTGGGATATTAGAGATTTTAAAAGAATATGCCAGCACTGACAATTATGTTGTTATAGAGCTTGGTGCTTTACAAAATTGATATGAAATTAAACTAATATTGTGTTTTAATGGAAACATCCTTAATACAGCAGGTATTGTAATACATTTGTAACTATGCATGAATGTCAGAAAACCATTTAGGACCTGCTTGTAGACAATCTTTGTGATTGGAGCTAAAGCTGCCACAATCAAAGTAATTAAGGACATTTTTGACCTGTAATCGTGAATCCAGGTAGAATATTCAAAAATCTGGAATGTGCTCTGCAGATCACAATGTATTGCACTTCATAAATGGATAAATGGTGTTTGATCACTATTTTCTGAACCAGGCATCAAGTTATTAAGGAGCAGTGCTACGAGGTCAAGAAACTGATCCTCCTTTCAATCTTTTTAAAGGTAATCTTTGAGTCAGACACATCATCCAAACTCTTGGGTTCTTGCTCCTGTCTGGAATTGCAAGGACAACCCTGTCCTCTAATGTTTCCAACACAGTCTGCGTTACCCTCTCTACTAAGGTTATTTTCCTGCCGATCTGACCTCTAATAATTTTTTGATTTATAATGTTTGAGCAAACATGCAATTTCGAAATCATTCAACTGAATTACTTTAATTTAAGATAAAAATTTCTAATGTATATTTTAATCCCTAAACAATCTTTCATTATTTCAAGTATTCAATAAATACAGCATTTATTTACTTTAAACATCGACATTATCCATGACAACGCCTGTTCAAGCAAGTCACAAATTTGGTTTACGTAGTAAGATCTGAGTTCTAATTTTAAAGACCAGCTCAACAAAAGGAACAGCGACCTTTTTTGACTAGTTTTTTGACAAGTTACACAATGAACAGACAGATATAAAGAATTTTTATAATGTTTCATCTTGTTATGTAAAGCTACGCTGGTAAATACCAGAAGATGGTCACGTCTTTCGCTGGTATCTACGGATAGTTAATTACACTATGACGAGCGTTTCTGAAAGGAAGGAGCGGAATATGGTACATGTAAACATATTTTCAATTTCGTACAATCTATATTTTCCGTAGAAAATTTGATGCTTTCATTGGGGTAATAAGGATAATTGATTTTTTATTTCAGAAGTTTCCCTTCTTTTTCAATAGATGTTTCTTACTAGAACCACAAAAAATATATAAAACTGCAATTAATTAAATTTAATAATTTATTTGGGAGCTCATGTGATTAAATGTGATTAGACTTAAATGGTTTCATAATGTTATAGATAGGGATTGAATTAAAATCGTTGATTATGTTGACTACTTACCTTTTTAACGTATGAAATAATTTATAAACGCAATAGCCTTATCTAAACCGTAAACAACTATTTACGGCAAAATTCATGTACATGTAATAAGTGAGTGCAGAAACTACCGTTCTAAAGAACATATTATGGTATCATCTTAGTAAGCTCACTTGAACAAGGTATTCAAGAAATCTAGTTATCTCATCTATATCTGATACTTGTAAATGTAATCAATTTGTTGACAATCCAACCTTATCAATTTATAAAATTGTTCTCTAAACTTTGAAATCATTTGAATATGCATACCAATAAAATTACCAATATATGATTAACCATTTGAAGCAGTATGTTGACAAGCGTTGGTTTTCTTTATCTTAGGATTTTTGTTTTTCTGATTTTGTCGATTTTGAATTTTGGCATTATTGCACAATTAATAAATGGGATTTGTATATCTCCAGAGTTGTAAGTCTATTTAAATTACATAAGTGCAAAGAATTAGATTCATAGTTTATGTGTTTATCTTAGGATTGTGAAGATTAACAGGAAAATTATTTTCATATTCTTTTTACAGTGTGTCATTCTATGTGAGAGTCAATTTCTATATCGTTTAGATTTACAAATTATAAATCTATTATTTTCTTTTCTTTTTTAGAAAACAAATTTGCTGCGCTAATTATCACGATGTCAACGGTGTTTGTTTAAGTTAGTTTTTTTTCCTCAAAATCCAATTGATTCATGCGGATCCATAATAATAATATATGCAAGGTCATTTAAAACACTCATTAGAAATTTTCATTAATTTATAGAATGCCCAATCGGTTCATATGGTGAAAACTGTTCTCAAAGTTGTCCATATGGCAAGGATGGAGAATTTTGTTTACAACAATGTCAGTACAAAAATGAATGAACGATGCCATTTCAAGTTTGGATGTTTAGGTATTGCTTTTGGTTTTATAACACATTGAAGTATAAAAATAAAAGTTAAAAGAAGACACCTTGGAATAATGTTGTTATCATTTATAATGGACAATTGGGTAAACTTGATATACACGATAAAATGTTTGAATGCATGTTTTGGAAATTAAAAGAATCATCATATTCATTCACGGAAATGAGATCTTAACAAGTTATAGATATTCTGTTTTGTCACATGGTATTTGGAAACCATCAAATTTCTTATAATAGGAAATGAGTGATTTCATTTAAGATACAGTGATTTAAAATAAATAATGCTAACGCAGTTTTTTGTGAATTTTATTGAATGCCTCAATAGTATTAATGGTACAAACTGTGAGACAAGATGTCCGGACAACATGTATGGAAAATTATGTTCACAGAGATGTGAATGCAAAAGAAATCAACAGTGCGACCGTATCTTGGGATGTATTGGTATTTCTTTTCTCCTTTTTGATTTTAGAATAATTCATTTTAAAACGTATATATTTATATATAAAATGATTAAATAAAAACGAAATAAGTCATGTCTAAGAAGAAAATACGCTGATGTCCTGATTTGTTTAAGTGTTTTACTGTTTTCTTGATTGATATTTGTTATTTCAGGAACATTGCGGTCTAATCTGAGACTGTGTTGCTATCATCATTGCTTTTACCGTAATGGTCATCCATCATTAAACATTTAGACATATATGAGACTCTGAGGTTGAAATACTCGAAACATTGAAACCTCAAACAATGAATTTTGCCAATACTGAATGATATTTAGTCCATTCCAGATGATTGGTTATTAGTTTCTACATTATCCCGTTTATTTGTAGATAAGTTAAAAGAAAATCAACTAGAACTTACTGAAAGAGAATATATAAAAGGTAATGAATATCACATAAAAAATAGGCATAAATCATAAAAAAGGTCATAAGTATAATGCAACTTAATACAATACTAATTTTGATGTATATTATGGCATGTCAAACGTTGCAATATTCGATCTTTTCCATTTGTATTGTATAAATATTTATTTGTATTGTATAATTTTCTATTTGTATTCTATAATTTTCCATTTGTATTCTATAAATTTCATATGTATTGAATAATATTTCATTTGTATTCTATAATTCTCCATTTGTTTTTGGAGTGGAGTGAGCATCCTCTGCTGACCGGTCACACCTGCCGTGTGCTCTTTGTCGTACATGTAATAAAAAAAAATCGCCGCTTAATGATATAATTGTATCATTAAGCGTCACAAATGCACAGCAGCCTTAACGCTTAATGAAACAAGCAAATATCGACACCCTCAACCGCTAATGATACAAACTTTATATCTTTAAGCGTTTCAGTTGCGCCCTTTAATGATACAAAATTTTAAAAATGAACAAAATAACTGTTGTTAATAAAGCAATAAGATGTATATCTTGAGCAAATAAAGAATAGTGATAAATCACTTAGTTGTGTATCCATACGGTATTGTCATACTAGTATAAGAAAATAATGTATGTAGACATAGTATAATCTAATCATTTTACATTAAGAGTTTATACAAGAATTGTCTAATATTTGAACATACATTTCTTTTAAATTTACATGAAAAAGTTAATTATGATGTTAGCTGAAATATTAGTAACCTTATTAATTAATCAAATCCATATTTTAAATGTTTTATAATATTTATACCATATACATTGAACAAACTTTTGAATGAAAAAAGCAGATGATACTGTTTTCAAATAACAGAAGCAAATGCATACACACTTTCACATGATTGCTTTATACGCAAGTAAATTAGCGCATAAAAGCCTTGAATATGTAGATTTTTTTTAAACAACTGCGTGATTTTTGCGGAATTGCCTTGGAGACTGGCTGCTTAAAGGCAGTGGAATGAGAAGTGCCACAGCTATTACCTATGAACTAAAGAACTAAATTTTATGGATCGTTTGTTATCAAGAAGGAGTACTAAATGTTATCTTTTAGTCTTTGTTTATTTATTTATCTTTTTATTTATTTATTTATTTATTTATTTATTTTTTGGGGGTAGAGGGGCTACATCTACGCAGACAATTAGGCCAATGTAAGTGTTTAATGTTGTGTAAGATCTATGTTTTGGGTGTTCAGTCACAGGCGGTTTGATGGAGGGATGGGGGGGGGGGGGTTCTACTCGTAATGGTACACAGACTTATTATGAATTTCTATATCATTAAAATAGCCATATATTTTTGTTTCATATTGTAAATTTTGAAATTACTTTAGGCAAGTTTAAATTGAAAATTTACAATATGACAACTGGATACAAATCTAATTAAAACAAAGAGTAAGGTATTTTGTTTGGGGAGGGGGGTAACTACGCGGGTTTTTTTTTTCACCCGGTGAGTTAATAAAAAATTAATATAATTGTTCGATGTATGAATAAAATGTATGGATGAAGATAGGTATTGTATATCATTAAAAAACCATATATTTTTGTTTCATATTGTAAATTTTAAAATTATTTTAGGCAAGTTTAAATTGAAAATTTACAATATGAGAACTGGATACAAATCTAATTAAAAAAAAGAGTAAGGTATTTTGTTTGGCGAGGGGGGGGGGGGGTAACTATGCGGCTTTTTTTCACCTGGTTAGTTAATTAAAATATAAATATAATTGTTCGATGTATGAATAACATGTATGGATGAAGATAGGTATTGTATATGACGATGATGAATTGTATTGTACATTTACATATAAAAATGTGTGCGATGTAGACAATGTTTTGAAATTTCTTAAGAATAGTTCTTCTGTACACATGCCGCCAACACTTAAACAAGACAAAATTGACCCCCCCCCCCCCCTTTAAGATTGTATTCAGATTTCTGTCATGCATATTAGACATTATACGTATTAAAACCATGGTAGAAAAATCAAACGGAAATTAAATTTAGTGCATTATATTATACTTTGCAAAACAAAAGTAAACTAAATTTTCATTAGTGTTTGCATGTAATGATGATCATGCACGGATATACACTGTACATGCAATGGACATATATTAGTAGGAATAGGTATTAGAGAGGAGAAATACTTCAACACATTTATTTTGAATAATTGTTTAGTTATAACAAATAAATATATTTTCTTTGGCGTTCACACTGGCTTTAGAATTATGATCATTTCAACAAGTATTCCATAAAATAGTACAGTAATGCGGGTATTTACTATTTGTGTATTTAAGGTTTCTAAAGTAGATATTTTACTTGATGCCTCAGTTATCACACATGTTAGTCATCTTGAAGAAAAACACGTGTATAGCGAATTCACTAGACTTCATTACGAATTCGTTATACGAATATAACGAAGTAATCCACTGGTCCCTGATACTTTGCTATAATCGAGTTTTTCTGGTGTATTGTTATGTAGTTATCATATTGCATGCATATTTTCATTTTAAAATCACCCGTATTTTTTTTTTATAGAACGATGTCATTTAATGACATAATGAATAAATATTTTTCTCTCAAAACACTTTTTATTCATACTTCTGATCCTGTTTATTCTTTTCATTTGTTTTAAAGTATATAAAATAACTATAAAAGATTAAATAGGAAATTTTGAAATCTTGTTTTAAAAAATGGCCCAGCTTTCAGTGCGCTCAATATTTTGCTCAATTATAGATTGCACTGTGGCTAAGCATTCAATTGCGTAATTGTTTTGGTTATGTGACATAAAGCGTTCGGCGAAAAATTTTCGCAAGGTCATGAGGGCTTCGTAGTCGCGAATATTTTTCGTCACGAACTATTCCTTGTATAACAACACGAGTCTGGATAAGGCTTGGTCGCGAACATTAGTCGTCTCGAAACAGTTTATCAGAAGTTTATCGCGAAATTAAGTCCCCTCGTCTATGATCGTGTGGAGTCGCAAGGGCTGAATCATCATATCAAACGATACGAGAAGCGAAGTTACATGTATTACCACCACTCTCTGAAGCTTATGAGGTGGTACACAATAAATATTTTTACTTGCGTTTTTAAAGTGTTTATTTGGAATAATTTGTTTTCAAAAATGATTTTGTTTGTTTTTTACCTTGTGGAAAGAAAATAAATTTTTTATGATAGAGGATCATGATCTAAAGAATCAGATGATGTCTCGTTGCAAGGCGAAGACCATTAGATCAAACTCATTACTTCTGATCTAATGATCTGCACCTGGCAACTCCACGTAATCCGACCCTTTTGATCAAGGTTCGGTTGTACCGTTGTAATAGTATAACTAACACTTGCATGGATATACGTTATCTAATTTAATATGTCAATCATAAAAAATCAATACAGACGAAGAAGTCCTTTTGTTAGACCTTAAATAGATATAACTGTTACTAAACATAAAATATTTACATCTGCAAATATGCTTCCTTATATGAACCTATAGACTAGCGAAAACGTTTAATTGAACGTTTTCGTGACGTCACAATGATCATAGAACGCGCTTATCGCTTGTCGCTTGGATTATTGTAAACATAAAATCTCGTTTATTTTAACAGTTCTGGAACGATTTGTCTTATAAGTAATAAACAGCAATGTTAAAAAGTTCACCAGGATATGAAGTTGGTTGGTACGTGATCAAATCTACTGAGAAGCCCTTTGGGCTTCACAGGATTTGATCACGTGACCAACCAACTTCATATCCCAGTGAGCGTTTTAAATTGCTGTTTATTTCTTAAATAACAAATTTGATTTTGGTCATTTTAAAAGTGTTCGGTAGTAAAAAAAATGCATCTTTCATAATTTTAGTTCTTTATTTTTTGTGTCCATGACATGATTATATTACGGCGGTATGGAAGGGCCAGATAAAACATAAAAAAAAAATTATTTGTTCGGACGAATTAGGATTTGTTCAGACGAATAAGGATTTGTTCGACGAATTAGGATTTGTTCGAACGATTTAGGATTTGTTCGGACGAATAAGATATCTTTTTTTATATCAGAGGTAATTTAGACTCTGGTTTGGCATTGATGTAGATGAAGGGGGGGGGGGGGGTTCTGTGATCAAGCCACCCCTTTACTTCAAATGATAAATTGTTACTCGTAAGTGTTATATTTACTGACATTTATACAATATCTGACATATTTTGCTGTCATGCTCAATTCTCAAAATCTATCATAAATTTGAATATTTTAATTAAATAAAGTAATACCATTATTACAGCGCTTGTGCAGAAACATTACTGATACATGTAATATATTAAGATATATTCTCTATAAATATCAAAATTTGATGGCCACGCATAGTCACCGATTTTCTTCATGTTTCGTATTTTGATACATTAGTATTGGTATATAAAGATGCAAGACAACATTGAACTGTTGCCATGGTAACAGGGACACAAGATTGAAAAATTGAGCTATTTTGGAGACATATAATATTAATTATTTGAATGACCAAACATGTTCTCAACTTTCATATAATATCAGCTGAAGCTGCATTTTAGCAAAATAAATGGCCGTTGCAATGACGTTTTATACTATTATTTTTAATTTTTTTTTTCTTAAGTTTACATATTTCTTTAGCAATGGCAATTTAATGACAATTTAATGGAAATGCTCAATAATGCTTGAATATATTTGATATATAAGTTAACATGTTTCCCACAAAAAAACCCAATAAAGAATGGTTCTAAATTGTTTTTTAAAGAAGCATTTTCGCTTTACAGAATCACTATGGTTTTTTCTTATTTTTAATATTTTTACCTTGTTATCATAGTGACATGTTTTAATTTTTTATATTATGTGCATATTTTAAAAACAGCTATACATCTAGGAATTTGGTTGAATAATGATTTCCATTGTTATTTTAAAGATAGGAAAATATGTTTTCAAAATATTTTCGCTTTCCATGGAAACATTCCTTAGATGTCGATTTGCCTATCAATGTTTTTCCATAATTTGAAAAATGATCAAATAGTTAATGAAAATTTTATACTTCATAACTTAGATAATCTGAAATTACTTTCTATAATGCTTTAAAATTGATAAGATTTGCCTTTTTTATATTTGGTCTCCGTTACCATGACAACGGTAGCCCTTAGCAACAAATTTATGTTATCTAGCTACTTATTACATCAATATGTATCATTGTATGCAATATTAATAAAATTGGTGACTATGCGTGCCGGAACTCCTATATACAATAATTATTTTGATTTTTAACTATAATTGATATTAAAACTAAAATTATGATTGTTGAGCAAATTAAAGAAAATGAAAACATAAAAAGTCATTCATTTTAAAATTTTTGTATCATTAACGGGTGCGACTGCGACGCTTAATGATATAAAGTTTGTATCATTAGCGGTTGAGCGTGTCAATATTTGCTTGTTTCATCGCTCCTGTGCATTTGTGACGCTTAATGATACTATTCTATCATTAAGCGGGCGATTTATTATTTACAGTTGGACATGTCAACTGTTAATGCAAAAATTTATAGCATTAAGCGTTGCAATTGCAACGCTTAATGCTATTTACATCATTAAGCGGCGTTGTATCATTAACTGTTGTTACAAACCTGCTATATATCTCTGTTTGTAAGGATTTTCGTGAAGCTTTGGAACCCAGTACAAATAAGGTAAATCAAATTCATTTTGTTTATTGGGGATATTAAAGATATAAATAACCGATTTATGATTTTGAAGTATTTCCTGCTTTGAAAGGCTACTATTGGTGTAAGTAGGATTACCATGTGTAGAATCAAAACCTAGATATTTGAAATTGCAATTAATATAATTTGCCTTACAAACAAAGACAATGTTGTTACTTACCTTATCAGCAGGGACCAGTACATACTGATCATGCAATTTATCTAGTTCTTTTCTCACTTTTGCTTTATTGAAAACAAAAGGATAGATGGTTTTCATTTCATTTTCATTTCATTAAGTAAATTTGAAATACGAGTGACCATTGACAAACACTACATTCTATTTGGAAAATATAAAGAGACAAATATGTATAAAGTGCATAATCTAATTCTTATAATAAAGCAATACTTGTTTACAAGTAGATATAAAGAAGTTTCAAATTTGAGTTTCAGTACACTTGAAAATACAATAAAAAACAAAATATCTGTAGAAAAATATATTTTGCTTAAAAACTGTAGATTCTCAAAGTTTGAGAATACGTGAAAATACGTGACTTATTATTACGACATAATTATAATATTTATTACATGAAGATCTAGTAGAATATATTATATATAAAATCTACCCTCCCCCTTGTTTTATTAAGAATTTCAATCTTTCTTCACTGACTTTATTTTCCTGATACAAGAAGTATACAAGTACATATGTGACAAATTGACATAGCCCAATACTCTTCTACTTTTTTATCTTTTATTTATAAGAGCAAACAAAGTATACAGAAAGTATACAGAAACTTCGATAATTAGCGTACATACATAATGTGTAATTCCTTATTTGTTCTGAATTAAGGATGTTGTTTACTGAGGGTTTTAGTTCTCAAATTTGGATTGTTATAAAGTTCAATGTCATCAGTAAAATTTGTTAAAAACACAAAAAGTATTAATGAAATGAATAATTATTAATTTAACATTTGATATTTTGACAATATTATACTATTAGGCTAAAACAAAATTGGACTTTTAGCTTAACAGAGGAAATTCGGACTAAAATTTTCAGATTTTGGTTTTCACTAATTTTGGTAGTACTTTAATATTTAAAGTTAAGATTTTATTTGTTAGTCAACAAAAGTTTGCATAATTTCTGTTGGTTTTAACTTACTTTTTCATGTAGATAATCGTATGACACACATTATAAAAATATTGAAAAATGCGTAAAAACGATAAAAGACGCCATATCTTAATATTTTGATCATTGACCTCATATAAATTTTATGCTAGCAGAGTATGGTCAATATACTTAGTTTAATACTATAAATGTTTAAGCATTATCATCATTCAGTTTTTTGTAAAATTGAATTAAAAATGGGTTGAAATTTGAAAACTGATAGAGGAAATTCGAACTGGAATACTTATTAAAATTAAAATGAAAACTTAATGTTTTATATCTATTTAGTGTCACTGCCATTTATAAACTGTATTTCGTTCTTAAAGGGTTTAGCAATTAGTATTATTTTCACAATTAAGAAAATCTCAATCATAGTGTAATATTTTAAGGGATTTTTCTTAGATTTTTAAAAAAATATTCAATAGCCATTACCTCAAAAAATAGGTTATTGAACTACTTTTTTGAAAGTGAAAAATAACAATACCGTGAACGGTATTTTACACTCAATAGATGGCATTTCATTATCATTAGTGGAATTTTTTATTTCATTCTAAGTAAACGCAATCCTTAATACTGCATATAAATGCACATGCTCTCATTGAGATGACCTTAAGTCTTTTTCTAACTGGTTGTCTTAGAAGCAACATATTATCACATACATAAAAATGAAATGATTAATTTTGGTTGATAATTTATTACTGTTTATTCATACAAATCAATTTAATAATTTCAAGAAAATGGGATGTATCCTTAAGGATATATTCATTTATACAAGTAACAGCAACCACGCATATATTTCATTACACTATGATCGTTTAATTTAAAAGAAAGAGCGGAATGTGACAGGCATACATATTTCATATTTTATCTTTATACTATCTATTCATTTTATTGTTACTTGGATTCCGTAGGAATTTTTGTTTTTATAGGGCTAATAAGGATCTTAAATTTCTTTTTTTACTCTCATAATTCACGAAAGGTTTTTGAACGAGAACTACAAAAATATTCAAAACTACCTTTATTTCACTTAAAGAGACAGAACAGTTGAAAAGACGTGTGTGAATAACTCAAGATTTACCCATTGCATCGGTATGAAATAAGCAATAACGTTAATTGAGACAGTTGAAGTACATAAAAATTCCTTTTACATACCTAATTAATGTAATTATGAGCTTCCGGAAATTTAAGGGTCGTACAAACTGGAATAATCTTATATCGTTTATTTGTATCACGTGGATTTTGATTTTAATTGACACGTGCTAAAAACTTCAAGATCTTCGCCCGACTACGGTCATCATGGTATTCGAGGTAAAAGGGACTCATTTAAATGGAACAAATCATCATTTTCTCGATTTATTAATGGTTTACCAATTTCAGTTCATTTTAAAATGAAAAGATAAATACGTCAAATAACCCCTCAAGGGGCCTCACTTACAAAATGAATTTAGGTTGTAGCAATTCCTGTGATAAACACGCAAAATACATGATTACACAATAATAATTCTGGTAATTTGAAAAACTTTGAACAATTATTACCCGGGAGAAGTCGAAAAGACAAACAAACCCAGGAAAATCTTCGCGAGCCCTGCATGTAGTTTGTTAACAATAAATACGCATGCGTAATATTATAGAAGACTGAACCTCGTAACACGTTGCGATGTATATATTTATTGGTAATTATTAAATTTGATAAAATAATCAGATTTATTTTATGGAGAAATTAGTATTCTACTGAAAGTTTGCCTATAATATTCTGATTTCTTGAAACATGTTTAACGAAAAGCAATTTGAAGAAAAAACTACATGTAATAAGTGCGGGTGAGCACTACCGTCGTAATACTACATGTATCGTCTTACTAAGGTCACCTTAACCATGTATTATATTAATGCTCAGTTTTTATTAACCGGATGATTAATTGTTTGACCACATGGTCTCTATGGTATTTAAACTTTGTTCTCTAAACTTTGAAACCAGAATTATATAAAAAAAAACACACCTCAAAATCCTTCCTGATTTTGTGTATATATTTCCGTATATATACAAATAGAATTACCAATATGTAAATAATCATTCAAAGCGGTATGTTTTCAATTATTTGTTTTCTAGATCTTAGGATTTTCCTTCTGCTGGTTTTGAATATTGGCATCACTGCAATAGTAGCTACTGGGGATTGTACATCTTCAGGATCGTACGTATATTTATGATATATTAACATAAAGAATTAGATTCATACTTAATGTGTTACTCACGGAAGTGTGAAGGTTACACGGAAATATTTTAATATATTTTCATTTAACAGTGTTTCGTTATATGTGACAGTCAACATTTACATCGCATAATTTTACAAATCCTATATCACACAGTTTTCTTTCTTTTTTCAGAAACAGAATATGCTGTATTAATTATCACGAAGTTAACGGAGTTTGTACAAGTTAGTTGTTTTTAAAAAATCAAATTCATACATGCAGATTTATTACACACAAACACAGTGCAAAGTCATATTTGATTTTTTTTATATTTGTAGCATGTCCAAATGGCACATATGGTAAAGATTGTTCTGAAAATTGTCCAGATGGCATGTACGGAGAACTTTGTTCACAGCGATGTCAATGCAAAATGAATCAACAATGCAACTATACGTTTGGATGTTTAGGTAGAATTGTTGTGTTTTTGTTCGTTTCACAATTATGTTCAGTAATAATAGGAAAAGAAGTATGATTTTAAAAAAGTATAAGGATACACTGTATATTACCGAAAATATAATTAACAATATTGGAATTCATCCCTAAGGATAAATTTATTTGTACAAGCAACAGCAACCTTAACCTTAGTCGTTATCATAATGAGGATCGGCTAATAATCTTCAGCTAAATTATGGGGTCCGGTGTTCGCAATTCATATCGGGTTCGGCAACCTTTTTCATCAAATTAGTCCATGATGCTGGATCATCAGACCAAATTTCAATATGGCTCTAAAATAAAAATAAAAATAAATCAGCACATAAACAATCAATTGCTCAATCAGTAAATATAAATCAATTACATCAGCAATAGGATTGTTTAATCAATCAATCAATCAATCAATCAATCAATCAATCAATCAATCAATCAATCATGGATTGATTGAATCAATAATCCTATTGTTAATGTTATTGATTTATATTGATTGATCAAACAAATTAATTTATTGATTCATTATGGATTGATTTATTGGTTGATTGATGTGATTGATTTTTTATTTATTGATCGAACAATTGATTGTTGATGTGATGATTGATTGATTTATTATACAGCCATATACCTACTCATAAATTTGGTGACAAGTTAGTTGTTGAAATGCATGTTCAATTTTAATGAATATGCCATCATGATGACCAAAAACTCCAGTTGTTCAGCTGTTCTCTTTTATAAAATACACGTACATGTAAAACTGTTTACAATCTATGTTAGTTGCTAAGTAGTATTGATGTTCTCTTGATTATAATTGTCATTTACTTTGTAATAATGATTGCTAGTCAATGAAGCATACTAATTAAAGGAAGCGATAAATGTAGAACCAAACCAAATTCTTCTTAGCAAGTTCAAATAATTGCAATGGTTCTACCTAATAGTTCTTATGAACCACCTTATAATATTGAACTTTTCATACCAAATGATTAAAAGTTTGTAAATTATTGTTATTGTCAATCGGCTCGTTTGAAAAAAGAAACAACCGCCTCTTCCATATAAAGAACGTTCGCTAAGGAAACTTCGGTTGATACCTATCTTATTGAGTTATATATATTAAGCAGATCTGGTAAGAAGCTAGATGTCAGTCCGTAAAGTCATCGAAGCCCGAGCATATGTGCTTTCAGTTTTCCTAAAGTTTAGATCAATCACGAAATAAGAAATGGAAAAAAAATCTGAAGAATATAAAGCATGACATTTTTAAATAGTGTAATTATCATACATAGATGTTAAATTTTATTATTGAGTAAACTGAATAAAGACCCAACGAGATATAATGCGTTTAAATGCAGGTTTGAGAAACTCAAATACTTATACGGGGGAAGCGGGGATACGTTAAATTTAAACCAAGATAGCGATTATAATTTGTTAATTAGTTATTCCGATAAGATCTGATTTCTAGTTAATAAAAAAGGTGAAATCTTCAAAGATAAAATTTTTTTTTAAAAATAAATTTCATGGTATGGAAAGTTTGGGGTTTTAATAATTGTTGTTGTAAAATGCCCCACTGGTACTTATGGTACAAATTGTGAAGCAAGATGTCTAGACAACATGTATGAAAAAGTATGCATTTTCCTTCCCCTTTTGATTTTAGAATAATTTATTTTAAAACTATCGATTTAAATTATTACGAAATAGGCCATTAACAATAAATTGTGTTGATACCTTGCTTTGCTCAAGTGTTGTACTTGATTGATATTTGTTCTTTCAAGACTCATTTTGGTCTAGTCTGAAATATCTTGCCATATTCATCGCTTTTATCGTAATGTTTATCATTCAGTAAAAATTTAGACATATAAGCGACTTTAAACTAAAAAAAAAAAATGAAATTTTGATCTAAAATCGTGTCCAAGTACACGATTTTAGATCAAAATTTTATTTTTTATTTTGTATGTATAAAATGGTTTACTTACACATTTTGAATGATTGACCAAAATTTGAATGTTAGAATTCAAGTTATAAGAGAGATACAGAGGTATGAATTCGTTGTTATGTAAACAAAGCTCGAGTCTAATATTTGTTTACAAATAATGTAAAGAATGGAATTACCATTTCTAAGACGCAATGACTCGTGGAAAACAAGGTTAACTTATTTAATGTGTTTATAAATAATATTACCAACAGGAAAAAGCAACATTAGATTGAAACTTATACCAATAAAACACATACGTAAACAATAACAAGGCTCGAGCTTTGTTTACAAAACAAAGAATTTCAAACTCTGTATCCTTCTTATAAATCAATATTTTACTTTCAAATTTTGAAAAAGCATTACAAATACCCATATTAACCATTCTAAACATTAAAAATGGAAAAATAAAATTCAAACTTTTGAGCTCAAATCGTGTCCAAGTACCTTTAAGGTTGAACTATTCGAAACATGGACACCTCAGACAATGAATTTTGCTAATTCTTTATGACTCAGTGAGTCCATTTTCACTATTAAGTGGCTATTAGATTCTACATCTTGTTTATTGTGAAAAAAAGGTGTTGAAAGAACATCAATTGGAGGACATTATAGTAAAAAGTAATGAATATCACACATAATAAATAGCAATGAATCGTGAAAAAGGTCCTAAGTATAATACAACAAACTACATTTTTTCTCTCTTTCTTTTGACAAGTATTCTTTTTGTCCTAAAATAAGAATTTTAACCAAAAAAAAGACCTGAACCAAGGTGTATAATGCACAACAATAGGGTTTGGTTGCAAATAAAAATATAAGAGAAAACATAAAGCAAAATATACATTTCTACAACGTCGTTTATGACTATGCAATTTTACTGATATAATGTGTACTTAAATCTGTTTAATCCATAAATACGACAATAACTATCTCCTAAATCCCAACTACTAGAAGAGTATATAATCATAACAGAAAAGCATAAAAAACTTTACTTAAATATTCTTCCCAGATGAATTTACGATTGTAACGTTTGAGATGCAAGTGGATTCAACTTTTAAATAAATTGTAACTCCCTCCGAACAAATAATTGGTCTTTTAATTGCATAAGCTATATCATGAATGAGTTATTCTTTTCAATAATATAATTTGTCACATTGCTCTCTTTTTGTTTACGTTTAACTTTACTCTAAATTTCGATCCCCCCGGACTGTAATGTGGAAGAATATGAGTGCAATGCCTTTCTCATACGAAAATTTGATCCATAAAAATAAACCATAACTTAATCGCCATGAGAAAAATGTCCAAGTAATATAATTACTCAAATTGTTTTTCTGGAGTCACTACCCTTAAAACTGGTAAATCCTACATTACTATTACTGTTGAAAAGAACCTTAAGCACATTTGCAGCTCTGTTCTGCTGCTACCTTGATTAAGAAAAGCAATGGCTTGTGTAAAGAGCATTTATTAAAAATGCCATATGAAGTTATACTGAATATAAACATGAAAATGTGAGACTGCATACATTTAGTAAATAATCAAAAATGCAGCAGAAGGTGGGGCCCAAAAAATATCCCACTAGAGGAACACTGAACTGCATGAGAAGTGTCCCTCACCCCACCCAAAGATGTGCTTCGTTTAACAATAAAGATTCTAGTAGAGAATCAAAATTTAAAGCAGAAATCAGTCTATACCAACTTATGAAAATATTTCCTATGAACATTAAGTATAGTGGTTAACTAAATTTACAGAAAAAGAGAATCAATAACCTGTGTTAATTTTGACATGCATGCTCACTAAGAAATAAAATACATTGTTATTGCCTGTAGATAACCCATTTCAATGTTAAGAGCCCTAAAGTTTATTAATTGAGTCATATGTGGAATGCATCCAAATGTAACATGTACATGTTTAAACTGAAACAATTGATATAACAATGCAAAACAAGCCCCGAAATGTCTTTTTATATAAACATATGAACAACATGTACACTCACATTGCCAAACTTAGGTGCCACCTCAGTTAGTCACCTCCAAAGCAATGCTAATTAAGTGAACATGAAATATGTCAGCCCTTTTAAAAGCTGGAGGTAAACAATTGTTTTAACTGAACAATATTGTTTACACATGTCTTGAAAAAAAAACAACAACATAAAAACAAGTGAACACACATACATCTTGATGTTAAATACCTTGTAACACCCCGTTACACATCTTACATCCAAATAATGTTTCGAATACCTGGGTGCTACCTCATATAGTCACCCCCTTAATATTAAAACTAAACTTGGAACATGATATATCTCTATCATAAGACTTGTTAAAATACAACCTGAAAAGTATAACTATAAAGATGATAAATTCATCAACGCCAAACACTTAGGGTCTCATGCCCTATCCCTATATTGCAAACATCCATTACCTAAATGCAATGTATTTCTTCCCCCATTACTCTAATAAAACACAAGAAAATAGCAAGATTTAAACATCATAAATAAAATACAGAGCCACCAGTAATGGATACTGCCTCATTCAGTTATCTATAATCACTAGACTCTATATGACAGATATCCTAAATATGTTTCATCCATGCACTGTACCTGGACATCCTCCCCATTAATCTTGTAAAACAACAAACATGACAATATAAGATTTGAACCTCACACAGATACCTGAATGTTCAGATGACTAAAATACCTAGCCAATAATAATGGATACTGCCTCAGCCAGTTATCCATTATTACTAGACCCTATATAACATATATCCCCAACCATTATTGTGATATAGAAACTACAATGTTGGAAACAAGGACACTCTAATATATCTCTGAAATGACTCGGAGTGCCATCTTCCCATAACTCTTATTTGTGAATCTGAGAAGCCCTGTAGGTGTGCCCGAGTTGCAGCTCCTATTCTGAAACTGTGTGCTTTGAATTTACTGCTGTCCAACTTTGAGAACTTCAGAGCCGATTTTAGCACTTCGCAGAATTCTGAACGGGATATAGGCCTTCCTGATCTGTAACAAAACAGTGGCCCATCCTCCGCGCCTCTCACTTTAAGATAATTCTTCATAATTTGCACAAGACAAAATCTGCGGAATGGCTGAGCTTTGATTTCCAGATGCACAGGATTTTTCCCCAGATTGTGCTTGAAGTTGGTCATTGTTATGATCATACAACTTGCTTTGGCTGTTGTCTTGAAGGATACATTACTAAAAAGCAGCAAGTTTGGGTTAGAAGGGGAGCGAACCGGGATTTCTCCGACTCGGAGGAAAGCATAAAATGCTATTATAAACATAGCCATAAACAAACATTTTTGGTAACTAGAATTGGCTACATGAGGCACTGCTACTAGAAGTTTCTCCCGGATATCCAGAGTAATGGGCTGCCTCACGTCAGGAGAGCTGGCGAGATGCTTTGCCCCAATTAACATTTTCTTTATCAAGAAATGATTCGAAAGGTCTGGAATATTCGACATTTTAAAACAATATGCCAGCGATGCCAAGTATGTTGTTATCGAGCTTGGTGCTTTGCCTATACTAAATATATAGGAAACGAAACTAATAATGTGTTCAAGGGAAACATCCTTAATGCGGCATGTATTGTAATAACTATGCATGAATGTTTGAAAACAATTTAAGGCCTGCTTGTAGACAATTTTTGTATTAGGGGCTAAAGCCGCCTCAATCAAGGTACATGTAACAGCTGTGTTTTGGATAGCTGCAAAAGGTGGCTTGGTATGGCTGTTGGTTCGTCCTCCCTGTCCAATGACACCTCCAGGAACTTTTTGACCTGTAATCGTGAAAGTAAATCAGGTAGAGTATTGAACAAACCTGAAATGTGTTCTGCAGAAAACAATATATTGTACTTTATAAGTGCCAACACTAATCTTCTAACCAAAATAATGATTTTCGAATCCTTTGATGTCTGTGCATTTACTATGTTAACCACTGCAGCATGATCAGAATGGAAAATCACGCATGAATTCTGCAAAACGTGGACCATACTTCCACAGCTACAACAATTAGAAATAATTCTTTTAGAGTGATATTATATTCTTTCATACTCTCAGGCCAAGTTCCATAGAACCATTTTCTTCCAAACACAGCTCCAAAACCCAAAGATCCAGCAGCTCTGATTATATTCTTTCATACTCTCAGGCTAAGTTCCATAGAACCATTTTCTTCCAAACACAGCTCCAAAACCCAAAGATCCAGCAGCATCAGTATATAAATGTAACTGCTCTGATGTCTTCCAAATGTGTTTAAACAATATGGACTTTCCATTGAAATGATCGATGAATAATGACCAAGCCGCTAAATCTTGCCTACTGTCTCTAGTAAGATCATTGTGATGATGTGGCTTCACAATACCTTTAGTAAGGTCTATAAGGTGTCTTAAGAAAGTGCGCCCTGGTATAATCACAAGACATGCAAAATTAAGCAGTCCTATTAAGGATTGAAGTTCTCTTAGGCAAACTTTGCGTTTGTATTTCACTGCATCTATTGCTTTTTGTATCTTAACAAATTTGTCCTCAGGAAGCCTAACCTCCATCGCCACAGTGTCAATCTCAATACCCAAGAACAATAACTTTGTATTCGCCTGAAATGTCTTTTCCTCCTTTAAATAGACACCTAAGCTCTCACAAGTAAGTCGGAAAACTAACAAACTCTGATTACAAATTTCTGATTCAGGTGAATCAATAAATAAAAAGTCATCTAAAACATGTACTATGTGTGGAATGTGACCCTTTACCCTACCAATCAAATCTAGCCCTGGGGAAATTTTTTCAAAAATAGCACAAGAACTAGCGCATCCCATGGGTAAGCATTTATCAAAGTAAAAGCAACCATCCCACTGAAATCCTAGTAATTCATGATTCTCTCTGCAAACAGGTACAATGCGAAAAGCTGATTCAATGTCAGTTTTGGCAATCAGGCAACCTTTACCCAGTGAAACAATAATATTCATAGCATCATCAAGAGTAGCATAATGGACTTTCGTAAATACTTCTGGTATAAAATGATTAATAGAACTGTTTTCAGGAAAAGATAAATGGTGAATGAGCCTAAACTGACCCACTTTTTTTTTTGGAACAATACCAATAGGGGAAATTTGGAGATTATCGAAAGGGAGTGTAACAAAAGGTCTTACTATTCTGTGAGCCTCTAGCTCTTTTTGTAGCTTTTTGTTGACAATAGCAGGGTTCTGCAAAGCCGACAAAAGATTTTTAGATGACCTGAATTGTCGTGGTCCCTCATAATGCAATTCAAACCTACAAGTAAAACCTGCCACCAGATAATCTGCCATGGCGGTATCATAGCCCTTTAAAAAATACTTCAAAACTTTTGGTCTTACTGGGGTTACAATTTCATTGATGTTTTGTTGTTCCAAAAGAAGGGTTGACACTTTGGTTCCTAACGGCTGCCTGGGTTCTGCATTGTTTTAGGGTGGTTTTTCTTACATTATGTACAGATGTGCTGAAATTTGCAGCGCTCAAGCTTGCAACCTCCCTCTCTATTGTAGGACCAGCAAATTCCTCTTGGTAATTGGTTTGTAAAAGCTGATCTTTGTCCAGGCCTTGTACGAAAGGAACGAAAGGACTGCTTGCTTTCGTGTCTGGGTATGTTGCCTGCAGCATGAACTCTACATTAATTTTACCCCAAGGTGTACCCCTAATCTGTCTATCCATTCTTATTTGCTTATCATATGTTTGCCATGACACATTTCCCGATGAAGCCATGTCACGTACTGTCTCTGGATGTTTTATGAGATTTGGTGTTGCATTTGGAAATTTCTCAGCATATATGGCAACAAAGCGCAAGAAAGCTGTCGTCCATTGAAAAATGGAGTTAATAGATTGTTTGGCTTTTTTCGGTACCACCGATATGTTGTCATTCTTCTCGAGTTTAAATGTATAGTTGCTACTGTCTGAATCAGAAACCAAGTTTTTAGGGAGCAGTACTGCGAGATCAATAAACTGATCTTCCCATATTTTCTGTTTCAACTTTTGTGGAACCATAGCCGAAATAGGGGTTGACCAAGTAGAAGTATCAAGTGGCTCACTGGTAGCATACTCATCATTTGACCTTTCAATCTCTTTAAATGTTATCTCAGAATCCGACTCACCATCCAAATTCTGGGGGGTCTCTCTCCTGTCTGGAATGGCGGGGACAGCTCTGTCCTTTAATGCTTCCAACACCCCTTGTGTCACCCTCTGTACCAATGTTTCTTCCTGATGATCCGACCTCTGATCTTTTTGGACTTAGTTGTTTTCTTTCTGTTGAACCAACTCTTTTTCTTTTCACGCCAACTTTTGGTCTAGGCATCATGCTGTAAAAAACTGTACCCTACAGCAGAAGTTTTCTATGACTTAATGTAACTATCCCTTATTTCTTGATACATTGCCTGACCAATAACAGTAAATTTCTACAGGATCTAAAACTCACAAAAAACAAATACCACACTTGAAATTTATCATAAAACCCAGTGAGTCATTCCAATGTTCGAACAGAGATTAAAATTTATGTATTTATTAGTGCATATTCATGCCTTTTAACAATTGCACTCACACCTTTAAAACATACATTTTATAAAACAGCAGACCTTTTATGTCATTCATGAAGGACTTAAACCTTTGAAAAATGTAATGCAAGTACAAAAATAATGGCAGGTGCATGTACATTGACTCCATTAACCACACATTTCTGACCTACAATCCCAAGCGCTAATTCTGACGCTTAGCCAAATATGACATTAACACATATCCAATGATTCAAATATAATGGTTACTATACATAGATATTAAATCAAAATTTTAGAAATGAATTACTCACAACTATACCATACGTGTAGACCTGGCAGCTTACCATAAAGGAACTTATAAATTAAACCTATCTATACATCAATGTTCACAGAGCATCTAACTAAACTTGGACTGCAAGCTCAATATATATGCATGCAAAGTATTATCACTCACCCACATTAAAGTAACCACATAACACTCAACAATGTAGAAGCTATTTATTTAAAAGCTCACAGCTGACTAGTCTCACTGGATATGATAACTGATCACTAAGCCATATGGTGACTAATAAGTAAACACATACCATAACACCACCACACTGGATAAGACAACCTTGGTAAACCACCAAACATAATCCAACTACACCGGATATTACAACATAGCACCCAAACATAAAGGTTCTCTTTGGTAAGCCATATAATCATAATCCAACCATACTGGATATGACATCACAGCACCCAACCATATAGGGGCTAAACGGCTACCATATGATCCAAGCATACCGGATGTTTTATATAACATAGCACCCAACTAACTAGGGGCTATTTGGTTTACCAAGTATTATAATCCAACCATGGCGGATATCACCACATAGTTCCAAATCATATATAGGAGCTAAACCGTTGATCATATATTTTAGTACATACAAAATATTGACCCAAACCACTATCCTACACTCAAGCCTACGACAATGCACCTTGCACAACACATGAGTCCTACCTATAGTAAAAAGTTTGTATCAACAACATGAACATATGATTAAAGTCACTACAATTATTAAAGTCACTACAATTTTAAGCCTACATGGCATGATACGTATATTTAGTGCATATCGTATTAGAACAAACAAACAAACTGCAAATATAAACTGTGAGTCTAAACTTAAATACTTGAACCCTTTAATGTTTGTGACATTTTATATACTATTTTCCTCCAGCTATAAACACTGAACTTTCATTTTTCACAAGCTAATGAAGCTATAGACTATTAAGCCCTGGAACAACTGATGCTCTGACACTGTTGTAATACTTAGGGTATCCCCGAGTCTCATTTAAATGTACACCATCCTCACAATAAACCTTAGTTTTATTTTCAGGTGACCAAAAGCCAGCATGGCGCCAGAATCTGACTCCTGACAAAAAATTCCTTCCTAACCTCTCACCCAAAAGCCTGTTAACTAAATCTACCCTAGAATTGAACCACTCTGAGTCAACAGAAGATCTACCTGGTTCAGTGGGGGGCTTACTGTGTAGAATTTGGTATACGCAAACTCTGCGCACTCCCCGACCTCTAAGCATCTCTGTGAATTCAACTATTTCATTAACTAAATCATTTACTTCTACATCAATACTACAGAGATCGTTAGACCCTATTTGTAAACACACCAAAGCTGGTTTAAACTTATCCACCTCCAGGAAACCTCTCTGAGAAAGTCTATCAATCGTGCAGCCCAAATAACCTCTGTACACAACATGTTCACGGTTAAGTCCTAAATTAGTTCTAAAATTCACTGAGTGATTAAAAAACCTATGCAAGCGCACGATGAATGAATGTCAAAGAAAGAAAATTGTATTTTGCATGACACCAATGAACTTAGATACTCACAAAAAAGAACAACACCTGCCAAAACTTCCAAAAAAAAGCATACCGATTTGGAGCCAAATTTGATATTTTAGGATTCGGCTAATAGCCTAAAAATAATCTTAGCGCGATGAGTATGAAAACCCCAAAAGACCCTTTAAATCCTCATACTATCATAATATGAATAATTAATTAAAACATAGTAAAACTATAATACATACAACTACAAGTATTTCGATCACATACATTCCTTTATATACATGTACATAAATACACTTAATTTCAAAACTTAACGTTACAGTCGACGTAATTCAAGGTGTGCGACTCATGACGATGTGTTTTATTTATTATTTTTAAAAATAAAATAAAATGGTTTGTACAAACCATGAAGCAAGGTGTTTTGATTGGAAGTTCATATTTCATATACATTTTGTAAGAACGTTTAGTCAAAGGTCATTAATAGACTAACGAAAAAAGACTTTTTTCTTCTTAATTTTCAGTCAACATGTACTGTCGTTATCTTTGTATGAATTCTTGCAAAAATGTTTAAATATAAGTTGGGAAATAATATTCAATAACTTCTATTTTAGGTAAATATAAGAAAAATCGAATCAAATTTATTGAAGAACAAATAAAGCAATTAGAATCAAAAGTTTTTTCAGAAATAAATATGACCTATAAACGATTGCTAGAAAAAGAAGTTGATGATTTTTACGCCGAGAAATGTAGTGGAGCATTTGTACGATCCAGATCTGTATGGATAGAAAAAGGAGAAAAATGTTCATCCTATTTCTTAAATCTTGAAAGAAAGCAACAAACGACAAATACAATCAATAAAATAAAAGATAATAATCAAATAGAACACTCGGACAATAAAGGAATTATGGACTGTCTTATAAACTTCTATGAAACACTATACAAAAGCAAAAGTATAAGTGATGACGCTATTGAAACATATCTAAAAAATATAAAATGCAAAAAAATCACAGAAAATGAAAAAAGAAAATGTGATGAACTGCCTACCATGCGCGAATGTGAAACAACGATAAAATGTATGAAAAATAATAAATCTCCTGGACAAGATGGACTTACGGCAGAATTTTATAAAATGTTTTGGAATGATTTAAAAGACATTTATTATGCATCTCTTCTTAAAAGCATTGAAATAGGAATCCTACCATTCTCTCAGCGAAATGCCGTTTTATCTTTAGTGTTTGAAAAAGGAGAAAATCATAAATTTAAAAAAACTATAGACCTTTAAGCTTAACTAATGTTGACTACAAAATATTTGCACATGTTTTAGCCTTACGATTACAAAATGTAGCTGGTAAAATTATAAATCGCGAACAAAGTGCATATATTAAAGGCCGATACATAGGCGAAAACGCGCGATTGATTTTAGATGTCTTTGAATATTACGTACATAATGATTTGGACGGAATATTACTATTCCTAGATTTTGAAAAAGCGTTCGACTCCATAGAATACAATTTTATGTTTAAAACTTTAGAAAAGTTTAACTTTGGCTCTAAATTTATCGGAATGATAAAAACACTTTACAATAAGCCCACATTTAAACTAAAAAACAATGGATGGTTGTCAAAACCATGTACAATGCAAAGGGGAATACGTCAAGGCTGTCCGGTTTCTGCGTTATTATTTATACTTGTTCTAGAAATATTAGCAGTTCAGATAAAAAGCGATAATGAAATCAAAGGGCTATCCTTTCAAAAAATTACGCGACCGACGATAGCATTAAAATGATTCAACATGCAGATGATTGCACAAGTATGGTAAAAGATATTAAATCCTTGACCAAAGTATTAAAAACAATTTCAGAATTCTCTAGAGTTGCCGGACCAAAACTTAATATAGAAAAAACAGAATGTCTATTAACTGGCTCACTTGTAAATGAATACGCGGAAGAAACTTATATAAGAGGTGTAAGAATTACAAAATCGTGCATTAAATCTTTAGGCATCTATATGGGACATGATAAAAGCGAATGTTATGAGAAAAACTGGACAAGTAAACTTGAAAAACTTGAACGAATTCTAAGTGTTTGGAAAAAAAAGAAATCTTACAATATTTGGAAAATGTACAATTATAAATACCTTAGCTATTTCAAAGATATTATACAATGCTAATATTTTACAAAACCCAGATGTTGAATTTTTTAAAAATGTTTCAAAATTAATATATAATTTTCTGTGGAAAAAACGAGACAGAATAAAGAGAAACACGTTAATTGGAAAAATTGAACAGGGTGGTATTGAGATAATCGATATAGAGAGTAAATTTTACGCTGCTAAAGCATCATGGTTAGAGAGGATAGTAAATCCAGAAAGTACTACACATAGAACACTAAATGATATTTTGCAACAACACAATATTACAGTGTTTGATATTATTAAAACCAATGAGTGTAATCCAAACAATTCCGATTTTTTTGAAATGATAAAGCTACCTCAGTTTTACCGAAATGTATTTAATGCGTTTAATAGTTGTAAAATACAAAAATCGGTTGGTAGTTTAACAAGAGATGAGTTTTTAAGCCAATTTTTATGGAATAACAAACTTTTTCAATACGATTCAAAGCCACTATGTTTTTATAACTGGCTTAGGTGTGGCATATTATATGTTAAAGATATCTTTAATGAAACGGGGGAAATGTATGATATAACATATTTTTCAAACAAATTAGTTAAAAAGAACAATATCATTTGTGAATATCTTATGTTAAAAAGAGCTGTTAAATCCTTTAGACAAAAATTTGATTGTTCATATGCAAAGTACGTAAATATAAAAAATGATGTACATGTTCTTTTTAAAAATCATGTTACAAAATCTATAAGATCTACAAAAAGCAATTTTTACTACTCAATATTCATTGATAATAAATTTCAAAAATCTATCCAAGAAAATAAATGGAAGCGAATATTCAACATTAAGGAGGGGTATATATGGAAAAATGTATATGTGTCCAAAATAAAAAATATGTATGAGAAAAGAATAGCAGAATTTAACTACAAACTGTTAAATGATATATTAAATAATAATGTATATGTGAGTAAATGGAATAAAGATGTATCACCATTATGTACTTTTTGTAAACTTAAAGAAGACATAAAACATTTGCTGTATGATTGTGAAATTGTCAAACCTATTTGGGAAATAACTAGTTCTTTCCTTAAGTTTACTGTTACTTGGAAAATTATTGTACTTGGATTTTACAATGAAGTCAACGAAAAAACATTGGTTTTAAACAATTTAATAGCTTTTGTTGCATATACAATATACAAATATAAGATGAAATGTAGATTTGATGATGAAACAATGTCAAAGAAAAACATTCTTTATGTATTAAAAGGTAAATTGAATGTCCAAAACACTGTTTTAAGAAAGATTGATTATATAAGAAATAATGTTTATCAAGATTTTTGTGATTATTTGTAAGATTTGAGGATAGTTAACTTGTTGAAACTTTATGTGATAAATGTTGATGTATGAAAATATGACATTGATTTTAATAAAAGATAAAAAAAAAACTTCTATTTTAGATTGTCAACCGGGAACATATGGAGAAAACTGCTCTAATGTTTGTTCTGATGGATTTTACAATTTATTTTGTAAATATGGTAACTATTACACACCTTTCATTAATCAATTTGTGTTGATGGTTGATCTCTCTCTATCAATATCAAATATCAGGCTTTATTTTAGTTTGGATGAATTGTTTACTAGAAAAATCTAATTTTTAGGGCTTAAAGCTGATTAAGGTAAAACGGCAAAGAGTTAAATATATATAATAATACATCAATATACATGAAATGAAACCAGGCGATATAAAAATATTTTAAATGAATATAAAAGAAACAAAATTGTTGTGTCGATTTGATTTTTTTTTTCGGGATGAAACATTTAGGTAGAGAGCGATCTAAGTACCAAACTAGTGACTAATTCCAATTTTATATTACTACAATAATCATACTCTATCGCCAAACTAGGATAAAAGAGGCATATGACTAATGGTATTTAAATTTCAACCTATAAATGAAGTCTTACAAAGTATTTTAATATATGCCTTATTATTTTTTCTCCTTCTCCTTCTTTGAAAAATCATACATACATATGTTTTGGATAATTCCAATTTTAATTGGAACAGCAAGTTTCATCATGGTTTGTGTTTGCCGAAGGTAAGACATATTTGTTTTATCTTAAATCGTATTATACATGTATTTTAGCAGAGAAGTGTAGTTGAATACTAATGTTGTTATAAAAAATATATTTAGGTGCCGAAAGACCAAACCTAGAAACTTTGTTGGTAAGAACTGCTTCTTGAATACTTTAAAATACATTATTATTATAAACTCATTTATTTTCTCGTACAAAATGTGTATTACTTATTTTCGAAAGATATCCCAATGTATCCGACTGAAAAGAATACCAGAACTCATGATGACTACGATCACATTGCATATGCATGGAATAGTAGCAATACCAATACACAAGAGAGAAGCAAAAGCAGCAAAACAGCTTTGGAGACTCAGGCAGGAGAAGCAGAGATGTCTGACGATATTATGGAAACTGGGGTCTACAATACTCTAAATCTGCGTGTTGTTGATTATGAGGAACCCATCAAACACCAGCCTCTTAAAAGATCCAAATCCGAAAGCTCTTCCTTGTATGTTAAATGTTCAAATCCTCTTGAACCTTCATCTTCCGACATTAAACGAGTGTTAACTTGTAACAGAACCTCGTCTCTTAGACTTACAACAGACAATCTCGGAAAGGCTGAAACTGGTATAACTAAAACTCATAAGAATGATGAATTTTCTTTAGATTTTAATGTCTGTGAATTGGCAACATCTCAAGATAAAAGCAATGTGTCTCAAAGACAAGTATTTCTTCATGAACTGTCATCACAGCTCTTAAATTTAAAGAAATATTAAGATATGTTCTTGGATCTGTAAAATGACTTTTATAGTCTTTATCACTTTTGGGATACAAGTGTTTAATACAGGCCTAAACCTTATTATTCCAACGAGATGTAGAATTTTAGCTTTTTCTTGCAAATGATAGAACATGTGTCAATTTTGGGGGGAAAATCATCTTGTATTAATAAAAACGTGAGGCCAAGCTGTATTCAAATTCAGAACCTGAGGGTCATTATCGCCATTGCACTACAGAGAGAGAGACACCCAAAATGGCGACATAAATGCCTTCACAATAGCTTAAAATCGCCATCCTGGAATGTATTGTTATTAAAAGTAAAAGTCACGGGGTGTTGGTGGTTTTTAAAGTACAAAGTGATAATCGTTATTATTTATTTTTTGCTATTTGTATTAATAAAATACAAATCATATATTTTTGCTGATTTATATTAAACGGGACACCAGGTTGTGTTCATATTTAGCATGTTACATCATATTTATTTAATAAGTTAATCAAATCAAGCACCTCGTGGGTTACTTCCTTATATGTAGGCAGTTTCGAAATGATCAAAAGCTAAGTATCAAAATTTCACATAGTTGGTTGATTGAAATTATGTACACTACGGCCATCGCGGATCCCGTATTTTCCGCGACCCCGGGATGGTGTTTTAAACCCTTCCGCGATACACCGCCGCTGTATTGTCATTGCGGTGAACGCGAGGCGAAGAGTTTACTGCCATGGTGTAAGATATCGTAACAGGTGTGAGTTTAAATCTGTGTGGATTAAATCGAGAAGAATAAAAGCGCTGTTTTGATTTTTGTAAAAATTTAGATATTACATGTAATATTATTAGAAGAATCAAAGTACTAACGGGAGTTGATTTTATCGATAATTATTATTTATTTTAGAATCAACGATATGCTATTTAGCATGACAAGTAATTTCTTATCTCTATTTAAATTACGCACATTTTTATAATATGAATTCTCGGACTTTTTCGACAAGAAATTCGAGAAAACCCCATATGAATCATGTTGTGTAATATTTAAAGATAGAATTAATTCCATCAAACTATGTATCAGTAATCGAAATATTTCTAAAAATTGTACACATGTCTGGATTCAAGCAATATTGAACTCTAGTATCGTTCAACCAGACGCTCGGCTGTCTCCGTTAATCTCCGACTACCAAGAGAGACTCTCTGCTTGTCGGAGATTTACGGAGACAGCCGAGCGTCTGGTTGAACGCTCTGGCGTAAGAATACATACGACTACAAAAAATATCTAAATTGTTCGTACTATTTAAAATCTGAGTATTTTCAAGGTATTTATAATACGTTTTCTTGAAAAACAATGGTTCAGTATACATTACACCGTATTTATCTATTATTTCAAGAACTAACTCTTGTCAGCGGTGATGATTTGTGCTTAGGTCCAAACACTGTTTCACTTTCGGTTTGCCAGAGTAACTGCATAGGAGAGTTGATTAAAAATCAACCCTCAAAAATCCATTATTTTCTTGGAATTGTTTTTAAAACTTTCAAAAAATTATTGCTTCATGTGTTTTTTTTAATATTGTACAAGAGCCACAAACAGCAATGTATTACTCAAATCATGCATATCTATATACGTGTCCTTGAAAATTAGTAGTTTTGCAAAGTATTGATTTTAATTTTTTCTTATGGTAAGTTGACAATATGCCACAGATTTTAAGACAAATATTACGCGATGTCCTATTATGAGGTTGAAATCGTAGGCATCAACTCAAGTTCAAGTTTATTTATTTCACTAAAACATAAACTATGTTACATGAGGTACAGAGAAAATTATTACAAAAGGATATAAAATGTAGTAACGCAGAGGTAAAGCAGAGTAGGATGTATAATAATAAAGTAGGATTTAAAAAAAATACAATCCTGAGTATCTCTCTCTTGTTTTAAATAATTAAGATTTTAGTTCAAAATTATAACATGTAACCTTTTTCAAAAAACGTAAAATATTAAAGTAGTTTGATATCTGCAATGACGCATTATTGTATGAAGGCGACAATAAATATCGATCGTGCTTTCAATCTTAACGATAGGTAGACCGTCTATTTTTGAACACAAATTAATGCATAATCAGACAGGTACAATGAAAATCAGGCATCCCTGTGTTTACGCGTGTATATAACTATTACACAACACTTCCTGTCTGTGACATAGGTACTTTGATTTTCGAAAATGTTTAAACATCGCACAATTTGACAAGAATTGACCTACACAATATATATTGAACTTAAGTTTAAGTAACTAAAAAATGAACATACATGACCACAATTTGTGCTTGAAAAATTCTCAACTAAATGTATCTATTTTTATGTATCAAATGTTGTTAAGGTAAATCCCCCTTGTAAACATTGGTTGTTTATAAATTTATTGAGGAAATTGAGATAAATTGCATAGTTATGTAAATACCAATTCAGCGGAACAAAGCAGAAACGTTGCATGTACAAATTTGTTAGAAATTGCATCTTGTCAAAATATTTGAATTAAGCTTATAGGCGATATCTCCGTGCATTACAATTTTCCCCTTCCTTATAGTTTACAGCTGCTATTTTAAGTGTTTTAATTTCTGTTATTAGATATGGTATTCATGGTTTTTTGTGTGTTATTTTTACATATTATAGATATGTAAATGAGCAGACATGTATTATTGTATGATGTTTACATGAAAAGAACGCATATATGTATGACTAGTTTAATGCACAAACGTAGACTATTTTTGAAATGTGTTGCTTGATAAATAGGAACAAAGGTTTAATTTCCCAAAAGAAAATGTAATAAAAAAAAAAGGAAATTCACGAGTCAAAGATATCTTTTGTGGCAAGCTGAACAGTACATTTGATATCCGATAGGGAAAAAAGAAGGGAAAATGAGGAAGCAATATTTTTTAACCAAATTTAACTAAAACCATATTCGGGGACCACTGACTTTAATGACGAAATGGATGATAAGAACACTTTCTCATTTGTCAAATATTCCATTACATCGGTAAAAAAAAAATAAACATGCATGTGGTTATGCAGAGGTTGGAAGTTTGTTTGCAAGTCAAAACCAACGAAAACAGATATTTTTACAACTGTCTTTATTTTATAAATTGTAAAAACTGAAAATGCGAAATAATACGTTTGTAATGAATATCTAACAGAGTATACTGTAGTTTAAAAATTAATCTGAGGAACGCTGGCACATCGTTCGTCGAGCCTTGCCTGATCAAGGAAACGTACTGGAGTTATTTCGACTTGGCTGATCGATGAAACATAATAGAGTTATTTCGACTTAATAATGATTAATGTGGTAAAACTTCCTTATGCTTAGTTCCCACTGTCGTACGATCTGTTATAAAAATCAGGATAGCCAAATCGTAGTTTGTCGTGGAAGTCATCTAACATTTTAGCATTGAACACGAGGCGATACGGGTCAATACATTCTCATGTGATTTGTTTATCTTTGATACGTCAATAAAGTCACGACATACATATTTCAGGTGACGCGATCTGTAATGATCCTATTGCCTGTTTAGATACGATAACATGTTCCGATAAGATTGTCTGGATTGAATTCCCGATTAGATCTCCATTTGATTGGTCGACGATTCGGCGACACGAGTCCCCTATTTGGGACGCTTGTGTACGTGCAGGTCTGTCTGTATACGTTAAGATACAATCGTCACGAACTGATGATCTGATATGTTGAGATAGAGCATGATAATGATGGCGATTCTATTCACGATCAAGAAGGTGATCCCGATTTAAGCTACGATTTGACCCCGATTGATATATCTATATAGCCTTAGTGACAAAATTAACACATTGCAACTGAACTCAGGGCAGCGTGGTGTTTGTATCCTTCAAGATTGATCCAGATTAATACGAATAGGGGGGGGGGGGTCGATAAAATGCGACACGTTGCGCTTGGCAACCAATCTGATACGATAAAAACTAATGATTACAAACAAAAATTAATCGTGATGATTGTAGATTAGTTTTTGACAGTCAAAAAATTGTCTACAATTAACACGATTGCCCCGACAAACCTCAAGATTAAGTGAGATTTGATATGATAACTATTAATCTACATTTAAAACCGCGATTTTAATCGCGTCGTTGTGATAATGTGAACGCATGGCATTGCCAAAATAACACATCGTTATATTCTTAAAATATTAGTGAGTACCTATTTAGGATAACATTTTAATCTAATTGAATGTATCACTTTCGTACAAAGGTGATTTTGGGGGATCTAATTGGCATACATCGTTAAATTAGTCAACTAAAACTTTTACAAAGCACTATTTTAAAAAAGTTATTCATGAACATTTTTTAAAAAGCAAAACGTAATGTTTAACATGAAGGATAAGGTACGCACCTTTATTTAAAAAAAATTAAGCCGAGAAGTAAACCGACAATTTTAATTTTCAATCAAAAAATGTTATCCTTACGCATTTTTTTGAGTCACCTTTTGGGAAAAATCCTTTTTATTACATTGCAAACGAATTTATTGACACAGTAAAACCACAATCGTGTATATTGGTTCCGCCTTTGAAACATAAACCATACTAAACATGCTCACATGATAAATAAGTATTGAAAACGTTAGTAGACTCTATCCATAATTCAAGCAAACTGTTGTCATCAATATCTTTTTATTTAAAACAATGTTTATGTAATATTGGTGATCTGGCTAGGACTATCAAGAACATAACACAGTTCTGAGTGAATAACTCTGCTAAAGAGGAGTTCTTTACAATACTGAGATTATCAGATATTAGATGCAAGATCAAACGAAATGAGACCTCCCCTGCACAAACTAAAATGTATAATTTCTACACAACATATGCTTACAACAAATTATTGATAAAACAAAAAACTTGTTCATAGCAGTCAGTGCGTAGAATAATACTGAGACTTTGGATTTTTTTTTCACCTGTCACAATCTTAAGATTAAAATACATGATCAAACATTTGTTCAACACTAATTTAGATATAAAGAGAACAAGTTAACAGCTTTCCAGTGATAGTCTATAGCAGAGCCCTCTCAGACTTTACCAACATTATGGCTAACACCAATTTACGTACATGTATTAAATATTGATATTGATCACAAGATTAATAACTAAAAATACAGTAGAAACAAAAGTCGTGTTTTAATCATGAAATAAACCTGATGTTGAAAAGTAATCGTAAAAAGTACTAGTATGTTATTCATAAAATACGACTCAAATAATATCTTATGAAAGTAAAAAAAAATAACTGTATATACCGTTCGTGTTTAAGACGTTTCATGCATTTTATTGAGATGATGACAAGTACGAACATAAAAATCACAAACTCTCCATAATGGGTTTAGAAACTATTCATTTTGAAAACATGTGTACAAATTATGTTTTTAGATAAGGAAATATCATATTTAAGACAAATACCATTATCATACATATAAACAGTACATCAAAATCATATTTTTTAAAGATGTGATATATATGTTCAAAATTGCTCCACAGATTTATTTTTAACTATAAACTTGTATATAAACAACTGACCACCTCCCGACGGCTTTAAACAACTTATTTCTTCACATATATCTACATTTTTTATACTAGTGCAGTTGTAAAACAAGTATGCATCGAAAAACATCAAATAAGATTTCTTCTTTTATGGTCACGATTTTTTTAAAAATAATACTTTAAAATTTTTGATATAGACAATGCTGAAGTAGGTTATATTTAATCGTCAGCCAACATTTTAGCGTCAGTTGTCAAGTTATACGTGAAATAAAAAAAACATAATTCTTTCTTATAAAATGAGGCTCATAGCATGCTTTTGTATAAACAAAACAACGTTAAAGTAAACGCTATTCCAAATAGTCACAAAAAGAGCTATCCCACTTTTGTCAAATGTTTTAAGATTTTTGTTTTCAAATAAATAAAGCAAGGGAATTTATTAGTTATCTTATTCAATACACATTTTAAAGACAAGTACTGCCTATTGGGAACATACGCCATAGACATGAAATCCATGAACTACTTTACAAAGCGTTGGTATTCAGCTGTACATCGACGACAGTTGGGATTGCTTTGAAAAAAGCTTGTTTTAACGAGGCCGGGTCTAATTTGTTCTGCCCTAGGTTTTTAAAAGAAATTTCTTAAATGAATTTCTACTGATATATTTATCATTTTATAACAAACAAAAATAATAAAACATTCACCACAGTGTTCGTTTAGTGGGTCATCTCAAAGTTTGTTTATTTTTAACATATTTTAAGGGATTTTGCTCGGAAAGTATCAATTTTGCACATTTTAAATTTTTTTTTCAAATTTCTGCCCTCGGTTTTTTTTTCCAGTTCTACATTTAAAAGTAATTGTTAAGTAATTATTAATTAATTAACAATTATTAATTGTTAATTAATTGAGTAAACTCAGGTGACCTATTGCTATCTATTTTCGTCCGTCGTCGTGCGTCGTGCGTCGTCGTGAGTCGTGCGTCGTCGTGCGTCGTGCGACGTGCGTCGTGCGTCGTGCGTTAACAATTTACATTTTTAACTTTTTCTTAAAAACTACAAGGCCAATTGTTTCCATTTTTAGTGTAAAGCATCTCTATGGTAAGAGGAAATTGTGATATCTGTGGCTCTACCACTCCCAGGGTGCCACAGGTGGGGCCAAATATGCAAAACAACACCCAAATTTTCAAAAATCTTCTTCTCTACTCCCACACATGTGAGGAAAAACCTGATTGCATGGTTATGATGTCCATGAAGCCCTCTACCAAAATTGTGAAATTCATGGCCCCTGGGTCATGGCCATATAGTAAAAATGTATTAAATCTTAGAAAATCTTCTTCTCTACTCTCATAGATATTTGTTTAAAACTAAATGCATGGATATGATGTCCATAAAGTATTCTACCTAAATTGTGAAATTTATGACCCCTGGGACAGGTGTTTAGGCCCTAGGGTGGGGCCAATATGGCCATATAGTAAAATTGTATTAAACCTTAGAAAATCTTCTATACTCCCGTATATATTTGTGAAAAAGTAAATGCATGGATATGATGTCCATAAAGTCATCTACCTAAATTTTGAAATTCATGACCACTGGGACAGGGGTTAAGGCCATAGGGTGGGGCCAATATAGCCATATAGTAAAATTGTATTAAATTTTAAAAATCTTTACTCCCACACATGTGGGCAAAAAACTGAATGCATGGTTATGAACTCCTAAATTGTGAAATTCATGACCCTTAAGTCAGGGTTCAGGACCTAGCATTTGGAATGGAGTTATTTTCCTTTGCTTCTTCTTAATGGAGTTATCTTCCTTAGCTTGTTCATATTTACTAATTAATCATTGAATATAGAAAAATAATGAAGCTGTCCATTAAGTTATTGATAAGATATTGTGAAAGCATTTGAAAAGAGTTCAGGGAAGAGGATTATAACAGTTAATGGAGTTATCTTCTCTTGCTTCTTCATGATTGAGTTATCTTCCTTGGCTTGTTCATATTTAGTAATAAATCATTAAATAGAATGTAATTATAAAGATGTATGATCAAAATAGTTATGCAAATATTTTTATCATTTGAAACAAAAACAGTTTTTAATTTTTTTAAGATAAACAAATAGACTTGTTAATAGTAAAGTAATAACTAGTATACAAGCCACCTTGTTTTAGTTTATCTATGAAAACATACACATAAAACCTATTTCGTAAGCTAACATACGTGGGGTAAATGAATTGAATGGAATCTGGGCACCTCTTCTATAGTATGTCATACACTCTGTTAAGAGCTTAAAGTCTTGTGCTAAACAATAGGGTTAAGAGTCCTTTCCAAAAGAGTTCAGGCAGGGAGGTGGATGTCATTATATTCTTATAATCTTCTAATCCATTATGAAACTCAATTAAATGCATTTATGAGACTCCTTGACAATTTTGTGTATGGGTGGTACTCAGGTGACCGTTAAGGCATATTGGCCTCTTGTTTAATTAGCTAGTCAGATATGTTTATGCTGACCATTTACCAAGTGGATACTCTCTTCCGCCTTGCCAACATCAAATGCATACTGCACCAACACTTGATGTATTGTTAGTACACTACAGTCCGTCTCAGGATTTTTATGCCGCACATTTTCTTGGATTGTCCTATATTTATAAATACCTCCGTGTTCAAACGATGTTCATTCAATAGTTGAAAAAAATCCCAAAATTTTCCCTTTGAAACGCCCCCTCTAGTAAGTCAGGTTTCAATTCACGGCTAAAAATTAAAAGAAAGCCTTCAGGCTCTGTAAATGAACACATAAATATATCCATTTTATGTTCTTTTTTTAACTCTTATTAGTTTTTACACTTTTGCTAATATATATATGTGGTCATTTACAGAGCCTGTCTCCCCTACAAACCTTCATTATAGATTATCTGACTAGAACAACTTAATTGACAGCAACCCCTAATCAGCAAATCAATTCGTCCCCGTTATCTTTCAGCACTCCTACACAGACTGTCCGCTGTGTTAGACGGGATTTTTCTTTCTCGGGCTTATGGTCTTTAATTCAAAGATGTAGTTCCGGTGTTTTATATATTATTTAGATTTTGGTTTAGTCCTAGTTTTGTAGTGCTTATATATATATATATATATATATATATATATATATATATATATATATATATATATATATATATATATATATATATATATAAAATCATAAATAGAAAAAGAAAATGCACAGTTCCAAAGTTTCTATTGAATAGCAACTTTGGAACTGTGCATTTTATTTTTTTTGATTATTTAAACTGTGTAATATCATCTTTCACTCTTTTTAAATTATATATATATATATATATATATATATATATATATATATATATATATATATATATATATATATATATAAAAGCACTAAAAATAACCAACGACACGAACAATAAAGAAAAATATTGTCAAATTTTCGGGACAACCCGTCCCTTCTTCAGGACAACAAAGTAAAAACTACATATGAAAGGAGAAAAACATCTACAAAACTAGCACTAAACTAAAAACTAAATAATATATAAAACACCGGATGGGAACGTGACAACTACATCTTTGTATTAAAGATCATAAGCCCGAGAAAGAAAAATCCCGTCCGACGCAGCGGACGGTCTGTGTAGAAGTGCTGAGAGATAACCCGAACGAATTAATTAGCTACGAGTGTTGTTGGTTTTTTTAGTGCTTTATATATATATATATATATATATATATATATATATATATATATATATATATATATATAAAGCACAGAGAAATTCACCTTATTGGAGCTCCACCTCCGCCCCGGCCGGGGCTTGAACTCACGACCTCTCCTAGCAGTGAGCGGCCACCGCGCTAACCACTCCAAAATCTAGGCAAGACAAAAATCTTGCTTTCGATGACGGAGGGAACCTAGCGCGCTGGTCGTTCACTACACGGTCGTTTGAGATACAGGTGGAATACAGTTAAACGACAATTTGAGAGGATCGGGACGATACGCATTGCATAGATATATACATATAATAAGCACAAACATTGCAATAACTCTTAAATTGACATATACCTGCCCATAGTGAATAATATAGATATACATTAAGCACAGAGAAATTCACCTTATTGGAGCTCCACCTCCGCCCCGGTCGGAGAACTCACGACATCTGGAACCCATTTTCCTAGCAGTGATCGGCCACCGCACTAACCATTCGTCCATCTAGGCAAGACAAAAATCTTGCTTTCGATGACGGCTGGTCGCTCACTACACGGTCGAGGAGAATGGGTTCCAGAGGTCGTGAGTTCAAGCCCCGGCCGGGGAGGAGGTGGAGCTCCATTAAGGTGAATTTCTCTGTGCTTTATGTATGTCTATATCATTTGAGTGATTAAAAGGAAATTAAACTTGGCATTTACAAAGTTCGATTTTTTCCGGTTCATATCTGGATGTTTAGCACTTATTTCTGCTGATAATTAAATAATTAACGCTAATTGAAAATTAGGCAAATTCCAATTTGAACAATAAATTGAGTACAAAGTTTGAACAAACATTCGACAGCTCTTTCCTGATTTACCGGACGGGTATTAAATCGCAAAAAGTGAAGTTCATAATTTCATATAGCAGTATAGATATGACGCCATTTTAAGGATTCAAGAAAACAAATACTAGTAATCACATTATATAATGTATGATACAATAAATTAATTCTGGTTGTAACGCGGCATTTGATTGAATAGAAAAATTTAGTTAATTTTGTATAACCTGGTTGGAACGTCACAAGACCCGTCATAATGCACCAACGTCAACAACGAACTAATCTGCTTGACGTTACGTTTCAATTTTAACAGATTAATATAATTTTTAAAAGTAAAAGGCGCTCAATTTGTACAGAAATTTACATAATTATACAGAAAATTAGATTATAAGGAATGCACTCAATATCTACCAAAGTAATTGTCGTTTAACCTGGGTTGTAGCAATTTACGCTTTTTTATAATTTAGCGGATTATAAAGCGTAAACTGTCCCAACCCAGGTTATACTCGTATAACTTGGATATACAGTGAGTTAATTTCTTAAATGTTCTCGCAGTATACGACGTATAACATTTACAAGTTGTGTAGTTTTCTCCAGACAATGCCTGATTCATGATGGTAAATGTAAATTGAAATTTCTACCAAAAGAAGATTTGCTCACATTCGTATTTTAACATGTATAAGTGATTGTCTGCTGATGAATACATAACTGATTGCAATCAATAGAGAATAAAAATGGTTTTTAATTACCGATTTAACGAAATAACTTTCATACAACTCAAATAACTGATATTTAACAAGTCTTTTAATTCTAAATGTTTTGATTAACTCTCTTACATAAAGTTTAACAGCTGTTGTTATTATGAAAAAATGACAATAACTAGACGCTCGTTGCGAGCAACAAGAGGTCTTCCGTTTGAATACACCTTAAAAAAGACTATAGAGATAGCTGTTCTTTTCTACCATTTCTTAACTGATATTGTAAAATCCGTATTGTGACGTATCTCGATCCTCGGTCACTTCGCCGGCATCAAAGACATTCCGCCGGAACAACAGTGAATCAGGTTCCAATGATGCAACTGCATTACAAATAGATAAAATAGCTAACCGAGGGTCCAGAAACAAATATTTTACATATTTATACATGTACTAACATTTAAAATTATTCTTATATTTAGAATGACTTTTTTCAATAGTATCGAGAGAGAGAGAGAGAGAGAGAGAGAGAGAGAGAGAGAGAGAGAGAGAGAGAGAGAGAGAGAGAGAGAGAGTTATCACCACATTTCATCGTAGTGGCGGAGTTCAGACATTCACTGCTCATGACTTGACTGAGAGAGAGAGAGAGAGAGAGAGAGAGAGAGAGAGAGAGAGAGAGAGAGAGAGAGAGAGAGAGAGAGAGAGAGAGAGAGAGAGAGAGAAGTAAATGTACAATTCAAACATGTATATTAGCTTTCACTACTAAGTCATAAAAGTACTGACATTCCCATTTTTTACTGATAAACTTAGACATTTACTGACAATGTGCTGACATTACTGATAAACTTAGAAAAGTACTGACGTTTTTACTGACGGTACTGAGAAACTTAGAAAAGTACTGACAAACTTAGACAGTACTGATAAACTTAGAGAAGTACTGACACTTTTTACTGACGGTACTGAAAAACTTAGAGAAGTACTGACAAGTACTGATAAGTACTGACACCATTGTTCTTACTCCCGCTAGAGCTTAAAAGGTGTGAAATTGTATTAGATAATGTATTTTTAATTATAATAAAGAGTTAAACGATTATTTAATAAACTTATTAATAACATTTTACTTGAATGAAAATGTCAATTTTATTAATATGTAATTTTATAAGTGAAGGAAAAATTGAGCCTTGTTTTTTTTTTTAAAAAAGAAACTGGCGAATTTCATAATTCTTATGTTGTTAGCTTGAGTTCTGATAATTATTAAGAAACGAAAAGTCAGTAAAAAATTGACACTCTTGAGCTGAACATCAATTAACTTGATCACCCATAACAACATCTAGTTTATTAGCATTCAATCTACCCGTATTACCCATGCACAGATTTACGGGGGATCTGGACCCCCCCCCCCCCCAACTTTTGCACCCTCCATGGAAAAATCTAATTTCTTAAATTTGCATAAATAATAAATATTGCTCAGACCCCCCCCCCCTTCCGACCCCCGGGGAAAACATAAACAACATGATTTTGGGGTCCGCGCATTTTACTTAGTAAATTAATGCGCTGTGTTTCCGTACACTTACATGTAGGATCGCGGTAAGCTTGAAGCGCTTGGGACAGAGGTCGAACGTGTTTATCAGTTATTTTGTCTTTGTGATATAATGAACCCTATCCATCTACATTAAGAGCTTGAAGAAACTAGATTTTATCTAAACATCTGACTCTGTCACATTGACACAAATCAAGTTAGACTTGTATACTGATAAACTTCCTATTTATCTTATAACATGTTTTTAACAAATGACCGTGTTTTGTAATTTGTAAGATTTAACAATAAGTGGAGAATCCATATAAACTGCCTGAGTTATTTATAATAGCGCATAATAACACAAGATAATTAGCACATGCAGATAATCACACACCGATCGAAATGATCACATACATGTATATTTTGACAATTTAGCCTGGTGTAATGACGCATAGTATAACAGTCTAAATGAAATGTTTGTTGGTTCTATTTAGCAGGAATTAGATTAGTTAATATCTAAATCAAGTAAATCGGTAAATCATGTAAAATGATAGCCATTGTTTTTGTTCTTGATAAATCATGAGAGAGAGAGAGAGAGAGAGAGAGAGAGAGAGAGAGAGAGAGAGAGAGGGTGTGAGTGTTGTTTTTTGTTCGGAAAGGGGGATAAATATAAGTCCGGTTCTTTGCCATTTCACAGTGTTTATTGTCCTGTTCAGTAATTCATATGCATTATTGCATATTATACAGAATTATACAGAATTATACAGAATTGTCTTCATACATGTACATAATGATACAGTTCATAAATGATTTAATGCATGTATACAAATGCCGGTAACGTAAATACCCACATGCATGATTTTTAAAACAATGTTTCGGGTTTTAGATTAGAAAAAATATAATACGTTTATTGTAAATTGTATTGGAAAAATGAAAAATATTAGAGAGCAATTAAGTTTAGTTTTATAACTGTGTCAAATGATGTTCCGAATTTAAAACTCTTCCTTTTCATGTTTGAAATTTTTATAACTGATAAATAAAAATTTTCAAATTCTGTTTTCTTTACTTGACAAACTGGGAAAAAAGTATTAAAGGGTGTTAAAACAACATATTGCATTATAGCAGTACCGAACATTCAGATCTTAGGACGTGTGTGTATATACAAGTACACGTGTGTCTGTCACCTCATTGTTCCCAATCACGCTACCATGCACTGCAAATTGTCAAGAAGGGATGTGTACATTAGCTATTATATAATCACTTACTGGCCATTCAGATCTTAGGACGTGTGTGTATATACAAGTACACGTGTGTCTGTCACCTCATTGTTTCAAATCTCGCTACCGTGCACTGCAAATTGTCAAGAAGGGCTGTGTACAGTAGCTATTATATAACCACTGACCGAGTGAAAAAAAAATGTCAACATGCTCTCCTTTGAAAACTTTAACTTCAATCAACACGTTGTTAAACATGTGTTTTCAGGTTATTAGGTGAATTGATCTAGTGTAAAATATAACATTGATGGAAACATGTAAAAAATTAAATTGACCGCTCTAAGTTAATCTAAATAATTATACATTGTAATTTATGAAAATTAATAAGGTTTGCATGTACACTTACTGAGAAATCAATTACCGGGTAAACTATTGGTAACTTAATTTAAAATCAATGCAAACTTCCCCCACCCCTCTCTCTCTCTCTCTCTCTCTCTCTCTCTCTCTCTCTCTCTCTCTCTCTCTCTCTCTCTCTCTCTCTCTCTCTCTCTAAACTCTTACATGTATAGAAAACAATAGTACTACATTTACATGTTTGTCATGTATGTTCTTACCGGGCCGCGGAATAATAAAGAATTAGTAATGAAATTAGGATTGCATGTTAACTTATTAGGAAATAAATTCCCGGGTAAATTATCCGTAAATTTAATTAAAAATCAATGCAAACTCTCTCTCTCTCTCCCGCGCACGCTCGCTCGCTCTCTCGCTCTTTCTCTCTCTCTCTCTGTATCTATATAAACTCTTACATGTATAGAAAACAATAATACTACATTTACATGTATGTCATGTATGTTCTTACATGGTCACGGAATAATAAAGAATTACTAATGAAATTAGGATTGCATGTTAACTTATTAGGAAATAAATTCCCGGGTAAATTATCAGTAAATTAAATTCAAAATCAATGCAAACTCTCTCTCTCCCGCGCACGCTCGCCCGCTCTCTCACTTGCTTGATCTCTCTCTCTCTCTCTCTCTCTCTCTCTTTCTCTCTCTCTCTCTTTCTCTCTCTCTCCTGTCCGTCAAACTGTACCAATGTTGGTATAAAGTTAACACGACTTTACCATGTCACCATGCACCTCGTAATAGTTGATCTTTTTTTTTTTTTTTAGCCCAGTAGGTCTAACTACCGGTTAGCTTTACGTTGTATCCCGCATCAAATTTTTATATACAAATGATTTGTTTACAAGAGATTAGCTGCATTTGGCAAAACATATTGAATTAAAACATTAAGATGTTTTACGTCTAAAAATTTAACATAAAAAAACGGGATATTCCGAGTCATTCGCAAACATTTAACTCCAATTCCATCTCCTTCCTATTTGTACAACACAATTTTATGTGTAACAAATAAAGCCCAATATTACACTTTTTTTAATTATGACAATTTTTCTAATCATAATTTTTGTTAACATTAAACCAATTAAATATAACAGACCCAGTTAATACTTCAAAATTAATATCAGTCTATATAAACTTTACACTGTATCTAGGTAGCTTAATTAATTTATGGTGAAAAATGACATAAAAGAAAAAGATTAGGTAAAATTTCATTCAGTAAGAGTAAAAACAATGGGGTCAGTACTTATCAGTACTTGTCAGTACTTCTCTAAGTTTTTCAGTACCGTCAGTAAAAAGTGTCAGTACTTCTCTAAGTTTATCAGTACTGTCTAAGTTTGTCAGTACTTTTCTAAGTTTCTCAGTACCGTCAGTAAAAACGTCAGTACTTTTCTAAGTTTATCAGTAATGTCAGTACATTGTCAGTAAATGTCTAAGTTTATCAGTAAAAAATGGGAATGTCAGTACTTTTTTGACTTGGTAGTGTTTTAAAAAACACATTTGTCAATAAACGCATGTATACATGCATGCCTGTATCCAAGTATGTGGAGAAACATTGAACAACCCTGAATTTAAAGTCATGTATAATAATTGAAACATAAGCATATTGTTAGGAGAACGGGTTATTTCCTACCCGCAGTCGCTAATTGTTGTGTGCACACAGACATTGAGATGGCGGCATTTCTTTGATGCCGGCAAAGCGACCAGGCGAGCTGTAATGCGGTCGTATTACAGGAGTGCTTCGGCGGCATGACTTTGATGTCGGCGTTGCTACGAGCGTCTGAATTTAAATAGTTGCTGATTAAAAAAGGACTGTCACAAAGCAGGAAATTTACGGTATTTCTAACCAGGCTCTATATTTGTACTGAAAAAAAAACCGATATTATTTTGATTTATGATAAAATTTAAACGGAAAACATTTTAAACCATCATTTTCAAGATAAAATCGTATAACAAGCCACAATTAAGAAAAAAAAACGTTCGACACTCGGGGACTGAACCCGGGTCGCCTGGGCACAAGTCCACCGCTCTAACGACTGAGCTACGCGGACTCTCGCTTCAAGACTTTGGAGCTTAAAATCTCGAGAATGCGTGGATCGATTTTAAAACGGATTTCATATTCTGAAGTTTTGAACGCGTCTATATCGAATAATAAAATTAAAAAAATTCAAGTCAAAATAATTGAAAAATGATAATTGTTTGTTTCCTTCCGGTGACGACCGGAAGTGACGGCGGACCTTCGAATATGCAAAGTGCAATGCGGCAGGAGACTCTCTTTCATCCCTGAAAATTTGAAAGTTCTATCTGAAATACTTTTTGAGAAAAATTGTGAACAAGCAGAAACATAAAATTTTTAATATCGCGGGACCGGAAGTGACGACCAAAAAAATGTCGTGTAAAGTTCTTACAAATTTAGCCATGAATATGATCTGAAAGTTTTATTAAAATCGGCTGAAGCATTTTTGAGAAAACGTTACAGAAAAAAAAAATAATAACTAGACGCTCGTTGCGAGCAACAAGAGGTCTTCCGTTTGAATATACATTAAAAATGACTATAGAGATAGTTGTTCTTTTCTACCATTTCTTGACACTCTTTAACATAGAGCAAAACCAATACCGGATATCTAAAACGCTATGTAAAATTCAAACCAATATTGTAAAATCCGTATTGTGACGTATTTCGATCATCGGTCACTTCGCCGGCATCAAAGACATTCCGCCGCAACAACAGTGAATCAGGTTCCAACGATGCAACTGCATTACAAATAGATAAAATAGCTAACCACGGGTCGAAAAACAAATATTTTTCATATTTATACATCTACTAACACTTAAAATTATTCTTATGTTTATAATGACTTTTTTCAATAGTATGTCAAGAGAGAGAGAGAGAGAGAGAGAGAGAGAGAGAGAGAGAGAGAGAGAGAGAGAGAGAGAGAGAGAGAGAGAGAGAGAGAGAGAGAGAGAAAGAGAGCTCTTAGCTAGGCTCAGCAATTGTTTTTGCTTATTTGAAAGCAATTTTATATTTCGTATCGACATCTTTCTGGGTTGACCATTGAATCCAATATAGGTTAGAGAACTACGCATAAGCAAGGCTACAAGTGCAGAAAAGTTTCAACGAATTGTTTAGATCCGTGTTTACTCTGATGGTGTTTTGTATTTTTTTCTTTGTAATTTTGAGTTTGAACACAGTTCGTTATCACCACATGTCATCGTAGAGGCGGAGTTCAGACATTCACTGCTCATGACTTGACACAGAGAGAGAGAGAGAGAGAGAGAGAGAGAGAGAGAGAGAGAGAGAGAGAGAGAGAGAGAGAGAGAGAGAGAGAGAGAGAGAGAGAAAAGTAAATGTACATTTCAAACATGCATATAATCTGTAAACAAAACATCTGTCAATAAACGCATGTATTCATGCGTGCCTGTATCCACGTATGTGGAGAAACATCAAACAACCCTCATTTTAAAGTCATGTATAATAATTGAAACATAAGCATATTGTTAGGACACAGTTATTTCCTACCCCCAGTCGCTAATTGTTGTGTGCACACAGTCATTGAGATGGCGGCATTTCTTTGATGCCGGCAAAGCGACCCGGCGAGCTCTAATGCGGTCGTATTACAGGGGTGCTTCGGCGGCATGACTTTGATGCCGGCGATGCAACGAGCGTCTGAATTTAGATAGCTGCTGATAAAAAAAGACTGTCACAAAGCAGGAAATTAACGGTATTTGTAACCGGGCTCTATATTTGTACTGATAAAAAAACCCCGATATTATTTTGATTTATGATAAAATTTAAACGGAAAACATTTTAAACCATCATTTTCAAGATAAAATCGTAAAACAAACCACAACTAAAAAATAAAAAACGTTCGACACTCGGGGACTGAACCCGGGTCGCCTGGGCACAAGTCCACCACTCTAACGACTGAGCTACGCGGACTCTCGCTTCAAGACTTTGGAGCCCAAAATCTCGAGAATGCGTGGATCGATTTAAAAACGGATTTCATATTCTGAAGTGTTCAAAGCGTCTCTATCGAATATAAACATAATAAAAATTCAAATAAAAAAAATTGAAAAATGACTTATTTTTGTTTTCTTCCGGTGACTACCGGAAGTAACGGCGGACGTTCGGATATGCAAAGGGCACTGCGGCAGAAGACTCTCTACCATCTCTGAAAATTTGAAAGTTCTATCTTAAATACTTTTAAAGAAAAATCGTGAACAAGCAAAAACATAAAATCTTTTATATCGCGGGACCGGAAGTGACGACCAGAAAAATCTCGTGTAATTTTCTTACAAATTTAGTCATAAATAAGATCTGAAAGTTTCATTAAAATCGGCTGAAGCGTTTTTGAAAAAACGTGGGAGAAAAAAAAAAAAATAATAATAATAGAGGAAAAGAATCAAAGGAATAACAAAAAGGTCTTCCGTTGGAAACGGAAGACCTTAACTAGACGCTCGTTGCGAGCAACAAGAGGTCTTCCGTTTGAATACACCTTAAAAAAGACTATAGACATATATGTTCTTTTCTACCATTTCTTAACACTCTTTAACATAGAGCAAAACCAATACCGGATATCAAAAACGCTATGTGAGAGAGAGAGAAGTAAATATACAATTCAAACATGTATATAATCTGTAAAAAAAATTTGTCAAAAAACGCATGTATACATGCATGCCTGTATCCAAGTATGTGGAGAAACATTAAACAATCCTCAATTTAAAGTCATGTATAATAATTGAAACATAAGCATATTGTAAGGAGAACGGTTATTTCCTACCCGCAGTCGCTAATTGTTGTGTGCACACAGTCATTGAGATAGCGGCATTTCTTTGATGCCGGCAAAGCGACCCGGCGAGCTCTAATGCGGTCGTATTACAGGGGTGCTTCGGCGGCATGACTTTGATGCCGGCGTTGCTACGAGCGTCTGAATTTAGATAGCTGCTGATTAAAAAAAAAAAGACTGTCACATAGCAGGAAATTAACGGTATTTGTAACCGGGCTCTATATTTGTACTGTATAAAAACCCGATATTATTTTGATTTATGATAAAATTTAAACGGAAAACATTTTTAACCATCAATTTCAAGATAAAATCGTAAAACAAACCACAATTAAGAAAGAAAAAACGTTCGACACTCGGGGACTGAACCCGGGTCGCCTGGGCACAAGTCAACCACTCTAACGACTGAGCTACGCGGATTCTCGCTTCAGAACTTTGGAGCCCGAAATCTCGAGAATGCGTGGATCGACTTTAAAACGGATTTCATATTCTGAAGTTTTGAACGCGTCTCTATCGAATAATAAAATAAAAAAAATTCAAGTAAAAAACATTGAAAAATGATAATTTTTTGTCTCCTTCCGGTGACGACCGGAAGTGACGGCGGACGTTCGGATATGCGAAGGGCACTGCGTCAGACGACTCTCTACCATCCCTAAAAATTTGGAAGTTCTATCTTAAATACTTTTGAAGAAAAATTGTGAACAAGCAAAAACATAAAATTTTTAATATCGCGGGACCGGAAGTGACGACCAAAAAAATCTCGTGTAATTTTCTTACAAATTTAGTCATGAATAAGATTTGAAAGTTTCATCAAAATCGGCTGAAGCGTTTTTGAGAAAAGGCGACAGAAAAAAAACCCAATAATAATAATAGTGAAAAAGAAACAAAGCAATAATAGTAAGGTCTTCCGTTGAAAACGGAAGACCTTAATAATAGAAAAAAAGAAACAAAGCAATAATAATAGAGGAAAAGAAACAAAGCAAAAAGAATAAGGTCTTCCGTTGGAAACGGAAGACCTTAACAATTCGCCAACCATATCAAAAATCCATAAAACGAAATACAAATTCAAAGCAGTGCAACACGGACCTCCAAGATAGAGGTATGATCAGGTGCCTAAGGAGTGAACATCCTCTGCTGACCGGTCACATCCGCCGTGTTCTCTTTGTCGTAATCGGGAAAATAAAAACCGCAAAAGTCCGTAGACAATTAGGTAATTAATTATGGTCTAACAATTAGTATGAAAAACGTCAGTCAGCATGCGACTCAGTGGAAGATTGTATTTGCTGACAAGGTCGTCGTATCGACCATAGAACTTACGAAAAGATGACTTTAAACGAGACTGTTGATAGTCTTGTTTTATCAACTTGTTTGTCAGTAGCTTGCCTCGTCTTAGAAACTGTTCATACGAAGAGCATGCCCTTGCGTATCGAATTAACTGAGAGACAAAAACACCATATGCAGGTGATGAAGGTATATTGCTACATAAGTAAGGGAAGTTGACTATAGAAAATAGAACTCATCGCGTTTATCATAAAGTTTTGTTGTTAGGTTGTTAGATTTTAATTTGTCGAGGGGAATGGTTGTATAAAGCGTTGAAAAATCGTACGTTTTGATGCTATTGATTTTGGTAAGATTTTGTGACCTCAAAGTTTCTAATAATTCTTTAGAGTTTCACATTCATATAAATTTTCAATGGTGTACACACATCACTTTATCTTTTTGTATCTTCGATATAAACTAAAAAAATAAATGTTTGTTTTCGCTGACACTGATTGCGTTGTCGCCCCAAAGTAGGACATGAGTATTAACAATATATAAATTTACAATATTGAAACTTTCACTAAGCAGAATAATTCTGGCCTCTTTATATTTATTAGGATTAAAAAAATAATGGTAAGTGTCTTCGAGCTTACCACACGAACAGAGTGAACTAGTACTATTAATAATATTACAATGTAAATGATCACTATTTAGTACACAATTATGACAAAGTCTAGTATTAATAAAATTAAAAAATCTGTCAACATAAGTAAAAAACTCAGGTTTTTTTCTACAGGTTATATCATTCTGATTTATGACAGAAACATAATTTTTTTCTTTGAAAATGCGAATTGAGTTGCTTTCACGAACATCATTTTAAAGCGCATTCCATTTGTTAACAACAGTGGGAACAAATGAAGATTTATACAATTGTAAACGACATTTTGGTATACTACAGTTTTGTTCATTTCTGTTTAAAGACAGGTTGCCACTTGCAACGTGCGATGCCCGTAAGAAACGAACTTCCGTATTTCGATTATCGTGCACCAGACGTACGTTTGCCTTGCGAACGGCAGTAATAACATTCGCGTCGTAGGTCACCTGCAAGTAAATTGTACCTGCGTCTTTTTGTGCCACACGACACTGCACGGACAATTATTAGTTTTCACATTAAATAAAGCACATTTTTATTTCTGTGGATGTGTACTGAAATATATTTATTGTAAGCAAGTAAATATTGAGACTTCAAGAAGACTGGTATAGAAAATGAAGACTTTTAGTCTGTAATTGCTGCTTTGGTGAACTGGACGACACAAATGCTTTGAGAACATAGTTTATCTTTCGGATATAATACCATGAAATATTGAAAATTCTCGAAATCTAAAAGTCTGCGCAAAAATCTTTTTTCAGCGGATTAATTACCACATGATAATTTTCCTGGCCAATGTAATATCTTTAAATGATTTTACAATTTTTTTTTCTATGTGTTGAAATTTACAATATCTTCAGAAAAAAAGCTTTGATGAAACTTTCAATTGAAAGAAAAATGTTTTAATGGTCATATGGGATGATAATCAATATTTTCAAAATGAAAAAAGTATTCATTTGAAAGTATTCTGTTTGTAAACGAAAATAATCATGCGAAAACAACAGAATCTTTCAGTAAGATGTGAGGGAGTTTTTTTAGTAGTTTGTTTTAGTTTAAAATATCGTTCTGCGCGAATATATAATTTTTCTTCTTCTTTCTCCGAAAATGTATATGATTCTCTTAGCACGCTTGCAGGTCGAAGTGATTGGGAAATCTTATTTCTTTTCTCTACTATCTACTTTAATGTCCAGTTTCTTCTTGTCTCTTTTTTTTTCTTTGCCTTCCATCTTTTTGTCAAAAAAACGCATTTGTTTGTTTGATTTTAGTTTTTAGAAGGAGATAACTATAGAATCTTTGATTTGATGTTGATGAATGGTAAAACTGTTGTCGGTTCGTTTATCATTATGGGGATTTTTCATGATCATTTCTTATAAAAACAATCTTGTTTATGAGCGAATCGCACGCAACACAAGCATTTGGTGTATGTGTGACTTAAGTATGACGTACTTTTACTGTGCGTTCAATTTATATGTTGAAGGTGAGCACATGCGACTTGCAGTCAACGTACGTGTTATGCAAGGGACAAGAAATATCTCCTAACGTCATTCGTTCAAGTCAAATCGTATGGTTATGCTTACGGGTTCCTTGAGTGAAGCGCAAATGCAACGTACGTTTATTAGATCTCGCAAGAAAACCTTGGTAATTGTTGTGCATGCTCAACAGCCACCGTGCGTGCTTACAGGAATCGTACGTCCTTCCAAAGTCGTAAGATGCGCTTGCGTGTCTCGGAAGATTTTCATTACACTTCGCCTGAAGACAACCCGTAGCTGCACGTACGACCAGTTGTGATTAAGGCTTTAAATAAGATAAAATATTTTGTCATCTCCTCAAAATTAAATAAACACATTCTAACTTTAAACTCATGTTTTAATAGAACTGAAACGAAACATAATCATATACTAATATTTATGATGGAATTTATGATATTTGATGCAAATAATGACGCATTTTGAAGCACCATTTATGTATGTTTTCTATCCTGTTTTGTTGAACAATATGAAGTCTTATGCAATAAATTTACGTAAGAAAACTAAATGTTCATTTGTTCCCCGCGTTTACATGTTATATCAACTAATTAATAACAGAGAGCGTGAGAAATATATATTACCATCATATATAGTTTTCATCAGAACGTTTGGAAATTGACACACCAAAACGTATCGAATGTGTTTATTATTTGTTTCGCAGAATATTTTAATTTTGGTTTGAACTTATGATGGTTATACATATTTACAATGAATTACGGAACATCATTGTTAATTTAAATGTATAACTATACTGATTAAAATGTTCAAGTTTTGTATATTATGTAAAGCATCATTGATTAAAGCGTTCTCAGATAAAGGTTAATTTGTTGAATCAAATTTCACGGAAGAAAAATATTTTGATCTCCAAATCCAACAAATGTCACCGACTATACGTATTATTGTTTTAACAATTTTCTTATCTGGAGCTACAGTAGATGCCCTGAATGAGACAAGTGCTGGAATTTGTAATGTCAAGTAAGACTTTTGTTACATTAAATAGTAAATTTATCAAAACGTGGTCTATGATACATTTTCAATTCATTTTCTTTATACATTTTAAAGAGACAATGAAACTGATTGCTGTACAAATTACCATGAAGTCGACAACAACTGTGTGGGTATGTTTAATACATGAAAGAAACATAAACATAGTTTATATGAAGCCATCTGAGTATATATGAGACGACACACACACGCACTTACAAAGATTCTCCGATCTTTTAACGCTCAATATGGTACATGTAATTGTTCTATCAAAATTAATTCTTTAAGATGTATTAATCTTATGGAATGACGCATAATTCAATTAACTGAAAGTATTTATGATATTTTGTAACGTTTTCGATGTGTAATGTTTTCTAAAAGAATTATTGGAGAATATGTGAAAACAAATAATGCCTCGTCTCTTTCATTTGGTAAAGTGTGTCCAGCAGGAAGATATGGAGATAACTGTTCGCTCTTTTGCCCCATCAATTATTATGGAATACTTAGCACGGAAGCATGTGACTGCCGTTTTGAAGAAAGGTGTGACTTCAAACAAGGTTGTATATTAGGTAAATATTTCTTCTTTTTAAAAAATATACCTAAGTTACATTGTATCTGTACGTATATCTAAGTGTCTCACACATTAAAAGGAACAGCTGTGAAAGTCTTAATGATACACACACATAAGGAATGCATTCAAATTCATTTATAAGAGCTTATATGATTCTTAATGCTAAAGTGAGATGTTCCTATCAAATGATCCATAATTAGAATCAATAATTTGGCAAACATTATCTTTAAAATTTTCTTTTAAAAAATGCCTCTACTAGAAGTTGTATGCGTCTTGCAATCTTTTTATCAAACTTGTTTTAGCTAATGACAATCAATGAAACATCTGGTGTTTGATATCAATTCAGTTATTTTCTTAAATATGAAATAGATCCGTTTGATTCGTCATTTCCACTCTCGACTTATCACACAGTCCTTGTATCAGCTGCCTTGTTGATTATCGTCTGCTCTGTGGTATGTGTGACAGCTTGTTTTTTCAAAAGGTACACATACAAATAATTTATAAACTGTACATATATCGTAAAACTATTTAAAAATGTCAACATTTACTCTTACGCTAACCAATAATAACTGATATTTGATTTACACGTATGAATGGAATTAAATGAAAGAGATTTCCATTTATTTGATGTGTGTTGGTATTTTTTTCCCATTGTCAGAAAAAAAATCTTAGGACTCAAAATGCAAATGTTCTTTTATATTTCAGACGCAAAGCAAGAAATCTTAATATGTATCTATATCCTTCACATTTTTTGGACAAGAAACCAACTGGATTTTCAGAAACAATACAAGGCAACTACACGCCACTAACAAAAGAAACATTTATTTCATAATAGACATTCCATTTTGCTTCGTAAATATGTAATAAGATGTGCCGATAAGGGAATATAGCAAAGGTAAAACTACACAACCGACATCTGTTCAATAACATGTAATAATGAAAAAATGACAATAACAAACCGTCATATGTAATAATATATTTATCAGGGAAGTACGAATGTAGAGAGACGAATTAATGTATTACGGTATTATGTACAATTGCGTAATAGACTTGTTCATTCATTATAGCATGACAATGTTAACAAAACTGATGGCCTTGTTGATCGCCCTGATAAAACAGAGAATTAATAAAAAAAATACTATCGTTTTAATTTGAATCTGCATTTCGTTATCATTAAATTGGTGTAATTGCGATTTCTGTGATGAATTGGCCTAATGACAATTTTTATTCTATTAATAGCATGTGTGCAGTATGAAAAAGTCCATTTCCTCTTTAATTACATTAATGTTGTAAATAATTTTTGTAAAAACGCAGCTATGTTAAGGCTGTCCGAAGCTTAATTTATATCGGAAAACGATACTGTTTTAATTATCAAATAAACACTTTAACCGGGCGATTTTCTTTAAATCTTTGTTACATTAATAAACAGCGATATCCAACAATATATTTTATGCATTTTTGTGACGTCATATGTTGTTCTTAAGCACGTGACGTGTGTATCCTAACACAGCGTAAGATCTATATAAATCGCATAGGCGCAAGTGATAAATGACATTAAATAAAATATATTTTTATTAAAAATCATTCGATAGGTAATGTATTTTGCAGTTCTTTTTTTTTTTTATTTTTTTATTTTTTTTTTTTATTGGCTCATCATATGGTACATAACAATAATAATAATATTAAACATTGCACAATATAAGGGATTTGGTCACACGTCACCCTTGTAATTTGTATTATATAATCAAGAATAATCAAGATCTTTCAAATGCCAACAAAATAAAAAAAAAAAAAAAATCTAACTACTAGACAGAATGATCAGCAATATAAACAAATACTCTGTCCTTATGAACTTAAGAATTTAAAACTACAGTTTTTTCAGTACATTCAAGAAACTTAAATTCACAAAATAATACTTATTTTTATGAATATTACAATCTGTCTAGTAATGGCTGCCAGATTTCTAAAAAAAATATGTATTCGGTTTGTTGAACATAGGTAACTTTCTTTAGCATGAATCTTATTTTTCAAATAGTTTTTAAAAACAGTAAACTGAACTAGTCTGCCGGGTGATTTTGTCCGAGTTAAATGGATAAAACATTTTCCAAGTAAAATACAGAAATTTAGTGGAGTATTGTTGATATCATAACAACCCAAAATAACATCTTTCATAGTCAAGTGATTAACACTTTCTATATGTTGTTGCCACCAGTTTATTAGGTCTTTCCAAAATACTTGAATGCTGCTGCATAGAAAATATCTGTGGTGTATTGTGTCAATTTCATTACAAATATTACAATTAGGACTTGGTATCAGTTTCATATTAAAAAGAGACTTGTTATGTACTATTATTCTGTGTAATATTTTTAACTGAAGAGATTGTATACTAGTTTGTGTGCAACACTGAAAAGGTAATTTGAATATTTTTTTGTAATCAGAAGTAGGAATTTCTAAATTAAAAATTTCTGACCATTTTTGAATACAGGGGGTTGAGTCCTTGCAACTGTTGAGCAAAATCCAGTAAATATCTTTGCAAGTTAGATTACATAAAGGTACAAGTTTGCCCTGAATATTCAAAGTGTAATTTTGGTCCTTTTCATTTGAGAGAAAATGTGTTTCCTTTTTAGCAGTTTTTTTCCAATTACTTGGAATTGAAGAAAGAAGGCTAGTGTATTGCAAAAAGGATGGTTTGAACCTAAATCTTTCATAAAACTCATCTAAAGTTAAGAAAGTACCATTGTTGTTAAGAATATCCTCTAAAAACATTATTCCATTCTTATACCACTCTGAGAAAAAGATTGGTTTGTTTTCAATACATATAATTGTTAAACCATAGACATTCTGTGAGAATAGGAGGATTTAGGCTGATTTCATTCATACAGTTTCTTAATATTTTCCATGAGGTAATAACATTATCGTAAAAAGTTGGTAACTTGATTGTAGAGGTTGACAGACTACACCGGGTTAAGAGGAGATCGGTGATATTCATCGTTCCTGTGAAAGCATTTATCAACTTTTTCCACTTTGCTTCATTTGCACTAAAAAATCTTTTGATCCAATTTAATTGGAGTGACTTAACTTGAATTTCAAAATTTGGAAATTTGAATCCACCATCCCCAAATCTTTGACAACTTATTGTGTATTTTATTTTAGGGATTTCTGAATTCCATATAAATCTATTTATTTCTTTTTGAACCAAATTTATTATATTATCTGAATTGGGATTACAGAGGCTACGTACACAAGTTTTGACAATGCTAATGATTTGGTCACCAAAATTTTCCCTAAAAGTGATAATTTGCGCATTTTCCAAAGATTAAGGGTTACTTTTAAGTCCTCTAATTTAGTTTTCAGATTTTTATTTATGACATTGTTTTCATCTTCACTGTTAAACCAAATACCTAGAGTGAAAAAGTCTCCTCTGGACCATTTTACTGGCAAAGTTCCTGGTTTATGATTTCTTTTTGATCCTATCCATATTGCTTCAGTTTTGTTTAGATTTATCTTTAACCCAGATAAGCTGTGAAATGATTGCATGATATTCAAAACTTCAAAACCTGATTCTTCATCATTAAGGAAACAAGTTGTATCATCAGCTAATTGACTTATTTTAAATTCAGTGTCACCTATTCTAATACCTCTAATATTTTTATTTTGTCTTATAGCTATTGCTAGAATTTCCACGCATAATACAAATAAGTATGGTGATAAGGGACAGCCCTGCCTTACTCCTCTGCTGATATTAAAAAAATTGGAGGTAAAACCATCATTGATTATGCAGCTGGAAATATCAGTGTATAAAATTTTGACCCATGATTTAAAACTACCTCCAAAGCCAAATACATTTAAAACCCTATCTAAATATGACCATTCAACTGTATCAAAGGTTTTTTCAAAATCAACTAATAGGATCAAGCCTGGGATGTTTTTTAGATTTGTCAATGTAATAAGGTCTGATATGGTTCTAATGTTCTCACCTATAAACCTATTCTTCATGTATCCCGTTTGATCAGAGTCAATAAGTTTAGGAAGAATACCAATAACTCGATTTGCGAATACTTTTGCAACAATTTTATAATCAAAATTTAACAAAGATATAGGACTCCAGTTTTTTTTAGATTTGTTCTGTCTTTATCCTTTTATGGGACTAAAGTGATGACACCTTTTCTTTGATCATTTGACATGCTTTTTTTAACAAAAGAATAATTAATGCTTTTCAGTTCTTGCTGGGGGTTCATATAAATATTTCGTTTATTTGAAATATTGACAAAACATTTCGCCCCATCATCGAAATTAGGCACAGTTTTACTTTTTAAGCTCGAATTACACAACATTGGGTAAATTGGTAGGTTTCCCCCAGCATGATTCACATTGGTACTTATTTTCTCTACCAGTTTCACGCAAAAAATACAAAGATTGTATTGATCTTTCACTTGCACCCGGCTGTTTTTTACATGCAGAAAAATATCTTCATTCATTAGTTTACACTTAGCAGGGCGAGTCTCCAAACCATTAGTTTATAAATAGTCATTTACTTAATAACATAGCCGCGTATTTCATATTATTTAAGTTTGCTTAATTTTTATTCTTATGATATATTAGAAAATATATATTATGAATGGAACTATAATAAATGCATAAGAACATAATTTTCATAGTCATGAAATGAGTTAACTACTTTCACTTCTAACCTTTAAAAAATTGTATTCGTTTTTGTTAGCAAAAAGAAAAAAAAAACGATATGAGGAAACAGCGTTTAGACTTTGCTTGCTTGCCATTAAAAACAATAGTTTCTATTCACTATATTGTACTTTATGTTATAATTTTACTCTCCTCAGGGTGTTGTATAGACAAAAACAGCATGGAAAAGTATCTTAAAGATATACCTTATTCTCATGAAAAGTTAGTTCATCATCTTATTTCAAGAAATACATTTCTTTCAGAAATTAAACTTTGGCTTCCTGATATAATGTTGTTCATTTTGAATTTAATTCAAATATAGTGTGTGAAGTATAAACAAAATATAATACGGACTTTGATCGTTTGGACACATTTGCTAAGATCGACGCACATTAAGTTAAAATGTTGATATCCCCTTGCATTTTAAAAGTGTGCGTTTTGACTTTAACATGAAAAATCTTATAAAATGACATGGAATGGAACAAACCCAATATGAGTTTAAAAATGTGATTTTTATTTATCAGTTATTAATTTCTTAAATGAATTTTCTTCAGGAAAAAAAAACTAGCAGACTTGATATGTACACCTTTTTTGATTTGATATTTTCGGTAAATATTTGAAAACATGCCCCTGCCATTTTTTTTTTTACAAAACAAGCCTAATCCATATATTTGACATCAAAATCTTAAATCTTAAAAAGAATGATAATTGTGTATGTCCTTTGGGTTAATGTACTATTTTTTTTATAACGCACTACTTGCTATCCTACTGATTTTAAGATAAGCTGGATATACACTGTAATTAAGGTAACAGACTGAGTGTATTTCCTAAGTTTGTTAACCTTAATCAAATTCAAAATATTTAAAATACATTTTCCTTTTCATAAATTAAATCAACTTTCTCTAAACCAATTTTTATTCGCGATGACTTTATTTTGCAATTTACTTCCGATAAACTGCTTCGCGAGGACTAATGTTCGCGACCAAGCCTTATCCGGACCCGTTTTGTTATAACAACCATACGATAACAACTGGTTTGTGATGATAAATATTTGCAAAGAGGAGGTTCTCGTGAACATCGCGAAATTTTTTTCACACGCGAATACCGCAATCACGGGTTATTTAAGTTATGCGGATTACTTTATTTATCATTTTTACATAATGCATGTAGTTATTATTTTTTTTTAATAATGTATTTAGTTTCAGAGAAGATGGACCTTATACATATTTCTCTGCTTTCTTTTGATTATGTGTCGCCCATTATTGAACATATTTTTTTAAATAAAACTGGCTATTATGATCAACACTTTTATCGTTAATGGTTTTAAAAAAATATTTTAATTAAAAAATGTTTATTTTCTCCCCCTTACTTCCCTGTTTACTTTTTAAATTCAAATTATTTAAGATAATTCGAGGGGTTTGTTTTAAATAAAATCTTATCGTCTTTTTTAAAATCTCTAGATATTGGTTCAATTAATTTTATTCTCACACTATTTTTCCCTTTGACACACAGTTTTATTTATTCACAATCACGTCCAGAATTTAAAAAAGGGGAAGGGGTGGTTATTGGCATTCAGATAAAAACAAATTAAGGATCTAATGGAACTAATATTTAAAATCTCTAAATGTAAACCAAATGATACATATGTGAGTTTAAAAGGAATTCTAGAATGCATATGTTTTATTTATTATTAATAAAACTTATAATTTAAGCCAAAAACATGAATGAATTTAGCTTAATTGTTAATATCCCGGATGTCGGGGAACACATGTTAGGATTATTTCCCCAAGCGGTAATGAACACATAAACGTAAATTGGAAAAAGAAAAAAAATATCATTCAATTAATGTCCAAGGTGTTTTTATGTGAACTTAAATTCAGTAACATTGTTGCAAATGTCCAGGCGGAACACGCGATGCCTGTAATTGTTCCAATAATATGTCTTATGAACTTTCTTAGAAACAATCTCCTGTAGGATGGTTTTTAAGCGTTGTGTATCTCTACATATTAGTGATCTAAGATGTCTTAGTTTAGAATATTCCTTGAGATTTACCTCTTAGTATAAGTATGACTATGGATGGACATAAACGTTTCTTAAAATTTGTCTTAGGAAAAATCTTATGAAATTTTTATAAACATGCATGCCTGTTGATTTTATTAACTTTTCCACACGTTTTCACGCACATCACTGAGTTGATAAACTTCACAACATTTTTTTCTAGAATGTTAACTGTCTTCAGATTTAAAAGTATGTACATGCAGCAATTATATGTATCTAGATACTTGTTCTAATTAAATTTTCGTCAATAATTTGTTATACTTTTTGCCTTTATATTAAAATGATAACATGTGCATTACGAGCTTAATTCCTACATTTAAAAAAAAATACATAATATCTAGCGTTAATCAATTATAAACTTGTCTGGTGTCAAAAGGCGTCATGCAATACAGATATTTTGGGCTTATGGAAGCTTCAACATTGATCACTTAAAATCTGATTACACATCATATTTTTTTTAAAAATAAGAGTGATTTTCCATTTGATGTAAAGTTGAATGAACGGCATGTGATTTTAAGTGACAAAAATGAATTGTATTCGATGTGCGTTTTCTAAACATGATACATGTATGAACCAAAGTAAAGTCATTTCAAAATCTTTGAATACATAATTATACTCTATGGGTATATCTATGTAAATGTGTGTTTTTTAAATCACTTCTTCGATGTTTTTGAGTAATTCTGTTTGGGAAAATTGATATTTACTCCTTAATGGGTTTGGTATTTTCAGTTTACGGTTAATATATAGGAAAATAAGGTCGGTCACTGACACATTTTCGTTTTATTTTGACAAAAAAGTAAACTTGGTAAACCCATATAAAGCATTAATTATCATCGCCTCTATGAAGATACTTGTAGCACGTTGACCGAAATTAAATCACAAATGTCATTGGAAACTTTTTCATTGATTAAACCATCTGAACAAATTGAAGCTCATAAATTTAAAAACAAGTATTTTGAAAGCTTTATATAGAGTGACTCGTTGAAAGATTACTCTGCAATAAGAAATGCTAAAAATGATTAACCAGTTTAACGAATATTGACAAATTTCAAAATTTCTTTCAAAAATTATAGTTTTTAATATTTTATGGTATACATAAAAATGAACTTTCATAAAAATCAATCAAAAATATGCGACTATCGGTAACAATCATGCATTTTGATTTAATGCAATTATCAACACTATTCCAGTTCCTTATTATTGATATTTCCTATGTCAATTTTTTTTCATGACAGATAAACATAATTGTTTATTATGTAGAAAACATCCCATACATTTTCCAAATCCACATCGTTGCGCTAAGCGGCTACTTAAAAGCGCGGTTCTGTTATAAAAAGTATTATGTCTTCATTAATTTTTTTCATGTTTCTGCAATGTACGCGTTTATACCATATCCGTTTACATAAAAAACCTGCATCAAAACTATGTGACATTCCGTCCAATTAATCTAGAAAAGGTTTACGTTATTCGGGGAAAATCAACATTAATGGATTGTAAAAGCGTCCGGTGTAAAAGATGTGCCTTGTGTTGTTAGTTGCTCTTTCGTTATCTAACAACTTACATGACTAATAAGAACAATGGCTCTCAGGAGTGAACCGAAAACCCTTGGTTTGTTAATATGATAAAAACACGATGAAGATGGTCCTTCAAAAGCTCCCAGCATTAGAAGTGAAATTTGTGGCTGTACTGTGTGGGATACGTTTTTCGTACTGGCATCTGGTGATATCCAAATAGAAGTGAAAAAAAAAATCCACGCGGTGTCAAAAGTACTCCACTGACCCTATTCAGCAAACATCATTTGCATTCATATTATATTCCTTGTCCTGGAATCGTAGAAAATGTTTTAAACATAACATAATGGATATTAAATTTAATAAATGTTATATTAAGAATAAGAATATTAGGAGATTGGACAAAATACATATTGCCTTTTGTAACTCTTTTCAAAGAATGTTTTTAAAAACATGTGAAAAAGAATATACTTTTTGAAATACAAAGAATATCGGATGACAATTTTAAGGAAAAGAACGAGAATGTTTAAGAACTATAATAACATACTACAGTGTACATGTTCAACATATCTTTCATTTTACGATAAAAATTAAATAAATCTGAAAAAGGTGAAATTCTGTTTATCAAACACTATTGTCGTTGAAAATAAAAACATGTATCTCTCTACAACGGCTGGTCATACGAAAAGTTTTTGTTATTAATTTTCAAATGAATTTAAATAGTTGTTTAGAGAAGTTGGGACAAAAACATGAGATGCATTTGCCTAACTTGCATAACATCTATCAAATTTAGATCTCGTAGCTATTCAGTGATTTAACAGTTTTAAATTCTGTTTAAGAGGAGTGGTGATGTAATTGAAAATTTTCTTTAGGCTTGTTTTATCTAATATTGCACTAAAACGTTCGTGATATTTCGATAAAATTCCAGTAATTGAAAACGATGCTGCAGCAGAAGATACTTTTTAAGGTAAGTGTATCATTTTAATCCTAATGAACATACTGTAATTTCGTGATGTTTTGGATGTTATATAGACAATATGAACTTATCACAGGTTGAAACATAGATCACGTGGCATTTAAAATACTTCCCTATTTTGTATAATTTGCCGGATTTGGAGAGAAGTAAAGTCGATATGATAAAACTGATGGTCAAACGGCTAATGTGTATTGCCATTGTTTTCTTGATGGTGTTGATATTAATTAATCTGGTCGAATCAAATAATGGTAATTGTACATCTTCAGAATTGTAAGTAACATTACCTGAAATAGTTTAAACTTCATCCATTTTGCCTTACTGCATGAGCTAAATCTGAATAATTTGAAATTATTTTAGTTTTTAAGGTATCAACTATTTTTTATTCTAACCAATATTCCTAGAAAGTTACCAACTTTCACTGAATGATATTCAAAATAACGACCCTTTTCCAATCGAAGAATATTTAATGTTGAAGACTATTTTTTGTTCGGTGTTCAAAAATATGCATATGTGTATGTTAATATTGAATAATATTTTTGTTTTGTTGTTCAAAATATAGTATGTATTATTGGTGTATAGTCTTCACAGGAAAGTATAATTATCGACATCGCACTGCGAGCTTGGTCTACAGGTCTTAAAATAAATTCTATGTAGTTATCGAAATTTGGTGGCCACTCATAGTCATTGGTTTTCTTAACATTTTGATACACTTTGGTTTGTCAAGATGCACGGCAACCTTAATTGGGTGCTAAGGGGACCGTTTCGTGTGGTAACAGAAGGAAAATATCAAAATATCCATTTTAAACTATTTTAAAGACATAATATTGAATGTGAGTAATTTTAAAAAGCATTTTCAGATAGCCAAGATAAAATAATCATACATAAAACATCGTAGGTTTTTAAATTATAGAAATATTTTGGCGGGAGAGAATATTATAAATGTGTTTTCATGGTAACTAAACATCACTTCAAAAATATTTTTTTTCAGATTATCTAACAGTAAAGAGTTTTTATTGAAGTATTTTTCATCTAATGTTGTGGCTTAGCACAATGTATATTAAGATTTTAAATCGTTGCTACGGTAATAAGGCTGAAAACATTTGCATGTTTTTTTTTTTTGGTACGTTTGAAACAATAGCGCATGTTCAAGCACAGTCTAAGAATATGCGCAGTTATCGCAGGGGCTCTTTGTTTGCAGTTCCGGAATAATCAGAATAATCAGCTTTTTTAAGTAAAATTCACACACACACACACGCACACACACACACACACACACACACACACACACACACACACATATATATATATATCTTGCACTATCACGTCATATCCTCCTTTCTAATCAGCAGACGACCAAAAAAATTGCAGCACATTTTTAACTTCAATCAATTTAAGAAAAACATACGCTATAATACATGACGATTTTAGCTCGATGGCTTATATTTTCATCGGATTGATATGCTTAGTACATGTACCTTAAGAATTTCACACCAAGTCTGATCACGTCTGTACATATTCTATTACGTTGTGATTTTATGCATCCCCGAGAATTCTTTTTAATTCATACCTGTGACAGAAAATCAGTTGATTGAAAAGACCAAACATGTCCTTAACTTTCATACAATATCATTTAAAGCTAGATTTATAGATGTCCGTTGCTATTAATAATTTTTAATTGCAGTACACATATTTTCTTTGCAACGACAGTTTTATGTAGCTAAATAATGTCGTAAAAAATATCATAACAGTTTAGTCTGTTTTTCACAATTAGTGACAAAGAACGGTTCTAAAAAGTATTTCCTCGTTTCAGAATAATTGTGTTTTTTTCGTATTTTAAACCGTGTTACAAAAGCAGCAATTTTCTAATCTAACATAGCTATTAATTTATAATATTGATTTGATGAAAACATTTATGGCATTAAAATAATGAATAAGTCATTTTTAGAAAATTATCACACGTTTCCAAGGTAACAATATTTAGATATTGATTTGTCCACCTGTTTTTCTTTCATGAAATTGAAAATAGACCATATATGCAATTTATAATTTTTCATTTCATAGCTAATTTAAACTGTTTTCCATTCTGTATTTCTTTAACGTTGCTTAGATTTGTCAATTTATTTATTTTTAGTAATCGGTACCATATATTTTGTAGTGGCACGAGTGTGTAGAGGTACGAGTTATCTATTAATTTGTTATGATACTGAGTTATCGTTCTTGTGCGAAAGCGCGCACATGGCAAAGTTTGCAGCATATTTTATGTCTTTAGAGTCAGTCAGGCACCTTGATGTAAGTGTTTTATGATTCATCATTGTCAAAGTAATGTTTTTCATACAAATGCTAAGTAAGTCAAGCTGTGTTAAAGATCTAATTTCTGAATCATTTCGAATTTCCTCAGTCATGTTTTCGTATGTTTGTGTAGATTGTATTAAACTGTACTTCACATTATTGAATGAGTATGTATGTAAACGAATGAGTGCTTATTAGTGTTATTTGTTCATTTTAGCTTTTACGGCGATCTTATGGCGATCCTATGGTGATATGCTAATAAAGTCCGTTAACTGACTGCCTGAGTTTGACTGGTCAATACGGGGGGCAGAACAGTAAAAGATCAAGACACTAACGACTGAATTCAAGATGCACAATCTCGAAGACTTAGAAGACCAGAGGTCAGGAAGCCCTTCATTTGGGAAGAGGACGCGGGTCCTCACAGAAAAAGGACATGAAACTCACACTTTGCAAGTAATGAAGTTTGAAAAGAAATTAAAAGAACTGAAACATACAATAGAAGAGGAAACATTGATATTTCAAGAACTGCAAGACTACAGTGACACAATTATTCTAAACCAAAGTAAAAGGAGAACTGAATCAGCTCTAACAAAATTCTCTCAGTTATCAAAGGAGTTCATAGATTACCTATACAGAACAAACACTCAGGAGTCGCTCACACAAGCGTCAACGGAGCGCTTTCTTAGAGACACGGTAGTTACAAAAACTGAAATACTGTTGGAACACATTCAGGAAGCAATTGCAAGGACTAACCAACTTCATCCTCCTACACCTGAAATTTCACACCGTGCCATCTCACAATTGCCAATAGAAACTGAACATTGTGTAAAACCGAAAATCGAACCTCAGACGAAGATGTCAGATTCTAAAGGGCATTTAATGGAGACATTCAAAGTGAAATCACCAAGATCAACAGCCAATTCTCAGCACTCAAAGCTCTCTGCTTTCAGCTCTTTGTCATCATCAATATTAATGCAACAGAGGGCAAAGGCTGAAGCTGCCAGAGCTAAGCTTAAATTTGCGAAGCAAGAAGCCAATTTACAGAGGGAGCTTTTTGTACTCGCAGCCCAGAAGGAAGCAGCAGTGGCGGAAGCCGAGCTTAACGCCATGCTGGAAGATGTAGAAGAATCCGCCTCTGAAGATTTAAGTGAAATACATCAAGAGAGGACAATGAGCTATGTCAACGAGCAGAATCTAGCAGTTCGTACAAGTGAAGTTACTCCTAGCCAAAGGTCACCGGTAACGCCTGCTTTACCTCAGCCAGACCGATCACTTGAACCTCAGCAAAGCCAAGTTAATCAAATGGAGCCTCTGCCAGGCCAGTTTACTTCAACTGAACCAACTTCAGGTCAAGTTGATATTTCGGCTCCTTCCGTTCAAAGGATAACGAATCTAAATCTACACCTGTGAATCCTAATGCGACCCCCTTCGTGCCAAGAACTTTAGCATCTAGACTTATTAACCAACCTACTCAGGGCCAGGATGAAAACCATGGGACGACTAGCGAGTTAATAAAGTTCTTGTTGAAAAAGGATTTGCTCATGTCGAGATTCTCAAATTTCAACGACCGTCCTGAAACTTATTCTCTCTGGAAAACTTCCTTCAGAGCTGTCACATCAGAGTTAGATGTAAGTCCACTGGAAGAGTCTGACCTGCTTGTTAAGTGGCTAGGACCCGAATCATCCAAATTTGCGCAGAGCATCAGGACGTCGAATATAGGAAATCCTTCAAGAGCATTAGCGAAGATATGGGAGAGACTAGAAGAGAGATACGGGGCTGCTGAGATGGTGGAGGCATCATTGAAGACTAAGATTGGCAATTTTCCTAAGATAACGGTGAAAGACAGCAAGAAGTTATATGACTTGTATGACATACTCATGGAAATAGAAGCAGTGAAACAAAATCCAAAGTACACTCAACTTCTGAGTTACTATGACTCATCTGCAGGCATCATTCCCATAATGCACAAATTACCTACTCATCTACAGGGAAAATGGTGCGACAGAGCTACAAGGTATAAGAGAGCACACGATGTAGGATTTCCACCCTTCAATGTGTTTTGTGATTTCGTCAAGGACATGAGTTTGATGTTGAACGATCCGGGTCTAACATACTCCGTAGAGAGTTCCACCACATCAAGACAAAGCAGACCACTCGCTGATATCCGCAAGCAGCCTACAGTGTATACCAAGAAAACAGAAGTGCTGGGAGATTCAGAACAAGGGAAACTAGAAAAATGTCCCATCCATCACTCCAACCATTCCCTAAACAAATGTAGAGAATTCTTAAGGAGACCATTCAAAGACAGAAAGAAATTCATTCGTGACAAACACATCTGCTTCAAATGTTGTCTGACAACAAACCATACCGCAAAAGACTGTAAAGTTGCTGTTTACTGTGAAGACTGTGGGAGTCAATGTCATTCAACAGCACTTCATATGGTTGAAAGCAATCAAGGTAGTCAAGTGAAGAGTGCATCGTTTAAGGATTCATCCCATGTGACACCTGGGAAGGAGCATGGCGGGGAGTCCTCTAAGGACCTTGTCTCCAAATGCACTCAACTGTGCGGGGATAACTTCAATGGACGTTCATGCGCAAAAACTGTGCTAGTGAAGGTTTTTCCCAAGGGACAGCCCAGCAAAGCAGTGAAGGTATACGCCATACTAGACGACCAAAGTAACAAGACGCTCGGTACATCAGCTCTCCTCGATGCGCTAGATGTCGCTGGCGATAAGTTTGAATACACTCTGTCTTCCTGTGCTGGAAAGGTCCGGTTGTCTGCGAGACGTGCTAACAATCTCTGTATTCAGCCTTGTGATGGCGGGGAGACGTTTGATTTGCCACCAGTCATTGAGTGTGACAACATGCCCAATGATCGATCGGAAATTCCGACCCCAGAAATAGCGAGATGTCACCAGCACCTACGTCATGTTGCGTGCCACATACCTGAGTTAGACCAATCAGCAGAGATAAGCCTCCTTGTCGGTAGAGATTTGCCTGAGGTCCATCACGTGAAAGGTCAGGCAGTTGGTCCCAAGCGAACGCCGTTTGCGCAGGAACTCCCTTTAGGATGGGTAATAATTGGTGAAGTGTGCATGGGACAATTTCATTCCAGAACTATTCAAGTGTCTAAGACATATCTGTCCAAGGATAGAAGACCAACTATCCTACAGCCTTGCGAAAACATACTGAGTATCAAGGAAATTCACAATAAACTGTCCAAAGAACATTTTGGTACAAATAACAGTATATTTGTCAAGACCAAAGATGATGACAAGATTGGCCTATCTGCAGATGATAGAAAATTCCTTGAAATCATGGACGTGTCCTTTGAAAAAGACAGGAATGGTCACTGGACAGCACCCTTACCATTCAAAGAGCAACGACCCATCCTACCAAACAACAAAGTCCTAGCCTTGAAACGAGCCCATTCTTTAGATGTTAGCCTGAAGAAGAATCCCACCAAACGAGACCACATGGTAACCTTCATGAAAGGCATCATAGATCGAGGAGCAGCAGAGGTCGCTCCACCAATTCCAGAAGACAAAGAGTGCTGGTACCTGCCACTATTTGGAGTGTATCACCCCAAGAAACCCGACAAGATAAGAGGTGTTTTTGACTCTTCAGTTGTGTACCAAGGAAGGTCACTCAACAGTGTCTTGTTGACAGGTCCGAACTTTACAAACAGCCTTCTTGGAGTCTTACTGCGTTTCCGCAGAGATCGGATAGCAGTGATAGCTGATATAGAACAGATGTTCTATTCATTCTACGTAAAAGAAGAGCACCGAGACTTCCTGAGATTCTTATGGTATCGCAACAACAACCCAGAGGATGAGCTCATAGAATACCGAATGCGAGTGCATGTGTTCGGCAATACCCCATCGCCTGCTGTAGCTACGTATGGACTACGTGAGGCAGTTAAGAATGGTGACAAGGACGTCAGGGATTTTGTTGAACGAAACTTCTATGTTGATGATGGACTGATTTCCGTTTCAACTGCTGACGAAGCTATTGAATTGGTGAAGAAAACACAGCAAGAATTGAAGGAGCAAGGTAGCATTAGATTACACAAGATCGCATCTAACAGTGTAGCTGTTATGAGTGCGTTTCCCAGTCAAGACTTGGAGAAAAGCTTGACCCAAGTCAGCATTGGATCCGAAGATCTACCAGCACAGCAGAGTCTTGGTCTGTCATGGGACCTTAACTCAGACACCTTTACCTTCAACAATCAACTAGAGGATAAACCATTCACCCAAAGGGGACTCCTTTCTACCTTAAACAGTTTATTTGACCCAATGGGTTTCATAGCACCCCTAGTCATAACAGGAAGAATTTTGGCTAGGAACATTTGCAGTACAGATACCGCCTGGGATGATGATTTACCCGATACTTACCGACCTGATTGGGACAACTGGAGACAGTCTCTGCACAGCCTCAGTCACTTTAGTATTCCACGGATGTTCATGCTTGATTCTCTCAGCAAGGCTGATAAACCTGAGATACATGTCTATTCAGATGCCTCTGAGAAAGCAATAGCAGCAGTTGCCTTTGTTAAGGATCCTGAAACTGGAAAATATGGCTTTATCTTGGGCAAGGCAAGGCTTGCACCTCTACTGGGACATACAATACCGCGTCTGGAGTTATGCGCCGCAGTCCTGGCTACAGAAATAGGGGACATCATTGCGCAGAATTTAGACATTCCAATGGAAAACATAAACTATTTCACAGACAGTAGAGTAGTTCTTGGGTACTTGAACAATAATACCAGACGTTTCTATACCTATGTGAGCAACAGAGTTGCAATCATTCACGGACGCTCTCGACCTGAACAGTGGAAGTATATCTCAACTTCTCGGAACCCTGCTGATGTTGGAACTAGAGGCGTCTCTTGCGTTGAAGAACTGGTAGAAGGTAATTGGATTCAGGGACCTCCCCATAGTGAAGATGATGATGACCATCAACACGCAAGGCCAGATAGTTTCCAGCTATTTGACCCAGACAATGATTGTGAAGTACGACCCTGCATCAAGACGTCAAAGACTGCCACAGAGGAGTTACCTAGACAGATTTCATCCAAGTTTGAAAAATTCTCCAGCTGGCAGAGGTTGGTAAAGGCCATCATGGTGTTAAAGAGAGCAGGAAGGACCTTCAAGGAAAAGATTGTGACTACACAAGGAGAAATGTTGAAGCAGACAAGAGAGTTCATCATTACAACAGTCCAGAGAGAGGCCTACCCATTAGAAATACAGCGTCTACAAGAACATAAATCGCTACCCAAAGGAAGTCCACTGATACGCCTGAATCCATATCTAGATAAGTCCGGGCTATTGCGAGTGGGTGGACGTCTCAACAGAAGTGACCTACCAGAGGAGATGAAGAATCCTGTTCTCCTTCCAAAGAAATCTTATGTGTCGAAACTCCTGGTCTCACATTATCATGAAGAGGTGAAACATCAGGGGAGATTGATTACAGAGGCTGCAATCAGGAGTGAGGGCTACTGGATCACAGGAGCCAAACGACTGGTTTCCTCAGTTATCAATCAGTGTGTTACGTGTAGACGACTACGCGGAAAGGTTAAGGAACAAATAATGGGCAACTTACCTTATGAACGCACTTCGATGGGCCCACCATTTTCCATTGTCGGTGTTGATACATTTGGACCATGGGAAGTAGTCGCCCGCAGGACGAGAGGTGGCCTTGCACAAAGTAAAAGATGGGCAATCTTGTTCACCTGCATGGCCATACGAGGCGTGCACATCGAGCTCGTTGAGGAGATGAGCAGCTCTGCGTTTATAAATGCTTTACGACGTTTTGTTAGTATACGAGGATCAGTAAAGGAATTCTGTTCCGATCGTGGAACCAACTTTGTTGGAGCTTTGGATGCCCTGAGAATAGATAGCGTGTGTGTGGAGCAAGGACCAGTCCAGGACTTTCTACACAAGTCGGGAACAATCTGGAAGTTTAACCCTCCCCATGCTTCCCACATGGGAGGCTCTTGGGAAAGGATGATCAGCATGGCCCGCAAGATCCTAGACACGATGCTTTTTCAGCACAAAGGTCAACTTACTCATGAAGTCCTTCACACATTCATGTATGAAGTGTCTGCGATCATCAACTCTCGACCAGTAACTCCAATATCAACAGATCCTGATGATCCAATTATCATCAGTCCTGCGATGCTGTTAACCCAGAAGACTGGTTTTGACCCTATTCCTGATTTAGACGATGATATGAAGAATATGTACAAGACGGGATGGGAACGTGTTTGTATGTTGTCCAACATATTCTGGAAACGATGGAAGGGAGAATATCTGAGCGGTCTCCAAACTCGCAGAAAATGGAACCAACAACGAGAGAATCTGAAATCGGGAGATGTAGTTCTCGTGTGTGATTCCTCAACTTGTCGAACTCAGTGGCCTTTGGGTTTGATCTTGCGGATCTTTCCTTCCAAGGATGATTACAACGTTCGTACAGTAGAAGTTCGTATGGTCAAGGATGGGAAACCAACATCCCTTGTGCGTCCGATCTCCCAACTTGTCAGCTTAGTGAATTAATTGTGAGATTCTAGTCATTGAAGAACGAATCTAGTCAGTCGTCATTTGTTAATTTTTTTACATTTGTACCTAGTCTGAATTACGATTATCTGCATTATAGTGTACTCAATTCGTATCCTAGTCCGGTAGACTTTACCATCATTTGTCAGACTGTGGTTTAATCGCACAGGCAATTTGCTGTTTGCATTAATATACTTTTATGTCAATTCTGGTTGAGCAATTGGTTTAGTTGAGAATGTGTAAAGGTGGAGATATTTGACAATATCTGGCGAGGAGTGTAGTGGCACGAGTGTGTAGAGGTACGAGTTATCTATTAATTTGTTATGATACTGAGTTATCGTTCTTGTGCGAAAGCGCGCACATGGCAAAGTTTGCAGCATATTTTATGTCTTTAGAGTCAGTCAGGCACCTTGATGTAAGTGTTTTATGATTCATCATTGTCAAAGTAATGTTTTTCATACAAATGCTAAGTAAGTCAAGCTGTGTTAAAGATCTAATTTCTGAATCATTTCGAATTTCCTCAGTCATGTTTTCGTATGTTTGTGTAGATTGTATTAAACTGTACTTCACATTATTGAATGAGTATGTATGTAAACGAATGAGTGCTTATTAGTGTTATTTGTTCATTTTAGCTTTTACGGCGATCTTATGGCGATCCTATGGTGATATGCTAATAAAGTCCGTTAACTGACTGCCTGAGTTTGACTGGTCAATACGGGGGGCAGAACATATTTCCTTAGCAACTTTATGGTATCTTATCAATGAGTATCCATGCATGCAATATTAAGAAAATTGTTGATCATGCGTGCCGGAACCCATTTATACAATTTTGGTTTTTGCAATGAATTAATAGAAATTTTAGTACCTTTCTGTGAAGTCTGCTTACTTATGGATCAACTTTATGGAAGGGCTTTTTGTATGATAATTTTTTTCAAATAAATGTATTTTTCTAAATGAAGAAAATATCTAGAGTTTTCAAAGTAATTCCAAATTGTGTGTTATTTTATTGTTTTAGAAAAAAAGAATGTTGTACTAACTATTTCATGGTGAATGGTGTTTGTACTAGTAAGTAGGCTTTTTTTAAAATTGTAAATATACAATCACATAACAGTAAATTCTTCAAAATAATATTATTTAAGATCCCGACTGTCTTTTTTATTAAGTTTTTAATTTTTTTAGAATGTCCACGTGGTACGTATGGAGAAAACTGTTCGCTTAACTGTCCAGTCGGGAAATATGGAGATTTGTGTTTACAGCAATGCGAATGCAAAACAAACCAAACATTGCAATTATGTGCAAGGATGTATAGGTACTATTTGGAGATTCGATTCTCAAATTTGTTTACAATTGATAACAAAAACAGTATGATCTAAAAGAAAAACTCACACAGGTATATCGTCGATTCAATAAACAAGGGTTGTTCGATATGTAATGAGTATTGTACGATACTTAAAAAGCATTTGACTCAAATAGTGAAATGAATATTGCATCCCCTCAAAGTATTCTACGCGGTTTGAAATACATAATTTTAATCTCTGAATCTTTTACTTAAATGCGTCACGGTACGCTAATTTAGGTAGACCTCTGAGAAACTGACTGATGGCTGAGCCAAGGTATTGTCTGCACTTGTAACGACGACCAGATAAGATCTTTTTAAATTTTGGAAAACGGAAAAAGTCGCATGGGGCTAGATCTGGAGAGTATAGTGGGTGTGGCAAGACGGTAACCTTCTCCGACTTCAAATATTGCTTCACAAGCTCAAACTTTTTACATGTATCATGGATTGGACGAACATGCGTAAATCCTGACACAGGGCGTCATCAATGATTATATTTCTTGAGCGTTTTTAGAATAACATCATGGTAAACGCGACCTGTAACACTTTTTTCGTTCGGCACCGGAATTTGTAAGGCTATGCCATCACATGAGAAAGAATATGCAACGAAGAACCCTCTGTGCTTTTGGTCCTTTGGCAACTACAGGCCTTCTGAAGTGTTTAGTTAACCATATTTTGTTTCTAATTTTTCTCTTACTGGTTCGAAATAGTGAACCCTTGTTTCGTCACCAGCTTTATGCCAACATCTTTATCACAACAATATCGCGAAGAATCGTGTATCTGCCATCACTTTCGATTATTTCCCTGACTTTTGAGACATTGCCTTGCCTGTTACAGTAACAGGTTGGCCAGATTTTGCAGACTCTGTGCCAGTCATGAATTTCTTTCTCTTACAATCTACAATACAATCTTCCACTGAGTCACATGCTGACTGACGTTTTTCATACTAATTGTTAGACTATAATTAATTACCTAATTGTCTACGGATTTTTGCGGTTTTTATTTACTCGATTACGACAAAGAGCACACGGCTGGTGTGACCGGTCAGCAGAGGATGCTCACTCCTCCATGGAACCTGACCCTACCTCTATCTTGGAGGTCCGTGTTGCTCTGCTTTGAATTTGTATTCCGTTTTATGGATTTTTGAGATGGTTGACGGTTTGTTGTTGTCATTTTTTCATTTCTCCACCTACGAACTGTCTCATAAAATACCCTATCAGACCCATAACCATAATTCAGTGAAAATATGCATTACCGAATGACCTAGTTCTGTGGGAACTTTTATATAAACTCTAATTTTTTCAATATTCTCAACACGTTTCCTAACTATTTTTACAACTGTGCCTTCTATTAAAATGATTATAAGTTTAAAACTATGTGGGGCTGAAGGCTTGTGATTATACCGTTTAAAAGGCATTGAATAGACCTATTTCAAGCGTATCTCATTCACGAAATTGTGCAAAACGTTATCGCGCTGTGCTACAATACACAATGCATATTGAACAGCCCTCGTATCTTTTTAAAAGTTAAATTTACAAGACGTCTATAAAAAGACTACAGATAATGCTTAGTCACATTCATATTGCGAAAATGGTATTTTCCAAATATGCTTTAGTGATGTTTTCTGTAATATTTTTCTTTTTAACCCTGTTCTCCAAGCAAACTGGTTTGTTGTGATTATTGATTATATTATATTATATCATATTATGTCATTACTAGAAATCTAATTGTTAAATGAATATATCATATAGATTCTAAATACAGGAAGAAACGTTATGGGTATTATGGGTGAAAATTCGTAATACACGTATTAATGTAATTTGCTTGTGAATAAATTTATGTATATAATGCCTACAAGGTACCTTAGGACTATTTTTGAGGATCAATCATTTTATAAAAAAGACACTATGTATGTAACTTTTTCTACAATAATTAAATGAAAATGTTAAAAGAAATCAACACTACAAGCGTTCCAATATTTTATTTTTTTTCATATATAAATACACATATACGCATTGTCTGGACTTTTTAAACCGCCTTCAGATGCATTTTTTAAAAGCAGTGTTAAGTTTTATGAAGTTAACGTTACTAATTTTTTTCTAATACCTACAATGAATTAAATGTTAACATCAGATTCCCGAAACCTTCCAAAATATACTTATGTTCATGCGTGTATTATAATCGTATTTATCGAATATACATACCCTTTCTATATTAATTACATATGGTGTGTTTGCATTTAGTTGCTTTGTTCATAAAAATTACCATGTATCGAATAGTGGATATATCTTTTTTAAAGCTATACACGCTATAATTTGCGTCAATTTTGAATGACCGGGAAAATGCATCTGTTTAATTACCTATAAAAGTTACCTTTGTGTGCTGTAAATTACAATGCTCAATTCGATCATGTAACAAAGATATCAAATTTTAAACAATAAAAGTATTTCTTTTCCTGCCAGGAAAGTAATGCCCCCTCATGAATATCAATCTATTACGTGATATCGACATCCAATTTTAGATTATCATACAAAAATTGGTTGAGGGTCAACATCTTTATAAATGTTATAGTTTCACGAAGGAAAGGATGTTATTTTTTTAGTCAAGCATAAATTTGTCCTATATAGGGGTACGAACAAAAGAAAACAAAAACACTATCGCTAGCGTTTTAGCATGTACTTTGTATATACTTCCCTATAACTATGACGTAGGCCTATGTGTTTTCCCCTAAGGGCTATTTTTAGTTCGTGTTAGTGTTATCCTATTTTTAAAAACATGCAAAAGTAAGAGTATTGTAAGTGACAAAGGTATTTCACTCATAATACATGTATATATTTCAAATTAACAACTGCTAAGCACAAATTCGAGACGGATATGTAATAAGGCAACCAATAACGGCCACCTGATTTCCCGCGGACATGTGCAATGAGGTTGGTATGGCTCTTCCTTCATCAATATTCATGAAAAGGCATTATTTTCCTGGCCCCCCCAAAACAAAACAAATAAAATTCTATATCTTTGTAACGAATGGAATTCACCATTGTAATTTACAGAATAAAGGTAACTTTTATCAGTATAGAAACACATGCGTTTTCACTGTCATTCAAAATTGACGCAAATTATAGCGTGTATAGCTTTAAGTTACTGCAGTTACTTTACGTGTATATTAACATTATTCTCAATTGTTCACTTTTATATCACCTTCAGAAATTCATTTTCCTTATTTACTGTTTGTGTATTATACTTTGAGTTTTTGGAGTTAGAAAGATATCAGACAAATGTATGCCTTCAAACAAATGTAGATTTTTATTTCATTTTTAGCTTGTCCACCAAGAACTTTTGGAGAAAATTGCTCAGAGGTTTGTCCAAAAACCAGCTACAGTTTATTGTGTAAAACTGGTAAGAACAATCAAGAACATACGTTCAGGGAATTTTAGCATTTTTTTTTATTTTCGTAATGTACATCGTACAAAAATTATAAGTGATTAATATACTCAAAGATAAATTCTCATTATTATTCTGCTAAGGTTGATAAATAAACCCAAATAATGTAGTACTTTTTGATGCTTGAAAACAGAAACTGTCACGAAAAGCAAAAAATTCCAAAAAAGGGGTAGGGTTTATTTCTATTGTAGTATCTCCGTTTGATGCTAAGTAAACTCCATGAAATATGTGTGTTATAAAGCACAGTTTAACGTTGATATATTAAATGTTTAAGAAAATAACATTGAGTGTTTTTATGTGCTGGCACATTCTGTTCAAATTTAGAATAAAAAACTCCAAAATTTGGAGAATTTTTTAAAATAATATTTATCATAAAATTATCAAATCACCATATAGAAAGGCCAGTATTATAATTGTTTTATAAACAATTTCTATTCTTAAAATTATTAAATAAAGTTTTTAAATAAATTACAAACAATTTATATACTGTTTCAGAAAACTGAAATTATGGAAAAATAATAATGACAGAAAAGGCGGTGTAACTCATATTATCTTCATTGCAAGGCAAGGAAGTTGACAAAGAAATAATATATGTTGTATAGGGACATCTTAATGTTGATGAGTTATAAAAGCGAAAAAATACATTGACTTATAATTTTACACTGAACCATCTTAATTTCCCTTAAGGGGATCAGGACGTTGCAGTGTGAATTATTTGTCAATTAATGTTTTTGATATTTTTATCACATCAACATTAAGATTGTCTTTTACAACATATATTATTTTTGCGGCCACTTTCTTGCCTTTCAAGAGAAATATTTTGATATAAATTTCCCCCCTTTTCTGGAATTATGTATTTTTTTTTTTTTGACAATTTCAATTTTCTATAGTAATTAAATAGTTTGATGGAATTTATTATCGAATTTTATTCAATAATTTTAAGAACAAAAATAAATTTACTTATTACTAGATATTGTATAATAACTGTCATTTGATCAATTAAAGTCACGTAATCAACGTCCTGTCTCCACTTAAACATAAATATAAATTTATTTTACAATACTTACTCACCATAAATTTCTAGTATTTAGTGATATATCTTACAGCTTCGATTGCAGCCCTGATTCGCTTCGAAAGTCTATCCTAAAAGTTGTTAATATATGTAGAGGAATAGATACTCAAATTTCAGCCTATAGTTTTTCAGGGTCTGATTAGTTGGGTTTTTTTAATCTCATTTACGCGACGTTTGATGTGCATTTTAAAACTATCCATTCATTTTCTAAAATGTTTACATCAGAGTTTTATGCAGAATAATGTAAAATATGAGTATCATTGTCTGCTTTGAAGTCATTACATTGTCTTAAAAAGTGACAGGTAGCATTGTCTTCATGCAATATTCAATGATGGTATCCGATTTTGTTATTATTTATTTATTTTGTTATTACTGGCCAACTAATGGTATCGTTAGACATACTCCTGGACCCTATTGTGAGGCCGCCGGGGGTGAGGAGGGGGGCACCAAGATGTAATTGATGTTGTCCTTTGCAAAAAAAAATTAGTTATTGATAATCAAATTGTGTGATAATAAAGATATAAGTAAGAACTTGATAAACTCGTAGTTTGTTATAGGATAGATTTCATAATTGTGTCTTTTCTCTTGGCAAGGGCGACAAAAGTTTAGATTACTATGTCAAATATATATAAATGTGTTTTCTTGAAAATGAAACAGATCTACCATTCACAACTTCCACGTTCCTGATAATAGCAGGCTCGTTGATCATCATTAGTATTGTGATAGGTATCACAGTTTGTGTCGTAAAAAGGTAATCATTTTATAACTTAAAATATTAGAAACAGTAAGTTAAAAATTATAACTTTTAATATGTAGAAATAGTCAGAAATACTTCATAAAATAACCTTTGTTATTTGTTTGTCATAATGTTTTATGAATTCTAATAATATTATAATTACAGTTTAAAGTTTTTACAAAAATATTGAACAAATATAGATAAAAAAATCTACTTATTTTCTTAAAGCGAAGCACAAAAGCTTCAAGAATATTTCAAAGACGCGTATTAAGCCAGTATCTGAACTGCACTCGTTTTTTTTTTTTTTGCAGAAACAACACGCCTAGAAACTACAGTGTGTATCAATCTTCTATACATTTTGGGAAAGATAAGGGAAATAAACCGATTGGATTATCGGAGCAAGAACAAGAACACTATACGTCCCTTACCTAAGAAAGCCAAAGCTAATCAATCGACATGCCTTTCATATATGCATATTTTGATATTTTACTGAAAAGGGACATTAATAGTAAACTTACAACACAACTTTAAGATAAACGTGATGACTTCAATTTGTCTATAGTGAACTTTCCTTACTTATGTAGCAATAAATCTTCGTCACCTGCATAAAGAGCTTTTGTCTCTCAGTTAATTCGATACGCAATATCATCTTCGCATGAAGAAAGCTAGGCGATCTACTGACAAACAAAACAGGACTATCAACAGTCTCGATTAAAGTCATCTTTTTGTAAGTTCTATGGTCGATACAACGACCTTGTCAGCAAATACAATCTTCCACTGGGTCGCATGCTGACTGACGTTTTCCATACTTATTGTAATCCATAATTAGTAACCTAAAAGTCTACGGACTTTTCCGTTTTTCCCGATTTTAACAAAGAGCCCAGGGCGGGTGTGACCGGTCAGCAGAGGATGCTAACTCCTCCATGGCACCTGATCCTACTTCTATCTTTTTTTAGGTCAGTGTTGCTCTGCTTTGAATTTGTATTTCGTTTTCTGGATTTTTGAGATGGTTGACGGTTTGCTATTGTCATTTTTTCATAAAAAGATATGGAATCGAACAGACCCAAAATGATTGAACGAGAAAAAATTTAAGTTTATGATGATAAATTAAGCACCTGATCTTTTTTAAACTTTCCACACCTTTTCACGTACATAATCGAGTTAATAAACTTGACAACATTTTTACTAGAATGTTCACTGTCTTCAAAATTCCGAATTATACCAGATAAACTAATAACATTGGTGTAACAAATCAATACTGAAGCAACATGTACAAGTAGCGAATAAATTATATGTATTTCGACACATGTTCTAAATTTACGTCAATACTATAGTATTCTTTTTGTCTTTATAATGAAATGATTGTGTATAGATTACAAGCTTAATCCCACATCGGAAAAAATGTTAGATAATATATAACATTGATCAATTATAATAATGTCAGGTGTTAAAAGGCATTATGCAATTCAAGTGTGTTGGGTTTATGGATACCTCAACATTGATCACTAAAGAGTGTAGCGGGTTATAAAAGTGTAAAATGTTCCAATCCAGTTGATGATCGTATAAATAGGGAAGCTGTTGAAACCATTCCTGGAATAAACTAAAATTTAAAGCAAAAATGATATAAACCAAGGCAGAATTATTTTCAAAACTTTTGTGTCCACATATTCTACTGATATAAGTTTAAAAATGGGATTTTTATTAATCAGTTATTCATTTTTTTTAACATTTTTACATTTGCAAATAAGCTTCCTTATATGAACCTATAGAATAGCGAAAACGTTCAATTCTGTGTGAACTTTTTCATGACGTCACAAAAAAAAAACCACACGCGCTTTTCGCTTGACAGTTGCATATTGTTTACGTGAATACACAATATTATTAATGATTCTAAACAAATTGCCATTCTCAAACGTAAATATAAGTTATAAACAGCAATGTTAAAAAGTTCAGCGGGATATGACCTTGGTTGGTATGTGATCAAATCTTCTTAGAAGAAAAGCATAAACTTGTGTGGAGGCGTCCTCAGGTAGTGTAGATTGAAGTTTTTTCAAATCATGTTCCCTGGGGGTAGGGTGGGGCCACAATGGGGGGATGAATTTTTACATAGGAATATATAGAGAAAATCTTTAAAAATCTTCTTCTTAAAAACTTTTGGGCCAGAAAAGCTCAAATTGGAGTAGAAGCATTATCAGGTAGTGTAGAGTGAAGTTTGTTCAAATCATTGTCCCCGGGGGTAGGGTGGGGCCACAATGGGGGGATTGATTTTTACATAAGAATGTATAGAGAAAATCTTTTAAAAATCTTCTTCTCAAAAACTAATTGGCCAGAAAAGCGTACACTTGTGTGGCGGCGTCCTCAGGTAGTGTAGATTCAGGTTTGTTCAAATCATGGTCCCCGGGCGTCAGGGTTGGCAACAATTGGGGGGATGCATTTTTACATAGGAATATATAGAGAAAATCTTTAAAAATCTTCTTCTTTAAAATTATTAGGCCAGAAAAGCTCAAATTTGTGTGGAGGCATCCTCAAATAGTGTAGATTCAAGTTTCTTTAAATCATGGGCCCTGGAGGTAGGGCGAGGCCACAATGGGGGGATCAGTTTTTCCATAGGAGTATATAGAGACAATGTTTAAAAATATTCTGGGAAAGTTTTCAGTCCAAACAGCAGTAACTTGTTTGAAAGCACTGTTTGTGCAGATTAAAGTTTGATCAAACTATGATTCCCTAGAGAAATGTAGGATCACAAATTGGGGGGTGGGGGTGGGTGGGTATATAGGAATAGAGAAAAATCTTGTTACAGGTACAACATCAAAAGGAGTTTGGTATTTACAATAAAAATATGTGGATAAAAATCGGCAGATTTTTAAATTTTTTTGAGCAAGATCTACTGTACTTAGTTGTCAAGATATTTTGATTTTGATACTGTAATGCTTATTTGATCAGAGTTGAGGCTATTGTTGCTCAGGTGAGCGATGTGGCCCCTGGGCCTCTTGTTTTTATAATGACTGATTTCAACTATATATTCCTATGTAAAAATTGTTGCATTGTAACCCCAACCCATATTCAGGGATAATGATTTAACATGTACACTTCCTGAGAGCTACACTTCCACAAGTTTAAACTTCTCTGACGAAATGTTTTATGAGAAGAATTTTAAAGATTTCCCCTATGTTTTCCTATGTAAACAATTGCCCCCCTCAATTGTGGCCCGATCCAACCCCCGGGGACTATGATTAGAACAAACGTAAATCTAGACTGCTTGAACATAATTCCAAATAGGTTTCAACTATATGACTGAATTTGTTTTCAGAGAATTTTTTTAAAAAGACTTTTTTCCTTACGAATTCCTATGTAAGAACCCAGCCATTGTGGCCCCATCCTACCCCCGGGGATCATGATTTACACAAACCTGAATCCACACCATCTGAAGATGATTTAACATGAATTCAATTTTTGGTGGCTAAATGAGGTTTGAGAGAAAGATTTTTAAAGATTTTCAAATAAAGCTTATGTAATAAAATTTGACAACCAAACTGTTGTCACCCGGGGATCATGATTATACGTTTGGTGAATTTAGACTACACGAGAACGATTCCTCATAAGTTTTAACTTTTCTGGCCAAATGGTTTTCAAGAAAAAAATTTAAGAATTTTCCATTTTAATTTCTATTTAAATAACCCCACATTTTTGTCCACCCTATTTCCAGGGATCATAGTTAGAACAAACATGAACAATTCCCTTGTGAGGAAGCTTTCACATAAGTTTAAACTTTTATGGCTAAAACGGTTTTTGAAAAGGAGACTTTCAAGAAATTTTCATATAACATATTAAAAAGACACCCAGTTCTACCCTCTTGGATCATGATTTTAACGAACCCGTTTCTACATTATCTGATAATGTTTACACATTGATATTAACATTTCAGGTATAATGGTTTTTAGAAGAAGATTTTTAAAGATTTTCTTTACTAATTCCTTTGTGAAAAGATGACCATCGAGAGTCGACCCGTCCCACCGGAGATCATGATTTGAACAAACATTAATCTACTCATCCTGAGGAAGTTTCCAATTAAGTTTTAGGTTTGATGGCCAAATGCTTTTTAAGAAGATGATTTTACGAGAGTTTTCCCTACAAATGCCTATGTAAAAATTTGACCCACTCCCCCCTGTGCCAATCTTCGAGAATTAAATCTTAACAAACATGAATCTACACACTCTGAAGAATATCGTTTTTACATGAATTTAAACTTTTCTTGCCAATTTAGTTTTCAAAAACAATTTGTTTGATGATTTTCTTAATATATTCTTATGTAAAATATATTCTTATGTAAAAAGTTGCCCCCCTCCCCAACCCTGGCGATCATGAATTAAAAAAAAACCCTTGAATTTACACGTCTACGTAATGAGAATTCCATTTATTTTTCAATTTCACCCGCCAAGTGGTAATTATGTTTAAAAACAAATCAAAAATCAATAAATTTTCATTATGTTTTGAATTTATCTTCCCTTTAAATTTGGCAAAGATTTTCATTTGAACAAACTTATATCCTTTTTCCAATTTATATTTTTAAAAAAATAAAGGAAATGTATAACTATTTCCTAGAAAAATAATTATAGAAATAAATTATAAAATTAATGATTCTATTTAAAAAGTGGATACCGATAACAATCGAAGTTTCGTCCAATGTAATGCATCAATACTATTTGTGTTCCTTATATTATATTGTATTTTATTTGAATTCTTTTTCAATTGTTTACATTCACGGAAACATTCAGTATTATACATGCATTTCCTATCTCCACAACGATACGTAATATGCGTTTTGAAACGTTTTAAAAAAGCATGTTGTGCTTATCATAAACTGCTTTTTCCCGCAATTTATAGGTTTACCCCACGTTCAATGTACCCATATATTCTGCAACAGAACTTGAAAATGTAACGTTTAGGAAAATCTACAAAAGGTTTAAATTAATTAAATTCGAGGAAGACAAGGTTTGTCCTCAAAAATACTCTTCCTTCTTGGTGTTAGAGCTAGATCTATATGACCCATATCACAAACAAGTGATAAAATGATTACAATTTGCTAATTAATGTTAACCAAAATGTAATTTTTGGCCATGCCTTTGATTTCACACAAGCTGGTGCAAAAGTCTCTAAGTCACAAAACGAACATACATACACTCGTAGTAAATCGCGAATCAACTGCTTGACATGAACAAACGGTATTGTGAAATTGTGTTTAAAAGCTTTTATTAAAGTACGATCAATATTAGAAACAATTTAAATTAAAGAACCTTTACAAAATGCAAAATTATTTGAAAAGTTATGGTTAAAAAAAATTGTAAACAAACTTTTTGACAAAAGTAGAAAAATAAATTAAAGGGGCATGGTCACGATTTTAGTCAAATTTTATTTTTCAGTTTTTATTTTTTACAATACTTTAGGAATATATTTCTTATCATCAAATGAAATTTGAGAGCCTGTCGTAGAGTGAGAAGCAAGATACAGGGCTCACAATTCTTTGTCATGTAAACAACGTTGAAACGTTGGTAATCGTTTACAAAAAAGTAAAAGATTAGTAGCATAATATATAAAAAGCTGTATATATTTTTGCAATTTAAAATATGATTCTGTATCGTTCGACACATTGATATACAATCAGATTAAATTGGAGACTTTTAACACATGTTTAAGACATCGGGGCTAAGAGAGTGAAGGGAAATTCGTAAGTAGGAATTAATTAATGACACGTATAATGTCTGTTAAAACAACATGTCATTGCCTAATTTGTTCAGCGTTTCTTAACAGATATTGAAATCACTGTTGAGTACTGTTACAATTTAAATTGTTATTACTATTAATATATTTATGTGTTATTTTTGTGCGTTTTTTTTTCAGTAATCTGTATGTCATTCTCTTAATACAAATTCTGTAAACATATGAGTTTGTGTGTACGCAATTGACAATATGTAAGGACTGACCGTCCATTTTGGCCTAAATTTTATTTGTATTGTTCGTCATTATAAGTGCTATAAGACGTATGTCTTTTGCATTAAAGAAATTAAAATATTTATTACACTTTAAGGAGGGTGGGTGGTCAATAAATCAATGATCAGATAAAAAAAACTATTTTTGTAGTTCCTTTTAATGTGTTTGTTTTACTTTTTTTAATTTAAGAAGAGTTTTATTCATTACATAGTAACTGATTTCATCTATATTGGGCACATACATGACACAATAATCATATAATTAGTTTAAAAAGAAGATCTATATCTTGTCATAGGCACACTATAATCGACCTTTGCTGATCACCTTTTACTTGATAAGTTGAACTGAATACGAAATTGCGGCAGAGAAAAGATTTTATAACTGCTTGATCGTTGATTGTTAAGAATTTGTTCTTTATAGTATTTATGATAAATATCTGTTATATAATTTTATGACATCCATATCTACAAAATATTTATGTTGTATTTTCTGTGATATTAATGTCAGTTAATCTAAAAAAAATACACAAAATTGTGTATTTTGATACGAGAAACCGGTTGATTGGTCGGAACGAATTTCGTTTAACCGATAAGCAATTTGGCAATTGATTGACATTCCTAGAAATTAGACGATAAAATTTGACACAACTCTGTGTATTTGTCAGATATATTAGTTATAGTCAACTGTTGACTTTAAAAAGGCTGGAAGGTCGTGCCCATTTTAAACTGTATAAATCTTTTAAAAAGAAAAACACTTGGGTTTTTATCTTTACCAGGTAATAATTTACAGCTAAAATGTTTTGGTAAATCTGAGGGGTAATTGTTTGACCATCCAGCCACCTTTAAGTGTAATATTTGAATTGTGTTCTCTTATTATAACTTTGAAATCATGATACATGGATATCTAAAATATTCTAACTTCTTCCTTATTTCGTGTATATGTTTCCTGATTCATACAGAGAATAATAACACTATATAATTATTTCATGGCAGCGGTATGTTGACAATCAATTGTTTTCTAGAGGTTTGGATTTTCGTTTTGCTGATTTTGAAATTAAGCATCATTGCGGAAGCAGTCAATGGGAATTGTACATCTCCAGAATCGTAAGTCCATTCATATTATATCAGCACTAAGACTCAATGTCCATCTTCTTGCATGACTCGTGCTAAGGGTTACTGTGTTTGTTAATTGTTATCCCACTTATAACCTGAAAGTTGAAGATAGTAAGGTCATTTATTTTTCACTGTTCTTAAAATTTAGTATATATGACAATTAATAAATTTTTGGTAAGGGTTGAAACACGGCTTTTTGAGAGCGCCCGAGACAACCGCGAAATAAACAAACTGTCGAATGGTCTTTGTTTCTTTATTGAATAAATAAACTAATTAGGGTTTGATTGGTACATAAAGTACCAATCAGAGGCAACCCAACAGAATGTAGACCTCAACTTAACCTTGGCTTTACTTTCGGAATCCGCTCGGGGTTAACTTCGTGTTTACTAGAGCAGACCTAGAGTTAACTCCGAGAAAACCCAAATTTAACCCAGAATGGACATATAAAGTAAACCCCGATCAGAACTAGATCCCTGATAGCAGCAGCTATACGTGTATTTGGAATATGTAAGGGGCGGGAATTACAGTCTGCTTCAGAAAGGTGGACAAATAAAGCAAACTCCTAGTAAACCACCGAGTGGACCTAAAGTAAATCCCGAGTAAACCGCAAAAGTAAACAAAGGCTAAGTTGGGATCTGCTCCGGTGTAAGGTTAGGTCTGGTCGGCACTTTATGTAGTAACTGTTATTGGATAACAGTTGCACTGTTTTGGTATATATTCATATAATAGCGAAAATGACTGAGTAATGGTTTCGTTTTCTGAACATGCTGACATAGATGAGGTGTTTGATAACTAGACTCTTGTTGCAACAGCAACAAAAAGGTCTTCCGTTTTGATATACATGTATCAATTTAACTGTAAGACATTGCCTCTCTAACATAGAAAAAAAATAGTGGATATAATTATTATTGTGAATGAAATATCCAGATGTTACTTCCATGTAAAACAACGAGAACGAAAAAGAAATCAATTTTTGAAGTACTTTCTGTGACAACCGGAAGTAGCGCCGAACCAAACAAAACATATTAAACATTTGTACAATCATAGGTCAATCTTTTCTCAAAGTTTGGTTGTTTACGTCTCTGCCAAATCTGAGATCTCGTTGAAACATTTTTTTTTTACTCAGGACTGGAAAAGGACAAACGGAAGTGATTGATAAAAACAAAAGCTGGTATTTCTCGTACATTTGCCTAGCGTACATCACTGTTTATCAGGCTAGATGAAACACCCAAGAAAGTCATTTAAACCTGTTAACATTATGATTTGTTTGAACCCTTCCGGTGAGAACCGGAAGTGACGGTTGACAAAATAAAACCATTTAAACACATCTTCAATCAAATGTCTATCACTCATTAAAGCTTCGTGTCTTGGTCACTTACAGTGACGAAAATATCGCTGGCATCAAATTTGTAAAAAGGAAAGCTACCTGGAGATTTTTGAGATATTTCACCGGAAGTAAAATTTATTTGCTTATTTAACAATGTATAGAAGACATATCTAAGATTTTTGAAGTGCTTTCGGTGACGACCGGAAGTTACGACGAATCAAACAAAATAGTGTAACAAGTAATAGCTTTCCAAAAAGCTTGCCTGACTAAACAAAATTATTCAATGGAAGCATGCATGTATCAATTAGGCTATCTTATAAGAAATGAATTTAAATTTCGCTGCTGATAATAAATTCATAAACGGAACGTGCGGATGAAAAGTTCCAACCATAGGAAATAAGGATATTCAAGCACGCATTGTTTTTTGAAAGTGTGTGGGGACAGCTTCATCCAAAACATTTTGACAAGCAATTAAAAAAGGTGAATTCTGAAAATCATGAAAAAAAACTAATTGTAACTTCAATTCCATTCAATTAGAATTCCTTATTTTTAGTTTCATTTATTACATGCTCCGACAAAAGTGGAGGGTGGCGGCAAATCCATGCTATTTCCATTTATTATATATGTAAAGTTAAGAAAAGTGCCTGCTGCAAAAGAAGTAGGGGAGGCAGCCCCACCCCACCCCCCGATGCTACGTGTCTGTGATGTGTATACACGGTTTGTTCTGGAGTCAGCGCGCAAAAACTATGGCGCGAAGTCCTGCTTCACCATTCATGCAACCACTGAGAGCTTTGAATGAACTCATCCATTGGCATAGATCCATGAGGAGGGGGTCAAATGAATTTTTTGACATTTGTTTTGTAACAACTACATATATTATACTTTGGATCGAATGTGTTGGAAGATCTATCGAATTAACACACACACACGACTAGTAATTGTTTAATGTAGTGATAATACATTAGTTAAACACGCGAGTTATGTACCCTTTTCAAGATGAATGAAATCGCCCAACTGATCGAAAATCGGGTCACACCCCGGTTTGGCGATTTAGTTCCTCCAGTAAACATTCTAGCTTTATGAATATGTATTTGTTCCAATCCAAACTGATGATTCTTTGGTATTGATGATAAACCAACACCAATAATTTACTTACATTGTACCGTAATAGACGTGTTACAACTGGTTGCGATGCCTTCCTCCTCCCCACCCCCCCGTCCAAATATGGCTAAGCTATTTTTAACTCAGGATTACACACGTGCATGGTGTACATCTCTTACCTGAAAACATTTGCTCACTATGTTATTACATCCCAAATAACATTTTCATCAATTGTGAATGTAATTTCCGACACATTAAACATGCATCGGTTAATCTTTTTTGTGAAAAATCCTGATATTGCTTGCTCCCATTGTCTGCACTGTTTCGGAGAAAGCAACTTTAAAACCTAAGATATGCCTGACGTCATGACGTCAGGCAAACACATGTGCATACATACGGCTATCATTCCAAAAAGTTTGATTGTTCAAGTCATGACCGTTTTTGAGATCTCGAGGAATGAATGTTTTTTGTCTCGGGACAGGAAACGGACAAACGGAAGTGTTCAATGAAAATGAAAGTTAATATTTCCTAAACATTAGACAACAGGACTTTATTGCCTCTCAATGTATCTAGTTACCCGATAAGCTTGAAACCGTGTAAAGTACCCCCGCGCGTATGACTAAAATAGTCCAATTTTAGAGTGGAAAATAAAGCAAACGCGTATTTAATACCCATGCGTATTGTCTGACCGTAGAAAAAGCGTACTTAACCACCAGCGTAAATAACCACTTTTACAGTATTCATTTAAACTTTTATGTTTATTCTGTGGAAAATAAATAAATACGTAAAAACAAATTTTGAAGTACTTCCGGTGACGTCCGGAAGCTACGACGAACAAAACAAAATAGTTGAAACACATCTACAACAGTAGGTCTATCATCCCACACAGTTTGGATGTTCAAGTGTTTGGCGATTTTGAGATCTCGAGGGAACAAGGTTTTTTGACGCAGGACAGGAAACGGACGACCGGAAATGAATTTAAAAAAAAAAAACAAAAAAACCTCGAGATATTGTCATTCTCTATCATCTCTGAAAATTTTCAGGAAAATCTATCAAGCCATCTCCGAAAAATTCTGCTGACAAAAAAGGGGGAAAAAATAATAAGAAAGAAAGAAAAAAGAAAGAAAGAAAGAAAGAAAAATCACTACAATCACTATAAGGTATTCCGTTAAAAACGGAAGACCTTAAAAACATTACAATCACTAAATAATAATAATCCGATGAATACAAGAACTCTAGATGGAGTATTTATACCTGGGTCAGTTGGACCTGTGATATATCAATGAGATGACACATTGTAGAGTCTTGGAGACAGAACTTTGATGGCTACTAGCTTGTTGAACTATCTTTTACGAAATCGAAAATATACTGAGACTCTAAAGTAGAAGTGTTCATTTTATGAAAGGCTTTGCTGAATTTTGTGGGCAATACTCTTATATGAATTCAAATGGTTTTAAATAGGTTTATTGATAATAGTTATTATTTCGACACGGAAGTTTGAAGGAAATATTTTTTAACGTCAAAAAATATTTCACCTTTTAATTTTGTAAACAAATTTACTGTCACTCCTCTTTACACCATGTTGTTCCCCTCGATTACTTTTTCCGCTGTCATGAGTAGATACGTTATTCGTTTATAAATATGCAACGTGACAGTCAATATCTACTTTGATAGATTTACAAATCATAAAACTAACAGTGGTTTTTTCTTTTTCAGAGGAAAAGTTTGCTGTACTAATTATCACGAGATTAACGGTGTTTGTATAAGTAGGTTGCTTTCTAAAAACTAAATTCATTTACCTATATCAATAAGAGAACTATTTGGAAGGTGATACATGTATAAGACATTTATTTGAAATCTTTAAATTTGTAGAATGTCCAATTGGTACATATGGTGAAAACTGTACAGAAACCTGTCCACATGGAAAGTTTGGAGAATTCTGTTTACAGCCATGTGAATGCGAAATAAATCAACTATGCAATTTTATGTTTGGATGTTTAGGTATTGATTTAGGTTTATTTTCATGTCTTACAATTTATAAAGTTTCGAATGATCACAAAATAAGCATAGTAAATTTATAGCTGCAGGTTTGTACGCCCCGATCTGAAAAAAAAATCGGATAGACGACCTGGGAGCTACAGTACCACGCATAGTAACAAACTGAAATTTACGGCGGATAAAACATGCGCTAGTTTTGGACTGATTAATTTCATTTCCGAACATATTGTGTACAAATATTGGATTCCAAAACATTTCTCTGACATATAATGACAGATATCGTCAATTTACTTGCCTCTGATATTCTTCTAATCACCATCACTAGCCCCGTAATGTGAAGTGGTCCAATTTGTATAATGTAAAAATGGCGACTCTTGATCTCGACGTGAATTAATATACTTCATTTCCATTGCCGGATAGTAAAGTGTCGATATCATTCTGTCATCATATGTCAGTTAGCATGTTTAAGAGAAAATCTGAGGCCAGTCAATTGACGATATCAGTAGTAAATTGCCCGAAAAATTTAATGGTACTAATTTTTTTCACAGCATTTTTGAGAATCGGGTAAATAAGTCCAAAACTAGAGCAATTGTTTTGCGCCGTGAATTACAGTTTTTAACTATTGGAGGCCCTGTAGGTTACAGGTCGTCTATCCGAATTTTTTTCAGACCGGGAGCTACAGACCTGCAGCTAAGTAAATTTATAGAGTATAAAATAAGTCATTTTGAATACTGTTATTTTTATATTGCATCGACATTTGAATAAAATAAAGAACACCAGGAAAACATGCGTTTAAGTAGGTTGGCACCTGAAATACTAATAATGTCAATCATCTAAAAACCACTTGGATATAAAGATGGGGACCTAAAATGTTCATTTATTTTATTTGTCACCCACGTCACAAGTCATTTTTGTAAATATACGACCTCAAACAGAAATGATAAATTTCCTGAAATTATTCCTAAGATTTGGCATGGAAATTGTTGATTTCAAGAAATCAAACAAATATTAATAGTTTGAACTATTATTTATAATCATGATTTCAATACAGTATGAAGTCGAACACATATAGTGACTATTCAAGTAATATCTAAGTCAAAGTTTAAAAAACCTTGTTTTACTGGTGGCGTCAAATTCCCAATACACAATAAACACAACAGGAAATGTTAAAATTGTTACAAAATTTTAGATTAATAAAATTTTAACGAAAATAAAAAATATAATAGTAATGCCACCATCCAAAACTCTACTGTTTTTCCTTTCACATGAGATATTCAATGTATATCTATTTGTAAATAGATATACATTGAATATCTCATGTGAAAGGAAAAACAGTAGGGGTCTCATCTTAAAAAAGACTATATTTGGTATAATCAAATATCTGCCCCCAATTTTGACAAATTTTGAAATTGCATCCTATAAAAGTATAATCTTCATAAATCATTGTGCAGAAGATGCCTATTACATCAATCTTAATTTTAGTCATCATTGCTCATTCGATGTTTTTCTATGACGTCACCTAAATGACAAAATTCCCGAAATTTTGTAAATAAGTTAAAATATTGTCATTTTTTCCTTTTATTTTGCATTCAGAAGTATAAAGTGCAGGTCTGGACCAGAACGATTTTAACATATGTTTTTCTTCATATAATTATACACATCATACAAAAAAAAGTGTACTTAAGCAGGCCTGCGCTTGATGTTTCCCAGCGGAAAAACCGTCGGAAAACACACATATTTTCCTACAAAACATCAATTTTTCAAAATAAGACAATTTTCATCACGTCATATCTATATAATGACATCACAAATGATCTTCTACCTTATTTTTAAAACTCTTTATAAAACTTTAATTTTGGGGGCGAAAAATGCATAATTCCGCACATAGTCCTTTGTGACATGGCATGAAATAAGCTAATTTTAGGCAAATTTGGGATATTTTTATTCTTGAATTCTATGAAATATACGCTAAATATGCCAAAATATATTAATAGAAATATCAAAATATTGTTTAAATATGTTTTTCAAAAGAACTGATTATATCGTAATACACAAACTCTCTGGAAGTTTGGTCTGCGCTGAAATTTGGAAGCTAAAAAAAGAGAACTCTTAATCTATTGAGTTATGAAAATTGTTCATTTTCTTCTTGAAAATCTTCCGCCACAAAAAATAGTCCCTTACTAAAGTCTGTAAATATTTAATTTTCTTTTAACACATTTATTCAATATGGTTTATTTGGCATTGAAAATATAAATATACAAATAGATGCAAAATTTTAGGCTATAGGTGACATAAAATAGTTACCCAAAAGGGGAGGAACGAACCTCTTTAAATGCATGTTTAAAAAATTGAAAGAATGCATCATAATATTTATTCTTGGCAAAATATTTTATTAAATTTAATTTAAATCCTGTTTTGTCATAGCATAATGGTACACAGTCGAATTTCTTATTAGAGAAAATAGAATAATTCTTTAATTTGAAAAAAAGTTCATTGTCATAAAATTTTCGTTAATTTTATTGTAGAATGCCTCAATGGCACCAATGTTACAAACTGTGTGGTAAGATGTCCGGACAATATGTATGGAACATTTTGTTCACAGAAATGTCAGTGCAAAAGAAATCAGAAGTGCGATCGTATCTTTGGATGTATAGGTATTTCTTTTTTTAATTCTTATTTTGATTTTAAACAAATATAATAAAAGACATACACATTATATAACTATGACATCATTTACAATAAGAACATTTACTTGTTTGCTGAGGCGTTTTAATAATACACTCAACAACACTTCTAAGTGTTCACCCTGATAAATGGAATAAATTGAAAATTACGAAATAGAATAATGTTAATTTTTCAACATTTTGTAATTGATACATGTATGTCTTTTCATCGATAAGACAACATCGATTGAAATCATTACCCGTGACGAAACATCAAAACATTAAATTGGTATTTATATACTAATGCTTAACACAATTGACAATGTTTTGAGAATGATATTAGTCTTTGGTGATAGTTTAAAGAGAAAAACACTTAAAAAGGACGAAATGATAATTTAAAAAAAACGGCCAGAGCCGTTTGAATTTTGGTGTCTGCATTGTTTCTACAACGCATTGTACTTACTTTAAATTCATTGGTTATTATGTTCTCGACATTATTTTAATTATCAAGCGATTCGAATGAATCGCTATTTTGATACATTTTTCTCTTTCATATATATGCAACGTCATTTCTATTAGCAACTTAAAACAACCAAAAAGCTACGAACAAAATTCAACCAAACCGGAAGTGTTTGTGATATTTAGCAAAAGTCAAGGTCTCGGTTCGCAACCTAAGGTCAAAGTCAATGCATCGTTCTTAACAAATGTAAAGTTAAGTAAAAATCAGTCACCCCGTAGACAAGACAAAATAATAAAAATGCAAATGTTTAAAATATCGAAGTATATCTAATAGGTGGAAGAAAACAAAATTCAAGTAAAAATAACTTTTCCCAGAGATGTAAATAAGAAGTTTTCATAATATTACGCTCGCTGACTCTTTAGTCTTTTTCACGAAAATAAATGTCATTCTGCGATTGACTGTTTTATAATACATGGGGTAACCCATAATTTATTCTTGTTTATGGCGGGGTCATATTTCTACGGGGGTCAGCTTTCTTCATGTTTAACGTGAAGAAAAATTACCCCTAGGTCTTTTTTCCTCAAAATAATCCAATTATTCTACAGCTTGGGGGGCCCCGGACATTTTTCTATGTCGAAAAATGGCCCACAATCATTATTCTACGGGGGTCATTATATTTCATTTTTACACCGTCTTAAAAATGCATTTTAGTTGCATATAAATCTAACACGTTTTGTACCATCAATTTTTTGGAGTATTATAACGGAATACAATAAAAAAACATACACATAATATAAGTATGAAATCATTTACAATTGAGAACATTTGCTTGTTTGCTAAGGTTTTTTAATAATATAGTTAAAACATTTACTTTAGTGTTTTTATGTTTTCTCGATTTTTATTTTGCTATTTTATAACCTGAAATTACTAGGCATACTATTATAATCATTGATTATAATGGCTATCTCTTATTATCCATTTAAATATACATGTACAGTGTTATGATTGTAATGTTGAAGTACCCGAAACATGAAATACTAAAATATGAGTTTTTATCGATAATAATGTTCACCAGTAAGTGTTGATAGGTTGTCTTAAGAAAAGACAAAGTGTTTTAAAAGTAATGAATATCATACATCAAAATGATAACTCTTAATCATGAAAATGATATCTAATTAAAAAAACAATTTAGTATACCTATTGGAATTATACAACAAATAGAGATGTTAAGGATACGATGACAACTGTAGCAGGGGATTGAAATGATTGCCAAAAAGGTGACTCCTCCCCACTTGTTTGTATTTTACAAAATTCAGTTAGATTTAAAAGGGGCAAATATCAATATTAATTAATTATTTCATGTTTACAACATGCCCGATATTGTTGACAGACCTAACAAGAAAATTATTGTTAAATATGATTTTTTGTGGATTTTTTTCTTCAGGGTCTTCTTGGTTTGGCGTTTTTAGAGTGAAAAGTAATCCGTTAACAATTTTTTTTTATCAATTCTTAACATGTCCTCTTATAGAATAAATACTGTTTAAAAAGGTTAGACTTAATAAAGACACTTTAAAATGACTAAAATGGATTCATGCAGCGCATTTGTTTTGTGTTGAATTTAGTTGTGTCAAACAACTAAGGGAAAATATTTGATCTACAACTTAGTATTTTCCGTTTAAGAAGATGTCGATTGCAATAAAATCGGGTAGTTCATTACTACCACCTCAGTGCATCATCACGTGATAACTATAAAAAGCTTACGTATATTTCTTAATATTAAATGAGATAGAACCACAATATCCCGTGAGTTTCAGTAATCAATAAACTTATCAAGCTTAGTCTTATCATCTCGGTCTTATAAAAATACTAGAATCCTTTATTCTTCTTGATTTTATAGTTATTCGTCCAGTTCTCAGAATACATTCCCAAATTTTATGCAGTTTGCACAGACAACGGCATGTTGCTTCCAAGCAAAACATAACACAGGATTCTGGCAGCACTTTTAGAGTTAAGCATTGATCAATCTATTGATACATGTTAAATATGAAGTTCAAAATATATGGGTCAGTGTTGTTCTAGATGGATTTTAATACTTAAATAACGACAAAGGAAAGCTTACACGAGAAATAAAAGCATAATTACATACCTTTTAGCGAAAATTTGATAAAGTTAGCATCTGTTCAAGTATTCTTATGGTCAAATCACAACAACTCACACCAAATACTTTATAAGAGTTCATAGATTTCTTATATTTTGAATCTGTTTACAATGCTTTCCGATCAAATTGACGTCATCGATAGGTAAATCTACAACAATTAAAAAAAAAACTCTCTCATGTATTTTTTTGGGTCTACGCTTCGTTATTTTAATAATTAAGTAGGTACACAATAACTAAGATTTGTTATTTCTCGGATCTACATATGTAACTTTGATTCCATATGCTTCCCTAACACCCCTGCGATATGATTTCTTATAGTGTCTATGAATTTTATTGAATTACATCCACAATTTAAAACCAAGCGTTCGGTGACGGAGCACATTTAGTGCCAGATTTATTACCTTAAATTTATTACAAACAATTTCTTATATTTTGATTTGCCGTTGTAAAGCAGAATAATGACCCCCGTAGAATAATGACCAGGGGCATTTTTCAACGTAGAATAATGACCTCCCCCGGTGATAATTCTACATAGAAAAATTACCCCTGTGCCTGAAGAATAATTGTCATTTTTCATTAAAATGAGCTCATTCTACGTCAGGAAAAGTGACCCCTGTAGAACAATGACTCCCTTAAACATTTAAGTTTTTCAGTATCTTTTTTTCAGTATGTAAAATAGTTTCTACGATATTGTAATTTTTATTGCAATACACAGAAAGTAACAGAAATTTTAAATAATATTCAAATAATCTTGAAATGAAAGAATGTGCATATTTAAGAAGGAAAAGAAATCCTTTTGTTAAAGATGCCACGGTGGCTGCTACAGGATCCTATAGCAGCCATCGTAAGATACTGATAAATGTACCGAAGTATAATTCTCATCACTACAAATAACATGCATCTCATTATTACAAGTGAAAACACATTGAAATTATTTCAATATACAAGTCACTATATTGAATATTTTAAATTTGCGATGATAGAATACACTTTATACATTGGTCATGAATTATACTTGCATTTACTTAAATAAATTGCCCCTACAACTTAGTACTGGGTATGCAAGTTCAGCACCAAGAATTAATTATTAAACCAAACTTATAAAAAGTGTACTCCACTGTTAGGAATTATTACTCCAATGATCTATCTATCATATCTTAATCTCTAAAATACCTTTTCTGTTTCACTTAAAAAAATATAATAGAAAAATTCACATTAAATAATTTAAAACCGACATTGGTCTCTGTTTTGTGAAATTACATTTCAAAAAAGAATTTTAAGAGGGCCTGACTGTCATCGCCATTTTTAGACTTTATAATTATCATCTGAAGAAAAGATTTTCATAAAGATAGGAAACTGATCAATTTTAAAGCTATACGTTTGGACTTTTATCTTTATTAATGTTAGTACGTGGACATAAATATCTTATGTCAAAGTTTAGGGCAGATCTGATGTTTAATTTGTTGAGCACTTACCCTCCCTAAGAGCGCTGTGTTAAATATCACACTATTCTTCAGTTCGTTTCTACATGATGATCACAGATGCGCCGTATTTACTTTTACATAAAATTGCAATTAAAACTGTGTATACGTAAAGAATAAAATTTAAACTACGTGTAAATGCCATTCTTTTTACTTAATCATCTTTTGAGATATAGATATAATATTTTTTTAATATATTCGATCAATCAGTTTACAATTGCTGTGAAAAAATGTTATTCCATTCATGATCAGCAAATACAACATTAAAGCAATACGTGGAAGAAAACAAAATTCTTGTTTAAACAACTTTTCCCCAGAAATGTAAATAGGCAGTTTTCATAATCTTACGCTCGCTGACTCTTTAGTCTTTTTCACGAAAATAAAGGTCATTCTTCGATTGACAGTTTTTTTATACGTGGGGTTACCCATAATTTATTTTTGGTTATGTCGGGGTCTTATTTCTACGGGGGTTAGTTTTCTTCATGTTTAACGTGAAGAAAAATGACCCCTAGGTCTTTTTTCTTCAAAATAATCCAATTATTCTACAGCTGGGGTGAGCATTTTCCTACGGGGGTCATTATTCTTTAAACCGTCTTAAAAATGCATTTTAGTTGCATATAAATCTAATACGTGTTGTACCGTCAATTTATTGGAGTATAATAACGGAATTTACTTCATTTTACCTTTGTTAAATAATTAATTTCATTTAAAAAACACATTACCTTTGTTAACAATATGTCACTTAACCATTTTTCCTAAACATCAACTCTTAATGAAAAAATATACTTTCAGAGTTGTTCAGGCCATAAACCCAGATAGGAATTAACATACATATGAAAGTATTTGCATATGAATATGAAAAGATCACAAATGACTATTGAATTATAAAGATATAGTATGCATTAAAAATGTACAACAAATGTAGCATATGTGGTTTAACTTAGCTACATGTAGTGTTTCGATGAAAGTTGAATTCAAACTGGGTCATAAAAAAGAATGATTGGGCTAAACAAAGGAAGGGAGTTGCAAAACACTGAAAATTGAGATTGCATTAAGAAATTATCACGAGGTACTACAGTCAAACATGCTTATAACGAAGTCCCAGGGGCGGGCAATTTTACTTCGTTATAAGCGTAATTCGTTATATCCGTCAAGTTTACAACATGTAATAAAGTCACTGGGAATGAAAATCACTTCGCTTAAAGCGTTAATTCATTATAATCATGTTCGTTCTCTATATCCGTGTTTTACTGTACTTCGGTTTAATGAGATAATTTTGTTATTTGTTGTTTGGCACATGATGAATCTCTGCTATTCAGTCAACTGAATGCTAACTGAAAGGTCTGGAAAGGTGACTGAATGGCACAAATTGCCGTTCAGTAACTTTTCAGTTACCTTTCAGTCACCTTCCAATTGATTGAATGGCAGAGATTCATCGTGTGTGGTCTAATGTATTCTGCAATTTGTCGTGTGATATTATAAATATTACATAACTTTTCTGTATGTTTGCGTTGATAGTTGATCTTTCTCTATTTATTTTTTGAATATTAGAATTTATTATTTGTTACACAAATAATCATTAGAAAATCTTTAAAGATTTAAGATTAATGTTTAAGAATATCAAGTTGATTTAGTTAAAATCGCCAAGAGTTAAATATATATATTTAGATATACATGAGCATGCAAGGATAGTAGACGATAGAATGATAAACAAAATATATTGATATAGCATTTTCAGAGTATTGCCATAAAATTCAAAAAAGAAGTGAGAGATCTTTTAGTCTGTTTACCAGGCCATAATTGTTAAAGGACAAGTGACGTTAAGACAGTCTAGGTCATACGTTGTGAAACTATAAATCTTTTTCATTTTGATTTAGTTAATGTGCGTTTGTATCAGTGGGCACTTTCAAAAATTACACCATGCACAATTCTCAAGCTTTGTAACACAGACGTAACTTGTGTTGCAATAACATCTAGCAATTACAACGGATATTGTACATACGTGTTGGCATTTCATACATGTACCAACAAAACGAATTAGAAATATTCAATGTACTTACATCTACGTAACCTCAATTAGACGACGTGCGACGTGCTTCTTAAACTAGTTATGTGCTTAATTAAATCAAATGCTTATAATTAAATAAATAGTCTATCTGAACTAAAATTGTTAATTGAAATATTAAAAGCAAACGGGCAACACATTCATTCAGATACGCTGTAATAAGAGTTCTTTAAAAAATTAAGTGTAAGGGGAAAACAATTGTTATGAAAATTTATTTTAGTCTCTATCAAACGAAAATGAAAGTGAATATTACTAAAATGCAAAATGTCAAATACGCATATAAAAGACATAAAAAGTAATTAGGACATCTTAGTTTTTGAGATGTTATCTTCTATTGATTCCATTTTTGGGTTTTAAAAGGATTGCATAAACATGTTCCTCTTAACAAAAAAAGTCCAAATATTGTCATTCATAAAATTATTTTCTAGAGCAAGACGTAGAATCGCAATTAACATTCACCACTTCTACCCTCCTGATGATATCAGCAGGCTTTTTGATCATCATAAGTATTGTAATTGGTGTCACCGTGTGTGTTGTAAAAAGGTAATCATTCTATTACCTAAAACATTCAAAACAACAACTTTAAATTATTGCTCTGATGTTGCATTATCAATAGTATTTGAAAGCCATAATGTTTTTTATATAGAATAATTTAAAATGCTGAGTTTGAATTGATTTTAATAACAGTTTTAATTTAAGGTTTTACAAGGTTAAGAAATACAAAGTAAAATTTAACAAAAATTTCATGAGCAGAACACAAAAGAGCAAAGAATATTAAGGAGACAAATACTTTTAAAATATCTGACTCTTATTGTTTATTGTAGAAACAACGTGTCAAGAAACTACAGTGTGTATCAATCGCCGGTACTTTATAGTGGAAACAAACCAACTGAAATACTGGAAAGAGAACAAGAACACTACCTATCTCTTTTCTGAGGAAGCCAACGATAATCAGACGACTTGCTTCCTATTATACATGTTAATTTATAATATGCAGTGCATTGTACAGTCACAGTGCCTTATGAATTTTTTAATTTCAGACACATAATGAGTATTAATATACTATTTGAATGAGATATAAATGTAAATGAGCCTAAAACCAAAGTCACTATTTTAGAAACGGCTGGAAGTTATCAGAAAATGAGAAATTAGTGTAAAATGTAAAACAGTTTGAAGATACAAATAAATTTATATATAAACTGAAACCCTTCTTATCATCAATCAATTATCGGTGACGAAACATAAAAACATTAGATTGGTAATTTTCTGCGCGTGCTTAATATGATTGGCAGTTTTTTTGTGAATGATATAAGTCTTCAGTGATAGTTTAAAAAGAAAAACACTTTAAAAAGCCAAACTGATCATTGAGGAAAGAGACAAAGTCGTCAGAATATTGGTGTCTGCATTGTTCTTACGACTCAAAATCTGCTCTTTATTTTGCTCTCGACATTGTTTTAAATATGAAGGATAACGTTTACCCAGAATAAAAAATAATTCTATTTCGTAGCATATTTCGTAGCATATGCTATTTCTATTTTAAACTTTGAACCCCTTTCTTGGGTCTCAGTATTGGTCTAGGGCTTATGGTTGGCATTAACAATTTGCCCGTAACAAGTTTAACAACGAAGTTCAGGGCAACACGACCTTCGACCAGTTTGTCACTAAGCTCAAACTTTTGAGCAAAGATTGCTCCTACACAAATGCGGACGAGATGATCCGGGACCGCTTAGTGTTTGGCGTAGCATCCCCCAAGATAATGGAAAAGCTAATCAACGTAGGGAGATACCTTACGCTTGACAAAGCCATTTAGAGTGGCCAGAATTTTTAATACTCCCAAGAGCAATAAAAGTCGATAGGAAACAATTCGCCCGAGGTACACGGCATTCTCGCTAACAGACGACCTGCATCCGGACTTGCACACGGAGCCAGTCGCCACAACTCTCTGAAGGCGAATCCCGGACCCACTCAACAAAAGTTCAGGGAATAGCGCAAGCGGCAATTTCAACAAAGATCCACAGAGAGCGCGAATGAGAAATGCGGAAACTGTGGCAGGCTACATGATGAACATCAACCTTGTCCTGCTTAAGGCAAAAGATGTGACACTTGTAATAGGTGGAATAAATTTGCGGCAATTTGCCGATCTACACTAAATGTTAATGAGGTAACCACACAACCAGATCAAGGGGATGGGGTCGAAAGTGATGATGATTTTTATATAGGTAGCATAGACACCTTTGCGCGCAATCCCTGCGAAAGCACAGACCAGACATTCATATACTTAGACCTAGGCCCGGGGAGGGTCCCCAATAAATTCAAACTTGTTACTGGGTCACAGGTTAACATATTACTCGTAAAGTTATTTAAGGGTATTGGTTCTCTAAGTAGTCTGAAACAGCCATCAAAGCATCTGTATGATTACAGTAAGTGAGCAAAAAATTAGATGCGCGCACGGGAATCAGGTAAGGAAGGTTGACCTTTTCATTTTAGAAACCGATTCCGTACCCATACTTGGTCTGAAATCGTGCGTTGATTTGGAGTTTATTAAGCTGGTCATGGTAATCGAGACCCTCTCTCCGAGAAAACCGACGTCGGTAACGCGCAATTATTTAGATAATAAATCTGTCCTCTCGGAATACAAAAGACGTATTCGAGGGCATCGGACTTTTTCCTGGCGAATGCGATATTCGCATAGACGAAACCCAACTCCCGTAGTAAATGCTTCGCGACGGATCTCGTTCGCGCTCCGCGAGAGTTGAGCGGAGGAAGAAGAGTGAAGTTATTTCTAAGGTCACTGAGCCGACAAAATTGGTTAACTCTCTTGCCATTACTGCAAAATCCGGTTCTTGCAAGCTGCAAGTATGCCTTGATCCTCACGATCTCGCTAAGGCAATTTTACGTCCTCACTACCCTATGAAAACCTTAGAGGATATAATTCCCAACTTAACTGGCGCTCGATACTTTTCAAAACTTGACGCGCGTTTGGGCTATTGGGCTATTAAATTGACCGGAAAGTCCTCACATTTTACTAAATTCCACACGAGATTACCGTCGGAATAAGCGCGATTTAATAAAGTCCCGCGAGGCTACCCTACCGGAATTTGAACCACCTACCATCTTGAGTCGTGACTATGAATCTGCTAACCCATTAGCCATTAAGAAGAGCCCTACTAAGGTCCTAGGCTCACCTTTAGCAATTCCCACTATAAGTTCATAGACAATTTGTCTATGAGTGACCTAACATCTAAAACTTCAGATAGTGTCCCAGCAAGTACTGATGAATCTGAACCTTATGTGACTCGGTCGGGTCGTGTGGTAAAGCCTCGATCTATCTCGTCTTTGTAAATTGAGTATTATGTGTGTGCTTGATTGGATTTCTTTTAACATGACATCGCATTCTTTTAAAAAGGGGGGATGTAATAATATGAATTTTGTATTTTGAATTTACCCCTGTTACCCCTGGTCTTGCTATGTTTTATTTGAACCCCGTATTTTGTAAAACATTACTGTGGTTTCATCAATATTCGTGGGTATCAATTTTCGTGGATTTTCTGAAAACCACAGTTTCAAGGATACGTAAATTCGTGGCCAATGACCCTATCAATACAAAATGTTAGTTGATATTGTTCTTCGATGAGCATTTAATTTTTGGATCAACTTAACAACGAAATCCACGAAAATTGGTATTCAACGAATATTGATGAAACCACAGTAATTCCGAGTGTTTCAATAAAGACACACATGTTTAAGGAACGTAGCTATATATATTTCCATTGTTTAAAAATATTACAGGATCAAAATGTAAACTGTACATATCTTAACTGAGAAAATTGATATGATAATGCAAAATAAACCTCTAAATGCCTATATTCTTATTCATGTGAACAATCATGCACAATCACTTTGTCAACCCTAGGTGCCACACATGTTTGAGGAACGTAGCGATATATATTTCCATTGCCCGAAAATATTACAGGATCAAAATGTAAACTGTACATATTTAAACTGAGAAAATTGATATGATAATGCAAAATAAACCTCCAAATGCCTATATTCTTATACATGTAAACAATCATGCACAATCACTTTGTCAACCCTAGGTGCCACCTCAGCTAGTCACCTGTAAAGCAATGCTAAGTGAACATGAAATGTGTTAGCCATTTAAAATATGAAGGTATATTGTTGTTTTAACAGAACACATGCTGTTTTAACATGTCTTGAAGAGCAATAAATTAACACACTTTACACCTTGTAACACACATCGAACAACTTACCTCCAACTACCTTTTGGAATACTTGGGCGCCACTTCAGATAGTCACCCATTTTTCCATCTATAATTAAACTTGAACATGAAATATCTAGCTCACAAAGCCTCTCAAATAAAACACGACATAAAACGATTAAGAGGATAAATGCATCAAAGCCAAATACTGAGATTTTCATGCTCTATCCCTGTATTGCAAAACGATTTGATTTCTAGATGCTCATGATTTTTCCCCAGATTGTGCTTGAAGTTGGTCATTGTTAAGATTATACAAATCAATTTTGCTGTGGTCTTGAAAGATGCATGTGCATTACTCTAAAGCAGCAAGTTTGGGTTAGAGGGGGAGCGTATTGATTTCTCCTCGAAAAAAAAATTATAAAATACTTATATAGACATTGCCATGAACAAAATGTTTTGGTAACAGAATTTGCTACATGAGGCACTGCTACTAGAAGTTTCTCTAGGATATCAAGAGTAATAGGATGCCGTACATCTGGAGAGCTAGCAAGACGCTTTGTCCAACTTAACATTTTCTTTTTCAAGAAATGATTCGAAAGGTCTGGGATATTAGAGATTTTAAAAGAATATGCCAGCACTGACAATTATGTTGTTATAGAGCTTGGTGCTTTACAAAATTGATATGAAATTAAACTAATATTGTTTTTAATGGAAACATCCTTAATACAGCAGGTATTGTAATACATTTGTAACTATGCATGAATGTCAGAAAACCATTTAGGACCTGCTTGTAGACAATCTTTGTGATTGGAGCTAAAGCTGCCACAATCAAAGTAATTAAGGACATTTTTGACCTGTAATCGTGAATCCAGGTAGAATATTCAACAAATCTGGAATGTGCTCTGCAGATCACAATGTATTGCACTTCATAAATGGATAAATGGTGTTTGATCACTATTTTCTGAACCAGGCATCAAGTTATTAAGGAGCAGTGCTACGAGGTTGATAAACTGATCCTCCCTTCAATCTTTTTAAAGGTAATCTTTGAGTCAGACACATCATCCAAACTCTTGGGTTCTTGCTCCTGTCTGGAATTGCAAGGACAACCCTGTGCTCTAATGTTTCCAACACAGTCTGCGTTACCCTCTCTACTAAGGTTATTTTCCTGCCGATCTGACCTCTAATAATTTTTTGATTTATAATGTTTGAGCAAACATGCAATTTCGAAATCATTCAACTGAATTACTTTAATTTAAGATAAAAATTTCTAATGTATATTTTAATCCCTAAACAATCATTATTTCAAGTATTCAATAAATACAGCATTTATTTACTTTAAACATCGACATTATCCATGACAACGCCTGTTCAAGCAAGTCACAAATTTGGTTTACGTAGTAAGATCTGAGTTCTAATTTTAAAGACCAGCTCAACGAAAGGAACAGCGACCTTTTTTGACTAGTTTTTTGACAAGTTACACAATGATCAGACAGATATAAAGAGTTTTTATAATGTTTCATCTTGTTATGTAAAGCTACGCTGGTAAATACCAGAAGATGGTCACGTCTTTCGCTGGTATCTACGGATAGTTAATTACACTATGACGAGCGTTTCTGAAAGGAAGGAGCGGAATATGGTACATGTAAACATATTTTCAATTTCGTACAATCTATATTTTCCGTAGGAAATTTGATGCTTTCATTGGGGTAATAAGGATAATTGATTTTTTATTTAAGAAGTTTCCCTTCTTTTTCAATAGATGTTTCTTACTAGAACCACAAAAAATATATAAAACTGCAATTAATTAAATTTAATAATTTATTTGGGAGCTCATGTGATTAAATGTGATTAGACTTAAATGGTTTCATAATGTTATAGATAGGAATTGAATTAAAATCGTTGATGATGTTGACTACTTACCTTTTTAACGTATGAAATAATTTATAAACGCAATAGCCTTATCTAAACCGTAAACAACTATTTACGGCAAAATACATGTACATGTAATAAGTGAGTGCAGAAACTACCGTTCTAAAGAACATATTAAGGTATCATCTTAGTTAGCTCACTTGAACAAGGTATTCAAGAAATCTAGTTATCTCATCTATATCTGATACTTGTAAATGTAATCAATTTGTTGACAAACCAACCTTATCAATTTATAAAATTCTTCTCTAAACTTTGAAATCATTTGAATATGCATACCAATAAAATTACCAATATATGATTAACCATTTGAAGCAGTATGTTGACAAGCGTTGGTTTTCTTTATCTTAGGATTTTTGTTTTTCTGATTTTGTCGATTTTGAATTTTGGCATTATTGCACAATTAATAAATGGGATTTGTATATCTCCAGAGTTGTAAGTCTATTTAAATTACATAAGTGCAAAGAATTAGATTCATAGTTTATGTGTTTATCTTAGGATTGTGAAGATTAACAGGAAAATTATTTTCATATTCTTTTTACAGTGTGTCATTCTATGTGAGAGTCAATTTCTATATCGTTTAGATTTACAAATTATAAATCTATTATTTTCTTTTCTTTTTTAGAAAACAAATTTGCTGCGCTAATTACCACGATGCCAACGGTGTTTGTTTAAGTTAGTTTTTTTTCCTCAAAATCCAATTGATTCATGCGGATTTATAATAATAATATATGCAAGGTCATTTAAAACACTCATTAGAAATTTTCATTAATTTATAGAATGCCCAATCGGTTCATATGGTGAAAACTGTTCTCAAAGTTGTCCATATGGCAAGGATGGAGAATTTTGTTTACAACAATGTCAGTACAAAATGAATGAACGATGCCATTTCAAGTTTGGATGTTTAGGTATTGCTTTTGGTTTTATAACACATTGAAGTATAAAAATAAAAGTTAAAAGAAGACACCTTGGAATAATGTTGTTATCATTTATAATGGACAATTGGGTAAACTTGATATACACGATAAAATGTTTGAATGCATGTTTTAGAAATTAAAAGAATCATCATATTCATTCACGGAAATGAGATCTTAACAAGTTATAGATATTCTGTTTTGTCACATGGTATTTGGAAACCATCAAATTTCTTATATTAGGAAATGAGTGATTTCATTTAAGATACAGTGATTTAAAATAAATAATGCTAACGCAGTTTCTTGTGAATTTTATTGAATGCCTCAATAGTATTAATGGTACAATCTGTGAGACAAGATGTCCGGACAACATGTATGGAAAATTATGTTCACAGAGATGTGAATGCAAAAGAAATCAACAGTGCGACCGTATCTTGGGATGTATTGGTATTTCTTTTCTCCTTTTTGATTTTAGAATAATTCATTTTAAAACGTATATATTTATATATAAAATGATTAAATAAAAACGAAATAAGTCATGTCTAAGAAGAAAATACGCTGATGTCCTGATTTGTTTAAGTGTTTTACTGTTTTCTTGATTGATATTTGTTATTTCAGGAACATTGCGGTCTAATCTGAGACTGTGTTGCTATCATCATTGCTTTTACCGTAATGGTCATCCATCATTAAACATTTAGACATATATGAGACTCTGAGGTTGAAATACTCGAAACATTGAAACCTCAAACAATGAATTTTGCCAATACTGAATGATATTTAGTCCATTCCAAATGATTGGTTATTAGTTTCTACATCATCCCGTTTATTTGTAGATAAGTTAAAAGAACATCAACTAGAACTTACTGAAAAAGAATATATAAAAGGTAATGAATATCCCATAAAAAATAGGCATAAATCATAAAAAAGGTCATAACTATAATGCAACTTAATACAATACTAATTTTGATGTATATTATGGCATGTCAAACGTTGCAATATTCGATCTTTTCCATTTGTATTGTATAAATATTTATTTGTATTGTATAATTTTCTATTTGTATTCTATAATTTTCCATTTGTATTCTATAAATTTCATATGTATTGAATAATATTTCATTTGTATTCTATAATTCTCCATTTGTTTTTGGAGTGGAGTGAGCATCCTCTGCTGACCGGTCACACCTGCCGTGTGCTCTTTGTCGTAATAAAAAAAATCGCCGCTTAATGATAGAATTGTAACATTAAGCGTCACAAATGCACAGCAGCCTTAACGCTTAATGAAACAAGCAAATATCGACACCCTCAACCGCTAATGATACAAACTTTATATCTTTAAGCGTTTCAGTTGCGCCCTTTAATGATACAAAATTTTAAAAATGAACAAAATAACTGTTGTTAATAAAGCAATAAGATGTATATCTTGAGCAAATAAAGAATAGTGATAAATCACTTAGTTGTGTATCCATACGGTATTGTCATACTAGTATAAGAAAATAATGTATGTAGACATAGTATAATCTAATCTAATCAAGAGTTTATACAAGAATTGTCTAATATTTAAACATACATTTCTCTTAAATTTACATGAAAAAGTTAATTATGATGTTAGCTGAAATATTAGTAACCTTATTAATTAATCAAATCCATATTTTAAACAAATTGTTTTATAATATTTATACCATGTACATTGAACAAACTTTTGAATGAAAAAAGCAGATGATACTGTTTTCAAATAACAGAAGCAAATGCATACACACTTTCACATGATTGCTTTATACGCAAGTAAATTAGCGCATAAAAGCCTTGAATATGTAGATTTTTTTTAAACAACTGCGTGATTTTTGCGGAATTGCCTTGGAGACTGGCTGCTTAAAGGCAGTGGAATGAGAAGTGCCACAGCTATTACCTATGAACTAAAGAACTAAATTTTATGGATCGTTTGTTATCAAGAAGGAGTACTAAATGTTATCTTTTAGTCTTTGTTTATTTATTTATCTTTTTATTTATTTATTTATTTATTTATTTTTTGGGGGTAGAGGGGCTACATCTACGCAGACAATTAGGCCAATGTAAGTGTTTAATGTTGTGTAAGATCTATGTTTTGGGTGTTCAGTCACAGGCGGTTTGATGGAGGGATGGGGTGGGGTTCTACTCGTAATGGTACACAGACTTATTATGAATTTCTATATCATTAAAATAGCCATATATTTTTTTTTCATATTGTAAATTTTGAAATTACTTTAGGCAAGTTTAAATTGAAAATTTACAATATGACAACTGGATACAAATCTAATTAAAACAAAGAGTAAGGTATTTTGTTTGGGGAGGGGGGTAACTACGCGGGTTTTTTTTTTCACCCGGTTAGCTAATAAAAAATTAATATAATTGTTTGATGTATGAATAAAATGTATGGATGAAGATAGGTATTGTATATCATTAAAAACCATATATTTTTGTTTCATATTGTAAATTTTGAAATTATATTAGGCAAGTTTAAATTGAAAAGTTACAATATGAGAACTGGATACAAATCTAATTAAAAAAAAGAGTAAGGTATTTTGTTTGGGGAGGGGGGGGTAACTATGCGGCTTTTTTCACCTGGTTAGTTAATTAAAATATAAATATAATTGTTCGATGTATGAATAACATGTATGGATGAAGATAGGTATTGTATATGACGATGATGAATTGTATTGTACATTTACATATAAAAATGTGTGCGATGTAGACAATGTTTTGAAATTTCTTAAGAATAGTTCTTCTGTACACATGCCGCCAACACTTAAACAAGACAAAATTGACCCCCCCCCCCTTTAAGATTGTATTCAGATTTCTGTCATGCATATTAGACATTATACGTATTAAAACCATGGTAGAAAAATCAAACGGAAATTAAATTTAGTGCATTATATTATACTTTGCAAAACAAAAGTAAACTAAATTTTCATTAGTGTTTGCATGTAATGATGATCATGCACGGATATACACTGTACATGCAATGGACATATATTAGTAGGAATAGGTATTAGAGAGGAGAAATACTTCAACACATTTATTTTGAATAATTGTTTAGTTATAACAAATAAATATATTTTCTTTGGCGTTCACACTGGCTTTAGAATTATGATCATTGCAACAAGTATTCCATAAAATAGTACAGTAATGCGGGTATTTACTATTTGTGTATTTTAGGTTTCTAAAGTAGATATTTTACTTGATGCCTCAGTTATCACAAATGTTAGTCATCTTGAAGAAAAACACGTGTATAGCGAATTCACTAGACTTCATTACGAATTCGTTATACGAATATAACGAAGTAATCCACTGGTCCCTGATACTTTGCTATAATCGAGTTTTTCTGGTGTATTGTTATGTAATTATCATCTTGCATGCATATTTTCATTTTAAAATCACCCGTATTTTTTTTTATAGAACGATGTCATTTAATGAAATAATGAATAAATATTTTTCTCTCAAAACACTTTTTATTCATACTTCTGATCCTGTTTATTCTTTTCATTTGTTTTAAAGTATATAAAATAACTATTAAAGATTAAATAGGAAATTTTGAAATCTTGTTTTAAAAAATGGCTCAGCTTTCAGTGCGCTCAATATTTTGCTCAATTATAGATTGCACTGTGGCTAAGCATTCAATTGCGTAATTGTTTTGGTTATGTGACATAAAGCGTTCGGCGAAAAATTTTCGCAAGGTCTTGAGGGCTTCGTAGTCGCGAATATTTTTCGTCACGAACTATTCCTTGTATAACAACACGAGTCTGGATAAGGCTTGGTCGCGAACATTAGTCGTCTCGAAACAGTTTATCAGAAGTTTATCGCGAAATTAAGTCCCCTCGTCTATGATCGTGTGGAGTCGCAAGGGCTGAATCATCATATCAAACGATACGAGAAGCGAAGTTACATGTATTACCACCACTCTCTAAAGCTTATGAGGTGGTACACAATAAATATTTTTACTTGCGTTTTTAAAGTGTTTATTTGGAATAATTTGTTTTCAAAAATGATTTTGTTTGTTTTTTACCTTGTGGAAAGAAAATAATTTTTTTATGATAGAGGATCATGATCTAAAGAATCAGATGATGTCTCGTTGCAAGGCGAAGACCATTAGATCAAACTCATTACTTCTGATCTAATGATCTGCACCTGGCAACTCCACGTAATCCGACCCTTTTGATCAAGGTTCGGTTGTACCGTTGTAATAGTATAACTAACACTTGCATGCATATACGTTATCTAATTTAAAATGTCAATCATAAAAAATCAATACAGACGAAGAAGTCCTTTTGTTAGACCTTAAATAGATATAACTGTTACTAAACATAAAATATTTACATTTGCAAATATGCTTCCTTATATGAACCTATAGACTAGCGAAAACGTTTAATTCTGTATGAACGTTTTCGTGACGTCACAATGATCATAGCACGCGCTTATCGCTTGTCGCTTGGATTATTGTAAACATAAAATCTCGTTTATTTTAACAGTTCTGGAACGATTTGTCTTATAAGTAATAAACAGCAATGTTAAAAAGTTCACCAGGATATGAAGTTGGTTGGTACGTGATCAAATCTACTGAGAAGCCCTTTGGGCTTCACAGGATTTGATCACGTGACCAACCAACTTCATATTCCAGTGAGCGTTTTAAATTGCTGTTTATTTCTTAAATAACAAATTTGATTTTGGTCATTTTAAAAGTGTTCGGTAGTAAAAAAAATGCATCTTTCATAATTTTAGTTCTTTATTTTTTGTGTCCATGACATGATTATATTACGGTGGTATGGAAGGGCCAGATAAAACATAAAAAAAAATTATTTGTTCGGACGAATTAGGATTTGTTCCTACGAATAAGGATTTGTTCGACGAATTAGGATTTGTTCGGACGATTTAGGATTTGTTCGGACGAATAAGATATCTTTTTTTATATCAGAGGTAATTTAGACTCTGGTTTGGCATTGATGTAGATGAAGGGGGGGGGGGGGGGTTCTGTGATCAAGCCACCCCTTTACTTCAAATGATAAATTGTTACTCGTAAGTGTTATATTTACTGACATTTATACAATATCTGACATATTTTGCTGTCATGCTCAACTCTCAAAATCTATCATAATTTTGAATGTTTTAATTAAATAAAGTAATACCATTATTACAGCGCTTGTGCAGAAACATTACTGATACATGTAATATTAAGATTATATTCTCTATAAATATCAAAATTTGATGGCCACGCATAGTCACCGATTTTCTTCATGTTTCGTATTTTGATACATTAGTATTGGTATATAAAGATGCAAGACAACATTGAACTGTTGCCATGGTAACAGGGACACAATATTGAAAAATTGAGCTATTTTGGAGACATATAACATTAATTATTTGAATGACCAAACATGTTCTCAACTTTCATATAATATCAGCTGAAGCTGCATTTTAGAAAAATAAATGGCCGTTGCAATGACGTTTTAAACTATTATTTTTTAATTTTTTTTTCTTAAGTTTACATATTTCTTTAGCAATGGCAATTTAATGACAATTTAATGGAAATGCTCAATAATGCTTGAATATATTTGATATATAAGTTAACATGTTTCCCACAAAAAAAACCAATAAAGAATGGTTCTAAATTGTTTTTTAAAGAAGCATTTTCGCTTTACAGAATCACTATGGTTTTTTTTCTTATTTTTAATATTTTTACCTTGTTATCATAGTGACATGTTTTATTTTTTTATATTATGTGCATATTTTAAAAACAGCTATACATCTAGGAATTTGGTTGAATAATGATTTCCATTGTTATTTTAAAGATAGGAAAATATGTTTTCAAAATATTTTCGCTTTCCATGGAAACATTCCTTAGATGTCGATTTGCCTATCAATGTTTTTCCATAATTTGAAAAATGATCAAATAGTTAATGAAAATTTTATACTTCATAACTTAGATAATCTGAAATTACTTTCTATAATGCTTTAAAATTGATAAGATTTGCCTTTTTTATATTTGGTCTCCGTTACCATGACAACGGTAGCCCTTAGCAACAAATTTATGTTATCTAGCTACTTATTACATCAATATGTATCATTGTATGCAATATTAATAAAATTGGTGACTATGCGTGCCGGAACTCCTATATACAATAATTATTTTGATTTTTAACTATAATTGATATTAAAACTAAAATTATGATTGTTGAGCAAATTAAAGAAAATGAAAACATAAAAAGTCATTCATTTTAAAATTTTTGTATCATTAACGGGTGCGACTGCGACGCTTAATGATATAAAGTTTGTATCATTAGCGGTTGAGCGTGTCAATATTTGCTTGTTTCATCGCTCCTGTGCATTTGTGACGCTTAATGATACTATTCTATCATTAAGCGGGCGATTTATTATTTACAGTTGGACATGTCAACTGTTAATGCAAAAATTTATAGCATTAAGCGTTGCAATTGCAACGCTTAATGCTATTTACATCATTAAGCGGCGTTGTATCATTAACTGTTGTTACAAACCTGCTATATATCTCTGTTTGTAAGGATTTTCGTGAAGCTTTGGAACCCAGTACAAATAAGGTAAATCAAATTCATTTTGTTTATTGGGGATATTAAAGATATAAATAACCGATTTATGATTTTGAAGTATTTCCTGCTTTGAAAGGCTACTATTGGTGTAAGTAGGATTACCATGTGTAGAATCAAAACCTAGATATTTGAAATTGCAATTAATATAATTTGCCTTACAAACAAAGACAATGTTGTTACTTACCTTATCAGCAGGGACCAGTACATACTGATCATGCAATTTATCTAGTTCTTTTCTCACTTTTGCTTTATTGAAAACAAAAGGATAGATGGTTTTCATTTCATTTTCATTTCATTAAGTAAATTTGAAATACGAGTGACCATTGACAAACACTACATTCTATTTGGAAAATATAAAGAGACAAATATGTATAAAGTGCATAATCTAATTCTTATAATAAAGCAATACTTGTTTACAAGTAGATATAAAGAAGTTTCAAATTTGAGTTTCAGTACACTTGAAAATACAATAAAAAACAAAATATCTGTAGAAAAATATATTTTGCTTAAAAACTGTAGATTCTCAAAGTTTGAGAATACGTGAAAATACGTGACTTATTATTACGACATAATTATAATATTTATTACATGAAGATCTAGTAGAATATATTATATATAAAATCTACCCTCCCCCTTGTTTTATTAAGAATTTCAATCTTTCTTCACTGACTTTATTTTCCTGATACAAGAAGTATACAAGTACATATGAGACAAATTGACATAGCCCAATACTCTTCTACTTTTTTATCTTTTATTTATAAGAGCAAACAAAGTATACAGAAAGTATACAGAAACTTCGATAATTAGCGTACATACATAATGTGTAATTCCTTATTTGTTTTGAATTAAGGATGTTGTTTACTGAGGGTTTTAGTTCTCAAATTTGGATTGTTATAAAGTTCAATGTCATCAGTAAAATTTGTTAAAAACACAAAAAGTATTAATGAAATGAATAATTATTAATTTAACATTTGATATTTTGACAATATTATACTATTAGGCTAAAACAAAATTGGACTTTTAGCTTAACAGAGGAAATTCGGACTAAAATTTTCAGATTTTGGTTTTCACTGAACTAATTTTGGTAGTACTTTAATATTTAAAGTTAAGATTTTATTTGTTAGTCAACAAAAGTTTGCATAATTTCTGTTGGTTTTAACTTACTTTTTCATTTAGATAATCGTATGACACACATTATAAAAATATTGAAAAATGCGTAAAAACGATAAAAGACGCCATATCTTAATATTTTGATCATTGACCTCATATAAATTTTATGCTAGCAGAGTATGGTCAATATACTTAGTTTAATACTATAAATGTTTAAGCATTATCATCATTCAGTTTTTTTGTAAAATTGAATTAAAAATGGGTTGAAATTTGAAAACTGATAGAGGAAATTCGAACTGGAATACTTATTAAAATTAAAATGAAAACTTAATGTTTTATATCTATTTAGTGTCACTGCCATTTATAAACTGTATTTCGTTCTTAAAGGGTTTAGCAATTAGTATTATTTTCACAATTAAGAAAATCTCAATCATAGTGTAATATTTTAAGGGATTTTTCTTAGATTTTTAAAAAAATATTCAATAGCCATTACCTCAAAAAATAGGTTATTGAACTACTTTTTTGAAAGTGAAAAATAACAATACCATGAACGGTATTTTACACTCAATAGATGGCATTTCATTATCATTAGTGGAATTTTTTATTTCATTCTAAGTAAACGCAATCCTTAATACTGCATATAAATGCACATGCTCTCATTGAGATGACCTTAAGTCTTTTTCTAACTGGTTGTCTTAGAAGCAACATATTATCACATACATAAAAATGAAATGATTAATTTTGGTTGATAATTTATTACTGTTTATTCATACAAATCAATTTAATAATTTCAAGAAAATGGGATGTATCCTTAAGGATATATTCATTTATACAAGTAACAGCAACCACGCATATATTTCATTACACTATGATCGTTTAATTTAAAAGAAAGAGCGGAATGTGACAGGCATACATATTTCATATTTTATCTTTATACTATCTATTCATTTTATTGTTACTTGGATTCCGTAGGAATTTTTGTTTTTATAGGGCTAATAAGGATCTTAAATTTCTTTTTTTACTCTCATAATTCACGAAAGGTTTTTGAACGAGAACTACAAAAATATTCAAAACTACCTTTATTTCACTTAAAGAGACAGAACAGTTGAAAAGACGTGTGTGAATAACTCAAGATTTACCCATTGCATCGGTATGAAATAAGCAATAACGTTAATTGAGACAGTTGAAGTACATAAAAATTCCTTTTACATACCTAATTAATGTAATTATGAGCTTCCGAAAATTTAAGGGTCGTACAAACTGGAATAATCTTATATCGTTTATTTGTATCACGTGGATTTTGATTGACAGTAATTGACACGTGCTAAAAACTTCAAGATCTTCGCCCGACTACGGTCATCATGGTATTCGAGGTAAAAGGGACTCATTTAAATGGAACAAATCATCATTTTCTCGATTTATTAATGGTTTACCAATTTCAGTTCATTTTAAAATGAAAAGATAAATACGTCAAATAACCCCTCAAGGGGCCTCACTTACAAAATGAATTTAGGTTGTAGCAATTCCTGTGATAAACACGCAAAATACATGATTACACAATAATAATTCTGGTAATTTGAAAAACTTTGAACAATTATTACCCGGGAGAAGTCGAAAAGACAAACAAACCCAGGAAAATCTTCGCGAGCCCTGCATGTAGTTTGTTAACAATAAATACGCATGCGTAATATTATAGAAGACTGAACCTCGTAACACGTTGCGATGTATATATTTATGGGTAATTATTAAATTTGATAAAATAATCAGATTTATTTTATGGAGAAATTAGTATTCTACTGAAAGTTTGCCTATAATATTCTGATTTCTTGAAACATGTTTAACGAAAAGCAATTTGAAGAAAAAACTACATGTAATAAGTGCGGGTGAGCACTACCGTCGTAATACTATCGTCTTACTAAGGTCACCTTAACCATGTATTATATTAATGCTCAGTTTTTATTAACCGGATGATTAATTGTTTGACCACATGGTCTCCATGGTATTTAAACTTTGTTCTCTAAACTTTGAAACCAGAATTATATTAAAAAAAACACACCTCAAAATCCTTCCTGATTTTGTGTATATATTTCCGTATATATACAAATAGAATTACCAATATGTAAATAATCATTCAAAGCGGTATGTTTTCAATTATTTGTTTTCTAGATCTTAGGATTTTCCTTCTGCTGGTTTTGAATATTGGCATCACTGCAATAGTAGCTACTGGGGATTGTACATCTTCAGGATCGTACGTATATTTATGATATATTAACATAAAGAATTAGATTCATACTTAATGTGTTACTCACGGAAGTGTGAAGATTACACGGAAATATTTTAATATATTTTCATTTAACAGTGTTTCGTTATATGTGACAGTCAACATTTACATCGCATAATTTTACAAATCCTATATCACACAGTTTTCTTTCTTTTTTCAGAAACAGAATATGCTGTATTAATTATCACGAAGTTAACGGAGTTTGTACAAGTTAGTTGTTTTTAAAAAAATCAAATTCATACATGCAGATTTATTACACACAAACACAGTGCAAAGTCATATTTGATTTTTTTATATTTGTAGCATGTCCAAATGGCACATATGGTAAAGATTGTTCTGAAAATTGTCCAGATGGCATGTACGGAGAACTTTGTTCACAGCGATGTCAATGCAAAATGAATCAACAATGCAACTATACGTTTGGATGTTTAGGTAGAATTGTTGTGTTTTTGTTCGTTTCACAATTATGTTCAGTAATAATAGGAAAAGAAGTATGATTTTAAAAAAGTATAAGGATACACTGTATATTACCGAAAATATAATTAACAATATTGGAATTCATCCCTAAGGATAAATTTATTTGTACAAGCAACAGCAACCTTAACCTTAGTCGTTATCATAATGAGGATCGGCTAATAATCTTCAGCTAAATTATGGGGTCCGGTGTTCGCAATTCATATCGGGTTCGGCAACCTTTTTCATCAAATTAGTCCATGATGCTGGATCATCAGACCAAATTTCAATATGGCTCTAAAATAAAAATAAAAATAAATCAGCACATAAACAATCAATTGCTCAATCAGTAAATATAAATCAATTACATCAGCAATAGGATTGTTTAATCAATCAATCAATCAATCAATCAATCAATCAATCAATCAATCAATCAATCAATCAATCAATCAATCAATCAATCATGGATTGATTGAATCAATAATCCTATTGTTAATGTTATTGATTTATATTGATTGATCAAACAAATTAATTTATTGATTCATTATGGATTGATTTATTGGTTGATTGATGTGATTGATTTTTTATTTATTGATCGAACAATTGATTGTTGATGTGATGATTGATTGATTTATTATACAGCCATATACCTACTCATAAATTTGGTGACAAGTTAGTTGTTGAAATGCATGTTCAATTTTAATGAATATGCCATCATGATGACCAAAAACTCCAGTTGTTCAGCTGTTCTCTTTTATAAAATACACGTACATGTAAAACTGTTTACAATCTATGTTAGTTGCTAAGTAGTATTGATGTTCTCTTGATTATAATTGTCATTTACTTTGTAATAATGATTGCTAGTCAATGAAGCATACTAATTAAAGGAAGCGATAAATGTAGAACCAAACCAAATTCTTCTTAGCAAGTTCAAATAATTGCAATGGTTCTACCTAATAGTTCTTATGAACCACCTTATAATATTGAACTTTTCATACCAAATGATTAAAAGTTTGTAAATTATTGTTATTGTCAATCGGCTCGTTTGAAAAAAGAAACAACCGCCTCTTCCATATAAAGAACGTTCGCTAAGGAAACTTCGGTTGATACCTATCTTATTGAGTTATATATATTAAGCAGATCTGGTAAGAAGCTAGATGTCAGTCCGTAAAGTCATCGAAGCCCGAGCATATGTGCTTTCAGTTTTCCTAAAGTTTAGATCAATCACGAAATAAGAAATGGAAAAAAAATCTGAAGAATATAAAGCATGACACTTTTAAATAGTGTAATTATCATACATAGATGTTAAATTTTATTATTGAGTAAACTGAATAAAGACCCAACGAGATATAATGCGTTTAAATGCAGGTTTGAGAAACTCAAATACTTATACGGGGGAAGCGGGGATACGTTAGATTTAAACCAAGATAGCGATTATAATTTGTTAATTAGTTATTCCGATAAGATCTGATTTCTAGTTAATAAAAAAGGTGAAATCTTCAAAGATAAAATTTTTTTTAAAAATAAATTTCATGGTATGGAAAGTTTGGGGTTTTAATAATTGTTGTTGTAAAATGCCCCACTGGTACTTATGGTACAAATTGTGAAGCAAGATGTCTAGACAACATGTATGAAAAAGTATGCATTTTCCTTCCCCTTTTGATTTTAGAATAATTTATTTTAAAACTATCGATTTAAATTATTACGAAATAGGCCATTAACAATAAATTGTGTTGATACCTTGCTTTGCTCAAGTGTTGTACTTGATTGATATTTGTTCTTTCAAGACTCATTTTGGTCTAGTCTGAAATATCTTGCCATATTCATCGCTTTTATCGTAATGTTTATCATTCAGTAAAAATTTAGACATATAAGCGACTTTAAACTAAAAAAAAAAAATAAAATTTTGATCTAAAATCGTGTCCAAGTACACGATTTTAGATCAAAATTTTATTTTTTATTTTGTATGTATAAAATGGTTTACTTACACATTTTGAATGATTGACCAAAATTTGAATGTTAGAATTCAAGTTATAAGAGAGATACAGAGGTATGAATTCGTTGTTATGTAAACAAAGCTCGAGTCTAATATTTGTTTACAAATAATGTAAAGTATGGAATTACCATTTCTAAGACGCAATGACTCGTGGAAAACAAGGTTAACTTATTTAATGTGTTTATAAATAATATTACCAACAGGAAAAAGCAACATTAGATTGAAACTTATACCAATAAAACACATACCTAAACAATAACAAGGCTCGAGCTTTGTTTACAAAACAAAGAATTTCAAACTCTGTATCCTTCTTATAAATCAATATTTTACTTTCAAATTTTGAAAAAGCATTACAAATACCCATATTAACCATTCTAAACATTAAAAATGGAAAAATAAAATTCAAACTTTTGAGCTCAAATCGTGTCCAAGTACCTTTAAGGTTGAACTATTCGAAACATGGACACCTCAGACAATGAATTTTGCTAATACTTTATGACTCAGTGAGTCCATTTTCACTATTAAGTGGCTATTAGATTCTACATCTTGTTTATTGTGAAAAAAAGGTGTTGAAAGAACATCAATTGGAGGACATTATAGTAAAAAGTAATGAATATCACACATAATAAATAGCAATGAATCGTGAAAAAGGTCCTAAGTATAATACAACAAACTACATTTTTTCTCTCTTTCTTTTGACAAGTATTCTTTTTGTCCTAAAATAAGAATTTTAACCAAAAAAAAAAGACCTGAACCAAGGTGTATAATGCACAAAAATAGGGTTTGGTTGCAAATAAAAATATAAGAGAAAACATAAGGCAAAATATACATTTCTACAACGTCGTTTATGACTATGCAATTTTACTGATATAATGTGTACTTAAATCTGTTTAATCCATAAATACGACAATAACTATCTCCTAAATCCCAACTACTAGAAGAGTATATAATCATCACAGAAAAGCATAAAAAACTTTACTTAAATATTCTTCCCAGATGAATTTACGATTGTAACGTTTGAGATGCAAGTGGATTCAACTTTTAAATAAATTGTAACTCCCTCCGAACAAATAATTGGTCTTTTAATTGCATAAGCTATATCATGAATGAGTTATTCTTTTCAATAATATAATTTGTCACATTGCTCTCTTTTTGTTTACGTTTAACTTTACTCTAAATTTCGATCCCCCCGGACTGTAATGTGGAAGAATATGAGTGCAATGCCTTTCTCATACGAAAATTTGATCCATAAAAATAAACCATAACTTAATCGCCATGAGAAAAATGTCCAAGTAATATAATTACTCAAATTGTTTTTCTGGAGTCACTACCCTTAAAACTGGTAAATCCTACATTACTATTACTGTTGAAAAGAACCTTAAGCACATTTGCAGCTCTGTTCTGCTGCTACCTTGATTAAGAAAAGCAATGGCTTGTGTAAAGAGCATTTATTAAAAATGCCATATGAAGTTATACTGAATATAAACATGAAAATGTGAGACTGCATACATTTAGTAAATAATCAAAAATGCAGCAGAAGGTGGGGCCCAAAAAATATCCCACTAGAGGAACACTGAACTGCATGAGAAGTGTCCCTCACCCCACCCAAAGATGTGCTTCGTTTAACAATAAAGATTCTAGTAGAGAATCAAAATTTAAAGCAGAAATCAGTCTATACCAACTTATGAAAATATTTCCTATGAACATTAAGTATAGTGGTTAACTAAATTTACAGAAAAAGAGAATCAATAACCTGTGTTAATTTTGACATGCATGCTCACTAAGAAATAAAATACATTGTTATTGCCTGTAGATAACCCATTTCAATGTTAAGAGCCCTAAAGTTTATTAATTGAGTCATATGTGGAATGCATCCAAATGTAACATGTACATGTTTAAACTGAAACAATTGATATAACAATGCAAAACAAGCCCCGAAATGTCTTTTTATATAAACATATGAACAACATGTACACTCACATTGCCAAACTTAGGTGCCACCTCAGTTAGTCACCTCCAAAGCAATGCTAATTAAGTGAACATGAAATATGTCAGCCCTTTTAAAAGCTGGAGGTAAACAATTGTTTTAACTGAACAATATTGTTTACACATGTCTTGAAAAAAAAACAACAACATAAAAACAAGTGAACACACATACATCTTGATGTTAAATACCTTGTAACACCCCGTTACACATCTTACATCCAAATAATGTTTCGAATACCTGGGTGCTACCTCATATAGTCACCCCCTTAATATTAAAACTAAACTTGGAACATGATATATCTCTATCATAAGACTTGTTAAAATACAACCTGAAAAGTATAACTATAAAGATGATAAATTCATCAACGCCAAACACTTAGGGTCTCATGCCCTATCCCTATATTGCAAACATCCATTACCTAAATGCAATGTATTTCTTCCCCCATTACTCTAATAAAACACAAGAAAATAGCAAGATTTAAACATCATAAATAAAATACAGAGCCACCAGTAATGGATACTGCCTCATTCAGTTATCTATAATCACTAGACTCTATATGACAGATATCCTAAATATGTTTCATCCATGCACTGTACCTGGACATCCTCCCCATTAATCTTGTAAAACAACAAACATGACAATATAAGATTTGAACCTCACACAGATACCTGAATGTTCAGATGACTAAAATACCTAGCCAATAATAATGGATACTGCCTCAGCCAGTTATCCATTATTACTAGACCCTATATAACATATATCCCCAACCATTATTGTAATATAGAAACTACAATGTTGGAAACAAGGACACTCTAATGTATCTCTGAAATGACTCGGAGTGCCATCTTCCCATAACTCTTATTTGTGAATCTGAGAAGCCCTGTAGGTGTGCCCGAGTTGCAGCTCCTATTCTGAAACTGTGTGCTTTGAATTTACTGCTGTCCAACTTTGAGAACTTCAGAGCCGATTTTAGCACTTCGCAGAATTCTGAACGGGATATAGGCCTTCCTGATCTGTAACAAAACAGTGGCCCATCCTCCGCGCCTCTCACTTTAAGATAATTCTTCATAATTTGCACAAGACAAAATCTGCGGAATGGCTGAGCTTTGATTTCCAGATGCACAGGATTTTTCCCCAGATTGTGCTTGAAGTTGGTCATTGTTATGATCATACAACTTGCTTTGGCTGTTGTCTTGAAGGATACATTACTAAAAAGCAGCAAGTTTGGGTTAGAAGGGGAGCGAACCGGGATTTCTCCGACTCGGAGGAAAGCATAAAATGCTATTATAAACATAGCCATAAACAAACATTTTTGGTAACTAGAATTGGCTACATGAGGCACTGCTACTAGAAGTTTCTCCAGGATATCCAGAGTAATGGGCTGCCTCACGTCAGGAGAGCTGGCGAGATGCTTTGGCCCAATTAACATTTTCTTTATCAAGAAATGATTCGAAAGGTCTGGAATATTCGACATTTTAAAACAATATGCCAGCGATGCCAAGTATGTTGTTATCGAGCTTGGTGCTTTGCCTATACTAAATATATAGGAAACGAAACTAATAATGTGTTCAAGGGAAACATCCTTAATGCGGCATGTATTGTAATAACTATGCATGAATGTTTGAAAACAATTTAAGGCCTGCTTGTAGACAATTTTTGTATTAGGGGCTAAAGCCGCCTCAATCAAGGTACATGTAACAGCTGTGTTTTGGATAGCTGCAAAAGGTGGCTTGGTATGGCTGTTGGTTCGTCCTCCCTGTCCAATGACACCTCCAGGAACTTTTTGACCTGTAATCGTGAAAGTAAATCAGGTAGAGTATTGAACAAACCTGAAATGTGTTCTGCAGAAAACAATATATTGTACTTTATAAGTGCCAACACTAATCTTCTAACCAAAATAATGATTTTCGAATCCTTTGATGTCTGTGCATTTACTATGTTAACCACTGCAGCATGATCAGAATGGAAAATCACGCATGAATTCTCCAAAACGTGGACCATACTTCCACAGCTACAACAATTAGAAATAATTCTTTTAGAGTGATATTATATTCTTTCATACTCTCAGGCCAAGTTCCATAGAACCATTTTCTTCCAAACACAGCTCCAAAACCCAAAGATCCAGCAGCTCTGATTATATTCTTTCATACTCTCAGGCCAAGTTCCATAGAACCATTTTCTTCCAAACACAGCTCCAAAACCCAAAGATCCAGCAGCATCAGTATATAAATGTAACTGCTCTGATGTCTTCCAAATGTGTTTAAACAATATGGACTTTCCATTGAAATGATCGATGAATAATGACCAAGCCGCTAAATCTTGCCTACTGTCTCTAGTAAGATCATTGTGATGATGTGGCTTCACAATACCTTTAGTAAGGTCTATAAGGTGTCTTAAGAAAGTGCGCCTGGTATAATCACAAGACATGCAAAATTAAGCAGTCCTATTAAGGATTGAAGTTCTCTTAGGCAAACTTTGCGTTTGTATTTCACTGCATCTATTGCTTTTTGTATCTTAACAAATTTGTCCTCAGGAAGCCTAACCTCCATCGCCACAGTGTCAATCTCAATACCCAAGAACAATAACTTTGTATTCGCCTGAAATGTCTTTTCCTCCTTTAAATAGACACCTAAGCTCTCACAAGTAAGTCGGAAAACTAACAAACTCTGATTACAAATTTCTGATCAGGTGAATCAATAAATAAAAAGTCATCTAAAACATGTACTATGTGTGGAATGTGACCCTTTACCCTACCAATCAAATCTAGCCCTGGGGAAATTTTTTCAAAAATAGCACAAGAACTAGCGCATCCCATGGGTAAGCATTTATCAAAGTAAAAGCAACCATCCCACTGAAATCCTAGTAATTCATGATTCTCTCTGCAAACAGGTACAATGCGAAAAGCTGATTCAATGTCAGTTTTGGCAATCAGGCAACCTTTACCCAGTGAAACAATAATATTCATAGCATCATCAAGAGTAGCATAATGGACTTTCGTAAATACTTCTGGTATAAAATGATTAATAGAACTGTTTTCAGGAAAAGATAAATGGTGAATGAGCCTAAACTGACCCACTTTTTTTTTTGGAACAATACCAATAGGGGAAATTTGGAGATTATCGAAAGGGAGTGTAACAAAAGGTCTTACTATTCTGTGAGCCTCTAGCTCTTTTTGTAGCTTTTTGTTGACAATAGCAGGGTTCTGCAAAGCGACAAAAGATTTTTAGATGACCTGAATTGTCGTGGTCCCTCATAATGCAATTCAAACCTACAAGTAAAACCTGCCACCAGATAATCTGCCATGGCGGTATCATAGCCCTTTAAAAAATACTTCAAAACTTTTGGTCTTACTGGGGTTACAATTTCATTGATGTTTTGTTGTTCCAAAAGAAGGGTTGACACTTTGGTTCCTAACGGCTGCTTGGGTTCTGCATTGTTTTAGGGTGGTTTTTCTTACATTATGTACAGATGTGCTGAAATTTGCAGCGCTCAAGCTTGCAACCTCCCTCTCTATTGTAGGACCAGCAAATTCCTCTTGGTAATTGGTTTGTAAAAGCTGATCTTTGTACAGGCCTTGTACGAAAGGAACGAAAGGACTGCTTGCTTTCGTGTCTGGGTATGTTGCCTGCAGCATGAACTCTACATTAATTTTACCCCAAGGTGTACCCCTAATCTGTCTATCCATTCTTATTTGCTTATCATATGTTTGCCATGACACATTTCCCGATGAAGCCATGTCACGTACTGTCTCTGGATGTTTTATGAGATTTGGTGTTGCATTTGGAAATTTCTCAGCATATATGGCAACAAAGCGCAAGAAAGCTGTCGTCCATTGAAAAATGGAGTTAATAGATTGTTTGGCTTTTTTCGGTACCACCGATATGTTGTCATTCTTCTCGAGTTTAAATGTATAGTTGCTACTGTCTGAATCAGAAACCAAGTTTTTAGGGAGCAGTACTGCGAGATCAATAAACTGATCTTCCCATATTTTCTGTTTCAACTTTTGTGGAACAATAGCCGAAATAGGGGTTGACCAAGTAGAAGTATCAAGTGGCTCACTGGTAGTATACTCATCATTTGACCTTTCAATCTCTTTAAATGTTATCTCAGAATCCGACTCACCATCCAAATTCTGGGGGGTCTCTCTCCTGTCTGGAATGGCGGGGACAGCTCTGTCCTTTAATGCTTCCAACACCCCTTGTGTCACCCTCTGTACCAATGTTTCTTCCTGATGATCCGACCTCTGATCTTTTTGGACTTAGTTGTTTTCTTTCTGTTGAACTAACTCTTTTTCTTTTCACGCCAACTTTTGGTCTAGGCATCATGCTGTAAAAAACTGTACCCTACAGCAGAAGTTTTCTATGACTTAATGTAACTATCCCTTATTTCTTGATACATTGCCTAACCAATAACAGTAAATTTCTACAGGATCTAAAACTCACAAAAAACAAATACCACACTTGAAATTTATCATAAAACCCAGTGAGTCATTCCAATGTTCGAACAGAGATTAAAATTTATGTATTTATTAGTGCCTATTTATGCCTTTTAACAATTGCACTCACACCTTTAAAACATACATTTTATAAAACAGCAGACCTTTTATGTCATTCATGAAGGACTTAAACCTTTGAAAAATGTAATGCAAGTACAAAAATAATGGCAGGTGCATGTACATTGGCTCCATTAACCACACATTTCTGACCTACAATCCCAAGCGCTAATTCTGACGCTTAGCCAAATATGACATTAACACATATCCAATGATTCAAATATAATGGTTACTATACATAGATATTAAATCAAAATTTTAGAAATGAATTACTCACAACTATACCATACGTGTAGACCTGGCAGCTTACCATAAAGGAACTTATAAATTAAACCTATCTATACATCAATGTTCACAGAGCATCTAACTAAACTTGGACTGCAAGCTCAATATATATGCATGCAAAGTATTATCACTCACCCACATTAAAGTAACCACATAACACTCAACAATGTAGAAGCTATTTATTTAAAAGCTCACAGCTGACTAGTCTCACTGGATATGATAACTGATCACTAAGCCATATGGTGACTAATAAGTAAACACATACCATAACACCACCACACTGGATAAGACAACCTTGGTAAACCACCAAACATAATCCAACTACACCGGATATTACAACATAGCACCCAAACATAAAGGTTCTCTTTGGTAAGCCATATAATCATAATCCAACCATACTGGATATGACAACACAGCACCCAACCATATAGGGGCTAAACGGCTACCATATGATCCAAGCATACCGGATGTTTTATATAACATAGCACCCAACTAACTAGGGGCTATTTGGTTTACCAAGTATCATAATCCAACCATGGCGGATATCACCACATAGTTCCAAATCATATATAGGAGCTAAACCGTTGATCATATATTTTAGTACATACAAAATATTGACCCAAACCACTATCCTACACTCAAGCCTACGACAATGCACCTTGCACAACACATGAGTCCTACCTATAGTAAAAAGTTTGTATCAACAACATGAACATATGATTAAAGTCACTACAATTATTAAAGTCACTACAATGTTAAGCCTACATGGCATGATACGTATATTTAGTGCATATCGTATTAGAACAAACAAACAAACTGCAAATATAAACTGTGAGTCTAAACTTAATTACTTGAACCCTTTAATGTTTGTGACATTTTATATACTATTTTCCTCCAGCTATAAACACTGAACTTTCATTTTTCACAAGCTAATGAAGCTATAGACTATTAAGCCCTGGAACAACTGATGCTCTGACACTGTTGTAATACTTAGGGTATCCCCGAGTCTCATTTAAATGTACACCATCCTCACAATAAACCTTAGTTTTATTTTCAGGTGACCAAAAGCCAGCATGGCGCCAGAATCTGACTCCTGACAAAAAATTCCTTCCTAACCTCTCATCCAAAAGCCTGTTAACTAAATCTACCCTAGAATTGAACCACTCTGAGTCAACAGAAGATCTACCTGGTTCAGTGGGGGGCTTACTGTGTAGAATTTGGTATACGCAAACTCTGCGCACTCCCCGACCTCTAAACATCTCTGTGAATTCAACTATTTCATTAACTAAATCATTTACTTCTACATCAATACTACAGAGATCGTTAGACCCTATTTGTAAACACACCAAAGCCGGTTTAAACTTATCCACCTCCAGGAAACCTCTCTGAGAAAGTCTATCAATCGTGCAGCCCAAATAACCTCTGTACACAACATGTTCACGGTTAAGTCCTAAATTAGTTCTAAAATTCACTGAGTGATTAAAAAACCTATGCAAGCGCACGACGAATGAATGTCAAAGAAAGAAAATTGTATTTTGCATGACACCAATGAACTTAGATACTCACAAAAAAGAACAACACCTGCCAAAACTTCCAAAAAAAAAGCATACCGATTTGGAGCCAAATTTGATATTTTAGGATTCGGCTAATAGCCTAAAAATAATCTTAGCGCGATGAGTATGAAAACCCCAAAAGACCCTTTAAATCCTCATACTATCATAATATGAATAATTAATTAAAACATAGTAAAACTATAATACATACAACTACAAGTATTTCGATCCCATACATTCCTTTATATACATGTACATAAATACACTTAATTTCAAAACTTAACGTTACAGTCGACGTAATTCAAGGTGTGTGACTCATGACGATGTGTTTTATTTATTATTTTTAAAAATAAAATAAAATGGTTTGTACAAACCATGAAGCAAGGTGTTTTGATTGGAAGTTCATATTTCATATACATTTTGTAAGAACGTTTAGTCAAAGGTCATTAATAGACTAACGAAAAAAGACTTTTTTCTTCTTAATTTTCAGTCAACATGTACTGTCGTTATCTTTGTATGAATTCTTGCAAAAATGTTTAAATATAAGTTGGGAAATAATATTCAATAACTTCTATTTTAGGTAAATATAAGAAAAATCGAATCAAATTTATTGAAGAACAAATAAAGCAATTAGAATCAAAAGTTTTTTCAGAAATAAATATGACCTATAAACGATTGCTAGAAAAAGAAGTTGATGATTTTTACGCCGAGAAATGTAGTGGAGCATTTGTACGATCCAGATCTGTATGGATAGAAAAAGGAGAAAAATGTTCATCCTATTTCTTAAATCTTGAAAGAAAGCAACAAACGACAAATACAATCAATAAAATAAAAGATAAAAATCAAATAGAACACTCGGACAATAAAGGAATTATGGACTGTCTTATAAACTTCTATGAAACACTATACAAAAGCAAAAGTATAAGTGATGACGCTATTGAAACATATCTAAAAAATATAAAATGCAAAAAAATCACAGAAAATGAAAAAAGAAAATGTGATGAACTGCCTACCATGCGCGAATGTGAAACAGCGATAAAATGTATGAAAAATAATAAATCTCCTGGACAAGATGGACTTACGGCAGAATTTTATAAAATGTTTTGGAATGATTTAAAAGACATTTATTATGCATCTCTTCTTAAAAGCACTGAAATAGGAATCCTACCATTCTCTCAGCGAAATGCCGTTTTATCTTTAGTGTTTAAAAAAGGAGAAAATCATAAATTTAAAAAACTATAGACCTTTAAGCTTAACTAATGTTGACTACAAAATATTTGCACATGTTTTAGCCTTACGATTACAAAATGTAGCTGGTAAAATTATAAATCGCGAACAAAGTGCATATATTAAAGGCCGATACATAGGCGAAAACGCGCGATTGATTTTAGATGTCTTTGAATATTACGTACATAATGATTTGGACGGAATATTACTATTCCTAGATTTTGAAAAAGCGTTCGACTCCATAGAATACAATTTTATGTTTAAAACTTTAGAAAAGTTTAACTTTGGCTCTAAATTTATCGGAATGATAAAAACACTTTACAATAAGCCCACATTTAAACTAAAAAACAATGGATGGATGTCAAAACCATGTACAATGCAAAGGGGAAAACGTCAAGGCTGTCCGGTTTCTGCGTTATTATTTATACTTGTTCTAGAAATATTAGCAGTTCAGATAAAAAGCGATAATGAAATCAAAGGGCTATCCTTTCAAAAAAATTACGCGACCGACGATAGCATTAAAATGATTCAACATGCAGATGATTGCACAAGTATGGTAAAAGATATTAAATCCTTGACCAAAGTATTAAAAACAATTTCAGAATTCTCTAGAGTTGCCGGACCAAAACTTAATATAGAAAAAACAGAATGTCTATTAACTGGCTCACTTGTAAATGAATACGCGGAAGAAACTTATATAAGAGGTGTAAGAATTACAAAATCGTGCATTAAATCTTTATGCATCTATATGGGACATGATAAAAGCGAATGTTATGAGAAAAACTGGACAAGTAAACTTGAAAAACTTGAACGAATTCTAAGTGTTTGGAAAAAAAAGAAATCTTACAATATTTGGAAAATGTACAATTATAAATACCTTAGCTATTTCAAAGATATTATACAATGCTAATATTTTACAAAACCCAGATGTTGAATTTTTTAAAAATGTTTCAAAATTAATATATAATTTTCTGTGGAAAAAACGAGACAGAATAAAGAGAAACACGTTAATTGGAAAAATTGAACAGGGTGGTATTGAGATAATCGATATAGAGAGTAAATTTTACGCTGCTAAAGCATCATGGTTAGAGAGGATAGTAAATCCAGAAAGTACTACACATAGAACACTAAATGATATTTTGCAACAACACAATATTACAGTGTTTGATATTATTAAAACCAATGAGTGTAATCCAAACAATTCCGATTTTTTTGAAATGATAAAGCTACCTCAGTTTTACCGAAATGTATTTAATGCGTTTAATAGTTGTAAAATACAAAAATCGGTTGGTAGTTTAACAAGAGATGAGTTTTTAAGCCAATTTGTATGGAATAACAAACTTTTTCAATACGATTCAAAGCCACTATGTTTTTATAACTGGCTTAGGTGTGGCATATTATATGTTAAAGATATCTTTAATGAAACGGGGGAAATGTATGATATAACATATTTTTCAAACAAATTAGTTAAAAAGAACAATATCATTTGTGAATATCTTATGTTAAAAAGAGCTGTTAAATCCTTTAGACAAAAATTTGATTGTTCATATGCAAAGTACGTAAATATAAAAAATGATGTACATGTTCTTTTTAAAAATCATGTTACAAAATCTATAAGATCTACAAAAAGCAATTTTTACTACTCAATATTCATTGATAATAAATTTCAAAAATCTATCCAAGAAAATAAATGGAAGCGAATATTCAACATTAAGGAGGGGTATATATGGAAAAATGTATATGTGTCCAAAATAAAAAATATGTATGAGAAAAGAATAGCAGAATTTAACTACAAACTGTTAAATGATATATTAAATAATAATGTATATGTGAGTAAATGGAATAAAGATGTATCACCATTATGTACTTTTTGTAAACTTAAAGAAGACATAAAACATTTGCTGTATGATTGTGAAATTGTCAAACCTATTTGGGAAATAACTAGTTCTTTCCTTAAGTTTACTGTTACTTGGAAAATTATTGTACTTGGATTTTACAATGAAGTCAACGAAAAAACATTGGTTTTAAACAATTTAATAGCTTTTGTTGCATATACAATATACAAATATAAGATGAAATGTAGATTTGATGATGAAACAATGTCAAAGAAAAACATTCTTTATGTATTAAAAGGTAAATTGAATGTCCAAAACACTGTTTTAAGAAAGATTGATTATATAAGAAATAATGTTTATCAAGATTTTTGTGATTATTTGTAAGATTTGAGGATAGTTAACTTGTTGAAACTTTATGTGATAAATGTTGATGTATGAAAATATGACATTGATTTTAATAAAAGATAAAAAAAAAAACTTCTATTTTAGATTGTCAACCGGGAACATATGGAGAAAACTGCTCTAATGTTTGTTCTGATGGATTTTACAATTTATTTTGTAAATATGGTAACTATTACACACCTTTCATTAATCAATTTGTGTTGATGGTTGATCTCTCTCTATCAATATAAAATATCAGGCTTTATTTTAGTTTGGATGAATTGTTTACTAGAAAAATCTAATTTTTAGGGCTTAAAGCTGATTAAGGTAAAACGGCAAAGAGTTAAATATATATAATAATACATCAATATACATGAAATGAAACCAGGCGATATAAAAATATTTTAAATGAATATAAAAGAAACAAAATTGTTGTGTCGATTTGATTTTTTTTTTCGGGATGAAACATTTAGGTAGAGAGCGATCTAAGTACCAAACTAGTGACTAATTCCAATTTTATATTACTACAATAATCATACTCTATCGCCAAACTAGGATAAAAGAGGCATATGACTAATGGTATTTAAATTTCAACCTATAAATGAAGTCTTACAAAGTATTTTAATATATGCCTTATTATTTTTTCTCCTTCTCCTTCTTTGAAGAATCATACATACATATGTTTTGGATAATTCCAATTTTAATTGGAACAGCAAGTTTCATCATGGTTTGTGTTTGCCGAAGGTAAGACATATTTGTTTTATCTTAAATCGTATTATACATGTATTTTAGCAGAGAAGTGTAGTTGAATACTAATGTTGTTTTAAAAAATATATTTAGGTGCCGAAAGACCAAACCTAGAAACTTTGTTGGTAAGAACTGCTTCTTGAATACTTTAAAATACATTATTATTATAAACTCATTTATTTTCTCGTACAAAATGTGTATTACTTATTTTCGAAAGATATCCCAATGTATCCGACTGAAAAGAATACCAGAACTCATGATGACTACGATCACATTGCATATGCATGGAATAGTAGCAATACCAATACACAAGAGAGAAGCAAAAGCAGCAAAACAGCTTTGGAGACTCAGGCAGGAGAAGCAGAGATGTCTGACGATATTATGGAAACTGGGGTCTACAATACTCTAAATCTGCGTGTTGTTGATTATGAGGAACCCATCAAACACCAGCCTCTTAAAAGATCCAAATCCGAAAGCTCTTCCTTGTATGTTAAATGTTCAAATCCTCTTGAACCTTCATCTTCCGACATTAAACGAGTGTTAACTTGTAACAGAACCTCGTCTCTTAGACTTACAAAAGACAATCTCGGAAAGGCTGAAACTGGTATAACTAAAACTCATAAGAATGATGAATTTTCTTTAGATTTTAATGTCTGTGAATTGGCAACATCTCAAGATAAAAGCAATGTGTCTCAAAGACAAGTATTTCTTCATGAACTGTCATCACAGCTCTTAAATTTAAAGAAATATTAAGATATGTTCTTGGATCTGTAAAATGACTTTTATAGTCTTTATCACTTTTGGGATACAAGTGTTTAATACAGGCCTAAACCTTATTATTCCAACGAGATGTAGAATTTTAGCTTTTTCTTGCAAATGATAGAACATGTGTCAATTTTGGGGGGAAAATCATCTTGTATTAATAAAAACGTGAGGCCAAGCTGTATTCAAATTCAGAACCTGAGGGTCATTATCGCCATTGCACTACAGAGAGAGAGACACCCAAAATGGCGACATAAATGCCTTCACAATAGCTTAAAATCGCCATCCTGGAATGTATTGTTATTAAAAGTAAAAGTCACGGGGTGTTGGTGGTTTTTAAAGTACAAAGTGATAATCGTTATTATTTATTTTTTGCTATTTGTATTAATAAAATACAAATCATATATTTTTGCTGATTTATATTAAACGGGACACCAGGTTGTGTTCATATTTAGCATGTTACATCATATTTATTTAATAAGTTAATCAAATCAAGCACCTCGTGGGTTACTTCCTTATATGTAGGCAGTTTCGAAATGATCAAAAGCTAAGTATCAAAATTTCACATAGTTGGTTGATTGAAATTATGTACACTACGGCCATCGCGGATCCCGTATTTTCCCGCGACCCCAGGATGGTGTTTTAAACCCTTCCGCGATACACCGCCGCTGTATTGTCATTGCGGTGAACGCGAGGCGAAGAGTTTACTGCCATGGTGTAAGATATCGTAACAGGTGTGAGTTTAAATCTGTGTGGATTAAATCGAGAAGAATAAAAGCGCTGTTTTGATTTTTGTAAAAATTTAGATATTACATGTAATATTATTAGAAGAATCAAAGTACTAACGGGAGTTGATTTTATCGATAATTATTATTTATTTTAGAATCAACGATATGCTATTTAGCATGACAAGTAATTTCTTATCTCTATTTAAATTACGCACATTTTTATAATATGAATTCTCGGACTTTTTCGACAAGAAATTCGAGAAAACCCCATATGAATCATGTTGTGTAATATTTAAAGATAGAATTAATTCCATCAAACTATGTATCAGTAATCGAAATATTTCTAAAAATTGTACACATGTCTGGATTCAAGCAATATTGAACTCTAGTATCGTTCAACCAGACGCTCGGCTGTCTCCGTTAATCTCCGACTACCAAGAGAGACTCTCTGCTTGTCGGAGATTTACGGAGACAGCCGAGCGTCTGGTTGAACGCTCTGGCGTAAGAATACATACGACTACAAAAAATATCTAAATTGTTCGTACTATTTAAAATCTGAGTATTTTCAAGGTATTTATAATACGTTTTCTTGAAAAACAATGGTTCAGTATACATTACACCGTATTTATCTATTATTTCAAGAACTAACTCTTGTCAGCGGTGATGATTTGTGCTTAGGTCCAAACACTGTTTCACTTTCGGTTTGCCAGAGTAACTGCATAGGAGAGTTGATTAAAAATCAACCCTCAAAAATCCATTATTTTCTTGGAATTGTTTTTAAAACTTTCAAAAAATTATTGCTTCATGTGTTTTTTTTAATATTGTACAAGAGCCACAAACAGCAATGTATTACTCAAATCATGCATATCTATATACGTGTCCTTGAAAATTAGTAGTTTTGCAAAGTATTGATTTTAATTTTTTCTTATGGTAAGTTGACAATGTGCCACAGATTTTAAGACAAATATTACGCGATGTCCTATTATGAGGTTGAAATCGTAGGCATCAACTCAAGTTCAAGTTTATTTATTTCACTAAAACATAAACTATGTTACATGAGGTACAGAGAAAATTATTACAAAAGGATATAAAATGTAGTAACGCAGAGGTAAAGCAGAGTAGGATGTATAATAATAAAGTAGGATTTAAAAAAAATACAATCCTGAGTATCTCTCTCTTGTTTTAAATAATTAAGATTTTAGTTCAAAATTATAACATGTAACCTTTTTCAAAAAACGTAAAATATTAAAGTAGTTTGATATCTGCAATGACGCATTATTATATGAAGGCGACAATAAATATCGATCGTGCTTTCAATCTTAACGATAGGTAGACCGTCTATTTTTGAACACAAATTAATGCATAATCAGACAGGTACAATGAAAATCAGGCATCCCTGTGTTTACGCGTGTATATAACTATTACACAACACTTCCTGTCTGTGACATAGGTACTTTGATTTTCGAAAATGTTTAAACATCGCACAATTTGACAAGAATTGACCTACACAATATATATTGAACTTAAGTTTAAGTAACTAAAAAATGAACATACATGACCACAATTTGTGCTTGAAAAATTCTCAACTAAATGTATCTATTTTTATGTATCAAATGTTGTTAAGGTAAATCCCCCTTGTAAACATTGGTTGTTTATAAATTTATTGAGGAAATTGAGATAAATTGCATAGTTATGTAAATACCAATTCAGCGGAACAAAGCAGAAACGTTGCATGTACAAATTTGTTAGAAATTGCATCTTGTCAAAATATTTGAATTAAGCTTATAGGCGATATCTCCGTGCATTACAATTTTCCCCTTCCTTATAGTTTACAGCTGCTATTTTAAGTGTTTTAATTTCTGTTATTAGATATGGTATTCATGGTTTTTTGTGTGTTATTTTTACATAATATAGATATGTAAATGAGCAGACATGTATTATTGTATGATGTTTACATGAAAAGAACGCATATATGTATGACTAGTTTAATGCACAAACGTAGACTATTTTTGAAATGTGTTGCTTGATAAATAGGAACAAAGGTTTAATTTCCCAAAAGAAAATGTAATAAAAAAAAAGGAAATTCACGAGTCAAAGATATCTTTTGTGGCAAGCTGAACAGTACATTTGATATCCGATAGGGAAAAAAGAAGGGAAAATGAGGAAGCAATATTTTTTAAACAAATTTAACTAAAACCATATTCGGGGACCACTGACTTTAATGACGAAATGGATGATAAGAACACTTTCTCATTTGTCAAATATTCCATTACATCGGTAAAAAAAAAATAAACATGCATGTGGTTATGCAGAGGTTGGAAGTTTGTTTGCAAGTCAAAACCAACGAAAACAGATATTTTTACAACTGTCTTTATTTTATAAATTGTAAAAACTGAAAATGGGAAATAATACGTTTGTAATGAATATCTAACAGAGTATACTGTAGTTTAAAAATTAATCTGAGGAACGCTGGCACATCGTCCGTCGAGCCTTGCCTGATCAAGGAAACGTACTGGAGTTATTTCGACTTGGCTGATCGATGAAACATAATAGAGTTATTTCGACTTAATAATGATTAATGTGGTAAAACTTCCTTATGCTTAGTTCCCACTGTCGTACGATCTGTTATAAAAATCAGGAAAGCCAAATCGTAGTTTGTCGTGGAAGTCATCTAACATTTTAGCATTGAACACGAGGCGATACGGGTCAATACATTCTCATGTGATTTGTTTATCTTTGATACGTCAATAAAGTCACGACATACATATTTCAGGTGACGCGATCTGTAATGATCCTATTGCCTGTTTAGATACGATAACATGTTCCGATAAGATTGTCTGGATTGAATTCCCGATTAGATCTCCATTTGATTGGTCGACGATTCGGCGACACGAGTCCCCTATTTGGGACGCTTGTGTACGTGCAGGTCTGTCTGTATACGTTAAGATACAATCGTCACGAACTGATGATCTGATATGTTGAGATAGAGCATGATAATGATGGCGATTCTATTCACGATCAAGAAGGTGATCCCGATTTAAGCTACGATTTGACCCCGATTGATATATCTATATAGCCTTAGTGACAAAATTAACACATTGCAACTGAACTCAGGGCAGCGTGGTGTTTGTATCCTTCAAGATTGATCCAGATTAATACGAATAGGGGGGGGGGGTCGATAAAATGCGACACGTTGCGCTTGGCAACCAATCTGATACGATAAAAACTAATGATTACAAACAAAAACTAATCGTGATGATTGTAGATTAGTTTTTGACAGTCAAAAAATTGTCTACAATTGACACGATTGCCCCGACAAACCTCAAGATTAAGTGAGATTTGATATGATAACTATTAATCTACATTTAAAACCGCGATTTTAATCGCGTCGTTGTGATAATGTGAACGCATGGCATTGCCAAAATAACACATCGTTATATTCTTAAAATATTAGTGAGTACCTATTTAGGATAACATTTTAATCTAATTGAATGTATCACTTTCGTACAAAGGTGATTTTGGGGGATCTAATTGGCATACATCGTTAAATTAGTCAACTAAAACTTTTACAAAGCACTATTTTAAAAAAGTTATTCATGAACATTTTTTAAAAAGCAAAACGTAATGTTTAACATGAAGGATAAGGTAGGCACCTTTATTTAAAAAAAATTAAGCCGAGAAGTAAACCGACAATTTTAATTTTCAATCAAAAATGTTATCCTTACGCACTTTTTTGAGTCACCTTTTGGGAAAAATCCTTTTTATTACATTGCAAACGAATTTATTGACACAGTAAAACCACAATCGTGTATATTGGTTCCGCCTTTGAAACATAAACCATACTAAACATGCTCACATGATAAATAAGTATTGAAAACGTTAGTAGACTCTATCCATAATTCAAGCAAACTGTTGTCATCAATATCTTTTTATTTAAAACAATGTTTATGTAATATTGGTGATCTGGCTAGGACTATCAAGAACATAACACAGTTCTGAGTGAATAACTCTGCTAAAGAGGAGTTCTTTACAATACTGAGATTATCAGATATTAGATGCAAGATCAAACGAAATGAGACCTCCCCTGCACAAACTAAAATGTATAATTTCTACACAACATATGCTTACAACAAATTATTGATAAAACAAAAAACTTGTTCATAGCAGTCAGTGCGTAGAATAATACTGAGACTTTGGATTTTTTTTTCACCTGTCACAATCTTAAGATTAAAATACATGATCAAACATTTGTTCAACACTAATTTAGATATAAAGAGAACAAGTTAACAGCTTTCCAGTGATAGTCTATAGCAGAGCCCTCTCAGACTTTACCAACATTATGGCTAACACCAATTTACGTACATGTATTAAATATTGATATTGATCACAAGATTAATAACTAAAAATACAGTAGAAACAAAAGTCGTGTTTTAATCATGAAATAAACCTGATGTTGAAAAGTAATCGTAAAAAGTACTAGTATGTTATTCATAAAATACGACTCAAATAATATCTTATGAAAGTAAAAAAAAATAACTGTATATACCGTTCGTGTTTAAGACGTTTCATGCATTTTATTGAGATGATGACAAGTACGAACATAAAAATCACAAACTCTCCATAATGGGTTTAGAAACTATTCATTTTGAAAACATGTGTACAAATTATGTTTTTAGATAAGGAAATATCATATTTAAGACAAATACCATTATCATACATATAAACAGTACATCAAAATCATATTTTTTAAAGATGTGATATATATGTTCAAAATTGCTCCACAGATTTATTTTTAACTATAAACTTGTATATAAACAACTGACCACCTCCCGACGGCTTTAAACAACTTATTTCTTCACATATATCTACATTTTTTAATACTAGTGCAGTTGTAAAACAAGTATGCATCGAAAAACATCAAATAAGATTTCTTCTTTTATGGTCACGATTTTTTAAAAATAATACTTTTAAATTTTTGATATAGACAATGCTGAAGTAGGTTATATCTAATCGTCAGCCAACATTTTAGCTTCAGTTGTCAAGTAATACGTGAAATAAAAAGACCATAATTCTTTCTTATAAAATGAGGCTCATAGCATGCTTTTGTATAAACAAAACAACGTTAAAGTAAACGCTATTCCAAATAGTCACAATAAGAGCTATCCCACTTTTGTCAAATGTTTTAAGATTTTTGTTTTCAAATAAATTAAACAAGGGAATTTATTACTTATCTTATTCAATACACATTTTAAAGACAAGTACTGCCTATTGGGAACATACGCCATAGACATGAAATCCATGAACTACTTTACAAAGTGTTGGTATTCAGCTGTACATCGACGACAGTTGGGATTGCTTTGAAAAAAGCTTGTTTTAACGAGGCCGGGTCTAATTTGTTCTGCCCTAGATTTTTAAATGAAGTTTCTTAAATGAATTTCTACTGATATATTTATCATTTTAAAGCAAACAAAAATAATAAGACATTCACCACAGTGTTTGTTTAGTGGATCATCTCAAAGTTTGTTTATTATTAACATATTTTATGGGATTTGTTTTGAAAAGTACCAATTTTGCACATTTTTAATTTTTATTCAAATTTCTGCCCTCGGGTTTTTTTCCAGTTCTACATTTGAAAGTAATTGTTAAAAGACATCAAATGATCAAATAAAAAAACACTTTTTACCCCCTGGTTTGTTCCAGGGACCTTATCAAAGTTTATTTGTATGCCAAATTTCTCAGATTTTTCGGTAATGGCTATTTCTTATTTGCCAAAGTCAGAAATGGTGATCATTAAAGTATTATTATCAGATGTTAAGGGTCATGGTAATTAAATAAATGTTTACTGTCGTGAAAATACGAATATGTATTAAGCTATATATTTAGTCGCGGCAAGAAAACGTGACATAGGGGCTAGGCTTGCTGAGCCCTCTTCACGTTTTCGACCCGAACCCAAATATAGCTTATACTTCAAGACATTTATTTTTATCTTAAAATATAATATCAATTTTAGGCCTTGCACGTGCTATTTTTGACAAATTTCGCTGAATATCTGCAGTTGAAACCATTACGCCATGGCGTCAACCAAGCAAAAAGATGACGTCACAATGTACTCCAACTGTAATCGGTCTCGTTGAATTTAAATAAACAGTATTTTTTAATTAGCTATTCAGATATGTTTATGCTAACCATTAAAAAAGTGGATACTCTCTTCCTCCTTGCCAACATCAAATGCATACTGCACCAACACCAACACCAAGATATTTATGCCGCACATTTTCTTAAGGACGACGGACCCAATTCAAGATTTCGCACCTCTGCGCAGAAACCGCGCATATGCTATGAATATGACTGTCGTAATTAGGTACATCAGAATAAGAGAAAATAATAAAATGTTCATTATACTTAACATTATTTGTGATGCCAAAATATTTTTAGTGGAGAAAAATTACGGACTAAAAGAATTAATCCGAATTTCCTGTTTTTGCGACAATTTATACATTAACTTAACAATATTTATATATACAGCAGTTAATGTAACGTCAGTCAATAAGTAATCATATCCTTTTTTCAATGATATTTCTGAAGAAAAATGAACCACGCAGTGAACTTTGACACATCCCCTCAAAAAATTTAGGTCGATGACCTGCATTTTTTTTTTCTGTTCATCGGTAAGGTAATTGAATTCTTCATATTACAATTCAATTAGAGTAAAAAATCTATTGCAGAATTTTTAAAATGTCAGTTTTTATACTACATCCTAGAAAATTCCCATTACTTTCTATTATATCTGCCGATTTTCGTACCCAAATTTTGTAACGCCCCTAATAAAAAAAGGAAGTCGATGATCATGTAATTTTTTTATTGATTTTCACTCACCATTAACTGATTAACATTATAGAAAAATTTGAATAAAAAATCTAAAAAAAAAAATTTGTATAACCTGGTTTGCACGTCACAAGACCCATCACAATGTACCAACGTCAAAAACGTACTAATCTGCTTGACGTTACGTTTCAATTTTAACAAATTAATATAATTTTTAAAAGTAAAAGGCGCTCAATTTGTACAGAAAAAAAAATACATATACCGAAAATTAAATTATAAGGAATGAACTCAATATCTACCAAAGTAATTGTCGTTCGAGGATTATAATGCGTAAACTGTACCAACCCAGATTATACTCGTATAACTTGGATATACATTGAGTTAAAGCTGACATGAATTCATAAATACGCATTATTTCCCTTTTATCTCCGGCTACCGCCATATTAGTTGTCGATTTCTATTGTTCTGCTCATCGCTACACACCCTCTATATAAGGCTGAGAGCACTAGTCATGCTTCATCGTATTCAGGTATTTCATACACCAGAACACGTTACCTTGGACGAAAAGACGTGTAGAAACGCGTTTTGAACAAAAATAATATGACAACCACTGCACTGGCAAGGAATATCCAAAAGCTGTCCAATGAACGATGAAACAAGACAGACTGTCCAGGCACAGATACTTAAATCAAAGTACTGAAGTATTGACGGGAGTTGATTACATCGATTATTATTTATTTTAAAATCAACGATATGTTATTTTGCATTGCAAGTTGTTTTCCATATGTATTTGAATTACCCACTTTTTTCATAATATGAATTCTCCAACAGGAATTTCGTGAAAACCCAATATGAATCATGTTGTGTAATATTCAAAGAATTAATTTCATCAAACAACATATCAGTAGTCGAAATAGTTCAGAGAAATTGCATGGATCCAAGCAATATTGAACTCTAGTCTCGTTCAACCAGACGCTCGGCTGTCTCCGTTAATCTCCGACAAGCAAGAGAGACTCTATGCTTGTCGGAGATTTACGAAGACAGCCGAGCGTCTGGTTGAACAATCTGGCGTATGAATACATACAATGTACGACTACAAAAAATGTCTAAATTGTTCGTACCATTTGAAATCTGAATATTTACAAGGTATCTATAAATAAGTTTCTTTGAAAAACAGTGCTTTAGAACACATTACATCGAATTTATCGATTAGAACTAAATGTTGTCAGCGGTGTTGATTTGTGCTTAGGTCCAAACACTGTTTCACTTTCGGTTTGCCCGAGTAACTGCATAGGAGAGTTGATTAAAATCAACTCCCAAAAATCCTCGATATTTGTAGACCGTTGTCCTGTGTACATGTTTGTTATAACATCGGACATGCGCAAACCACATACTGTGGCAGATCGAGCAATGTCAATGATCGCATGGATTTTAGAAACGGAGCGTTTTTGTAGAAACCGATGGAAACGATGTGATGTTGTTACTTTCTTGGATTTACTATCATTTAGCTATTGTATTAGATGTAGTGTCGCCGGGGTTTTCAAAAAGATGCAGACGTTATTCACTCTGTATGAAAGACACACGTGTTCGATGTGCATGCGAGGTAAGGCAGCACTATCTATGCAAAATAATAAGGATACCTTGGAATTTTTTTCAAAGAATAAATATATTTTGAATTTTATTGATTGTTGATTCCTTTATACTTTATTACAAACATTCTACTACAATGTGTTGTTCTATCATTTAAAAGCCCGTGCAACCTGAATGCCTTGATCGGAAAGCAACCGACCGTAACTTTCTCAACCGGTATATATACCCCAGATGCAGTAGAGGAGAGCGATCGAAACTAATATGGCGACCAAACACTTTTATGAATTCATGTCAGCTTTAATTTCTTAAATGTTCTCGCAGTATACGACGTATAATATTTACTAGTTGTGTAGTTTTCTCCAGACAATGCCTGATTTATGATGGTAAATGTAAATTGAAATTTCTACCAAAAGAAGATTTGCTCACAGTTGTATTTCAAAATGTATAAGTGATTGTCTGCTTATGATAACATAATTGATTGCGTTCAATAGCGAAATAAAAATGGTTTTTAATTACCGATTTACCGAAATAACTTTCATACAGCTCAAATAACTGATATTTAAGAAGTCTTTTAATTCTAAATGTTTTGATTAACTCTCTTACATTAAGTTTAATAGCTGTTGTTATTATCAATTATTTAAAAAACAAATACCATCCCGATTTTTTAATAGGTTGATTCAAAATTTGTTAAATTTTACTTTAAAATAAAATATGCGAATTCATTGAAAAAGAACCTTATTTACACTTTAAACAAATATTTTTGTAATTCTGCCTTCGAGATTTTTTTCTTTTGAATACTGGGATATGAAAACTATAGTACACATGTTGACCTTTTGGTTTTGTTTAGGGTTTATGTGAAAGTAGAATCTTGTGCAAAATACCTTTAAATTGAATATTACATTATGTATATTGGCGTAGAAAAATTAATTTTTTATTTAAAAAATGAAATTAATAATGCTTATGATAACAACGGTACTGGTGAGCTACGTTGAATAGGAACGGTATAAACTTCTATATTTACATATAGAATTCGGTTATGATTAAAAATTTTCCTCTTTTATTTAGTTTATTTTTTACCTTAAAAAACTGTAAATAACAACTGAAAATTTAAATTTCAAAGAAAAGACTATATCATAAATATTAGGATTTTAAAGTACAATGTACAAGTATAATCTTATTTCATGTCATTAGAAGTCAAAACAATTGATACCCTATTATGAAACACCCTGTACATTTGTGTCTATTTGTTCCGTGTCAACGACATCAAGTTTATTGTATATAACCATGTTTGTTGCGACATCAGGCGGTCGACTTTTGTTTTTTGTGATTAGTATCTTATTACATTTCATATTAATCAATGCTGCAGGATTACACTTAAAGAACCCAAAAACGTTTAGGGATGGCATTTCTTCAGTTATGTAAGTCTGTTCTGTCTTAATTTTCTCACAATAGGATTTTAAGATTTTCAATCTCCAGTGGCACATTGAATCCGGTAAAATTGCATTAGAACTGAATGATATGCGTACGAAACGTTGGTTACTGTATAAAGAATGCATAGCGAACAAATGCCTTTTTCATTTGATATCTTTCTGGCTGTTATTATAAAGAATTGGTATGTGTTTAATATAAAAATGGAACCAATTATTATTTTCATTATTTAATATTTTATGTTTCAAAGGAAAAAGAAATGCAGCATAAACTTATACAATGTTAATGGTACATGTACTAGTAAGTATTAGATTTTTATCATTATACGAATTGCATGAACGTGTGTGATAAAATATTGATAAAATAAATTATAAGTTTGTTGTTCCTGCGAAGTAACGATCGTAATTATTATCACTGATGTAATTAGCCGTTGCTTTTTTCATTGATAAACATTTAATATTAACAAACCAATGCAGAAACATTGAGAATGCATTTGTTTTTAAGTTTTATGAAGATGTTTTAGTTTATTTTATTATTATTTAAGAATGCCCAAAAGGAACACAAGGGAAAAACTGCTCTGAAAAATGTCAAGTCAACATGTACGGAGAATCATGTTTAGAGAAATGCGATTGCCAGTCACACCAAGAATGCAATAACATACATGGCTGTTTAGGTAACATTTCGTATTTGGTTGTAATTGCAATTGTCAATTTAATATTTACTGACAAGCAAAGTATTAAATATATGAACCCTAAAACTGTTATTACTAATTTTGGGTTTTGTGACACGTGATCCTAAAATACACAGTACTATTTTTCTTCATTTAATGTTTGTTATCTTTTCATCTTGTGAAGATTTTTTGTTATGCTTTAATACAGGTAAGTGGGCAGATAAGTTGAAAAGAATGATTAAAAATTATTTGGCGGTAAGTTTTTAACACTTTCACACATTAGCTGAAACTGGGCAAGTTTATTAGCAAATTTCACTAGCAAATTGTGATGGTCGTTCTCTTCGGGATGAAGCTCTGCCATTTAGACAATTGAAAGTTGACTAAAGGTAACTAACAGGTGATTGATTGGCATAGCTCTGCCATTCAGCAACATTTCCAGACCTTAAAGATCTAAGTCAGTTGCTGCACGAAAAAACTTTATCCTGTAGTACTTAATGATATTTTAAAGAAAACAATGTATATGACTCTTGGTAAATATCAATGCATATCATAAAAAAACATATTACATACACGGCAATCTCCAGAAGGAATTGTTTTTGTTTCCTGTTTTGATTATCATATTTTAGCTTTATAGTCAAAACTGACACCTGTTTTTTTATGTATCCTCATTTGTAGGTTGTGTTTTATTGTAAACCCTTTTTTATTGTATTTTGTGGTTGAACTAGCATATTCTCTGGAAGCAAATATAATAACTCGTCATGATTTTTGTTATTTTATCTCACTTATTTTCTGTTGTTCGCTTACCTAAACCGAAGGTTCAAATGAGCTTTTCTGATCAACCGTTGTCCGTCCGTCCGTCCGTCTGTTCCTCTGTCTATCCGTCTGACAACTTTTCACATTTTTGATTTCTTTTCTAAAAACACTGGGCCAAATTTAACCAAACTTTGTACTTATGGAAAGGAGATTTTATATTAAAAAAATTAAGGGTTAAACCTTTTTTAAAAGAGATATATCTGCGAAACAGTTAGAATAGGTGTATGTCTTCAAAAACACTGCACCAGAAATGCCAATATTTACACAAAAGCAAATATGTATAGTAAATATTCTAAAATGAAAGAATTGTGACTCCCGGACCAAAACTGGGGCTCCAGGCGGGGTTTAAATTTAGCATATAAATATAAAGGAAACTGTTTAAAAAATTTCTTCTCAAGAACCACTGCACCATAAATGCCACAAAAGCATGTATATAAAGTGAAGATTCTGAATTGTAAAAATCGTGACCCCCGGACTAAAATTGAGGGCCCATGTGGCGTTTAAAATTTAACATAGAAATATATAGGAACAATGTTTAAAAATCTTCTTATAAATGCAACAATTTAGGATATTACTATGCATGCATCTTTGGAAAATGTAAATTCTAAATTGTTAAAGTCCTGACCCCCGGACTAATACTATGGCATCAAGAGAGGTTCAAAATTTAACATAGAAGTATATAAAGAAAACGTATAAATATTTCTTCTCGAGAACTACATGTACAATGCTACTTTTTTGTGAGATTACTATGCATGCATCCTTGCATAATGTAGATTCAATTTATTTAAAATCGTGACCTCCGGTCTAATTCTGGGGCCCCAAGAAGGGTTCAAAGTTTAACATAGAAGTATATAGGGAAACATTTAAAAATATTCTGCTCGAGAACTACAATGCTTCAATTTGTCTGATTACTACGTAAGCATTATCAAATAGTGTAGATTATAAGCTATAAAAGCCGTGCAATCGATGTACATGTAATACTTGGGCCCCAGAATGGGTTCAGGATTTAACATATAAATTTAGAGGAAAATGTTTAAAAATCTTCTTCTCAAGAACTACAATGCTTTAAGTTGTAAGATAACAATGCAAGCTTCCTTAAAAAATAGATTCTAGATTAATAAAGTTGTGACCACAGGACTAATTTGGGTTCCCAGAGGGGTTCAAAGTTTAACAGAAATATATAGGGAAAATGTTTAAAAATCTTCTTTTCGAGAACTACACTGCTACAGTTTGTGAGATTTCAATGCAAGGATCCTCCTAAAGTGAAGATTCTAATTAAGTAAAGCCAACCATAAACCCCGGATCAATACTGGGGTCCCAGAAACGGGTTTAAGGTTTAAAATAGAAATAGCATATGCTATTAAATAGAATATTACAAAGGAACTGTTGTTCATGTGAGCGATGTGGCCCTTGGACCTCTCGTGTTTCTATTGTAATGAATAAAGGATTTCCGAAAATATATTTATCTTTTTTAACTGTATAATTTTAGATTCTTGGGGGATATGCAGTAATAAGGAAAGGTAGTTTCTATGTATCTAGCAATGACCTCGAGTTTGAAATACATAAATAAATAAAATTCAAACATATTTTACGTAGATCAATTATTTTTGTGATACTGATTTAAACAAACAAATTATTGTGATATTTTATAATATAAAATTTACTAGTATACTTTGTTTCTTATCTATTTTCTAGCCCTGATGTGATTTGTTGTGATCACTTTATACTGTTTGATGGATATTGCAAAGGTATTAAAATTTTTATAGAAATTATTTTTGCATGATAAAATATGGTACATAACATTTTCTAATTTTAGTAACTGTGGACATGTCACTGGTATAAAGTTTATAAGTATTTTACAATTATTGAAAGCATGCACTTAAAATACCAATTTCAGCTTGTCCATCGGGAACGTTTAGGAAAAATTGTTCTTCGGTATGCCCTGACGGTTATTACGGTATGTTTTGCAAAGAAACATGTGACTGCAAAACGTCAGAATGTGATAAGGCTATTGGATGTCCTAAAAAAGGTCCTAAAAAAGGTAATCCTAATCTTAACCTAATAAACAATCATTGTGTTTAAGTAATTTAACCAGGAATATTTTCGTTCAAAGGGATACGTTGTATCTGCTCATTATTTTCAGTGCTAACATTGTATTTATAACCCGTCCAGTTTACATACACATGTATTGATATGGCAATACATGTGTATGTAAACTCGATAGACTATAAAAGCTGTACGAGCCCCAAAATACAACTTTCATTTTTTTAATGATGTATTATTTTACCTGGTGAGAATGCTAAAAGGTAACAACTGTGTGTTTTGTGCTTTGTTACAGCATACTTTAAAAATTTACGCACTTTGATTAGATAACTTCATGTCATTGTAATTTTTTCCTCCGGAATATCCACTAGACTCACCTGATTTGCTACTCACAATGCCAAATGTAACCATAGCAGCAGTCTCTCTGGCCATCACCAGCGTTGTGATAGGTGTCACAATTTGTGTAGTTGTAAGGTAATCAATTGATATAAAGAACATGGTTCACTTGTGGTCAAAATCGGCCCCGTTTCAAAATGTTATCATCTGTTTTCCGAACATAGTCTAGGAAACGCCCATTAAGAATCAGCTTAATTTTATATCCTAGCATTAATAGTTTTCAGTATAGAGCTGTTGAAAAATACCATTGTTTTTCGTGTCAGGTGCACCAGAAACGTCATGACGTCATTATTCTTCATGATAACGTCGCATGCATACAAATTGCGCAGTATGTATACTCGAGACACCGGCATAACATTTTCATTCTGCATTCATTTTGAATTTGCGTATATATATTGTTTTTCAAAAGTCTTCAGAGAAAATCATTTCAGATAAAGACAATTCTATCTTGTGATGCATTCAGTCCTTTTGGGTTTTACGGATCATACGCTTTTTATGTTTCTCTTTCGGTGAGATTATCGATGTGCATATCATATACAAAACAATTCTTGATCCCTCTCGTTTCCGCCTTACGTATTCAACTTATACTTTCCAGTTTAAATTAAATGTCAAATTATTTAAGCGATATTAGACATTTCTTTTTGTAGTAAATGTTAACCCTTATCGTATAATACCATGGGAATTATATTACAGAAAGTAGCGCTTTCGTCACACCGGTGTACCAGGGCACCGATTTTAACATACATTCACCTATTCTTGAATCAAACCTCAATATTTTTTTCTCAAAATAATATTCCCGATCCAAAGTATATACTATCGTTTATTATCACAGTTAAACTGAATATTATGTTTATTTTGGTCTATTCCGGCGATTACGGCATGCCTTTTCCCGCACCAAGCATTTGCCATATAAGGTCATGTCAAAATTCGTCAAACTTGTAAACTTTACATTTGCTGATTTGTAACATGTCAGATGTGCTATATCCGATGATGAAGAAACAAATGCAGAAACTATGAATTAAAAATGTGCACAGTTGAAGATTAAATTAACTAACAAAAACAATTAAGTTGCAAAATGTGCTTAATATAAAGGAACAGAGTAAAATCTTGAAGTGTTTATGCAGGGTTTTTATAGGTTATACGATCAGAATTACACAGCTCACACACAAACACCATGCGCGGATCTAGAGAGGGGGGGGGGGGGGGGGGGGTCGGGGGGTACCACCCCCACCCACCCCCCTTGAAAATGATAATTATTAGATTTAGATTGTAAAAATACCGCAAATTATGCCTCGACCCCCCCCCCTGGCAAAAACAATTATCCTTCGGACTCCCCTGGAAAATTTTCTGGATCCGCGCATGAACACGATTGCATATTCTAACTTCAAGTTTACAGGTCTGGATTTTTTGACACGATATCCCTCAATAATTTTTATTATTTGATTTTATTATTTGCAACTTTTTTTTCTTTCGTTGAACTTTGCTCTCTTTTTGTATAATACACGGGGATATTATCGTTTTTCGGTGCCAGGCATTATAAGAAAGATATTTAAAAAATTACTAGTCAAGTGGACCGGTGATTTGATGAAATTTACCGGTCTGTATAAATATTCACAGGTCCATATATGTTTGGCTTTCAAACAAAAGATACAAAACAGTATTTAAAAATGACCAACTTATAAGTAGTCTAAGAGAAAATTTCCCCGAATCTCCACTCTTTACCTTTAATTTCTTTGCGTTGAAAACGTAAGCATAGTTCGGTTGTATAAAAATAATAACTATAAAAATTTTCGGAAAAAAATATTTGATGTATGTAAATACTTGTTATCATTTTTTTTATTAATGAAATTAAAAAAGTTTTTTAATGAACAATAAATTGGAAATCATAGATGTAAATAAATAGCGGTCTGAGACTTTATCGTAAGATACTTATCTTAAAATTCTTCGTTAGTTAGCCTACCCTTACAGTTCTTGTCAAATGTGAATCGATTTGTTAAATCCAATTAAAGGTGTTTGCAAAAATTTAAATCCTGCTTGTAAAAATGTTAACTTCTTGATTTGGTAGTTTTTATATTTATTTACCGGTCATTTTGACCGATTAGATAAGGAAAATTACATTACATTTGAAATATTGTTTTGAGAGAGATAGAGTATGGAGTAAATTGTAGTCCAGGATATATTTTAGAATTTACTTAGGTGTGGCTCAAATCTCAAAGAAAATTCATTACCGTATACATGTGTATTTAGTTCAGTGGGCCATATAAGAAAATTTATCGAACAGGAATTGTAAAATCTTATCCAGCATTCTATCATGATAATAAAAGGGACAGCAAAATAAAAAGGTACTGCGACCATAGTACCTTTTCCGGGTTTTAGTTTAGATTTCTGCTGTGTAATTCATCACAGACATTATTATCAAACGAAAACTACAGAATAATGCAAATATTCTCAAAGATTTATTCACAATTAAACGAGGTACATGCAAAACACAAAAACAAAACAATCATGTAGAGAGATTGTTTTTAGACTCCTTGAAGGACGGATGCTTAAGTTCGGAGTAACATTACTCCGAACGATACTATGTAAAAAGATTGTTTTTAGTTTTTTTGAAGGACGGATGCTTAAGTTCGGAGTAACATTACTCCGAACGATACTATGTAAAAAGATTGTTTTTAGTTTCCTTGAAGGACGGATGCATAAGTTCGGAGTAACATTACTCCGAACGATACTATGTAAAAAGATTGTTTTCAGTTTCATTGAAGGACGGATGCTAAAGTTCGGAGTAACATTACTCCGAATGACATTTAAAGTTCTTCTGTGGATAAATCCTTATAGTGTTTAATACAAAGACAAGATATGATGTCCATAAACAGTGCTCGTAAAGATTAAAACTAAGTTGGGAGTAACATTCCTCCGAAAAATCTTGGATCATTACTATAGAAAATCTTAACTCTCACTTCGATGTAAAGTCTTTGTACTCAAAAACAAAACAATCATGTAGAAAGATTTTTTTTGAGATTCCTTGAAGGACGGTTGCTAAAGTTCGGAGTAGCATTCTTCCGAAGTATACTATGTAGAATGATTGTTTTCCGTTTCCTTGAAGGACGGATGCTAAGATATAATGTCCATGAACAGTGCTAGTAAAGATCAAAACTAAGCTGGGAGTAACATTCCTCCGAAAAATCTTGGGTCACTTCTATAGAAAATTTTAACTCTCACTTTTATGTAAAGTCTTTGTACACAAAAACAAAATTATCATGTAGATAGATTGTTTCAGATTCCTTGAAGGACGGTTGCTAAAGTTCGGAGTAACATTTCTCCGAACGACATTTAAAGTTCCTCTTGGACAAATCTAAGCGACGGGGTAACGGCTTTGTAAAGTTCTCTTGGTACAAAACTAAGCAATGGAGTAACATTCCTCCAGACGGCGCGCTTTGTCAAGTTCTCTTGGCACAAAACTAAGTGAAGTAGTATAATTACCTTAACAGCTTTGAACAGTTCTTTTGTGACGAAACGAATCGACGGAGTAATATTCCTCTGGACGGCTTTGAACAGTTCTCTGTTGGCAAAAACCAGAGAATAGGAATGCTCTGCTTTGATAAATTATGATATACTTGGACGTACAAACATTAAAAAAAAAAAAATATGTTGTCCAGGTTTGCCAAAAAAAAAAAATGCATACAATAATTTCTTATTTTTTTTAGATCAAGATTAACCACTATTACATGTAAATCCTATCTGTAAGCATTGGAAATAAAAAAAATAATGTAAACTATCGAAGTTCTTAGGAACAAGGTAACATATTTACCTGTATATCAAATATATTAAATCGTACGCGAAGTGTATACCTGCGTAAATATTAACTTTTATGCAATATAATTCGTTTTTTATGCATCATATTTTACAGAAACAAAAGTATTTATGATTATTTAATTAAAACCTGACTTGTATTTTAAATTGAACCCGTTATTTTCCGTGTGATATTTGATTTATATATATATATATATATATATATATATATATATATATATATATATATATATATATATATATATATATATACCCTAAAACCTTGAAAATAAGCCGCGGCTTATTTTAACTTTTGGTAAGAAAGTGGGGGCTTATTTTCAAGACCGTCTTATTTTCAAATCGCGGCTTATTATCAATGCAAAAATCCCGTAAACGATGAGATCATAATCTAGGCTTATTATCAAAACAATATTAATTGTAATTGATCGTTTGACTGTTCTAAAAATGGTATATCCAGGTAAACACCTGCAAGAGTAAAATGAAAAGTGGTAAAGTGTTTCTGATTCAATTTTATATCATGTATCATAATATTTATGCACTCTGACCACTGTTCATTGCATCTAACAAGCTCTAGCCAGTGTATTCGCCATTACGTAACTAACCACCTGTTGACTCGTCGCGTGGTCAATGTTTGTTTAATAATTTCCGGTGTCAGAAGCACTGCCCTGTCGGACTTCACAGTTTATATTAGTATAGGAAGATAAGCATTAATTAGGATTTTATTAAAAAATTATTTATTTTATGTCCCTTTATGCCGTAATTGGTTTGCACACTGATGGACACTTTAAAAATAGACCGATCATTTGTACGACTTGATAATGACGATAAACGACACATACAGACGTTTCTTCACAATGTTTATTTTACAATAATTATAATAATTGGATTAATTATTAGATAAAGAATTACCGTTGTTAATTGTTTTGGTTTAGATTAACAAACGTTCGTTATTACTTGTAAACGACTTGAATACATTATGTACGCATGCATATCGATGACGTTGAAAAAAAAATCCTCTTTTTGGGGATGTATATAATGCATAGTAACAGCGGGTTTTTTTTTAGCATGAAATACACAGGTGTATGCTACTATGCTACACATGAGACTTTACGGTAGTCTAAAATCTTTCCAAACTGGCATTGTCATGACTGGCTTATTTTCAAAACAGGCTTATTTTCGAGTAATTTTCAGTGCAAGAAATAGGTGGCTTATTTTCAAAACCGGCTTATTATTAAATCCGGCTAATTTTCAAGGTTTTAGGGTATATATATATATATATATATATATATATATATATATATATATATATATATATATATATATATATATATATATATATATATATATAAAGCACTGAAAATGGCTAATGACACGAACTTAACGATATATATATATATATATATATATATATATATATATATATATATATATATATATATATATATATATATATATATATAATCCAAAAAGAGTGAAAGATGATATCACACAGTATAAATAATCAAAATCAAAGAAAGAAAAAGAAAATGCACAGTTCCAAAGTTTGTATTCACAAGCGCTTTCTGAATTTTAACATCCGTCTTCAGGTTACGTTGATTTATTAATCACTTTAACAAACGTTTTACATTCGTTGTAGTTAAATAAACTAAACTAATGTATAACTATAGTTTGATAAATACTTATTTGGTTTGTTACTGACTCTTAAAAGAAATTTGTGGGGTCGGTAAAGTCCATATATGTAAAAGGCGAGGCGAAGCCGAGCTTTTTATGGAATTTACCGATCACACACAATAAGTGTTTTGTTTTGTCGAGGACGTTTGATATGTAAACAAGCGTTTGTGTAAAAAAAATCAGTTCAAATAACGTTACGTCCGTCATGTTGCCCTATAAATTTTGATGCTTGTCTTTTAAAAAAAATTGCAAGGCAGTCACGTGACGCGTTTCATCCAATGACGTCGAGACATTCTTGTCCGAGGCAAAAAAAATAACTAGTATTATTCCCTCTTAGATCTAATGTTCATTACGTAAAATGCTTCTTATTCTTTATACCCCTAAAAATGCTTTGATAAGGGACCATTATTTAGGTTTGGTTCCCTTAATTCAAAAACGAATGTCATTTTTAATGAAGTTCGAATCGCATTACAATATCATCCAGTAACTTTTTGTGTTTGTTACAGAAGATAGACAGTTGTTTAATTGATAATAGCTAAGTATTGGCAATAAAAAGGTCACAAATATCATAGAGGCTTGGCTCATTTTAATTACACATTTCTCTTTGAATTTATGGATACGGAGAGCTCGTTGTCAAAACGGCTAGACTTAGTAAGTTGTCGAACGGGATCCACGGGCACTCCAGCATCAAGCCATGTTTTCATCAGCGGCGTGTATCAACACTTTTTGTAATATCCAACAGGACGGTTACTTTTAGGGTAAGATAGATGTTTGGATTCCCATCACAATTGACAAACGTTTGATCGGCATCGTTGACTCTTTAGCCCTGCGTGTTCCTAGACTTAGCCGTATTCTAATCAAGAAATCAAAGGTAGAGATAAGACCCCATCTTTTTGGCATTTACTGGAGCTCTAAAGCCAGCAGATGAATTATACTGGACAGTCAATGGCTTGTCGACATACGTAGTTATTTGCTCCAGAATGGAGTCGTACTGCTTGTTATCTTTTAGATGTCGAACCACCACTTGAGATTTAATTTGAAATAATTTGTTAGCATCAATAGAGGCATCAGTGTTTGAGAGAAAGGTTAATCCGTATGTCTGATGAAACTCGCAGAAAACGTTGTACGGTTGACTCTGTTTTGTTCTGCTGTATAAAAAGTATTCTCCAGTTATAGACCCTTTAGATATAGCTATGTCTTTACAAGAAACTGAAAATAAAATATTAGAGATGTAAATGTAGAAAATTCATGAGATCTACGTCACGTCCAAATATTTGATATCATTAATAGGATCCTATGATTTAAAATCAAAAGAAATATTATCTAAATCTGTAGGAGTTGAAAACTGTTAATCAAAAGTATTTATTTCCTTGAAAATGATAAGTGCACCACGAACAAAATAACCCAAATTAAATCGGATATTCGCGGGTATGATAAGGCAACTCGATCTCAGCGATCGATTGAGTAAAAATTCCTCTGATCAATATGACGTCACAATAAACAGCATGATGTTATATCTTACTTAGAAACATGTCAATTTTAACTTTATCTCTGGTCCAAATCATAAAAAATTAAGGCGTAAAATGTCACTAGAAACTTGTTTAACTGATTATATCTTCGATTTCTCTGTATTACGTATCATTATCATTGATGACGTTATAGCATGGTTAATAAAGAAGATCAATGTCGGAGACAAATCATAGGAATGCAATGTAATCAATGCCGAAATAAGACTTAATTAATGTAAATACCCAAGATTTAGATGACTGTCAGTTAGGATATAATCAGAATAATACAGGCATGGATATTTTGTTTTATCAGCGAAAGTTATAAGGTAAGCAGATGGACATTTATATGTCTTGACGGCCTTTCCTCTGTCGGTGTGTACAAAAAATAAATGCAAAAGAGTTACAGTACCCCGAATATTATGAAATATGAATTTGGCAAAAATCAAAGCACATGACCTAAAATACGTGCAAAGTGATGCTAGAATTGTTTGCTTCCTTGTTATAAAATGAAAAATACGTAGTATTTTTAACGGAATTGAAAATGTTGAGGAGGTTTCCGATAAATAATGGCATTTACAGTAGGATTCTAGCAGTGATACTTATAAACATGAACTAATTGCCGATCGAATTATAGTATCATACATACAAATAAACTTCGGGGTAGTGTTACACATTTTGATTTTTTTTTTAAGGTAAAAAAGTGATCTATTTTTAACTGTCACGTGATACCATGGCACGGCAGCTTCAAACATCGACTCGATTCCGAAGTAAAAATATAATATCTTGGTGAAGACATTCACTTGATATTAATATTCAGCACTGTTTTCATAAAAATAAACAATTTCTAAAATGATCATAATATCGACAATCATTAAACTCGGAGTTGCCTTAACTTACCCGCGCGGGTAGGTCAAGGCAAATCTGAGTTTAAAGATCATCGATATTTATAATATTGTTTATCTTTATGAAAACGGTGCTAAATATAAAAAATTAAGTGAATGTGTTCACCAAGATATTATATTTCTTCTTCGAAATCGAGTCGATGCTTTTGATATTTGCCAAATTCATCTTTCATAATATTAAGGGTTGTGTTAAACTTTTGCCTTTTTTTGTACACTCTGACAGAGGAAAGGCCGGTCAAGCCATATAATATATATCACTAGCTGGTAAAACAAAATACCCATGCTTGTATTTTTCTGATTATATCCTAACTGACAATCATCTAAATCCTGGGTATATGTATTAAATAAATCTTATTTCGGCATTTTTTACACTGCATTCCGAAGATTTGACTCCCGACATTTATCTTCTCTATAAATCATGCTTGTGACGTCATCAATGTTAATTATTCGTAATACAGAGAAATGGAAGATAAATTCAGTTATAAGAGTTTCTAGTGACATTTTACGCCTAAATTTGTATAATTTGGACTAGAGCTAAGGTTAAAATTGACATGTTTCAAAGTCAAATAGGACATTATGATGTTTATTGTTACGTCATATCGATCAGAGGAATTTGTTGCCACATCATCTTTCTTCGCACTGAGATTCCGTGAATTCTGAAGAACACAAACAGGTTGGGTGGTCAAGTACTTCTTGTTTTTGAGATCTCGTAAGAACATTTTTGTCTCTGGACAGGAAACGGACAAACGGAAGTGCTCAATGAAAATAAAAGTTAAATTTTTTTGTCTATTTTTTTATCGTACATTATTGTTTATTAGGCTAACTAAAACTGTCAAAGAAAAACAATTTAACTTATAAACAACTTTATTTGTTTGAACCCTTCCTGTGTGGACTGGAAGTGACGTTCGATAAAATGAAACCCGTTAAACACATATTCTATCACATGTCTATCATCCATGTAAGTTTCGTGTCTTGATCACTTACAGTTTCTCAGACCTCGTGGGCACATAATTTGTTTAAAATAAACTACCTTAGATAATTGAGATATCTCACCGGAAAAAAGAATTATTTTTTGATTTAACATTGCATATATGACATATGTATGTATTTATACTTCCGTTGACGACAGGAAGTTACGACGAACAAAACAAAATAGTTTAAACACATCTAAAACTATAGGTCTATCATCCCGCAGTTTAGATGTTCGAGTCTTTACCGTTTTTCAGATCTCGAGGTGACAAGCTTTTCGTCGCGGGACAGGAAACGAACGATCGGAAGTGATTTTAGGAAAACTTAAATAAGATTCCTCTAGATATTTTTTTTTTCAATCATCCCTGAAAATTTTAGGAAAATTCGTCCAGACATTTCTAAGAGATTCACTAAACAAAAAGAAGAAGAAGAAAAAGAAGAAGAAGAAGAAGAACAAGAAGAAGAAGAAGAACAAGAAGAACAAGAAGAACAAGAACAAGAACAATAAGAAAGAAAGAAATAAAAAACATAAGGTCTTCCGTTGGAAACGGGAGACCTTAATAAACAATAATAAATCTATAGTTGAGGAACTTGGAATCATATGTATGTTGCTTTATATCAGAATTCATGATATTAGACAAAAAAGAGATAATGTATTAAACGGGTTTCATATGTTTGTATATTTCGTGTTTTCTGCGGAAGTTTTATTTTAAAATGCAAAACTAATTTTTGAGTATTTTTTCTTAGAATTATTTTTAAAAAATATTACTTAATTGAATGAATAAGTGACATACAAATCAAAAAATTGCTTATATCGTTTTCTATGTAAATGATATTATCTCAGATTATTGCCAATTTTTATTTTTTAATCGATTTTTACTTTAGAATGGAATTTTTTAATTCATTGCCAAGTGGTAGAAATAAGAATATTTTTGTTGATTGCAACACGTAAAAGACTGATTAACGCGGTCCGGGGCAGATCACGTTCGGACGACCATGCATCACAAAATTGTTGGCGCTTTTGTTTTAGCTTGATTGACAGATGAGTTTTATTTTTAATTTTTAAATTTTTACATGAAAAAGTCGGACAATTTAAAATGTTTTTAAATCGTACATACATTTATAACTGTTTGGAAATTGGCTAGTCTTATTACTTGGTTTTTCAAATTTATTCATATATCGTCTAAAAAGTATCTCATTGCTTCGTGCTTTGCATCAAATGCTTTTACTTTTATTACAAAAAAGTCGTTCTGTTTATTCTTTTGAAATTTTAGAATGAATTTTTAGATGTTAAGTTCCGGTTCTCTTAAGAAAAGTTTTCGATGTATTTCAATGAAGAATTCTAGTACGGTTTTTAAATAGCTTTTAAAGTAATGATGCCATTTCATTTAACAATTTCTATGATATCTCAGAATGTTTTCTCTCTGTTTAACTAGTTTTTAAAACAAAATTAAAATTTTCTAACCAGTGTATAAGAATAAAATGAACTTAATACTGCAGTATAATGTGTTACTCCACAATCTTAGATTTAAATAAAGCTTTTGAAATATGCTAAAAGATATTAGTTAAAAACGTAGAAGTTAACTATATAAAAATAGTACCCAAGTGATGCAATAATGAAGACATGATGTCATGAAGGACATCAAATGTTTAATAATTAATGGTTAAATTTGAAACAAAAAACTTGCTTTTCCTGTCTGTTTTGGTGTAAGATACATTGAAAGCAGATGTTTGTTCAGGGGCTATTTTTATTTAGCACGATGGCTATAGTTAAATGAACTCGTATTAAGTTTGTTACATATACATGGAGTCAAGCCCTTTGTAAAGAAAATGACGCATTAAGATTAATTGCTTAAAATATTTACAAAATGAATTAAATGAACATTTTTTTTTGTAAAAACAGATTAAGTAACCCCAAAACAATGATATAAGGACATAATTTTATTGCATTTTAACTGAAACACTTCCTCATTTTTTTGCATATTACCTGTTTCAGTATGAGAAAAAATACAATGTTTATATTATGGTTGAATTCATTATGTCCCTACTCAAAAGTTTAATGCATTTGGTGATTCCATTCTGTTTAGTTTTAAAATTAACCAATTTAACTAAATTGAACGATTCGACGAGGGCTGAAAATTGTACAACTTCAGAATTATAAGTTGATTTTAATGAACTCCAGCTTACAGAAAAACAATTAGTGTAAAGATATGCAGAGATGAACAGTAGTTAATTATATCATTATATTATGATTTGATTTTCCACTTATCAATTTGCATAAATTCACATCATGAGCAGTGAATGTTTTATTAGTAAAATTAATGAATGTAAATTATTTACCGTGATATAATATTGCGTTTACATAATTATATACATGTACTATATATAATGATATTTTTAAAATATAATAACAGTATATTGTTCACAGCTATAAACCATTGACCACATTGTATCAGTGGAATATACGTTCCTAAATGAAAAGTTGCTCGTCAATTGCAATTTGTTTTCATTCTTATTTACATTGAATGTTATTCAGATATCATTTCAAAACGTTCATTAAGAACGCTTATTTTAATTTTTCACTCATATTTCAGATCAATTTTATGCTGAACTATATTTCTAGTGATAAAGTGATGTGCTGCACAAATTACATACTGATTGATGGATATTGCAAAAGTAATTAACGAAGGCAATATTTAATTTAAGCGATATAAATGTTATTCATCATAGCTGGTACACATATTGATAAACAATTTCTTGGTACAGTGTATAAACGCTTTTTAAGAATACGTTATTATCAAATCTAATATGATATTCAAAAAACTTTTCCATGTATCATTTTTGTATCAATACAAGTAAAGAACGGTCAAATATGTCAGAGTACAGTTACTAAAGATGTGCGACATAAACATCTCTAAATTAGCGCCACAATGTCTTGTTGCTACGATTTGTTTTCACATGTACCAATAAAAAACTTTAAAGGATGACACCCTTTAACGTACGTTAGCTGCCCCATTTATACAATGAATTACAGAAAATGTAGCATAATTTTGACAATTTTCAAATAAAAGTGAAGAAAATTGTTACATTCTGATTTGTACTTATAGCTGAGATATGTTTTTATTGTAATACATTTAAATAATGCATTATCAATGATTTTGTATGCCCAGTAACTGTTAATTTCGTTATAATCCTGACTTTTGTATAAATAAAATGGGCGGGTATTAGTACAATAGAGGATTTGTATATGTAGAAATTCAGCAGATAGGGATTGGAAAATACTCGTCTTTATATGACGTGACATTATTTATCGCTGAAATCTACTCAGTCAAGAGACATATCACCGATCATAAATAAACCTGTTGAAATATCATCTTACAATAATATTATTCTTCACTGTACAATTATATTCACATAAATAAAGTTTGATGACATATATGTCTTATAGAACGCGCTTACCGAAATGTATATCACTTGAGGTGTGGTTCAGACGAGTTTCAATATAAGAGGTTAACATCATCAGTTTATAATGGGGAAGGCCAATTCGACTTTTGCATCTTTTAAAAAGTTACTTATGATCACAGTGTGAGATACATACATTCCTTATATATATATATATATATATATATATATATATATATATATATATATATATATATATATATATATATATATATATATATATATATATATATATATATATATATATATATAAGATGAGAAGAAGAATATACTAAAAGAATTTCGACTTTTGATTTTTTGTCAATTTTCTGGGGCCCGTATTTCTCATTATCCTTAACGAGGCTGGAGGTGGCTGCCATTTTAAAGCGTTTTTATCTCTACACAAAAAAGATTTTCACTTTAATGATCTATAACTTTAACATTGTACTGAATTTGTCTTTTGAAAGAAATGGATATGATGGTATTGATGGTATTGAAAGATACTTGTAAAACTTCCAATATTTTGTTCAAATATGTTACTTTTATTTTTTTTTTTAAATTTCACCTTCGTATTTTTTTTTATGCTCAATCTTTATTACACAGGTATTGATTATTATTATTATGTTAAAAATTGGAAATAATCTTGTGGCTCCTTTTTTCTGTTTTACATATTTGCATTTTTGTGACATATATTTTTGGTAAAATTGTGATATTTTTCTTTATAACAAATAATGTTAAGTTTTTATTATTGTGTTAATTTTTTGTGATGTTATTGGTATGTTTTTTGGCTTTATTTATATTTCATATATTTTTCATAATTTTTTTTTTACATAACGTGCAATTTCTTCAGATGCAATACATGATAAAATTAACTATGATTGTGATGTGATCTTTCACATTTAAAAGTAAATTAAGATTATGTGAAACATTTCTGCAAATTCTGTGAATTTTGGAGAAATTTGTTTTCACCCCCCCCCAGCCTCCTTAAACGAACTTTGTTGATTCAGTGGTATCTTTACCCCTAATCCACAAAAATTAACGTCTCTAACGACAAATTAAAACCAATTTTTTAACATGATAGTACATGTTTAGGTGAATCAAGTAAAAAAACCAAAACATGTTTAATTTTAGAAAATAATGAAACAGTAAGAAACATGTTTATTTAGTGGCTTATACGTTTTAAGATTAAGATATACCTATAATATCAAAATCCAATTATAACCAAAATAACTGCTACTTGTTAACGCTTCTTGGTATTTCCCTCAAAGTAGAGTTCGAAATACGAAATATGGTTCTTGTTATGTTCCTAACTCTAACCTGCGTCCCTTGGTATGAAAGAACTACATTGATATAAAACCACATGAGGTAGACCTCAATATTTGCCTACGGTACCACAAGAATTTACCTGGTCTTTTTCACGTATCACCAAAACTACCCCTGAGTTATTCCCTGTATTAAGTATAAATAACCTAGAGTTTTGTAACTATTTTATTTTATGTAATGTTGAATCATACGTACGGTACATGACGACTGTGTTTGTATTGTCGCCTAGCAAACAGCGGAGATTGTCACGTGATCCACAGAGGGTATAAAAAATGAGCGCGTCGCAGTCGCAGCGTTCATTTCCATAGCAGAGTTCAAGCAGAGAGGAATTGCGAGACTAAGGTACGATTTTGGTAGGTGGGTTGCCTTGAAAGAGAGTTTTGCTTCATCGATAATTTGATAACATTCGTGTTGGGAGGCTGACCAATAGTTTGTTATTATAGAGGCTGTCCTCTTGGAGGTTAGCCTAGCTTAGTCGTTGCTGATACTCTAGTAGTATTAGGGAAGGGGTACGCCTTTAGGTAAAGGTAGTACACTGTTCGTCCTGCATAAGGCGTTAACACAGTGACTGCCTCTGCTGAAGGTTTACCTCTTGAGTAGGTTATAAAGCTAGGGTGTGCCACAGATAATCACTACCGCCTGAATAAGGCATAAATAGTGTTAGCCTCGAGCTCGTGGTATTAATAAAGTTTCATTCCCGGCCGACCATATTCATTTTGTGATTTACCCTAAGTAAGGGAAGGCCATTTTTTAATTATTTGTAGGCCAAGTGTAATCAACAATCAATTTAGAGAGGAAAATTATCATTATTTAATATTTTTATATTCAACCCCAGATCCTAGAAATGACTAGATAACGGACCCCTCGACACGTTACAAAAATAAATGGTGCCAGCGGTGGGATCTGGGTAACTGTTGAATTATTAGCTGATTACTTTATGTGATTTGTGGTCGGAATAAATTCTTTTAATTGAATTGTATTTAATTTTAAATTATGATGACCGCATTAGAGAAAGAATTGCGGTAGTTGCAAGAGGGGTTGCCTAAGACAGCTGAGAAATTGCGCGCCAGAGATTCAGGCATACCTGACAGCAGGCATACCTCATTAACGGGTGACAAGTCATATAAGGGTTCTGGTGCGAAACCTAAACAATTAAAGAAGACCACCAGTTTTCTTGGAGATGACGAGCCTAGTTTTGTGGAAAACCTAAATGAGCTGACAAACCGCAAGTAACGTGTATCAAGTACACCATATATCGACACTGGAGCCATCGATGACCCTGATGACTCTAGGACTTACAAGGACAATGTTACATGCAGGCACCAGAAAAAGGATGGCCATGAGCCCGTCCGTTCAGGGGTAAAGGAAGACAAGTTTGATGGTAGTTCATCCTGGGTTAATTTCAAATCACATTTTGAAATTTGAAATTTGTACCGCCCTTAACAAATGATCTGTCTCAGATATGGGCATGCATTTGGCGGTATCATTGAGGGGTCAAGCCTAGTGTGTATTAGGAAACCTACCAGAGGGTGAGAAGTGCAATTACAGATTATTGTGTAAGGCGCTTGAACAGAGGTTCTCCCCGACAAATCAGACAGAACTCTATAAAGCTCAATTGCGTGAGAGACGGCAGAAAGCCTCAGAGTCATTGCCTGAATTAGTTCAGGATATAATGAGGCTTACCTACCTTGCCTACCCGACAGCACCAGTTGAGGTAAGAGAGACGCTTTCAAAAGAACAGTTTATAGACGCCCTGAGAGATAGAGACATGCGTCTAAGGGTTCGACAAGCAAGGCCTATTGATCTAAATGAAGCCGTGAAACATGCTGTGGAGTTGGATTTCAGGTGGCAGACCACCGAATGCAAGACAGTCCAACCTATGCAAGGTCTACACAGAGTGACGAAGAAAAGTTAGACCCGATATCGGTATTAACAAAGGCGGTACTGGACCTTCAGAATGAAATAAAAATTCTGAAGCAAGAGAGAGACCATCCCGTTGACCACCCCACAGTAGATCTACATAAAAGGGGCGGACAAAAATCTACTGTAGTTTGTCATTATTGTAAACGGGAAGGAAATGTCAAACCCAAGTGTTTTAAATATCTGAAGTCGTTGGATAAGACAAAGAGTTCAGATCAACGCCCATCGAAAAATGGTCTACCTAAATCCAAAAAACCAAATACAAAAGGTTCTGTGGGGAGGTCTGGTGTCACTTACAAAGTTGGAGAGGCTGGCATGTTTTTACATGCATTGGTGAATGGCAAAGTTGTTAAATTGCTGGTAGATTCGGGAGCTACCATGAGCATATTATCTCCGGATGTCTTGAACTCCGTTGGTTTTGGGAACTTACAGCTTGTGAGGCTGAGTAGACCAATAGTTACTGCAAATGGTTCGCCACTAAAGACTGACGGTCTACTTACAACCAACATGCAGTTAGGGAGTGACAATTTTGCACAAGCGTTTGCCGTTGCAGAAATAGGGGTTGATGGTATACTAGGTCTCGATTTTCTAAAAGATTATCATTGCTTCATAGATATGGAATCCCTGTCACCGAAAGTAGGAGGCAAACGGCATGCTTTACACATGGAAGATAAAATTGGCTGTTGAACGGTCACCTTAGCAAATGATGTTTGTATAACACCAGGTAGTGAGATTGTCGCCATGTGCAATGTTTTACCTCCAATATTTGATATGTCCCAGAATTAAGTCTAATAGAACCTTTAAATCGGTTTGTGGAGTCAGACCGAGCCTTAGTAGCGCGAGCTCTTGTAAAAAGAGAAAAATTTGCGCCAGTTAGAATGCTGACTTGTCTGATCAAGTTCTTAGTGTATATAAGGAGACTCTGGTGGCAAACTTGGTGCCAGTAGAAAATGTGGAGGATGTAAAGGATGATAAATGCTTTGACAAACAACAAGCAATGCCTGAGCACGATCTTTATGAAAGAACAATAAAAAGAATGGGTGCCAAAGATGCAAATGTGATGAGTAAATTTTTAATGCGGTATTCACAGTTATTTGCTGTATCAGATGCAGAACTGAGCAAGACAAATTTGACTGAGCACAAAATTGATACTGGAAGTGCACAGCCCATCAAACAACGCCCAAGACGACTTCCATTTCATATGCAAACAGAGGTTGATAAACATGTGGATGACATGATGAAGAGAAATGTTATTAAAGAGTCAACAAGTCCATGGTCGTCACCTGTCGTCCTTGTTAAAAAGAATGACGGTACAACCAGATTTTGCATCGATTATCGCAAGCTTAATGGCGTGACAATTAAAGACGCTTACCCATTACTAAGGATTGACGACTCATTAGATCAGCTGAATGGAGTCAAGTGGTTTTCTACCCTTGATTTAAACTCCGGTTACTGGCAGGTGGAAATGTCTCCGGATGACCGCAGCAAGACAGCTTTTGCTACAAGAAGAGGCTTGTATCAATTTAAGGTCATGCCATTTGGGCTTTGAAATGCCCCGGCAACCTTCGAGCGTCTGATGGAAACAGTGCTAAGAAACCTTCAGTGGGATATATGTCTAGTCTATCTAGATGATATTATTGTGGTAGGAAATACCATAGAGGATATGATTCAAAATCTTACTCTAGTGTTCGACCGTTTACTGGCTGCTGGTCTCAAGTTAAAAGCGCGTAAATGCACATTGTTTGCAAAAGAAGTAGAGTATTTAGGTCATATCGTATCTGAAAGAGGGATAGCGACAAGTCCTAAAAAGATCAAGGAGGTTAAAAAGTGGCCTGTTGCATTTAACCTCACGGAGTTAAGGTCATTTGTAGGCTTCTGCAGTTACTATAGAAGGTTTGTGCCAAATTTTGCAATGATTGCCAAACCGTTACATGACTTGACAAAGAAGAATATAACCTTTAGATGAAATGATGATTGTCAAAAAGCCTTTGATAGGCTAAGAAAAGAACTGTCGACAGTTCCAGTTTTAGCTCACTCCGATTTCGATCAAGAATTCATAATTTATACTTACGCTATCAATGAAGCCGTAGGCGGGGTGCTTTCGCAAATTCAGAATAGGGAAGAGAGACCTGTAGCATTTACAAGTCTATCTAAGTCTGAAAGGAAATATTGCGTTACTCGCAAAGAACTCTTAGCTGTTGTGCTATTCGTCAAACATTTTCGACAATACTTGTATGGCCGAAAATTTAAAATAAGAACAGACCATAGTTCATTGAAATGGTTGATGAACTTTAAAGATCCCAAGGTGCAACTGGCCCGTTGGATAGAGATGCTGTCAAGTTATGACTTCTATATAGAACATTGGCCGGGAAAGTTTCACAATAACCCGGACAGTTTGAGCAGAATTCCATGCAAGCAGTGTAGCAGTGTAAGAGTGACCATAGACTGACTTGCCTTGCTTTGAAGCAGGATTTAGACGATGCCCTTGATTTTACTGGAGATGTTACTTTAAGTGAAATTCAGGATTCCGATAGAAATCTAAGTAAGGTAAAGAAGTGGTTGGCAAATAAAAGTCGTCCTGATTACAATGCCATATCTGGGGAGTCAATGGCTTGAAATCCTTATGCTCCAAGTGGGATAGATTGATTTTACAAGAAGGTTTTCTTTACAGAAAATGGAATGATTCGATTTCAAAGGATAAAAAATAACAAGCTGTTATCCAAAACGAAGAAAGGAGAACCTGTCTCAAGTTCTGCCATGATAATCGAGCAGCTGGTCATCTCGGTGTATATAAAACCTTGGCAAAAATACGACAGTCTTACTATTGGCCAGACTTGCAAAGGGATGTCAGGCAGTACATTAGAGGTTGTGAGGTTTGCACCAAGAGGAAGGCGCCTACTATGTCAAATAAAGCCCCGATACAAATAGTAGGTTCAGGATCTCCTATGGAAAGAATTGCCACTGACATTCTTGGAGAGCGGCCTGAGACTGATAATGGCAAAGATATATACTAGTTGTTGCTGATAATTTACGAACAGGGAGTCGAAAACAGTAGCTACTGTAAAATTGTATAAGAGGTGATCACTCGACTTGGTGTCCCAGACACAATACACTCGGATCAAGGTCGACAATACGAAAGCGAACATTTCCAAGAGACATATGTAAAAGATATTCAAAAGATCCATACGACTCCCTACTACCCACAGCCGGATGGTATGGTTGAGCGTTTTAATCGGACTTTGACAACGATGCTCAGTGCCTTTGTAATGAGCACTACTCCAATTGGGATGTCCATTTGCCATATGTTATGATGGCCTATCGGTCAGCAATACAGGAAACTACTGAAATGACTCCAAATATGTTAATGTTAGGCTGGGAGACAACAACGCCACTCAGATGTTATATATGAACCACCTCGTAACATTAAAGAGACCCCGTCAAACAAATGCGTATGGGAACTCCAAGAACGACTAGAGTGTTGTCCACAATGTTGTCCGAGAGAATATTGGACAAGCCATGGTTAGAAAAAAGCACTACCATGATAGAAAACTGAAATGGAAAACATTTGAACGCGGTGAAGAGGTATATGTTTTCTTTCCGAGACGAAAGCCTGGGAGTTCTCAAAAATTTACAAACTATTGGCAAGGTCCATATAGGGTTATCAAAAAGATGTCTGATATAACGTATTTGATTAATTGTGGTCCTAAAGGGGGTGAACAAGTTATACATGTTGACCGCATGCGAAAGACGTATCCGCAGGTACTTTCAAATGAGGAACTTCCACCACTAGTGGAAGACCAAGAACCACTCGATAAAGAGGGCGAAGATGATGTTGCATATGATAGCCCTTGTCCGTAATGATAAACCTATTAGAAATAGAAGGCCACCTAAATGGTTTCATGATTATTATGTTGATAATTTTGATAAGTAGTGTTAAGTATGATAATATCTGTAAGAGTACAGTGATTTATACTCTTTTCATTTGTTGTAGGTGGCAAAGACAAAGACCACTCCAAATTATGAGTTTCGGCGTTGTCCGATGTGTTCCTATTCAGCAAAAAGTGAAGAGGACTACAAAGGACACGTCTTAAAGTGCGTTATGCGGACCTTCCAATGTCCTGTGTGCGACTTCTGTAATAATAAAGAGGCTAACCTGAAGCGACACATGAAGAGATGTCACCCTGGTCTAGCCAAGGAAGAAGTAGTTAAGTTGGGAAGCAAGGATGATAAGTGTGAAGAAGTGAGAGAACAGCGGGAAGACGATTGGATTGCTCAAGATCCGGGAGATCTTATTGGAGAAAGTTCAGATCAGGATAGTGATAAAGAAGATGATGAAGACACCACGAGTGATAAATAAGCTGGATCTCATGAGAAAGGGGTTGATAAAAGTTTGCTTGAGGGAAGGATGTTTAGAAAGCCGACAACGCGATACTTAGTTAGCGGAAAGCTTCGGATGTCCACTTGTCTCCAGCACACCCTAAAATGTTGAGAAAAGAGGACCAAACCGTGCAGACTTCACTGAGTTGTGAAAACTTTCGAAACCCGTTGGTAAACAGGAGGGACTGTGGAACTCAAACAGATCCATTTAAAAGAGTCCTGACGACGAAAACTGTTAACAAGTTTAGAGACGGAAATGTTGACACCAAGATTGTTTCGAAAGAAAAAGGTGTGTTTGATATGTGAATCATTTGACATGCATTTTTAAGGCTTTTAGGGAAAATTTTCAATTCGTGCTGCAAATATAAGAAACTTTGTAGTTTGATTACTGGTGTTAAAATAAATCTTACTTTGGTACTGTAATTTGCATTTTACATTTCTATACATGCGGGTCGCATGTCATCGAAGGCGTGGGTAGTGTAATGATTCTATGTTATGTAATGTTGAATCATAGGTACGGCACATGACGACTGTGTTTGTATTGTCGCCTAGCAACCAGCGGAGATTGTCACGTGACCCACAGAGGGTATATAAACGAGCGCGTCGCAGTCGCAGCGTTCATTTCAATGGCAGAGTTCAAGCAGAGAGGAATTGCGAGACTTAGGTACGATTTTGGTAGGTGGGTTGCCTTGAGAGAGAGGCTTGCTACATCGATAATTTGAGAACATTCGTGTTAGGAGGCTGACCAGTAGTATGCGACTGTGTTTGTATTGTCGCCTAGCAACCAGCGGAGATTGTCACGTGACCCACAGAGGGTATATAAACGAGCGCGTCACAGTCGCAGCGTCATTTCAATGGCAGAGTTCAAGCAGAGAGGAATTGCGAGACTAAGGTACGATTTTGATAGGTGGGTTGCCTTAAGAGAGAGGCTTGCCACATCGATAATTTGAGAACATTCGTGTTGGGAGGCTGACCAATAGTTGGTCATTATAGAGGCTGTCCTCTTGGAGGTTAGCCTAGCCTAGTCTTCGCTGATACTCTAGTAGTTTTAGGGAAGAGGTACGCCTTTAGATAGAGGTAGTACACATGTAGTGACATAATGGATGTCGTATGACTTTATACTATGTACTTCACGCTTTGTATCTCTCTGCAGGGCAACAACCATAAATTTGGTAACAGATATTGCATTGTGCTAGCACAATCAAAAGTTGAGGCAACACGAAGTTTTTAATTGTCCGGCCATTCCAATCTGTTTGCACAAGTCTTTCAATTGCATTAAATGATTACCTGCGAACAAGGATGCAAGAGTTGTTGCGCTTACACAGAAATTGAAGTCATTGATATCGAGCGCGATAAAAATCTAGTTAGTGGCAAAACAATCAATATACTCTCACCTCTACATATTGTCAACTGTTGTTATGAAATACATATACGATGTTTCGTATTGTAACGCTCATGCAAATAACTCGACTCTTCGCTCTGAATTTAGCCAATGATATTTTCAACAATAAAATGATATAATTATCTTTGATAATAATTCTTTTCGTATTGGCTTTTAAAAAAAGAGTTCTTACCTTCGTTGTTCATGATACGTGTAATTGTTATAGATGTACATATCCGTTACCGTAATGTAATGAAATTAATATGTTACTTTGGTTTAAGCTTGTCCCCTGGGAACATTTGGGAAGGAATGCTCAGATGTTTGTCATCCTGGTTACTATGGCCTCCTATGTACAGAAATGTGCAACTGCAGTGTTACAGTTTGTGACAAAACAGCCGATGGTCAGCAGCACAGAGGTGTTGTTTTTAGGAATGCTTCTTTCTGTCATTAGTATTTAAATTCGATTTGTATCGTAAATAAGGATCGTTGTTTTATGTAATATTTGACGAAACATGCTCCATGCTACCATTGGACAAAAATAAGTCAAAACGTTCTTCCTTAATTAATGCGGTTTAAAAATTATTCTCTCAAATATAGCGCGCAAACAAAAACGAATATGCATACGTTCTTATCATTTAGATAATTGTACACATGCTATACAATGAATATCTTCTGATAACTACATATTTTTTTCTGTTATTCAGAATCGCATAACGAGGACGGTGTGCTAATACCATCAAAGGCTCCAATAATACTAGGGTTTCTCATCCTAATCTGCCTGTACCGACGGTATGGCAGTAATTTCTTTTATGTTGCAGTATAACTTTCGTCATTGTGCAGAGAAATTCATCAATGAAATTTTAAATTATTGCAGATGTCCCAAGTGCAAATTTGGGAATTCTGTTGGTATGTATGATATTTATTTCATCAATATATATGAATTTATCTCAATTTGAAATTTCATCATGGTATAGTATCTTTTGTTGCTAGATACTCAAACTTTTCAACCTGAAATACATGGCACTGCCCGAAATAATTATGACGACATTGCCAGTGTCATGAAGACAGCCGAAAGCAGCGCATCCAACTGCAGTAAACTCAATGAAGCATATAAGATTCTGAAACAAGAGGGGCAGAATGTTTGAAAGCAGATTTAGATAATAGAATGTTCCATAAACTAAATTTGCGGGTATATAATTTTGAGGAACCTGTCATACTCAAGCCATTTAAATAATTTATCTCCAAAGTCTATTCTGTCTAATGTAAAACATGCGGACTGTGATGATATTAACAATGAACCTGTATAATGAAAATTAATATACACACATTTGTCAGACGCATAGACACAACTGCGTCATAAATTATAAAGTTGTCGCATTGAGGATTTGGATTTCTTGTGAATAAAGTTTTAATATTTCTTGTTTAATTTTTGTCGAAGTGAGTACATTTAGATGACATACCTTTGCACCAAGAAGTAATTTAATGCAATGACAGATTCTCCCTCCAGCTTGCGACAAATCTAAGAATTTTTGAAACTATTAAAATTTTATTTATTTGCGGGAATATAGCGTAATATTTGAGTCAATCGAATAAACAGAGCGTGCAAATTAAAGAGTTTTTAGTTGCTTCAGTGAAAAATTCAATCAATTCGATAAATAAAAAAATTTAGTCTGGACTAGAATCTTGTTTGATTATCTTATATGTTTAGTTTAAATTGAGCCCTAAATGAAGTTTAAAACATTGTCAGCTATGCAAATATTTCAAACGATAAGGATGGTGCAAGCGAAATGATTATATCAGTAAAGGTGCTAAAGGGTGGGTTAAACTTAAAAAAAAAATGTTACAAAACATAATAAACATGTACTAAGAACCCTACATTCGAGCTTCGTATACTTCACAGTCGAATACATTTCAATTAACAGTGTATTGATAACTATCTACCCTCTACCATTGTCCCAGATTTACATTGCAAAGGCTACCGAAAGGTGTTTCAAAGACTCCGTTAAAGTAGGATGAATCCCAAATTGATATTTGAAATTAAAGTGTATGTGGATAAAATGTAACATATCAGCAATCTTCCGATTCTTCAACGATGCGGATGAAATTGACTAGATCATGATGAAAACACTGAACCTTTTACAGGTAATAAATCAAATGCAATTTAGAGAACACCACAGTATGAATTGACGCTGAATTAACTGAATCTTAATTACAAACTGAAGAAAGCATTTACAAAATAAATGCAAAGGACAATTGTACAGAAAACATTCGTTTAAACGACCATCAGACACATGTTCAACCGAGATTGATCAATAACTAAACATCTTTCCAAATGCTGTAATAGAAAAAACATTATTATGAAAAAATATGCAGCTTTAATAAACAACGAAGAAAGTGCATACTTATTGAACTTATCTACTTAGACGACATCCAATTCCTGCAGCAGGTACAACTCTAAAGATATACATATTGTGCGTTTCCGTTGACATAAAACGCTTAATTCAATTGAATTGGTTTGTTCGTCTCTTATTAATGAAAAGAATAATGGTTATGGTAATAACGGTAATGATGAGCTATGTGAAGCATGGACGGTATTAACTTCTATTTAACATATACAATTCGGTTATGATAATAAAATATCTTTTTTTTTGTTTTGGATTTTCTTTTTACATTTAAAAATACAAAAAATGTCAACTGTAAATTCAAATGTCAAAGAAACGACTATATTATAAACTCTAAGATTTTAGTATAATTATATGTTTTGTCATCAGAAGTCAAAACAATTGAAACCATTGCACGTACGTATTATGAAACACCCTGTACATTTATCTATAATGTGATTTTTTTCCGTTTCAACGCAAATAACCATGTTTCTCGCGACATCAGGAGGTCGACTTTTGTGTTCTGTGATTAGTATCTTATTACATTTCATATTAATCAATGCTGCAGGATTACATTTAAAGATTTCAAATACGGTTAGGGATGACATTTCTCCACTTACGTAAGTCTGTTTTGTCATTCTTTTCTCTCAAAAAGAATTTTTGCAGTAGAACGAAATGCTAATCGTACTAAAATTTTGTTACATTTTATAGAATGAATAACAAACAAATCTAGTTTTGATTTCGTTCTACATGTAACTGTTATTGTAAATAATTGGAATGTGTTTAATATAAAAATTGACTAATTATAAATTTGCTTATTTATTTTTTTTATGTTTTAAAGGAATAAAGAATGCGGCATTAACTTGTACAATGTTAATGGTACTTGTACTAGTAAGTATAAGTCTCTTATGACATTTTACAAGAATTAACATATATTTCTATAAAGATAAAAATTTTAATTAAAAGCATTATTATTTTTTGCATTGATAAAACATTAAATATTCACATATGCAGAGATGCAGAAACATTAAAAAGTTTTCAAGTTTAAAGAATTTTTTTTATGTGTATTTTATGTATATTAAAGAATGCCCAAAAGGAACACAAGGGATTAACTGCTCTGAAAAATGTAAAGCCAACATGTACGGAGAATCCTGTTTAGAGAAATGCGACTGCCATTCAGACCAAGAATGCAACTACATTCATGGCTGCATAGGTACATGTAACCTTCCGTATTTGGTTGCCATCGTCATTGTCTATTAAATATTTTCTACTAACCTAAACCAAAGAAATAAATATATTAACTCCGATGCATGTACTGAGAAGAGGGAATAATTGGATGTTATTACTACCGTGCTTCAGATTGGTCGTGAAACATAATACTCGAGTACACGGTACTATTTTCTCCTTCGTTTAATGTTTGTCCTCTTTTCATCTTGTGAAGACTGATTATTGTACTTTAAAACAGGTCACTGGGTGAAGTTGTTGAGGGGCAATATTTGAAAATTATTTGGCTGTTAGTTCATAAGAATTACAAAACGTAGCCGGAAAGTGGCCAAGTTAAAAGACATATGACTTAAAGATAACTAACAGGTGATTGATTGCCAGACATTTCAAGTATAATTCAGTTGAGTTGAGGACATACAAGGCAATCCCGGAGAAATAGTTTTCGTTTCCTGTTTTGATTAATCATATTTTAGCTTTATAGTAAAAATGCAAAAATAGAGGTATGATTCCTGGTTAATTGATTGAACTTTCTATTTTTAATGTATCCTCATTTGTGGGTTGTGTAAATTACTTGTTTTATTGTACATGTAAACTGTTTTTATTGTTTGATCGAACTAGCATATTCTCTTGCAGCAAATAAAATTACTGGTGCTGCTTTTTGTTATTTTATTTTACTAAACTTCTGTTGTGTTTTTTTGTATTAAACAAGTTTTACCAAAAATATACGTATCCATTTTAACTGTATAATTGTAGATTCTCGGGGGATATGCAGTATTAAAGAAAGGTATTTCTTTTTATATATTTAGCAAGAGTTCCAGTTTGAAATACAATTAAAGAAATAAAAAAAAAATAAAATCCGAAAATATTTCATGTAGATCAAAATTTGATGTGATACTGATTTAAACAAACAAATGAATATAAAAAATGCCTATTATACTTTTGTAAATCTATTTTCTAGCGATGATGTGATTTGCTGTGATAACTATATACTGAAAAATGGATATTGCAAAGGTATTTTGAAATTTGATAGAAATTAGAAATTATTTTTGCTTGATAAAAGATGAAACATAAAACTTAGTTTTCCTATTTTCAGTAACTGTGGATAGGTCACTGGGCTTACGTTCATATATATCTAACAAATATTGAAAGCATGCACATTAAAATATCAATTTCAGCTTGTCCATCGGGAACGTTTAGGAAAAATTGTTCTTCGGTATGCCCTGACGGTTATTACGGTATGTTTTGCCTAGAAACGTGTCAGTGCAATACGTCAGAATGTGATAAAGCTATTGGATGTCCTATAAAAGGTAACCCTAATCGTAAACTAAAACGAATCATTGTGTTGTAGTAATTTAATCATGGTTATCTTCGTGCATTTAGGATAATTTGTATATTATTTTCACTGATATTTACATTTACATTATTTATGTCACCATATCAAACTGGCATAAGCATACATTAGATTAATCCATTTAGAATGTTTTAAAATGTTTAGAAAATTCAATGCAAACATTTTTTTCTTGCTTATTCATTTATAGTGTTTATATCACAATTCTTTTGATTAAGCCTCGTTGGAAAAATAGTCTGTTTTACGTCACGTGTTCTCTATTATGTCTTTTTTGTGACAAAACAGAGCTTCTGCGATATCTAAAATTCAGTTATTACTCCAGCAAATTCTTTTCATTTCTTGCTTGATAACTAATTTTAGAACCTTTTTATGATATGGAAGCAGACTGGCACACAAGAATTTTCAAACTCGAAAGAATAAAATCTGGGCGGCGCGACAATATTTCAACGATCCTTTATACATCTTGCGGACTAAAGCTTGTTTGATTGTTTCAGTTGTTGCGTAATTAATACAATATAAAGGTGTCAATTTTCAATCAAAATAAAACATTCTAGAAACATTTGTTTAAATTATACTGTACTGTACTTGAAGTCATAAGGCATTTTCTGGACTGATCCTTTTAAAGGTTCTTCTATTCCCTCTTTACTTTTGGACTAGAAACAGGGAGCCTTGCAGTGTTTGGTCTTTCTGTTGGTTTTTCTTTCATCTTCTGTAAATCCATTGTTTTAAAGTATCTTGAAAAGTCGCTAACCCCGTCTTTTTTCGAAATTTTTCTTCATTTGGATACTTTCTTTATATCAATTTTTAACAGTCTTTGGTGAAAGACACTTTAAGACTTCAATACTTGATACTTTAGAAAAAGACATAATTTAAATATTAGCCTCCCATTACGTTATGTCACATTGAGGATTTGGATTTCTTATGAATAAAGCTTTAATATTTCTTGTTTAATTTTTGTCGAGGTGAGTACATTTAGATGACATACCTTTGCACCAAGAAGTAATTTAATGCAATGACAGATTCTCCCTCCAGCTTGCGACAAATCTAAGAATTTTTGAAACTATTAAAATTTTATTTTTTTGCGGGAATATAGCGTAATATTTGAGTCAATCGAATAAACAGAGCGTGCAAATTAAAGAGTTTTTAGTTGCTTCAGTGAAAAATTCAATCAATTCGATAAATAAAAAAATTTAGTCTGGACTAGAATCTTGTTTGATTATCTTATATGTTTAGTTTAAATTGAGCCCTATATGAAGTTTAAAACATTGTCAGCTATGCAAATATTTTAAACGATGAGGATGGTGCAAGCGAAATGATTATATCAGTAAAGGTGCTAAAGGGTGAGTTAAACTTAAAAAAAATGTTACAAAACATAATAAACATGTACTAGGAACCCTACATTCGAGCTTCGTATACTTCACAGTCGAATACATTTCAATTAACAGTGTATTGATAACTATCTACCCTCTGAATCCCAAATTGATATTTGAAATTCAAGTGTATGTGGATAAAATGTAACATATCAGCAATCTTCCGATTCTTCAACGATGCGGATGAAATTGACTAGATCATGATGAAAACATTGAACCTAATTATACAGGTAATAAATCAAATGCAATTTAGAGAACACCACAGTATGAATTGACGCTGAATTCACTGAATCTTAATTACAAACTGAAGAAAGCATTTACAAAATAAATGCAAAGGACAATTGTACAGAAAACATTCGTTTAAACGACCATCAGATACATGTTCAACCGAGATTGATCAATAACTAAACATCTTTCCAAATGCTGTAATAGAAAAAACATTATTATGAAAAAATATGCAGCTTTAATAAACAACGAAGAAAATGCATACTTATTGAACTTATCTACTTAGACGACATCCAATTCCTGCAGCAGGTACAACTCTAAAGATATACATATTGTGCGTTTCCGTTGACATAAAACGCTTAATTCAATTGAATTGGTTTGTTCGTCTCTTATTAATGAAAAGAATAATGGTTATGGTAATAACGGTAATGATGAGCTATGTGAAGCATGGACGGTATTAACTTCTATTTAACATATACAATTCGGTTATGATAATAAAAAATCTTTTTTTTTTGTTTTGGATTTTCTTTTTACATTTAAAAATACAAAAAATGTCAACTGTAAATTCAAATGTCAAAGAAACGACTATATTATAAACTCTAAGATTTTAGTATAATTATATGTTTTGTCATCAGAAGTCAAAACAATTGAAACCATTGCACGTACGTATTATGAAACACCCTGTGCATTTGTCTATAATGTGATTTTTTTTCCGTTTCAACGCAAATAACCATGTTTCTCGCGACATCAGGAGGTCGACTTTTGTGTTCTGTGATTAGTATCTTATTACATTTCATATTAATCAATGCTGCAGGATTACATTTAAAGATTTCAAATACGGTTAGGGATGACATTTCTCCACTTACGTAAGTCTGTTTTGTCATTCTTTTCTCTCAAAAAGAATTTTTGCAGTAGAACGAAATGCTAATCGTACTAAAATTTTGTTACATTTTATAGAATGAATAACAAACAAATCTAGTTTTGATTTCGTTCTACATGTAACTGTTATTGTAAATAATTGGCATGTGTTTATTATAAAAATTGACTAATTATAAATTTGCTTATTTATTGTTTTTATGTTTTAAAGGAATAAAGAATGCGGCATTAACTTGTACAATGTTAATGGTACTTGTACTAGTAAGTATAAGTCTCTTATGACATTTTACAAGAATTAACATATATTTCTATAAAGATAAAAATTTTAATTAAAAGCATTATTATTTTTGTTGTTACTGCAAATGTAACGAGCGCATTTATTGTCACTTATTTAATTATTATTTTTTGCATTGATAAAACATTAAATATTCACATATGCAGAGATGCAGAAACATTAAAAAGTTTTCAAGTTTAAAGAATTTTTTTTATGTGTATTTTATGTATATTAAAGAATGCCCAAAAGGAACACAAGGGATTAACTGCTCTGAAAAATGTAAAGCCAACATGTACGGAGAATCCTGTTTAGAGAAATGCGACTGCCATTCAGACCAAGAATGCAACTACATTTATGGCTGCATAGGTACATGTAACCTTCCGTATTTGGTTGCCATCGTCATTGTCTATTAAATATTTTCTACCAACCTAAACCAAAGAAATAGATATATTAAATCCGATGCATGTACTGAGAAGAGGGAATAATTGGATGTTATTACTACCGCGCTTCAGATTGGTCGTGAAACATAATACTCGAGTACACGGTACTATTTTCTCCTTCGTTTAATGTTTGTCCTCTTTTCATCTTGTGAAGACTGATTATTCTACTTTAAAACAGGTCACTGGGTGAAGTTGTTGAGGGGCAATATTTGAAAATTATTTGGCTGTTAGTTCATAAGAATTACAAAACGTAGCCGGAAAGTGGCCAAGTTAAAAGACATATGACTTAAAGATAACTAACAGGTGCTTGATTGCCAGACATTTCAAGTATATTTCAGTTGAGTGCACGGAAAAACGTTATCCTGTGCTCCATTAATATTTTAAAGAAAAACAACGTATGTCACGTTTGTTGAAGATCAATGCCATTTCTCTCATGAAAAAAGTATTACAGAAACGCTTCATACAAGGAAATCCCGGAAAAAATAGTTTTTGTTTCCTGTTTTGATTAATCATATTTTAGCTTTATACCAAAAATGCCAAAATAAAGGTATGATTCCTGGTAAAATGATTGCACTTCCTATTTTTAATGTGTCCTCATTTGTGGGTTGTGTAAATTACTTGGTTTATTGTACATGTAAACTGTTTTTATTGTTTGAACGAACTAGCATATTCTCTTGCAGCAAATAAAATTACTGGTGCTGCTTTTTGTTATTTTATTTTACTAAATTTCTGTTGTGTTTTTTTGTATTAAACAAGTTTTACCAAAAATATACTTATCCATTTTAACTGTATAATTGTAGATTCTTGGGGGATATGCAGTAAGAAAGAAAGGTTTTTTTTTTTATAAATTTAGCAAGAGTTCCAGTTTGAAATACAATTAAAGAAATAAAAAAAAATAAAATCCGAAAATATTTCATGTAGATCAAAATTTGATGTGATACTGATTTAAACAAACAAATGAATATAAAAAATGCCTATTATACTTTTGTAAATCTATTTTCTAGCGATGATGTGATTTGCTGTGATAACTATATACTGACAAATGGATATTGCAAAGGTATTTTGAAATTTAATAGAAATTAGAAATTATTTTTGCTTGATAAAAGATGGAATATAAAACTTAGTTTTTCTATTTTTAGTAACTGTGGATAGGTCACTGGGCTTACGTTCATATATATCTTACAAATACTGAAAGCATGCACATTGAAATATCAATTTCAGCTTGTCCATCGGGAACGTTTAGGAAAAATTGTTCTTCGGTATGCCCTGACGGTTATTACGGTATGTTTTGCCTAGAAACGTGTCAGTGCAATACGTCAGAATGTGATAAAGCTATTGGATGTCCTAAAAAAGGTAACCCTAATCTTAACCTAAAACGAATCATTGTGTTGTAGTAATTTAATCATGGTTATCTTCGTGCATTTAGGGATACTTTGTATATTATTTTCACTGCTAACATGATATTTACAATTTACATTATATATATGTCACCATTTCAAACTGACATAAGCATACATGAGATTAATCCATTTAGAATGTTTTAAAATGTTTAGAAAATTCAATGCAAACAATTTTTTCTTGTTTATTCATTTATAGTGTTTATGTCACAATTCTTTTAATTAAGCCACTTTGAAAAAATAGTCTATTTTACGTCACCAGTTCTCTATTATGTCATTTTGTGACAAAACAGGTCTTATGCGATATCTAAGATTCAGTTATTACTCAAGCACATTCTTTTCATGTCTTGCTTGATACCTTGTTTTAGAACATTTGTGTGAAATGGAAGCAGATTGGCACACAAGATTTTTCAACCTCAAAGAATAAATTCTACGCAGATTATATCGGATTTTATTTTTGGTCGAAAACAATTGGACGATCCTTTATCCATCTTGCGGACCAAAGCTTGTAACGTCTGATTGTTTTCGATGTTGCGTAATTGTTAAAATATACCGGCGTGTAAAAGTTTCTTCTATTCCCTCTTTACTTTTGGACTAGAAACAGGTAGCCTTGCAGTGTTTGGTCTTTCTGTTGGTTTTCCTTTCATCTACTGTAAATCCCTTGTTTTAAAGTATCTTGAGAAGTCGCTAACCCTTCTTTTTTAAAGTTATTTTATATGGATACTTTCTTTATATCAATTTTATAACAGTTTTTGGTGAAAGACACTTCAAGACTTCAATACTTAGTTCTTTGGACAGAGCCATAATTTAAATATTAGCATCCTATTTATGACGTCATATTTACCATCATAACAAGAAATATCATATATTTTATAAATATTAAACTGATTATGTCTTCTCTAGATGATCGTTTTATTTTTCAGGATACGTTGATTAAGATTTTAAAGGTGATTGTAATGGCGACAAATATTATAAAACACTCTGTATATCAGACAAATGAAAATCTTATAAACGAGTTCTGTTTACATACATGTGTATTAATATGACAATACTCAAGACTAATTGGACTACAAAAAAACTGACTGAGTCAAACTACAGCTTTCATTTATTGTATGATTCCATTATTTTACTCGATGCGAATGCTGAAACATACTGGCCTCTTGAAATCGAAAATGTTACTCAATTTCAGTATAAATTCTGATAAAATATAATGCAACTTAGTACAATCATATTAAGTTTGATCTAAACAACATATATAGTTTTATAATATACAAGAATAATTGTGGCCGTAGAAAATGGAATACGTTGTAATAATAATAATCAACCTTGTACCAGATTTTTTTCTTTTCATTTAGACAACTATTCTTATTGTATCAAAATAAAAATTTTAACAGTAGGGTTTTTTAAATTTCAAAATGTGATATTGTTTTTCTTATAAAAGATTCTAAGATTTAGATTATTCTTCTAAAAAGCCCAAACATACACGTTTCATCTATATTCGACACGTTTTATACCTTCAATTTATGTTCCGTTTAAGTTGGAGTAGCATAACGGTATTTCTTTAACCTAAACTTAAGTAGCGATTTGACACTTCTCCGTTTATTCCTTTACACAGCATTTTAATGGGGAAGTATAATTCAGAATTGTTCAGGACCTGAACCAAGGTGAATACTTGACAAAAATAGGGTTTGGTTGCAAATGAAGCATAAGAGAAAAGATCAAACAAAATATACTTTTCTACAATGCCATTTATGACTATGCAATTATACTGATGTAGTTTGCATTTAAAGCTGTTTAATACATAAATATGACAATAATTATCTCCCAAATCGAAACTCCTAGAATGGTATTTAATCGTCATAGAAAAACATACCTTAATATTTTCCCCGGAGGAATTCATAATTGTAACGTTTGAGGTTTTCTTTGCAAGTATTTAGATGCAAGTTTAATCAACTTTTAAATTGTAACTCCGAACTTATAATTGGGGTAAAAAGGATTGCTGGTAAAACAAATCCGAGCTAATAATTGCATAAGAAAAATATAACGAATAGGTTCTTCTTTTCAATCATATAATTTCTCATATTGCTCTCTTTTGTTTACGTTTAACTTTACTCTAAATTTTGATCCTCAAGGACTATAACGAGGAAGACTATGAGTGCAGAGCCTTTTCATATGAGAATTTGTAGTATAAAAATGGTTTCAGATCAGTTTTCACCATATCTTAATTTCCATGAGAGGAGTTTCAAAGTAATGCAATACCTTAAATTCTAGAGTCACTATTTTTTAAACTTGTAAATTTCAAACTTACTTTCGACATAATCCATTTTATGGTGTGTGCTCATGTCGACGTGTTTTTAAAATTATTTTTGAAATAAAATGAAATGGTTTCTTCAAACTAGCAATCAAAGTGTTTTTGGATAAGGAGTTGAAATTTTATATACATTTTGTAAGAACGTTTAGTAAAAAGTCTTCATTAGTTTCACAAAATTGTCTCAGTACTTTTTTCTTATTAATCTTCAGTCAATGTACATGTATACATGTTTAAGTCGTTATTTTCAGGTGAATTCTTGCGAAAATGTTAAAATATAAGTTTGAAAATAATATTCAATAACTTCAATTTAAGATTGTCAACCGGGAACATATGGAGAAAATTGCTCTGATGGTTGTCCTGACGGATTTTACAATTTGTTTTGTAAATATGGTAAATACATGTATCACTTAACTTTAGTTTATCAATTTGTGTTGATGGTTGATCTCTCTCTCTATTACTATTTAAATATCAGGCTTCATATTAGATTTATATCTATTGTTCATTAAAAAAATATAATATTAAGGGCTTAAAACTGATTAAGGTAAAACCGCCAAGAGTTAAGTAAATATTGATGTATCCATGTACATGCAATGAAAACCGGTTTATAGACGAAAAGTGACCCCCGTAGAATATTGAGCGGGGGTCATTTTTCTACGTAGAAAAATGACCCACTCGGTTGTAGAATACTTTGATTACATCGTAGAAATTATGGTCTAGGGGTCATTTTTCTCCGTGTGGGTTGTAGAAAAATGACCCTGTAGAATATCGACTATATATCATTATTTACTTTAAGGGGGATACAGGGGTGGTGCTGAATATGGGGGGGGGGGGGTATTGCCTGCTTGATGCCTAGATTGTTCCAAAAAACAGCTTGAGTACACTTTTCTGATCACCTGTTATTGCTTATCATCAATTCATTATCTCAGTCTGTCTATTAATTTTTTAAATTAAAAATTAAAAGGTATAGTAATGTTTCGTTAATTAAAGTACACTGACTATAAAATGTTTCCCTTCGAATTCCTTACATTTTTGCAACAGAAGAAAAAGATGTACCATAGGTACCAACTGAATTTTAAATAGTTAGTTAAAGTGGGTGCGAATCTAGAACAAAATTAAAAGGTTGCGGGGACTTGGCGGGGAGGGAGTAATGATATATAATATAACGTATGTTTACATTAATTGTCAAACCATGACTTAATATGAATTATATCAATCTGACTGAAAATAAATCTCGCATTTATTGTATGCAGAAATTGATACCAGTTAATTTACAGGGGAAGAGAAAATTATTCATCACGCTCTATATCGCCATGAGAGATTTTTTTACCATGGGTCTCAAATAGGCACATCTTATCACATGCGTGAATCCAAAAATTTTTATCTGGGGATGGGGGAGGGGGATCCGAGGTATAATTATGTTTGCCAAAGAGGAAAGGAAGTCTAGACCTATTATCGGTAAATTTGATATAAAGTGAATTTAAAGAGTTTGAATTCCCCGACTCCTTAAATCTGCGCTTACATGCAGCATCCCATTGGATATATTTCTAACAACAATTATTTTCTTGTTACAACAGGTTTAAGAAGAATATATTAAACAAATACAATGCTTGATTTAAAAAGAAAATAAACGTCACAAATTCCAAAAATTCAAATTTAGACTCTAACACAAGAAACAGAATACTTTGTAAATAATTCTATCTATGTATATGTATGATTCTAATCGATCTCTATTGTAATCAAAATTAACTTTTAAAATGTTCTCGTAAACTTCGTTATATAACAGAGATAGCAAATCGTAAAAAAAATAATGACACTGGAAAGGGTTTTATATGTAGCATTGACTTTGATTCCAATTAAATACAACCGCGGTACTAACAAACTACATTTGAATCTAGCAAATACATGCATATTCTTATATAACTTGAACCTTTCTTTAGATTTGACATAGTAGTGTCCACTGTCTTTAGTTAAGCAAAAAGGGAGCGCAACCGAACGCATCATCATGTATGTACCTTTAGGGTGAGGACACAACCCTAAAATGGCCTAGCGAAGGGGCATCATAATGCAAGCTGACGAGTACTTTAAGTTTAACACAGACATGTTTTTGTTTAAACTGATGCTATATATGTAAACAGGGTAAATCGGGTGGCGCATCCATCTTTTATATGCTTTCGCTGCCACCTTTCCCCTCGCAAAACATGAAAGTTTCACGTATCACCTCCAATTTTTATGATTTTTATATAGTTTATAAGCGAGGTCAAAATTCTGTGAGGGTCAGTTTTCAACGGGTGGGGGTCGTAGATCTACAGGTCTGGAATGGTTTTCTACTGTAGAAAATGAACCCTAGTTGTCATAGAATACTGACCCTGGGTCAGTTTTCTCCGTAGAAATTTGACCCCCGGGTCAATATTCGACGGGGGTCACTTTACGTCGTTATACCGGCGATAGATAAATATTCTTAATAAATATTAAAGCAATTCAGTAGTTGTTTCGATTTTTTCGGGTTGAAGCATTTATGTTAGAGGGTGATCTAACATACCAAACTAGTGACCGATTCCAACTTTATATTAGTACAAAAATCATAGTCAGTCGCCAAACTAAGATTAAAAAAGGCATATGACGCATTGAATTTTAATTTCAACCAATGATTAAAGTCTTACAAAGTATATTATTTGTTATGTCTTATAATTTTCTCTCCTTGCTTTTTGAAGAATCATTCAGACATATTTTTTGGATAATTCCAATTTTACTTGGAACAGTAATTTTCATCATGGTTTGTGTTTGCCGAAGGTGAGACATATTATGTTATCCTAATTCCTTTTATATTATAGCATACAAGTGTAGTTGAATACTAACGTTGTTTTAAAAATAAATTATTTAGGTGCCGAAAGACCAAACCCAGAAACTTTGTTGGTAAGAAATGCTTCTTGAATACTGAAAATATTATTATTATAAACTCATTTATTTCTTGTACAAAATGTGTATTACCTATTTCTAAAGATATCTCAACGTACCCGACTGAAAAGAATAATAGTACTTATGATGACTACGATCACATTGCATATGCGTGGAATAAAAGCAATACCAATACACAAGAGAGAAGCAAAATTAGCAAAACAGCTTTGGAGACTCAGGCAGGAGAAGCAGAGATGGCCGACGAAAATATGGTCACTGGGGTTTACAATACTCTGAATCTGCGTGTTGTTGATAATGAGGAACCCATCAAACACAAGCCTCTTAAAAGATCCAAATCTGAAAGCTCTTCCTTGTATGTTAAATGTTCGATTCCTCTTGAACCTTCAGCCTTCGACATTAAGCTAGTGTTAAATTGTAACAGGACCTCGTCTCTTAGACTTACAAAGAGCACTGACAGAAATAATCATGGAAAGGCTGAAAAGGGTATTACTAAAACTCCCAAGAACGATGAACCTTTAGGTTTTTATGTGTATGATTTGGCAACCTTTCAATATAAAAGCAATGTTTCCCAAAGACAATTATTTCTGGAAGAATTGACATCACATATTTTAAATTTAAAGAAATATTAAGATATGTTCTTGGATTTGGAAATGACTTTTATTGTGTTTAAAACGTTTAAGATACAAGTGTTGCATGCAAACCGAAACCTCAGTATTCCACTAAGATGTAGACTTCTAGTTACGTTTTTCTTAAAAATGATAAAAACGTCAATTTTGGGGGGAAAATCAACTTGTATTAATGAAAACGTGAGGCCAAGCTTTATTAAAGTTAAGGGCCTAAGGTAGCAAGGGACAGTTTCGGATAAAGTACCCGTCAATATTTTTGTAAAATTGAGAGTTGCTGTACTTGAAGGCTTATGAGTGTTGCTAAAATTCATGAAATTATTTATAATGATTATCATTAGTTAGAGGGATGTCTCTTGTTGAAATTGACATGCAATATGTAGGCCCCATAGGTTAGGTACATGAGAATCAGAAGTAAAATGCGAAACCGCGGCTATGACTGTTGTGTTGACTTTATACAGTGAAATTGCAAGTGACAGACGGGAGGTAAAATAACACGAAAAGTAGGTGGATGGGACATTGTAAACTATACACCGGTAAGTTTCTGACATGTGATGGTGCAACATGCACACGGTACGGAAGGTCAACCCTTTGCAGGGAATTAGCTGGGGGAGGTCTAAAAAGCTGAAAAATCATGAAAAATTAGCAAAATATGAAAGGGTCAAAATCTCATAAAATCCAGTATGTAGAAAATTTTACAGGTTTTGACTAGTAATTTTCTTCAGAAATAAGTGATTGACCCTATAACAAGTTAATTATAGGTATTTGTGCTCAATGGGAACTGAGGAAATTCTAGTTACAGAGTTCCGAAGACACGCATCCCCTAGCTACAATGAATTGTATCAAAAAACCTGTCCCGTGCCACCTAAGAGTCATTATAGCCATTGCACTACAGAGATAGACACCCACAAAGGCGATATAAATGACTTTGCGATGGTTTGAAATTGTCATCTATTAAAAGTGAAAGTAATGGGGTATCGATGATTTTTGGTATTTGAAATTAATAAAATGCAAATCTTATTTTATTTTTTGTTGATTTACATTAAATGGGATATCTGGTTGTGTTGATATTTAAAAGGTTTCATCATATTAAGAGAAATGTTGGTGTTTTTTCCTTAGGAATATAGGTCGTCTTCTTTCAAATTCTTGAAAGAAAAGAACTAATGACACATGTTTTCTAACATAAGTACATCAAATCAAGCACAGTTGTGCCTTACTTCCTTATATGTAGACAGTTTCAAAATGATACGGCTAAGTATCTAAAGGACTAAGTGCGGTATTATGCATTTTTCGCCCCCAAAATTAAAGTTTTATAAAGAGCTTTAGAAATAACGAGGAAAATAGTTAAAATCACATTGAAAATAAGGGAGTAAAAGATTATCTCCCACAGTGACGTCATAATGTAGAAATGACGTCATGAAGATTGCCTTTTTTAATAAATTGATGTTTTGTAGCAAAATATCGATGTTTTTCGATGGTTTTTCCACTAGAAAACATCGAACGCAGGCTTGCTCAAGTACCATATTTTAGTATAATGTGTACAATTATCTGAAGAAAAACATATGTTTAAATCGTACTTGATCAGACTTGCGCTCTATACTTCCGAATGCAAAATATAAAGCATAATTGTGAATATTTTCATTTGTTTGCAAATCTGCGAGAATTAGGTCATTTAAGTGACGTCCTATATAAACAGCGAATGAGCAATGATGACTAAAATAAAGATTAAAGTGATAAGCATCCTCCGTATAATGATTTATGAAGATTTGATTTTTATGCGATACTATTTAAAAATTTGTTAAAATTAGGGGGCAGATATTTGACCATACCGCACACAGTCCTTTCACACAGCTGGTTGATTAAAATATGATATTATGTAATTTGGCTTGCAGAGCAATGTTATTAGAACCTATTTCAATATTATTTATAACAAACTTTCTAATGTCTAAAACACTTATACTAATAATACTGATAATAACGATATATGTCTAAACATCGCACAGTTTCAAAAGCAATAGACCTACATCGTATTTATTGAACTTAAGTTTAAGGAACTAAAACAATGAACAAACATTACCACAAGATTTGCTTAACTTAATATATGTTATTTATGTATCAAATGTTGTTAAGATAAATCGTACTTGATCAGACTTGCGCTCTATATTTCTGAATGCAAAATATAAAGCATAATTGTGAATATAATGTTGTTGAGATAAATATGAGCTTATAGGCGATATCTCCGTGCATTACAATTTTCCGTTTCCTGATGGTTTACAGCTGCTATTTTGGTGTTTAAATTTCTGTTATTAGATATGGTATTAGATATGGTAGATATGGTATTTTTGGTTATGCGTGTATGAAGAAATGACAATAACAATCCGTCAACCATCTCAAAAATCCATTAAACGAAATACAAATTCAAAGCAGAGCAACACGGACCTCCAAAAAGATGGAGGTTGGATCAGGTGTCTAGGAGGAGTGAGTATCCTCTGCTGATTGGTCGCACCCGCCGTGTGCAAAGGCACCTGACGTTATATATTTTTCTCAAAATAAAAATAAATACCCTTTATCTAATAACAGGTTATTAATTAGGTTACCATCAATGTTCATTTCCAGTAAAATATCCAAATATGAAAAAGATGACGCAGTATCTGTGGTGTATATATATATATATATATATATATATATATATATATATATATATATATATATATATATATATATATATATATATATATATATATATATATATATCTATATATATTAGAAAGAAAGAAAGCGAAGAAAGTTGGAATTGCTTGTACTTTTTTTTACTAGCCAGACATGTTCATACTAGCCATTAAAATATTTGGACACTCTCTGTCGCCCTGTTAACATCAAATGCATGCTGCACCAATACTAACAAATGCACTTGATGTATTGCAACTGTATTAGAGTTGTACAATACAGATATACATAGAAAATATAAATATATATCCACACCTTTTAAGATTTATATGAGAGAGAGAGAGAGAGAGAGAGAGAGAGAGAGAGAGAGAGAGAGAGAGAGAGAGAGAGAGAGAGAGAGAGAGTCTGTTTGCTGGTCATTATCCTTCACTTCTGTATATGAAATATTGAACAGAAAAACATTGACACAAAGAATGGGGAAAATCACAGAATTGATGTATGAAAGAGTTACCTTTCTTAGGCTTACCATGATACACAATATGAAGCTTGGTTGAATTAAAGAGAACAACATACACAAAAAACGGAAAAAAGTATGCAACGTATATATTTAAAAGGTAAATGCAAGTATCATTTATAATATGAAGGGTTTAAAGTATTCAGAGTATTGCAACAATTTTATGAATAACACATTTTGAAATTGAAATACATGCAACACTCTAGACTTATCAAGTTTAAATAAGAAGCAACTGTGGTCGAATATTACCGAATAGTGAGCTTTGCTTGAACTCATGATCAGCATTGAGACCAAGTCACTGACATGTGTTCATACAACTGGTGTACTGAGTAGGATAAACAGAATTAAAAAATAGAAGGTAATTACAGTATTGCCGAAACCATGCTCTTTCTACCACCCTCACTCTAACAAAGATTATACTTTTATACTGGATATCATGAAAAAGAATGGCCCTGCCCTAGATGGGATGGTCTTTTCTCACCCAAACCAACCAAAAAACCACACCCCCACTCCCACCCGCGATAGTGTATTTTTTTCATTTTAATGTGAAATTTTAAAATAAACTTATAATTGTGATTTTGGTCTAACAATCGTCAAACTTTTCATGGGTATAACTTTGCCACTGCAAATGTAGAAAAAATGCGATGTGCTGACATTTACATCATGTTTTCATTAAAGCCATCCACCCATCAACAGATATAAAGGTTGTGCGTGCTTTTAAAGGCACCGCTATTACTTTTACGTGTTGTGTTCTATAACAATTTTTTTTATGCTACTAGTATAAAATACGGTGGAGGACAGCAATATAATTTTTTAAAACCGTGTATAAGAAATGAATATATATGTGATGTTAAAGCTTAAGTCTTGGTGGGTTTTTTTTTACTACTTGTATTGGGAATTGTATTATCACCAACTGGGTCATTTACTAAAGCAACAAAGCATTTGAGTAAACAGGCGTAAAAAGCCATGTACATTTAATTATGATATTTTAGACAAATTGCTCGAAAGCTTAAGAAAATATATATAATGTACAAATATGTTTCCACAAATATTTTTTACAAAATTTGTAAAAGTCCGTGGAAATATTGTGTTCAAAGAAATCTAAACGAACGTGTGTCGGGCTTCAATATGTCTGGCTCAACCAAAATTTTGTCAATACGAAATGGTTAACTGCAATTGTAAATCAAAGATTTTAAAAAGACCAATCCGTCCAAATATGGTCCAATTATATAAATTGTCCTTCTAGAGGTCATATGTATAACATCTTTAAACCTTATGTTGGCTTTAAGAAGTATTGTGACATTTTAACTGTTAACCCCTCCCCCCCAAAAAAAACCAAACAAACAAAAAAAAACTTGATTTGTTTTGTTTTCAAACCGTTGTCTCCCTTAAGAGACAGACAAATGGTATAGTATCCCTTTAAATAATAGATAATGTTTACTGTGAAGCATGAAATCATTGGAGATGAGTTTCATTTTTTTTTTAGAATGTAGGGTTATTGGAGAAATTAGGAATAATTAAACACGAAATTCGGTAGAAGACCAAGTGTTCTCTGAACTTATGTTAAATCAAAAATAAAAATCTCTGATTAAATTGTTTGTATTTATTTCTGTATGTTCCAATTAGAAGTTGTCCTGATATGATCCTTCGTACCAAAGTCTTACATGAATATTGATTCTGTTTTATGTTCTTATTCGTTCCACTCAAACGAACATAAATAATTAATAATAAAAATAAACACATACACGTATGTCAGGATGTGAAGCGCTCTGAAAGTGCATTCTACCTTTACATACAAATCTAGATACATTAGTTTTTCTTTTTCATCTTTATTTCTAAACAAAACCCAAGACGTTTAAAATAGTATTTCAATTTACATCAAAAGCAATGGCGATTTGATGGGAATTGAGTTAACTGCACTGAAAAGAGCCTTCGAATGGCTATATAACTCTTAGCGCTAACATCGGTCAGTTAAAACCCGTGCAATGAATATTTAAATGTCACCTGACAAAGGGACCAACAACGTACCAATAGATTAAAGTTGTAAATAAACGCGAACACGTGTTATTTGAACCTTTAATAAATGAATTTTATTGAACAGTAATAAAACTGCTTGCATTGATGCTGTTTTAATACTAATGATGCCAAATTCAGAATTATCAATATTGATTATCAAATGATCAGCAGATTTAAAGCTTCGTATAAGGTAAATGACTATTTATAAACTAATGGTTTGGAGCCTCCTCCTTCTACGTGTAAACTTATAAGTGGAGATGTTTAATGCATGAAACAGCTTTGGCGCACGTGGAAGATGAAAACAATCTTTGTATATTGCATAATGACACAAAAACCTTTTGTAATATACAAATTGTAAACCCTAAATACTAAAAAACGAATTAGGTAATTAAACAATTATTGAATGCTGATCAGTCAAGAGACCCGAATTTTTTTTTCGTTGGCGCAAGGAACAGCTCAGTATGTTCTTTTACCGTTGGCCTCAGGTAATAGATCATACTTAGCTGTTCCCTGCACCTCGGGAAAAATAGTCTGGTCTATCGATTGCTCAAGCATTTAATAATTGACAATATGCCCTCTTTATCAATCTTTTTCATGTATGACAATGACTTTATGTATACCTCTGATGATTTGTTGTTTTGTGTATTTTGTAAATATGTTCCACTTGTTGCAAAACATTTAAGTGAATAAAATGAACTTAAACTTGGCAATTACAAAGTACAATTTTTTCCGGTTAATATTTTGATGTTTAGAACTTATTTCTGCTGATAATTAAATAATTAACGCTAACAGAAAATTAAATAACTTCCAATTGGAATACTAGTTATAAAATAAGTCGTTTCAAACGTTATTAAAACTTACATAAAATATTATGCGAATTCATTGGAACAGCACCTAGCATAAATACTAAGATTTGAAAAGTACAAGTATTATCCTATTTCATGCCATTAGAAGTCAAAACAATTGATACTCTATTATTTGTGTCTATTTGTTGCGTGTCAACGAGAACAATATCCAGTTCATTGTATATACTGTAACCATGTTTGTTGCGACATCAGGCGGTCGACTTTTGTTTTTTGTGATTAGAATCATATTATATTTCATATAAATCAATGCTGCAGGATTACACTTTAAGAACTCAGAAACGTTTAGAGATGGCATTTCTTCAGTTATGTAAGTTTGTTCTGTCTTAACTTTCTCACAATAGGATTTAAGAGTGTCAATCTCCAGTGGCACCTTGAATCTGGTAAAATTGCATTAGAACTGAATGATATGCGTACTAAACGTTGGTAACTGTATATAGAATGCATAACAAACAAATCTCATTTTTATTTGATACATGAATCTTTTTAACCGTTATTATAAATAATTGACATGTGTTTGATATATAAATCGACCAATTATTATTGTCTTTATTTATTATTTTTATCTTTTAAAGGAAAAAGGAGTGCGGCATAAACTTATACAATATTGATGGTACTTGTATTAGTAAGTATTACATTTTATATCTTTGTATTTTTCTATAGGGATAAAATATTGATAAATAGAACTATTAGTCTGTTGTTCCTGCGAATGTAAATCATTATCATTACTTTATTTAAATTACCCATTTTTTATAAATCATTAAATGTACACAAATCAATGCAGAAACATTGTAAATGCATTTTCTTTCAAGTACTTTAGTTTGAATTATGTATGTACATATATTTAAGGATATATGGTCATGAAACGTTATACCTGTACTAAAATACACAGTAGTATTTTCTCGTTCATTTATTCTTTGTTCTCCTTAATCTTGTGAAGACTTTTGTTATACATGTACCTTAAAACAGCTTAATGGGTTGAGATGTTGAATGATTCATTTAACATTATTTGGCTGGTTATAACACTTTCACATATTAGCTGAAAAGTGGTCAAGTTGAAAAATATTCACTAGCAAACTGTGATTTCCATGGGATGAAACTCTGCCAATTAGACAATTGAAAGGTAACTGAAAGATAACTAACAGGTCATTAATTAGCTTAGCTGTGCCATGCTTCCACTTGCCAGACTTTCAATTCAGTTAGCTGCATGACAACGTTTTATCCTGTGCTCTATTGAAACACAACAGATTTTTAGCCGACGTTTGATGAATATCAATATCATTTTTTCTCATGAAAAAAGTATTGCAGAAACGTGGGTTTTTTTATAGTTCATACCAGGAAATCCTGGAAGCAATAGTTTTTGTTTCCTCTTTTGATTTATCATATTTTAGCCTAATATTCAAAAATGACAAAATAAAATTATAATGCCGGGTGAAATTGTTTATTTTTTGTGTAGGTTGGGTAAAATATTTGCTTTGTTGGTTTTTTATTTTGTCCTCGGATATTAAGGTTTTAATCTTCATTTAAACAAACAAAATTACTGGAGATCTTTTTTGTTATTTTATTTCACTAAATTTCTGTTATGTTTTTAATGTGTTAAACCAGTGCATACCAAAAATATAATTATCAATTGAAAATTTATACTTCTATATTCTTGGGGGATATGCAGTAATAATGAAAGGTACATTTTATACATTTAGCATTAAGTTTACATTTAAAAAATTAAGAAATATAAAATCTGAATATGTCTTGCGTAGATCTGTTATATTTTCAATACCGATTTAAACGAAGGAATAAATGTTAACCTTAATCTCCCATAGAAATTGTATATTTTATTTTGCTTGTGATATATTTTCTAGCCACGATGTAATTTGCTGTGATAACTATGTACTAACAAATGGATATTGCAAAGGTATTTTGAAATTTAAACGAAATAAGAAAATAATTGATTCATTATCAAAATAAGAAAGTCAATCTTTAATTTTTCTAATAATTTTTCAGTAACTATAGACTTGTCATTAGATAAATATCTTATGACATTTTAAAAAAATGCTAAGTAAAATATCAATTTTATCTTGTCCATCGGGAACATTTTGGAAAACCTGTTCTCCGGTATGCCCCGACGGTTATTACGGTGTGTTTTGCAAAGAAATATGTGACTGCAAAACGTCAGAAGGTGATAAAGATATTGGATGTCCTAAACAAGGTACCCTAATTTAATCTTATAAACAAATTTTAGGTAGAGGATAACACATTTTAGGTAAAGATCCTCTAAATGAGAGGAGCCTTCATATTTTTTAGATTTTAATTGTTATTATTTCAATGAAGCTTCATAATAAAAGCTTGGTTTATATAAGATAAGCACGGTAGAAAGTAATCATGTTTTAAACTGACACATTCAGTGAGATTTGATGGAAACAATCTTAAGTTTAAATATATTTGAAGGATGAAATATATCAAGTATTATTCTCCACAAAAAAATTGGCATTGCTTTTTACAAAATTTCAAATATAATGTCAAAAATTTCATTTTCTTTACAATTCCCTTATAGTCATAAAAAAGGGGGAAAATAAATGAATTGTGACGTCAAAATTGATCTAGCACTAAAAATGCACTCTGAAACATTTACTAAATGCGTAATAATATCGTTAATATCGATCAGTACAATACATACACGTAAATGATACAATCGATTGTACTATATTGGTACGGTTCCAACTGTTGGGAATTTTGTTGTTAGTTCGTGTGCCTCACGTTCTGTTACAATTGTCTTTAAAACACACTTTAATCTTATAACTCGATACAAATTGACCATGTCACTGTAGTTATTTTTCTCCTGAATTTCAAATAGATTCACCTAATATTCCTCACACAACGTCAACGCCCTGCTGGCCATCGCCTGTGTTTTGATAGGTGTCAGATTGTGTGCAGTTAAAAGGTATTCATTTCTATAAATTCAAAATTTAAATTGTCATGAAATTTACCTATTTTGAATATTGTACGTAATGAATGCTTCTATTTACTTTTTTCTTTTATAAATCTTGTATAAATAGACAACTCAAAGTTGGTTAAAACAAAATTTCTACTACACATCCATAAAATATATTGAAGATTCTGCTTCGTGTATCTAATAGAAGAGACAAATTAAGCTCCAGCCATTTAGCGATGATTTTCAAAAGGGCCTACAACGTAATCATATCTATAAAGGTACACTGATGATAAATTAACTAAAGAAAACATATCATATATCAAAGAATTTTAGAGAAACTCACAACAAATAAACCAAATATTATTTAAATTGTAGATACAAATCAAGAAGACAAAGTATTTACCTCACTTCTCGGACTTTTTTGGACGATGAACGAATTGGATTATCCAGATTTAATGAAAATACCTATTTTTTTCATATCAAAGACAGTCTTTAACTAGTTTATTGTCTCACTCTTGAAATAAATCAAGGGTAGGAAACGTTATATAAATAAAAGTGTTGGTCAAATACGCTGAATCATGATGTTAACATTGGATAGTCAGTTCTCCTTCGTACCCAATTTAAACACACATAAAATCGTGTTTAGAACTTGAATTTTGTCGATATGATACAAATTAGAGAGATTGGGTTACTACTAGCATCCAACATTTTTAAAATAATTTGACAAATCAAACTACCTATAATCAAACGGATCAATTCTTGCATTCAGGAAGAAGTTATTTCACCTTTTTTGGAAGTTTGACATAAGTGCTTGTATTCCTTGTATTTAATTCAGCCAAATATGTTATCATGAAATAACCGACGCATTAAAGGGACAAAATAACACATTGTTTTTTAATTCAAACATCTTTTATTAGCAGTAGAATAAAATTTTATGCATAAGACATTTGAAAAAAATGTTTGCAGCTAAGAAAATGTTAACATTAATACGCAAACAAATTGCTGAAACTGATCAGACTTGTCAGTGTAAACCGGTTTGAGAAAAATCTTCATTTCCACTAGAAGACAAAGGAAATTCAAAGTAAACATAGATAATAACTACATATGGTGGCATTACGTGCATTGGAACAAACATTTTATTACACCAGAAATTTTTTTAGCAGAATACATATTTCGTCTATCGTCAGACACCCACATATAAAAGCCGTTTTTTTCTCCTTCCTTTAATTGCTAATGGAGAAGGGAAGGACTCATTTTCAGCCGTGGGTTTATGACGATAATTTCTGTTTTAAAAAAGTTTGAACAATTGCAGACGGTTACAATTTAGATATGAGTATTAATAGCAAACACTATTGTATGTTACTATAAATCGATTATTTTATCTGGCTTGCATATCATTCTTAAAAGTAATGTTAAACCTAATAACTGTACAACAGCTTAATGATGATCGCAATTTGGTAAACATTATCTATAAATGGGGGGCAATTTTGCTAAAGAAATTATTTTTCTTAATTGCACCTGTGTGTTTTTTTTTTTTTTTTTTTTTTTTTTGTCTTTTGTTTGTCAAAAGTAAAAAAAATGTTTGATTCTAAACCCGATTATCAAAAGTATTCTGAATATCAAAATTTTAAGCTAAATAAATTTTCAAGCCGCATTATTTAGTTCAATAGTACATAATAAGCTTAAGAACAGGTCACTAGGTGTTCAATGAACTGTAAATTTTAAGCTAAGATAATTGTTCCTATTTAAGGGAAAATACTTTGACGAGGTATTTACAAAAAGTAAAATCTAAAAAAATTGATAAATAATTGGTTATGTGTAATTACTTGAACCATCATGTCATGAAAATGGGTATCAGTATTCTATGTGCTAACATATCTCATTTATCGAATTTGTTTTAGTGAATAACTTCTGTTTTATTTTTATTTAGTGACATTATTAATTTTTTCAGACATTTCTGAACACCATTTACAAGCGATTACAAATGTAGATGTATAAACAGATTTCAAAATTTATTTTCATAAATACTCACTATTGTAAATTTCAAACAATATATTGTCTTGTTGTGCTTAAAAATGTGTTAAGTATCAATTGTGACCTGCATGCTTCCTTCAACTATGAGTTATCTAAAACGATCAATTTTAGAAATATGCTGTTTTGACATTTTTGAGAATACGTAAACGAGTCTTTTGTTGTAAACCATAGCGCCACACATAACTTCCCACGTATAAAAATACAAGTGAGCATCTATGTTTGATAAACCTGATAGTGTATTTAGGATAATTTTAGTCAGGAGATTGCTGAAATAATTAGAAAACATATATAAACATATCCTTTCAGCAGCGCTGTATGTTGTAAGCACTTTTGTGAGAATAATTTGTTTTCATAACTTGATCTTGACGCAGATTGTGATATTACAAAATGTAAAAATTACTGGTGACAACGATAATCTTAAAACCTATTACTCACAAATAATTTGAACATTGTCACAAATTAAACCCAAGTTAGCATTGACTTAATTAAAAAGCAATTTAATGTAATTGATAATATTGTTGTTACTGAAAAGTCGAAGCTCAAAATTACTTGTTAATTGAAATCCGATCTTTATATTGTACCTATGAACTTAGAAAAGGAATGATAAATCAAAGTCAAAAGAGAATCAAAATCATTATAAAAGAGTTATTAATTGATCAGCTACAAATAAATGTACCTTGCAGATAAATCTACTTATTCCAAAGGAGTGCATGACTTATTATTTTATTTTAAACCCAGGTAGTCTATCAAGAGCAGTTTGTATACAACAATAAATGAAAGGTAAATATTAATTAAAAATCATTTTTTTCGGCTAACGTTTCTCTAAAATACACACTATGTTTCAGCATTGACAGATACGAAGAAGTTTTACGTACTGTGTTAGTGGATGCCCTGGTTGAATGATAAAGGAAAACAAAAATATCCATTCATATCAACAACTACTCATCGTACCGTTAAAAGTAAAAGCAGCGATAGTTTGTTTAATGAGTAATGCATAAAAGATAAGATATTTCAAAACGCAAATGGGTATGATCTTAACATCATCAGTGTTTTCAATAAGTTTTTGAATAGAAGGAAAAAATTTTGGAACAGCAGGAAACCTAATCTCGGCGAGGGGTCTACCGTATATAATTTGTTACAGCGAGTGATTCTGCTTTATCTGTTTATCCGTGTAACTGTTTATTTGCCTCGTTTATTTAGTGAGCAAGTTGAAACACAAAATTTCGTTTACGAGCGAATGGCATTGCTGTAGCAAAAAGTTGATGAGCATTTAACAGACACGTAATAAAACTGTTTCTTGACATTTTCCAAAGGTCTATTCACAAAATCATTTATTTCTTATCTGCCAAAACACCTGCACTCATCCTGCAACTTCGCTCGGTCTTTGAAGTGTCCGCCATTGTTAATGAGGTATCGAAGCAATTCGTCACCGTTACATAACGCTCACTGAACTTCAATACATAAAAGTCCTACTATTACATCAATACGAAGATTTTTTTCTCAAAATTACAATACAAATTATAGAAAGATTTTCCTCTTCGACATGGGATATCCGATCGTCGTTGACTCGATCGTTTGACATATGGTGGGAACCAGTTCATGTTGATCTGGGTCATTGACGTGTTACTATTTTGATGCCATATTTTCAAACGCATTAACGATAAGGATTTTGATATTAACTAAATCAAGCTCCTATATCGGCAATTTTTTTTTAAAGACGGAAATCTCAACCGGAAAATTTTATTCTACAGGCGGTTAATTTTGCCGGTTGCCGGCTCTTATTGAAAACACTGATCATAAACTTTATGAATAATAGATGAGTACATAATTACTATGACATTCAGATAATTTCCCTATTGTTTATGCTTTCTATAAAGAGGGAAGAAAACTACCACTTATTCACGATAAATGATTGATTTTGTCATGTTGACAGTAACTACTTTAATTTTTTATTACATTCTTTTACATTATATTGTCATTCAGCAATTCAAGGAATCCGATAATTCGTCGGGGTAGGAAACTGTATATGTTCAGAACTGTAGGTTTATTGTAAAATAATTGATTCAAATAAGTAAAAGAGAAATACTTGATGTAATTCATATATTACTGAATGGGTTGATTACTCGTATATACATGTGTGAATATTCTAGATCGACATAAAGAGAACGGTTAAAAGAGTTCATAAAATTAAAAAGAAAACAACCATCCATATATTTTTATATTCATGATTTTTCTTTTTATTTTAGAAAAAAGAATACTGTGTTAATTATTACATTGTAAAGGTATATGTAGTAGTAAGTATACATTATTGTAAATAAAGCAATTAAAATATGTCTCAGATTACTTGTTTTTTAAATATGAAATCTTCACTGTTCTATAATGTCAAAAAGGTACATATGGCAGTATCTGTGTGCAAAAATATCCCTACAACATATGTGGATATTTGTGCGTAGAGAACTGTAACTGCAAACTGTAACATCAACAATGCCATTATATACCTTTATGTAAAGGTATGCATTTTTTTTTTTGAATTGCATTAACTGAACTTTTTTTCTCACAAGCAAGAATTACAGAATGAACTCTTTTAATTTGCAAAAGTTATTTTCACAGGTGTACAAAACGATATCGTAGATGTGACTTTCTCTTAAAAAGTTTGAGCATTTAATATGTACATGTCTTCTGACGATTTTTTAAAATCTTGACCAACTTTTTGTTCGATTGAAAAAAATTGCCTTATAATATTTATACTTTTAATCTGATTTTGAAAAAGGGATCATTCTTTGGTAATAAGATGCTTTGCATGTACTTTTTCTATTTCAATAAATTTTTGCCAAGAATTTATCTAAATTTAGCATAACCTTATAATTCGATAAATTAATCAAAGCACAATGTAGCCGGGTTTGATTATTCCTGGTTCTTTAAGTTCGTTACTGATTTTTATCCAAATTTTCGCCTACAATTTCATTTTCATATTAGCCAAAGGCTTATTTATGTAAACCCTCAATGGCTTATATTTGACTTTTCAGTTATGTAATTTTTTCAGGAACACCTTTGAATAGAGTTAATGAATTTGATTCGACATCCGTTGACATATTTCAAAAATAGAATCACATATAGCTTAAAAACATTACAGACCCTGCAACGTGCTACTACACCAGTTGCACGGTTCGGTTCGGTACGCTTTGTGAACAGTACGTTTCGTTTGTGAACTGTACGGTTCGTTTTGTGAACGGTACGTTTCGTTTTGTAAACGGTACGGTTCGCTTTTTGCACGGTACGCTTTGCTAAAAATAGCTGCACGCTTTGTGAACGGTTTGCGCGCTTTATTAATGAGGTAGGCGTGGCCTGAACGCTTTGAATTTTCTCGATATAATTTTAGTTTTTGCCCGATAAACTTCAGCAAGTTAGTACATGTAATTACGACGAGCCTTTTTTTTATTTATATGATATATAACAAATGTATTTCAATTTAATTAAAATCAAAACTTCCATCCGTTCTCCCGTTTTTTGATACATGTACGTTGCGTGAAACCTGTACTAGCTGAAAACGGCCGGGAAGCGGAGGATAGTTTTAATTTTGAATAGTCTGTTATTATTCGTATTTAATTTTAGATAAATGCAATTATTAAAATAGATTAAAAGAACTGTTTGTTAATTCGGCGATCTGGCGATAATTCTAAAAAGCATCTTAATATTATTATTTCTTTACACGTACATGTACTTGTATTGAAGTCATTAAATATTTCAAATGCATTTAAAATTGCTATGAAAAATTGCCCCGACTTTTCCCGATATTTCTTTAGTTTCCTTTCTCGCTGTCTTGATTTTTGGCTAGTTGTTATATATACAAGCATCTTTCTATATTTGTATTCATAATTCGTATGATAATTCTTTATTGCGTACTGTTGCCGATCAAATTCCCCTGGTGAAAAGACAATGTAAAAATACACGCAATTAATGATAATTTAAACAATGAATTTCAGTGTAGAAATCTTGAAATAAATTGTTTTAAAGTTTTTTGACACGGATTTTTATTCATTTAAATATTGATTCTATGATTTTCTGCGCTTGATCGTATTCAGATATGACACCTACATGTAACCCGTCATCGCTTCTCTTACCTGAAATAACATCGCGTGTATAGTAAAAGTATGACTATTAGTTTTTGTTAATCTGTTAAAGTGAAACTATGCATGTACATGTACCATATTTCTTACACTAAATTATTCTGTACACAACTGGATACACACAATAAGTAAATAGCTTTTAATGGTGATATTTATCATTTTGTTGGACAAGTGTCCACTCTTCACTATATGCATGCGATTTAGCTGACGTTTTACAAATGCTGGCTAACCTGTTTATATTTCATTTGCCTTTTTACTCACAAACTTCTTGTAAACAGGACACGGAAAAATACCCGGCAATCAACAACTGAACGCTTAAAGTGATGCATGTAAATATATTAAGAATTTATCTGGTGAAGGTGTAACAACTCATAAAGGTATAAAAATTAATTTTGAAACAATTAAATGTCTTGGTATATATATGGGGCATAACAAAACCGAAAATAACGAAAGAAACTGGTTATGTAAACTTAAGGAATTTGAAAAAAATACTTGATTCTTGGCGAAGTAGAAAATTAACTATTTTTGGAAAATGCCAGCTTATAAATTCTCTTTTAATCTCAAAGGTCTTGTACACGGCTACTATTTTAGAAAACCCTGAACAATCCTTCATAAAAAGTATTAATAAAATAATTTTCTCCTTTATTTGGGGAAATCGGGAGCGAATCAAGCGTAACAACTTAATTAGAAACATAAATGAAGGCGGTATTGGTATTACAGACTTTGAATCAAAACTCAAAGCTATAAAAGCTTCATGGGTCTCGAAAATTATTCAAAATAGAAGTAGTCTATCTTCACATTTAAACGCTTGTGTAGTTAAACATAATATCGATATTCCATTTTTGCTCAATTCAAGCATTACAAGATACGAAGAATTTAAATTAAACTCCCTCCCTGTGTTCTATAAAGAGGTTCTTGTGGCCTTTAACGAATGCAAAGATATTTCATTAACCAATTTTGCTAATCAAAATATCTGGTTCAATAAAAACATATGTTTTAAAGGTGAATCTTTATTTTTTTCAAGTTGGACTAAAGGTGGTTTATTATTAGTAAAAGACCTTTTTAGTGAGAATGGCTTTAAAACAATAAATGATATAAAAGGATGCTTGGCATCAACAAACAATTTTTTATGTGAGTACTTAATATTTAAAAATGCAATAAAGATGCACCTTTCAAGAATAGATCTACGAACCATAAATTTCACGAATTCTCTCACCAAGTTGCATTTCTATTCTGAAGGAAAGTTAGAAGATACTTCAAATAAAAAGTCTAACTTTTTCTACAGCATTCTTGTAAAAAAGAAATCCCAAAAACCTATTATAGAAAATATATGGTGTAAGGCATTCCAAATAGACAAGTACTATTTCAATGAAATCTACAAGAACAAGATTCGGTCATTATTTGATAAATCTGTAGCATAATTTAATTATAAATTACTTCACAACCTGTTAACCACAAATCTGTCTGTTAGTAAATGGGATAAAAACATTAATGGGAATTGTAATAATTGCAACATACCAGAAAATATAAAACATTTGATATTTGAATGTGATTTGTTAATGCCACTTTGGGGAAAAATTTCACTGATACTAAATATTGATGTTACATGGAAATTGATTGTTATTGGCTTTATTTTCACCAGCAACAAAAATACGTTTATCTTAGATAATACTTTGTCATTTATTGCATGTAAAATTTACAAATATAAAATGAAATGTAGAATCTTAAACGAACATGTGTCATTGGAGGGTATGCGCTGTTTTTTAAAAAATGCTCTTTTGCAATTGTATCTTACTGTTAATAAATCAAAATGTATAAATTTAAACTTTAGCATTCTTGAAAAGTTATCAAATAGTATTTGATAAATGAAATATTGTAAACTTTACTATAAGTACTATGTAATGTATAGGAGGGAGACCTGTCCTTCTCTACATATATGCGGTAGGCAATTTTGGACTGTGGTTGTTGATGCTAGTCCTGCCGCATATTTGTTCTTCATATATATGTATATTTATTGCTGAAAACAAAATTATTGAACATGTGTGTACTTTAACATGTCTACTAATATATGTACAATATTGATACGATCATAATATCAATGACTGAATGACTTCCCCGAATAGTACTCTTATTTTACATTACTATTATAATATATACATGTATGTGTTTATTTATATTTGCGCCTATATACGCTTAAAAAATACAATTATAGATAATAGGAAAATAGATATTTTGTACACTATATATGGACATATGATCTATTTATACCGCTGATTAGCATTGCTGATCCAGGGGGCCCCTGGCACCCCAGGTGATGCATATCTAGAGAGCCTCTGCGGAGGTATTATCTTGCATTCAAATGTATTGTGTTTAATAAATATTTATAAAAAAAAAAGAAAAGAATTTATCTGGTAACAAAAAAAATATGACAGCGATGGATAGAGACTCTGGTCGCCAGTACATGAGTTATAATCATGAAGTCGGAACGAAATGATTATTAAATAATTTTAAATAGGAGCACTCTTTAAAAAAAGGATTTTAGAAAACATAAAACAAAAACGTTTTTATTCAATAATTTTCTTCTAGCTATGTAGGAGGAGCCAAGTAGCACGCGGCGCATGGCGTGATCTGTACTACTATACTTAAACTGATTGACAGGCGAAGCACGTGGAGTCCTAAAATAAAATCCAGCTCAAAAGACCGACTATAAAAAACTAAAGCGAAACATTGGTTCAGTGATAAAACTTTAATTTTAGTAATATAATTAACACACAAACTCCCTCTCTCTTTCTCTCTCTTCTGTAAGATAGAAAATCTCTTCCGTTAGATCGAAAATGGGCGTGCTGTACTGTTAGACGAAGACGTACGCAATTGTGTAGGTTTTCTTTTGTCTTGAACAGGTGTGAAAACCCCCGAGGGCATGTCGTTTTATACCCTGGTTTTGTTAATCACTATACACAGGAAATGATCGCAACTTAAACTTAATATACACAAGAAAGCCAAGAAAGCATACTGATATAACACGTTATGATTCAATGTGCGTTAAAGCAACTAACAACTTTATATAAAATTATATGTATAATTAGTTTATTATTTGAAGGAAAAACTGATTTATTAAGTTGATTTATCATTTCACAACTTACGACATATACATGTACATGTATTAACAGTTTATGGCGCTATGTAAAGAAAAGATTAAGGTCTAAAAAGGAAATTAGATTAAAACATTTTTAAAACGGTTTTAATAAAAATAACAGCGTTAAATTAGTATGTGTTACTTAATCCCTTATAACTAAAATCTAGCAAAATATTGAATTTATCTGGTCAGCGATAATCTCCGTCCGTATTCATCGAAACACATAAGTCAATAAGCCGTATATGGAAGTTGCACGCTTATTGCACGGTACGGTACGCTTTTTTGGGCGTTTTGGGGCGGGTCTTGCATAAATTATATTGCACGCTTTTTGCACGTTACGGTTCGTTTTGTGAACGGTACGGTTCGCTTTGTGAACGGTACGGTTCGTTTTGTGAACGGTACGTTTCGCTTTGTGAACGGTACGTTTCGGTTTGCGAACGGTACGGTTCGTTTCTTGCACGGAACGGTACGGTTCATTTTAGAGGTGTAGTAGCACGTTTCAGGGTCTGTATCATACATGCTCATGTGTCTCGCCACGGAAGTAGTATGGGTTTTTTTCGCGTATATATTTGATACTATTCATTAGTTAAGGTTTAATTAAACATATTTTAATCCAGAAATTCTAGGATAAAAGAAAAAAAACCAGTGGTGTCTTTTATATCTAGTATTTTATCAAGCTACTAGCTAGTAAAGTAATAGTTATACTTAAAGATTCGTAACAACAAAGGGCTTTTAATTCATGTTTAGTTCGGTCTGCAAAGATACTTATAACAAAATTAGAAAACTGAATTCTTTCAATTTGCATTCCTTTTTGTAGGAAATAAATATTTCTTTATTTAAAATGAATTCAATATTTATTTGTTTTATACAATAAAAAATGGTTTTGGGCAGTTTACGCTGGTTTATAAAAAGGCGTAAACTGTCCCAAACCATTTTATATCTTATAAAACTGATAAATATTGAATTTATTCCATATAATTTAATTTGTTGATATTAATTGTAGATATTAACAGTAATTTGACCTTTAAAATTAAATTGTTCTTCAGATTGTACAAATTCAAACGTAACGTAACAGATTGATACGTTTTTGACCTAAGTCTTACTATGACGTAGGCAACATTCTTTATACAATATAAATATGTTTTAGCCAATCAGTAAGCGCGTTATAACCAGAATTAAATTATGTATATAACAAAATATATACTTTAACAATTAAAAATAAATCTGAATAATGTATCATTCTTCCTAGAAACTTTATTAGAATGTCCATTTCTCAACAAAGTTTACAAGTTTAATTGTAAGTATTTTATCTTCAAAAAATAGAATTGATTCCAAGTTTTACGTTTACATAAAGGATACATTTGTTATCTTAGTAATAAGGAAGGGTATTCTGTTTACAATTTTGGTCACAACTTTAATTTGACAATTTGAAAAGATTGGTATTCAAGAAAAAATGTTTTCAATTGCAAATGTCTTCCATTTATTTATAATTTCATTATTTTACAATGTCATTTAATAGTTTGAAATTGGTTTTTATTATTTTGTTCTCAATGAGTGTTTTTCATGATAATATTTAGTTTTCGTTTTTCCTACAATATATGTTGTTTTACTTGTATATATCAGATCCTCGTGGAAACTGCAGTAACAGTGGGTAAATAGTGTATATGAAAAATTTGTGATATTTACAACACAATGGATTGTTTTCATATATTTACAGCTGCTCTGGTGTTTTAATAAAGACGTTTTCTTCTTCTACATGTTATTCCAGTGAACTGATCTGGTATACAAACTACAAACTAATAGATGGCCTTTGCAAATGTACTTTATAATTGAGGTTGCAGGCAAGAGAAAAAAAATCATTTCTACATTATTACTAATACAATATTTTTGGCATGAAAGTAGCAAATAAAACTATTTGGTATTAACATCAGCATAACCAGTGAATGTCAGTTGAATAGCGCATGACAGTTTCATGTTGAATATCTTCAAGAGAGCATCGTGTGGTTTTTTTTTTTTTTATAATTCTTCTAAAATAGACACAATTTGTTTAAGGTGATCACTACATCTTAACAAAGTTTTTCAAATCGGCACAAAAATTACTTGATAATGATAAAATAGCATGATGCAAAAGTATAATATAGGTGAAATAGGCGAAAACATGCAATATTGGATTAAAAAACCAATCAACCACTGATCTACGATGATATACAACCGATATATAGTGACCGTGTTATAAAATGCAAATTTGTATAACTGAATATCCCCTTACACGAAAATCGTTTTAGCAATGAAATAACCCCTATATTGAAATGATATTAGAATATTCATCTTACATGAAGTACAACCTTCTATGAAATGCAATCAGTTTTGAATTAAAAATGAAAGCAGCGGATAAGTGTTTTTAAACTTTTACACGGCGTTTTGGCTTTTTCTGTCGGCGGCCAATGTTACTACCGGTTTGAGCATTAAGAAAAATATAAAGACAAGCATATCATTTTGAAGGTCGATGTAATATATCGTAGAAAAAAATGGAACAAAACTGTTGTATGCTGCTTTTCCCAGAGCATGTAGTAACTTTGATTTATAAAAGTGGGTATTCAACGTCATTGAGAGTTAAATATCTGGCTATGATACAGTGTAAATGTAGTTGCAAAAACAAGGTATGTTCTTCCTTACATATTCTGATAGTTTTTCTTTTTGATTTTTCGCGATTTTTAACAACGTTTTTGTTTTTGGTTTTTGCAAGGGTGAAATGGCAACCCAAATGCAAAAATGTCCAGCTAATATGGAAATGTTTTAGTCACAGTGAACAACGACTTGATGTGCATACAGTGGTAGCAACGTTATAGTTGACAAACGACACGCAGGATTCTGATATACGAACGAGCATGCACAATACAAGAACGAATACGCAGGATGCACGGACAATCACTAACTAAATTTTCACAATACGCAAACGATAACAAAGGCAAACGAACGGGTTATACACTATTTAACAAGCAAAATCAAAAATTATATCAAGAATAGAATTAAGAAAACATAATGCGTTAATTTGCGTTTTGTTGAAACGCGACAGATAAACGAAAGGAAAGGATCCACAAACCAATTAAAATATTAATGTTTTGTCTTCAGCACGAATATTAAGTTCTATCATATTTTAAAGGAATGTAAGTGTAAGACTTGATAAAAGATAATGCATAATATTTACACGAATTTATCTACTTACGAGTTGATGTTTATGAAATCCAATTCTCTACGTACGATTCAATTGTGCGAAATACAGTAAAATTTGCTACCTTGTTCCAAAAATGTCAATTTTATTCATCTTATATTCAATAATATAACTTACATAATTGACTATATTGTACTTATTCTAAATTTTAAAGCGTCTAAATAAATTTAGATTCAAATGAATAATGAATGTTTATACAATATAACGGAGAGGAATGTGAATCTTATTTTCATTTGAAAATTCATCTAAGGGAATTATTGTTTAATATCAATCTGGAATGAATGAATTTGACCGGTTTTTTTTTTCAAAGTGTCTCTTTTGCTTGACGATTATATGATTAAAATTAGGTGTCAAAATACGATAGACGATTGATACATGTATAGACTGATTACAAACTCATGCAAAAGTTATTCGACCGATCAAAGGATGAAATGAAGTGTTGAAATTCTATTTAATGACAAAAGAGAGACTATTTCAAAATGATTGGTCCTGACATGATAAATGTATGTAAACAATCGTCAATATTCTTCTATAAAAAGTTTTTTAGTATCATTTTTGCGATGTTTAAAAAAAAGTATATTCGTTGTGTTTAAGAATAAATCCTGGCATTCCGTAAAGAAGTTACAAAAAAAAACACGCACGATCACAGACGGTAAAAAACAAAACAAGTTTTCTGTTACACGTACGATCCCGCACGTTACACGATTATTAACTCACGGTAAACGAACTATTTAACACGATTGGCATGTCAACAATAAGGTTGTTACTACTGAATGACGTATCGTTACACATGTGGTAGTTAAAGTGACTCCAATTTAACATCTTGTTTTTTATCATTTTATGTTGGCTCACAACACCTTGAAAAGCTTCTTTTTTTAAATCAGCAGAAGATGACTTGATTATGATAGATTTTATAAGGGATGAAAGGTATACAAGTCAATAGGCGAAAAGGTTCATGAAACCGATACTATAACTAGTGAGTCATGACGATATACTACACATCGGCTGACCCAAACTATTCAAATCACCATCAGGTATCGTTGTAACTTGAAAAGTATAAGTCTAGGTGTAGTGAGGTACCTTAAAATATTTTGATACTTTAAATAGAGACAGTCATAAAATGCATTATAAAATAGTGTTAAAATAGAAACTTCATACATTTAAGATGTATAAATTTTCACCCAAATGAAATTGTAATTTCACTTTATCAATATAATTTGAGAAAGATTAACATGCAACAAAAAATTATGTCAATTTTGATTAAATGAATTTACCTGTGTCTTTTTGTTTCAACGATGTAAAAATTTATAATCCTGCATAGTTTTTGTTTGTTGGTTTCAATTTTTTGTGTAAACGTATGGTATTTTCATTTAAGCTCGCCCAACGGAAATGTTTGGTAGCAATTACACCAATAGTTGTCCTGTAGGTTTCTACGGTTTGTTTTGTAAGGATGTATGCAACTCTTGGATGTTTACAAACAGATATGTTTTGAGACTTGTTCTTGAAGCGTGTGACAAAAATTATTGATAACCTACTATTTATTGTCGTCTAGCTGTAAGATCATCGTTGTATGTCAGTTAAATGAAACTCTTAATGTTTTAAGATTCAATGTTACAGAAGTGATAATAGTAAAGAAGATGATAGAAAACTTAATTTCATTTTATCTGGAATATGGTCAAGATAATGTGCAAGAAAACTGATCCTGTTATTTTAATCAACTTTTTATCAGAACGTCGTATCAAATCAACTTGGCTGATTTATTTGATAATTCCAGTGATAATAGGTACTATGGTCGTCTTTGATTTCTTTTATTGCGGTAAGAGTTATTTGACATGTACGAGTTGTTTATAGATTTGTAAAATAATCAAATCGTCAGAATACATACATGAATATTAATGATTATTTAAATTGTTACAGGTATCACACAAACAAAACAAATAGAGGAATAAGTTTGGATGCTTGATTATATGTAGTTCATTTATTAATATAGTTAATCTTTCTTGGTTTCACAATGTATTCCATTTGTTTTCCAAAATCTTCCAACGTTTAATCTTAGAGTTCACGGATCATCTAATAATGATATAAGTTTTACAATTGTGACAGCCAACAGGAATACAGCTATTTTCAGCGATATCATGGCAACATCTCTAGACAATGACTTTTGGATTGCTACGAATCTTACGCATGGACTAAGTACTGATATTGACATGACTATAGCCACAAAGACAAAATTATGGCAAGGTCTCTACGATCTAAACATAAATTTCTCAGCTTAATGTGTATCCATTTTATTGCATATGTACCTATTGCAGTCCTGCGGAGGTTACGATGATTTCTTAACCACTTTAACTAACGTTCAACGATCGTTGTGGTTAAATAAACTGAACTAATGTATAACTAGAGTATGAGATAACTAGTATCATTCCCTCTTAGGCCTAATGCTCAATACATAAAATGCCTCTCATTCTTATACCCTTAAATTATGCTTAGATATGGGACCTTTGTTTAGGTATGGTTTGCTTAATTCAACTACAAATGACATTTTCAATAAAGTTCGAATTGCATTTAAATATCAGCCAGTAACCGTTTATTATGTGTATTACAAAAAATAGACATTTGTTTAATTGGTAATGGCTGAGTATTGGGAATAAAAGGATCACAAATCTCATAGAGGCTTAGCTTAATATTTTGATTACACATTTTTCTCTGAATTTATAGATACGGACAACTTGTTGTCCAAACGGCTTTAGCGATGACATAATTACGAAAAGGTTTTTTTTTCTTTAATTCTAATTTTAACGATCACTGAATTTTTGTGTTTAAGAACTCTGTTTACGTTTTGAAACGACAAAGATCTCATTCTGGATATTTTGTAATTTGAAGAACAAACAACATGGTAAATGAAATTCTTTTTTATTCCTTTATGATGATAACATTATATCAGTTTTGTCGTTACAATCAGAATAATATCTTGTACATGTATTATTTAAGGAGTGCATATGTGAAACAATCATTGTACATTTATTATTTAAGGAGTATAAGTGACGAAATCATTGATTGAAGAAAATAACTGAATTTAACAATTTGAAATGTTATATAAAGAAAGCTCGTAAGGACCAGCAAATACTGCATGTATCGTTCTTCTTAGTTTGTATCATATCGTTGGTAACAGGAATCTCTTCGTTCATTCATTCATAACTCTGGAAATAAGATTAAAACTTTTGATATAAAAAGGTGATCAAACAGCGAAGACAAGCGATTCAACATTTTTAAAAAAGTCACTTACCAAAGCGCATGCCTAATGCTGCCCCTTCGATATTCGCCAGTGTATTGTATCCATTTATTGCATATCCACCACATCCACCGAAATGCATCTCAAACCGCAAAAAGGAGGACTTAGGAAGTTGTCGAGCGGAGTCCACGGGCACTCCAGCATCAAGCCATGCTTTCATCAGCGGCGTGTACAACACTTTTTGTAATATCCAACAGGAGGGTTGCTTTTAGGGTTGAAATAAAAGGTAAGATAGCTGTTTGGATTCCCATCACAATTGACAAACGTTTGATCGGCATCGTTGACTCTGTAGCCCTGCGTGTTCCTAGCCTTAGCCGTATTCCCATCAAGAAATCCAAGGTAGAGATAAGACCCCATCTTGTTAGCATTTACTGGAGCTCTAAAGCCAGCAAATGAATTATACTGGACAGTCAATGGCTTGTCGGCATACGTAGTTATTTGCTCCAAAATAGAGTCGTACTGCTTGTTATCTTTTAGATGTCGAACCACCACTTGAGATTTAATTTCAAATAATTTGCTAGCATCAATAGTGGCATCAGTGTTTGAGACAAAGGTTAATCTGTATGTCTGATGAAACTCGCAGAAAACGTTGTACGGTTGACTCTGTTTTGTTCTGCTGTATATCAAGTATTCTCCAGTTATAGGCCCTTTAGATATAGCTATGTCTTTACAAGAAACTGAAAATAAAATATTAGAGATGTAAATGTTGAAATTCCATGAAATCTACGTCAGGTCCAAATATTTTATATCATTAATGGGATCTTATGATTTTAGATCTAAAAAGTAATTATTATCCAAATCAGTAGGCGTTGAAAATTGTTATTCAAAAGTATTAATTTCATTGAAAAAAAAATAAACAAAAGCACCACGAAAAAAATAACCGAAATTAAATCGGACATCCTACATGGGATCTTTTCTTTGCATTGAGATCCGATAAATCCCGAAGAACACAAACAGGTTGGTCTTCCATTTGCTATGATACACGATCCGCCATTATGGCATTGAATGTCACTGCAGGTTATATCTACAAATATAAATAAAAAGGTGTTAAGGAAATATAGTGAATGACTAAAATAGTCAAAGAACATTACAGAACAATCCACAAAAATATGAGAAACTCACCAAACCTAAATCCAGGTACAGCATCAACAATATCAAAAAATGTTCCATAGTTAGGGACAACATACCCCCCACATCCACCCATATGCATTTCAAAAAACCGGAAGCAGTCTTTAGGAATAGGCAGGCTGTATGTTGTAGACACATCAATCCAATTTCTCATATATTTGTTATAACAACACCTTTTGTGATAGCTGTGAGTCTGCAATGGTGAGTTATTATAGAAGAAAGATATGTAAGAATTCGGATTAGCATCACAGTTGTTGAATTCCCAATCCTTGGAACCAGCTCGATATCCTTGTGTACTGCGACTGGCTGCAATCGACCGCGGAAGGAACCCCACGTAAATATATTTGCCAAGGAAAAAGAGAATTGAACCCTTTATTTTCGTTGATTTGCAGACTCAATGAATAATTACTCTGGAAACGTTTCAACTCTTCCAGAATTGTTCCGTAGCGTTGACCCGATGTCCGGAGATGAACCACTTTAACTTCATCTGTAGTAGAACAGATGGAGCGAAGAATAAACTGGTTTTCGGAATAGTCTTTTCGATATGTGTACCCATGAGATTTCGACGAAAACTCACAAAAAACAGATATCGGCTGTTTGGTATCTTGAAAGATGGTATATTCTCCGCTTTTGCTTACCGGAATATTCAAAAGGATATCCTTGCACGAACCTAATAAAAAAGGAATGATCAAAAGCGTATCGTGAAAATGACTATTGTTTTCTTCAATTTGATTTTATTCATGTATCTAGCCGTAATTTTTTTATCCAAATATATCGGCCCCCCCACCCCACACGCATACGCACAGATACCTTTCTACACCAATAAAAGAACATTCAATGGAAAACAATGATAATGCAATGTTAAATGGAAAAAAATGCAAACATATAAGAAAAATAAAAAAAGAACTTTAAATAACTTTAATGAAAAAATCTAACAAAGCAAATCACTGTTGATATCCCCATCAATGAAGACATAAACAAAACCATCAACAATTACAAAACATTAGCAAAATAAATATTATCTGGAAAGATAAAAGATACCTTATGTTTTCTTCCTTACTTGGCTTCGAATCACAAGGACTACCAGCAATCGCAAAGTATTTTGTCATTTGAAGTACTGCAAAAATCCTTATAACTGTGCTCATTGTTTTCTGCATGTTCATCTTCTCTTAAGTCATGTAATGTGTCAATGTAATTTCTGTATTTATTTGAATTTTAAAGGCTGGGTTTTCCACTTGAATAGCAAAATGTTTACAGAAAAGGTATTAAGCGTAGTAATATGGTTCCTATGGTGTTTTGGGCGTTGGCCCTAAAAATTATGTAAAACCGATGTATGCAGGTACACCTGAGGGTTAGACATGTAAAATACCTGAGAAGAGAGTGGTACACCTTAGGGTAGACGAATTAAATAAGATCTTTGCTTAAGTGTGCGACCTGCTGTATGCAGGTACACACGAGAGTAGACACACCTGAGTAGAGAGTGGTACACCTGAGGGTAGACGAATTAAATAAGATCTTTGCTTAAGTGTGCGACCAGCTGTATGCAGGTACACATGAGAGTAGACCAAGTAGAGCTGGTACACCATGGGTATAATAGAGTTAGAGTAATAAAGACATTTGCCTCAGTGTTGTATTGATAGGCTTTACAAGTATATTACTTATAGAACACGCTTATATATATTAATAGCTCTACGCTTTAGTTAATCGCTGTTGAAATACGAGTAACAATAAAAAATGTGTTTAGTCTAAATGACTTGTTTTTGAATGGAAAGGTTTTTGTTGGACACCCGTCTACACACTTGTTTTAAAAACACGACAGGGAATTTGTGAATGTAGAAATGAGAGTGAAATATTATGTTAGTTTATTTACCTACACTTAACTAAATACATGTAGCTAGTGAGTTCCATCCTATTTTAAACGGAAAAACAAAGCTAGAATAGATCGTTTTCCCCAGGTTTGATAAACAATGCTTGAACCAAAACTCCCTGTTTTTCTTGGTGTTCAAATACTTGTATGGCTCCACTCTGCACACATTTGTGCCGAAGTCCTATTGGGCGAACAGACAGGCTACATCAGGGGTCCCCTGTCCTGAGTCTTAAACACTTTTATAGTTCCCAGCAACTCTCAGCTTGTCTCTATAGCTTAAGTTCTACTCTTTACTGCTTTTCTTTGCTCGTACATATCGCCCCATGGAAATGTTTTACCAATGGCCAGACTAAAACCTCGAGGTTTAACTGTCACACACCTACACTAGTGAACTATGAAATCAAAACTAGTGAGGGTTAGAAGATCTCCGTAAATGCACCTTCGATTCATTGTATCTATGGTAACTTGAGAGTACCAATATTATTGGTTCTTTAACGATATATATATATATATATATATATATATATATATATATATATATATATATATATATATATATATATATATATATATATATATATATATATATATATATATATATATATATATATATATATATATATATATATATATATATATATATATATATATATATATGATGTTGGAATGTAGCCTGTGGAGGGTTAATTGTAAGAGTACCATTAATCGCATTACTTTTGACGCATAATTGATTTAATTATTTAGATTAGTATGACAAATTATTTATCTACAATTACATACACAGTTTACACCTTGCAAACGACGTGTGTGCTTTATTGTAAACCTGGGGGATGAGGATGCACTATAGTTACATGTAACACATTTTAATGAGCGGAGTTTGTAACACACGTGTTAGGACATCGTAAGGGTTCACTTCAGTATTTATAACAACCTGAAAGAAGAGATAATCAGCTAGTCTTCCTGATGTTAGTGACAATTGATTATTAAGGGTGGGCGATACTAAGACACCTGTACAAACCCCCCGCATTCAAACTACACGGTGCATTCAGTCTTTTGAATTAAAACATGATGGACGTTGATGCAGTGGACAACGTTGAACTCTCCTTTAAGGTGGGAACCAACCGGTTCTTGACCTGAAACCTTTCTTAAATGACCTGAGGGTGGACCTCAGAGAGTGGGTGGCCCCTACTCACCCGACAAAGAAAGGGGTCACTTTTACCCTTGCCAGGTGGAAGCAGTTTACAAACGAAATTGATGAGGTCGACCAGGCTGCTAAGAAGTCGTGGAGAAAAAGGGGCACCTAGATGGCAATGTATTTGTTACCGTGAACCCTGCATATTTAGTGGTGGACATCCGCCACTTTTGGGTCCAGGAAGGACAGACGGAGGTAACGGCCACTCGAAGAGGTCTGGCCTTGAAAAGATATGAGTGGGGGGAGATAAAGATGTCATTGGAGTTGGTGGAGGAAGCAGTCCCAGACCTGGAGTCCACCCAGGTATGCAGCACGACCCACCAAAATCAGATGGGCATGTTGGAATGCCCAGAATGCAGCCCGTGTACATATAAAGAATGGATTAGTCAATAAATAAAAGAGAAACACGTGCAAATATATTTATCTTTGTTGTTTATTACAAGACATTTATCTTAATTAAATTTACAAGATGGTGATGATATGTATGATCACAATGCACTCATTTTATCAAATTTACAAGGTGATCATAATATTGGGTGACTTAAACATGGTAATAATTTGAGTCTTGGAACAAATCAATGATGGAGTTTAAAATTTGAGCAACGGAGTGTTGCATACAGTACACAAAAATGTCCACAGGTGTCCGAGGGTAACGGCTGTAATTGACGAGTGTTATAAACGTAATGATCAGCGTGTTCAGTCATAGCCCTTAGACAAGAACTGATATGTATTCGTTTAAGATTCAATGTTACAGAAATGATAATAGTAAAGAAGATGATAGAAAACTTAATTTCATTTTAAACGGAATATGGTGAAGAAAATATGCAAGAAAACTGATCCTGTTATTTTATTTGACTTTTTATCAGAACGTCGTATCAAAACTACTTGGCTGATTTATTTGATAATTCCAGTGATAATAGGTACTATGGTCGTCTTCGATTTCTTTTTTTGCGGTTAGAGTTATTTTACATGTACGAGTTGTTTATAGATTTGTAAAATAATCAAATCGTCAGAATACATACATGAATATTAATGATGATTTAAATTGTTACAGGTATCACAAATACAAACTGAGGAATAAGTTTGGTATGCTTGATTATATGTAGTTCATTTATTAATATATTTAATCTTTCTTGGTTTCACAATGTATTCGATTTGTTTTCCAAAATCTTCCAACGTTTAAGCTTAGAGTTCACAGATCATCTAATAATGACATAAGTTTTACAAATGTGACAACCAACAAGAATACAGCTACTTTCAGCGATATCATGGCAACATCTCTAGACAATGACTTTTGGATTGCTACGAATCTTACGCATTGACTAAGTACTGATATTGACATGACTTTAGCCAAAAGGCTAAATTATGGCAAGGTCTCTGCGATCTAAACAAATTTCTCAGCTTAATGTGTATCCATTTTATTGCATATGTACCTATTGCAATCCTGCGGAGGTTACGTGGATTTATTAACCACTTTAACGAACGCTCAATACTCGTTGTGGTTAAATAAACTGAACTAATGTATAACTAGAGTATGAGATAACTAGTATCATTCACTCTTAAGCCTAATGTTCAATACATAAAATGCCTCTCATTCTTTATACCCTTAAACTATGCTTAGATAAGGGACCTTTATTTAGGTATGGTTCGCTTAATTCAACTACAAATGACATTTTCAATAAAGTTCGAATTGCATTTAAATATCAGCCAGTAACCGTTTATTATGTATATTACACAAAATAAACATTTGTTTAATTGGTAATGGCTGAGTATTGGGAATAAAAGGATCACAAATCTCATAGAGGCTTAGCTTAATATTTTGATTACACATTTTTTCTGAATTAATAGATACGGACAGCTCGTTGTCCAAACGGCTTTAGAGATGACATAATTACGAAAAGGTTTCTTTTTTTTCTTTAATTTTAATTTTAACGATCACTGAATTTTTGTGTTTAAAAACTCGATTTGAAACGACAAAGATCTCATTCTGATTTTTTTTGTAATTTAAAGAACAAACAACATGGTAAATGAAATTCTTTTTTATTCCTTTATGATGATAACATTATATCAGTTTTGTCGTTACAATCAGAATAATATCTTTAACATGTATTATTAAAGGAGTACATATGTGAAACAATCATTGTACATTTATTATTTAAGGAGTATAAGTGACGAAATCATTGATTGAAGAAAATAACTGAATTTAACAATTTGAAATGTTATATAAAGTAAGCTCGTAAGGACCAGCAAATACTGCATGTATCGTTCTTCTTAGTTTGTATCATATCGTTGGTAACAGGAATCTAGGAGCTCTTCGTTCATTCATTCATAACTCTGGAAATAAGATAAAAACTTTTGATATAAACAGGTGATCAAACAGCGAAGACAAGCGATTCAACATTTTTAAAAAAGTCACTTACCAAAGCGCATGCCTAATGCTGCCCCTTCGATATTCGCCAGTGTATTGTATCCATTTATTGCATATCCACCACATCCACCGAAATGCATCTCAAACCGCAAAAAGTAGGACTTAGGAAGTTGTCGAGCGGAGTCCACGGGCACTCCAGCATCAAGCCATGTTTTCATCATCGGCGTGTAACAACATTTTTTGTAATATCCAACAGGAGGGTTGCTTTTAGGGTTGAAATAAAAGGTAAGATAGCTGTTTGGATTCCCATCACAATTGACAAACGTTTGATCGGCATCGTTGACTCTGTAGCCCTGCGTGTTCCTAGCCTTAGCCGTATTCCCATCAAGAAATCCAAGGTAGAGATAAGGCCCCATCTTGTTAGCATTTACTGGAGCTTTAAAGCCAGCAAATGAATTATACTGGACAGTCAATGGCTTGTCGGCATATGTAGTTATTTGCTCCAAAATGGAGTCGTACTGCTTGTTATCTTTTAGATGTCGAACCACCACTCGAGATTTAATTTCAAATAATTTGCTAGCATCAATAGTGGCATCAGTGTTTGAGACAAAGGTTAATCCGTATGTCTGATGAAACTCGCAGAAAACGTTGTACGGTTGACTCTGTTTTGTTCTGCTGTATATCAAGTATTCTCCAGTTATAGGCCCTTTAGATATAGCTATGTCTTTACAAGAAACTGAAAAAAAAATATTAGAGATGTAAATGTTGAAATTCCATGAAATTTACGTCACGTCCAAAATTGTATATCATTAATGGGATCTTATGATTTTAGATCTAAAAAGTTATTTTTATCCAAATCAGTAGACGTTGAAAATTGTTATTAAAAGTATTAATTTCATTGAAAAAAAAAATAAACAAGAGCACCGCGAAAAAAATAACCGAAATTAAATCGGACATCCTACATGGGATCTTTTCTTTGCATTGAGATCCGATGAATCCCGAAGAACACAAACAGGTTGGTCTTCCATTTGCTATGATACACGATCCGCCATGATGACAATGAATGTCACTGCAGGTTATATCTACAAGTATAAATAAAAAGTTGTTAAGGAAATATAGTGAATGACTAAAATAGTCAAAGAACATTACAGAACAATCCACAAAAATATGAGAAACTCACCAAACCTAAATCCAGGTACAGCACCAACAATATCAAAAAATGTTCCATAGTTAGGGACAACATACCCCCCACATCCACCCATATGCATTTCAAAAAACCGGAAGTAGTCTTTAGGAATAGGCAGGCTGTATTTTGTAGACACATCAATCCAATTTCTCATATATTTGTTATAACAACACCTTTTGTGATAGCTGTGAGTCTGCAATGGTGAGTTGTTATAGAAGAAAGCTATGTAAGAATTCGGATTAGCATCACAGTTGTTGAATTCCCAATCCTTGGAACCAGCTCGATATCCCTGTGTACTGCGACTGGCTGCAATCGACCGCGGAAGGAACCCCACGTAAATATATTTGCCAAGGAAAGGGGCGTTCAGAGGAGAATTGAACCCTTTATTTTCGTTGATTTGCAGACTCAATGAATAATTACTCTGGAAACGTTTCAACTCTTCCAGAATTGTTCCGTAGCGTTGACCCGATGTCCGGAGATGAACCACTTTAACTTCATCTGTAGTGGAACAGATGGAGCGAAGAATAAACTGGTTTTCGGAATAGTCTTTTAGATATGTGTACCCGTGAGATTTTGACGAAAACTCACAAAAAACAGATATCGGCTGGTTTGTATCTTAAAAAAAGATGGTATATTCTCCGCTTTTGCTTTCCGGATTATTCAAAAGGATATCCTTGCACGAACCTAATAAAAAAAGGAATGATCAAAACCGTATCGTCAAAATGACTATTGTTTTCTTCAATTTGGTTTTATACCTGTATCTCTTCGTGATTCTTTTATCCAAACAAATCGGACCCCCCCCCCCCCCACACCACTCCACAAGCATACGCACAGATACCTTTCTACACTAATAAAAGAACATTTAATGGAAAACTATTATAATGCGATGTCAAATGAAAAAAATGCAAATATATAATACAAATAAAAAAACAAAAACTTTAAATAACTTTAATGAAAAAATATATAACAAAGCAAATCACTTTTGATATCCCCATCACTGAAGACATAAACAAAAACATCAACATTTACAAGAAATTAGCACAATAAATATTATCTAAAAGATAAAAGATACATTATGTTTTATTCCTTACTTGGCTTCGAATCACAAGGACTACTAGCAATCGCAAAGTATTTTGTCATTTGAAGTACAGCAAAAATCCTTATAACTGTGCTCATTGTTTTCTGCATGTTCATCTTCTCTTTAGTCATGTAATGTGCCATGTAATTTCTGTATTTATTTGAATTTTAAAGGCTGGATTTTCCACTTACTGTAAAAATAGAAAAATGTTTACAGAAAAAGTATTAAGTGTTGTTTTTTGAAAATTAATTTAAAGTAACAAGGATGTTTATTTATAATAGTGATCGAATAGAATGTATTACAATGAATATAAACCTACAAAATATCAACAGATTAAATATGAATGTTAACTCGGTGAAATGCAGTGTCATCGGTGGTGATAAAGGTGCAGTGACACGATGAACGTTTGTTTTGTTCAAACCCAACCACTCAACAAGGACACAGACCAGACAAACTATGACTCATCCTATAAGTAAACAATACTTAGATGACGTCCATGGGATCATTCTCAACCGACATTTCAAACGTACATAATAAGTTTAATACATTAAGAGGACCTATAAAACATACCTACCTTTTGATAGAGTAATTAATAAAATAAACTTTTAAAATACGCTCTAAACACCTTTATCTTTAAATTTAAATACTTCCTCTTTATTCTGATATTTTCTCAGACTTTCTCTCTGGATACGCAGCTAGATACGCATGATGAAATCTCGTTCAATGTCGTTTTTAAGGGATACCATTATTAGGCTAACTCGGTATCTAAATTGAATAAGTCCCTCTTTTTCATAGGTGTGCAGTTTCTACAGTGCATAATGGTTCATCATTTTGTAGATCCAGTCACTCAGCATTAATGATGTTGGACAAAAGAGAGACAATAATTTACCACAATAATTTTAGTTTTGCTTTGAATTATTTTATGAAAATATGATAGGTTTCTTAAAACGACACACACAAAGTAGACAGTATATACCACTTTCTTTGTTAGTGCTATTATCTCATATAATTTGCAAACCTTTGTTTTTTAATCGATTTTAATTTAGCAATGATTTTTTCTAATCCATCGTCAAGCGGTAGAAATCAGATTATTTTTGTTGATTGCTACACGTAATAGACAGATTACCGCCGCCCAGGGCAGTTCACGTTAGGGCAACCATGCATAACAAAACTGTTGACGCTTTTGTTTTTTAATTAGCTTTACTGACGTATGTTTTTTTTGTCCAAAAAAATGATACAATTTTGAATATTTTCTTTATCGTACATGAAGTATTGCTTGGATATTGTCTAGTCTTACTGGATTGATCACATTCATTTATTTATCGTCTAGAAAGAATCTTACTGCGTCGTGCTTTGAATAAGTTGCTTTTACGTTTCCTATACAAAAGTTGCTCTCTTTATTTTAGAATGTATATTTATATGTTAAGCTAGGATTGTCTAAACAAACGGTTGTCGATATATTTCAATAAAGAAAACTAGTACGGTTTTAAATATTCTTAAGAAGTAATATTACTATTTAATAAAACAAATTTTACGGTATGTCAGAATGTTTTTTTTTATTGTATAACTACTTTTTAAAACAAAATTAAATTTCTCCATCCAGTAATGTGTAAGAATGGAATGTGGTGATAATGAACAGTGTTTAAATTCAAAAGTCGAAAGAAAAATTACAAAACAGGAGCAGAGTGAACACGAACCTCTTAGAAAATGAGGAAGGATCAGGTGCCATGGAGAAGTGAGCATTTTCTGCTGACCGGTCACACCCGCTGTGTGCTCTTTCTCAAGATTGGGAAAAACGGAAAACTCCGTACACAATTAGGTGATTACTTATGGCCTATCAATTAGTATGAAAAACGTAAGTCAGCATGCGACCCAGTGAAAGATTGTATTTGCTGGCAAGGTCGTTGTATCGACCATAGGACGTACAAAAAGATGACTTCAAACGAGACTGTTGATAGTCCTGCTCTATCAACTTGTTTGTAAGTAGCTTGCCTCGCCTTAGAAACCTTTCATACGAAGAGCATGCCCTTGCGTATCAAATAAACTGAGAGACAAAAACAACATATGCAGGTGATGAATGTATATTGTTACATACGTAAGTTGACTATAGAAAAATTGAAGTCATCACGTTTATCATAAAGTTTTGTTGTTAGGTTAACATCAATGTACATTTCCAATAAATTTCCGAATATGAAACAGAAAAGGCAGACTCAGTGTTATCTTTTATTTCAAGTTCACTGGGATACATGTATATCGATTCGACGTGGCTATTGAAGTAACAATTGTTAATTGATAATATGTCGTCGATTTACCTGAATGTTGAGTTGGAGGTCACAGCGAGTGATTTATTTTTTTTTTACTTACAAGGTTTTGAATAAATTCTGCTTCATATGCTTCATAAGAAAAAATTTAACAAAGGACTCCAGTATAGATGTAGTCTGTTACCACACAATCTTAGTTTTAACGAAAGCTTTAAAAACGCTAAAAATTTGAGTAATTATCATGAAAAAATTGAGTAGAATGTAAAGAATAAATAAGTATACCTAAAAGATGTGATAGTGTATATATGATTCATAAAGAACATCTTCTATTAAAAAACTATGGTTTGGAACAAACATTTATTATTTCCAGTCTGTGTTGGTGTAGGATACATTCATAGCGGAAGCTTGCTCAAGGACTTTAAGTGTTTTTAGCACGGTGTATATAGATATATTACCTCGTATTAATTTTAGTTACATAAACATGTATCCAAGCCAATTGTAGGGAAAATAACGTATTAAAATAATTCTTTAAATTAGTGTGAAGATATAGAAAAGGGATGTTATAGTTTTCATAAAAATAGATTATTTCAAAAGCAATGTTTTTTAATGACTGCTATTGTAGCTGATATACTTTCTCAGTTTTTGCATATTTCCTGATTTAGTGGGAGAAAAACTGTTTAATTAGACCATGATTGGATTTGTTTCGTCGATACCCAAACGTTTAAAGCATAATGTGATGCTTTTCTGTCTAGTTTTAAAAAAAAGATGAAAAAAGTAAATATCTATTTAATTAAATGATAGTCTAATTATTCACTTATCATCTATATGTACCAGCAATTCTCATTATGAGCAGATATCTTTTTGTTAGTAAAGCTATTGAATGTAATTAATTACTCTATTTACAGATAAAATATCACCTAATTGTATACGAACTTTTCCGGGTTTTTTTCCGATTACGACAAAGAGCACACGGCAGCTGTGAACGGTCAGCAGAGAATGCTCACTCCCCCTAGGCACCTGATCCTACCTCTAACGTTTTAGAGGTCCCTGTTGCTCTGCTTAGAATTTGTATTTCGTTTTATGGATTTTTGAGATGGTTGACATTAATCCCGAAATGCTTGTACAGTAGCTATCTGTACAAGAATATTAATATAAATGGAGTTAGAAGCACACAAAAACAGAAGGATCTGTTGGAAAATTCCGTGGAGTTAGAAGCACACAAAAACAGAAGGATCTGTTGGAAAATTCCGTGGCTTCTACGCAAAGACAAATGGCTGGATTGAAACTATTCGTCTTCGACGAATAATCAAATTTTATTAGTCAGTTTCAGCACGCCGGTCAGTGTAAGAGGCACCCTAAGGGATAAACAAAATGCCGTAGTAAAAATTCAACAATCAAGTACATTAAAATCCTGTTAACAAATATACACACAAATTTTGTATATAAAACAAATTTTGGTGCCAAAAAATGTTTATTAGTCATTCACTGTACAGTGTTCAAACACCTGAACCATGCACCCTGCGAATGTGTCCGGAATGTTTTCTTTATCGTTGCTAAGTATTTATTAAATCCAGAAGTGCTCGAATGAAAGTTCATGAGACTTCGCCGAGATTTGTTCGGATAATATTCTCAAAATACGTAAGTACTGGCAGTTTTTCATATCATATCCTACTTTGATTTATGTTAAAACATGAAAATCTATTAAGGTTTATGTTATATTTCATCATCTATTTGTTATTTAAACTAAACGATATATTCAGAAAAGAGTTATCGTTCGTGTTCAACCACTCTACACGTGGTTGAAAATGTAAACATTGGGTTGCTTGATAAAATCATAGCCATGTTTAATGCTTTTGATGTTCAATACCATGCTTTAAAAAAAAAAGAATTGGTGTCAGTTTTGTATAAAAACTTAGTATATCGAGCCATTTTCAAGTAACATTCTGCATAAAATAGTATAGTCTGTTTCAGTATTGATGTTATTACTAGGTCAAGCGCGGATCGAAAATTAATTCTTACGGTGAGTCGCTACTAAGCATGTTAATTGTTTCAACAGCAGAAAAAACCCTATATTTTCTATTGTCACATTTATTTCTAGAACTCATTTTATCCACCAATTAAGATAAAGTTTGAAATCAATAAACGTCTATATTTTATATATGATTACAAGAACCTAGATCATAGGAAATAGACTATAAACACGAGGCACGATTTTAACTGCGAAATTGAAAGGGTCAAATAAAACCACATGGTCTTAATTTGAATGACTATAACATTTGTATGGACGCCATGGAACACACTGCATTAGTACTGCATTCAATCTAAATGTAGATCAAAAGTTCTTCATCAGGAGAAAACATTAGTGTTGTTTACTAACGTTGGATATTTATTTTACCTAACATTTTTGAAAACAAATCACTTCATTTTAATTTTGAACAGGCAATGTTAATTTTGATATACTATTTCCAATGCAAAAGCAGATCATATCTGTACTAATGAAGTTTAATGGTATTTGTACCAGTTAGTAATGAAAATAATATATCTACATTTACAATTTAAAAAAAATAGTTCAGGGTCACATATGGTTTAATCAAATGTTTTTTTAATAATGTCCTAAAGGTATCTATGGTGAAAACTGAGTAGACAAATGTCCACCCGACTTGAATAAAGAATTTTGCATCAAGAGTTTTGAATGTGACGCACAACCTCAGATGCCATTATATTCATGGGTGTGTAGGTATTCATTTTTATAATTACATGAGTATAGTCATAGTCCTAAAAACCAAGCATTTATTTAACAGAAATTGAATGTTTTTAACAGTGAAGTCTATTGAAGCATTTCAATTAAATGGTGAATTAATCATGTCTTCAGACATACATGCATTTGTATGGAATTCATCATTAAAATACGATTTCCTCTTTAAAATATTGTTTTCACAAGGTTTAAACAAATATATATTTATTGTAAAAAAAAATATATATATAATCTTAGATATTGAGAATAAACATTTAGCAAAAACGTGTGATAAAGTGTATTAAATCTACATCATAAATCTAATTTGTTAACCTGTCTGCAAAATTGAATTCTTTTATAAGTATGTGTACGTTTATGACACTGAATTATTTTGTATAACATTTGAGCATTGAAATCTTTGATATCAATAAGAATGCTAAATATAATTTCTCACTCATATTTCAGATCCTCTTGGAAACTGCATTCCAGAAAGGTATATGACTGACAATTGCTAGTGTCAATGCAAGATATGTTTCCATTTGTCAAGTTTATTCTATGTATCATACATTTTAGATATTTAATGTTACCATAAAAAAATAGTTATCGTAATGTGTTATGGAGATGTGGTATTTATCTAAGATTGTGTACATTTTGATATACAAACTCTTGTTAAGTGTACAAACGCTATTTAGGAATAAAATTTAATATAATGTTCAAGAAACCTGTCTATAATATAAGAGCAGTAAAACATGTCAGAGTACAGTTAATTTAATAGTAGACATAAATATTTCAAATTACATGTAGGGCCAAAAAGTGTTTTTTTAATTCTATGTTCTTGTTGCTATGATGTGATTTTATGTATTTCATCAGAGAATGCTGAGAATAAACATGTGCACGTTTATGACACTGAATTATTTTGTTTAACATTTGAGCATTGAAATTTTTGATATCAATAAGAATGCTAAATATAATTTCTCACTCATATTTCAGATCCTCTTGGAAACTGCATTCCAGAAAGGTATATGACTGACAATTGCTAGTGTCAATGCAAGATATGTTTCCATTTGTCAAGTTTATTCGATGTATCATACATTTTAGATATTTAATGTTACCATAAAAAAATAGTTATCGTAATGTGTTATGGAGATGTGGTATTTATCTAAGATTGTGTACATTTTGATATACGCAGTACAGTTAAGGCGGTCAATAAAAATATCGGCGAATTTTTGTAATGAAAACACGTATACTTTAGTTCATCGGACATGTCCTTTTTAAAATCAATAACAGTCGCTCAAATGCAATATATTTCTGAAGTATATATATAATAGTACAATATTTTATGTTCATAGTGGTCACGTGATATGGCAGTCGCATGGTACAAGCAGATGTATTTGTGGTTTTGAGGTCATTTAAAAATGTGAATATTGCAAGGACATACTCATATCAAAATTCACAAATGAATTATAAAATAACTTGATGTTATATAGTAGATTTATAAAAATGCTGTGATGTTTGTAAGATAATATTATTTGTTAGAAAAAACCCTAATTTATAATGCATATGTTGAATAATTTTGAAGGTCACAGTGTTAATTTCATTAAAAAATAATTAATTTGTGAGATTTCACAAGGATCTTAGAAGTTTTTAAATTACATAGCATATTTCAAATTTACATGTAAAAGTTTGTCATGATCAGATAAGTGTATGCCCTTGCAATAAAGTGATTTATTTAGGCACCCAGCTTTAAAATATACGATATTTTATACAAAACCGAGGTTGCCTCTTAATATGATGCATAATTATAACAAATTGAAAATAAGACTATATAGGTAGCATTCTACTAATAATAATGTTAAACAAAATATTCATTTATAATGTTCCGTTAATCTATGGAATTTATTTTTCATCGATAAAAAACCGCATGATAGCCTTCAATGACTTAACTTAATGCGTCATTTTGAAGCATATGACGTCATATTTTGTAGTACAGCGAGAACGACCTCTCGCTTATTTTTCAGTGTGTACGATATAACAGACATCGAAATTGTAAGTAATATCATTCGTTGTTCTTGATTAAAAGAATAGTATAAATTAATTTTGCTAATAAATGAATTAATTAGTACTTTCGAGGTTTGTAATATTCTGTGATGTCATAATGCACATTTCCCGTACTTTTTGTCTGAACGGAATTTATTGACAGCCTTAACTGTGCTGCGTACAAACTCTTGTTAAGTGTACAAACGCTATTTAGGAATAAAATTTAATATAATGTTCAAGAAACCTGTCTATAATATAAGAGCAGTAAAACATGTCAGAGTACAGTTAATTTAATAGTAGACATAAATATTTCAAATTACATGTAGCGCCAAAAAGTGTTTTTTTTAATTCTATGTTCTTGTTGCTATGATGTGATTTTAAGTATTTCATCAGAGACGTATATACTAACGGAATAGGCAACTCTCGCAAATCTCGCCGAAATCACTCAGTACGTGATTCCGTAGGTCATTTTTAACTTCATATATCTATGATGTTACTTAATATATCGATATAAAACCATTAAAAACTATCTTGAAATCATTCTAGAATTGTTATTTATACTTTATAACCTTGATCTGATTATAATTACGACGGAGTTCTCAAAACCCCGAGACCCGTTTTTGCCCCATTTTCGAGATTACGTAAACATCGAAGTTTATTTTCTTTATATCTAAATTAATTCACTACATGTGATTAAAAATGCATGAAAAAGCTACCCCTCTTAACAAGAGGAAATAAATAATCTAATAAAAAAATGACATATTTTACTGCGATTAAACAGAGTTTTTAAAACTTGTCAAGGATCGCGTGATAGTTTGGGAAGTAAACATGGCGAATGTAGAAGTTGCCTATCCCGTTAGTATATACGTACCTGATATCATGTCAACATTTTTTTTAATTTACGAGAATAATTTATACATTTATACCCTGATACAAATGGTGGCACAATCTTAAGCTTTGCTGATTTAGTGGCAGCCTTTGTCCACATAGTACAAATGAACACATAATTTATACAAAATTATGTGTACATGTTCATATGAATCAAGTAAACTAAACATAATGTGTAATTTAAAAAAAATGATAAAACAGTTATAACATGTACATTAAGTGGGTTCTTCTTTTCACGATTTATACTTAATATATCAATACTATTTGTCTATTAGAATGCTTGCCTCACGCTTCTGAAGGATAGGGCTGAAGAGATGAGGGGGAGGGGCGTTGACACTGCTGGGTTCATGTCAAATAATGCCATTTTCTTGACATTCATGTCAAAATTGAGTACAACATTCGAAGAATTAAATAGGATTCTTGTTCTGGTTATAAATCTAATCTGCGTCCCCTATGATATGACTACCTGAACATAACAACACGAAGAGTGATACTACAAATTTGCTCATGGCACCGCAACGATTAAGCTGGCCCTTCAGGTACTCCAAAACTACTCCCTAATAATTACCTGTAATGATTACTCAGAGTATAAGTCAGACACAAAATAGCATTTTATATTGCATTGTGCTAGCACAAACAACTCCAGTCTGTTTGCACGAGTCTTTCAACTGAATCGAATGATTACCGGCGAACAAGGTTGTAAGAGTTGTTTCACCTACACATAAATTAAAAGCATTGAACGCGATATAAATCTATTTAGAGCAATATGAATTACGAAACTGACACCTCAAGCAATTAACAGTTACTGTTTGCTCAGAATTAAGCCAATGTTATTTTCAACAATGAAGTTATCACTGATAATAATTGCTTTTATAACGACTTTTTCCAAGTGATATCTCACATTTATTGATCATGATACTTGTAAATGTTTATACATATAAATATCCATTTATGCAATGAAGCTCATTTGCTACTTTAATTTTAAATCGTCCTTTAGAAATAATTTTGAAGGAATGCTCAGATGTTCGCCTTCCTAGCTACTACGGTTTGTTATGTACTAAAATTTGCAACTGATAGTGACAAAATATACGGATTCAGCTGCATAGAGTTGTTGTTTTCAGGATTACTTGCATCTTTCATTAGTATTTTAATTCGATTGTATTGTGAAACACGGTTACCTGATTCATGAAATAAGTCACAAAAGATGTAACATGCTACCATATGACAAAAAACACCCAAAAACAAAATACACACAAAAAGAATTAAAAATAACAAAAACAAAACGACAATTACAAAACGTTCTACCGAATAAATTAATGCGGTTTAGAAAATTTGTTCTCAACTATAACGTACCAAGAAATACTGGTATATATATTCTAATCATTTAGATAATTTATTCATGCTAAACAATGAGTATTAGCTATAGCTAATAATTGAAATAAGTTCTGTTCTTTGGTATTACAGAACAAGAACGTTGTGCTGATATTATCAATGGCTCCATTAATACCCGGGATTTTCATCCTAATGTGCCTGTTACCACGCTTAGACAGTATTTTTTTTATATTGCAATACAAAATGTCTTCATATTGGAGACAAAATACTAAATAAAACATCCAATTATTGCAGAAATCCCAAATGCATACTATATACTGAGTATACCCTGTAACTTTTGCCATTTAACACTGGCAAACAGTTTAAATTTCATCCCGCCTGAATTCGCCAAGACACAGTTGTGTTTTAAAGAGAGATTATTTGACACATTGGAATTCGTCGTGTCCTAAGTTCGCGAGCTAACAACGGGCGAAAGGGTAAAAAAAAACGGGGGCGAATATTCACCTGTATACAATATTCAAGAATTCCGTTGGAAGGTATGAAATTTTAATTTCTATTACATGTAAAGATATGAATTTAATTTAATTCGACATTCTAGTATCTAATTTTGCAAGATACTCCAGCGTATTAAGGTGGAAAGCTACATCGTCACAACATGTCTGACATCCGTTCGAAACGCCATTTTGTTCCGGATTGATAACATTATGCCGTGGTACAAAATAGCTATACACCGTTTAATTGAACTCTTCTAACGAGGGAGACGAGATAGGAATGAAATCACCAAAACGCTTAGAAAATATGTCAATTTTCTTCCTGTTTTAAGCTTACAACGAACATTTCTTATCTGTTTTGTACGGAAAACGTGGAATCAAAATAATGTTTCCCTGCTCTGCTGCTATTGGCAGTACAATTTTTGTCATGTCATCGGCAACAGACGATCATACATATGTGACGGATTATCGATATAGGTAATCAGATATACTATTTTCACTATAAACTATATATGTATGATGAATATAAACCGAATGTACGTACCGTAGTACAATCTCTTGAATTGATCCTAACTTCCCAAATGTAAAACATTTGCAGTAAAAGACTTGAATTGAATCTTTGACATTTAACTAATGTATTTTGATTAAAATAGATATTGCTAGGTAGCATTAGCAGTGGAAGCCCGGATTTGCAAGCCAAAAGGAGGGAACGACACAATTCTTAAAAGGAACTGTTTTTCATTTCCACACATACATGTGTATCACTATGGACATCTTATGTGTGTATCAATATGCGTAAGGTTAGCTGTTGTTTATAATTACTATTGTATATAAAAGTGTAAAAGGCAATTTAACTACTAACATTTGTTTTAAAGAGTTAAACATATATAATTCATTCATCAAAAATATATTTTTTCAGATTCAAACATTATCATAAGCACTACTTACCTTATATCTACATACTTAGCTTAAACTTGTTCCTTTTTTAATTTTTCTTCGTGATTTTTATTAATTAAAAAATTGGTCCTAAGATATTTGAGACCATGTAAAATAAAGAAAGACAACTTTTGAACAGGATCTTTCATACCGAGTATTTCCTTAAATTTTTCAATTTCATTCAATTTCTTTTCTTCATTCCATTAACCAACGAATATTGTTATTTTTTCAGATGTTTGTGGGATTTTGTCCAGCAGTTTGCCTTAAAAGAATTTTTTTTTTTAATTTTCGTTTCATATTTATGTGGATTCCAATAAAAATCATAAAAACTTCATTCATGATTATTTTTTTTCATTTCTAAACTTAATAACATGTCACTTTTATAAGAATTTTAAATGAGAAAGGCTAAAAAATTTTACAAATAAGGGGTTATCTGGAACCAGACTGATATTTTAAAAATTCTCTAGAAAATAGAGTATTGCATTTTGAGGTCTTTTATTGTTAAATACTGTGCCTAGTATTAGTAACAAATGCATGCAACAAAAATCTCCTTCACTTGTTTGGTGTAGACATCCACCTTAACCTGATTTATATGGCACTGCTAGGAATAACTATGACGACATTGCCAATATCATTAGGACAGCCGAATCCTGCCAAATGCAATAAATCAAACCAGCATCTACAAATCCTGAAACAAGAGGGGCAGTTTAAGATAATAGAATATGAGGGTATTTGAACAAAAAGCAATCTAATATATAAAAAAAATTAGAAAGTGATGCTAGCTTTTCGTTTATTCAATAAATCCATTGCTCATAATTATAAGACGTTTTATTTAAGTAGATTTATCCCAGATACCTAATGAATAACATGAAAACCAAGTTATCTGAGAATAGTTTATTTGGCGCTTCTGGCCGCGGTGAAATTATGGGGGCTACCGCAGGGCCGCCCCCAACAAAAGCAAGCAAGCAAGCAAAAAGCAAAGCAACAAGCATTAAGCAAACATGATGTAATCAATAGGCAACTATGACGTAATTATGACGTCATCAACAAGCAAATATGACGTAATCATGCACTGGGTAAACGCAAGTGCATTACCGTTCTACTAAATATTTTAACCTTACTTAAGCCATATACATAATATAAGCAACCTTGAATGACAAGTAAATGGACAAAAATTTTCACATGTGCATAGGATCAACTGTCCAATATGACGTCATAAGCGTAGAATATGTGTTGACTCTTCCATTTGTGTTGAGGTGCGGTCGAAGTACGCCACTTGCAAGTGCCATAAATGCCTGTTGTCTGATGCAAATCTATTACGGGCATTTATGGAACTGCAACCGCCACAATGGAAGAACCAAAGACCATTAGTGACGGCGGCAGTACCTCAACACAGATGGTCACCAGCGGCCAGAGCTTGCTCATTTTCTTCTCCCTCCACCTTAAGTAACGATGTAACAACCTTTTCAATGTTTTCTAGGAATGAATCATTTCCCTTTTTTGACAAATGAACACCGTCATCATGAAATAATGTTGGGTCCTTACTGTCAAACTGAGTATGTTTAATAAAACTCCCCCCCCCCCCCCCCATAGACGTAACTAACAATATTGCTTCCCTATTGACTCTTTTTCTTGAGTCCTCCATGGCCCTAATGTCATCTGAATACCTCCAATTGAATCTAGGGAGCAGGTTTGACCATACCAATTTAGAACGAGGGAAAAGATTGGCTATTTGTTCAAGTGTGTCTTGGAGCTTTTCCAGCAGTGACTTTAACTCAATGAGACCTAGACTATTTGCTCCGCAGTGTATAATTAATACATCTGGGTCATTCTCAATTCTTCGCAGCACACGAAGCTTGGGAAGTAACTGACTAAGGACCATACCTCCATAGCCTTGCCACCAGATTTCGGTATTAACTATTCCAAGGTTTAATCCCCCCTTTCGTTCCCTGGACGCTATGCTCGCTCTCTTGACTATGGAGGATCCTATGACCCATACTTTATTGACACCTATGTGCACAAAACTTGGTAGATGTTAAGCTTAGCTACTATTTACTACAAATAAGGAATGTATGATATAAGACTAGCCCAATAATGCTTATCATTAACGAATATATGTTAAGCTTAGTTACTACTTACTTAAAATGATGAATGTATAATTGTATATGAGACTAGCCCAATAATTCTTATCATTAACGAATATATGTGCGATAGGCATTAGATTGCCATCTACCCGCCGATTGGATGACATGTTGTGTTTCGCCCTGAAGTGCTAATGTAGTAGCTGCTCCTATCCGAAAGGAGTGTGACTTAAAATTCTTACTATCAATGGATGACTTTGCCAAGACCTTAGCTAGGACCGCACTAAACTGATACCGTGTTAGTGGTTTCCCCGAAAAATGACAAAATAATGGCCCCGTAATGCTTGGGCGCACTTGCAAAAACTCCTGCATTGTTTTTACTGGGCACGTTATTCCATGTGATGCATTAACTGACAATGTCACTCCCCTACCACACTGATCGGTTTTGGAGCGTTTAATGCTTACCATAAGTTTGTTAGTTAACAGTGAAACGTCTTGACATTGGATTATAGTTTCATGTGAATTACCGTTAGATAGAGCAATTTCACCTATCCTAAGTAATGCATGGAATGCAAGGGAAAAGGCAGCCTTATACAATGAGGTTTCATAATTGCTATAGCAAACAAATTGAAGGTTTGGGATAATGGTTTGTAAAATGTCCAGTGTGATTGGTAACCGTGTGTCTGCTGTATTGGTGGATCTTCTCATACCTTGGAGTAGCTTTTGGGTGACAAAGTTTTTTGTGGGATCATATAATGTATGACTTTTGCATTTGAAGCTTATCGCTGCAATGTATGATTTTGCCGTCGAGTGTTTGTAGTGTTTTATTGATAGATGTGCAATAAACATGTTTAAGTGTGTGTCTGGTGGCGGCCAAACCAGTGACAACCCTTGGCCAATACGAAACTGTTCAAACGCTTGGATCCCTACCCTGTATGCCTCGCTAGTGTTCACCGACATAGATGCACTGAATAAACGCTCTATTTCGCTTGAGAGAGCAAGGTCTGGAATTGCTCCGGAATTGGCCGAGGTTGTGCGTCTGCTGCAGGTGCCAGGCTCCTGAAAGTGTCCCACTTTTTGCGGGAAATAGAGTCAGCTATTTGATTAAGTTTGCCTGGGATGTGGTTGGCTTTAAACTGAATATTGTACTTTAACGCAACCAACATTAAGGGCCTAACTAATGACATGACACGCTCTGACCTAGATGACTGTTTGTTTAAAATATGAACCAAAGCTATATTGTCTATGAAAAAGATAAGTTTTTTATTTTGCAGGAGGCTTCCCCAGACCATCAATGACAACACAATTGGAACTAACTCTAGAAAAGTAATATCCCGCAAAATTTCATTGTAAGCCCATTGCTCTGGCCATTGAAAGAACATCCATTGGTCCTGAAAATAACAACCACAACCTAATTCTGCTGACCCTGCACTATCTGTGAAGAGTTTCAGTGTATCTGATTTGGTTTACTAGTTCCTATCATAGCATTGTAAAACCTGCGATTAAATGCTCTACTACCAGGTATAGCCTTGCTGAAAAAATTTAACTTGCCCACTAGAGATTGTAGCTCCGACAACTTAATTTTCCTCTTACCTACCCAAAATTTTAATAGAGTAGAAAGTTGATATACTTTCTCCTGTGGAATAGAGACTTGCATTTTGACCGTGTCTATTTCCAGACCAAGAAACACTAAATTAGTAGTGGGCAAAACTGTTTTCTCTGCGTTCAAGGGTAGACCAATTTCCAAACACAACTCCTCAAATTTTTGCATAATAAATTTACATTGACTTGTGTTAGCACTGCCTATGAAGATGAAATCATCTAAGTAATGATGAATGGTATTGAACCCTGATCTTTCCTTAGCTAACCACTCTAAGAATGTGGAAAACATTTCAAATAGTTTACATGAAATGGAACACCCAAATGGCAAGCACTTATCAAAATAGAATTTACCTTCAAACTGTAAACCTAATAATTCAAAATCCCCTGGAAATATCTTAAGTAACCGAAAGGCGCTTTTTATATCAGATTTTGCAATTATTGTCCCTCTCCCCAATTGACTTATTGTTTGAATGACTGTTTCAAATGATGTGTATTTTACTGATGTGTGAATAGGGTCAATGTTGTGATTAATGCTTGCAGACGGTGGGTATGAAAGGTGCATTACCATTCGCCAACCGCCATCAGCTTTTGGAACAATACCTATGGGGGACACATGAAAGTTTAACATAGGGGGAGACTGAAAGGGGCCTGCCATTCGCCCTTCTGTAATTTCCTTATCTATTTTTTCTTGTAAAACATTTGGATGCTGCTTTGCAGACACTAAATTACTACTAAAAATTGGAAACCGGGGACCCTCATATTGCAACTTAAACCCATTAACTAGACCCCCCCTTAAAGTATGTGCTGCCTCTCTATCTGGGTAGTTAATTAAATGTTCCAGTATTTGCTGTGTCTTTAGTGGGGAAACGCCCAGGGCCCATTTGTCTTGACTGTGGTGTAACATGTCTTGACTGTGGTGTAACATGTCTTGGCTGAGGTGTAAATTGTCTTGACTGTGGTAAGACTTGCCTTGGTTGATAGGTGGACTGAAACTGAGACGGTCTAAATGTAAATCCTTGTCCCCGAAATGACTGACCATTTGGGTGTGTAGGAGTTTGAGTGTCCATGCAGCGAATTAATGGATGTTTATTGTTGCATCTGATGCACTGGTGCAGACAGGCGCAATGGATTCTGTTACAAGAATCTCTGTAGTTAAAATCAAAGCACTTGTTTGGCGAAATTGATGGACGATTTGTATTGGACTGGATCCCGGGCGTCATATACACCAGCCACAATTCACTATCTATTACCCCCCAGTTATTTGATGGGTTAATTGCCATCCGAAGCCTGTATTGCTCATCATATGTGACCCAACCCTGCGATTTTTCGGCCCCCAACCTAACGTCGTGCATGTATTTGAATAGTTGGTGTGTTTTGCTAGGGTGGGCTGTAAGATATATGCATGCATAAATGATAAAGGCATCTGTCCATTTCTCAATGGTTGTCAATCTATGATTGTGTTTGGGCTGGGCTATAATTTGGCCTTGGGAGTCCATTGACAATGTAGATAGTTGTAGCCTGTTAGCATCACGCACCAGCAGGGTGGCTTAATTAATGTATTCCCCATTGACAATTTTTTGTTTGGTTGCATTATCTACATGGTAACCTAAATCTACTTGGGTTTAATTGTTAATGACAGGTTGACAAAGTTATTGCCAAACATTAAAGACTGAGACTGAGCACCAATGTTAGTACCTTGTGCCATTTCTGTCGATTCTTGCTGGGTTGAGCCAATAGCATCTGTTGGTCCTGCCCCAGTGACGGATGGCGCCACCATCATGGGTGCTGTGGAGGGCTGAGGGAAATGGGAAGCCACCATCTGGTTTTGCACCGGAGGTTGCGCTACCTGTTCTGCTGCCGTACTGCTGCTTGCACGCCCTGCTCTCTCGGGCCTCTGTCGTCTCCGGCCTGGCTCCTCGTCGCTGACAAATCCGTTTTTCTTGTTTTGGGCATTTTGCTCGGAATAATAAGAACTAATTAAAATTAGGAAAAATAGTAAATACTTAACGGATAAAATGGACGGTTTTTGAGTACATCTGCATTCCGTTCTGACTATCATACCCTCACGTGGTTTTCAGCCGAACATAAATAAAAACCATGTAAATAATTCAATCGATCAAAAATCTTCATAAATTAAAACCATCCATCTATATTACTTCTGGCAGCGTACAACATTACCCAATATGAGTTGAATGCTTTGTTATAACAGCCATAAAAAAGCAAGATTATGTTAAAAATTATTTTAGCAAATTTACAACGTCTTACCTAATCCACGATTGTTTTAGAAAGGGGATTGTTCTAGAAGGGAAGTAACTAATATTAAAACCCGTTAAAACCCAACCCGATCGTACTCAAAATTTCCGGCTAATAGTTACTGAGATAAATGCGCATATCTGAGACAAGCTCCAATATGCGATATTATTCATAGAATGCATTATGTTGAGAAAGTATATATCAAAAAGCACTCGGATGGTTATCATTTTCTTTTTCGCTTGGAAAGTTTTTTAATGAATGGTTATTTACATGTTTGATGTAGTGACCAACATTAGTTTGATGTACAGTACCGATCAGACCTAATAGAAAATAAACCCAAACTAAACCCTGGGTTTACTTTCTGGGTGTACTCTTGGTTAACCTCGGGTTTACTAGAGTGGACCTAGAGTAAACCCAGAGTAAACCTAAAGTAAACCCAGAGTGAATTCAGAGAGTAAACCCGGTCAGAAGTATACCCCTGAAAGCAGACGCTATCTGTGTATTCGGAATATACAAGGGACAGAAATTACAGGCAGTAAGATGGTCAAATAAAAGACGGGTTTGATTCACACTTCAGTGAGTACAGTTGACCTCAAAAGCAATTTCCAAGTAAACCCAAAGTAAACTCCGAGTAAACCCAAAGTAAACCCCTAGTGGACCCACATTTTCAAAAAGTAAATCTAGAGTAAACCCCAAGTAAACCCCAAAAGTAAACCCGGGGTTTAGTTGGGGTTTACTCTGGTGATAGGTTGGGTCTGATCGGTACTGTATACACACTAATATGATTTAAGATCATTAACAGTACTTTAAAAATATATAGATACTAGATGATATCCCAGGCAAGCGCAGGGAATAACAATTAACATATTTAAAACATTTTAATGTTGAAACAATGTTTTTAGTTATTTTTTTATATGCAATGTCCGATTATTTTCTTAACTTTTCTTAACTTTTTTTTTGAATTGAAATTTAAAAAGAAATGGTTGGATCTAAAGAAGAGCGGGCGGGGATGAAAATAAAAACAGACTTCTACGTTTTATGCTGGCATAATTTATTCATACAGACGTAGAGTTGTCAACACAGTCGAAACATGGTTAACAATTTCTAATAAGATATTTAAAGTTTACTTCCAAATCTGTTTGTGGCGTAAAACTGTATGCAATCTAAAAACGCGAGTGCATTCATGTTTATTGATGTATCTTAAACCAAAGTTCTACCCGATGCATGTTGAGCTCGTCATACTTTTTCCACATTTGTGTCAATTAATTAACCTGCGTCTTGGTTACCCCGTTCTGGAAAGTTCTTTCTATCAAACTCAAATTCAAGACACGAATTGGCTTATTTTATATATTCAACATTCGTCAAATCTTAATTTCTATGTCATACTATAAATAAGAATAAATAAGAATATATATATTCTCTCTTACTTAATAATTCAATAACATTTCAATCCAAGTATATTTTTAATGCAAACTTCCACTGACTTTGATCAGCCAAAGCGTGTCCACTACCTTACTTTTATTTTTGCTATTTTGGACTGGTTTATCAAAAATGAAAGTAGGATTTTAACTAATTTTACAATAAATACTTACCATGTAAAATTCAATTATGATTAACGGATATCATCTCCCACATGTTGAAATACCAAAAGTGTAAGCAGTTACACTGGTGCAGGCAGTTCGTAGTTTATTGGCAAAATGTCTTAATATATAAGTATAGATATATAATGCAATCTAATATCATCAAAATGTCATAAACTTAATATTTTGTATCGCATAACATAAATCATGTGATATCTGCAATATTTCCCTTTCCATTATATTTCTCTCTTTCCTTTGCGGGCAGATCATTTGTACGTTTAATCATCAAATTGGTCATGTTGTCAATCAGTCGTTCTGAGTATACTTCGTTGTATTTCTTGACGATGGTGATATGTTCTCATTCGCTCAATGTGGAGGCTAGTAAGGCAGTTGGAGACTGCACATCCTCGAGCTCAAAGTGAGTATTGTATTAAATTAGTCCGAATTACAAAATTTTATTACTTTGTGATCATCCAAGAAGTGTAAATATATAAATATCTCAATAATAGTTTTGTTTTCTTTTAAATCAATGATTATTCATTTATCTCAAATGTTACTAGATTGATATTGTTTTTTGCTTACAATTTGTTAAGAAATAAGAATATACACATATCAGGACTCAAGATTCAATCAAAAAATATAAAACTGTATAATTTTAACAAACTTGTCTATTTCTACAGGAAAACAGAATGCTGTAATAGTTATTATGACTCTAATGGTACTTGCACTAGTAAGTATTGTAATATGATATAACTAATTTTTTTGGTAAACTGCCTCAGTCTACTGACAAATTGTTTTTTAGTATTTCATGTAATTTCATTTTTTTTTGATAAACTGCCTCAGCCTCCTGACCAATTGTTTTTAAGTATTTCATGTAATTTCATTTTTACCATGGGATTAGTTCAAACTGCGAAATCTTTCAAAGGAAGCTTTGGAAGTGGTTTTCTGTAAAAGTTATCTTTACCATAATTGCAGAATAACTTTTCCCACATAAAGTGCAATACAAACAGAACTTTCTACTGCCAAGTCATATTAATACTCGAGTGATTATTTCCGTTTAAATCTAACTTTTACAAAAACCACCACGTCCTCTTGGTTTATTAAAATATGTGACACTATTATATTTGTTAATTTGTCCGCTAAAGATACGGAAGGTTTAACTCTTATTTTAGGGTAAATGTATTCATACAATTTATAATGTTCCTGTGCTTTTCACTGTTTAGTTTTAAGGACTCAAATTAGCTATGAGAAGTTATGCCAATTAAATAGCAAATGTTTTAGATTTATTGCGAAATTCATTATAGCATGCCCCAAAGGGACATTTGGTAAAAATTGTTGGACACGATGTCCAGTCAACCTGTATGTGGATTTGTGTGCAGAAAGATGTGACTGCAAAGCAAACCAATGGTGTAATCATATGCATGGATGCATATTTGGTATTTTTTTCTTATTTAAATTATTTCAAAGCTAGTGAAAAAGTAATATGCGTACATGTAATTTAAATAATGATTTTTGAACCCAATTTCAACACATTACAAATTGACAGGAAAAAAACTGATTTAATCAATATCATTAAGATATAAATAAGGATTTTTAAAAACATTTTAAGCATAAATTATTGTCAAGGAAAATCTCTGAATTGAACCTTTATTTGAGAATATGCATGAATACTAGCTTAGCTTTAATCCTTTCACTTGAATGGCAATATAAATAAAACTCATCTTCCCTAGAATATTTAGAGCCATTGACAATTTTTATGAGGAAGTATACTGATAGTTGGCATGATTGGGTGATATCGATGTAAAACAACTTTATTCGATTTACGTGTACAAAAAAACTAAATAGCCTTTTATTAATAAGATAATCATAAATTATTTTATTACAGTCAAACTTCGTTATCTCGAACTGGACGGGACTATTTAAAAACTTCGAGATATCCGAGTATTCGAGATGTTGAGGGTAAAATACTTAAAAAAAAATAAGTGGTTGGGACTTACAAATCACACCGACATATCTATTGTATTCGATATATCAGTGTTCGAGATATCGAAGTTCAACTATATGGTTCAAAACTATTTTAAGTTTTTTAATCAATTTGAAACAGGAACAGTCATTATTTATCAGACCATTTATATACTCATAATGTGTGAAATCTAAAATTACCACATTGCATAAAATCTGAAGATAATTCAGTAACTTCTTCAAACTATACATGCTATTTAATGAACAAATATACATATTATATATGTACAAATCATTTACTTGTGAATGGTTATTTCTTTTAATTTCCCAATTTTTCAGATTTTCGAGGAATATGTTATACTAGGTACATGTAATTATAGATTTGTCTATCAGCAACTACTATCCATCTTGATCGAAGTGATATGAGTAATAAATATTAAAGCATGTGTATAATCATATTGGTGTTAACAATTTGAATTGCTTTTTTTATTATATGGTTTTTAACCTATGCCTTGACAAGATTGACCACATTAATCAATGTAGTTCGGGTTATATTTACAGTTATAGTTAGAATGTACAATTGTTTTAGCTATGACCGGGAGGTATGCTGTGATGGTTACATACTGATAGATGGATATTGCAAATGTAATCTCCGATTATAATGTCATGTTTTTTTAAATATGACATTATTTTGAAATAATTTAAATTTAATATATTAAAATTGGTGAAAGATTAAATTGGAGATTAACCTATGGAAAAGTCAATTATTTGTGATAATAAATCAACGATATCTTTTTTCATATTTTTCATTCACTTTAAAGTCATACAAAGGGTGTTCAGAAATTATTGAGACATTCACTATTATTCTTTGGAAAAATAGATAAATCCTTGAAAATTCACCAGACATTTAACCAGGATAAACTTATTAATGTGAAATTTTCTAGTACTATCATAAAGTGATCATCTCTGATAAGCTGACAAACTTCCCTACCTACGTCCAGGCACCCCGAGTTTAATCGCCGAGTTTATGTCAGTGCCGGATACTCCAACCATCGACTACTTTATGTACTGTAAAAAGCAAAACACTCGATATATTTAAACATTACTTTGCTTTATTTTATGTTGGTGTTTGTTCAATGTCTATGTCAATTTTTACTAAATATTTGTCACTTAGAAAGGAAGATATGTGGATTGTTTCTATAATGTCCGAACAACCCCAGTATTTGTCGTTTTAATAATTTCTTTCTGTAAGATGATAGCTTGCGAGTTTGCTGATCTACATGTATATGACGTCACATAAAGATTCGACAAAAGTATCGGGTTGCAAAATAAAACAAAAATAACAATTGGAAAACATTTTTAAATTAAATAATCTGTGTATGAACTTGTTTGTCACGTTTTAAGTAAAAAAAATTCCTTAAACACGCGAACTGTCTCAAAAGTCTTGTCTTTGCATTTGCATATATTTATTTATTGACATTTTAATGATCGATATCACTTGATAAATTATGTTGCTGATGAAATTCTACAATACGTAAAACCACTTATTTCATAGTACTACATGTATTTCTCAAGCATCATAAAAAATATCAGTAGTCAGTTTTAATCGCAGTTTTTACGGTTGCAGAGAAAAAGAAATGAGTAAAAAATTCATTATTTACAGATTTTTATATCATACATCAATTTATTGTCGTAGAATTCTAATGTCATTTTCATAGCTCCCGTGGGTTTCATTAATTCTTATTGTATAACAGATCATTTGGAAGCGAACGAGATACAAATCTCATAAACGGTTAGATATTTATAGCTCATTTCTTGTGAATTATTATCAATGTAATATTCTAGCCAAAGGTTTTTTTTTATATACTTCATGACAATCAGAATTCTAAGACAAAAGATTGTAGACCGATCATATCCATTTATTTCTTCAATATTGATTTCCTTCTCTATTGATAAAGATGTTTTATTTAATGGGTACATAGCAACTATAGTTCTATAAATAATCATATGTAATTTTTAATCACCATATGGCTCTCACATTCAAAATAAAATGTTTCCTATTATCTGTTATTTATTCTGTATTAACCGATTCATTTTAAATCATGCAACCATTTTTTTTCTGAAGAGAATGATATTGAAACATTTACGATTAATGCACATAAAGAAAACGAACGAACATACGAAAATACAGACAGCAAAGTATGGATAAATAAATAGAAATATTTCATTTAAGTTTAGTTTCTAACATCTTGTTTCTAATTCAGGCTGTCCACCAGGAACATTTTCCAAAAATTGTTCTATAGATTGCCCTATGGGTTATTATGGGTTATTCTGTACAGAGCGCTGCAACTGCAATTTGGCCGAATGTGATAAAGCTTTTGGATGTTTGAATAAAGGTATATATATATAATATATATATATATATATATATATATATATATATATATATATATATATAGGCATCTTTAAAAGTATCGGATCTAATATATAGATTATATAAATACAAAGCCAGTAAACTGAATATATAAAGCACTTAAAATGGTTAACGACAAGAACAATTGATATATATATATATATATATCATCTAAAATTTCAATTCATATTGTTGAAATCAACAATTTTTCACCAACGTTTTTTACTCGTTTCAAATTTACACACCATGTTGACATTCAGAACTCCCGTGACTTTTCATAGTAAATGAAATGTGTTAGAGTTATCTCCTGTATTTTCTTTGATGAACAGAATATATAGCGAATTTCCAATGAAAATTTACACGTATTTGTATTATTGTTTCTGAGTTTATTCATGCAAATGTGATAGGCTATTGTGGAAACAAACTAAAAAGCCTCCCGTGATTTGGCGTAAATGCAATGCTCATGCGCAATATTGTAAAATTAAAAAAATCCAGATGATTTCCGGAATTTTTTTAGCAATTTTCGTTGATTTTTAATAAGCGAAGCTTGATTGAGAAAAAATAAAAACAAATTGGTAACCTTCAAGTACCAATGATGTTTAAAATATATAAAACAAAAGACCCTACTCTTCCGATTTATCGGTATTAAAGACCAAAAAATCGAGTATATTATTTTAATATAGTAGTATAGATTTGGGGACCACTGATTTTCATGAAAAAAAATGATGTTAAGAAAACTTTCTCACTTGTCAAATATTCCATTACCTCGGTAAAAAAAAAGCATGCATGTGGTTATGCAGAAGTTTGTTTACAAGTCAAAACCAACGAAAAAGATATTCTTACAACTGTCTTTATTTTATAAATTGCATTATAAATGGCAAATAATACGTTTGTAATGAATATCTAACAAAGTATACTGCAGTTTAAAAATTAATCTGAGGAACGCTGGCACATCGTCCGTCGAGCCTAACGTACTGGAGTTATTTCGACTTGGCTGATCGATGAAACATACTAGAGTTATTTCGACTTTTTTATGATTAATGTGGTAAAACTTCCTTATGCTTAGTTCCCACTGTCGTTCGATCTGTTATAAAAATCAGGATAGCCAAATCGTAGTTTGTCGTGGAAGTCATCTAACATTTTAGGATTGAACACGAGGCGATACGGGTCAATACGATCTCATGTGATTCGTTTATCTTTGATACGTCAAAAAGGTCACGACAGACATATTTCAGGTGACGCGATCTGTGATGATCTTATTGCCTGTTTAGATACGATAACATATGTTCTGATAAGATTGTACGGATTGAATTCCCGATTAGATCTCGATTTGATTGGTCGACGATTCGGCGAAACGAGACCCCTATTTGGGACGCTTGTGTACGTGCAGGTTCGTCTGTATACGTTAAGATACAATCGTCACGAACTGATGATCTGATATGTTGAGAAAGAGCATGATAATGATGGTGATTCTATTCACGATCAAGAAGGTGATCCCGATTTAAGCTACGATTTGACCCCGATTGATATATCTATATAGCCTGAGTGACAAAATTAACACATTGCAACGGAACTCAGGGCAGTGTGGTGCTTTTGTCCTTCAAGATTGATCCAGATCAATACGAATACGGGGTGGACGATAAAATGCGACACGTTGCAACCAATCTGACTCGATAAAAACTAATGGTTACAAACAAAAATTAATCGTGTTGATTGTAGATTAGTTTTTGACAGTCCAAAAATTGTCTACAATTAACACGATTGCCCCGACAAACCTCAAGATTAAGTGAGATTTGATATGATAACAACTATTAATCGACATTTAAAACCGCGATTTTAATCGCGTCGTTGTGATAATGTGAACGTATGGCATTGCCAAAATAACACATCGTTATATTCTTAAAATATTAGTGGGTACCTATTTAGAACTAGATGCTGTCATTAGACAGTAATACCCGCACCAAGTGTTTGCCCCTAAATAACACTGTTTTGTACAAGCTTTAGTAAAAACGAAGGCAACGTGCACATAATACACCATCATCGGAACCCACGGGTTTATCCGTTACACTGCAGTATAACGGATAGAAAACATGTGGGTTCCGACGATGATAATACACATGAGCGGCCCTTTATGTACAGTTGTGGTTGAACTGTTTGCATGTAAATTTTCAGTTAATCAATAATCTTTTCATTTCATTTCATAGAAAGTATGGTCTATATAATTATTACAAACAAAATTAAATTATGCCCCCTTCCCTCGGCGGTTACCGGCTTAATTTAGATTTGCTTCTAGGTGCCAACATCATCGCGTGCACAGATTTAGAGAAGGGATTGGAGTGGGTTGGGGGGGGGGGGGGTCCAGACCCTCCCACCCTTGAAAAAAATAATTCATATTAATACATGTAGTAAAATTACCAAACAATACACTTCGGACCCCAATCCCCCCACCCCCTGCAAACACAGTTACATACTACTTTACCCCCCCCCCCCCCCCACCGACACACACACTCCTCATGGATAAAGAAACATCAGAATATTTTGATAACAACGAAAGCCTGTGCATGTAGTAAAGTGCATTATAATCAAAATTCTTTCACAGTGACGTTTTATAATTTTAAATTTTTACAATACAGGTATGTAGCAAAAAAAAAAAGATAAATTTTTAAAATTTTGGAATCTGAAGTAAAAAATAGAAAAGCCCCAGCAGCATTTGAACTCTCTACAGACATGTAGTTAACGCTCTAACCCATTGCACTTCACTGTTAGTTAACATTATTTTGGGGGGAATTATTATAATTATACTTTATTGTTTATTTCTGCAATAGGGAGTTCATTAGTATATGCAGGTGTCCTGTACCACCTTAAAGCTGAAATGTGTGCTTTACATATTTTTACCGAAAAAAAAAACAGTACAAGGGGTTTAAAAGAATAGAGTCATGAAAATACATGCATGTTACAAGAAAATGATCTTTGTCCGAAGTTACGTACACAACACAGGTCTACAGGTCGCATCACCGGGTACTAGTTTTACCCAGCTCTTCAGTTATAGATGGCTTTCACGTGGTGTACATAACGGTATGTGTTTTCCATGTGCAGAATAGGATTAATTAACATGCATAAACATTTCTTTTGTGATGATCAGCTAATTAATGGATTCATATATTGCTCTAATTGGATTATCATTATGATGTTGAATAATATGGGTAAGCATAATACATGTAGTACTCGCACAATATTATGAGACACCGGTATACATATGTATTACTTTCACTTTCTAAATAAGTGACCTCCCTTTGCCAGCATACTGTATCATCCATCTTTTTTAAAATATCTAAATAATCTCATCATTGTTACATATCCTATCGCATTCATTTTAGTTGACCCCATATTGACCCTGTGACAGTTTGTATTAAATTTGTGTATTACATTTAAATAAGTGTAGAGACTTATCATGTCTATATGAGTTTTATTTAATAGGGAGGAAAGGGTCTTTTTTCTTAATGTATTATGATGCATCAAATAAAACGTAGGCCGTGACCCTATGGGATTGTTGTGACCCAATGAAACAGGAAAATACCATTAATCTTGAAAACTGTTGAGATCCCCACCACTAAACCAACTATATTCTTGTTTCTAAAATCATTATGATGCATCAAATGGTGTAAGTACATGACCCCCAGAAGTTGTCTTTAAACCACCCCCACCCCTCTGAAATAGGAAATGATGATATACTTTGATAATTTTTAACTTTTAAGATCCCCCATCCCTATACCATAATTGTTCTTGTTCTTTGTGCGTATCAAATTGTATATAGGTTATGCCCCCTTGTAGACACCCTGACTTTCCAGAACTGGATATAATGAAGTATTTTATCTTATTCATATGTATAGTGTTTGATCCATGTGGGTAATTTCTAGCCTATTGATGACCCTGCTTTGTTTAGGATTACAATTGCCCCGAATACATATAACATTTTGTTTATCTTATCGATAAGAATTAAAAAGCAATTTCCTAAATCTTTATGTGCATCTAGAGAAAAATACCAATCAAGAAATGATTTAAAATTTGCTACTGTACACATGTTAGAATGTATTAAGGTGGCTCACTACACCTTGAAATATTTTCTCAAATCAGCAGAAAATTACTTGATTATGATAGATATCATAATGGATAAGAAGTATTAAAGTCAAATAGGCAAAAAAATGTGCAATTTTGGATGAAAAATTACATTTTAGAAAATTTAATTCAGTAAACTTGAACAAAAGCTCCAGGCGGATTCAAACTCATGATCTGCGGTTCAGAAACCCAATACTTAAACCACTGAGCTACGATGATATACAACCGAATCGAACGATATAAACAGTTTAACAAAACATTTAAATCGCCATCTTGTGAGGTAGTGTCTTAAAAAGTATAAGTCTGGGTGTAGTGAGGTACCTTAAAGAAGACTCTGAATCTGATGGGGGTGTGGAGGATAAACATTTAATTTTAATCATTTATTGTTAATAATTTTAACTTGAATTAAATAGGCAGAAAGTAAGACTTCTGATGGTTTATAATATTCCCTGAACGGCTACTTGCCAAAACAAACACCTAATTATTTTAGGCAATTATGGGGTCCTCTAAGGGGGTACAGGTAGAATATACCTGTGTCCACCTGGATTCCCCATATCAGTTAAATTAGCATAAATTCAGAAGAAATAAATGCATGTTTTTATAAATGTAGTAATACACATTTTTTAGACCTAAATCAATGTTGCAGTTTTCAGTCATTTTTTTAAAATTCTGTTACTTTTCAACAACATGTATTACATGTATATATACTAGCATGCTATAATTTAGTACCTTTTTATATAAAAAAGACTCAATTCTAAGTCCCAAGGTGAATGATACTGTGATAGTGGGTTGTCCCAAAGATTAACAAGTCCACTTAAGGGTTCTTCATTTATTCAGATATAGAGATTAAAGGATTCTATTGGCTATAGTAAACCACCTGATCATGTGCACATGTATTAAAGTGACCATACAGGTGAAATGCCTTAAGGCTATAAAATATCAGAAGCCACTAGAATAGATAATTAAATAATAATTACTTGATAGGTGCATAAAAGACAGGGAGTTATAGGGATACTAGTCTGTTTCTAAATAATTATGTACATGTAAAATATAAATGAAATGTAGGATGAAGATGATGATGTTGATGAAATATGAATAATGCATGAATTTAATTATTATCATAAAATGCACCCTATTACAATACCAATCATTTTATCTTTCTAATTATCCATGTATATTTTATAATTTTTGTTACTTTGATTAACATATCAGAAGCAGCACCCATAATCAACCACACCACCCCAGTCCGAACCATTACATGTTATCTGTTTTAGCTCTCTCTCTCTCTCTCTCTCTCTCTCTCTCTCTCTCTCTCTCTCTCTCTCTCTCTCTCTCTCTCTCTCTCTCTCTCTCTCTCTCTTCCTTCTGGTGTTTCCATGCTTTCTTGTGATGAGTCTCTCTCCATGTGTAACATTTAACTAATTCTGATCATATCTCAATAGATCATTTGTCAATTATGCAAGGTGTAATGTAATTTTTTTTAAGAAAAACATTTTTTACCAGTTTATAAAACTTTTAGACCCCAAATTATATTTTAATTTTAATACATCATTCAAAAATTAAGAAAAGTGTAAATGTAAGGTTTTTTTTAATTTTAATTTTAGGCCACACCAATTTGATTTCTTGGTCTTCGGATTCTAAGCAAAAAAATATTGGGGCGAGCGGGCGATTTACTAATTTTAAAATTAAAAAACTGAAATTTGAAAATTTTGGGGCGACATAAAAAAAATAGAGGCGAGCGATTACATTTTATTTTAAAATGTCATTTTTCCTTTGTAATACATGTAAAAAGCAGTGAAAAATTGGTGACCGTATTCTCCATTGTATCAGATCCCTCCTGATCGCTAATTCTATCCACACATGCTGGCATTATTTACTTGTAAACATTGCTTACAATCTACCGGGAAATGTTTGGTATGATGAATGTAAAAAAGCGCAATAATGACTAATAAAAAAAAATAAAATAACCAAAAATGGAGCGGGAAACGGAACTCAAATTTCAAGGTGCGGGATTTATTTTTTAATATTATTTTTTGGAAAATCCTTAACACGTGCGGCGACCAAGAAATCAAATTGGTGTGGCCTTAAGCAAAAATAAATGCAAGGTTTTTTTATTTTAAGAGAAAAAAACCGTCATTTTATTTAAAGTCTAAGTAGGGATACATACATGTGTGGATCCAGAAATTTTTTCCAGGGGAAGGGGGGGGGGGCAACAGTTATTTGAAATTGCCGGGGGGGGGGGTCCGAAGCATTTTTTAAAATTAAATGTAATTTAAAGAAATTTGAATTTTGAAGGGGGGATCTGGACCCCTGACCCCCCTCTAGATCTGCACATGGGATTAATGTTAATTTCATGCTACTATTTGTCTACCAGGATTAAATTAAATTTTTCAAAATCTTATTGCACATCTTTAGGACAGCCTCTATCATATCCCAAGATATGATGTGTCTATTCATTAAATCATAAGATGAGTTCTGGGATCTGGGTTTATTTATGAGTGATAAACGTCAATTTTCTGCTATTATTTGACTCCCTAGATGAAATTTAAATTTTTAAAACCTTACTGCACATCTTTAGGACAGCCTCTATCATATCCCAAGATATGATGTGTCTATTCATTAAATCATAAGAGGAGTTCTGGGATGTAGGTTTTGTTTAGGAGAGATAAACGTCAATTTTCTGCTATTATTTGACTTTCTGGATGAAATTAAAATCTCTAAAACCTTATTGCACATCTATAGGATATCCCCAATCATATTCCAAGAGATGACAGAGCTACTCCAAAAGTTGTAAAAGGAGTTATGGGAACCATACTTTTTTTGCAAAAAAACGTCATTTTTTGTTGCCCACTGATCCCTGTGTTGAAAAAAAAAATTCTGAAACCTGATCACACTTCAAAATGACACCCCCAATCATATTCTAGAAGATCATTTGGCTACTGCCAAAAAAAAATGACGTTTTTTAAATCAGATTTTTTGTAAAAAAAACGTCATTTTTCAGCCACCAAATGACCATCGGGGCAAAATTGAAATTTCCGAAACCTTATTGCGCATCTATAGGATACCCCAAAACATATTCCAAAAGATGATTTGTCTATTGTTGAAAATGTAGGAGGAGTTCGAGGAAGAAGGTTTTTTGAAAAAACGTCATTTTTTATCAATTATTTGACCCCCAGGACTACCAGAGAATTTTTGAAACCTTTTTACAAAACAACATGATACCCCAAATCAAACTCCAAGAGTTCAGTTTGCTGGTTTATAAGATGTAAGAGCAGTTTGAGAAAGTAAAACGTGACAGACGGACGGACGGACGGACGGACGGAACAGGACAACAACAATATACCCGAACTTTCTTTAGAAAGTGCGGGTATAATAAAATGTTAATCTAATTGAATGTATCACTTCCGTACAAAGGTGATTTTGGGGGATCTAATTGGCATACATCGTTAAATTAGTCTACTAAAACTTTTACAAAGCACTGTTTAAAAAAAGTTATTTATGAACATTTTTAAAAAGCACAACGTAATGTTTAACATGAAGGATAAGGTAGGCACATTTATTAAAAAATTAAGCCGAGAGGTAAACCGACAATTTTAATTTTCAATCAAAAAATGTTATCCTTACGCACTTTTTTGAGTCACCTCTCGGGAAGAATCCTTTTTATTACGTTACAAACGAATTTATTGACACACAGTAAAACCACAATCGTGTATATTGTCTCTGCCTTTGAAACATAAACCATACTAAACATGCTCACATGATAAATACGTTTTGATAACGTTAGTAGGATCTATTCATAATTCAAGCCAACTGTTGTCATCAATACTTTTTTGCAAAACAATGTTAATGTTATAATGGTGATCTGGCTAGGACTATCTAGAACATAACACAGTTCTGAGTTAATAAATCTGGCTAAAGAGGAGGTCTTCACAATAGTAAGATTATCCGATATTGGATGCAAGATCAAACGAAATGTGACCTTCCCTGCACATACTAAAATGTATAATTTCTACACAACATATGCTTACAACAAAATATTGATAAAAAAAAATACATGTTCATAGCAGTCAGTGCGTAGAATAATACTGAGACTTTGGATTTTTTCTCAACTGACACAATCATAAGGGATTAAAATACATGATCAAACATTTGTTCAACACTGATTTAGATATAAAGAGAACAAGTTTGTAGCTTTCCAGTGATAGTCTATAGCAAAACCCTCTCAGACTTTACCAACATTATGGCTAACACCAATCTACGTACATGTATTAAATATTGATCACAAGATCAATATTGAGATGATGACAAGTACGAACATAAAAATCACAAACTCTCCATAATTGGTTTAGAAACTATTCATTTTGAAAACAGGTGTAAAAAAGATTTTTTAGATAAGCAAATATCATATTTAAGACAAATACCATTATCATACTTATGAACAGTACATGAAAATCATATTTTTTAAAGATGTGATATATATGTTCAAAATTGCTCCACATATTTATTTTTTACTATAAACTTGTATATAAACAACTGACCACCTCCCGACGGCTTTAAACAACTTATTTCTTCACATACATCTACATTATTTATACTAGCGCAGTTTTAAAACACGTATGCATCGAAAAACATCAAATAAGATTTCTTCTTTTATGGTCACGATTTTTTAAAAATAATACTTTTAAATTTTTGATATAGACAATGCTGAAGTAGGTTATATCTAATCGTCAGCCAACATTATAGCGTCAGTTGTCAAGTAATACGTGAAATAAAAAAAACATAATTCTTTCTTATAAAATGAGGCTCATAGCATGCTTTTGTATAAACAAAACAACGTTAAAGTAAACGCTATTCCAAATAGTCACAATAAGAGCTATCCCACTTTTGTCAAATGTTTTAAGATTTTTGTTTTCAAATAAATTAAACAAGGGAATTTATTAGTTATCTTATTCAATACACATTTTAAAGACAAGTACTGCCTATTGGGAACATACGCCATAGACATGAAATCCATGAACTACTTTACAAAGCGTTGGTATTCAGCTGTACATCGACGACAGTTGGGATTGCTTTGAAAAAAGCTTGTTTTAACGAGGCCGGGTCTAATTTGTTCTGCCCTAGATTTTTAAATGAAATTTCTTAAATGAATTTCTACTGATATATTTATCATTTTAAAGCAAACAAAAATAATAAGACATTCACCACAGTGTTTGTTTAGTGGGTCATCTCAAAGTTTGTTTATTATTAACATATTTTATGGGATTTTTTTTTAAAAGTACCAATTTTGCACATTTTTAATTTTTATTCAAATTTCTGCCCTCGGGTTTTTTTCCAGTTCTACATTTGAAAGTAATTGTTAAAAGACATCAAATGATCAAATAAAAAAACACTTTTTACCCCCTGGTTTGTTCCAGGGACCTTATCAAAGTTTATTTGTATGCCAAATTTCTCAGATTTTTCGGTAATGGCTATTTCTTATTTGCCAAAGTCAGAAATGGTGATCATTAAAGTATTATTATCAGATGTTAAGGGTCATGGTAATTAAATAAATGTTTACTGTTGTGAAAATACGAATATGTATTAAGCTATATATTTAGTCGCGGCAAGAAAACGTGACAGAGGGGCTAGGCTTGCTGAGCCCTCTTCACGTTTTCGACCCGAACCCAAATATAGCTTATACTTCAAGACATTTATTTTTATCTTAAAATATAATATCAATTTTAGGCCTTGCACGTGCTATTTTTGACAAATTTCGCTGAATATCTGCAGTTGAAACCATTACGCCATGGCGTCAACCAAGCAAAAAGATGACGTCACAATGTACTCCAACTGTAATCGGTCTCGTTGAATTTAAATAAACAGTATTTTTTAATTAGCTATTCAGATATGTTTATGCTAACCATTAAAAAAGTGGATACTCTCTTCCTCCTTGCCAACATCAAATGCATACTGCACCAACACCAACACCAAGATATTTATGCCGCACATTTTCTTAAGGACAACGGACCCAATTCAAGATTTCGCACCTCTGTGCAGAAACCGCGCATATGCTATGAATATGACTGTCGTAATTAGGTACATCAGAATAAGAGAAAATAATAAAATTTTCATTATACTTAACATTATTTGTGATGCCAAAATATTTTTAGTGGAGAAAAATTACGGACTAAAAGAATTAATCCGAATTTCCTGTTTTTGCGACAATTTATACATTAACTTAACAATATTTATATATACAGCAGGTAATGTAACGTCAGTCAATAAGTAATCATGTCCTTTTTTCAATGATATTTCTGAAGAAAAATAACCACGCAGTGAACTTTGACACATCCCCTCAAAAAATTTAGGTCGATGACCTGCATTTTTTTTTTCTGTTCATCGGTAAGGTAATTGAATTCTTCATATTACAATTCAATTAGAGTAAAAAATCTATTGCAGAATTTTTAAAACGTCAGTTTTTATACTACGTCCTAGAAAATTCCCATTACTTTCTGTTATATCTGCCGATTTTCGTACCCAATTTTGTAACGCCCCTAATAAAAAAAGGAAGTCGATGATCATGTAATTTTTTTTATTGATTTTCACTCACCATTAACTGATTAACATTATAGAAAAAATCTATTGTAGAAATGAATTGGGTCCGCCGTCCTTAAATTGTCTTATTTTTATAAAAACCTCTGTGTTCAAACGATGTTCATTCAATAGTTTAAAAATTCCCAAGATTTTCCCTTTGAAACGTCCCTTCTAGTAAGTCAGGTTTCAATTCACTGCTAGAAATAAAAAAAAAAGCCTTCAGGCTCTGTAAATGACCACATAATTATATAATTTTTTTTGTTTTTTTGTTTTGTTTTATCTCTTAATAGTTTTTACAGAGCATGTCTCCCCTACAAACCTTCATTACAGATTATCTGACTAGTACAACTTAATTGACAGCAACCCCTAATCAGCAAATCAATTCGTCCCCGTTATCTTTCAGCACTCCTACACAGACTGTGTCCGCTGTGTCAAACAGGATTTTTCTTTCTCGGGCTTATGGTCATTTATACAGAGATGGTGTTGCCACGTTCAAATTCGGTGTTTTATATATTATTTAGATTTAAGTTTAGTCCTAGTTTTGTAGATGCTTTTCTCGTTTCATATGTAGTTTTTATTTTTTTGTCCTGAAGAAGGGAAAGGTTGTCCCGAAAATTTGACATTTTTACAATTTGACAATTTTATATTACTTTAATGCTCGTGCCGTTGGTTATTTTTAGTGCTTACACACACACACACACACACACACACACACAGACTGGATGAAAAATCCAGTTTCAGCAAAACTGAAACTATATGCAAACCTTGCTGAAACTTGAAGTTGAAGTTTCATGTATAGTTTCCGCAATGCGGAAATCATTATATCGATTCAGCAAGTATCCGTTAGGTTTCAGTCAGCAGAAACTTAAGTCTAAGATTGCTGATGGTTTCCGCAATGCGGAAACCAATATTGAAATGTATGAAAAGTTGTGTAAATTATTATGGAAATATCAATCAGTTTCAGCACATTTCCGCTAGGTTTCAGCATGCGGAAACTCTAAGTTAAGATTCCAAATGGTTTACGCATTGCTGAAACTATTACTAAAATTGATTTGAGTTTAAAAGTGATATCAATTATTTTCAACAGGTTTAATTCTAGCCTAATGATCATGAAGCCGCACATGCTTATATGTACAGTTATTGTAGGTTTCAGCGTGACTGAAACTATATGTATACATGTTACAGTATCTATCTTTAAATGTGGAAAATAAGGCGAATAACAAATTTACTAAGTAATTAATTGAATGTGAAAAGAAAAACTGATGTCTGATATTGTTTAATGATGAAATCATTAATCTTAGGTACTCGGGCACGGGTATACATGTGTATACATTCTTTGTCCAGGTGAACTCCTCTTTGTGATTTTCCTGTATATTCTGTGTGGATTGCAGGGTTTTTCTGTCAGGAGTGAACAAAAGACTGTTACATAACATATACACGGTACTAAGCATGGAACATTGAAAATTATAGTTTACCTAGGTGTAGAACAGAATTATTTCAGAAATCATTTATACCTGACACTATTCAATTGTGGAATACATTAAGCATAGGAGTAAGAAATGAAACTTCCATACAAAGATTTAAGAATTCATTATATAAAACTAAAAACATAGCTAAAGCTCCCTCCTTCTTTACACATGGTAAGCGCAAGCGAAACATAATACATACCATTGCATACTCAATTATGATTTACACAGAATAAATATTATTGAAAGCGGTAATTGTAGGTGTGGTTCACCCGAAGATGCTTACCATTTTTTCTTCAAATGCAAAAATTATACTATCGCTAGAAATAAATTTTTTCTTAATCTGCTACAACTAGACCATTTTCGTATAATTAATACTCATCTTTTATTATGGGGAGATGAGTCATTATCCATTGAAATTAACAAGCAATTATTCTCATTAGTTCAATTGTATATCAACGAAACTGGTAGATTTGTTTAATATAGTTTATGTGCTTGTTTCTTATTCTCGTATATATCACTTATTTTTAATTGTAATAACATTTTAATATCATGTTATAACAGTTGTAAGTTTTGTATAATTTTTCTATTTATGGTAAAGACCTAGTAAGTTGTCAGAACTTGTGTCCGAACCATTTGTATATGTATCCTTATATATACAATAAAATATGTTCAATACTAAGCATGAGTTTATAACTGTAGCCCGGCAGGGATTTGTTTTTCAATATGTGTGTATCTGAGTTAGTAAAACTAATTAGTAAATTATAATTAATTAGTAAAATAAATCTCTAGCTAGTTGTATATCGCATACATTGTATGATGAAGTATTTTACTTACACTCATTTACTTAATATACCTATTTTGTAAGACTCCTTCTTAAATCCTTTAATTATCAACTTAAGGTAAAGTCGTTGTAAATGCTACATTATTACAAACCATACCAAATAATCGTACAACCTGAAGTTTAAAGTTAATTCATTTTTTTTAAATATCACGCCAATACATGTACACAGAAAAAAAACCATTTTATAAGTCTACAGTTGATAATGATATTAAGTAAAAACCACTTAGAGTTTGTTCCTAATATAATAATTGTTTATTTGCATGCATTTTAGACTTTACTACATGTACACGGTATATTAGCAGATGAGCAAAACGGATTCCGAAAAGACAGATCGTGTGAAGACCATTTATTTACCTTAAATAGTTTAATACAAAACTATGCAAATGTTTACGTTTCTTTTATTGACCTTCAGAAATGTTTTGACTTCATTGATAGAGACATGATGCTATATAAACTTTTGTTGAATAATATAGATGGTAAACTGTATAAATCTGTTAAAAATATATATCAGAGCTCAGAATCTTGTGTACGAATTAACGGAAAACTTACAAATTGGTTTGATTGCAAAACTGGTGTCAAACAGGGAGATAACCTATCACCTACGTTGTTTTCTATTTTTATTAACGATTTAATACAGGAAATCAACAATATGAATTTGGGGATAGAATTGGGTAATCGCAAACTGTCCATTCTGTTATACGCAGACGATATTGCCTTGGTAGCAAACTCTCCAGAAGATCTACAAACTATGTTAAATAAATTACATGAGTGGTGTAAACGGTGGAGAGTGCTTATTAACACTAACAAATCTAAATGTTTACATTTTCGTAAAAATAGGACAAAAGAAACCAGTTTTAACTTCACTATCGGATCAAATAAGCTTGAAAAAGTTGATAATTATAAGTATCTAGGAGTTAAACTTACACATACGGGTAACTTTACTCTAAATGCAGAAAATCTTGGCAAAGCAGGGGGGCGTGCCCTTGGGAAAATTATATCGACTATTCATAATAATAAAGATTTTAGGTTTAATGCGTATGAGAAATTGTTTTACTCCTGTGTAATACCAGTTTTGGATTATGCATCCAGTATCTGGGGTTTCAAAAAATTTCAATCAATTGATAATATTCAAAATAGAGCCATTCGATATTTTATGGGGGTTCACCGTTTTGCGCCAACATTGGCTATTTATGGAGACACTGGATGGATACCTAGCCAATTCAGACGATGGATAAATATGATCCGATTTTGGAATAGAGTGTTGTACTTTGACGAGGAACGAATTACAAAAATTGTATTTGAATTTGATTATAATAGATGTAGAAATAACTGGTGCTGTGACTTAAAAGAAGTTTTTCATATTTTAGAATTAGATAATTACTTTGAATCAAAGTTGATGGTGGATATAGATTTAGTTCAATCAAAAATACACACTTACTATTCAAACTATTGGAGTAATGAAATACTTAACATCTCTAAATTACGTACTTTCGTAATATTCAAAACAGTCTTTGGAAGAGAAAATTACTTATTTTTAGATATGCCTAAGTATTTACGATCAACTTTGGCTCAATTTAGATGTGGTATTATACCAATAAGAATTGAGACTGGAAGATTTCAGGGGGAACCTATTGAAGAAAGAATTTGTGTTTTTTGTTACAATAGAAGTGTAGAAGATGAATTTCATTTTTTATTTCATTGTTCTTTGTATAACGATTATCGTAAAAAACTATTTGAAAATATTGGTCTTAATCAGTCAGAAGAAATTTCAGAAGATGAATTATTACGTTTGCTCATTGTCAATTACCCTCGTCAGGTTGCCAAATATTTATACTCCTCTATTAAGAGAAGACAATCAATTGTATTTAAGTAATGAGTTGTAAGCAAATATATAAAAATAATACTTATACCCACTGATATCCCAAAACTCCTTAAAGATTTATTTGTTGTATTATGTATTTAAACATGTATTTTTTGCTTTTTTGTCCTTTTGGTTTTTTTTTTCCCCATCTTGCATTGCGTTCTTTCTTTATGTATTCTGTACATTATTGTGTTTAAAGTGACATATAGGCCCGACGGGCCGGGTGTTGACCTTTTCGAGTTTTTCTTTTTGTCAATTTTACAAGGTACTGTAAATACACATGTCACTATAAAAATAAATTACTTACTTACTTACTTACTTACTGTATATACATGTATGTGTGACTGTATCATGATTCGTGTATTTCTATACTTAATGTATTTACTTTCTGTACTACGGTTAACACAATCATTGATATATGTTTATGAAACAAGCACATGTTTCTGTAATAAGATATAATGAGCATTAATTATAATTTTACTGAAGTTATATGTTATATTACAAAATCAGTTTAAAATCCAGCACTAGTCATGTAGTGCAGGTGATTTCAATCCCATTTTTTAATTTGATGATACATTCGTATACATTTGATATAGAAAGTATACCAAACACTTTTAGCACAGAACAGCTCATGTCTATGTCAATCCTATAACATGTAAAGTTATGAATTTAAAATACTTATTTTATTCATATGTAGGGGTCAAGTTCCAATAAAATTTGTCAAAATCCATTGACGTAATGGTTTGCAACATAATCTGTTATTGACAATTTTATATTTGTTTATATATCAGTCACACATGTGCGTCTTACTTCCCGGCTTGTTTAATGTTTAATGCTTTTGTATTTTATAAGTATTTTTAACGTACTGTTCATCGTATGACCAAGCAGTGCACATGTGTAACTGTAAAATAATTGCCTTCAATTCATCGTAGTTGTAAATTGACCGTACGGGTGAACCCTGTTAACCAGCCCACAGTCAAGACCCCCGTTAATTGATCGGCATCTAATTATACTTGTGATTCCTGTGTGTTCATGCGGAACCTGCTCTGTGTTGAACATAATATTTTCACACTTCTATGTTTTGAATAAGACAATGACCGCGCGGTGAAAATTGGACAAGTCAAGATTACCTTGTCAGTAAACTATAATATATGGCTCTATCATATTAAGTATGGCATAATCATCAGAACATGTAAATAATTAATAGTTAAAGAAAAAATCTGAAACATATGGCTCATTAGAATTATTTTAGCATGTTTAATTACATAAAACATTTGTAAACAAACGGTCGGCCATTTTTTTTGTTAATCACGTGTTACAACCGAAACAAAACCACCCCAATAATTTGTCGTATTTAACCAGGAAATATTGACTCCAACAGTTCCTATTTAAAATAAATATATGTAAAAAGTATTCTACTCAGTAAAAAGTGATAATTTTGATTAAACATTATTTATTTTAAACTATCCCATGATGCACTTCTCCAAGATTTAGCGGGTTCTGATTGGTCAGTATTGGCGCACTTTATAATCCTGAGCGAAGGTTGAAATGGACAAGAAGGTGCTGTTGTAAAATGAAGAATTGAGAAACATGAATAGCCTCTACAACAAGAAGATAATACAGGAACGAAGAACTTATACCAAGGTACTTAAATCACAATATAGATACTCCCAATAACATTTTCAAGGCTCTTAATTGTCTCTCATTTGTAAACGAGATCTCGCGCAATCAAATCAAAATGGCGTCATTTTTTTCAAACTTGGTTCGGCATTTTAATTTTTATTACCGTATCTCTTTAAAATATACGTTTTGACCAAGTTAACCATTAACCAAGTTTATATGCATGATACTCAAGATAAAGTTACTTAGAATATCCAGGGTATACGTATATATATATATATATATATATATATATATATATATATATATATATATATATATATATATATATATATATATAATAAGCACAAACATTGCAATAACTCTCAAACTGACACTGGATGAAAAATCCAGTTTCAGCAAAACTGAAACTATATGGAAACCTTGCTGAAACTTGAAGTTGAAGTTTCATGTATAGTTTCCGCAATGCGGAAACCATTATATCGATTCAGCAAGTATCTGTTAGGTTTCAGTCAGCAGAAACTTAAGTCTAAGATTACTGATGGTTTCCGCAATGCGGAAACCAATATTGAAATGTATGAAAAGTTGTGTAAATTATTATGGAAATATCAATCAGTTTCAGCACATTTCCGCTAGGTTTCAGCATGCGGAAACTTTAAGTTAAGATTCCAAATGGTTTACGCATTGCTGAAACTATTACTAAAATTGATTTGAGTTTAAAAGTGATATCAATTATTTTCAACAGGTTTAATTCTAGCCTAATGATCATGAAGCCGCACATGCTTATATGTACAGTTATTGTAGGTTTCAGCGTGACTGAAACTATATGTATACATGTTACTATCTTTAAATGTGGAAAATAAGGCGATTAACAAATTTACTAAGTAATTAATTGAATGTGAAAAGAAAAACTGATGTCTGATCTTGTTTAATGATGAAATCATTAATCTTAGGTACTCGGGCACGTGTATACATGTGTATACATTCTTTGTCCAGGTGAACTCCTCTTTGTGATTTTCCTGTATATTCTGTGTGGATTGCAGGGTTTTTCTGTCAGGAGTGAACAAAAGACTGTTACATAACATATACACGGTACTAAGCATGAGTTTATAACTGTAGCCCGGCAGGGATTTGTTTTTCAATATGTGTGTATCTGAGTTAGTAAAACTAATTAGTAAATTATAATTAATTAGTAAAATAAATCACTAGCTAGTTGTATATCGCATACATTGTATGATGAAGTATTTTACTTACACTCATTTACTTAATATACCTATTTTGTAAGACTCCTTCTTATATCCTTTGATTATCAACTTAAGGTAAAGTCGTTGTAAATGCTACATTATTACAAACCATACCAAATAATCGTACAACCTGAAGTTTAAAGTTAATTCATTTTTTTTAAAATATCACGCCAATACATGTACACAGAAAATTTTTTTTTTATAAGTCTACAGTTGATAAAGATATTAAGTAAAAACCCCTTAGAGTTTGTTCTAAATATAATAATTGTTTATTTACATGCATTTTAGACTTTACTACATGTATATACATGTATGTGTGACTGTATCATGATTCGTGTATTTCTATACTTAATGTATTTACTTTCTGTACTACGGTTAACACAATCATTGATATATGTTTTATATGAAACAAGCACATGTTTCTGTAATAAGATATAATAAGCATTAATTATAATTTTACTGACGTTATACGTTATATTACAAAATCAGTTTAAAATCCAGCACTAGTCATGTAGTGCAGGTGATTTCAATCCCATTTTTTTAATTTGATGAAACATTCATATACATTTGATATAGAAAGTATTCCAAACACTTTTAGCACTGAACAGCTCCTGTCTATGTCAATTAATACTTCCTAAACCTATAACATGTAAAGTTATGAATTTAAAATACTTATTTTATTCATATGTAGGGGTCAAGTTCCAATAAAATTTGTCAAAATCCATTGACGTAATGGTTTGCAACATAATCTGTTATTGACAATTTTATATTTGTTTATATATCAGTCACACATGTACGTCTTACTTCCCGGCTTGTTTAATGCTTTTGTATTTTATAAGTATTGTTAACGTACTGTTCATCGTATGACCAAGCAGTGCACATGTGTAACTGTATAATAATTGCCATCAATTCATCGTAGTTGTAAATTGACCGTACGGGTGAACCCTGTTAACCAGCCCACAGTCAAGACCCCCGTTAATTGATCGGCATCTAATTATACTTGTGATTTCTGTGTGTTCATACGGAACCTGCTCTGTGTTGAACATAATATTTTCACACCTCTATATTTTGAATAAGACAATGACCGTGCTTAGGGTGAAAATTGGTAGTCAATATCACCTTGTCAGTACACTATACATGGCTCTATCACATTAAGTTTGGCAAAATCATCAGAACATGTAAATAAATAATAGTTAAAGACAAAATCTGAAACATCTGGCTCATTAGAATATTATTTTAGCATGTTTAATTACATAAAACATTTGTAAACAAACGGTCGGCCATTTTTTTTGTTAATCACGTGTTACAACTGTAACAAAACCACCCCAATAATTTGTCGTATTTAACCAGGAAATATTGACTCCAACAGTTCCTATTTAAAATAAATATATGTAAAAAGTATTCTACTCAGTAAAAAGTGATAATTTTGATTAAACATTATTTATTTTAAACTATCCCATGATGCACTTCTCCAAGATTTAGCGGGTTCTGATTGGTCAGTATTGGCGCACTGCGAAGGTTGAAATGGACAAGAAGGTGCTGTTGTAAAATGAAGAATTGAGAAACATGAATAGCCTCCACAACAAGAAGATAATACAGGAACGAAGAACTTATATCAAGGTACTTAAATCACAATATAGATACTCCCAATAACATTTTCAAGGCTCTTAATTGTCTCTCATTTGTAAACGAGATCTCGCGCAATCAAATCAAAATGGCGTCATTTTTTTCAAACTTCATTTCGGCATTTTAATTTTTATTACCGTATCTCTTTAAAATATACGTTTTGACCAAGTTAACCATTAACCAAGTTTATATGCATGATACTCAAGATAAAGTTTCTTAGAATATCCAGGGTATACGTATATATATAAACGTCCCTGGAATATATGGATGTTTGGTTGGTAAACAAGACGAACAATGAATCTTTTTCACACACTACACAATTTACAAACTCTAAATGTAACGTACGTAAGTAAAAACATTATTTATTAAATCCGGAAAATGAAATCTTTTACGTTTTTCTTTTTTTCAGCATTGACAGCATACATAGTCAATGTTTCCGGTGATTAGTTGCATCTTCTCTTCGGTGAATGTTTTGACCAGCTGGACGATGTGAACGCAAGGTATTGCTTTGAAATTGATTATGTTCACCATTAACTTATACATGTGTTGAATGTTTATAACTTTACTGTAGTAATTTGGGGGAAATCCAGGTCTAAGTTCTGGAAAAGGAGGTTGATTGGGGGGGGGGGGGGGTGGTGATGGTGAAACACACTTATTGTTGATTAGTTTTTCCATTGTTCAACAAACAATTATTGAATCAAAATGAAAATAACCTAGTTTCAAACATAAAATGAAACATTTTCGATCAAATACTAGCTTCTATATTCAGAATAAATTTTATGCTTTTATATTACATGTTAGACTGAATGTTTATTGTTTAAAAATGTAAATGAAACTTTATCATTCTTGTTTAAGATAAAAAGAACAGACATAAAGTACAGTCCAGTGAAAGGAACAAGTTCATTGCAAGAAGAAGAATTTTAATGCTACCACTGTCCAGAACTACCAAGTCTGCTGTAACCATGTCGATGTGATCTTATGCTAGTGCTTCACAAGCCTGGAGAATGCTCGAAAATCCCCCCAAAAGGCAGATTTCCATAAACTACGACTCTGGTTACATCAACAACAGCCAAGGACACTCCTCATTGATTTTAATGGACACATCTCTACAACCTGACTAAACCTCAGTCTGCAGAACAAGACTTTGTAGCTGTAAAGTATTCCCATTTCAAAAAACTTATAAACTATAAAAGAACTTTTTTATATGATCAAATACCAGTAAATTACAATGTCTGTCTGTAAGCTAAAATCTTAGAAAATCACATGGTTTTGACTTATCAAATGATTGATTAGACCTTGATATTAACTTTCATTTTCTTAAATAATTTGTTATATTTGCAAATATTGCATAAAATATTAGACTCCAGGTAACATTTATCCTTCCACCTCCAGGTTGATAATATACATGCATTGTTAATGATGTTGTTGATACCTAGTAGTTGATTCATATATTTTTTCACAATCCAAACACAACCCCGAATGTAATCTTTATTTTGCCAGTATGATGTGTAGCTTTTTAAATAGAGAACTGAAAAGACATATCTATTTATACTAACCAACCGTTCAACAGGTTGTCTGAAAAATCATAATATAAATCCATTTCTAAAGACAACATATACCCCATGTATTACAATTTTTATATAACAAAAGTACTTGCATGGAAAGTTGTTTCCATGTGGATTTTTTTTAATCTGTGTTATGTAACTAATATTGGAATTAGCTTTTAAAACATAAGTAAAATACTGGTATTGATGAGAATTGTAAAGTGAATGATCTGTGTGACAGTTTGTATTTTATACATTCATGCTACAAAAATCAAGTACATGTACATGTAGTAACACTTGACATATATAAACAATGTATATATTATTTGGATTTAAAAATATCAATGTAGGTAAAATAGTAAAATGTAGGAAGGTAAACCGTGTGTAAAGAACAATATTTATCAGGAATGAAGTGTGTTGCATAATTATTTTAAATGTGTACATCATATTTTTGCACATGATTTGACAGACTGCTCCATTGTTTAGCTTTTCATCGGCCCACAAGCTTTTCATATCTCCCTCTGGGTCATCTCTTAAATACTGATAGGATTAGGACATTCAAATCTGATCAGTTGATACATCATGGGGGGAACTGAGAAGTTCACTTTGGACTTTATGGATTATCTAATAAATGCTGTCAAATCCTGTTCTAATGTAAGACATAAGATAATATAACTAACAAAGAAAAAGTTTATCCCTACTCGAAAGTAGGTCACTTTGACCTCATTTTGGAATTTATGGACATACATATTCAAATCAAATCTGGGTCATACCTCTATATTCAATTACTATCTTGTAGTTTATGTTTTTTACAAAAGATGGACACTTTAGCCTTTTCAGAAATATTTTATGGTGTACATATTCATTGTAGTTCAAAACAAATTAAGACAAGTGTATCATGTTCATGTAACAGTGAAGTTTTTTTTTTTTTTGTTTATTTAGGTACATGCAGTTATTTTGTAAATTGCATTCATATTTTAAAAAAAGTAAGATCTTTTTGCATTTTTAAAGGGAAGTTTGATATGCATTTGATCCAGAAGAAAACAAGTACAAATGTACAAATTTTTATTGGAAGTTTTTGTGTTGTGCAATTTTATCATTTTTTAAATGAAAGTCCCTGATAAGGGAATTGCCATATGGATGTTTCTCCATTATTGTATCTTGGCTGTATTTTATTTATTATAATTGGAAACAATTTCAGTTCTGTGAACAAAATAAATTTGGAACTGTTTGAAATTGTGTTGTTTTTACATATAGTAGAAACCTTGCTGAGTTTTTGTGAAAGCAAAAAAAAAAAAAAAATAATAAAGTTTCAGCAAGTTTCCGATGCGGAAACCCTTTGTAAACAATATGTATCCCAATCGTATATGGAGGGTGAAACTGTGCAGAAACTTCAAGTTTCAGTAAGTTTCCGTTGCGGAAACCATTTGGATTCGTGGACAGCCTAAGTTTCAGCACTGCGGAAACTTAATGAAACTTGAAGTTTCCGTGCTGAAACCTGTCGGAAACTTAAAGTAACCTTAAGTTTCCGCAAAGTTTCCAAAGGGTTTCCGCAGTGCTGAAACCAGATATTTCATCCAGTGTGACATATACCTGCCCATAGTGAATGATATAGATATACATAAAGCACAGAGAAATTCACCTTATTGGAGCTCCACCTCCGCCCCGGCCGGGGCTTGAACTCACGACCTCTGGAACTTGTCTTGCCTAGATGGCGTAGTGGTTAGCGCGGTGGCCGCTCACTGCTAGGAGAATGGGTTCCAGAGGTCGTGAGTTCAAGCCCCGGCCGGGGCGGAGGTGGAGCTCCAATAAGGTGAATTTCTCTGTGCTTTATATATATATATATATATATATATATATATATATATATATATATATATATATATATATATATATAAACGTCCCTGGAATATATGGATGCTTGGTTGGTAAACAAGACGAACAATAGATCTTTTTCACACATTACACAATTTACAAACTCTAAATGTAACGTACGTAAGTAAAAAAAAAATATTATTTATTAAATCTGGAAAATGAAAATGTCCACGTTTGTCTTTTTTCAGCATTGACAGCATACAAAGTCAACTTTTCCGGTGATTAGTTGCATCTTCTCTTCGGTGAATGTTTTGACCAGCTGGACGATGTGAACGCAAGGTATTGCTTTGAAATCGATTAATTTCACCATTAACTTATACATGTGTTGAATGTTTATAACTTTATTGTAGTAATTTGGGGGAAATCCAGGTCTAAGTTCTGGAAAAGGAGGTTGATGGGGGGGGGGGGGTGGGTGGTGGTGGTGGTGAAACAGGTGAGGACTAATCGCCGGAATGGCGACGGAATATACGTAGTGACATGTATAAAAAGGTCGATAACTTGTGTTGTGTATAAGCTATCGCCATTCGGTTTTCAGTTTTTTCATCTATGGATATAGGGCTATCGAAATATATAAAAATATTTTTGATAGTGAAATGTTTAATATGCAAAACATTTGCCGGAATGAGCTATGGTCGTAAAAATCAGGTGCCGGAATGAGGTAGTCATCTTCATAAAACAGTTAATATCTCAAAAAGTTTTTAACATATTTTCATTCGGACACGATTTTTTTAATCATTACGACCATATCTTTGAAATATGTAAAATTTAAATCCATATGTTTTGATTTGATAGACAAAACCTTTGCCGGAATGAAATTTTTTCGTTAAAAAAGAATGCCGTTATTGTGCAGTCATTCCGACATAATCACCTGTATTGTTAATACCATTAAATATATTTTTATTCGGTAAAGATTTTTTCCATCCTGAGATATATACCTTTCAGAAAATATATAGTTTTATACAATAAAGTAACTTTAAATGCTCAAAACCTTTGCCGGAATGAAAATTTTACACACAAAATTTACAAATTTTAATCGATTCACTCAGGTATCGCTCAGGTAAAGAAGCCAAAATACAAAGAGGTGTGAACAACACCTGTTATAAAAACACAACGAGAGTTTATTAAAACAACACATTCCAATAAAACAAAATCATATTTCTCAAATTTATTCACGACAATGGTCATTACAAAGCCAATCTGTACAATCAATATTTACATCAGCACATTTTGAATGTTTCCAAATGTTACAAATTTTTTTCCCTAATTTAAAATCACAACCTACCATTTCATCTACCCAATCTGGAAACCCACAAGAACAACAGCACTGAATTGTTAAAATCTTATGTTTTAAAACGGTAGTGTCAGAAGTTTGTGATGAATTCTGTGGAAATTTTGTAAATTGACCATTTTCTAAACATTCAACATGATGATTTCTCATACATTCTGATTTGAAAGAGGTTTTAGTTTTAAATGAATTATCGGGATTAAAACAAAATTCTATAAGGTTAGCAATTGCAAAAAGTCCACAATCATAGCCATTCTCTTGTTGTTGAACATCTAAAATCTTAATAGGTATTGAAGTTTTATCACGCCCATAAATAAGAGAGAGTTGAATTTCAAGAGATGGGGTGTTTACTGTTTGGTTCTTGCTCTTGCTAAGACTATCTAAAATACAAATTTCATTATCGTTATTTTGAAAAGATGTTACCCAATGACTTCTACCCGTATGATGTATCTGAACTGAAGGTGGTTGAGTATGTTCAAATTTTTTATCGCATTTCCATGATTTAGTTTGTTCGTCAAATATTGGTGCAAGATTTGTTAACTGTAACCCATGTATATGTTGTAACTGCTTTTTGATTATATCTAATGAATAATTCACAATATCGGAACATAACCACCCTTTTGGATCTAAAATATTTTCCTTGTGCGAAACTTTAAGCCCAGAAATCCATTTTTCGTCTTGAATACCCTTATCAGAACCCTCTTTACATTCTAATTTGATTTTTTTAACGGGAATGTCGTCGCAAACATCCTCTAACGCGGCGGCGGCAGAATCCGGAGCTGGTATAACTTCCTTGTCGCAATCATTCGGTCGCGGTTTTTTCCTACCGGATTTTAAATCGTTACGTTTCAAACTATTCTTAGACAACTGCTTAAGATTAATTGTTTTCTTTGTTTCCGAAATATTGTCACCCATTTTGATTCGCGCTGCCAAAATATGATAACAGGTACCCGTGGCTGGACATTGACATGATTCTTTAGGAAATAATGTTACTGCATATTTTTTGTTATTATTACCGTTAACGATGAAAGCCTTCTGATTTTCGACAAAAGTTACACCATTATTCGCGACAGTCAATTTAGCTAAACACGTCTGTGATAAATTTGAATTATCAATACCCTTTGAATTCGTTTCGCTGATTTCGGGACCAGTTTTCGCGGTTATACTTTCTGAAACAAAAGGTACATGTTCATCAGAGCCGACATCGACATTTTCGTTGGAATTACAAATATTAGAGCTAACATTGACATTGTTTGTAGAATTACAATCAGATTTACACAGTGATTCTAAGTTTTCTAAAGTACCACGCACATAATCAATAATCTCTTCAGGCTCTAATAACTTGCCTGGAATTACAATCTCATCTTTTGGTATTTTTATACAAGAAAACATGTCTAATAATTTATATTGCCCTATACCTGCTAACCCACATTGAATATTGTAAAAATACCTATACTGCAACAATTGTAAACTTAATGTTAAAGCATCTACATGAAGTTCTTTACCATTAACATGTAATTTCAAAACATTATTGATACTCTCAGAAGCATTGTTTGTAATACCAGAAAAAGGATTATAAAGACCTGGAAACTGTTGAACAACCCATTTTGCTGCATGATTAATAATATCAGACTTTAGATAAACATTAAAATAATCGACAGCTGATTGTGACCATTTATCAGTAATATCTTTGATGACATTCTCTACATTGTCTTTATCACTCTGTAATATATTTACTAAACCTTGTACATAGACTGAAATTTCGTTACCCTGAGCACTATTTTTTTGTAACCAAAATTTAAAATCCCGCTTTAAATGATTCCAACAGAATAAATTCACACTATTGGGTAACAACTTACCAATAGCATTGGAAACAGCTTTTTCCCTATCTGTAACAATTGCGATTTTTTTAGAAATAAGTTTCGGTATTTTTTCAATCAAATAATCAAATAAACGTTCGTGACATTTTTGATATTTACGCTCGTGGATTAAAAAGGCTAGAGGTATACTTGGTCTATTCTCAAAAAGAATGTGTCTACAAATCAATGGAGTTAGATAAAAATCACCTAGATTAAATGTTGTGTCATAGCCTAAACAAATTGAAAATGTTGTATCATCAATATCCAACAACTGAGAAAAACTGTCAAAAATTTCTGGTAAACCTAGAATTGCAACAAGATCAGGAAATACTTTAATTTCGTGGACAAAACCGTCTAAATGATAACCCAGTAAAATTAAATTATACATTTCGTCTTTTGTCAACTGCTTTGCACTTTTAACACTGGTTGTAATGTTTTTCACTTGTTTGACGTCGCGAGCGTTCATCACACCGATGTATTCACCACTTGGAACTCTGTTTGCAGCATTTAGTTTATCAAATATCTGTGATGGCGACATACCGATTTCGGAATCCGTTTTAATTTGTTGAATTACTGACGGACACGTTCTCACAAATTCACTGTCTGTTTTGCTGTTCCCGTGTGCTAGTGGACTGTACAGAGATTCATCACCGGTGTAACGGACTAACACTAAGTTGCGATTCGACTCCAGGAAATATGCACTGCGCGTAAATTTTGTTGATCCGACGGCTCGTTTTGTTTTCGAATATTTGGTTCCCGTGGTTTTTATCTTGAAGTATTTCCGATGAAGCGTATCCCCCTTGACTTGAACACTCGAACTTCCGTTGTTTATCCATTGATACTGGTCACATCTCCAATCGTCGGCGTTTTGACTTTTGATGACATACGTTTCACCTCCTGGTGGTTTTACGGGCGGAATATCGGAAACTTTGCTGGCTTCTGGATTCTGAAGTATCTTGAGGATCTGTTGCTGTTCCATTACCACTTCCAAGCCATACACGACCACACCACCACCCTTGAGCACACTTGTACGCACACAGGGGGTAGGAACACTAACACGGGACATACGAGGCACACTGGGGGTAGGGGCACTAACGGACACACTTGCACGCACACTGGGAACGGGAGCACTGCGACGGGACACGCTTGCACGAACACTGATAACGGGAGCACTGCGACGGGACACACTTGCACGCACACAGGGAACCGGAGCACTGCGAGGGGACACACTTGGCACACTGGGGATAGGAGCACTTACACTGGACACACTTGCACGCACACAGGGAACCGGAGCACTGCAAGGGGACACACTTGGCACACTGGGAACAGGAGCACTTACACTGGACACACTTGCACGCACACTGGGAACGGGGGCACTGCGAGGGGACACACTTGGCACGCGCGGAACAGGAGCACTACGACGGGACACACTTGCACGAACACTGGGAACGGGAGCACTCCGAGGGGACACACTTGGCACGCGCGCAACAGGAGCACTAGCACGGGACACACTTGCACGAACACTGGGAGTAGGAGCACTTGTCAAGCTGGGAACGGGAACACTGGTACGGGACACCCTGGGTACACTTACACTGGGCAACGATGGCCAGATGATTTCGTCGTCGAGATCGGCGGTGAATTCCGGGATGACAGTCGGCTGGATTGTCCGGAGAAGCGCATCTCGGTAGTCGGTTGGAGTCGGATCTTCTTCACGGGCTTCACACACACTCTCAGGCTGGCAGGAAGGGACCTTAACACACAGAGACGATCTGATGCGCGACACTACAACCTGGAAGTCGTCGTACAGCTGTTGAATTCCTCTTCTCGTCAGATGAAGTCCGTCCCTTGATAGAAGTCGTCTGTTGGCCGTCCGTCTGTCAACTCCGAATGTAGGATGGGGGCAGAATTCCAGCAGCGTTGATCTAGAAGCTATCTTCGATAGTCTATCGTTGATTTCTCGCGCTTTCTTGTTGCATCCATCGATGAATCCAACGTTGTTCCTTGCTCCCTCGAAGACGTTGTAATCCCTGGGCAAGACGGCCGACGCTATGATCCTCGCTGTTGGGTTTGATGTCCAGATGATCTTCAGTAGATGCTGGTATTGATGAAGGGTTGTCGCTGGTTCCTCACACGGGGCGTTGTTGGTTCCGGCATGAATGACGATGATGTCGTGGTCTTTGACGATTCCGGAGAAGAGGGCCCACATCTGTTCCACGCGAAATCCTGAGGAACAACGGACGGCGGTGTTGTCCTCCAGCTGAACATGGTGAAGATACTTCAGCTGTGAATCTCCCACGAATAGAACAGACATTTTACACACTCACTGAACACAAACTCACAATTTCACAATATATCACGCACTTTTTCACTTGAACACAAACTCAGAATTTCACAAGAGATCACGCACTTTTGAGAGCACTATTACAACTTGTAAGAGACAGGTTACTAATAGCAAGTGAAGATTTTTACTTAACCAGGGGTTTATATATGATTCTAAATTTCTTTTTAACCAATGAACGTCGAGATATTTCATCTTCCATGCTTAATTGTAGCAATTAATTATCCATAAATTTTACATATCACAGCTTCCATGGACAAGCTGCTTCTATGTATTTAGCTCTTGTACATTCTTATTCACTTTGATGTAAACAATTTAATCATCATCCGATACTAATTATCACGGCTTACATGGACAAGCAGCTTCTATATATTTCATTTTGGTACTTTCTTATTCACTTTGATATAAACAATTAAATCATCATCACAGCTTACATGGACAAGCAGCTAATTTATTTTTAGCTTTGGTACTGTCCTATTAACTTTAACAAAGCAAGTATAGATAATTATTTATAATGAACGATATGATGACTTTATTAATTTTAATAACCACCATCAATGTCGGTAATGTAAATTTGCATATATATACATTGTTTAATTTATGAAATAATGTATTTAAAAAAGTGGACTTTATAGACGGTAATGTAAATTTGCATATATATATTGTTTAATTTATGAAATAATGTATTTAAAAAAGTGGAATTTATAGACGGTCTATGTTGAATAGTTCATCTCGTGCATGTGTTTTTATAACAGGTGTTGTTCACACCTCTTTGTATTTTGGCTTCTTTACCTGAGCGATACCTGAGTGAATCGATTAAGATTTGTAAATTTTGTGTGTAAAATTTTCATTCCGGCAAAGGTTTTGAGCATTTAAAGTTACTTTAATGTATAAAACTATATATTTTCTGAAAGGTATATATCTCAGGATGAAAAAAATCTTTACCGAATAAAAATATATTTAATGGTATTAACAATACAGGTGATTATGTCGGAATGACTGCACAATAACGGCATTCTTTTTTAACGAAAAAATTTCATTCCGGCAAAGGTTTTGTCTATCAAATCAAAACATATGGATTTAATTTTTACATATTTCAAAGATATGGTCGTAATGATTAAAAAAATCGTGTCCGAATGAAAATATGTTAAAAACTTTTTGAGATATTAACTGTTTTATGAAGATGACTACCTCATTCCGGCACCTGATTTTTACGACCATAGCTCATTCCGGCAAATGTTTTGCATATTAAACATTTCACTATCAAAAATATTTTTATATATTTCGATAGCCCTATATCCATAGATGAAAAAACTGAAAACCGAATGGCGATAGCTTATACACAACACAAGTTATCGACCTTTTTATACATGTCACTACGTATATTACATCGCCATTCCGGCGAATAGACCTGCCCGGTGAAACACACATATTGTTGATTAGCTTTTCCATTGTTCAACAAACAATTATTGAATCAAAATGAAAATAACCTAGTTTCAAACATAAAATGAAACATTTTCGACCAAATACTAGCTTCTTCTATATTCAGAATAAATTTTATGCTTTTATATTACATGTTAGACTGAATGTTTATTGTTTAAAAATGTAAATGAAACTTTATCATTCTTGTTTAAGATAAATAGAACAGACATAAAGTACAGTCCAGTGAAAGGAACAAGTTCATTGCAAGAAGAAGAATTTTAATGCTACCACTGTCCAGAACTACCAAGTCTGCTGTAACCATGTCGATGTGATCTTATGCTAGTGCTTCACAAGCCTGGAGAATGCTCGAAAATCCCCCCAAAAGGCCTATTTCCATAAACTACGACTCAGGTTACATCAACAACAGCCAAGGACACTCCTCATTGATTTTAATGGACACATCTCTACAACCTGACTAAACCTCAGTCTGCAGAACAAGACTTTGTAGCTGTAAAGTATTCCCATTTCAAAAAACTTATAAACTATAAAAGAACTTTTTTATATGATCAAATACCAGTAAATTACAATGTCTGTCTGTAAGCTAAAATCTTAAAAAATCACATGGTTTTGACTTATCAAATGATTGATTAGACCTTGATATTAACTTTCATTTTCTTAAATAATTTGTTATATTTGCAAATATTGCATAAAAAATTAGACTCCAGGTAACATTTATCCTTCCACCTCCAGGTTGATAATATACATGCATTGTTAATGATGTTGTTGATACCTAGTAGTTGATTCATATATTTTTTCACAATCCAAACACAACCCCGAATGTTATTTTTATTTTGCCAGTATGATGTGTAACTTTTTAAATAGAGATCTGAAAAGACATATCTATTTATACTAACCAACCGTTCAACAGGTTGTCTGAAAAATCATAATATAAATCCATTCCTAAATCAGATATATATATATATCCTAGTGTTAAGTACATTTTGTTTTCTTTCATTTTCTTTGATTAAACATTTATTGACAACTTATTTCTTATATGCAGCAATATATGAAAAAATTATGAAACCAATCTTAAATACATGTAGATACACTGCATTAGGAGATGAATGCATGTGTCAAAGAATGATCAAATACACCAAACACTATTCAATTATGTCGGATATGAAAATATATAAAAACAACATATACCCCATGTATTACAATTTTTATATAACAAAAGTACTTGCATGGAAAGTTGTTTCCATGTGGATTTTTTTTATCTGTGTTATGTAACTAATATTGGAATAGCTTTTATAACATAAGTAAAATACTGGTATTGATGAGAATTGTAAAGTGAATGATCTGTGTGACAGTTTGTATTTTATACATTCATGCTACAAAAAGCAAGTACATGTACATGTAGTAACACTTGACATATATAAACAATGTATATATTACTTGGATTTAAAAATATCAATGTAGGTAAAATAGTGAAATGTAGGAAAGTAAACCGTGTGTAAAGAACAATATTCATCAGGAATGAAGTGTGTTGCATAATTATTTTAAATGTGTACATCATATTTTTGCACATGATTTGACAGACTGCTCCATTGTTTAGCTTTTCATCGGCCCACAAGCTTTTCATATCTCCCTCTGGGTCATCTCTTAAATACTGATAGGATTAGGACATTCAAATCTGATCAGTTGATACATCATGGGGGGAACTGAGAAGTTCACTTTGGACTTTATGGATTATCTAATAAATGCTGTCAAATCCTGTTCTAATGTAAGACATTAGATTATATAACTAACAAAGAAAAGGTTTATCCCAACTCGAAAGTAGGTCACTTTGACCTCATTTTGGAATTTATGGACATACATATTCAAATCAAATCTGGGTCATACCTCTATATTCAATTACTACCTTGTAGTTTATGTTTTTTACAAAAGATGGACACTTTAGCCTTTTCAAAAATATTTTATGGTGTACATATTCATTGTAGTTCAAAACAAATTAAGACAAGTGTATCATGTTCATGTAACAGTGAATTTTTTTTTTTATTTATGTACATGCAGTTATTTTGTAAATTGCATTCATATTTTTAAAAAAGTAAGATCTTTTTGCATTTTTAAAGGGAAGTTTGATATGCATTTGATCCAGAAGAAAACAAGTACAAATGTACAAATTTTTATTGGAAGTTTTTGTGTTGTGCAATTTTATCATTTTTTAAATGAAAGTCTCTGATAAGGGAATTGCCATATGGATGTTTCTCCATTATTGTATCTTGGCTGTATTTTATTTATTATAATTGGAAACAATTTCAGTTCTGTCAAAAAAATAAATTTGGAACTGTTTGAAATTGTGTTGCTTTTACATATAGTAGAAACCTTGCTGAGTTTTTGTGAAAGCAAAAAAAAAAAAAAAAAATAATAAAGTTTCAGTAAGTTTCAGTTGCGGAAACCCTTTATAAACAATATGTATCCCAATCGTATATGGAGGTTGAAACTATGCAGAAACTTCATGTTTCAGCAAGTTTCCGTTGCGGAAACCCTTTGTAAACAATATGTATCCCAATCGTATATGGAGGGTGAAACTATGCAGAAACTTCAAGTTTCAGTAAGTTTCCGTTGCGGAAACCATTTGGATTCGTGGACAGCCTAAGTTTCAGCACTGCGGAAACTTAATGAAACTTGAAGTTTCCGTGCTGAAACCTGTCGGAAACTTAAAGTAACCTTAAGTTTCCGCAAAGTTTCCAAAGGGTTTCCGCAGTGCTGAAACCAGATATTTCATCCAGTGAGATATATATATATATATATATATATATATATATATATATATATATATATATATATATATATATATATATGCCCTCTTTTACTATCTTTTTCCTGTATGACAATGACTGTATATATGTTCCTCTTGTTGCAAAGTATTTCATTTGAGTGATTAAACTGAAATGAAACTTGGCATTTACAAAGTTCGATTTTTTTCCTGTTCATATCGGGATGTTTAGGATTTATTTCTGCTGATAATTAAATAATTTACGCTAAATTAAAATTAAATAACTTCTGATTTGAATAATAAATTGAGCACAAAGTTTGAAAAAACATTCGACAGTTCTTTCCTGATTAACCGGACGGTTATTAAATTACAAAAAAGTGAAGTTCATAATTTCATATAGCAGTAGAGATATGACGCCATTTTAAGGATTCAAGAAAACAAAAATCACATTATATAATATTAATATGTTATATGACACAATAAATTAATTCTGGTTTTAACGCGGCATTTGATGGAATAGAAAAATTTAGTTAAATTTGTATAACCTGGTTTGCACGTCACAAGACCCATCACAATGTACCAACGTCAAAAACGTACTAATCTGCTTGACGTTACGTTTCAATTTTAACAAATTAATATAATTTTTAAAAGTAAAAGGCGCTCAAATTGTACAGAAAAAAATACATATACAGAAAATTAAATTATAAGGAATGAACTCAATATCTACCAAAGTAATTGTCGTTCGAGGATTATAATCCGTAAACTGTACCAAACCAGATTATACTCGTATAACTTGGATATACATTGAGTTAAAGCTGACATGAATTCATAAATACGCATTATTTCCCTTTTATCTCCGGCTACCGCCATATTAGTTGTCGATTTCTATTGTTCTGCTCATCGCTACACACCCTCTATATAAGGCCGAGAGCACTATTCATGCTTCATCGTATTTAGGTATTTCATACACCCGAACACGTTACCTTGGACGAAAAGACGTGTAGAAACGCGTTTTGAACAAAAATAATATGACAACCACTGCACTGGCAAGGAATATCCAACAGCTGTCCAATGAACGACGAAACAATACAGACTGTCCAGACAAAGATACTTAAAAAATCCTCGATATTTGTAGACCGTTGTCCTGTGTACATGTTTGTTATAACATCGCACATGCGCAAACCACATACTGTGGCAGATCAAGCAATGTCAATGATCGCATGGATTTTAGAAACGGAGCGTTTTTGTAGAAACCGATGGAAACGATGTGATGTTGTTACTTTCTTGGATTTACTATCATTTAGCTATTGTCTTGGATGTAGTGTCGCCGGGGTTTTCAAAAAGATGCAGACGTTATTCACTCTGTATGAAAGACACACGTGTTCGATGTGCATGCGAGGTAAGGCAGCACTATCTATGCAAAATAATAAGGATACCTTGGAAATTTTTTCAAAGAATAAATATATTTTGAATTTTATTGATTGTTGTTTCCTTTATACTTTATTACAAACATTCTACTACAATGTGTTGTTCTATCATTTAAAAGCCCGTGCAACCTGAATGCCTTGATCGGAAAGCAACCGACCGTAATTTTCTCAACCGGTATATATACCAGATGCAGTAGAGGAGAGCGATCGAAACTAATATGGCGACCAAACACTTTTATGAATTCATGTCAGCTTTAATTTCTTAAATGTTCTCGCAGTAAACGACGTATAATATTTACTAGTTGTGTAGTTTTCTCCAGACAATGCCTGATTTATGATGGTAAATGTAAATTGAAATTTCTACCAAAAGAAGATTTGCTCACAGTTGTATTTCAACATGTATAAGTGATTGTCTGCTTATGATAACATAATTGATTGCGTTCAATAGCGAAATAAAAATGGTTTTAAATTACCGATTTACCGAAATAACTTTCATACAGCTCAAATAACTGATATTTAAGAAGTCTTTTAATTCTAAATGTTTTGATTAACTCTCTTACATTAAGTTTAACAGCTGTTGTTATTATCAATTATTTAAAAAACAATTACCATCCCGATTTTTTAATAGGTTGATTCAAAATTTGTTAAATTTTACTTTAAAATAAAATATGCGAATTCATTGGAAAAGAACCTTATTTACACTTTAAAAAAATATTTTTGTAATTCTGCCTTCGAGATTTTTTCTTTTGAATATTGGGATATGAAAACTATAGTACACATGTTGACCTTTTGGTTTTGTTTAGGGTTTATGTGAAAGTAGAATCTTGTGCAAAATACCTTTAAATTGAATATTACATTATGTATATTGGCGTAGAAAAATTAAATTTTTTATTTAAAAAATGAAATTAATAATGCTTATGATAACAACGTTACTGGTGAGCTACGTTGAATAGGAACGGTATAAACTTCTATATTTACATATAGAATTCGGTTATGATTAAAAATTTTCCTCTTTTATTTAGTTTATTTTTTACCTTTAAAAACTGTAAATAACAACTGAAAATTTAAATTTCAAAGAAAAGACTATATCATAAATATTAGGATTTTAAAGTACAATGTACAAGTATAATCTTATTATATGTCATTAGAAGTCAAAACAATTGATACCCTATTATGATACACCCTGTACATTTGTGTCTATTTGTTCCGTGTCAACGACATCAAGTTTATTGTATATAACCATGTTTGTTGCGACATCAGGCGGTCGACTTTTGTTTTTTGTGATTAGTATCTTATTACATTTCATATTAATCAATGCTGCAGGATTACACTTAAAGAACCCAAAAACGTTTAGGGATGGCATTTTTTCAGTTATGTAAGTCTGTTCTGTCTTAATTTTCTCACAATAGGATTTTAAGATTTTCAATCTCCAGTGGCACCTTGAATCCGGTAAAATTGCATTAGAACTGAATGATATGCGTACAAAACGTTGGTTACTGTATAAAGAATGCATAGCGAACAAATGCCTTTTTTATTTGATATCTTTCTGGCTGTTATTATAAAGAATTGGTATGTGTTTAATATAAAAATGGAACCAATTATTATTTTCATTATTTAATATTTTATGTTTCAAAGGAAAAAGAAATGCAGCATAAACTTATACAATGTTAATGGTACATGTACTAGTAAGTATTATATTTTTATCATCATACGAATTACATGAACGCGTGTGAAGATTTCTATAGTGATAAAATATTGATAAAATATTGATAAAATAAATTATAAGTTTGTTGTTCCTGCGAATTAACGATCGTAATTATTATCACTGATGTAATTAGCCGTTGCTTTTTTCATTGATAAACATTTAATATTAACAAACCAATGCAGAAACATTGAGAATGCATTTGTTTTTAAGTTTTATGAAGATGTTTTAGTTTATTTTATGATTATTTAAGAATGCCCAAAAGGAACACAAGGGAAAAACTGCTCTGAAAAATGTCAAGTCAACATGTACGGAGAATCATGTTTAGAGAAATGCGATTGCCAGTCACACCAAGAATGCAATAACATACATGGCTGTTTAGGTAACATTTCGTATTTAGTTGTCATTGCAATTGTCAATTTAATATTTACTGACAAGCAAAGTATTAAATATATGAACCCTAAAACTGTTATCACTAATTTTGGGTTTTGTGACACGTGATCCTAAAATACACAGTACTATTTTTCTCTTTTCATCTTGTGAAGATTTTTTGTTATGCTTTAATACAGGTTAGTGGGCAGATAAGTTGAAAAGAATGATTAAAAATTATTTGGCGGTAAGTTCTTAACACTTACACACATTAGCTGAAACTGGGCAAGTTTATTAGCAAATTTCACTAGCAAACTGTGATGGTCGTTCTCTTCGGGATGAAGCTCTGCCATTTAGACAATTGAAAGGTGACTAAAGGTTACTAACAGGTGATTGATTGGCATAGCTCTGCCATTCAGCAACATTTCCAGTTGCTGCACGAAAAAACTTTATCCTGTAGTACTTAATGATATTTTAAAGAAAACAATGTATATGACTCTTGGTAAATATCAATGCATATCATAAAAAAAAACATGTTACATACACGGCAATCTCCAGAAGGAATTGTTTTTGTTTCCTGTTTTGATTATCATATTTTAGCTTTATAGTCAAAACTGACGCCTGTTTTTTTATGTATCCTCATTTGTAGGTTGTGTTTTATTGTAAACCCTTTTTTATTGCATTTTGTTGTTGAACTAGCATATTCTCTGGAAGCAAATATAATAACTCGTCATGATTTTTGTTATTTTATCTCACTTATTTTCTGTTGTTCGCTTACCTAATCCGAAGGTTCAAATGAGCTTTTCTGATCAACCGTTGTCCGTCCGTCCGTCCCTCTGTCTATCCGTCTGACAACTTTTCACATTTTTGATTTCTTTTCTAAAAACACTGGGCCAAATTTAACCAAACTTTGTACTTATGGAAAGGAGATTTTAATTTAAAAAAAATTAAGGGTTAAACCCTTTTTAAAAGAGATATATCTGCGAAACAGTTAAAATAGGTGTATGTCTTTAAAAATAATTTTCTCAAGAAAAACTGCACCAGAAATGCCAATATTTACACAAAAACATATATGTATAGTAAATATTCTAAATTGAAAGAATTGTGACCCCCGGACCAAAACTGGGGCTCCAGGCGGGGTTCAAATTTAGCATAGAAATATAAAGGAAACTGTTTAAAAAATGTCTTCTCAAGAACCACTGCACCATAAATGCCACAAAAGCATGTATATAAAGTGAAGATTCTGAATTGTAAAATCGTGACCCCCGGACCAAAATTGAGGGCCCATGTGGCGTTTAAATTTTAACATAGAAATATATAGGAACAATGTTTAAAAATCTTCTTATAAATGCAACAATTTAGGATATTACTATGCATGCATCTTTGGAAAATGTAAATTCTAAATTGTTAAAGTCCTGACCCCCCGGACTAATACTATGGCATCAAGAGAGGTTCAAAATTTAACATAGAAGTATATAAAGAAAACGTATAAATATCTTCTTCTCGAGAACTACATGTACAATGCTACTTTTTTGTGAGATTACTATGCATGCATCCTTGCATAATGTAGATTCAATTTATTTAAAATCGTGACCTCCGGTCTAATTCTGGGGCCCCAAGAAGGGTTCAAAGTTTAACATAGAAGTATATAGGGAAACATTTAAAAATATTCTGCTCGAGAACTACAATGCTTCAATTTGTCTGATTACTACGTAAGCATTATCAAATAGTGTAGATTATAAGCTATAAAAGCCGTGCAATCGATGTACATGTAATACTTGGGCCCCAGAATGGGTTCAGGGTTTAACATATAAATTTAGAGGAAAATGTTTAAAAATCTTCTTCTCAAGAACTACAATGCTTTAAGTTGTAAGATAACAATGCAAGCTTCCTTAAAAAATAGATTCTAGATTAATAAAGTTGTGACCACCGGACTAATTTGGGTCCCCAGAGGGGTTCAAAGTTTAACAGAAATATATAGGGAAAATGTTTAAAAATATTCTTTTCGAGAACTACACTGCTACAGTTTGTGAGATTTCAATGCAAGGGTCCTCCTAAAGTGAAGATTCTAATTAAGTAAAGCCAACCATAAACCCCGGATCAATACTGGGGTCCCAGAAACGGGTTTACGGTTTAAAATAGAAATAGCATATGCTACTAAATAGAATATTACAAAGGAACTGTTGTTCATGTGAGCGATGTGGCCCATGGACCTCTCGTGTTTCTATTGTAATGAATAAAGGATTTCCGAAAATATATTTATCTTTTTTAACTGTATAATTTTAGATTCTTGGGGGATATGCAGTAATAAGGAAAGGTAGTTTCTATGTATCTAGCAATGACCTCGAGTTTGAAATACATAAAATAAATAAAATTCAAACATATTTTACGTAGATCAATTATTTTTGTGATACTGATTTAAACAAAAAAATTATTGTGATATTTTATAATATAAAATTTACTAGTATACTTTGTTTCTTATCTATTTTCTAGCCCTGATGTGATTTGTTGTGATAACTTTATACTGTCTGATGGATATTGCAAAGGTATTAAAATTTTTATAGAAATTATTTTTGCATGATAAAATATGGTACATAACATTTTCTAATTTTAGTAACTGTGGACATGTCACTGGTATAAAGTTTATAAGTATTTTACAATTATTGAAAGCATGCACTTAAAATACCAATTTCAGCTTGTCCATCGGGAACGTTTTGGAAAAATTGTTCTTCGGTATGCCCTGACGGTAATTACGGTATGTTTTGCAAAGAAACATGTGACTGCAAAACGTCAGAATGTGATAAGGCTATTGGATGTCCTAAAAAAGGTCATAAAAAAGGTAACCCTAATCTTAACCTAATAAACAATCATTGTGTTTAAGTAATTTAATCAGGGATATTTTCGTTCAAAGGGATACGTTGTATCTGCTTATTATTTTCAGTGCTAACATTGTATTTATAACCCGTCCAGTTTACATACACATGTATTGATATGGCAATACATGTGTATGTTAACTCGATAGACTATAAAAGCTGTATGAGTCCCAAAATACAACTTTCATTTTTTAATGATGTATTATTTTACCTGGTGAGAATGCTTAAACACACATTGATCTTTTGAAATTGAAAAATTGAAAATAGTACTCAATTTTGTGATTTATAGAACACTAAAACTATCAGTAGAAGTAAGAAAATAAATAATTATTTGTAAGTTTAAATTAAATGCTATTCATATATATATATATATATATATATATATATATATATATATATATATATATATATATATATATATATATATATATATCATAACTCTTGTTTATTGTTGATAACTAATTAAAATACAAAGATGAAACAGTAAGTTGTGTCATAGTTGGAAGGTAACAACTGTGTGTTTTGTGCTTTGTTACAGCATACTTTAAAAATTTACGCACTCAGATTAGATAACTTCATGTCATTGTAATTTTTTCCTCCGGAATATCCACTAGACTCACCTGATTTGCTACTCACAGTGTCAAATATAACCATAGCAGCAGTCTCTCTGGCCATCACCAGCGTTGTAATAGGAGTCACAATTTGTGTAGTTGTAAGGTAATCAATTGCTATAAATTTTTAAAAAATTGTTTTGATATTGGTTATGATATTTCTTTTGAATAATGTACAGAATGATTTCTTACATTAATGTTTGTCAAAAAAAATCAATATTGTTAATAAAGTTCATACTTTTAAAATAATAAAGGATAACACAATCTTTAACATAGAAGTCACAGTGGAAGCTTTTTAGAAATTTCATTCATTTATACTATGATTTTAAAAGGACCTTATTATACTTATAATTACTTATAAAGGTAAAAATACTGATAATTGCATTAATTCGTCTAATTTCTAAGACTTTTAAAGAAATCACACAGAACAACAATTTTTTTTTTATTATTTATTGTAGATATAAATCAAGACAGCAAAGTGTTTACATAGCACCTGTATCATATTTAAACGAAGAATCAATTGGATTGTCCAGAGTAAGAGAAAATAACTATTTAGTCCTGATCAAAGAAAGCCCAGACTAGCCTATTGTGTCACATTTGATTAAAAAGTGTACAAGTCTGAAAGTAAATTATTTGTTAAATACAGTGAAACATTTATCTTACATCTGGTGAAAGAATTTCCAACGCTTCGAGTTTTAACAAACATTTAACCATATGTACTGTGGACTTTGTGAATACTAGAGTGTATTATCTGCATCCTGCAAATATTGCATTTAAATATATCCTAAGCAGTGTAATCTACAAGATGCTGATGGAAATCATGTCCTCTGCGAGAAACAAATATCTAGGAAATAACTCAACAAACCATGGTTTTGTAGAATATACTTTTTTATTGTAAGGATGGCATCAGAAGTATTTTATCTTAACGTTTTAAAATTCAATCTTTGAAACGTTTTTGGAGATAATTGTTTTATGCAGATATGTTTGTTTAATGCTTATATTTTATCATTTACATTAATTTTTTTGTTCTATTTTTCATTGTAATGACGTGTTATACACTATTTAGTTTATAATTTCTTAGATATAAAATATTTATATTTACTGTTCTATGGGGAATGAAGTTGCTGTTTATCAAATATGTCGTTCGATACAAAGACAAGGGTTTTGAAAACGAAAAGAAACTTATCAGAGAAGAAAAGCTTCTTATTAAGAAATGCGAGTTATTCAATAATTTTAAACTTCCTAGTGCTCTAGATAAAGCTAGAAATACTAAAATAATTATGAAACATACTGGATATTGAATGTTACCACTGATTATTATCATTAGTTAAAAAGCGCAGACATATTTACTTTGCTTAGAATATAGCTGCCTAATTTTTCTCCATCAAATTTTTTTTTAGAATAAATGTTTTCAGCATATTTTAATAGAATACATCCTTAAATTTATATGTTGAAAAAGAACTGTAATGTAAATTAATAATTGAATTGGTCTAGTTTTCATGAATCCTAGCAATAATTTTAAATTGGCAAACGCATTTTCAGTAATGTCGTTAAATTATTCTTATTTTAATTCAATTTTATTTTTGATATTATGTTACATAGAAGAAAGATAAGTTAATTTAATATGATAGCCCATCTGGTTTGATTTGTCAGTATAAAGCAGTTTGAGAAACTTTACATTTTCTACAGAAGTAAGTAAAATATTAAATAGATGTGGATAATTTCTGCATTTTGTGGCATTACATTTGAACAAACATTTTAAATACCCACAAGGAAGCATTTATGCAAAAATAATTTTTCCATCCATCTCGGAAACCCACATCTGATTACACTTTGTTCCTTCTTCCTCGAACTGCTGACGCATTAACAGCTTGGTTTTTGACGATGATTTCCGTCCTCTAAAATGTGGTGCCATTGCAAACGGTTACGATATAAGTATTAAAATCAAACACTAATCAATGTTATCAAAAGCTGTTTGTTCTATATGGGTTGAAATCATTTTCAAGAGCCATGAACAAAATTCAAATGGCATAGCGGTGAAAAAAAATTCAGTCAAGACTATTGGGATTGAAATTCTTTAAAATTCTTTAAAATCAGGGTCAGTGATTTTATATATATATATATATATATATATATATATATATATATATATATATATATATATATATATATATATATATATATAGTACATAGTACCCGCAACGTTATTTTTTACAATCCTATCCTATCGTATCGTGTATCAATCCTATCCTATCGTGCGTGTATACTGTTCTATCGTGCGTTAATGCTATCGTATCGTGCGTGTATACTGTTCTATCGTGCGTTAATCCTATCCTATCCTATCGTATCGTGTATCAATCCTATCCTATCGTGCGTGTATACTGTTCTATCGTGCGTTAATGCTATCGTATCGTGCGTGTATACTGTTCTATCGTGCGTTAATCCTATCCTATCGTGCGTTAATCCTATCAGGTTTATCGTTCCATTTTAACAGTTTTTCCGTTTATCCTATCGTTTTAATTGTTCCATGCCTTTATATAAGCAAGTAAATTTATTTCAAAGTTGAAAGTCGTTCAGTGGGCCATGTAAGAAAATTTATCGAACATGAATTGTAAAATCCTATCCAGCATTCTATCATGATACTAATTTCTTATTTTTTTAGACCAAGATTAACCACTATTACATGTAAATCCTATCTGTAAGCATTGGAAATAAAAAAAAATAATGTAAACTATCGAAGTTCTTAGGAACAAGGTAACATATTTACCTGAATATCAAATATATTAAATCGTACGCGAAGTGTATACCTGCGTAAATATTAACTTTTATGCAATATAATTCGTTTTTTATGCATCATATTTTACAGAAACAAAAGTATTTATGATTATTTAATTAAAACCCGACTTGTATTTAAATTGAACCCGTTATTTTCCGTGTGATATTTGATTTATATATATATATATATATATATATATATATATATATATATATATATATATATATATATATATATATATATATATAATCCAAAAAGAGTGAAAGATGATATCACACAGTATGAATAATCAAAATCAAAAAAAGAAAAAGAAAATGCACAATTCCAAAGTTTGTATTCACAAGCGCTTTCTGAATTTTAACATCCGTCTTCAGGTTACGTTAATTTATTAATCACTTTAACAAACGTTTAACATTCGTTGTAGTTAAATAAACTAAACTAATGTATAACTATAGTTTGATAAATACTTATTTGGTTTGTTACTGACTGTTAAAAGAAATTTGGGGGGTCGGTAAAATCCATACATCTAAAAGGCGAGGCGAAGCCGAGCTTTCTATGGAATTTACCGATCACACACATTTCTTTAAACAGTCAGTAACATACCTAATAAGTGATTTGTTTTGTCGAGGAAGTTTGATATGTAAACAAGCGTTTGTGTAAAAAAAATCAGTTCAAATAACGTTACGTCCGCCATGTTGCCCTATAAATTTTGATGCTTGCCTTTTAAAAAAATTTGCAAGGCAGTCACGTGACGCGTTTCATCCAATGACGTCGAGACATTCTTGTCCGAGGCAAAAAAAATAACTAGTATTATTCCCTCTTAGATCTAATGTTCATTACGTAAAATGCCTCTTATTCTTTATACCCCTAAAAATGGTTTGATAAGGGACCATTATTTAGGTTTGGTTCCCTTAATTCAAAAACGAATGTCATTTTTAATGAAGTTCGAATCGCATTACAATATCAGCCAGTAACTTTTTGTGTTTGTTACAGAAGATAGACAGTTGTTTAATTGATAATGGCTAAGTATTGGCAATAAAAGGGTCACAAATATCACAGAGGCTTGGCTCATTTTAATTACATATTTTTCTTTAAATTTATGGATACGGAGAGTTCGTTGTCAAAACGGCTAGACTTAGTAAGTTGTCGAACGGGATCCACGGGCACTCCAGCATCAAGCCACGTTTTCATCAGCGGCGTGTATCAACACTTTTTGTAATATCCAACAGGACGGTTACTTTTAGGGTTAAAATAAAAGGTAAGATAGCTGTTTTGATTCCCATCACAATTGACAAACGTTTGATCGGCATCGTTGACTCTTTAGCCCTGCGTGTTCCTAGACTTAGCCGTATTCTAATCAAGAAATCAGAGGTAGAGATAAGACCCCATCTTTTTGGCATTTACTGGAGCTCTAAAGCCAGCAGATGAATTATACTGGACAGTTAATGGCTTTTCGGCATACGTAGTTATTTGCTCCAGAATGGAGTCGTACTGCTTGTTATCTTTTAGATGTCGAACCACCACTTGAGATTTAATTTCAAATAATTTGTTAGCATCAATAGAGGCATCAGTGTTTGAGAGAAAGGTCAATCCGTATGAAACTCGCAGAAACGTTGTACGGTTGACTCTGGTTTGTTCTGCTGTATAAAAAGTATTCTCCAGTTATAGACCCTTTAGATATAGCTATGTCTTTACAAGAAACTGAAAATAAAATATTAGAGATGTAAATGTAGAAAATTCATGAGATCTACGTCACGTCCAAATTTTTGATATCATTAATAGGATCCTATGATTTAAAATCAAAAGAGATATTATCTAAATCTGTAGGAGTTGAAATCTGTTAATCAAAAGTATTTATTTCCTTTAAAATAATAAATAAGTGCACCACGAACGAAATAACCCAAATTAAATCGGATATTCGCGGGTATGATAAGGCAACTCGATCTTAGCGATCGATTGAGTAAAAATTCCTCTGATCAATATGACGTCACAATAAACAGCATGATGTTATATCTTACTCAGAAACATGTCAATTTAAACTTTATCTCTGGTCCAAATTATAAAAATTTAAGGCGTAAAATGTCACTAGAAACTTGTTTAACTGATTATATCTTCGATTTCTCTGTATTACGTATCATTATCATTGATGACGTTATAGCATGGTTAATAAAGAAGATCAATGTCGGAGACAAATCATAGGAATGCAATGTAATCAATGCCGAAATAAGACTTAATTAATGTAAATACCCAAGATTAAGATGAGTGTCAGTTAGGATATAATCAGAATAATAGAGGCATGGATATTTTGTTTTATCAGCGAAAGTTATAAGGTAAGCAGATGGACATTTATATGTCTTGACGGCCTTTCCTCTGTCGGTGTGTACAAAAAATAAATGCAAAACAGTTACAGTACCCCGAATATTATGAAAGATGAATTTGGCAAAAATCAAAGCACATGACCTAAAATACGTGCAAACTGATGCTAGAATCCTTTGCTTCCTTGTTATAAAATGAAAAATACGTAGTATTTTTAACGGAATTGAAAATGTTGAGGAGGTTTCCGATAAATAATGGCATTTACAGTAGGATTCTAGCAGTGATACTAATAAACATGAACTAATTGCCGATCGAATTATAGTATCATACATGCAAATAAACTTCGGGGTAGTGTTACACATTTTGATTTTTTGTTAAGGTAAAAAAGTGATCTATTTTTAACTGTCACGTGATACCATGGCACGGCAGCTTCAAACATCGACTCGATTCCGAAGTAAAAATATAATATCTTGGTGAAGACATTCACTTGATATTAATATTCAGCACTGTTTTCATAAAAATAAACAATTTCTAAAATGATCATAATATCGACAATCATTAAACTCGGAGTTGCCTTAACTTACCCGCGCGGGTAGGTCAAGGCAAATCTGAGTTTAAAGATCATCGATATTTTTAATATTGTTTATCTTTATGAAAACGGTGCTAAATATAAAAATCAAGTGAATGTGTTCACCAAGATATTATATTTCTTCTTCGGAATCGAGTCGATGCTTTTGATATTTGCCAAATTCATCTTTCATAATATTAAGGGTTGTGTTAAACTTTTGCCTTTTTTGTACACTCTGACAGAGGAAAGGCCGGTCAAGCCATATAATATATATCACTAGCTGGTAAAACAAAATACCCATGCTTGTATTTTTCTGATTATATCCTAACTGACAATCATCTAAATCCTGGGTATATGTATTAAATAAATCTTATTGCGGCATTTTTTAACACTGCATTCCGAAGATTTGACTCCCGACATTTATCTTCTCTATAAATCATGCTTGTGACCTCATCAATGTTAATTATTCGTAATACAGAGAAATGGAAGATAAATTCAGTTATAAGAGTTTCTAGTGACATTTTACACCTAAAGTTTTATAATTTGGACCAGAGCTAAGGTTAAAATTGACATGTTTCAAAGTAAAATAGGACATTATGATGTTTATTGTTACGTCATATCGATCAGAGGAATTTTTACTCAATCGAGAGTTGTCATATCATCTTTCTTCGCACTGAGATTTGGTGAATCCTGAAGAACACAAACAGGTTGGGTGGTCAAGTACTTCTTGTTTTTGAGATCTTGTAAAAACATTTTTGTCTCTGGACAGGAAACGGACAAACGGAAGTGCTCAATGAAAATAAAAGTTAAAATTTTTTGTCTATTTTTTTATCGTACATTATCGTTTATTAGGCTAACTAAAACTGTCAAAGAAAAACAATTTAACTTATAAACAACTTTATTTGTTTGAACCCTTCCGGTGTGGACTGGAAGTGACGTTCGATAAAATGAAACCCGTTAAACACATCTTCTATCACATGTCTATCATCCATGTAAGTTTCGTGTCTTGATCACTTACAGTTTCTCAGATCTCGTGGGCACATAATTTGTTTAAAATAAACTGCCTTAGATAATTGAGATATCTCACCGGAAATATAATTTTTTTTTATTTAACATTGCATATATGACATATGTATGGATTTATACTTCCGTTGACGACAGGAAGTTACGACGAACAAAACAAAATAGTTTTAACACATCTAAAACTATAGGTCTATCATCCCGCAGTTTAGATGTTCAAGTCTTCACCGTTTTTCAGATCTCGAGGTGAGAAGCTTTTCGTCGCGGGACAGGAAACGAACGATTGGAAGTGATTTTAGGAAAACTTAAATAAGATTCCTCTAGATATATTTTTTTTCAATCATCCCTGAAAATTTTAGGAAAATTCGTCCAGACATTTCTAAGAGATTCACTAAACAAAAAGGGGAAAAAGAAGAACAAGAACAAGAAGAACAAGAAGAAAGAAAAAAATAAAAAAACATAAGGTCTTCCGTTGGAAACGGGAGACCTTAATAAACAATAATAAATCTATAGTTGAGGAACTTTGAATCATATGTATGTTGCTTTATATCAGAATTCATGATATTAGACAAAAAAGAGATAATGTATTAAACGGGTTTCATATGTTTGTATATTTCTTGTTTTCTGCGGAAGTTTTATTTTAAAATACAAAAATAATTTTTGAGTATTTTTTCTTAGAATTATTTTTAAAAAATATTACTTAATTGAATGAATAAGTGACATACAAATCAAAAGATTGCTTATATCGTTTATATGTAAATGATATTATCTCAGATTATTGCCAATTTTTATTTTTTAATCGATTTTTATTTTAGAATGGAATTTTTTAATTCATTGCCTAGTGGTAGAAATAAGATTATTTTTGTTGCTTGCAACACGTAAAAGACTGATTAACGCGGTCCGGGGCAGATCACGTTCGGATGACCATGCATCACAAAAATGTTGGCGCTTTTGTTTTAGCTTGATTGACAGATGAGTTTTATTTTTAATTTTTTAATTTTTACATGAAAAAGTCGGACAATTTAAAATGTTTCTAAATCGTACATACATTTATAACTGTTTGGATATTGGCTAGTCTTATTACTTGGTTTTTCAAATTTATTCATATATCGTCTAAAAAGTATCTCATTGCTTCGTGCTTTGCATAAAATGCTTTTACTTTTATTACAAAAACGTCGTTCTGTTTATTCTTTTGAAATTTTAGAATGAATTTTTAGATGTTAAGTTCCGGTTCTCTTAAGAAAAGTTTTCGATGTATTTCAATGAAGAATTCTAGTATGGTTTTTAAATAGCTTTTAAAGTAACGATGCCATTTCATTTAACAATTTCTATGATATCTCAGAATGTTTTCTCTCTGTTTAACTAGTTTTTAAAACAAAATTAAAATTTTCTAACCAGTGTATAAGAATAAAATGAACTTAATACTGCAGTATAATGTGTTACTCCACAATCTTAGATTTAAATAAAGCTTTTGAAATATGCTAAAAGATATCAGTTAAAAACGTAGAAGTTAACTATATAAAAATAGTACCCAAGTGATGCAATAATGAAGACATGATGTCATGAAGGACATCAAATGTTTAATAATTAATGGTTAAATTTGAAACAAAAAACTTGCTTTTCCTGTCTGTTTTGGTGTAAGATACATTGAAAGCAGATGTTTGTTCAAGGGCTATTTTTATTTAGCACGATGGCTATAGTTAAATGAACTCGTATTAACTTTGTTACATATACATGGAGTCAAGCCCTTTGTAAAGAAAATGACGCATTAAGATTAATTGCTTAAAATATTTACAAAATGAATTATATGAACATTTTTTTTTGTAAAAACAGATTAAGTAACCCCAAAACAATGATATAAGGACATAATTTTATTGCATTTTAACTGAAACACTTCCTCATTTTTTTGCATATTACCTGTTTCATTATGAGAAAAAATACAATGTTTATATTATGGTTGAATTCATTATGTCCCTACTAAAAAGTTTAATGCATTTGGTGATGCCATTCTGTTTAGTTTTAAAATTAACCAATTTAACTAAATTGAACGATTCAGCGAGGGCTGAAAATTGTACAACTTCAGAATTATAAGTTGATTTTAATGAACTCCAGCTTACAGAAAAACAATTAGTGTAAAGAAATGCAGAGATGAACAGTAGTTAATTATATCATTATATTATGATTTTCCACTTATCAATTTGCATAAATTTACAGCAGTGAATGTTTTATTAGTAAAATTAATGAATGTAAATTATTTACCGTGATATAATATTGCATTTACATAATTATATACATGTACTATATATAATGATATTTTAATATAATAACAGTAAATTGTTCACAGCTATAAACCATTGACCACATTGTATCAGTGGAATATACGTACCTAAATGAAAAGTTGCTCGTCAATTGCAATTTTTTTTCATTCTTATCTACATTGAATGTTATTCAGATATCATTTCAAAACGTTCATTAAGAACGCTTATTTTAATTTTTCACGCATATTTCAGATCATCGTGGAAACTGCAGTACAAAAAGGTATTTGACCTAAGTTTGCTTATTGTCAAGATCTGTTTTTTTTCTAAGTTTTATCCTGTGTATCGTGTATTTCATGTTACTTATATAAAATTATAATCGGAGAGAGAGAGAGAGAGTAAGATGTTAATAGGGATTATCATTTTAATTTTTAGTTTATTTCATATTTAATCAACAATTTAATGCTGAACTATATTTCTAGTGATAAAGTGATGTGCTGCACAAATTACATACTGATTGATGGATATTGCAAAAGTAATTAATGAAGGCAATATTTAATTTAAGCGATATAAATGTTATTCATCATAGCTGGTACACATATTGATAAACAATTTCTTGGTACAGTGAGAATACGTTATTATCAAATCTAATATGATATTCAAAAAACTTTTCCATGTATCATTTTTGTATCAATACAAGTAAAGAACGGTCAAATATGTCAGAGTACAGTTACTAAAGATGTGCGACATAAACATCTCTAAATTAGCGCCACAATGTCTTGTTGCTACGATTTGTTTTCACATGTACCAATGAAAAACTTTAAACGATGACACCCTTAAACATACGTTAGCTGCCCCTTTTTTACAATGAATTACAGAAAATGTAGCATAATTTTGACAATTTTCAAATAAAAGTGAAGAAAATTGTTACATTCTGATTTGTATTTATAGCTGAGATATGTTTTTATTGTAATACATTTAATTAATGCATTATCGATGATTTTGTAAGCCCAGTAACTGTTAATTTCGTTATAATCCTGACTTTTGTATAAATAAAATGGGCGGGTATTAGTACAATAGAGGATTTGTATATGTAGAAATTCAGCAGATAGGGATTGGAAAATACTCGTTTTTATATGACGTGACATTATTTATCGCTAAAATCTACTCAGTCAAGAGACAAATCACCAATCAGAAATAAACCTGTTGAAATATCATCTTACAATAATATTATTCTTCACTGTACAATTATATTCACATAAATAAAGTTTGATGACATATATGTCTTATAGAACGCGCTTACCGAAATGTATATCACTTGAGGTGTGGTTCAGACGAGTTTCAATATAAGAGGTTAACATCATCAGTTTATAATGTGGAAGGCCAATTCGACTTTTGCATCTTTTAAAAAGTTACTTATGATCACAGTGTGAGATACATACATTACTTTTATATATATATATATATATATATATATATATATATATATATATATATATATATATATATATATATATAATAAAAGATGAGAAGAAGAATATACTAAAAGAAACAGAAATTTCGACTTTTGATTTTTTGTCAATTTTCTGGGGCCCGTATTTCTCATTATCCTTAACGAGGCTGGGGGTGGCTGCCATTTTAAAGCGTTTTTATCTCTACACAAAAAAGATTTTCACTTTAATGATCTATAACTTTAACATTGTACTGAATTTGTCTTTTGAAAGAAATGGATATGATGGTATTGAAAGATACTTGTAAAACTTCAAATATTTTGTTCAAATATGTTACTTTTAATTTTTTTTTTTAATTTCACCATCGAATTTTTTTTTATGCTCTTCATTACACAGGTATTGATTATTATTTTTATGTTAAAAATTGGAAATAATCTTGTGGCTCCTTTTTTCTGTTTTACATATTTGCATATTTGTGACATATATTTTTGGTAAAATTGTGATATTTTTCTTTATAACAAATAATGTTAAGTTTTTATTATTGTGTTAATTTTTTGTGATGTTATTGCGATGTTTTTTGGCTTTATTTATATTTCATATATTTTTCATAATTTTTTTTTACATAACGTGCAATTTCTTCAGATGCAATACATGATAAAATTAACTATGATTGTGATGTGGTCTTTCATATTTAAAAGTGAATTAAGATTATGTGAAACATTTCTGCAAATTCTGTGAATTTTGGAGAAATTTGTTTTGACCCCCCCCCCCCCCCCCCAGCCTCCTTAAACGAACTTTGTTGATTCAGTGGGATCTTTACCCCTAATCCACAAAAATTAACGTCTCTAACGACAAATTAAAAACAATATTTTAACATGATAGTACATGTTTAGGTGAATCAAGTAAAAAAACCAAAACATGTTTAATTTTAGAAAATAATGAAACAGTAAGAAACATGTTTATTTAGTGGCTTATACGTTTTAAGATTAAGATATACCTATAATATCAAAATCCAATTATAACCAAAAAAACTGCTACTTGTTAAAGCTTCTTGGTATTTCCCTCAAAGTAGAGTTCGAAATACGAAATATGGTTCTTGTTATGTTCCTAACTCTAACCTGCGTCCCTTGGTATGAAAGAACTACATTGATATAAAACCACATGAGGTAGACCTCAATATTTGCCTATGGTACCACAAGAATTTACCTGGTCTTTTTTCACGTATCACCAAAACTACCCCTGAGTTATTCCCTGTATTAAGTATAAATAACCTAGAGTTTTGTAACTATTTTATTTTATGTAATGTTGAATCATACGTACGGTACATGACGACTGTGTTTGTATTGTCGCCTAGCAAACAGCGGAGATTGTCACGTGACCCACAGGGGGTATAAAAAATGAGCGCGTCGCAGTCGCAGCGTTCATTTCCATAGCAGAGTTCAAGCAGAGAGGAATTGCGAGACTAAGGTACGATTTTGGTAGGTGGGTTGCCTTGAAAGAGAGTCTTGCTTCATCGACAATTTGAGAACATTCGTGTTGGGAGGCTGACCAATAGTTTGTTATTATAGAGGCTGTCCTCTTGGAGGTTAGCCTAGCTTAGTCGTCGCTGATACTCTAGTAGTATTAGGGAAGGGGTACGCCTTTAGGTAAAGGTAGTACATTGTTCGTCCTGAATAAGGCGTTAACACAGTGACTGCCTCTGCTGAAGGTTTACCTCTTGAGTAGGACATAAAGCTAGGGTGTGCCACAGATAATCACTACCGCCTGAATAAGGCATAAATAGTGTTAGCCTCGAGCTCGTGGTATTAATAAAGTTTCATTCCCGGCCGACCATATTCATTTTGTGATTTACCCTAAGTAAGGGAAGGCCATTTTTAAATATTTGTAGGCCAAGTGTAATCAACAATCAATTTAGAGAGGAAAATTATCATTATTTAATATTTTTATAGTCAACCCCAGATCCTAGAAATGACTAGATAACGGACCACTCGACACGTTACAAAAATAAATGGTGCCAGCGGTGGGATCTGGGTAACTGTTGAATTATTAGCTGATTACGTAATGTGATCGGAATAAATTCTTTTGATTGAATTGTATTTAATTTTAAATTATGATGACCGCATTAAAGAAAGAATTGCGGCAGTTGCAAGAGGGGTTGCCTAAGACAGCTGAGAAATTGCGCGCCAGAGATTCAGGCATACCTGACAGCAGGCATACCACATTAACGGGTGACGTGTCATATAAGGGTTCTGGTGCGAAACCTAAACAATTAAAGAAGACCACCAGTTTTCTTGTAGATGACGAGCCTAGTTTTGTGGAAAACCTAAATGAGCTGACAAACCGCAAGTAACGTGTATCAAGTACACCATATATCGACACTGGAGCCATCGATGACCCTGATGACTCTAGGACTTACAAGGACAATGTTACATGCAGGCGCCAGAAATAGGTTGACCATGAGCCCGTCCGTTCAGGGGTAAAGGAAGACAAGTTTGATGGTAGTTCATCCTGGGTTGATTTCAAATCACATTTTGAAATTTGAAATTTGTACCGCCCTTAACAAATGATCTGTCTCAGACATGGGCATGCATTTGGCGGCATCATTGAGGGGTCAAACCTAGTGTGTATTAGGAAACCTACCAGAGGGTGAGAAGTGCAATTACAGATTATTGTGTAAGGCGCTTGAACAGAGGTTCTCCCCGACAAATCAGACAGAACTCTATAAAGCTCAATTGCGTGAGAGACGGCAGAAAGCCTCAGAGTCATTGCCTGAATTAGTTGAGGATATAATGAGGCTTACCTACCTTGCCTACCCGACAGCACCAGTTGAGGTAAGAGAGACGCTTTCAAAAGAACAGTTTATAGACGCCCTGAGAGATAGAGACATGCGTCTAAGGGTTCGACAAGCAAGGCCTATTGATCTAAATGAAGCCGTGAAACATGCTGTGGAGTTGGATGCTTTTCAGGCGGCAGACCACCGAATGCAAGACAGTCCAACCTATGCAAGGTCTACACAGAGTGACGAAGAAAAGTTAGACCCGATATCGGTATTGACAAAGGCGGTACTGGACCTTCAGAATGAAATAAAAATTCTGAAGCAAGAGAGAGACCATCCCGTTGACCACCCCACAGTAGATCTACATAACAGGGGCGGAAAAAAAATCTACTGTAGTTTGTCATTATTGTAAACGGGAAGGAAATGTCAAACCCAAGTGTTTCAAATATCTGAAGTCGTTGGATAAGACAAAGAGTTCAGATCAACGCCCATCGAAAAATGGTCTACCTAAATCCTAAAAACCAAGTACGAAAGGTTCTGCGGGGAGGTCTGGTGTCACTTACAAAGTTGGAGAGGCTGGCATGTTTTTACATGCATTGGTGAATGGCAAAGTTGTTAAATCGCTAGTAGATTCGGGAGCTACCCAGAGCATATTATCTCCGGATGTCTTGAACTCCGTTGGTTTTGGGAACTCACAGCTTGTGAGGCTGAGTAGACCAATAGTTACTGCAAATGGTTCGCCACTAAAGACGGTCTACTAACAATCAACATGCAGTTAGGGAGTGACAATTTTGCACAAGCGTTTGCCGTTGCAAAAATAGGGGTTGATGGTATACTAGGTCTCGATTTTCTAAAAGATTATCATTGCTTCATAGATATGGAATCCCTGTCACTGAAAGTAGGAGGCAAACGGCATGCTTTACACATGGAAGGTAAAATTGGCTGTTGCACGGCCACATTAGCAAATGATGTTTGTATAACACCAAGTAGTGAGATTGTCGCCATGTGCAATGTTTTACCTCCAATATTTGATATGTCCCAGAATTAAGTCTAATAGAACCTTTAAATCGGTTTGTGGAGTCAGACCGAGCCTAAGTAGCGCGAGCTCTTGTAAAAAGAGAAAACTTTGCGCCAGTTAGAATGCTGACTTGTCTGATCAAGATCTTAGTGTATATAAGGGGACTCTGGTGGCAAACTTGGTGCCAGTAGAAAATGTGGAGGATGTAAAGGATGATAAATGCCTTGACAAACAACAAGCAATGCCTGAGCACATCCACGATCTTTATGAAAGAACAATAAAAGGAATGGGTGCCAAAGATGCAAATTTGATGAGTAAATTTTTAATGCGGTATTCACAGTTATTTGCTGTATCAGATGTAGAACTGAGTAAGACAAATTTGACTGAGCACAAAATTGATACTGGAAGTGCACAGCCCATCAAACAACGACCAAGACGACTTTCATTTCACATGCAAACAGAGGTTGATAAACATGTGGATGACATGATGAAGAGAAATGTTATTGAAGAGTCAACAAGTCCATGGTCGTCACCTGTCGTCCTTGTTAAAAAGAATGACGGTACAACCAGATTTTGCATCGATTATCGCAAGCTTAATGGCGTGACAATTAAAGACGCTTACCCATTACTAAGGATTGACGACTCATTAGATCAGCTGAATGGAGTCAAGTGGTTTTCTACCCTTGATTTAAACTCCGGTTACTGGCAGGTGGAAATGTCTCCGGATGACCGCAGCAAGACAGCTTTTGCTACAAGAAGAGGCTTGTATCAATTTAAGGTCATGCCATTTGGGCTTTGAAATGCCCCGGCAACCTTCGAGCGTCTGATGGAAACAGTGCTTAGAAACCTTCAGTGGGATATATGTCTAGTCTATCTAGATGATATTATTGTGGTAGGAAATACCATATGGATATGATTCAAAATCTTACTCTAGTGTTCGACCGTTTACTGGCTGCTGGTCTCAAGTTAAAAGCGCGTAAATGCACATTATTTGCAAAAGAAGAAGAGTATTTAGGTCATATCGTATCTGAAAGAGGGATAGCGACAAGTCCTGAAAAGATCAAGGAGGTTAAATTGTGGCCTGTTGCATTTAACCTCATGGAGTTAAGGTCATTTGTAGGCTTCTGCAGTTACTATAGAAGGTTTGTGCCAAATTTTGCAATGATTGCCAAACCGTTACATGACTTGACAAAGAAGAATATAACCTTTAGATGAAATGATGATTGTCAAAAAGCCTTTGATAGGCTAAGAAAAGAACTGTCGACAGTTCCAGTTTTAGCTCACTCCTAATCGATCAAGAATTCATAATTTATACTTACGCTAGCAATGAAGCCGTAGGCGGGGTGCTTTCGCAAATTCAGAATGGGGAAGAGAGACCTGTAGCATTTACAAGTAAAAGTCTATCTAAGTCTGAAAGGAAATATTGCGTTACTTGCAAAGAACTCTTAGCTGTTGTGCTATTCGTCAAACATTTTCGACAATACTTGTATGGCCGAAAATTTAAAATAAGAACAGACCATAGTTCATTGAAATGGTTGATGAACTTTAAAGATCCCCAGGTGCAACTGGCCCGTTGGATAGAGATGCTGTCAAGTTATGACTTCTATATAGAACATTGTCCGGGAAAGTTTCACAATAACGCGGACAGTTTGAGCAGAATTCCATGCAAGCAGTGTGGCAACGCACTTTGAAAAAATTACGCACTTTGAAAATTTTTTTCAAAGAGCGTTAAATTTTGGACAAAATCAACGCACTTTGAAAAAAATTTTCAAAGTGCGTTAAATTTTGGACCAAGTTAACCCACTTTGAAAAAAATTTTCAAAGTGCGTTATGAAGGTACATCAACATTTTTTAGTATCAAGACACTTAACGCACTTTGAAAAAAAATATGTATAAATCACAAATTCTGAAATTAAATTCTTAATTTGTTGATAGTTTGATGATTTGTTACACTATTGAATCTAATTTACCGTCTTAAAAATCGGGGATAGGGGTGGGAGTGGGGGTTAGCCAAAGATACAGGTCAATTACCAGTGCTTCATTTCATTGATTACGTACAGGAAGGTCCCCTACCCCTCTTTTTTCCTTCCAAAACGTGTTTGATATTCAGCAACTTAGAGTAAATGTATAAAATCAAAAAAAGGAATACGCTTTTTTGAAAATTAAATACAGTGATATTGAAAAAAAAAAACGAGCTGGTCAAACAGTTATTTCTCCAATGGTGTGTCAAAGAATCTATAAGCGTTTCAACATAAACCCTCTTTTCAAATTCTAATTAAATAAATCACTTCATTTAAAAAAAAACTCCATGTACATTGACAAACATTAAATTATTATAAACTTAAAAACTGATCCTCTAAAATATCATGTTGTTTTTGATAACCATAATTAACGTATCCTTTTTAAAATCATGTTTGTTTATAAGCACATGCAATTGAAGACAGTTGAAATATGTTATACATTATCTCCATTATCAATAAATAATTAAAATAATTATCGTTTCTGGCACAGCACAATGTACCAGATAATTAGTAAGTTTGCTGCATACACAAAAAAGGAAAATGCAGTTGCTAAGCGATGCAGTTTATGTCATATTTGGATAAGTCAGATCTCCCGAGTTGTTCTTTATGTAAATTGTCGAACGGCGTAAGCTTATGAAAAAAGGAAAAAAATTCTAATCTAAAAACTGTTAATCAGGTTAGCTGAGAATGCATGTGTTCTTTCTAAAGTATATACCATTAAGCTACACAAGGTTAAAACAATTACTTATTGTATCTGAAATTAAATATTATTTCGACTAAACCCTGAACAATTTTTTTTCAAAGTGCGTTTGTATCGACGATATCAACGCACTTTGAAAAAAAATAATTTTTTTTCAATGTGCGTTGACTTGATCCAAAAATTAACGCACTTTGAAAACATTTTTCAAAGTGCGTAATTTTTCAAAGTGCGTTGTACAAAGCAGTGTAGCAGTGTAAGAGTGTCCATAGACTGACTTGCCTTGCTTTGAAGCAGGATTTAGACGATGCCCTTGATTTTACTGGAGATGTTACTTTAAGTGAAATGCAGGATTCCGATAGAAATCTAAGTAAGGTAAAGAAGTGGTTGGCAAATAAAAATCGTCCTGAATACAATGCCATATCTGGGGAGTCAATGGCTGTGAAATCCTTATGCTCCAAGTGGAATAGATTGATTTTACAAGAAGGTTTTCTTTACAGAAAATGGAATGATTCGATTTCAAAGGATCAAAAGTTACAAGCTGTTATCCCAAACGAAGAAAGGAGAACCTGTCTCAAGTTCTGCCATGATAATCGAGCAGCTGGTCATCTCGGTGTACATAAAACCTTGGCAAAAATATGACAGTCTTACTATTGGCCAGGCTTGCAAAGGGATGCCAGACAGTACATTAGAGGTTGTGAGGTCTGCGCCAAGAGGAAGGCGCCTACTATTTCCAATAAAGCCCCGATGCAAATAGTAGGTTCAGGATCTCCTATGGAAAGAATTGCCACTGACATTCTTGGAGAGCGGCCTGAGACTGATAATGGCAAAGATATATACTAGTTGTTGGTGATTATTTTACGAACAGGGAGTCGAAAACAGTAGCTTCTGTAAAATTGTATAAGAGGTGATCACTCGACTTGGTGTCCCAGACACAATACACTCGGATCAAGGTCGACAATACGAAAGCGAACTCTTCCAGGAGACATGTAAGCTACTCGACATTCAAACGACCCATACGACTCCCTACTACCCACAGCCAGATGGTATGGTTGAGCGTTTTAATCGGATTTTGACAACGATGCTCAGTGCCTTTGTAATGAGCACTACTCCAATTGGGATGTCCATTTGCCATATGTTATGATAGCCTATCGGTCAGCAATACAGGAAACTACTGAAATGACTCCAAATATGTTAATGTTAGGCCGGGAGACAAAAACGCCACTAGATGTTATATATGAACCACCTCGTAACATTAAAGAGACCCGTCAAACAAATGCGTATTGGAACTCCAAGAACGTCTAGAGTGTTGTCCACAATGTTGTCCGAGAGAATATTGGACAAGCCATGGTTAGAAAAAAGCACTACCATGATAGAAAACTGAAATGGAAAACATTGGTAAGCGGTGAAGGAGGTATATGTTTTCTTTCCGAGACGAAATCCTGAGAGTTCTCCAAAATTTACAAGCTATTGGCAAGGTCCATATAGGGTTATCAAAAAGATGTCTGATATAAGGTATTTGATTAATTGTGGTCCTAAAGGGGATGAACAAGTTATACATGTTGACCGCATGCGAAAGACGTATCCGCAGGTACTTTCAAATGAGGAACATCCACCACTAGTGGAAGACCAAGAATCACTCGATAAAGAGGGCGAAGATGATGTTGCATATGATAGCCCTTGTCCGTAATGATAGACCTATTAGAAATAGAAGGCCACCTAAATGGTTTCATGATTATTATGTTGATAATTTTGATAAGTAGTGTTAAGTATGATAATATCTGTAAGAGTACAGTGATTTATACTCTTTTCATTTGTTGTAGGTGGCAAAGACAAAGACCACTCCAAATTATGAGTTTCGGCGTTGTCCGATGTGTTCCTATTCAGCAAAAAGTGAAGAGGACTACAAAGGACACGTCTTCAAGTGCGTTATGCGGACCTTCCAATGTCCTGTGTGCGACTTCTGTAATAATAAAGAGGCTAACCTGAAGCGACACATGAAGAGATGTCACCCTGGTCTAGCCAAGGAAGAAGTAGTTAAGTTGGGAATCAAGGATGATAAGTGTGAAGAAGTGAGAGAACAGCGGGAAGACGATTAGATTGCTCAAGATCCGGGAGATCTTATTAAAGAAGATGATGAAGACACCACGAGTGATAAATAACCTGGATCTCATGAGAAAGAGGTTGATAAAAGTTTGCTTGAGGGAAGGATGTTTAGAAAGCCGACAACGCGATAATTAGTAAGCGGAAAGCTTCGGATGTCCACTTGTCTCCAGCACACCCTAAAATGTTGAGAAAAGAGGACCAAGCCGTGCAGACTTCACTGAGTTGTGAAAACTTTCGAAACCTGTTGGTAAACAGGAGGGACTGTGGAACTCAAACAGAGCCATTTAAAAGAGTCCTGACGACGAAAACTGTTAACAAGTTTAGAGACGGAAATGTTGACACCAAGATTGTTTCAAAGGAAAAAGGTGTGTTTGATATGTGAATCATTTGACATGCATTTTTAAGGCTTTTAAGGAAAATTATCAATTCGTGCTGCAAATATAAGAAACTTTGTAGTTTGATTACTGGTGTTAAAATAAATCTTACTTTGGTACCGTAATTTGCATTTTACATTTCTATACATGTCATCGAAGGCGTTGGTAGTGTAATGATTCTATGTTATGTAATGTTGAATCATAGGTACGGCACATGACGACTGTGTTTGCATTGTCGCCTAGCAACCAGCGGAGATTGTCACGTGACCCACAGAGGGTATATAAACGAGCGCGTCGCAGTCGCAGCGTTCATTTCAATGGCAGAGTTCAAGCAGAGAGGAATTGCGAGACTTAGGTACGATTTTGGTAGGTGGGTTGCCTTGAGAGAGAGGCTTGCTACATCGATAATTTGAGAACATTCGTGTTGGGAGGCTGACCAATAGTATACGACTGTGTTTGTATTGTCACCTAGCAACCAGCGGAAATTGTCACGTGACCCACAGAGGGTATATAAACGAGCGCGTCGCAGTCGCAGCGTCATATCCATGGCAGAGTTCAAGCAGAGAGGAATTGCGAGACTAAGGTACGATTTTGGTAGGCGGGTTGCCTTAAGAGAGAGGCTTGCCACATCGATAATTTGAGAACATTCGTGTTGGGAGGCTGACCAATAGTTTGTCATTATAGAGGCTGTCCTCTTGGAGGTTAGCCTAGCCTAGTCTTCGCTGATACTCTAGTAGTTTTAGGGAAGGGGTACGCCTTTAGGTAGAGGTAGTACACATGTAGTGACATAATGGATGTCGTAAGACTTTATACTATGTACTTCACGCTTTGTATCTCTCTGCAGGGCAACAACCATAAATCTGGTAACAGATATTGCATTGTGCTAGCACAATCATAAGTTGAGGCAACATGAAGTTTTTAAATGTCCGGCCATTCCAATCTGTTTGCAGACGTCTTTCAATTGCATTAAATGATTACCTGCGAACAAGGATGCAAGAGTTGTTGCGCTTACACAGAAATTGAAGTCATCGATATCGAGCGCGATAAAAATCAAGTTAGTGGCAAAACAATCAATATACTCTCACGTCTACATATTGTCAACTGTTGTTATGAAATACATATACTATGTTTCGTATTGTAACGCTCATACAAATAACTCTTTGCTCTGAATTTAGCCAATGATATTTTCAACAATAAAGTGATATAATTATATTTGATAATAATTGTTTTCGTATTGGCTTTGTAAAAAGAGTTCTTACCTTCGTTGTTCATGATACGTGTAATTGTTATAGATGTACATATCCGTTACCGTAATGTAATGAAATTAATATGTTACTTTGGTTTAAGCTTGTCCCCTGGAAACATTTGGGAAGGAATGCTCAGATGTTTGTCATCCTGGTTACTATGGCCTCCTATGTACTGAAATGTGCAACTGCAGTGTAACAGTTTGTGACAAAACATCCGATGGTCAGCAGCACATAGGTGTTGTTTTTAGGAATGCTTCTTTCTGTCATTACTATTTAAATTCGATTTGTATCGTAAATAAGGATCGTTGTTTCATGTAATATTTGACGAAACATGCTCCATGCTACCATTTGACAAAAATAAGTCAAAACGTTCTTCCTTAATTAATGCGGTTTAAAAATTATTCTCTCAAATATAGCGCACAAACAAAAACGAATATGCATACGTTCTTATCATTTAGATAATTGTACACATGCTATACAATGAATATCTTCGGATAACTACATATTTTTTTCTGTTATTCAGAATCGCATAACGAGGATGGTGTGCTAATACCATCGAAGGCTCCAATAATACTAGGGTTTCTCATCCTAATCTGCCTGTACCGACGGTATGGCAGTAATTTCTTTTATGTTGCAGTATAACTTTTGTCATTGTGCAGAGAAATTGATCAATGAAATTTTAAATTATTGCAGATGTCCCAAGTGCAAATTTAGGAATTCTGTTGGTATGTATGATATTTGTTTCATCAATATATATGAATTTATCTCAATTTGAAATTTCATCATGGTTTAGTATCTTTTTTTGCTAGATACTCAAACTTTTCAACCTGAAATACATGGCACTGCCCGAAATAATTATGACGACATTGCCAGTGTCATGAAGACAGCCGAAAGCAGCGCATCCAACTGCAGTAAACTCAATGAAGCATATAAGATTCTGAAACAAGAGGGGCAGAATGTTTGAAAGCAGATTTAGATAATAGAATGTTCCATAAACTAAATTTGCGGGTATATAATTTTGAGGAACCTGTCATACTCAAGCCATTTAAATGATTTATCTCCAAAGTCTATTCTGTCTAATGTCAAACAGGCGGACTGTGATGATATCAACAATGAACCTGTATAATGAAAATAAATATACACACATTTGTCAGACGCATGCACACAATTGCGTCACAATTTATAAAGTTATGTCGCATTGAGGATTTGGATTTCTTGTGAATAAAGTTTTAATATTTCTTGTTTAATTTTTGTCGAAGCGAGTACATTTAGATGACATACCTTTGCACCAAGAAGTAATTTAATGCAATGACAGATTCTCCCTCCAGCTTGCGACAAATCTAAGAATTTTTGAAACTATTAAAATTTTATTTATTTGCGGGAATATAGCCTAATATTTGAGTCAATCGAATAAACAGAGCGTGCAAATTAAAGAGTTTTTAGTTGCTTCAGTTGAAAATTCAATCAATTCAATAAATAAAAAAATTTAGTCTGGACTAGAATCTTGTTTGATTATCTTATATGTTTAGTTTAAATTGAGCCCTAAATGAAGTTTAAAACATTGTCAGCTATGCAAATTTTTTCAAACGATAAGGATGGTGCAAACGAAATGATTATATCAGTAAAGGTGCTAAAGGGTGCATGGGTTAAACTTAAAAAAAAATGTTACAAAACATAATAAACATGTACTAGGAACCCTACAATCGAGCTTCGTATACTTCACAGTCGAATACATTTCAATTAACAGTGTATTGATAACTATCTACCCTCTACCATGCATTCTCCCAGATTTACATTGCAGAGGCTACCGAAAGGTGTTTCAAAGACTCCGTTAAAGTAGGATGAATCCCAAATTGATATTTGAAATTAAAGTGTATGTGGATAAAATGTAACATATCAGCAATCTTCCGATTCTTCAACGATGCGGATGAAATTGTCTAGATCATGATGAAAACATTGAACCTTATACAGGTAATAAATCAAATGCAATTTAGAGAACACCACAGTATGAATTGACGCTGAATTCACTGAATCTTAATTACAAACTGAAGAAGGCATTTACAAAATAAATGCAAAGGACAATTGTACAGAAAACATTCGTTTAAACGACCATCAGATACATGTTCAACCGAGATTGATCAATAACTAAACATCTTTCCAAATGCTGTAATAGAAAAAACATTATTATGAAAAAATATGCAGCTTTAATAAACAACGAAGAAAGTGCATACTTATTGAACTTTTCTACTTAGACGACATCCAATTCCTGCAGCAGGTACAACTCTAAAGATATACATATTGTGCGTTTCCGTTGACATAAAACGCTTAATTCAATTGAATTGGTTTGTTTGTCTCTTATTAATGAAAAGAATAATGGTTATGGTAATAACGGTAATGATGAGCTATGCGAAGCATGGACGGTATTAACTTCTATTTAACATATACAATTCGGTTATGATAATAAACTATCTTTATTTTTTTTTTTTTTGGATTTTCTTTTTACATTTAAAAATACAAAAAATATCAACTGTAAATTAAAATGTCAAAGAAACGACTATATTATAAGCTCTAAGATTTTAGTATAATTATATGTTTTGTCATCAGAAGTCAAAACAATTGAAACCATTGCACGTACGTATTATGAAACACCCTGTACATTTGTCTATAATGTGATTTTTTCCGTTTCAACGCAAATAACCATGTTTCTCGCGACATCAGGAGGTCGACTTTTGTGTTCTGTGATTAGTATCTTATTACATTTCATATTAATCAATGCTGCAGGATTACATGAGAAGAACTCAAATACTGTTAGGGATGGCATATCTTCAGTTACGTAAGTCTGTTTTGACATACTTTTCTCGCAAAAGAATTCTTGCATTAGAACGAAATGCTATTTGTACTAAAATTTGGTAACTATTTAAAGAATGCATAAAAAGCAAATCTAGTTTTGATTTCGTTCTAACTGTTATTGTAAAAAAATTGGTATGTATTTAATATAAAAATCGATGTTTTAAAGGAAAAAAGAATGCGGCATTAACTTGTACAATGTTAATGGTACTTGTACTAGTAAGTATATGTTTTTTATGACATTTTACAATTATCAAATTATATTTCTAAAAAGATAAAAATATTAATTAGAAGCATTATTATTTTTGTTGTTCCTGCGAATGTAACGAGCGCATTTATTGTCACTTATTTAATTATTATATTTTTTGCATTGATAAAACATTAAATATTCACATATGCAGAGATGCAGAAACATTAAAAAGTTTTCAAGTTTAAAGAATTTTTTTTTTATGTTTTTTATGTATATTAAAGAATGCCCAAAAGGAACACAAGGGATTAACTGCTCTGAAAAATGTAAAGCCAACATGTACGGAGAATCCTGTTTAGAGAAATGCGACTGCCATTCAGACCAAGAATGCAATTACATTCATGGCTGCATAGGTACATGTAACTTTCCGTATTTGGTTGCCATCGTGATTGTCTATTAAATATTTTCTACCAACCTAAACCAAAGATATAAATATATTAACTCCGATGCATGTACTGAGAAGAGGGAATAATTGGGTGTTATTACCACCGCGCTTCAGATTGGTCATGAAACGTAATACTCAAGTACACGGTACTATTTTCTCCTTCGTTTAATCTTTGTCCTCTTTTCATCTTGTGAAGACTGATTGTTGTACTTTAAAACAGGTCACTTGGTGAAGTTGGTGAGGGGCAATATTTGAAAATTATTTGGCTGTTAGTTCATAAGAATTACAAAACGTAGCCGGAAAGTGGCCAAGTTAAAAGACATATGACTTAAACAGGTTGGGAACAATTCCCCTTTAGCGATACACAGTCTCGCTAAAGCGAGATCATCCCTCTTTACAATAATAAAAACATTCCCGTAAATGCGAGATTTTCATGATGTATTTCAAATAAATGAAAAATCCCAATAAAATAAAAAAATCCGGGTAAGAAAAGCAACGTGAAGCAATTCTACTTTCCAAGACTGACCTTTGTGGCCTAAATTATCAGTGCTCCATTGCTGCAAACAAAAATAGGATGATTTTTTTATCGTGGAAATCGTGAGTATTCCTGCATTGAACGCGAATTTTTCGATTGAAAGTATGTTTTTTCTTCTTATAAAACGAAAACGTTCAGAGTTTGTGTTCATTTTGATGACACTGTTTGACAGTGCAAAAGAAATTAAATATCATGCAGTAGTTATTGATTGCTTTTGATTTTATATTTTGATCTCGTCAGGACCAAGAAAACTACGGAAGGTTGTACCAGCAATATTATATACACCTATGGTTTACAAATATTTTTAAGAAAACTAAATAGATGTTTGTTTTTGAAAGAAAAAAAGCAATGCACATTCAAAAAATGATGAGAGAAAATCGATGAACTACATTTTAATATAAAATGAACCAAATTTTGAACGAATAATTCTTGGTACGACTTAATATGTTAACAAGACAATCGCATTTATTATCGCTAGAGGCTTCCATAAGAAATCTGCTGAATAGATTTTGTTTATAACTTGATTTCAGTGAAACGCAGCTGTAATATCTAAGTTTGAAACAAATATGTAGTAAGTGAGCCCTTATTATCAATTAAATGTGAAAATGTTCTTCCGCATATTCTTCTGTTTAAAGAAAACAATATAATAATGAAAAAATGTGTCAAAATCTCGCATTTACGGGAATGTTTTTATTACTGTAAAGAGGGATGATCTCGCTTTAGCGAGACTGTCTCGCTAAAGGGGAATTGTTCCCAACCTGTTAAAGATAACTAACAGATGATTGATTGCCAGACATTTCAGCTATAATTTAGTTGAGTGCACGGAAAAACGTTATCCTGTGCTTCATTAATATTTCAAAGAAAAACGTATGTGACGTTTGGTGAAGATAAATCCCATTTTTCTCATGAAAAAAGTATTACAGAAACGCTTCATACAAGGCAATCCCGGAAAAAATAGTTTTCGTTTCCTGTTTTGATTAACCATATTTTAGCTTTATAGTAAAAATGCAAAAATAGAGGTATGATTCCTGGTTAAATGATTGAACTTCCTAATTTTAATGTATCCTCATTTGTGGGTTGTGTAAGTTACTTGTTTTATTGTACATGTAATTTGTTTTTATTGTTTGATCGAACTAGCATATTCTCTTGCAGCAAATAAAATTACTGGTGCAGCTTTTTGTTATTTTATTTTACTAAATTTCTGCTGTGTTTTTTTTTTTTTGTATTAAACAAGTTTTACCAAAAATATACTTATCCATTTTAACTGTATAATTTTAGATTCTTGGGGGATATGCAGTAATAAAGAAAGGTATTTTTTTTTATATATTTAGCAAGAGCTCCAGTTTGAAATACATTTAAAGAAATAAAAAAGATAAAATCCGAAAATATTTTATGTAGATCAAAATTTTTTGTGATACTAATTTAAACAAACAAATAAATATAAAAATTGCCCTTTATACTTTTCTAAATCTATTTTCTAGCGATGATGTGATTTGCTGTGATAACTTTATACTGACAAATGGATATTGCAAAGGTATTATGAAATTTGATAGAAATTAGAAATTATTTTCCTTGATAAAAGATGGAACATAAAACTTAATTTTCCTATTTTCAGTAACTGTGGATAGCTCACTGGGCTTACGTTCATATATATCTTACAAATATTGAAAGCATGCACATTAAAATATCAATTTCAGCTTGTCCATCGGGAACGTTTAGGGAAAATTGTTTTTCGGTATGCCCCGACGGTTATTACGGTATGTTTTGCAAAGAAACGTGTCAGTGCAATACGTCAGAATGTGATAAAGCTATTGGATGTCCTATAAAAGGTAACCCTAATCTTAAACTAAAACGAATCATTGTGTTGTAGTAATTCAATCATGGTTATCGTCTTGCAGTTAGGGAAAATTTGTATATTATTTTCACTGATATTTACATTTACATTATATATGTCACCATTTCAAACTGGCATAAGCATACATGAGATTAATCCATTTAGAATGTTTTAAAATGTTTAGAAAATTCAATGCAAACATTTTTTTTTCTTGTTTATTCATTTATAGTGTTTATGTCACACTTCTTTTGATTAAGCCACTTTGGAAAAATAGTCTGTTTTACGTCACGTGTTTTCTATTATGTCTTTTTGTGACAAAACAGGTCTTATGCGATATCTAAAATTCAGTTATTACTCCAGCAAATTCTTCTTATTTCTTGATTGATAACTAATTTTAGAACATTTTTATGAAATGGAAACAGATTGGCACACAAGAATTTTCAAACTCAAAGAATAAATTCTGGACGGCGCGACAATATTTGAACGATCCTTTATCCATCTTGCGGACTAAAGCTTGTTTGATTGTTTTAGATGTTGCGTAATTAACACAATATAAAGGTGTCAATTTTCAATCAAAATAAAACATTCTAGAAACATTTGTTTAAATTATACTGTACTGTACTTGAAGTCATAAGTCATTTTCTGGACTGATCCTTTAAAAGTTTCTTCTATTCCCTCTTTACTTTTGGATTAGAAACAGGTAGCCTTGCAGTGTTTGGTCTTTCTGTTGGTTTTCCTACCAGGCTGAAGCTAGCAGCCACTAACAGCAGCCAATAAACCCATATAGAAGCTAGCAGCTAATAAGGAAAATCATCAAAGTACCTAGAGTACTCGAAATGAAAATTATATTTTACTTCATTATCGGCATATTTTAATTAATATCAAAAAGATTTATGCATGAATAATTTTTATGAGCATTGACAACTTCAAAGGCAGTAAAGCCCACCTGGACAAGAATTATAAATGTGTTTAAGTTTAGGGAAATTCAACTAAATATTAATATTTGGCTATACGTGTGCTTATATTTGATCCCTGGGTCTGTTTACTTTTTGTCCGGAAATAATATGCATCGTAAATTAAAACGTCCTCGTATTATTACAAAATAGGGACGATCATACATCTTACAATGTTATTTTATTGTCATAAAAATTAGCATCTGTTGCAAATCAAAACCCAAAACAACAGAAATCCAAAAGTAAATTTGTGATTCTTTCGTGTCAGCCATGTTTTGACGTGAACCTTTGAGAAAAAAAAGATATATATGAAAATATTTAGCTCACCCGAACTTTGGCATTTTTTAGTATTTCACGATGTTATTGGGGTTAAAGATAGTTCATTATCACCCTTATCTTTGAAGTGTGCATCAAACGGAAAACAAGGCAGTGTAGGGGACCTATAGGGCTGTTATTTCCCGGTCTCAAATTTAGGCTGTAGGGGTACCACCAAGTGGCTCCCAGGGGTTCTGGCTCATTTCAAGGATTTATATCTCACTTGAGTTTGATCACAAAAACTTGGAGACACTTGGGTTAAGTAAAGGACCTCAAGAGGTATCCATAACAAGCGCTAGAGGGCGTCTATGACCCCTAAAAGAGTCCAGTTAGCTCACCCGAACTTTGGCATCTTTTAGCATTTCACGATGTTATTGGGGTTATAGGTACTTCATTATCACCCTTATCTTTGAAGTGTGCATCAAACGGAAAACAGGGCAGTGTAGGGGATATATAGGGCTGTTATTTCCCGGTCTCAAATTTAGGCTGAAGGTGTACCACCAAGTGGCTCCCAGGGGTTCTGGCCTTTGGTTTTACACCTTAACCCATATTTAAGACCGGGAAATAATAGCCCTATAAGTCCCCTACACTGCCCTGTTATCCGTGTGATGCACACTTCAAAGATAAGGGATATAATGGTTCACTTTTTACCCCTATATCATTGTGAAATGCTAAGAAATGCCAAAGTTCGGGTGAGCTAACTGGACACTTATAGGGGTCATAGACGCCCTGTACGCAGCATAGTTAAGGCTGGAATTTGGAGGCGGGGCTTATTTTGATAAACTTTGAACTCATGAATATTCATTAGATATGTTATTTAACCTAAATAACATCTATTAATGGTAATTGATTACTGTTTGGGTTTGATTTCTTGTTAAAGAGAGTTAAATCAAATATCAAACCCCTCACTATTCATTATTTATTTATTTTCAATGAAAAGATTAATTGTCGTTTGGTTCCGATCCGCTTCCTTTCGACGCTTGTATCGATCCGTGACGCGTCGACTATTTTTAGCTGCTAGCAAAATGGCAGGCATGGATGTTAACATGTGCGCCGAGATGTTGTGGATTGATACTATGCGTGTGGATGTCGAAGTATGCAGGAGATATGGTAAGTATTGGACAAATCATTCCATAAACTAACGCAAACAGTATGATAAGGAATGTAAACGCAGTAGTGTGTGCTGTAATCACAAAGTGATGTACGGATCGAGATGTGTTTTCCTACGACCACATGTTGTAAATAATTATGAAGTTTTATTACTTAACCAACGCACTACATGTAACATATCATTTTGTTACACAAAAGAAAAAATATTAATACTTTATTCGCATATGATTTATTATTTTAAAGAATATTTTAAGAGTATTTAAACCCCACTTGTTGAAAACGTCTTGGACCAAACTAAATGGCGATAGCGATTTATCAGCTTTTCCCCATCAGACATTAGATATTACATGAATGCACAACCTTCCACATTGATTATTTAATCAGCGACACCATACATGTATCAATGTATATGATAAGTAGTGCAACTGTGTTAGACTGTGTTGGTATAGACTGGTGTAAACAATTACATGACATCAACACATGGTCAATATTTTGTTTTTTGCATGTGTACCAATTTATTAAAAGAAATCATTTTTACTCTGACAAATTGCTCTAAAGTATCACTTCTGATTGCTGATCCATATGGCTTCAAATAAAAATGTCACTGCTCAGCTTGTTTACATTGAAATTAAGTAACCTTATTTTTATTTAGAATTAATTTATATAAAACAGTGTGTCACAATTAGTTATATTACCAGTATATGTAAAATTATGGTCTAGAATAAAAAAGATAATATAATATGTATAGGTTAATTACTGTGAGAATTATTATCTCTAATTTTGTACTGTTTTGCTGACCTGTCTTAACTATCAACATGATCAGTTTTTTTTAACATGTTTAATTTTTCAGAACAATTTTTAAATGAAATTATTTGTCAGGCACGTTGACTGTCGTTGCAGATATTTAAAACATTTTTCAAAGCAATACAATTATCCTTGTTAGGTAGCATTACATTGTTAATAGCTACAACTAGATTGTCATCACCTTCATTCAACTCGCATCATGCAATTACACCTTGCTTTCAATGACAAGGGTCAGTCAAAACATTTTGTTGAAACTCATATGCCGATTCAAAGCTTTTATATAGTGCACTGTACAATTTTGACTTTATTTGTTTAAATTGAAATACATAACCTGGAAATAAAAAGAGTGATAGCTTTGAGGTTTCAAAATATGAGGTGCTATTTTTGTCTTTCACACCTTTATTAACTGATCGCCAGCCTCACAGACTGCATTCTGAACAACTATTACTTGTGTCGCTGCAGAAAATTTGAGTTCATGTCCAAATAACTGGTAATTTGATGATTTCATTTACGCCGTAGCTTATACATGTACTTTATTTGTAGACTCCTATGCTACTTGTGTTGTGTAGAAGAGGTGAAAGGGGCGGTGTACCCGTGTCATGGTGTTTGATTTCATGTGTTGTATGCTCCAGTGACTCCTTACAATCAACTGCTTCAGCACCTAAGTTAAATTTATTCAAATGCATTAAACATGTTTTTGGTAAGATTTTAAAATACAGTGCCTTACATATATATTCTTTGGGTGGAGACTACCCTGCATGTATTTGTGTGTTTTCTTTCTGTCTGAAATGTAATTAAACTTGCTGTGAGAGTTTACACTATATCACAAACATTGATTGCTTAGCATTACCCCTTGATAATAAATATTTTTTTTTATTGGGGGGGGGGGGGTACTTTCTGCTTTTGTAAACACTTATAACTAAGTCATCTTGGAGTATTAAGTTGACTCTTGAGTTTCTGCAGTATATTGGGAACATTTGTTAATTGCCGCAAGAAAATCTGTAATGTTAATAATAATATATATTTATATTTATATAAAGAAATCAAAATGTAGGAAGAAAGAACATAAAATACATGTACATGTAAATGCCCAAGTGCATTTCCAATTATTCTTCTATGTAATTGTGTGTCCATCTTGGCATCTTTTGTGTTCACTATTGTTTAGAAGAACTTTGAATAAACATCAGAGGCTAATACTTTGCTCATAGGATTGTCTTTTATCAGAAAAGATTTCCAAGGGTGAAAATTCATTTTTCGTCATTTGACATTGTTTAGTTTATACTGTTGTAAAGTGCAAGTGCTAAAATATATAATGAGTGTGCTTGAAGTTATGTTAAACTTTGTAGGCTTATGCGTGAGACCATCTGCATTGGTGAATTGGCTGGTTCTACCTCCCTCTGTTCCTCATCTGCCTCTTACCCAGCTTTTCCTATGTGGAAACCATCGGCAGGATTTTGTACGAGAAAAGCAATTATGTGCATTTATAACCTCCAAACAGAAATATTAACATGATTATAAATTATGTATTTATTATAAATGTACAAACCTAATCTTAATATTTATATGTTGAATCTGAGCTAAGGATTTTGCAACTTTTTTTTTTTTTTTAAATTATTATCAATGATATTTAAAACTTAAACAGTCAAATTAATCTTGATATGCAAATATTATTTATTTAAACCATGATTTATTTGTTAACAGTTTCCTAACTATTAGTTATTTCTTCAACATTTCCCTTGAAAAATGAATAATAAATTTTTGAAAATCTATATATTTGTTGTTGTGATCAACACTCAAAATCTAGAAATTTACATTGTTCATGTATTGTTGTTTGAGTATTTGTTCATTAGGAAGGGGGTGGGGGTCAGAGTTTTCTGCTTGTACTTTCTTAAAAATAAACAGCAATGTTGAGGAATACTTTCTGAAAAATAAACAGCAATGTTGAGGAAGAATGTGTTTAGAATATATATCATTCACCATTTATTGATTTCATTGGCAAAGCAGGTGAAAAAAAAACCAAATGAAAAAATGCATGGCTTGTTGATTGTCGCTGAATACATGCACGGATCTGGGGGGGGGGGGTCAACTAGGGGGGTCCGGACCCCCCCCCCCCCCCCCCCCTGCAAAATTCAAATTTCTTTTAATTACATTACAAAATTACCAAAGTTATGCCTTGTACCCCCCCCCCCCCCCCGGCAAACTCAAATAACCGTCGGACCCCCCCCCCCCCTTGGAAAAAAATTCTGGATCCGCGCATGTAAAACTAAATACGTGTGTAAGTTTATGCATTGTTTTATATTATAAAGAGGTAATGCATGTCGACGTTATCTCTCATGTTTTTTTTCTGTTGATGAATTACTGACCCACGCTGTCGTTTGAAATATAAATGTATGATATTTATTTATACTTAAGTTACAATTTTGCCTCCAGCATTACAACCAAGGGAAAATATCGCAAAATGCTCGTAATTTAATTCAAATTTCCCGCAACACTATATCTACACAGTTATTTCCCTTAGCCGAAATCTAGATCGGCATTGCGTTTGAAAAGGGGGTTGAGTTAAGGAAAATACATGTATATCATCTTCAACGCACTTTCGCAAGGGCATAACCTGCATGGATACTTTTGATATTTTACATAGTGATCAAGAAGGTTTTGAGGTAACTAAAAAAGCTGCTGCTTTGTTTTATTCTCCGGATTTGTTTTATTCGTTGATGAAAAATGACGTGATACCCCAGTAAATGATGGATTGTCGAGTGTATTTTTGGATATGGCGTTGTAATTAAATTGATTCCAATAAAGCAGCAGTGATTTTTAAGTGAAGGAGATCACACTTAAATTATACATGCAAAACAAATAAATGTGCAACGGGGGTATGCCCTTGCGATATTGAAAAATATGTGTGACCTAGTAAAATGTTTATAAATATCGATGTCACGTGATAGACACGTAATGACTCTAAATGCACATGTGTGTCGTAACACATGGGTCACTAGAGTTAAAATAATAGTATATTGGAAAAAGTTGTATGCGAGTTTTTATGAATACGACCATCACATTTGTAGGTCGTTTTTAATGACATACTTCTTAGCAATTTAAGCATATGCAACCTTAACAGTGCTGCGTAACGCTTGTTATGGGTACATCTTGAGGTCCTCTACTTAACCTCAGTATTTCCAGGTTCTTGTGATCTAACTCACGTGAGATATAAATCCCTGAAATGAACCCGAACCCCTGGGAGCCACTTGTTGGTACTCCTACAACCCATATTTGAGACCGGCAAATAATAGCCCTATAGGTCCCCTACACTGCCCTGTTATCCGTTTGATGCACACTTCAAAGATAAGGGAGATAATGGTCCACTTTTCACCCCTATACTATATCATTGTGAAATGCTAAAAAATGCCAAAGTCCGAATGAGCTAACTGGACACTTATAGGGGTCATAGACGCCCTCTTACGCTTGTTATGGATACCTCTTGAGGTCCTTTACTTAACCTCAGTGTTTCCAGGTTCTTGTGATCTAACTCACGTGAGATATAAACCCCTGAAATGAGCCAGAACCCCTGGGAGCCACTTGGTGGTACCCCTACAGCCCATATTTGCGACCGACAAATAATAGCCCTATAGGTCATTACACTGGCCTGTTATCCGTTTGATGCACACTTCAAAGATAAGGGAGATAATGGTCCACTTTTCACCCCTATATCATTGTGAAATGCTAAAAAATGCCAAAGTTCGGGTGAGCTAACTGGAAACTTATAGGGGTTATAGACGCCCTCTAGCGCTTGTTATGGATACCTCTTGAGGTCCTCTACTTAACCTCAGTGTTTCCAGGTTCTTGTGATCTAACTCACGTGAGATATAACCCCCTGAAATGAGCCAGAACCCCTGGGAGCCACTTGGTGGTACCCCTACAGCCCATATTTGAGACCGGCAAATAATAGCGCTATAGGTCCCCTACACTGGCCTGTTATCCGTTTGATGCACACTTCAAAGATAAGGGAGATAATGGTCCACTTTTCACCCCTATATCATTGTGAAATGCTAAAAAAAATGCCAAAGTTCGGGTGAGCTAAATAATCTCTTGTTTATATCTTTGCATTTATTTCTCGAAGGTTCACGTCAAAACATGGCTGACACAAAATAATTCCAAATTAACCTCTGGATTTCTCTTGTTTGGTTTCCGTTTTGCCAGAAGCTTATTTTTTTATGAGAATAAAATCACAATACAAGATGTCTGAAAGTCCTACTTTTGTAAAAATTAGACTACTTTTCTGAATTTTTATGCATTTTATTTCCGGAGAGAAGTTAACAGACCCGGGGATCAACTTTTAAGCACACGTATAGACAAATACCAATATTCATTAATTTCATTAAACACAAACGCATTTATAATTCTTATTCAGGCAAGCTTTACTGCCTCCGAAGATGTCAATGCTCAAACAAATTAGTCATGCATAAATCTTCTTGTTATTAATTAAAGAATGCCGATAATAAAGTAAAATATAATTTTCGATTCGAGTACTCTCAGTACTTTGATGATTTTCCTTATTGGCTTCTACGGGCTTAGTGGCTGCTGTTAGTGGCTGCTAGCTTCAGCCTGGTGGTTTTCCTTTCATCTTCTGTAAATTCATTGTTTTAAAGTATCTTGAGAAGACGCTAACCCTTTCTTTTTAAAGTTTTTTATATTTGAATTCTTTCTTTATATCAATTTTTAACAGTCTTTGGTGAAAGACACTTTAAGATTTCAATACTTGGTTCTTTAGACAAAGACATAATTCAAATATTAGCCTCCCATTTATGACGTCATATTTACCATCATAACAGGAAATATCCTAAATTTTATAAATATTAATTTAATTCGTGTAATCTCTAAATATTCCTTTTATTTTTCAGGATACGTTGATTAAGATTTTAAAGGTGATTGTAATAGGGACATATATTATGAAACACTCTGTATATCAGACCAATGAAAAATTTATTAAGGAGTCCTGTTTACATACATGTGTATTAATATGACAATACTCAAGACTAGATGAACTACAAAACACTGGCTGAGCAGCTTTCATTTATTGAATGATTCCATTATTTCACTCGATGCGAATGCTGAAACATACTTGCCTCTTGAAATTGCAAATGTTACTCAATTTTAGTATAAATTCTGATAAAATATAATGCAACTTAGTACAATCATATTAAGTTTGATATAAACAACATATATAGTTCTATAATATACAAGAATAAATGTGGCCGGAGAAAATCTCATACATTGTAATATTAAACAATTGTTTTTCAACATTCTACTAGATTTTCAAAATTAAAAATTCGTATGTTTCCCCTAACGCGACCGACTTAATTAAATCCCGCCGACTGAATTGGTTTTTTTACCACATTGAATAGAGATTTTTTTAACCAATTTTACCAAAACTAATTTTTGTAACCCACATTTTTTTGTTTACAATCGTTTTGTTAGTCTTGATCATCAACATGGGCGGAATATTCGCCTTATGATCGGTAATTTCGCCCGAAAGAGTAGTTGAACTCGGCCTGTATTCTGAGTGCACGATCGTGTAAATTGATCTCAAAGACATTTAAATGATAATCATTTAATTCAAAAGACGTTTACACTGGTGTGATTAATAATTTGCGATTGTCTTACATTTTACACATAGGTACTGTAAATACGGGTGATGTAACATATATATAGCCTCCAGAAAAATTATAACCGATGATTGTTACTTTTAGTGTTGATATAACAATTAGTTAGTTACTTGTAATTAGTTAAAATTTTGCCAAATTAATGCTAAAATAATCATAAAATCATCTGTCTACAGTTATCTTAAAAATTAAAATCATCCTCTACACAACGGTTGTAATTAGGTCAAATGATTGGACTTATAGCTCCAAAATTCACAGAAGTACAGATACTGATATTATTTGTCATTTAGCTAACCCGATTACAAAACATTTCATTTGTAAAATGTATGAATGTATCAAATAAATTAAATTTAATAGATTTGATAAGTTTTTTAAACTTTTAGAAGTTGTTTCATTTTTTATTAACTTGCTTAAATTCTAATCCAATTTTAATTAAGTTTGAATATGTGTATACATATCATCATTGCTGTGGGTTGTATTGTATTAAATAATTAATGACAGCCTCCCTGATTACTCAAACGTCTCCATACTGTTCTCTTAGGGAGAAATGTCTCCCAAAAACTAGGTTGGTACCTGTGATATGAAAGACAATGGTCGAAGATCAAATAGCCGAAACAAAAGAGTTGGATTTGGTAATGACTATAACTAGATCGAAATTAAGTAAATTTGCAAAAATCTTTATTATTTAAATATTTTTTTCTTCCCTGGCATTTTGTTTCAAATTTGGGTTAATATTTTTTTTGTATTAACACCTATTTCCTTGATAAAAAAGGATATTTTCTGCAAGTGTAGTGATGTTGTGTAAAATTGATATTGTAGAATATGAATATGAATGGAATATTTATGAATAGAATATAATGACTTCACAAATATTTACATTTATTACAGTACCTTACGTTTGTCAAAAATCATTGTTTTAATTGACTTTTAGACATTGTATAAACAAAATTTTGAATTATTAAGTGATACTTTGAAGTACATTATCATTAAAATGATATTTGGATATAGGTTGTCATGTACATCAACATACACATGGTAATGAATCTATTCATGCACATTTAGTCATGGAATCAAACATGTTTAAATTTATGATAAACAATATCAAACTGTGAATTCAATATTAAATTTGTCTTACATTGAATTAGTACAAGTATAACAATTTGCTTCACAAGTGGTCATATTTTCTTTTTGAATTATAAATTGATTAAAGAAATCATTGATCTTTTTATTAATTTACATTTATAATGTATTTTCAATTATGCTTTGGCAAAAAAAAAAAATATTTACCTACCTACACAACTTCAAAATTAAGGGTCGGGTTAGGGGAAACAAAGATATTTCTTATGATGGCCAAATATGGTTTTTAATTTCAAAATTTGATATTGACTTTCCTATAAAAGATTTTTAGATTTAGATTATCCTTCTAAAAAGCCAATACATACAGGTTTCATCTAAATACGACACGTTTTATACCTTCAATTTATTTTGCGTTTAAGTTGGAGTATAGCATAACGTTATTTCTTTAACCTAAACTTATATAGCGATTTGACACTTAACCGTTTATTCTTTTACACAACATTTTAATGAGGAAGTATAATTCAGAATTGTTCAGGATCTCAACCAAGGTGAATGATTGACAAAAATAGGGTTTGGTTGCAAATGAAAACATAGGAAAAAAGATTTGGCTGTTAGTTCATAAGAATTACATTACGTAGCCGGAAAGTGGCCAAGTTTAAAGACATGTAACTTAAAGATAACTAACAGGTGATTGATGGTCCGGCATTTCAGCTTTAATTCAGTTCAGTGCACAGAAAAAACGTTATCCTGTTCTCCATTAAAATTTTAAAGAAAAACAACGTATGTGACGTTTGGTAAAGATCAAATGCCATTTTTCTCATGAAAAAAGTATTACAGAAACGCTTCATATAAGGTAATCCCGGAAAAAAGTATTTGTTTCCTGTTTTGAGTAATCATTTTTTAGCAAAATATGTCAAAATAAAGGTATGTTTCCTGGTTAAATGATTGAACTTCCTCTTTTCAATGTATCCTCGTTTGTGGATTGTGTAAATTACTTGTTTTATTGTACATGTAAACCTTTTTAATTGTTTGATCGAACTAGCATATTCTCTTGCAGCAAATAGAATTACTGGTGCTGCTTTTTGTTATTTTATCTCACTTAATTTCTGTTGTTTTTTTTTGTATTAAACAAGTTTTTACCAAAAATATACTTATTCATTTTAACTGTATAATTTTAGATTCTTGGGGGATATGCAGTAATAAAGATAGGTATTTTCTATATATTTTGCAATGAGCTCCAGTTAGAAATACAATAATTAAAGAAATTAAAAAATATAAAATCCGAAAATATTTTATATAGATCAATAATGTTTGCGATACTGATTTAAACAAACAAGTGAATATAAAAGTTGCATAATATACTTTTTTAAATCTATTTTCTAGCGATGATGTGATTTGCTGTGATAACTATATACTGACAAATGGATATTGCAAAGGTATTATGAAATTTGATAGAAATTAGAAATTATTTTTTCTTGATAAAAGATGGAACATAAAACTTAATTTTTCTATTTTTAGTAACTGTGGATAGGTCACTGGGCTAACGTTCATATATATCTTACAAATACTGAAAGCATGCACATTAAAATATCAATTCCAGCTTGTCCATCGGGAACGTTTAGGAAAAATTGTTCTTCGGTATGCCCCGACGGTTATTACGGTATGTTTTGCCTAGAAACGTGTCAGTGCAATACGTCAGAATGTGATAAAGTTATTGGATGTCCTAAAAAAGGTAACCCTAATCTTAACCTAAAACGAATCATTGTGTTGTAGTAATTTAATCATGGTTATCTTCGTGCATTTAGGGATACTTTGTATATTATTTTCACTGCCAACATGATATTTACATTTACATTATATATATGTCACCATTTCAAACTGGCATAAGCATACATGAAATTAATCCATTTAGAATGTTTTAAAAAACATTTTTTTCTTGTTTATTCATTTATAGTGTTTATGTCTCAATTCTTTTGATTAAGCCACTTTGAAAAAATAGTCTGTTTTACGTCACGTTTTCTCTATTATGTATTTTTTGTGACAAAACAGGTCTTATGCGATATCTAAAATTCAGTTATTACTGTACTGTATTGTGCTTTACTGTACTGTACTTGAAGTCATAAGTCATTTTCTGGACTGATCCTTTAAACGTTTCTTCTATTCCCTCTTTACTTTTGGACTAGAAACATGTAGCCTTGCAGTGTTTGGTCTTTCCGTTGGTTTTCCTTTCATCTTCTGTAAATCCATTGTTTTAAATTATCTTGAGAAGTCGCTAACCCTGTCTTTTTTAAAGTTATTTTTATTTGAATACTCTCTATATATAAATTTTATAACAGTTTTTGGTGGAAGACACTTCATGACTTCAATACTTAGTTCTTTGGACAGAGCCATAATTTAAATATTAGCATCCCATTTATGATGTCATATTTACCATCATAACAAGAAATATCATATATTTCATAAATATTAAACTGATTCATGTATTCTCTAGATGATCGTTTTATTTTTCAGGATACGTTGATTAAGATTTTAAATGTGATTGTAATGGGGACAAATATTATGAAACACTCTGTATATCAGACAAATGAAAATTGTATAAACGAGTTCTGTTTACATACATGTGTATTAATATGACAATACTCAAGACTAGATGGACTACAAAAAACTGGCCGAGTCTCAAACTACAGCTTTCATTTCTTGTATGATTCCAATATTTTACTCGATGCGAATGCTGACACATACTGGCCTCTTGAAATTGAAAATGTTTCTCAATTTTTGGTATAAATAATGATAAAATACAATGCAACTGAGTACAATCATATTAAGTTTGATATAAACAACATATATAGGTTTATAATATACAAGAATAACTGTGGCCGGAGAAAATCTAATACGTTGTAATATTGAACTTGTTTTTCAATCAGATTTTTTTCTTTTCATTTAGACAAATATTCTTAATGTACCAAAATAAAAATTTTAACAATAGGGTTTTTTAATTTCAAGATGTGATATTATTTTTCTTATAAAAGATTTTTAGATTTAGATTATCCCTCTAAAAAGCCCAACATACACGTTGCATCTAAATTTGACACGATTTATACCTTCAATTTATGTTGCGTTTAAGTTGGAGTAGCATAACGGTATTTCTTTAACCTAAACTTATATAGCGATTTGACACTTATCCGTTTATTCCTTTTACCAGCATTTTAATAAGGAAGTATAAATCAGAATTGTTCAGGACCTGAACCAAGGTGAATAATTGACAAAAATAAAGTTTGGTTGCAAATGAAAGCATAAGAGAAAAGATCAAACAAAATATACTTTTCTACAATGCCATTTATGACTATGCAATTATACTGATATAGTTTGCACTTAAAGCTGTTTAATCCATAAATACGACAATAATTATCTCCCAAATCGAAACTCCTAGAATGGAATTTAATCGTCATAGAAAAACATACCTTAATATTTTTCCCGGAGTAATTCATAATTGTAACGTTTGAGGTTTTCTTTGCAAGTATTTAAATGCAAGTTTAATCAACTTTTAAATTGTAACTCCGAAATTATAATTGGGCTAAAAAAGGATTGCTGGTAAAAACAAATCCGAGCTTATAATTGCATAAGAAAAATATAATGAATAGGTTCTTCTTTTCAATCATATAATTTCTCATATTGCTCTCTTTCGTTTACGTTTAACTTTACTCTAAATGTTGATCCCCAAGGACTATAATGAGGAAGACTATGAGTGCAGGGCCTTTTCATAAGAAAATGTGTAGTGTAAAAATGGTTTCAGATCAGTTTTCACCATATCTTAATTACATGAGAGGATTTTCCAGGTAATGCAATACTGTGGTTTCATTAATATTCAAGGGTATCAAATTTCGTGGATAAAGAGAAAATCACAGTTTCAAGGATACGTAAATTCGTGGCCAATGACCCTATCAATACAAAATGTTAACAGAAATTGCATTTCAATGAACATTTAATTTCGTGGGTCAACTTAAAAACAAAATCCACGAAAATTGGTATTCAACGAATATTGATGAAACCACAGTAACTCAAATTCTGGAGTCACTATTTTTAAAACTTGTTGATTTCAAACTTACTTTCGACATAATCCATTTTATGGTGTGCGGTTCATGTTGACGCGTTTTTAAAATTATTTTTGAAATAAAATGAAATGGTTTCTTCAAACTAGCAATCAAAGTGTTTTTGGATAGGGAGTTGGAATTTTATATACATTTTGTAAGAACGTTTAGTAAAAAGTCTTCATTAATTTAACGAAATGGTCTCAGTACTTTTTTCTTATTAATCTCTAGTCAATGTACATGTATACATATTTAAGTCGTTATCTTCAGGTGAATTCTTGCGAAAATGTTAACGTTAAAACATAAGTTTGAAAATAATATTCAATAACTTTAATTTAAGATTGTCAACCGGGAACATATGGAGAAAATTGCTCTGATGGTTGTCTTGACGGATTTTACAATTTATTTTGTAAATATGGTATCACTTAACTTTAGTTTATCAATTTGTGTTGATGGTTGATCGCTCTGTATTACTAGTTAAATATTAGGCTTTATATTAGATTTTTATCTATTGTTCATTAAAAAAATCTAATTTTAAGGGCTTAAAGTTGATTAAAGTAAAACCGCCAAGAGTTAAGTAAATATTGATGTTTCCATGTACATGCAATGAAAACCGGTGTATCTACGAAAACTGACCCCCGTAGAATATTGACCGAGGGTCATTTTTCTACGTAGAAAAATGACCCACTCGGTTGTAGAATACTTGGATTTCATCGTAGAAATTATGGTCTATGGGTCATTTTTCTCTGTGTGGGTTGTAGAAAAATGACCCTGTAGAATATCGACTATATATTATTATTTCCTTTAAGGTGGATACAGGGGTGGTGCTGGAGATGGGGGGGGGGTGGTGGGTGGGTAATGCCTGCTTGATGCCTAGATTGTTCCAAAAACCAGCTTCAGTACACTTTTCTGATCACCTGCTATTGCTTATCATCAATTCATTATCTCAGTCTGTCTATTAATTTTTTTAAATTAAAAATTAAAAGGTATAGTAATGTTTCGTAAATTAAAGTACACTGACTATAAAATGTTTCCCTTCCTTACATTTTTGCAACAGAAGAAAAAGACATACCATAGATACCAACTGAATTTTAAATAGATAGTTAGAGTTGGTGCGAATCTAGAACAAAATCAAAAGGTTGCGGGGACTTGGCGGTGAGGGAGTAATGATATATAATATAACGTATGTCTACATTAATTGTCAAACCATGACTGAATATGATTTATATCAATCTGACTGAAAATAAAACTTGTATTTATTGTATGCTGAAATTGATACCAGTTAATTTACAGAGGAAGAGAAAAATATTCATCACGCTCTATATTGCCATGAAAGATTTATTTACCATGGGTCTCAAATAGGCACATCTTATCACATGCGTGAATCCAGAAAACTTATCCGTCGAATGATTGACATTACCATTATTTCAGGTGCCTACCTCCTTAAAGAGTTTGAATTCCCCGACTTCTTAAATCCGCGCTTGCATGCAACATCTCATTGGATATATTTCTAACAACAATTATCTTCTTGTTACAACAGGTTTAAGAAGAATATATTTAACAAATACAATGCTTGATTTAAAAACAAAATAAACGTCACAAATTCCAAAAATTCAAATTTAGACTCGAACAAAAGAAACAGAATACTTAATAAATAATTCTATCTATGTATATGGATGATTCTAATCGATCTATATTGTAATCAAAATTACCTTTTAAAATGTTCTTGCAAACTTCGGTATATAACAGAGATAGCAAATCGTAAAGAAATAATGACACTGGAAAGGGCTTTACATGTACCATTGACTTTGATTTTAATTGAATACAACCGCGGTACTAACAAACTACATTTGAATCTAGCAAATACAGGCATATTCTTTTATAACTTTAAACTTTCTTTGGATTCGACATATTAGTGTCCACTGTCTTAAGTTAAGCAAAAAGGGAGCGTAACCGAACGCATCATCATGCATGTACCTTTAGGGTGAGGACACAACCCTAAAATGGCTTAGCGAAGGGGCACCATAAAGCAAGCTGACGAGTACTTTAAGTTCAACACAGACATGTTTTTGTTCAAACTGATGCTATATATGTAACAGGGTAAATCGGGAGGCGCATCCATCTTTTATATGCTTTCGCTGCAACCTTTCCCCTCGCCAAACATGAAAGTTTCACGTATCACCTCTAATTTTTATGATTTTTATATAGTTTATAAGCGAGGTCAAAATTCTGTGAGGGTCAGTTTTCAACGTGTGGGGGTCGTAGATCTACAGGTCTGGAATGGTTTTCTACTGTAGAAAATGGACCCTAGTTGTCATAGAATACTGACCCTGGGTCAGTTTTCTCCGTAGAAATTTGACCCCCGAGTCAATATTCGACGGGGGTCATTTTTCGTCGTTACACCGACGATAAATAAATATTCTCAATAAGTATTAAAGCAATTCAGTAGTTGTTTCGATTTTTTTCGGGTTGAAGCATTTATGTTAGAGTGTGATCTAAGATACCGAACTAGTGACCGATTCCAACTTTATATTAGTACAAAAATTATAGTCAGTTGCCAAACTAAGACTAAAAAAGGCATATGACGCATGGAATTTAAATTTCAACCAATAATTAAAGTCTTACAAAGTATATTATTTTTTATGTCTTATAATTTTCTTCTTACTCTTTAAAGAATCATACAGACATATTTTTTGGATAATTCCAATTTTACTTGGAACAGTAATTTTCATCATGGTTTGTGTTTGCCGAAGGTGAGACATATTATATTATCCTAATTTCTTTTATATTATAGCATAAAAGTGTAGTTGAATACTAACGTTGTTTTAAAAATAAATTATTTAGGTGCCGAAAGACCAAACCCGGAAACTTTGTTGGTAAGAAATGCTTCTTGAATACTGAAAATATTATTATTATATACTCATTTATTTCTTGTACAAAATGTGTATTACCTATTTCTAAAGATATCTCAACGTATCCGACTGAAAAGAATAATAGTACTTATGATGACTACGATCACATTGCATATGTGTGGAATAAAAGCGATACCAATACACAAGAGAGAAGCAAAATTTAATTTAGCAAAACAGCTTTGGAGACTCAGGCAGGAGAAGCAGAGATGTCCGACGAAAATATGGTGACTGAAGTTTACAATACTCTGAACCTGCGTGTTGTTGATAATGAGGAACCCATCAAACACAAGCCTCTTAAAAGATCCAAATCTGAAAGCTCTTCCTTGTATGTTAAATGTTCGATTCCTCTTGAACCTTCAGCCTTCGACATTAAGTTAGTTTTAAATTGTAACAGGATCTCGTCTCTTAAACTTACAAAGAGCACTAACAGAAATAATCATGGAAAGGCTGAAAAGGGTATTACTAAAACTCCCAAGAACGATGAACCTGCTTTAGGTTTTTATGTGTATGATTTGGCAACCTTTCAATATAAAAGCAATGTGTCCCAAAGACAATTATTTCTGGAAGAATTGACATCACATCTTTTGAATTTAAAGAAATATTAAGATATGTTCTTGGATTTGGAAACTGACTTTAATGGTGTTTAAAACGTTTAAGATACAAGTGTTGCATGCAAACCGAAACCTCAGTACATGTATTCCACTAAGATGTAGAATTCTAGTTGCATTTTTCTTAAAAATGATAAAAACGTATCAATTTTTTGGGGAATATGAACTTGTATTAATAAAAACGTGAGGCCAAGCTTTATTAAAATTAAGGGCCTTAGAGCCATTGCACTACAAAGATAAATACCCACAAAGGCGATATAAATGACTTTGCAATGGTTTGAAATTGTCATCCTATAACGCGTTGTTATTAAAAGTGAAAGTAATGGGGTATCGATGATTTTTGGTATTTGTATTAATAAAATGCAAATCTTATTTTATTTTTTTGTTGATTTACATTAAACGGGATATCTGGTTATGTTGATATTTAAAAGGTTTCATCATATTAAGAGAACTGTTGGTGTTTTTTCCTTAGGAATATAGGTCGTCTTCTTTCAAATTCTTGAAAGGAAAGAACTAATGACACATGTTTTCTAACATAAGTACATCAAATCAAGCACAGTTGTGCGTTACTTTCTTATATGTAGAAAGTTTCAAAATGATACGGCTAAGTATCTAAAGGACTAAGTGCGGTATTATGCATTTTTCGCCCCCAAAATTAAAGTTTTATAAAGAGCTTTAGAAATAACGTAATAACGTCATAATGTAGAAATGACGTCATGAAGATCGGCTTTTTTAATAAATTGATGTTTTGTAGCAAAATATCGATGTTTTTCGATGGTTTTTCGACTAGAAAACATCGAACGCAGGCTTGCTCAAGTACCATGTTTTAGTATAATGTGTACAATTATCTGAAAAAAAACATATGTTTAAATCGTACTTGATCAGACTTGCGCTCTATACTTCCGAATGCAAAATATAAAGCATAATTGTGAATATTTTCATTTGTTTGCAAATCTGCGAGAATTAGGTCATTTAAGTGACGTCCTATATAAACAGCGAATGAGCAATGGTGACTAAAATAAAGATGAAAGTGATAGGCATCCTCCGTATAATGATTTATGAAGATTTGATTTTTATACGATACTATTTAAAAATTGGTTAAAATTAGGGGGCAGATATTTGACCATACCGCACACAGTCCTTTCACACAGCTGGTTGATTAAAATATGATATTATGTAATTTGGCTTGCAGAGCAATGTTATTAGAACCTATTTTAATATTATTTATAACAAATTTTCTAATGTCTAAAACACTTATACTAATAATACTGATAATAACGATATATGTCTAAACATCGCACAGTTTCAAAAGCAATAGACCTACATCGTATTTATTGAACTTAAGTTTAGGGAACTAAAACAATGAACAAACATGACCACAAGATGTGCTTAACTTAATATATGTTATTTATGTATCAAATGTTGTTGAGATAAATCGTACTTGATCAGACTTGCGCTCTATACTTCTGAATGCAAAATATAAAGCATAATTGTGAATATAATGTTGTTGAGATAAATATGAGCTTATAGGCGATATCTCCGTGCATTACAATTTTCCCTTTCCTGATGGTTTACAGCTGCTATTTTGGGGTTTAAATTTCTGTTATTAGATATGGTATTAGATATGGTAGATATGGTATTTTTGGTTATGCGTGTATGAAGAAATGACAATAACAATCCGTCAACCATCTCAAAAATCCATAAAACGAAATACAAATTCAAAGCAGAGCAACACGGACCTCCAAAAAGATGGAGGTTGGATCAGGTGCCTAGGAGGAGTGAGCATCCTCTGCTGATTGATCGCACCCGCCGTGTGCACAGGCACCTGACGTTATATATTTTTCTCAAAATAAAAATAAATACCCTTTATCTAATAATACACAAGGTACCCATCCCCGCCATCTTGGATTTATTTCAAACTGTCTCCTCAGCTGAAATTTTGCTTGAAACTCATCGGTAAAATTATTTTGCGATCCTCTCGTCTCCCGATCGGTCATTCAACATCTAAGCTTACAACCAATTCAACCAAAACGGTGCATTACACCTGTCATTAATAGAAACCACCTCTCAATCTGCATCTACTGCCTTAGATTTGCAACAAAAGGCTAAAGGGTGGACGGAAGTTGACATAAATTACGTCATATTTTGGGTAATCCCTTCCAAATATAGTACTGATACGAATATTCAAAAGGTGTCAATTTTGAATTCGATCAACATACAAGTTAAAACTAAGAAAAGGGATACTATAAACAGTCAATTATAATTTTTATTACACAAAGTTTATATAAACATGTTTATAAATGCATATATTTTGAAATATTGAAACAAACACACGGTGCAGGGAAATCTCATTTACATATAGGTGACAACTTCCGTCCACCCTTTAGACATTTATCGCATATCTAAGGCAGTAGATGCAGATTGAGGGGTGATTTTTATTAATGACAGGTGTAATGCACCGTTTTGATTGAATTGGTTGTAACCTTAGATGTTGAATGACCGATCGGGAGACGGAGAGGATCCCACAACAATTTTACCGATAAGTTTCAAGCAAAACGTCCAGCTGATATGACAGTTTGAAATAAATCCAAGATGGCGGGGATGGGTACCTTGTGTATTATTAGATATAGAGTATTTGTTTTTATTATGAGAAAAATTTATAACGTCAGGTGCCTATGGCCGTGTGCTACTTGTCGCAATTGGGCATGTCATAATCATGGTAAATGTCAAAATCGGGAAAATGTCACAATAGGGAAAAAACGATACGTTGATAATTTGGTTTGTTTGTGATGGTCAAAATCCAAACCTTGAGTAAACACGGACCTCCATTACATTTGAGGTAGGATCAAGTGCCTAGGAGGAGTGAGCATCCTCTGCTGACAAACCCGCCGTGTGCTCTTTGTCGTAATCGTGAAAAGACGGAAAAGTCCGTAGACAATTGGGTGATCAACCATGGTCTAACAACCAATATGAAAAACGTCAGTCAGCATGCGACCCAGTGGAAGAATGTATTTGCTGACAAGGTCGTTGTATCGACCATAGAACTTACGAAAAGATGACTTCAAACGAGACTGTTGATAGTTCTGTTTTATCACTTGTTTGTCAGTAGCTTGCCTCGTCTTAGAAACTGTTCATACGAAGAGCATGCCCTTTCGTATCGAATTAACTGAGAGACAAAAACACCATATTCAGGTGATGAAGTATATTGCTACAGAGGTAAGTAAAGTTGACTATAGAAAAATTGAAGTCATCGCGTTTATCATAAAGTTTAGTTGTTAGGATGTTAGGTTACCATCAATGTTCATTTCCAGTTAAATATCCAAATATGAAACAGATGACGCAATATCTGTGGTATATATATATATATATATATATATATATATATATATATATATATATATATATATATATATATATATATTAATATATATTAGAAAGAAAGAAAGCGAAGAAAGTTGGAATTGCTTGTTTTTTTTTTAGCCAGACATGTTCATACTAGCCATTAAAATATTTTGACACTCTCTGTCGCCCTGTTAACATCAACTGCATGCTGCACCAATACTAACAAATGCACTTGATGTATTGCAACTGTATTAGAGTTGTACAATGCAGATATACATAGAAAATATAAATATATATCCACACCTTTTAAGATTTATATGGAGAGAGAGAGAGAGAGAGAGAGAGAGAGAGAGAGAGAGAGAGAGAGAGAGAGAGAGAGAGAGAGAGAGTCTGTTTGCTGGTCATTATCCTTCACTTCTGTATGAAATATTGAACAGAAAAACATTGACACAAAGAATGGGGAAAATCACAGAATTGATGTATAAAAGAGTTACCTTTCTTAGGCTTACCATGATACACAATATGACGCTTGGTTGAATTAAAGAGAACAACATACACAAAAAACGGAAAAAGTATGCAACGTATATATTTAAAAGGTAAATGCAAGTATCATTTATAATATGAAGGGTTTAAAGTATTCAGAGTATTGCAACAATTTTATGAATAACACATTTTGAAATTGAAATACATGCAACACTCTAGACTTATCAAGTTTAAATAAGAAGCAACTGTGGTCGAATATTACCGAATAGTGAGCTTTGCTTGAACTCATGATCAGCATTGAGACCAAGTCACTGACATGTGCACATACAACTGGTGTACTGAGTAGGATGAACAGAATTAAAAAATAGAAGGTAATTACAGTATTGCCGAAACCATGCCCTTTCTACCACCCTCACTCTAACAAATATTATACTTTTATACTGGATATCATGAAAAAGAATGGCCCTGCCCTAGATGGGATGGTCTTTTCTCACCCAAACCAACCAAAAAAAACCCCACCCCCACTCCCACCCGCGATAGTGTATTTTTTTTCATTTTAATGTGAAATTTTAAAATAAACTTATAATTGTGATTTTGGTTTAACAATCGTCAAACTTTTCATGGGTATAACTTTGCCACTGCAAATGTAGAAAAAATGCGATGTGCTGACATTTACATCATGTCTTCGATAAATGTGAGGTACTTGCTTTCATTACAGCCATCCACCCCATCAACAAATATAAAGGTTGTGCGTGCTTTTAAAGACACCGCTATTACTTTTACGTGTTGTGTTCTATAACAATTTTTTTATGCTACTAGTATAAAATACGGTGGAGGACAGCAATATACTTTTTTAAAACCGTGTATAAGAAATGAATATATATGTGATGTTAAAGCTTAAGTCTTGGTGGTTTTTTTTTTACTACTTTGGAATTGTATTATCACCAACTGGGTCATTTACTAAAGCAACAAAGCATTTGAGTGAACAGGCGTAAAAAGCCATGTACATTTAATTATGATATTTTTGACAAATTGCTCGAAAGCTTAAGAAAATATATATAGTGTACAAATATTTGTTTCCACAAATATTTTTTGCAAAATTTGTAAAAGTCCGTGGAAATATTGTGTTCAAAGAAATCTAAACGAACGTGTGTCGGCCTTCAATATGTCTGGCTCAACCAAAATTTTGTCAATACGAAATGGTTAACTGCAATTGTAAATCAAAGATTAACATCAATTCTCTGTAAAGACCAAAATATTACTGTAGGGTCATGGCACACACCATCTCAGATTTTCATTTGATTCTCAGGTGATTGATACTCATAAGGTATGACATTACCCACCATCAAAATAATGTCTATTACCTTGGTTGCCATGGTAACCAATTTCATTCATTTAGGGCCAAAATACACAGTTTTAAAGGTGGAAAATAATGCAAACTAAAAGTAAAAAGACAGGTTTATTTTTAAATTTTCAAGATATTTCACACATTATATACATAGTACAAATATAGATGTTCATGATGCAAGAGAGAAAAAAATCTCAATGTCCTTGTTTATTTTAAAACTAGTGGCTCAAAGAGGGCCAAAATTTTTAATTTTTAATATTTCAATTTTTACCCTGTATGTTTAAAAGTCTCTAAAAAATTGCAGGTGAAGAAAAAATAAATCAGTTGCAATTTTTAAAACATCATACTTACACAAGTTATTATTTATAAAAAACAGAGCGGGTATCTTTTTCGTTTTCATTTATTTTACTTCCAAAATTTGGTAATTTCGCCCTTTCCAATACCCCTAAAAATTGTTTAAAATACTTTTTTAACAATAAGTTGATCATAAAACTCCTTTAAAAACACTTGTTCTACTTAAGTAAAGAATAAACTGATTAAATATTTCAAAATATTTTAAATTTGATATATAAAGATAATTTTATTTGGCTTTAAAAAAAGTGTTTCTATATATTTTGTGCAAAGGGCAGATAACTCCAGGCAAGAAAAGCATATCAAATGAGTCTTAAGTCTTAACAAATATTTAGACTATGAAATTTTCCTTTTAAATATTTTTCCAGTTATAAAATATGTCTACTGCTTCAATAGATAACAATATTAAAGATTTTTACCATTTAAAGAATGCTTTTATTGATTTTAATGTATAGCAAAGGGCAGATAACTCCAAATATATGCACAATGGGAAAATGATATATCTTTTTTTGCAATTCCAGTAAAAAAAAATCAACATTTACTTAAAAACTAATGAAAAATTGTCAAATAAATCTTAAGAATATACTCCCAATCATGAAAATAAAATAAAAATACACCACTAAGTGACAATTAATGATGGATTGCTCAATATTTAAACAAGTTCAGTTTGGTCATTATTTGTCTATCTAGCATTGTATGTCTGACTCTCTTGCTGATCTGTTATTCACTGGACTGTTCTGATCATTTTTCTTAACACCCTGCAATGTTGAAAAAGTAAAATATTACATGTATGAATCATTTCATAAAACCATATACATGAATAGAATACCACAAACAGACATATTCAATTGTCACTGAATGTTTTTTTTTTCAAATAAGAAACAAAACCCTGATGTGTTAATGTTTACAGTACACAATTTCAAAGGTGAAAAAGAGGAAATGACATTTAATAAAGATCTTAATTTAAATTGATTAATGTTATTTTCACTAGGAATCTTAGTCTATATTTGTATGCACTAATGAACAGCTGTAACTGAATAAGATATGAAATAACAGGGCTCAACATTAACTAAAATATTAACACATTTTTTCAGGCAAGTTGCTTACTTGTCTGAATGCTAGTATAACTTGTATATTTAAAAGGAAGGAAAATTATGAAATGCCATAAATAAATGGTTGAAATTTTATGAGAGTATGGCTGGTCTGCACATTATTTACTGTCACAAAATATTTTTTTTTCAATTTTCTTCATTGCTGTTGTTATCAAATACAGTGTATATTAGTACTGGGTATTTGTTAGTATAAAAAAAATTTAATACAGGTTTAAAAAATATCTTAATATTGTATATAACATATACCGGTATTAATATCACTCCAAAGAGGAATATCCTACTCAATCTACTAGTGTGTATTAGTGATATTAGTAGATTTAGTACACTTGTCAAGTAACTTAGCTATTATATCAGTATATAGCTTGAATATAGATTTTAAAACTTCTCTGAAGTTTCAGATTTCTCTTATTTATAATTAAAGAATAAATTATATATATATATAATAATTATAAGATTTTTTCAGTTCAAGTACAATGGGGAAAATTTTTTCATTTTTCATGATATTTAATGAGGTCCATCACCATATCTGACATATCATAATTGTTTGAGAAAAATAATTTGTCAATCAGACAAGTGTATGTTAAGATTGACTTGTCCAAATACAAAATCAGATGGCCACAGCAACTGAACAAGTGTTATTAATGAACATTGTATGATAGATAATATATAGTACTATCAGCTGATTTGAATATGTACATATGACATAACTTTTTCATTAATTTTGTTTAATAGAATTATTAACTCACATTTTCAGTTCTATGTCTTCCATTTTACAGCCTCTGTTGTGATAATAAGAGCCAAAGTCAATTATTTCTGCAGCATGCACAGAATCCTACAATATTTCCAGCACATTTTATTTGTAATAAAATGAAACATTTTAAACATTCTCTAATTATCTTTGTTAGAACATTGTATTAAGAAAATGACATTACATTACACAGGTACCATTATTCTTTACTGTAATACTCTTACATGTAAATATTATATACTTTGAATTAAGAAGTCTGTCCCTTATTCCTATTTTCATCACTGTTTGGTTAATTAAGATGGCTCAATATACTTTAAATTAAAAGTTTCTCAAATCGGCAGATAAAACAGCTTAGGTATGAAATATAACATGATGCAAAAGAGGTATACAAATCAAAATAGTGAAAAATAATTTTGGGGGGAAGGTATTTTCTATTGCGTTAAGTACCATATCAATATACAGCTATAGCCTAGCTACAGACCCTGAAACGTGCTACTATACCAGTTGCACGGTTCGGTTCGGTACGCTTTGTGAACGGTACGTTTCGCTTTGTGAACGGTACGGTTCGTTTTGTGAACGGTACGGTTCGCTTTGTGAACGGTACGTTTCGTTTTGTGAACGGTACGGTTCGCTTCTTGCACGGTACGCTTTGCTAAAAATACCTGCACGCTTTGTGAACGGGTTGCGCGCTTTATTAATGAGGTAGGCGTGGCCTGAACGCTTTGAATTTTCTTGATATAATTTTAGTTTTTGCCCGATAAACTTAGCAAGTTAGTACATGTAATTATGACGAGCCTTTTTCTTTATTTATATGATATATAACAAATGAATTTCAATTTAATTAAAATCAAAACTTCCATCCGTTCTCCCGTCTTTGATACATGAACGTTGCGTGAAACCTGTACTAGCTGAAAACGGCCGGGAAGCGGAGGATAGTTTTAACTTTGAATAGTCTATTATTATTCGTATTTAATTTTAGATAAATGCAATTATTAAAATATATTAAAAGAACTGTTTGTTAATTCGGCGATCTGGCGATAATTCTAAAAAGCATCTTAATATTATTATTTCTTTACATGTACATGTACTTGTATTGAAGTCATTAAATATTTCAAATGCATTTAAAATTGCTATGAAAAATTGCCCCGACTTTTCCCCATATTTCTTTAGTTTCCTTTCTCGCTATCTTGATTTTTGGCTAGTTGTTATATATACAAGCATCTCTCTATATTTGTATTCATAATTCGTATGATAATTCTTTATTGCGTACTGTTGCCGATCAAATTCCCCCGGTGAATAGACAATGTAAAAATACGCGCAATTAATGATAATTTAAACAATGAATTTCAGTGTAGAAATCTTGAAATAAACTGTTTTAAAGTTTTTTGACACGGATTTTTATTCATTTAAATATTGATTCTATGATTTTCTGAGCTTGATCGTATTCAGAGATGATACCTACATGTAACCCGTCATCGCTTTTCTTACCTGAAATAACATCGCGTGTATAGTAAAAATATGACTTTTAGTTTTTGTTATTCTGTTAAAGTGAAACTATACATGTACATGTACCATATTTCTTACACTAAATTATTCTGTACACAACTGGATACACACAATAAGTCAATAGCTTTTAATGGTGATATTTATCATTTTGTTGGACAAGTGTCCGCTCTTCACTATATGCATGCGATTTAGCTGACGTTTTACAAATGCTGGCTAACCTGTTTATATTTCATTTGCCTTTTTACTCACAAACTTCTTGTAAACAGGACACGGAAAAATACCCGGCAATCAACAACTGAACGCTTAAAGTGATACATGTAAATATATTAAGAATTTATCTGGTAACAAAAAAAAAATATGACAGCGATGGATAGAGACTCTGGTTGCCAATACATGAGTTATAATCATGAAGTCGGAACGAAATAATTGTTAAATAATTTTAAATAGGAGCACTCTTTAAAATAAGGATTTTAGAAAACATAAAACTAAAATGTTTTAATTCGATAATTTTCTTCTAGCTATGTAGGAGGAGCCAAGTAGCACGCGGCGCATGGCGTGATCTGTACTACTATAATACTTAAACTGATTGACAGGCGAAGCACGTGGAGTCCTAAAATAAAATCCCGCTCAAAAGACCGACTATAAAAACCTAAAGCGAAACAATAGTTTAGTGATAAAACTATAATTTTAGTAATATAATTAACACACAAACTCCCTCTCTCTTTCTCTCTCTTCTGTAAGATAGAAAATCTCTTCCGTTAGAGCGAAAATGGGCGTGCTGTACTGATAGACGAAGACGTACGCAATTGTGTAGGTTTTCTTTTGTGTTGAACAGGTGTGAAAACCCCCGAGGGCATGTCGTTTTATACCCTGGGTTTGTTAATCACTATACACAGGAAATGATCGCGACTTAAACTTAATATACACAAGAAAGCCAAGAAAGCATACTGATATAACACGTTATGATTCAATGTGCGTTAAAGCAACTAACAACTTTATATAAAATTATGTGTATAATTAGTTTATTATTTGAAGGAAAAACTGATTTATTAAGTTTATTCCCGACACTTATCATTTCACAACTTACGACATACACATATACATGTATTAACAGTTTATGGCGCTATGTAAAGAAAAGATTAAGGTCTAAAAAAGGAAATTGGATTAAAACATTTATAAAACGGTTTTAATAAAAATAACAGCGTTAAATTAGTATGTGTTACTTAATCCCGTATAACTAAAATCTAGCAAAATATTGAACTTATCTGGTCAGCGATAATCTCCGTCCGTATTCATCGAAACACATAAGTCAATAAGCCGTATATGGAAGTTACACGCTTATTGCACGGTACGGTACGCTTTTTTGGCCGTTTTGGGGCGGGTCTTGCATAAATTATATTGCACGCTTTTTGCACGGTACGGCAGTTTTGTGAACGGTACGGTTCGCTTTGTGAACGGTACGGTTCGTTTTGTGAACGGTACGGTTCGCTTTGTGAACGGTACGTTTCGTTTTGTGAACGGTACGGTTCGTTTCTTGCACGGAACGGTACGGTTCGTTTTAGAGGTGTAGTAGCACGTTTCAGGGTCTGTAATATTTATAAAAATAAAACCATTGATATTTCGCATTGCAAAGAACATGAAAGTACCTTGGTGATATACTGTTAATAAATTTGGAGAGGGGTGTTCGGGGAATAATATTGTTTGTCAGGGAAATCTGATGCCTAATTTTGGTAACTTTACTTTGTACATTTAGATTTGAGGTTTATTAATTGAGAAAATCAACTACCGGTAACAGTGATGAAACAGGCTATAGATTAATGGTTGTAGCTTATTTGATTTGGATGTGAATATACATACCTATGCCTATTGGAATAAGGACTGCTATGGACTGCATGTTATCTCCATAAACTGCCATTTATTGAGCCTATTTTTTCACTTGTTCATGTAGGTAACCCGGTTCTCAAAATGAGTAAATCCTTCATAATCGGAATATAGGTCTGGTATTTTGAACATATATATTCCGGAAAACTTGGGTAAAAAAAAACCATATCACTGACGGCAGATGAATTTCTGTAATCGCTGTGGGAAGAAAAAATTATATCCTTAGAACTATGCTCCACAGGTGTTGACACTCTGGAACAGCTGGACGGGTACACACTATGACTCTTTTCATCTTTCACACCATCAGCCCGGGGTGGGGGATGTTAGTCGCATTGGCATTTGCATTCCTATTGAAGTATTGCAGGCTGGTAACTTGTTAGCTTCATTGGTTGAGTGCTGGATTCGTAAGTCAGATTACCGAAACTCAAGTAGAGGAAATATCTGTCTGTTTCATTTGTACAAGACACTCGACACATGTTTACAAAAAGTTTCAACACAGCCCGGCCCAGGTCGGTAATTAAGCTAAAATCCGATAAAGCATTGTTCTTTTCATATTTATAAATGTATTCGGGACTTACTATAAATTCATTAAAACTTAAATCACATGCTTTCTTCACCTCATTTGATCCATGTTTTTCCAACGTCTGCTTTGCCATGTTGTTTTGACGTCTTTTTTGTACTTCAATACAGAAGAGTCAACAAAGGGGAGTAACTTTTAGTTGAATTTTGTGCAAAAGTGATAACTTCAAATAATTGTAGAAGAAAACCAGGAGATATACCCAAGCCAATTTTGATTGTATTTATTAGAACAAGGTCTAATCTTGTTAAAAGTTTGTTTATTCCAGCTTTTAATTGCCTGCTTAAAATTAAATTGATATTATTTAGTGTGCCTGTTTTTATCCATTTTATTAGCTGAATCTATGAAACACAAACCGATCGTATTGTTTCCTGTACATTTCACCGAAATCAATTTATGTGTACAGATACATTGATTACTTGTTTATAATATTAAACCAATGTCATGATCAAACCTTCATACATTTAGGGAGCACACCAGTTATTTATATGAAGGTACTCTTTATGTCATTTTGGCCATGAGCAAAATGTTTCAATGTCGTTGCTATGGAAACTGATCATGTACTGTCAAAAATGTACCCACAGAGAGTCTTCATATCAAACACTCTTTCAAGTCAGAGAGATAAAATTCAATTCCATGATAGTGCGTGGCCACGTATTTTTGGTCTTTACAGAGAATTGATGTTAAAAGACCAATCCGTCCAAATATGGTCCAATTATATAAATTGTCCTTCTAGAGGTCATATGTATAACATCTTTAAACCTAATTTTGGCTTTAAGAAGTATTTTGACATTTTTTTTTTAAATCAAACCGTTGTCTCCCTTAAGAGACAGGCAAATGGTATAGTATCCCTTTAAATAAGAGATAATGTTTACTGTGAAGCATGAAATCATTGGAGATGAGTTTCATTTTTTTTTTAGAATGTAGGGTTATTGGAGAAATTAGGAATAATTAAACACGAAATTCGGTAGAAGACCAAGTGTTCTCTGAACTTATGTTAAATTAAAAATAAAAATCTCTGATTAAATTGTTTGTATTTATTTCAAATATTTTCGATTCTGTATGTTCCCATTAGAAGTTGTCCTGATATGATCCTTCGTACCAAAGTCTTATATAAATATTGATTCTGTTTTATGTTCTTATTCGTTCCACTCAAACGAACATAAATAATTAATAATAAAAATAAACACATACACGTATGTCAGGATGTGAAGCGCTCTGAAAGTGCATTCTACCTTTACATACAAATCTAGATACATTAGTTTTTCTTTTTCATTTTTATTTCTAAACAAAACCCAAGACGTTTAAAATAGTATTTCAATTTACATCAAAAGCAATGGCGATTGGATGGGAATTGAGTTAACTGCACTGAAAAGAGCCTTCGAATGGCTATATAACTCTTAGCGCTAACATCGGTCAGTTAAAACCCGTGCAATGAATATTTAAATGTCACCTGACAAAGGGACCAACAACGTACCAATAGATTAAAGTTGTAAATAAACGCGAACACGTGTTATTTGAACCTTTAATAAATGAATTTTATTGAACAGTAATAAAACTGCTTGCATTGATGCTGTTTTAATACTAATGATGCCAAATTCAGAATTATCAATATTGATTATCAAATGATCAGCAGATTTAAAGCTTCGTATAAGGTAAATGACTATTTATAAACTAATGGTTTGGAGCCTCCTCCTTCTACGTGTAAACTTATAAGTGGAGATGTTTAATGCATGAAACAGCTTTGGCGCACGTTGAAGATGAAAACAATCTTTGTATATTGCATAATGACACAAAAACCTTTTGTAATATACAAATTGTAAACCCTAAATACTAAAAAACGAATTAGGTAATTAAACAATTATTGAATGCTGATCAGTCAAGAGACCCGAATTCTTTTTTCGTTGGCGCAAGGAACAGCTCAGTATGTTCTTTTACCGTTGGCCTCAGGCAATAGATCATACTTAGCTGTTCCCTGCACCTCGGGAAAAATAGTCTGGTCTATCGATTGCTCAAGCATTTAGTAATTGACAATATGCCCTCTTTATCAATCTTTTTCATGTATGACAATGACTTTATGTATACCTCTGATGATTTGTTGTTTTGTGTATTTTGTAAATATGTTCCACTTGTTGCAAAACATTTAAGTGAATAAAATGAACTTAAACTTGGCAATTACAAAGTTCAATTTTTTCCGGTTAATATTTTGATGTTTAGAACTTATTTCTGCTGATAATTAAATAATTAACGCTAACAGAAAATTAAATAACTTCCAATTGGAATACTAGTTATAAAATAAGTACAATGTTTGTAAATTAAACTTTTGAAAATTCTTTCCTGATTAAAGCACTAAAGGTATTAAGGTATTAGAGCACAGAAACTGGAGTTCAAAATTTTCGTATCGCAGTATAGATATGACGCCATTTTAAAGATTCAACAAAACAAAAAATCACATTGTATGATGTGTTATATGATACAATGTTCTCGCATTATACGACGTATAACATATACTAGTTGCGCGGTTTTCTTCCCAGACAATGCATGATTCATGATGGTCAATGTAAATTGAAATTTCTGCAAACAGAAGAGTTGCTTACCGTTGTATTTCAACATGTGACTAATGATCATAACATCACTAGTTGTGTTCAATAGCGAATAAAAGTGTTTTCGAATGACCAATTTAACAAAAAATAACTTTTTAAACAGTTTAAATAATTGATATTTAACAAGTTTTTTAATTATAAATATTTTGATAAACCTTTTTATGCATAACGTTCAACAGCTGTTGTTGAATCAATTATTAGAAATATAATTACAATCCCAATATTTTAATAAGTCGTTTCAAACGTTATTAAAACTTACATAAAATATTATGCGAATTCATTGGAACAGCACCTAGCATAAATACTAAGATTTGAAAAGTACAAGTATTATCCTATTTCATGCCATTAGAAGTCAAAACAATTGATACTCTATTATGAAACACACTGGACATTTGTGTCTATTTGTTGCGTGTCAACGAGAACAATATCCAGTTCATTGTATATACTGTAACCATGTTTGTTGCGACATCAGGCGGTCGACTTTTGTTTTTTGTGATTAGAATCATATTATATTTCATATAAATCAATGCTGCAGGATTACACTTTAAGAACTCAGAAACGTTTAGAGATGGCATTTCTTCAGTTATGTAAGTTTGTTCTGTCTTAACTTTCTCACAATAGGATTTAAGAGTGTCAATCTCCAGTGGCACCTTGAATCCGGTAAAATTGCATTAGAACTGAATGATATGCGTACTAAACGTTGGTAACTGTATATAGAATGCATAACAAACAAATCTCATTTTTATTTGATACATGAATCTTTTTAACCGTTATTATAAATAATTGGCATGTGTTTGATATATAAATCGACCAATTATTATTGTCTTTATTTATTATTTTTATGTTTTGAAGGAAAAAGGAGTGCGGCATAAACTTATACAATATTGATGGTACTTGTATTAGTAAGTATTACATTTTATATCTTTGTATTTTTCTATAGGGATAAAATATTGATAAATAGAACTATTAGTCTGTTGTTCCTGCGAATGTAAATCATTATCATTACTTTATTTAAATTACCCATTTTTTATAAATCATTAAATGTACACAAATCAATGCAGAAACATTGTAAATGCATTTTCTTTCAAGTACTTTAGTTTGAATTATGTATGTACATATATTTAAGGATATATGGTCATGAAACGTTATACCTGTACTAAAATACACAGTAGTATTTTCTCGTTCATTTATTCTTTGTTCTCTTTTAATCTTGTGAAGACTTTTGTTATACATGTACCTTAAAACAGCTTAATGGGTTGAGATGTTGAATGATTCATTTAACATTATTTGACGGGTTATTTATAACACTTTCACATATTAGCTGGAAAGTGGTCAAGTTGAAAAATATTCACTAGCAAACTGTGATTTCCATAGGATGAAACTCTGCCAATTAGACAATTGAAAGGTAACTGAAAGATAACTAACAGGTCATTAATTAGCTTAGCTGTGCCATGTTTCCACTTGCCAGACTTTCAATTCAGTTAGCTGCATGACAACGGTTTATCCTGTGCTCTATTGAAACACAACAGATTTTTAGCCGACGTTTGATGAATATCAATATCATTTTTTCTCATGAAAAAAGTATCGCAGAAACGTGGGTTTTTTTATAGTTCATACCAGGAAATCCTGGAAGCAATAGTTTTTGTTTCCTCTTTTGATTTATCATATTTTAGCCTAATATTCAAAAATGACAAAATAAAATTATAATGCCGGGTGAAATGGTTATTTTTTTGTGTAGGTTGGGTAAAATATTTGCTTTGTTGGTTTTTTATTTTGTCCTCGGATATTAAGGTTTTAATCTTCATTTAAACAAACAAAATTACTGGAGATGCTTTTTGTTATTTTATTTCACTAAATTTCTGTTATGTTTTTAATGTGTTAAACCAGTGCATACCAAAAATATAATTATCAATTGAAAATTTATACTTCTATATTCTTGGGGGATATGCAGTAATAATGAAAGGTACATTTTATACATTTAGCATTAAGTTTACATTTAAAAAATTAAGAAATATAAAATCTGAATATGTCTTGCGTAGATCTGTTATATTTTCAATACCGATTTAAACGAAGGAATAAATGTTAACCTTAATCTCCCATAGAAATTATATATTTCATTTTGCTTGTGATATATTTTCTAGCCACGATGTAATTTGCTGTGATAACTATGTACTAACAAATGGATATTGCAAAGGTATTTTGAAATTTAAACGAAATAAGAAAATAATTGATTCATTATCAAAATAAGAAAGTCAATCTTTAATTTTTCTAATAATTTTTCAGTAACTATAGACTTGTCATTAGATAAATATCTTATGACATTTTAAAGAAATGCTAAGTAAAATATCAATTTTAGCTTGTCCATCGGGAACATTTTGGAAAACCTGTTCTCTGGTATGCCCCGACGGTTATTACGGTGTGTTTTGCAAAGAAATATGTGACTGCAAAACGTCAGAAGGTGATAAAGATATTGGATGTCCTAAACAAGGTACCCTAATTTAATCTTATAAACAAATTTTAGGTAGAGGATAACACATTTTAGGTAAAGATCCTCTAAATGAGAGGAGCTTCCATATTTTTTAGATTTGATTGTTATTATTTCAAGGAAGCTTCATAATAAAAGCTTGGTTTATATAAGATAAGCACGGTAGAAAGTAATCATGTTTTAAACTGACACATTCAGTGAGATTTGATGGAAACAATCTTAAGTTTAAATATATTTGAAGGATGAAATATATCAAGTATTATTCTCCACAAAAAAATTGGCATTGCTTTTTACAAAATTTCAAATATAATGTCAAAAATTTCATTTTCTTTACAATTCCCTTATAGTCATAAAAAAGGGGGAAAATAAATGAATTGTGACGTCAAAATTGATCTATCACTAAAAATGCACTCTGAAACATTTACTAAATGCGTAATAATATCGTTAATATCGATCAGTACAATACATACACGTAAATGATACAATCGATTGTACTATATTGGTACGGTTCCAACTGTTGGGAATTTTGTTGTTAGTTCGTGTGCCTCACGTTCTGTTACAATTGTCTTTAAAACACACTTTAATCTTATAACTCGATACAAATTGACCATGTCACTGTAGTTTTTTTCCTCCTGAATTTCAAATAGATTCACCTAATATTCCTCACACAACGTCAACGCCCTGCTGGCCATCGCCTGTGTTTTGATAGGTGTCAGATTGTGTGCAGTTAAAAGGTAATCATTTCTATAAATTCAAAATTTAAATTGTCGTGAAATTTACCTATTTTGAATATTGTACGTAATGAATGCTTTTATTTACTTTTTTCTTTTATAAATCTTGTATAAATAGACAACTCAAAGTTGGTTAAAACAAAATTTCTACTACACATCCATAAAATATATTGAAGATTCTGCTTCGTGTATCTAATAGAAGAGATAAATTAAGCTCCAGCCATTTAGCGATGATTTTCAAAAGGGCCTACAACGTAATCATATCTATAAAGGTACACTGATAATAGATTAACTAAAGAAAACATATCATATATCAAAGAATTTTAGAGAAAGTCACAACAAATAAACTAAATATTATTTAAATTGTAGATACAAATCAAGAAGGCAAAGTATTTACCTCACTTTTTTGGACGATGAACCAATTGGATTATCCAGATTTAATGAAAATACCTTTTTTTTTCTTATCAAAGACAGTCTTTAACTAGTTTATTGTCTCACTCTTGAAATAAATCAAGGGTAGGAAACGTTATATAAATAAAAGTGTTGGTCAAATACGCTGAATCATGATGTTAACATTGGATAGTCAGTTCTCCTTCGTACCCAATTTAAACACACATAAAATCGTGTTTAGAACTTGAATTTTGTCGATATGATACAAATTAGAGAGATTGGGTTACTACTAGCATCCAACATTTTTTAAATAATTTGACAAATCAAACTACCTATAATCAAACGGATCAATTCTTGCATTCAGGAAGAAGTTATTTCACCTTTTTTGGAAGTTTGAAATAAGTGCTTGTATTCCTTGTATTTAATTCAGTCAAATATGTTGTTATCATGAAATAGCCGACGCATTAAAGGGACAAAATAACACATTGTTTTTTAATTCAAACATCTTTTATTAGCAGTAGAATAAAATTTTATGCAGAAGACATTTGAAAAAAATGTTTGCAACTAAGGAAATGTTAACATTAATACGCAAACAAATTGCTGAAACTGATCAGACTTGTCAGTGTAAACCGGTTTGAGAAAAATCTTCATTTCCACTAGAAGACAAAGGAAATTCAAAGTAAACATAGATAATAACTACATATGGTGGCATTACGTGCATTTGAACAAACATTTTATTACACCAGAAATTTTTTTAGCAGAATACATATTTCGTCTATCGTCAGACACCCACATATAAAAGCAGTTTTTTCTCCTTCCTTTAATTGCTAATGGAGAAGGGAAGGACTCATTTTCAGCCGTGGGTTTATGACGATAATTTCTGTTTTACAAAAGTTTGAACAATTGCAGACGGTTACAATTTAGATATGAGTATTAATAGCAAACACTATTGTATGTTACTATAAATCGATTATTTTATCTGGCTTGCATATCATTCTTAAAAGTAATGTTAAACTTAATAACTGTACAACAGCTTAATGATGATCGCAATTTGGTAAACATTATCTATAAATCGGGGGCAATTTTGCTAAAAAAATTATTTTTCTTAATTGCACCTGTGTGTGTGTTTTTTTTTGTTTTTTTTTTTGTCTTTTGTTTGTCAAAAGTAAAAAAAATGTTTGATTCTAAACCCGATTATCAAAATTATTCTGAATATCAAAATTTTAAGCTAAATAAATTTTCAAGCCGCATTATTTAGTTCAATAGTACATAATAAGCTTAAGAACAGGTCACTAGGTGTTCAACGAGCTGTAAATTTTAAGCTAAGATAATTGTTCCTATTTAAGGGAAAATACTTTGACGAGGTATTTACAAAAAGTAAAATCTAAAAAAAAAAATGATAAATAATTGGTTATGTGTAATTACTTGAACCATCATGTCATGAAAATGGGTATCAGTATTCTATGTGCTAACAGATCTCATTTATCGAATTTGTTTTAGTGAATAACTTCTGTTTTATTTTTATTTAGTGACATTATTAATTTTTTCAGACATTTCTGAACACCATTTACAAGCGATTACAAATGTAGATGTATAAACAGATTTCAAAATTTATTTTTATAAATACTCACTATTGTAAATTTCAAACAATATATTGTCTTGTTGTGCTTAATAATGTGTTAAGTATCAATTGTGACCTGCATGCTTCCTTTAACTATGAGTTATCTAAAACGATCAATTTTAGAAATATGCTGTTTTGACAATTTTGAGAATACGTAAACGAGTCTTTTGTTGTAAACCATAGCGCCACACATAACTTCCCACGTATAAAAATACAAGTGAGCATCTATGTTTGATAAACCTGATAGTGTATTTAGGATAATTTTAGTCAGGAGATTGCTGAAATAATTAGAAAACATATATAAACATATGCTTTCAGCAGCGCTGTATGTTGTAAGCACTTTTGTGAGAATAATTTGTTTTCATAACTTGATCTTGACGCAGATTGTGATATTACAAAATGTAAAAATTACTGGTGACAACGATAATCTTAAAACTTATTACTCACTAATAATTTGAACATTGTCACAAATTAAATCCAAGTTAGCATTTACTTAATTAAAAAGCAATTTAATGTAATTGATAATATTGTTGTTACTGAAAAGTCGAAGCTCAAAATTACTTGTTAATTGAAATCCGATCTTTATATTGTACTATGAACTTAGAAAAGGAATGATAAATCAAAGTCAAAAGAGAATCAAAATCATTATAAAAGAGTTATTAATTGATCAGCTACAAATAAATGTACCTTGCAGATAAATCTACTTATTCCAAAGGAGTGCATGACTTATTATTTTATTTTAAACCCAGGTAGTCTATCAAGAGCAGTTTGTATACAACAATAAATGAAAGGTAAATATTAATTAAAAATCATTTTTTTCGGCTAATGTTTCTCTAAAAAACACACTATGTTTCAGCATTGACAGATACGAAGAAGTTTTACGTACTGTGTTAGTGGATGCCCTGGTTGAATGATAAAGGAAAACAAAAATATCCATTCATATCAACAACTACTCATCGTACCGTTAAAAGTAAAAGCAGCGAAAGTTTGTTTAATGAGTAATGCATAAAAGATAAGATATTTCAAAACGCAAATGGGTATGATCTTAACATCATAAACTTTATGAATAATAGATGAGTACATAATTACTATGACATTCAGATAATTTCCCTATTGTTTATGCTTTCTATAAAGAGGGAAGAAAACTACCACTTATTCACGATAAATGATTGGTTTTGTCATGTTGACAGTAACTACTTTAATTTTTTATTTCATTCTCTTACATTATATTGTCATTCAGCAATTCGAGGAATCCAATAATTCGTCGGGGTAGGAAACTGTATATGTTCAGAACTGTAGGTTCATTGTAAAATAATTGATTCAAATAAGTAAAAGAGAAATACTTGATGTAATTCATATATTACTGAATGGGTTGATTACTCATATATACATGTGTGAATATTCTAGATCGACATAAAGAGAACGGTTAAAAGAGTTCATAAAATTAAAAAGAAAACAACCATCCATATATTTTTATATTCATGATTTTTCTTTTTATTTTAGAAAAAAGAATACTGTGTTAATTATTACATTGTAAATGATATATGTAGTAGTAAGTATACATTATTGTAAATAAAGCAATTAAAATATGTCTCAGATTACTTGTTTTTTAAATATGAAATATTCACTGTTCTATAATGTCAAAAAGGTACATATGGCAGTATCTGTGTGCAAAAATGTCCCTACAACATATGTGGATATTTGTGCGTAGAGAACTGTAACTGCAAAGCTCATCAACAATGCCATTATATACCTTTATGTAAAGGTATGCATTTTTTTTTTTTTTTGAATTGCATTAACTGAACTTTTTTTCTCACAAGCAAGAATTACAGAATGAACTCTTTTAATTTGCAAAAGTTATTTTTACAGGTGTACAAAACGATATCGTAGATGTGACTTTCTCTTAAAAAGTTTGAGCATTTAACATGTACATGTCTTCTGACGATTTTTTAAATCTTGACCAATCTTTTTGTTCGATTGAAAAAAATTGCCTTATAATATTTATACTTTTAATCTGATTTTGAAAAAAGGGATCATTCTTCGGTAATAAGATGCCTTGCATGTAATTTTTCTAATTCAATAAATGTTTGCCAAGAATTTATCTAAATTTAGCATAACCTTATAATGCGATAAATTAATCAAAGCACAATGTAGCCGGGTTTGATTATTCCTGGTTCTTTAAGTTCGTTACTGATCTTTATCCAAATTTTCGCCTACAATTTCATTTTCATATAAGCCAAAGGCTTATTTATGTAAAGCCTCAATGGCTTATATTTGACTTTTCAGTTATGTAATTTTTTTCAAGAACACTTTTGAATAGAGTTAATGAATTTGATTCGACATCCGTTGACATATTTCAAAAATAGAATCACATATAGCTTAAAACATTACAGACCCTGAAACGTGCTACTACACCAGTTGCACGGTTCGGTTCGGTACGCTTTGTGAACGGTACGTTTCGTTTGTGAACTGTACGGTTCGTTTTGTGAACGGTACGGTTCGCTTTGTGAACGGTACGGTTCGTTTTGTGAACGGTACGGTTCGCTTCTTACACGGTACGCTTTGCTAAAAATAGCTGCACGCTTTGTGAACGGTTTGCGCGCTTTATTAATGAGGTAGGCGTGGCCTGAACGCTTTGAATTTTCTCGATATAATTTTAGTTATTGCCCGATAAACTTCAGCAAGTTAGTACATGTAATTACGACGAGCCTTTTTTCTTTATTTATATGATATATTACAAATGTATTTCAATTTAATTAAAATCAAAACTTCCATCCGTTCTCCCGTTTTTTGATACATGTACGTTGCGTGAAACCTGTACTAGCTGAAAACGGCCGGGAAGCGGAGGATAGTTTTAATTTTGAATAGTCTGTTATATATTTCAAATGCATTTAAAATTGCTATGAAAAATTGCCCCGACATTTCCTGATATTTCTTTAGTTTCCTTTCTCGCTGTCTTGATTTTTGGTTAGTTGTTATATATACAAGCATCTCTCTATATTTCTATTCATAATTCGTATGATAATTCTTTATTGCGTACTGTTGCCGATCAAATTCCCCCGGTGAATAGACAATGTAAAAATACACGCAATTAATGATAATTTAAACAATGAATTTCAGTGTAGAAATCTTGAAATAAATTGTTTTAAAGTTTTTTGACACGGATTTTTATTCATTTAAATATTGATTCTATGATTTTCTGCGCTTGATCGTATTCAGAGATCACACCTACATGTAACCCGTCATCGCTTCTCTTACCTGAAATAACATCGCGTGTATAGTAAAAATATGACTATTAGTTTTTGTTAATCTGTTAAAGTGAAACTATGCATGTACATGTACCATATTTCTTACACTAAATTATTCTGTACACAACTGGATACACACAATAAGTCAATAGCTTTTAATGGTGATATTTATCATTTTGTTGGACAAGTGTCCGCTCTTCACTATATGCATGCGATTTAGCTGACGTTTTACAAATGCTGGCTAACCTGTTTATATTTTATTTGCCTTTTTAATCACAAACTTCTTGTAAACAGGACACGGAAAAATACCCGGCAATCAACAACTGAACGCTTAAAGTGATACATGTAAATATATTAAGAATTTATCTGGTAACAAAAAAATATGACAGCGATGGATAGAGACTCTGGTCGACAGTCCATGAGTTATAATCATGAAGTCGGAACGAAATGATTGTTAAATAATTTTAAATAGGAGCACTCTTTAAAAAAAGGATTTTAGAAAACATAAAACAAAAACGTTTTTATTCGATAATTTTCTTCTAGCTATGTAGGAGGAGCCAAGTAGCACGCGGCGCATGGCGTGATCTGTACTACTATACTTAAACTGATTGACAGGCGAAGCACGTGGAGTCCTAAAATAAAATCCCGCTCAAAAGACCGACTATAAAAACCTAAAGCGAAACATTGGTTCAGTGATAAAACTTTAATTTTAGTAATATAATTAACACACAAACTCCCTCTCTCTTTCTCTCTCTTCTGTAAGATAGAAAATCTCTTCCGTTAGATCGAAAATGGGCGTGCTGTACTGTTAAACGAAGACGTACGCAATTTTGTAGGGTTTTTTTTGTCTTGAACAGGTGTGAAAACCCCCGAGGGCATGTCGTTTTATACCCTGGGTTTGTTAATCACTATACACAGGAAATGATCGCGACTTAAACTTAATATACACAAGAAAACAAAGAAAGCATACTGATATAGCACGTTATGATTCAATGTGTCTTAAAGCAACTAACAACTTTATATAAAATTATGATTAGTTTATTATTTGAAGAAAAAACTGATTTATTAAGTTGATTCCCACACTTATTACACTTTCACAACTTACGACATACACATGTACATGTATTAACAGTTAATGACGCTATGTAAAGAAAAGATTAAGGTCTAAAAAAGGAAATTAGATTATAACATTTTTATAACGGTTTTAATAAAAATAACAGCGTTAAATTAGTATGTGTTACTTAATCCCGTATAACTAAAATCTAGCAAAATATTGAACTTATCTGGTCAGCGATAATCTTCGTCCGTATTCATCGAAACACATAAGTCAATAAGCCGTATATGGAAGTTACACGCTTATTGCACGGTACGGTACGCTTTTTTGGCCGTTTTGGGGCGGGTCTTGCATAAATTATATTGCACGCTTTTTGCACGGTACGGTTCGTTTTGTGAACGGTACGGTTCGTTTTATGAACGGTACGTTTCGCTTTGTGAACGGTACGTTTCGTTTTGCGAACGGTACGGTTCGTTTCTTGCACGGAACGGTACGGTTCGTTTTAGAGGTGTAGTAGCACGTTTCAGGGTCTGTATCATACATGCTCATGTGTCTCGCCACGGAAGTAGCATGGTTTTTTCCGCGTATATATTTGATACTATTCATTAGTTAAGGTTTAATTAAACATATTTTAATCCAGAAATTCTAGGATAAAAGTAAAAAAACCAATTGTGTCTTTTATATCTAGTATTTTATCAAGCTACTAGCTAGTAAAGTAATAGTTATACTTAAAGATACGTAACAACAGAGGGCTTTTAATTCATGTTTAGTTCGGTCTGCAAAGATACTTATAACCAAATTAGAAAACTGAATTCTTTCAATTTGCATTCCTTTTTGTAGGAAATAAATATTTCTTTATTTAGGTAATGAATTCAATATTTATTTGTTTTATATAATAAAAAATGGTTTTGGGCAGTTTACGCTGGTTTATAAAAAGGCGTAAACTGTCCCAAACCATTTTATATCTTATAAAACTGATTAATATTGAATTCATTCCATATAATTTAATTTGTTGATATTTATTGTAGATATTAACAGTAATTTGACCTTTAAAATTAAATTGTTCTTCAGATTGTACAAAATCAAACGTAACGTAACGGATTGATACGTTTTTGACCTAAGTCTTACTATGACGTAGGCAACATTCTTTATACAATATAAATATTTTTTAGCCAATCAGAAAGCGCGTTATAACCAGAATTAAATTATGTATATAACAAAATATATACTTTAACAATTAAAAATAGATCTGAATAATTTATCATTCTTCCTAGAAACTTTAATAGAATGTCCAATTCTCAACAAAGTTTACAATTTTGGTCACAACTTTAATTTGACAATTTGAAAAGATTAGTATTCAAAAAAAAAAATTTTCAATTGCAAATGTCTTCCATTTATTTATAATTTTATTATTTTACAATGTCATTTAATAGTTTGAAATTGGATTTTATTATTTTGTTCTCAATGAGTGTTTTTCATGATAATATTTAGTTTTCGTTTTTCCTACAATATATGTTGTTTTACTTGTATATATCAGATCATCGTGGAAACTGCAGTAATAATAGGTAAATAGTGTATATGAAAAATTTGTGATATTTACAACACAGTGGATTGTTTTCATGTATTTACAGCTGCTCAGGTGTTTTAATAAAGACGTTTTCTTCTTCTACATCTTATTCCAGTGAACTGATCTGGTATACAAACTACAAACTAATAGATGGCCTTTGCAAATGTAATTTATAATTGAGGTTGCAGGCAAGAGAAAAAAAATCATTTCTACATTATTACTAATACAATATTTTTGGCATGAAAGTAGCAAATAAAACTATTTGGTATTAACATCAGCATAACCAGTGAATGTCAGTTGAATAGCGCATGACATTTTCATGTTGAATATCTTCAAGAGAGCATCGTGTGGTTTTTTTTTAATTCTTCTAAAATAGACACAATTTGTTTAAGGTGATCACTACATCTTAACAAAGTCTCTCAAATCGGCACAAACATTACTTGATAATGATAAAATAGCATGATGCAAAAGTATAATATAGGTGAAATAGGCGAAAACATGCAATATTTGATTAAAAAACCAATCAACCACTGATCTACGATGATATACAACCGATATATAGTGACCGTGTTATAAAATGCAAATTTGTATAACTGAATATCCCCTTACACGAAAATCGTTTTAGCAATGAAATAACCCCTATATTGAAATGATATTAGAATATTCATCTTACATGAAGTACAACCTTTTATGAAATGCAATCAGTTTTGAATTAAAAATGAAAGCAGCGGATAAGTGTTTTTAAACTTTTACACGGCGTTTTGGCTTTTTCAGTCGGCGGCCAATGTTACTACCGGTTTGAGCATTAAGAAAAATATAAAGACAAGCATATCATTTTGTAGGTCGATGTAATATATCGTAGAAAAAATGGAACAAAACTGTTGTATGCTGCTTTTCCCAGAGCATGTAGTTACTTTGATTTATAAATGTGGGTATTCAACGTCATTGAGAGTTAAATATCGATATCTGGCTATGATACAGTGTAAATGTAGTTGCAAAAACAAGGTATGTTCTTCCTTACATATTCTGATAGTTTTTCTTTTTGACTTTTCGCGATTTTTAACAACGTTTTTGTTTTTGGTTTTTGCAAGGGTGAAATGGCAACACAAATGCAAAAATGTCCAGCTAATATGGAAATGTTTTAGTCACAGTGAACAACGACTTGATGTGCATACAGTGGTAGCAACGTTATAGTTGACAAACGACACGCAGGATTCTGATATACGAACGAGCATGCACAATACAAGAACGAATACGCAGGATGCACGGACAATCACTAACTAAATTTTCACAATACGCAAACGATAACAAAGGCAAACGAACGGGTTATACACTATTTAACAAGCAAAATCAAAAATTATATCAAGAATAGAATTAAGAAAACATATTGCGTTAATTTGCGTTTTGTTGAAACGCGACAAATAAACGAAAGGAAAGGATCCACAAACCAAATAAAATATTAATGTTTTGTCTTCAGCACGAATATTAAGTTCTATCATATTTTAAAGGAATGTAAGTGTAAGACTTGATAAAAGATAATGCATAATATTTACACGAATTTATCTACATACGAGTTGATGTTTATGAAATCCAATTCTCTACGTACGATTCAATTGTGCGAAATACAGTAAAATTTGCTACCTTGTTCCAAAAAATGTCAATTTTATTAAGGTCTTCCGTTTCCAACGGAAGACCTTATTGTTTTCTTTCGGTTTCTTTTTTCCTATTATTATTATTTTTCTTTTTTTTTCTTACAAATTTTGTGTACGCGATTTCTCAGAAACTACTCGAGCGATTTACACGAAACTTTCAGATATGATAGATAATGATCTGAACCTTATTGGAAATTTTTTTAATGATGACGTCACTTCCGGATTTGAGATTTTAACAATTCAGCGATTTTTAGAGGGTCGGCTTGTCCAGGGGTAAACTTCTAAACGATTTAAGATATTGAGTTCAAACTTTCAGGGATTGTAGACGAAAGGTTGTAGATCTGACATGTGGTATGTACATTGACCTGTGACCAAAAGCGCCGAAGCTCGCCCGAGCTCGAAAATTACGGTTTAAAAAGCGTCATGAATTTTGGTGGTTTTCTTTCAATATCTTTTTTCTCGACAGTATTTTGGTAAAACATGTAGAACAAAAAAACTTAATAACGTCAAGATCTTTGATATGACATCAAGAAAAAGGGGCTGGCCCTTCAAATTAGGGGCCGGGAGGGCTCCAAAGTCTTTAAGATATAACTTTTAACTGTGAAATATTTTGTAATACATTATAGAAGCAATTATGTTCATCATAATGTCATTGACCTAAACATGACAATTATTTGCTCCTTTGTTACGTAATTAGGGATTTTAAGGGGCCAGAAGTCAGAAATTTCGATCCTCAATATCTCAAAATGGAGGAAAATTTTGAAAAGCAATATAGAACAAAAGATGCTCAAAATAATGTGTTTAACAATATGTAACCATAATTTCTTTGTTATCCGGCCCCTAAAATGAGTTATAGTGTTGGCCCCTAAATCGATCTTTTCCAGATATATCGAGAACAGTACATAATTTGTAAACACTTATTGAACCAAATGTGTTTATACTGACAAGAGCTTTAATTTTACATCAAGAAAAAGGGGCTGACCCTTCAAATTAGGGGCCGAGAGGGCTCAAGTCTTTTATTAATAACTTTTAATTTAGAAATATTTTGTGATACGTTGTGTGATCCTTCAAATTAGGGATCAAGAGGGGTCTAATGTCATCTAGCCATAGCTCTTTAGGATCCTACCCAATTTACAGATATGTTTCGTTAACGAAGATAAAAAGCAAGTCATTTTACCTTCTAAAAATTGGACGGAAGACCTTTTCGTTGCTCGCAACGAGATCGTGTCTAGTTCATCTTATATTCAATAATATAACTTACATAATTGACTATATTGTACTTATTCTAAATTTTAAAGCGTCTAAATAAATTTAGATTCAAATGAATAATGAATGTTTATACAATATAACGGAGAGGAATGTGAATCTTATTTTCATTTGAAAATTCATCTAAGGGAATAATTGTTTAATATCAATCTGGAATGAATGAATTTGACCGGGTTTTTTTTCAAAGTGTCTCTTTTGCTTGACGATTATATGATTAAAATTAGGTGTCAAAATACGATAGACGATTGATACATGTATAGACTGATTACAAAATCATGCAAAAGTTATTCGACCGATCAAAGGATGAAATGAAGTGTTGAAATTCTATTTAATGACAAAAGAGAGACTATTTCAAAATGATTGGTCCTGACATGATAAATGTATGTAAACAATCGTCAATATTCTTCTATAAAAAGTTTTTTAGTATCATTTTTGCGATGTTTAAAAAAAAGTCTATTCGTTGTTTTAAGAATAAATCCTGGCATTCCGTAAAGAAGTTACAAAAAAAAAACACGCACGATCACAGACGGTAAAAAAACAAAACAAGTTTTCTGTTACACGTACGATCCCGCACGCTACACGATTATTAACTCACGGTAAACGAACTATTTAACACGATTGGCATGTCAACAATAAGGTTGTTACTACTGAATGACGTATCGTTACACATGCGGTAGTTAAAGTGACTCCAATTTAACATCTTGTTTTTTATCATTTTATGTTGGCTCACAACACCTTGAAAAGCTTCTTTTTTTAAATCAGCAGAAGATGACTTGATTATGATAGATTTTATGAGGGATGAAAGGTATACAAGTCAGTAGGCGAAAAGGTTCATGAAACCAAGAGACAGTCATAAAATGCATTATAAAATAGTGTTAAAATAGAAACTTTATACATTTAAGATGTATAAATTTTCACCCAAATGAAATTGTAATTTCACTTTATCAATATAATTTGAGAAAGATTAACATGCAACAAAACAATTATGTCAATTTTGATTAAATGAATTTACCTGTGTCTTTTTGTTTCAACGATGTAAAAATTTATAATCCTGCATAGTTTTTGTTTGTTGGTTTCAATTTTTTGTGTAAACGTATGGTATTTTCATTTAAGCTCGCCCAACGGGAATGTTTGGTAGCAATTGCACCAATAGTTGTCCTGTAGGTTTCTACGGTTTGTTTTGTAAGGATGTTTGCAACTCTTGGATGTTTACAAACAGGTATGTTTTGAGACTTGTTCTTGAAGCGTGTGACAAAAATTATTGATAACCTACTATTTATTGTCGTCTAGCTGTAAGATCATCGTTGTATGTCAGTTAAATGAAACTCTTAATGTTTTAAGATTCAATGTTACAGAAGTGATAATAGTAAAGAAGATGATAGAAAACTTAATTTCATTCTATATGGAATATGGTCAAGATAATGTGCAAGAAAACTGATCCTGTTATTTTAATCAACTTTTTATCAGAACGTCGTATCAAATCAACTTGGCTGATTTATTTGATAATTCCAGTGATAATAGGTACTATGGTCGTCTTTGATTTCTTTTATTGCGGTAAGAGTTATTTGACATGTACGAGTTGTTTATAGATTTGTAAAATAATCAAATCGGCAGAATACATACATGAATATTAATGATGATTTAAATTGTTACAGGTATCACAAAAACAAAACAAATAGAGGAATAAGTTTGGATGCTTGATTATATGTAGTTCATTTATTAATATATTTAATCTTTCTTGGTTTCACAATGTATTCCATTTGTTTTCCAAAATCTTCCAACGTTTAATCTTAGAGTTCACGGATCATCTAATAATGATATAAGTTTTACAATTGTGACAGCCAACAGGAATACAGCTATTTTCAGCGATATCATGGCAACATCTCTAGACAATGACTTTTGGATTGCTACGAATCTTACGCATGGACTAAGTACTGATATTGACATGACTATAGCCACAAAGACTAAATTATGGCAAGGTCTCTACGATCTAAACATAAATTTCTCAGCTTAATGTGTATCCATTTTATTGCATATGTACCTATTGCAATCCTGCGGAGGTTACGTGGATTTATTAACCACTTTAACGAACGTTCAACACTCGTTGTGGTTAAATAAACTGAAGTAATGTATAACTAGAGTATGAGATAACTAGTATCATTCCCTCTTAGGCCTAATGCTCAATACATAAAATACCTCTCATTCTTATACCTTTAAATTATGCTTAGATATGGGACCTTTATTTAGGTATGGTTTGCTTAATTCAACTACAAATGACATTTTCAATAAATTTCGAATTGCATTTAAATATCAGCCAGTAACCGTTTATTATGTGTATTACAAAAAATAGATATTTGTTTAATTGGCAATGGCTGAGTATTGGAAATAAAAGGATCACAAATCTCATAGAGGCTTAGCTTAATATTTTGATTACACATTTTTCTCTGAATTTATAGATACGGACAACTTGTTGTCCAAACGGCTTTAGCGATGACATAATTACGAAAAGGTTTCTTTTTTCTTTAATTCTAATTTTAACGATCACTGAATTTTTGTGTTTAAGAACTCTGTTTACGTTTTGAAACGACAAAGATCTCATTCTGGATTTTTTGTAATTTGAAGAACAAACAACATGGTAAATGAAATTCTTTTTTATTCCTTTATGATGATAACATTATATCAGTTTTGTCGTTACAATCAAAATAATATCTTGTACATGTATTATTTAAGGAGTACATATGTGAAACAATCATTGTACATTTATTATTTAAGGAGAATAAGTGACGAAATCATTGATTGAAGAAAATAACTGAATTTAACAATTTGAAATGTTATATAAAGTAAGCTCGTAAGGACCAGCAAATACTGCATGTATCGTTCTTCTTAGTTTGTATCATATCGTTGGTAACAGGAATCTAGGAGCTCTTCGTTCATTCATTCATAACTCTGGAAATAAGATTAAAACTTTTGATATAAAAAGGTGATCAAACAGCGAAGACAAGCGATTCAACATTTTTAAAAAAGTCACTTACCAAAGCGCATGCCTAATGCTGCCCCTTCGATATTCGCCAGTGTATTGTATCCATTTATTGCATATCCACCACATCCACCGAAATGCATCTCAAACTGCAAAAAGTAGGACTTAGGAAGTTGTCGAGCGGAGTCCACGGACACTCCAGCATCAAGCCATGCTTTCATCAGCGGCGTGTACAACACCTTTTGTAATATCCAACAGGAGGGTTGCTTTTAGGGTTGAAATAAAAGGTAAGATAGCTGTTTGGATTCCCATCACAATTGACAAACGTTTGATCGGCATCGTTGACTCTGTAGCCCTGCGTGTTCCTAGCCTTAGCCGTATTCCCATCAAGAAATCCAAGGTAGAGATAAGGCCCCATCTTGTTAGCATTTACTGGAGCTCTAAAGCCAGCAAATGAATTATACTGGATAGTTAATGGCTTGTCAGCATACGTAGTTATTTGCTCCAAAATGGAGTCGTACTGCTTGTTATCTTTTAGATGTCGAACCACCACTTGAGATTTAATTTCAAATAATTTGCTAGCATCATTAGTGGCATCAGTGTTTGAGACAACGGTTAATCCGTATGTCTGATGAAACTCGCAGAAAACGTTGTACGGTTGACTCTGTTTTGTTCTGCTGTATATCAAGTATTCTCCAGTTATAGGCCCTTTAGATATAGCTATGTCTTTACAAGAAACTGAAAATAAAATATTAGAGATGTAAATGTTGAAATTCCGTGAAATCTACGTCAGGTCCAAATATTTTATATCATTAATGGGATCGTATGATTTTAGATCTAAAAAGTAATTATTATCCAAATCAGAAGGCGTTGAAAATTGTTATTCAAAAGTATTAATTTCATTGAAAAAAATAATAAACAAGAGCACCACGAAAAAAATAACCGAAATTAAATCGGACATCCTAAATGGGATCTTTTATTTGCATTGAGATCCGATGAATCCCGAAGAACACAAACAGGTTGGTCTTCCATTTGCTATGATACACGATCCGCCATGATGACATTGAATGTCACTGCAGGTTATATCTACAAATATAAATAAAAAGGTGTTAAGGAAATATAGTGAATGACTAAAATAGTCAAAGAACATTACAGAACAATCCACAAAAATATGAGAAACTCACCAAACCTAAATCCAGGTACAGCACCAACAATATCAAAAAATGTTCCATAGTTAGGGACAACATACCCCCCACATCCACCCATATGCATTTCAAAAAACCGGAAGTAGTCTTTAGGAATAGGCAGGCTGTATTTTGTAGACACATCAATCCAATTTCTCATATATTTGTTATAACAACACCTTTTGTGATAGCTGTGAGTCTGCAATGGTGAGTTGTTATAGAAGAAAGCTATGTAAGAATTCGGATTAGCATCACAGTTGCTGAATTCCCAATCCTTGGAACCAGCTCGATATCCTTGTGTACTGCGACCGGCTGCAATCGACCGCGGAAGGAACCCCACGTAAATATATTTACCAAGGAAAGGGGCGTTCAGAGGAGAATTGAACCCTTTATTTTCGTTGATTTGCAGACTCAATGAATAATTACTCTGGAAACGTTTCAACTCTTCCAGAATTGTTCCGTAGCGTTGACCCGATGTCCGGAGATGAACCACTTTAACTTCATCTGTAGTATAACAGATGGAGCGAAGAATAAACTGGTTTTCGGAATAGTCTTTTAGATATGTGTACCCGTGAGATTTTGACGAAAACTCACAAAAAACAGATATCGGCTGTTTGGTATCTTGAAAGATGGTATATTCTCCGCTTTTGCTTACCGGAATATTCAAAAGGATATCCTTGCACGAACCTAATAAAAAAGGAATGATCAAAAGCGTATCGTGAAAATGACTATTGTTTTCTTCAATTTGGTTTTATACATGTATCTAGCCGTAATTTTTTTATCCAAATATATCGGACCCCCCCACCCCACACGCATACGCACAGATACCTTTCTACACCAATAAAAAAACATTCAATGGAAAACAATGATAATGCAATGTTAAATGGAAAAAAAATGCAAACATTTAAGAAAAATAAAAAAAAAACTTTAAATAACTTTAATGAAAAAATCTAACAAAGCAAATCACTTTTGATATCCCCATCAATGAAGACATAAACAAAACCATCAACAATTACAAAACATTAGCAAAATAAATATTATCTAAAAGATAAAAGATACATTATGTTTTATTCCTTACTTGGCTTCGAATCACAAGGACTACTAGCAATCGCAAAGTATTTTGTCATTTGAAGTACTGCAAAAATCCCTATAACTGTGCTCATTGTTTTCTGCATGTTCATCTTCTCTTAAGTCATGTAATGTGTCAATGTAATTTCTGTATTTATTTGAATTTTAAAGGCTGGGTTTTCCACTTGAATAGCAAAATGTTTACAGAAAAGGTATTAAGCGTAGTAATATGGTTCCTATGGTGTTTTGGGCGTTGGCCCTAAAAATTATGTAAAACCGATGTATGCAGGCACACCTGAGGGTTAGACATGTAAAATACCCGAGAAGAGAGTGGTACACCTTAGGGTAGACGAATTAAATAAGATCTTTGCTTAAGTGTGCGACCTGCTGTATGCAGGTACACATGAGAGTAGACACACCTGAGTAGAGAGTGGTACACCTGAGGGTAGACGAATTAAATAAGATCTTTGCTTAAGTGTGCGACCAGCTGTATGCAGGTACACATGAGAGTAGACCAAGTAGAGCTGGTACACCATGGGTATAATAGAGTTAGAGTAATAAAGACATTTGCCTCAGTGTTGTATTGATAGGCTTTACAAGTATATTACTTATAGAACACGCTTATATATTAATAGCTGTACGCTTTAGTTAATCGCTGTTGAAATACTAGTAACAATAAAAAATGTATTTAGTCTAAATGACTTGTTTTTAAATGGAAAGGTTTTTGTGGTGTAATTGTTGGACACCCGTCTACACACTTGTTTTAAAAACACGACAGGGAATTTGTGAATGTAGAAATGAGAGTGAAATATTATGTTAGTTTATTTACCTACACTTTTCTAAATACATGTAGCTAGTGAGTTCCATCCTATTTTAAACGGAAAAACAAAGCTAGAATAGATCGTTTTCCCCAGCTTTGATAAACAATGCTTGAACCAAAACTCCCTGTTTTTCTTGGTGTTCAAATACTTGTATGGCTCCACTCTGCACACATTTGTGCCGAAGTCCTATTGGGCGAACAGACAGGCTACATCAGGGGTCCCCTGTTCTGTAGCCTTAAACACTTTTATAGTTCCCAGCAACTCTCTGCTTGTCTCTACAGCTTAAGTTCTACCCTTAACTGCTTTTCTTTGCCCGTACATATCGCCCCATGGAAATGTTTTACCAATGGCCAGACTAAGACCTCGAGGTTTAACTGTCACACACCTACACTAGTGAACTATGAAATCAAAACTAGTGAGGGTTAGAAGATCTCAGTAAATGCACCTTCGATTCATTGTATCTATGGTAACTTGAGAGTACCAATATTATTGGTTCTTTAACGATATATATATATATTGGATGATGTTGGATTGTAGCCTGTTGAGGGTTAATTGTAAGAGTACCATTAATCGCATTACTTTTGACGCATAATTGATTTAATTATTTAGATTAGTGTGACAAATTATTTATCTACAATTACATACACAGTTTACACCTTGCAAACGACGTGTGTGCTTTATTGTAAACCTGGGGGATGAGGATGCACTATAGTTACATGTAACACATTTTAATGAGCGGAGTTTGTAACACACGTGTTAGGATATCGTAAGGGTTCACTTCAGTATTTATAACAACCTGAAAGATGAGATAATCAGCTAGTCTTCCTGATGTTAGTGACAATTGATTATTAAGGGTGGGCGGTACTAAGACACCTGTATAAACCCCCCGCATTCGAACTATACGGTGCATTCAGTCTTTTGAATTAAAACATGATGGACGTTGATGCAGTGGACAACGTTGAACTCTCCTTTAAGGTGGGAATCAACCGATTCTTGACCTGAAACCTTTCTTAAATGACCTGAGGGTGGACCTCAGAGAGTGGGTGGCCCCTACTCACCCGACAAAGAAAGGGGTCACTTTTACCCTTGCCAGGTGGAAGCAGTTTACAAACGAAATTGATGAGGTCGACCAGGCTGCTAAGAAGTCGTGGAGAAAAAGGGGCACCTAGATGGCAATGTATTTGTTACCGTGAACCCCGCATATTTAGTGGTGGACATCCGCCACTTTTGGGTCCAGGAAGGACAGACGGAGGTAACGGCCATTTGAAGAGGTCTGGCCTTGAAAAGATATGAGTGGGGGAAGATAAAGATGTCATTGGAGTTGGTGGAGGAAGCAGTCCCAGACCTGGAGTCCACCCAGGTATGCAGCACGACCCACCAAAATCAGATGGGCATGTTGAAATGCCCAGAATGCAGCCCGTGTACATATAAAGAATGGATTAGTCAATAAATAAAAGAGAAACACGGGCAAATATATTTATCTTTGTTGTTTATTACAAGACATTTATCTTAATTAAATTTACAAGATGGTGATGATATGTATGATCACAATGCACTCATTTTATCAAATTTACAAGGTGATCATAATATTAGGTGACTTAAACATGGTAATAATTTGAGTCTTGGAACAAATCAATGATGGAGTTTAAAATTTGAGCAACGGAGTGTTGCATACAGTACACAAAAATGTCCACAGGTGTCCGAGGGTAACGGCTGTAATTGACGAGTGTTATAAACGTAATGATCAGCGTGTTCAGTCATAGCCCTTAGACAAGAACTGATATGTATTCGTTTAAGATTCAATGTTACAGAAATGATAATAGTAAAGAAGATGATAGAAAACTTAATTTCATTTTAAACGGAATATGGTGAAGAAAATATGCAAGAAAATTGATCCTGTTATTTTATTTGACTTTTTATCAGAACGTCGTATCAAAACTACTTGGCTGATTTATTTGATAATTCCAGTGATAATAGGTACTATGGTCGTCTTCGATTTCTTTTTTTGCGGTAAGAGTTTTTTTACATGTACGAGTTGTTTATAGATTTGTAAAATAATCAAATCGTCAGAATACATACATGAATATTAATGATGATTTAAATTGTTACAGGTATCACAAAAACAAACAGAGGAATAAGTTTGGTATGCTTGATTATATGTAGTTCATTTATTAATATATTTAATCTTTCTTGGTTTCACAATGTATTCGATTTGTTTTCCAAAATCTTCCAACGTTTAAGCTTAGAGTTCACAGATCATCTAATAATGACATAAGTTTTACAATTGTGACAACCAACACGAACACAGCTACTTTCAGCGATATCATGGCAACATCTCTAGACAATGACTTTTGGATTGCTACGAATCTTACGCATTGACTAAGTACTGATATTGACATGACTTTAGCCAAAAGGCTAAATTATGGCAAGGTCTCTGCAATCTAAACAAATTTCTCAGCTTAATGTGTATCCATTTTATTGCATATGTACCTATTGCAATCCTGCGGAGGTTACGTGGATTTATTAACCACTTTAACGAACGTTCAATACTCGTTGTGGTTAAATAAACTGAACTAATGTATAACTAGAGTATGAGATAACTAGTATCATTCACTCTTAAGCCTAATGTTCAATACATAAAATGCCTCTCATTCTTTATACCCTTAAACTATGCTTAGATAAGGGACCTTTATTTAGGTATGGTTCGCTTAATTCAACTACAAATGACATTTTCAATAAAGTTCGAATTGCATTTAAATATCAGCCAGTAACCGTTTATTATGTATATTACACAAAATAAACATTTGTTTAATTGGTAATGGCTGAGTATTGGGAATAAAAGGATCACAAATCTCATAGAGGCTTAGCTTAATATTTTGATAACACATTTTTTCTGAATTAATAGATACGGACAGCTCGTTGTCCAAACGGCTTTAGCGATGACATAATTACGAAAAGGTTTCTTTTTTTTCTTTAATTTTAATTTTAACGATCACTGAATTTTTGTGTTTAAAAACTCTGTTTACGTTTTGAAACGACAAAGATCTCATTCTGATTTTTTTTGTAATTTAAAGAACAAACAACATGGTAAATGAAATTCTTTTTTATTCCTTTATGATGATAACATTATATCAGTTTTGTCGTTACAATCAGAATAATATCTTTTACATGTATTATTAAAGGAGTACATATGTGAAACAATCATTGTACATTTATTATTTAAGGAGTATAAGTGACGAAATCATTGATTGAAGAAAATAACTGAATTTAACAATTTGAAATGTTATATAAAGTAAGCTCGTAAGGACCAGCAAATACTGCATGTATCGTTCTTCTTAGTTTGTATCATATCGTTGGTAACAGGAATCTAGGAGCTCTTCGTTCATTCATTCATAACTCTGGAAATAAGATTAAAACTTTTGATATAAAAAGGTGATCAAACAGCGAAGACAAGCGATTCAACATTTTTAAAAAAGTTACTTACCAAAGCGCATGCCTAATGCTGCCCCTTCGATATTCGCCAGTGTATTGTATCCATTTATTGCATATCCACCACATCCACCGAAATGCATCTCAAACCGCAAAAAGTAGGACTTAGGAAGTTGTCGAGCGGAGTCCACGGGCACTCCAGCATCAAGCCATGTTTTCATCATCGGCGTGTAACAACACTTTTTGTAATATCCAACAGGAGGGTTGCTTTTAGGGTTGAAATAAAAGGTAAGATAGCTGTTTGGATTCCCATCACAATTGACAAACGTTTGATCGGCATCGTTGACTCTGTAGCCCTGCGTGTTCCTAGCCTTAGCCGTATTCCCATCAAGAAATCCAAGGTAGAGATAAGGCCCCATCTTGTTAGCATTTACTGGAGCTTTAAAGCCAGCAAATGAATTATACTGGACAGTCAATGGCTTGTCGGCATACGTAGTTATTTGCTCCAAAATGGAGTCGTACTGCTTGTTATCTTTTAGATGTCGAACCACCACTTGAGATTTAATTTCAAATAATTTGCTAGCATCAATAGTGGCATCAGTGTTTGAGACAAAGGTTAATCCGTATGTCTGATGAAACTCGCAGAAAACGTTGTACGGTTGACTCTGTTTTGTTCTGCTGTATATCAAGTATTCTCCAGTTATAGGCCCTTTAGATATAGCTATGTCTTTACAAGAAACTGAAAATAAAATATTAGAGATGTAAATGTTGAAATTCCATGAAATTTACGTCACGTCCAATCTTTTATATCATTAATGGGATCTTATGATTTTAGATCTAAAAAGTTATTTTTATCCAAATCAGTAGACGTTGAAAATTGTTATTAAAAGTATTAATTTCATTGAAAAAAAAAATAAACAAGAGCACCGCGAAAAAAAAAACCGAAATTAAATCGGACATCCTACATGGGATCTTTTCTTTGCATTGAGATCCGATGAATCCCGAAGAACACAAACAGGTTGGTCTTCCATTTGCTATGATACACGATCCGCCATGATGACAATGAATGTCACTGCAGGTTATATCTACAAATATAAATAAAAAGGTGTTAAGGAAATATAGTGAATGACTAAAATAGTCAAAGAACATTACAGAACAATCCACAAAAATATGAGAAACTCACCAAACCTAAATCCAGGTACAGCACCAACAATATCAAAAAATGTTCCATAGTTAGGGACAACATACCCCCCACATCCACCCATATGCATTTCAAAAAACCGGAAGTAGTCTTTAGGAATAGGCAGGCTGTATTTTGTAGACACATCAATCCAATTTCTCATATACTTGTTATAACAACACCTTTTGTGATAGCTGTGAGTCTGCAATGGTGAGTTGTTATAGAAGAAAGCTATGTAAGAATTCGGATTAGCATCACAGTTGTTGAATTCCCAATCCTTGGAACCAGCTCGATATCCCTGTGTACTGCGACTGGCTGCAATCGACCGCGGAAGGAACCCCACGTAAATATATTTGCCAAGGAAAGGGGCGTTCAGAGGAGAATTGAACCCTTTATTTTCGTTGATTTGCAGACTCAATGAATAATTACTCTGGAAACGTTTCAACTCTTCCAGAATTGTTCCGTAGCGTTGACCCGATGTCCGGAGATGAACCACTTTAACTTCATCTGTAGTGGAACAGATGGAACGAAGAATAAACTGGTTTTCGGAATAGTCTTTTAGATATGTGTACCCGTGAGATTTTGACGAAAACTCACAAAAAACAGATATCGGCTGGTTTGTATGTTGAAAGATGGTATATTCTCCGCTTTTGCTTTCCGGATTATTCAAAAGGATATCCTTGCACGAACCTAATAAAAAAAGGAATGATCAAAACCGTATCGTGAAAATGACTATTGTTTTCTTCAATTTGGTTTTATACATGTATCTCTTCGTGATTCTTTTATCCAAACAAATCGGACCCCCCCCCCACACCACTCCACAAGCATACGCACAGATACCTTTCTACACTAATAAAAGAACATTTAATGGAAAACTATGATAATGCGATGTCAAATGAAAAAAATGCAAATATATAATAAAAATAAAAAAACAAAAACTTTAAATAACTTTAATGAAAAAATATATAACAAAGCAAATCACTTTTGATATCCCCATCACTGAAGACATAAACAAAACCATCAACATTTACAAAAAATTAGCAAAATAAATATTATCTAAAAGATAAAAGATACATTATGTTTTATTCCTTACTTGGCTTCGAATCACAAGGACTACTAGCAATCGCAAAGTATTTTGTCATTTGAAGTACTGCAAAAATCCTTATAACTGTGCTCATTGTTTTCTGCATGTTCATCTTCTCTTAAGTCATGTAATGTGTCAATGTAATTTCTGTATTTATTTGAATTTTAAAGGCTGGATTTTCCACTTAAATAGAAAAATGTTTACAGAAAAAGTATTAAGTGTTGTTTTTTGAAAATTAATTAAAAGTAACAAGGATGTTTATTTATAATAGTGATCGAATAGAATGTATTACAATGAATATAAACCTACAAAATATCAACAGATTAAATATGAATGTTAACTCGGTGAAATGCAGTTTCATCGGTGGTGATAAAGGTGCAGTGACACGATGAACGTTTGTTTTGTTCAAACCCTACCACTCAACAAGGACACAGACTAGACAAACTATGACTCATTCTATAAGTAAACAATACTTAGATGACGTCCATGGGATCATTCTCAACCGACATTTCAAACGTACATAATAAGTTTAATACATTAAGAGGACCTATAAAACATACCTACCTTTTGATAGAGTAATTAATAAAATAAACTTTTAAAATACGCTCTAAACACCTTTATCTTCAAATTTAAATACTTCCTCTTTATTCTGATATTTTCTCAGGCTTTCTCTCTGGATACGCAGCTAGATACGCATGATGAAAGCTCGTTAAATGTCGTTTTTAAGGGATACCATTATAAGGCTAACTCGGTATCTAAATTGAATAAGTCCCTCTTTTTCATAGGTGTGCAGTTTCTACATGCATAATGGTTCATTATTTTGTAGATCCAGTCACTCAGCATTAATGATGTTGGACAAAAGAGAGACAATAATTTACCACAATAATTTTAGTTTTGCTTTGAATTATTTTATGAAAATATGATAGGTTTCTTAAAACGACACACACAAAGTAGACAGTATATACCACTTTCTTTGTTAGAGCTATTATCTCATATAATTTGCAAACCTTTGTTTTTTAATCGATTTTAATTTAACAATGATTTTTTCCAATCCATCGTCAAGCGGTAGAAATCAGATTATTTTTGTTGATTGCTACACGTAAAAGACAGATTACCGCCGCCCAGGGCAGTTCACGTTAGGGCAACCATGCATAACAAAACTGTTGACGCTTTTGTTTTTTAATTAGCTTTACTGACGTATGTTTTTTTTGTCCAAAAAAATGATACAATTTTGAATATTTTCTTTATCGTACATGAAGTATTGCTTGGATATTGTCTGGTCTTACTGGATTGATCACATTCATTTATTTATCGTCTAGAAAGAATCTTACTGCGTCGTGCTTTGAATAAAATGCTTTTACGTTTCCTATACAAAAGTTGCTCGCTTTATTTTAGAATGTATATTTATATGTTAAGCTAGGATTGTCTAAACAAACGGTTGTCGATATAATTCAATAAAGAAAACTAGTACGGTTTTAAATATTCTTAAGAAGTAATATTACTATTTAATAAAACAAATTTTACGGTATGTCAGAATGTTTTTTTTTATTGTTTAACTACTTTTTAAAACAAAATTAAATTTCTCCATCCAGTAATGTGTAAGAATGGCATGTGGTGATAATGAACAGTGTTTAAATTCAAAAGTCGAAAGAAAAATTACAAAACAGGAGCAGAGTGAACACGAACCTCTTAGAAAATGAGGAAGGATCAGGTGCCATGGAGAAGTGAGCATTTTCTGCTGACCGGTCACACCCGCTGTGTGCTCTTTCTCGGAATTGGGAAAAACGGAAAACTCCGTACACAATTAGGTGATTACTTATGGCCTATCAATTAGTATGAAAAACGTAAGTCAGCATGCGACTTAGTGAAAGATTGTATTTGCTGGAAAGGTCGTTGTATTGACCATAGGACGTACAAAAAGATGACTTCAAACGAGACTGTTGATAGTCCTGCTCTATCAACTTGTTTGTAAGTAGCTTGCCTCGCCTTAGAAGCCTTTCATACGAAGAGCATGCCCTTGTGTATCAAATAAACTGAGAGACAAAAACAACATATGCAGGTGATGAAGGTATATTGTTACATACGTAAGTTGACTATAGAAAAATTGAAGTCATCACGTTTATCATAAAGTTTTGTTGTTAGGTTAACATCAATGTACATTTCCAATAAATTTCCAAATATGAAACAGAAAAGGCAGACTCAGTGTTATCTTTTATTTCAAGTTCACTGGGATACATGTATATCGATTCGACGTGGCTATTGAAGTAACAATTGTTAATTGATAATATGTCGTCGATTTACCTGAATGTTGAGTTGGAGGTCACAGCGAGTGATTTATTTTTTTTTTACTTACAAGGTTTTGAATAAATTCTGCTTCATATGCTTCATAAGAAAAAAATTAACAAAGGACTCCAGTATAGATGTAGCCTGTTACCACACAATCTTAGTTTTAACGAAAGGTTTGAAAACGCTAAAAGTTTGAGTAATTATCATGAAAAAATTGATTAGAATGTAAAGAATAAATAAGTATACCTATATGATGTGATAGTGTATATATGATTCATAAAGAACATCTTCTATTAAAAAACTATGGTTTGGAACAAACATTTATTATTTCCAGTCTGTGTTGGTGTCGGATACATTCATAGCGGAAGCTTGCTCAAGGACTTTAAGTGTTTTTAGCACGGTGTATATAGATATATTACCTCGTATTTATTTTAGTTACATAAACATGTATCCAAGCCAATTGTAGGGAAAATAACGTATTAAAATAATTCTTTAAATTAGTGTGAAGATATAGAAAAGGGATGTTATAGTTTTCATAAAAATAGATTATTTCAAAAGCAATGTTTTTTAATGACTGCTATTGTAGCTGATATACTTTCTCAGTTTTTGCATATTTCCTGATTTAGTGGGAGAAAAACTGTTTAATTAGACCATGATTGGATTTGTTTCGTCGATACCCAAACGTTTAAAGCATAATGTGATGCTTTTCTGTCTAGTTTAAAAAAAAAGATGAAAAAAGTAAATATCTATTTAATTAAATGATAGTCTAATTATTCACTTATCATCTATATGTACCAGCAATTCTCATTATGAGCAGATATCTTTTTGTTAGTAAAGCTATTGAATGTAATTAATTACTCTATTTACAGATAAAATATCACCTAATTGTATACGAACTTTTCCGGGTTTTTTTCCGATTACGACAAAGAGCACACGGCGGCTGTGAACGGTCAGCAGAGAATGCTCACTCCCCCTAGGCACCTGATCCTACCTCTAACGTTTTAGAGGTCCCTGTTGCTCTGCTTAGAATTTGTATTTCGTTTTATGGATTTTTGAGATGGTTGACATTAATCCCGAAATGCTTGTACAGTAGCTATCTGTACAAGAATATTAATATAAATGGAGTTAGAAGCACACAAAAACAGAAGGATCTGTTGGAAAATTCCGTGGCTTCTACGCAAAGACAAATGGCTGGATTGAAACTATTCGTCTTCGACGAATAATCAAATTTTATTAGTCAGTTTCAGCACGCCGGTCAGTGTAAGAGGCACCCTAAGGGATAAACACAATGCCGTAGTAAAAATTCAACAATCAAGTACATTAAAATCCTGTTAACAAAAATACAAATTTTGTATATAAAACAAATTTTGATGCCAAAAAATGTTTATTAGTCATTCACTGTACAGTGTTCAAACCTGAACCATGCACCCTGCGAATGTGTCCGGAATGTTTTCTTTATCATTGCTAAGTATTTATTAAATCCAGAAGTGCTCGAATGAAAGTTCATGAGACTTCGCCGAGATTTGTTCGGATAATATTCTCAAAATACGTAAGTACTGGCAGTTTTTCATATCATATCCTACTTTGATTTATGTTAAAACATGAAAATCTATTAAGGTTTATGTTATATTTCATCATCTATTTGTTATTTAAACTAAACGATATATTCAGAAAAGAATTATCGTTCGTGTTCAACCACTCTACACGTGGTTGAAAATGTAAACATTGGGTTGCTTGATAAAATCATAGCCATGTTTAATGCTTTTGGTGTTCAATACCATGCTTTAAAAAAAAAAGAATTGGTGTCTGTTTTGTATAAAAACTTAGTATATCGAGCCATTTTCAAGTAACATTCTGCATAAAATAGTATAGTCTGTTTCAGTATTGATGTTATTACTAGGTCAAGCGCGGATCGAAAATTAATTCTTACGGTGAGTCGCTATTAAGCATGTTAATTGTTTCAACAGCAGAAAAAACCCTATATTTTCTATTGTCACATTTATTTCTATAACTCATTTTATCCACCAATTAAGATAAAGTTTGAAATCAATAAACGTCTATATTTTATATATGATTACAAGAACCTAGATCATAGGAAATAGACTATAAACACGAGGCACGAGGCACGATTTTAACTGCGAAATTGAAAGGGTCAAATAAAACCACATGGTCTTAATTTGAATGACTATAACATTTGTATGGACGCCATGGAACACACTGCATTAGTACTGCATTCAATCTAAATGTAGATCAAAAGTTCTTCATCAGGAGAAAACATTAGTGTTGTTTACTAACGTTGGATATTTATTTTACCTAACATTTTTGAAAACAAATCACTTCATTTTAATTTTGAACAGGCAATGTTAATTTTGATATACTATTTCCAATGCAAAAGCAGATCATATCTGTACTAATGAAGTTTAATGGTATTTGTACCAGTTAGTAATGAAAATAATATATCTACATTTACAATTTTAAAAAAATAGTTCAGGGTCACATATGGTTTGATCAAATGTTTTTTTAATAATGTCCTAAAGGTATCTATGGTGAAAACTGAGTAGACAAATGTCCACCCGACTTGAATAAAGAATTTTGCATCAAGAGTTTTGAATGTGACGCACAACCTCAGATGCCATTATATTCATGAGTGTGTAGGTATTCATTTTTATAATTACATGAGTATAGTCATAGTCCTAAAAACCAAGCATTTATTTAACAGAAACTGAATGTTTTTAACAGTGAAGTCTATTGAAGCATTTCAATTAAATGGTGAATTAATCATGTCTTCAGACATACATGCATTTGTATGGAATTCATCATTAAAATACGATTTCCTCTTTAAAATATTGTTTTCACAAGGTTTAAACAAATATATATTTATTGTAAAAAAATATATATATATAATCTTAGATATTGAGAATAAACATTTAGCAAAAACGTGTGATAAAGTGTATTAAATCTACATCATAAATCTAATTTGTTAACCTGTCTGCAAAATTAAATTCTTTTATAAGTATGTGTACGTTTATGACACTGAATTATTTTGTATAACATTTAAGCATTGAAATCTTTGATATCAATAAGAATGCTAAATATAATTTCTCACTCATATTTCAGATCCTCTTGGAAACTGCATTCCAGAAAGGTATATGACTGACAATTGCTAGTGTCAATGCAAGATATGTTTCCATTTGTCAAGTTTATTCTATGTATCATACATTTTAGATATTTAATGTTACCATAAAAAAATAGTTATCGTAATGTGTTATGAAGATGTGGTATTTATCTAAGATTGTGTACATTTTGATATACAAACTCTTGTTAAGTGTACAAACGCTATTTAGGAATAAAATTTAATATAATGTTCAAGAAACCTGTCTATAATATAAGAGCAGTAAAACATGTCAGAGTACAGTTAATTTAATAGTAGACATAAATATTTCAAATTACATGTAGGGCCAAAAAGTGTTTTTTTAATTCTATGTTCTTGTTGCTATGATGTGATTTTATGTATTTCATCAGAGAATGCTGAGAATAAACATGTGTACGTTTATGACACTGAATTATTTTGTTTAACATTTGAGCATTGAAATTTTTGATATCAATAAGAATGCTAAATATAATTTCTCACTCATATTTCAGATCCTCTTGGAAACTGCATTCCAGAAAGGTATATGACTGACAATTGCTAGTGTCAATGCAAGATATGTTTCCATTTGTCAAGTTTATTCGATGTATCATACATTTTAGATATCTAATGTTACCATAAAAAAAATAGTTATCGTAATGTGTTATGGAGATGTGGTATTTATCTAAGATTGTGTACATTTTGATATACAAACTCTTGTTAAGTGTACAAACGCTATTTAGGAATAAAATTTAATATAATGTTCAAGAAACCTGTCTATAATATAAGAGCAGTAAAACATGTCAGAGTACAGTTAATTTAATAGTAGACATAAATATTTCAAATTACATGTAGCGCCAAAAAGTGTTTTTTTAATTCTATGTTCTTGTTGCTATGATGTGATTTTATGTATTTCATCAGAGACGTATATACTAACGGAATAGGCAACTCTCGCAAATCTCGCCGAAATCACGCAGTACGTGATTCCGTAGGTCATTTTTAACTTCATATATCTATGATGTTACTTAATATATCGATATAAAACCATTAAAACTATCTTGAAATCATTCTAGAATTGTTATTTATACTTTATAACCTTGATCTGATTATAATTACGACGGAGTTCTCAAAACCCCGAGACCCGTTTTTGCCCCATTTTCGAGATTACGTAAACATCGATGTTTATTTTCTTTATATCTAAATTAATTCACTACATGTGATTAAAAATGCATGAAAAAGCTACCCCTCTTAACAAGAGGAAATAAATAATCTAATAAAAAAATGACATATTTTACTGCGATTAAACAGAGTTTTTAAAACTTGTCAAGGATCGCGTGATAGTTTGGGAAGTAAACATGGCGAATGTAGAAGTTGCCTATCCCGTTAGTATATACGTACCTGATATCATGTCAACATTTTTTTTTATTTACGAGAATAATTTATACATTTATACCCTGATACAAATGGTGGCACAATCTTAAGCTTTGCTGATTTAGTGGCAGCCTTTGTCCACATAGTACAAATGAACACATAATTTATACAAAATTATGTGTAAATGTTCATATGAATCAATTAAATTAAACATAATGTGTAATTTAAAAAAAATGATAAAACAGTTATAACATGTACATTAAGTGGGTTCTACTTTTCACGATTTATACTTAATATATCAATACCCTAGCATACCCAAAGAAACTGCTATTTGTCTATTAGAATGCTTGCCTCACGCTTCTGAAGGATAGCGCTGAAGAGATGAGGGGGAGGGGCGTTGACAGTGCTGGGTTCATGTCAAATAATGCCATTTTCTTGACATTCATGTCAAAATTGAGTACAACATTCGAAGAATTAAATAGGATTCTTGTTCTGGTTATAAATCTAATCTGCGTCCCCTATGATATGACTACCTGAACATAACAACACGAAGAGTGATACTACAAATTTGCTTATGGCACCGCAACGATTAAGCTGGCCCTTCAGGTACTCCAAAACTACTCCCTAATAATTACCTGTAATGATTACTCAGAGTATAAGTCAGACACAAAATAGCATTTTATATTGCATTGTGCTAGCACAAACAACTCCAGTCTGTTTGCACGAGTCTTTCAACTGAATCGAATGATTACCGGCGAACAAGGTTGTAAGAGTTGTTTCACCTACACATAAATTAAAAGCATTGAACGCGATATAAATCTATTTAGAGCAATATGAATTACGAAACTGACACCTCAAGCAATTAACAGTTACTGTTTGCTCAGAATTAAGCCAATGTTATTTTCAACAATGAAGTTATCACTGATAATAATTGCTTTTATAACGAATTTTTCCAAGTGATATCCCACATGTATTGATCATGATACTTGTAAATGTTTATACATATAAATATCCATTTATGCAATGACTTTAATTTTAAATCGTCCTTTAGAAATAATTTTGAAGGAATGCTCAGATGTTCGCCTTCCTAGTTACTACGGTTTGTTATGTACTAAAATTTGCAACTGATAGTGACAAAATATACGGATTCAGCTGCATAGAGTTGTTGTTTTCAGGATTACTTGCATCTTTCATTAGTATTTTAATTCGATTGTATTGTGAAACACGGTTACCTGATTCATGAAATAAGTCACAAAAGATGTTACATGCTACCATTTGACAAAAAACACCCAAAAACAAAATACACACAAAAAAAATTAAAAATAACAAAAACAAAACGACAATTACAAAACGTTCTACCGAATAAATTAATGCGGTTTAGAAAATTTGCTCTCAACTATAACGTACCAAGAAATACTGGTATATATATTCTAATCATTTAGATAATTTATTCATGCTAAACAATGAGTATTAGCTATAGCTAATAATTGAAATAAGTTCTGTTCTTTGGTATTACAGAACAAGAACGTTGTGCTGATATTATCAATGGCTCCATTAATACCCGGGATTTTCATCCTAATGTGCCTGTTACCACGCTTAGACAGTATTTTTTTATATTGCAATACAAAATGTCTTCATTTTGGAGATAAAATACTAAATAAAACATCCAATTATTGCAGAAATCCCAAATCCATACTATATACTGAGTATACCCTGTAACTTTTGCCATTTAACACTGGCAAACAGTTTCATCCCGCCTGAATTCGCCAAGACACAGTTGTGTTTTAAAGAGAGATTATTTGACACATTGGAATTCGTCGTGTCCTAAGTTCGCGAGCTAACAACGGGCGAAAGGGTAAAAAAAAACGGGGGCGAATATTCACATGTATACAATATTCAAGAATTCCGTTGGAAGGTATGAAATTTTGATTTTTATTACATGTAAAGATATGAATTTAATTTAATTCGACATTCTAGTATCTAATTTTGCAAGATACTCCAGCGTATTAAGGTGGAAGGCTACATCGTCACAACATGTCTGACATCTGTTCGAAACGCCATTTTGTTACGGATTGATAACATTATGCCGTGGTACAAAATAGCTATACACCGTTTAATTGAACTCTTCTAACGAGGGAGACGAGATAGGAATGAAATCACCAAAACGCTTAGAAAATATGTCAATTTTCTTCCTGTTTTAAGCTTACAACGAACATTTCTTATCATCTGTTTTGTACGGAAAACGTGGAATCAAAATAATGTTTCCCTGCTCTGCTGCTATTGGCAGTACAATTTTTGTCATGTCATCTGCAACAGACGATCATACATATGTGACGGATTATCGATATAGGTAAGCAGATATACTATTTTCACTATAAACTATATATGTATGATGAATATAAACCGAATGTACGTACCGTAGTACGATCTCTTGAATTGATCCTAACTTCCCAAATGTAAAACATTTGCAGTAAAAGACTTGAATTGAATCTTTGACATTTAACTAATGTATTTTGATTAAAATAGATATTGCTAGGTAGCATTAGCAGTGGAAGCCCGGATTTGCAAGCCAAAATGAGGGAACGACACAATTCTTAAAAGGAACTGTTTTTCATTTCCACACATACATGTGTATCACTATGGACATCTTATGTGTGTATCAATATGCGTAAGGTTAGCTGTTGTTTATAATTACTATTGTATATAAAAGTGTAAAAGGCAATTTAACTACTAACATTTGTTTTAAAGAGTTAAACATATATAATTCATTCATCAAAAATATATTTTTTCAGATTCAAACATTATCATAAGTACTACTTACCTTATATCTACATACTTAGCTTAAACTTGTTCCTTTTTTAATTTTTCTTCGTGATTTTTATTAATTAAAAAATTGGTCCTAAGATATTTGAGACCATGTAAAATAAAGAAAGACAACTCTTGAACAGGATCTTTCATACCAAGATTTTTGCAATAATTCAGTATTTCCTTAAATTTTTCAATTTCATTCAATTTCTTTTCTTCATTCCATTAACCAACGAATATTGTTATTTTTTCAGATGTTTGTGGGATTTTGTCCAGCAGTTTGCCTTAAAATATTTTTTTTTTAATTTTCGTTTCATATTTATGTGGATTCCAATAAAAATCATAAAAACTTCATTCATGATTATTTTTTTTTCATTTCTAAACTTAATAACATGTCACTTTTATAAGAATTTTAAATGAGAAAGGCTAACAAATTTTACAAATAAGGGGTTATCTGGAACCAGACTGATATTTTAAAAATTCTCTAGAAAATAGAGTATTGCATTTTGAGGTCTATTATTGTTAAATACTGTGCCTAGTATTAGTAACAAATGCATGCAACAAAAATCTCCTTCACTTGTTTGGTGTAGACATCCACCTTAACCTGATTTATATGGCACTGCTAGGAATAACTATGACGACATTGCCAATATCATTAGGACAGCCGAATCCTGCCAAATGCAATAAATCAAACCAGCATCTACAAATCCTGAAACAAGAGGGGCAGTTTTAGATAATAGAATATGAGGGTATTTGAACAAAAAGCAATCTAATATATAAAAAAAATTAGAAAGTGATGCTAGCTTTTCGTTTATTCAATAAATCCATTGCTCATAATTATAAGACGTTTTATTTAAGTAGATTTATCCCAGATACCTAATGAATAACACGAAAACCAAGTTATCTGAGAATAGTTTATTTGGCGCTTCTGGCCGCGGTGAAATTATGGGGGCTACCGCAGGGCCGCCCCCAACAAAAGCAAGCAAGCAAGCAAAAAGCAAAGCAACAAGCATTAAGCAAACATGATGTAATCAATAGGCAACTATGACGTAATTATGACGTCATCAACAAGCAAATATGACGTAATCATGCACTGGGTAAACGCAAGTGCATTAACGTTCTACTAAATATTTTAACCTTACTTAAGCCATATACATAATATAAGCAACCTTGAATGACAAGTAAATGGACAAAAATTTTCACATGTGCATAGGATCAACTGTCCAATATGACGTCATAAGCGTAGAATATGTGTCGACTCTTCCATTTGTGTTGAGGTGCGGTCGAAATACGCCACTTGCAAGGGCCATAAATGCCTGTTGTATGATGCAAATCTATTACGGGCATTTATGGAACTGCAACCGCCACAATGGGAGGACCAAAGACCATTAGTGACGGCGGCAGTACCTCAACACAGATGGTCACCAGCGGCCAGAGCTTGCTCATTTTCTTCTCCCTCCACCTTAAGTAACGATGTAACAACCTTTTCAATGTTTTCTAGGAATGAATCATTTCCCTTTTTTGACAAATGAACACCGTCATCATGAAATAATGTTGGGTCCTTACTGTCAAACTGAGTATGTTTAATAAAACTCCCCCCCCCCCATAGACGTAACTAACAATATTGCTTCCCTATTGACTCTTTTTCTTGAGTCCTCCATGGCCCTAATGTCATCTGAATACCTCTAATTGAATCTAGGGAGCAGGTTTGACCATACCAATTTAGAACGAGGGAAAAGCTTGGCTATTTGTTCCAGTGTGTCTTGGAGCTTTTCCAGCAGTGACTTTAACTCAATGAGACCTAGACTATTTGCTCCGCAGTGTATAATTAATACATCTGGGTCATTCTCAATTCTTCGCAGCACACGAAGCTTGGGAAGTAACTGACTAAGGACCATACCTCCATAGCCTTGCCACCAGATTTCGGTATTAACTATTCCAAGGTTTAATCCCCCCTTTCGTTCCCTGGACGATATGCTCGCTCTCTTGACTATGGAGGATCCTATGACCCAGACTTTATTGACACCTATGTGCACAAAACTTGGTAGATGTTAAGCTTAGCTACTATTTACTACAAATAAGGAATGTATGATATAAGACTAGCCCAATAATGCTTATCATTAACGAATATATGTTAAGCTTAGTTACTACTTACTTAAAATGATGAATGTATAATGGTATATGAGACTAGCCCAATAATTCTTATCATTAACGAATATATGTGCGATAGGCATTAGATTGCCATCTACCCGCCGATTGGATGACATGTTGTGTTTCGCCCTGAAGTGCTAATGTAGTAGCTGCTCCTATCCGAAAGGAGTGTGACTTAAAATTCTTACTATCAATGGATGACTTTGCCAAGACCTTAGCTAGGACCGCACTAAACTGATACCGTGTTAGTGGTTTCCCCGAAAAATGACAAAATAATGGCCCCGTAATGCTTGGGCGCACTTGCAAAAACTCCTGCATTGTTTTTACTGGGCACGTTATTCCATGTGATGCATTAACTGACAATGTCACTCCCCTACCACACTGATCGGTTTTGGAGCGTTTAATGCTTACCATAAGTTTGTTAGTTAACAGTGAAACGTCTTGACATTGGATTATGGTTTCATGTGAATTACCGTTAGATAGAGCAATTTCACCTATCCTAAGTAATGCATGGAATGCAAGGGAAAAGGCAGCCTTATACAATGAGGTTTCATAATTGCTATAGCAAACAAATTGAAGGTTTGGGATAATGGTTTGTAAAATGTCCAGTGTGATTGGTAACCGTGTGTCTGCTGTATTGGTGGATCTTCTCATACCTTGGAGTAGCTTTTGGGTGACAAAGTTTTTTGTGGGATCATATAATGTATGACTTTTGCATTTGAAGCTTATCGCTGCAATGTATGATTTTGCCGTCGAGTGTTTGTAGTGTTTTATTGATAGATGTGCAATAAACATGTTTAAGTGTGTGTCTGGTGGCGGCCAAACCAGTGACAACCCTTGGCCAATACGAAACTGTTCAAACGCTTGGATCCCTACCCTGTATGCCTCGCTAGTGTTCACCGACATAGATGCACTGAATAAACGCTCTATTTCGCTTGAGAGAGCAAGGTCTGGAATTGCTCCGGAATTGGCCGAGGTTGTGCGTCTGCTGCAGGTGCCAGGCTCCTGAAAGTGTCCCACTTTTTGCGGGAAATAGAGTCAGCTATTTGATTAAGTTTGCCTGGGATGTGGTTGGCTTTAAACTGAATATTGTACTTTAACGCAACCAACATTAAGGGCCTAACTAATGACATGACACGCTCTGACCTAGATGACTGTTTGTTTAAAATATGAACCAAAGCTATATTGTCTATGAAAAGGATAAGTTTTTTATTATGCAGGAGGCTTCCCCAGACCATCAATGACAACACAATTGGAACTAACTCTAGAAAAGTAATATCCCGCAAAATTTCATTGTAAGCCCATTGCTCTGGCCATTGAAAGAACATCCATTGGTCCTGAAAATAACAACCACAACCTAATTCTGCTGACCCTGCACTATGTGTGAAGAGTTTCAGTGTATCTGAGGTACTCCACTCACTGTCCGGAAAGTATACCACCCCATTAAAACTATCCAAGAATTCGATCCAGGTTTTTATATCTTGACGCATGGACCCCGATATCCTAATATGATGATTTGGTTTACTAGTTCCTATCATAGCATTGTAAAACCTGCGATTAAATGCTCTACTACCAGGTATAGCCTTGCTGAAAAAATTTAACTTGCCCACTAGAGATTGTAGCTCCGACAACTTAATTTTCCTCTTACCTACCCAAAATTTTAATAGAGTAGAAAGTTGATATACTTTCTCCTGTGGAATAGAGACTTGCATTTTGACCGTGTCTATTTCCAGACCAAGAAACACATTATCTACATGGTAACCTAAATCTACTTGGGTTGATTTGTTAATGACAGGTTGACTAAAGTTATTGCCAAACATTAAAGACTGAGACTCAGCACCAATGTTAGTACCTTGTGCCATTTCTGTCGATTCTTGCTGGGTTGAGCCAATAGCATCTGTTGGTCCTGCCCCAGTGACGGATGGCGCCACCATCATGGGTGCTGTGGAGGGCTGAGGGAAATGGGAAGCCACCATCTGGTTTTGCACCGGAGGTTGCGCTACCTGTTCTGCTGCCGTACTGCTGCTTGCACGCCCTGCTCTCTCGGGCCTCTGTCGTCTCCGGCCCCTACGCTGGCTCCTCGTCGCTGACAAATCCGTTTTTCTTGTTTTGGGCATTTTGCTCGGAATAATAAGAACTAATTAAAATTAGCAAAAATAGTAAATACTTAACGGATAAAATGGACGGTTTTTGAGTACATCTGCATTCCGTTCTGACTATCATACCCTCACGTGGTTTTCAGCCGAACATAAATAAAAACCATGTAAATAATTCAATCGATCAAAAATCTTCATAAATTAAAATAGTTACTGAGATAAATGCGCATATCTGAGACAAGCTCCAGTATGCGATATTATTCATAGAATGCATTATGTTGAGAAAGTATATATCAAAAAGCACTCGGATGGTTATCATTTTCTTTTTCGCTTGGAAAGTTTTTTAATGAATGGTTATTTACATGTTTGATGTAGTGACCAACATTAGTTTGATGTACAGTACCGATCAGACCCAACCTAATAGAAAATAAACCCAAACTAAACCCTGGGTTTACTTTCTGGGTGTACTCTTGGTTAACCTCGGGTTTACTAGAGTGGACCTAGAGTAAACCCAGAGTAAACCTAAAGTAAACCCAGAGTGAATTCAGAGAGTAAACCCGGTCAGAAGTATACCCCTGAAAGCAGACGCTATCTGTGTATTCGGAATATACAAGGGACAGAAATTACAGGCAGTAAGATGGTCAAATAAAAGACGGGTTTGATTCACACTTCAGTGAGTACAGTTGACCTCAAAAGCAATTTCCAAGTAAACCCAAAGTAAACTCCGCGTAAACCCAAAGTAAACCCCTAGTGGACCCACATTTTCAAAAAGTAAATCTAGAGTAAACCCCAAGTAAACCCCAAAAGTAAACCCGGGGTTTAGTTGGGGTTTACTCTGGTGATAGGTTGGGTCTGATCGGTACTGTATACACACTAATATGATTTAAGATCATTAACAGTACTTTAAAAATATATAGATACTAGATGATATCCCAGGCAAGCGCAGGGAATAACAATTAACATATTTAAAACATTTTAATGTTGAAACAATGTTTTTAGTTATTTTTTTATATGCAATGTCCGATTATTTTCTTAACTTTTTTCTTAACTTTTTTTTTTAATTGAAATTTAAAAAGAAATGGTTGGATCTAAAGAAGAGCGGGCGGGGATGAAAATAAAAACAGACTTCTACGTTTTATGCTGGCATAATTTATTCATACAGACGTAGAGTTGTCAACACAGTCGAATCATGGTTAACAATTTCTAATAAGATATTTAAAGTTTACTTCCAAATCTGTTTGTGGCGTAAAACTGTATGCAATCTAAAAACGCGAGTGCATTGATGTTTCTTGATGTATCTTAAACCAAAGTTCTACCCGATGCATGTTGAGCTCGTCATACTTTTTCCACATTTGTGTCAATTAATTAACCTGCGTCTTGGTTACCCCGTTCTGGAAAGTTCTTTCTATCAAACTCAAATTCAAGACACGAATTGGCTTATTTTATATATTCAACATTCGTCAAATCTTAATTTCTATGTCATACTATAAATAAGAATAAATAAGAATATATATATTCTCTCTTACTTAATAATTCAATAACATTTCAATCCAAGTATATTTTTAATGCAAACTTCCACTGACTTAGATCAGCCAAAGCGTGTCCACTACCTTACTTTCATTTTTGCTATTTTGGACTGGTTTATCAAAAATGAAAGTAGGATTTTAACTAATTTTACAATAAATACTTACCATGTAAAATTCAATTATGATTAACGGATATCATCTCCCACATGTTGAAATACCAAAAGTGTAAGCAGTTACACTGGTGCAGGCAGTTCGTAGTTTATTGGCAAAATGTCTTAATATATAAGGATAGATATATAATGCAATCTAATATCATCAAAATGTCATAAACTTAATTTTTTGTATCGCGTAACATAAATCATGTGATATCTGCAATATTTCCCTTTCCATTATATTTCTCTCTTTCCCTTGCGGGCAGATCATTTGTACGTTTAATCATCAAATTGGTCATGTTGTCAATCAGTCGTTCTGAGTATACTTCGTTGTATTTCTTGACGATGGTGATATGTTCCCATTCGCTCAATGTGGAGGCTAGTAAGGCAGTTGGAGACTGCACATCCTCGAGCTCAAAGTGAGTATTGTATTAAATTAGTCCGAATTACAAAATTTTTTTACTTTGTGATCATCCAAGAAGTGTAAATATATAAATATCTCAATAATAGTTTTGTTTTCTTTTAAATCAATGATTATTCATTTATCTCGAATGTTACTAGATTGATATTGTTTATTGCTTACAATTTGTTAAGAAATAAGAATATACACATATCAGGACTCAAGATTCAATCAAAAAATATAAAACTGTATAATTTTAACAAACTTGTATATTTCTACAGGAAAACAGAATGCTGTAATAGTTATTATGACTCTAATGGTACTTGCACTAGTAAGTATTGTAATATGATATAACTAATTTTTTGGGTAAACTGCCTCAGTCTGCTGACAAATTGTTTTTTAGTATTTCATGTAATTTCATTTTTTTTTGGATAAACTGCCTCAGCCTCCTGACTAATTGTTTTTAAGTATTTCATGTAATTTCATTTTTACCATGGGATTAGTTCAAACTGCGAAATCTTTCAAAGGAAGCTTTGGAAGTGGTTTTCTGTAAAAGTTATCTTTACCATAATTGCAGAATAACTTTTCCCACATAAAGTGCAATACAAACAGAACTTTCTACTGCCAAGTCATATTAATACTCGAGTGATTATTTCCGTTTAAATCTAACTTTCACAAAAACCACCACGTCCTCTTGGTTTATTAAAATATGTGACACTATTATATTCGTTAATTTGTCCGCTAAAGATACGGAAGGTTTAACTCTTATTTTAGGGTAAATGTATTCATACAATTTATAATGTTCCTGTGCTTTTCACTGTTTAGTTTTAAGGACTCAAATTAGCTATGAGAAGTTATGCCAATTAAATAGCAAATGTTTTAGATTTATTGCGAAATTCATTATAGCATGCCCCAAAGGGACATTTGGTAAAAATTGTTGGACACGATGTCCAGTCAACCTGTATGTGGATTTGTGTGCAGAAAGATGTGACTGCAAAGCAAACCAATGGTGTAATCATATGCATGGATGCATATTTGGTATTTTTTTCTTATTTAAATTATTTCAAAGCTAGTGAAAAAGTAATATGCGTACATGTAATTTAAATAATGATTTTTGAACCCAATTTCAACACATTACAAATTGACAGGAAAAAAAACTGATTTAATCAATATCATTAAGATATAAATAAGGATTTTTAAAAACATTTTAAGCATAAATTATTGTCAAGGAAAATCTCTGAATTGAACCTTTATTTGAGAATATGCATGAATACTAGCTTAGCTTTAATCCTTTCACTTGAATGGCAATATAAATAAAACTCATCTTCCCTAGAATATTTAGAGCCATTGACAATTTTTATGAGGAAGTATACTGATAGTTGGCATGATTGGGTGATATCGATGTAAAACAATTTTATTCGATTTACGTGTACAAAAAAACTAAATAGCCTTTTATTAATAAGATAATCATAAATTATTTTATTACAGTCAAACTTCGTTATCTCGAACTGGACGGGACTATTTAAAAACTTCGAGATATCCGAGTATTCGAGATGTTGAGGGTAAAATACTTAAAAAAAAATAAGTGGTTGGGACTTACAAATCACACCGACATATCTATTGTATTCGAGATATCAGTGTTCGAGATATCGAAGTTCAACTATATGGTTCAAAACTATTTTAAGTTTTTTAATCAATTTGAAACAGGAACAGTCATTTTTTATCAGACCATTTATATACTCATAATGTGTGAAATCTAAAATTACCACATTGCATAAAATCTGAAGATAATTCAGTAACTTCTTCAAACTATACATGCTATTTAATGAACAAATATACATATTATATATGTACAAATCATTTACTTGTGAATGGTTATTTCTTTTAATTACCCAATTTTTCAGATTTTCGAAGAATATGTTATACTAGGTACATGTAATTATAGATTTGTCTATCAGCAACTACTATCCATCGTGATCGAAGTGATATGAGTAATAAATATTAAAGCATGTGTATAATCATATTGGTGTTAACGATTTGAATTGCTTTTTTTATTATATGGTTTTTAACCTATGCCTTGACAAGATTGACCACATTAATCAATGTAGTTCGGGTTATATTTACAGTTATAGTTAGAATGTACAATTGTTTTAGCTATGACTGGGAGGTATGCTGTAATGGTTACATACTGATAGATGGATATTGCAAATGTAATCTCCGATTATAATGTCATGTTTTTTTAAATATAATATTATTTTGAAATAATTTAAATTTAATATATTAAAATTGGTGAAAGATTAAATTGGAGATTAACCTATGGAAAAGTCAATTATTTGTGATAATAAATCAACGATATCTTTTTTCATATTTTTCATTCACTTTAAAGTCATACAAAGGGTGTTCAGAAATTATTGAGACATTCACTATTATTCTTTGGAAAAATAGATAAATCCTTGAAAATTCACCAGACATTTAACCAGGATAAACTTATTAATGTGAAATTTTCTAGTACATGGCATAAAGTGATCATCTCTGATAAGCTGACAAACTTCCCTACCTACGTCCAGGCACCCCGAGTTTAATCGCCGAGTTTATGTCAGTGCCGGATACTCCAACCATCGACTACTTTATGTACTGTAAAAAGCAAAACACTCGATATATTTAAACATTACTTTGCTTTATTTTATGTTGGTGTTTGTTCAATGTCTATGTCAATTTTTACTAAATATTTGTCACTTAGAAAGGAAGATATGTGGATTGTTTCTATAATGTCCGAACAACCCACATAATGTAGTTTTAATTATTTCTTTCTGTAAGATGATAGCTTGCGAGTTTGCTGATCTACATGTATATGACGTCACATAAAGATTCGACAAAAGTATCGGGTTGCAAAATAAAACAAAAATAACAATTGGAAAACATTTTTAAATTAAATAATCTGTGTATGAACTTGTTTGTCACGTTTTAAGTAAAAAAAATTCCTTAAACACGCGAACTGTCTCAAAAGTCTTGTCTTTGCATTTGCATATATTTATTTATTGACATTTTAATGATCGATATCACTTGATAAATTATGTTGCTGATGAAATTCTACAATACGTGAAACCACTTATTTCATAGTACTACATGTATTTCTCAAGCATCATAAAAAATATCAGTAGTCAGTTTTAATCGCAGTTTTTACGGTTGCAGAGAAAAAGAAATGAGTAAAAAATTCATTATTTACAGATTTTTATATCATACATCAATTTATTGTCGTAGAATTCTAATGTCATTTTCATAGCTCCCGTGGGTTTCATTAATTCTTATTGTATAACAGATCATTTGGAAGCGAACGAGATACAAATCTCATAAACGGTTAGATATTTATAGCTCATTTCTTGTGAATTATTATCAATGTCGTATTCTAGCCAAAGGTTTTTTTTATATACTTCATGACAATCAGAATTCTAAGACAAAATATTGTAGACCGATCATATCCATTTATTTCTTCAATATTGATTTCCTTCTCTATTGATAAAGATGTTTTATTTAATGGGTACATAGCAACTATAGTTCTATAAATAATCATATGTAATTTTTAATCACCATATGGCTCTCACATTCAAAATAAAATGTTTCCTATTATCTGTTATTTATTCTGTATTAACCGATTCATTTTAAATCATGCAACCATTTTTTTCTGAAGAGAATGATATTGACAAATTTACGATTAATGCACATAAAGAAAACGAACGAACATACGAAAATACAGACAGCAAAGTATGGATAAATAAATAGAAATATTTCATTTAAGTTTAGTTTCTAACATCTTGTTTCTAATTCAGGCTGTCCACCAGGAACATTTTCCAAAAATTGTTCTATAGATTGCCCTATGGGTTATTATGGGTTATTCTGTACAGAGCGCTGCAACTGCAATTTGGCCGAATGTGATAAAGCTCTTGGATGTTTGAATAAAGGTATATATATATATATATATATATATATATATATATATATATATATATATATATATATATATATATATATATATATATATATGCATCTTTAAAAGTATCGGATCTAATATATAGATTATATAAATACAAAGCCAGTAAACTGAATATATAAAGCACTTAAAATGGTTAACGACAAGAACAATTGATATATGATATATATATATATATATATATATATATATATATATATATATATATATATATATATATATATATATATATATATATATATATATAAATTTACATATTGTATTTTTTTCAGATTCAAAATCACAAAGTAAAACTATTAGACCAATCTACTGGATCCTTCCTGTAATGTTTTCAATATTAGTTTTCATCTTCGTCTGTATATTTCGATGGTAAGTAAAATGAAAATATTGTAATTCTTTAAAGAAAAACATGATAAATAGAAATCTAAGATCATGAAAAATATTTCAGGTTTCAAACAAATAAACAACGGCATGCTAAAGGTAAGAAATAAAACTAATTATTTTTTATCCATCTATCAAAATTTTCTATCTATCTATCTATCTATCTATCTATCTATCTATCTATCTATCTATCTATCTATCTATCTATCTATATATCTATCTATCTATCTATCTATTATTTTTAAATCTGTTTTGCAAGATATGTCAATATATCAGCCCGCAATACATGGTACTGGTCGTGATGAGTACGATCAGCTGGCCGATATCTTTACGGCAGAAAAGATCAACTATGTCGACAAGAGAAAATTAACAACAACATCTGCAGATGCTAAGACAAAAGAGACTGAAACTTTTGATGCAGAGCATGAGAATGAAATATACCTTACACCGATTATGCAGACGTTTGATTATGAAGAACCTATCAAACATGAGCCTGTTTAGATGTAGGTTTTTTTCTGAAAACCCCGGAAAGCAATATTTAAGTGGTATACTGTAGTATTAAGCGGGATTTATATTATTTATGGTGATTTATAAAACATAATTAGATTTATCTCAGTGTAAAGAAAACATACAAGAGTATATCAATCAATTAATATTATAACTTTAAAATAGGCAAAGATGTGATGTTTCAATTATTACAATTTGTACTACTCAGCTGTAATCAGATATTAATGAAAGAAATGAAAAATATGTGGATACTTGTAACACAATCGCCATTTTACTGACCGTTCCCGATAAAACCATTTTAAAGCAGTATGAAAGTCTACAGTCAACTGACAAGTGACTGAAAGATTACTTGCATTTGATCGACTTCCATTCAGTGTCTTTTCTAGAGCTTTTAGTAAACATTCGGTGGACTGAATGCAGATCTCCATTATGTGCTATGAATAAAGAATAAAATGATTAATTATTGATAACGTTATTTGTAAGAAAGTATTTTTCACATATATGTAGATATTCCTGTAATTTTTAAAAAAAAATGTTTATAATATGAAAATGTTAAAAAAAAAATGCTGACACTTACTTCAATAGAAAAATGAAATGTTTATTTATTTTAAATGTACATGTATAATTAATGCCAATCATAAATGAAATTATGTTGGTCTGTTTTTAACATTTATGACTGTGCATGCATGGTTCACATTAAAGTAAATGATATATTTGTGAAGAATTTTGTGTGTTTTTTGTTGGATTCAATATTAATGGCAACCTTACTTTTAAAGATAAAAGAGTTCTGTTTATCATATTAATCGTTTAGCTTTAAGTTCAAATAGAGATTAAAGGCATATATTGTATTTTTTTTTTTAGATTTTTCTGATAGCTATTTTTTTTTATATCAATAAAAAGATGGATCATGAATATAAATATAAGCAAACTTAGCACGAAACATACTTAATAACAAATGTACATGTAGTTCATCTAGAATAAGCTAGAACATTTACCCTTTCCAACATCTCAAGTTTCTCGTCCGCTTCCTGCAATTTTTTTCTTTCGTTAATAAGCTTATTGAAACATTCTCACAAAGAATTGGATATAATCTGCAGCACGAAAATACCATTCTGTAAGGATGGAGCAAACTGTTGTTGCAGGATTAGCATTAGGAGGAACCACAACCGACGAAGTAGTTTACTCATCAATAGTAAATAAAAGAATTTAACATCGCAAACATTATTTATTCGAAACGTTTACGTTGACGATAAAATATATACACAATACTAAATTTGCTTTAATATACACTAATAGACTTTAGAAAATCAAATATTTTCTGTGTTATAGATTTTTTTCATAATATTAATAAACATATTATTTCTGGTATATATCATAAGATTGTTTTAGGATTTGGCTACCCATGACCTCAGTAGTAGTAAGCTTTTCCTGCAAATGATGCACAAGTACATGTACATGTGCGTTTGTTGACGAAGTGTTATCACAATGACAAGGTATATAGCGACCATTTATTCATCCCGTTCGATAAAACCGCTGCAACACCGGCTTTGCATACAGGGGTTAACCTTAACGTGTCTTGATACCAATTACTGACATACACCTGCTTGCAGTTTACTTATTGATGGATTAAACATTTCATTGTTTTAATATAACATAATATCGCCTTTTTGTTTTTATTTCTTCTGTTAGTGTTGCCTATGCTTTACCTAACACCGTTTCCTGTTATCTATTTTGTGTGTTTAAAATAAAAGCCCAGAAAATGTTGTGCAATGCTACTGTGCCGTGCAAACAATTGCGTTAAGTAGATGTAAGTCGGGTTATGAGCTTTAAGATTCAATGCTAGTTCTAGATATAATAAATAAAAAAAAAAGATTTCAAGGGAAAAAGTTCGTTTTAAAATTAGCTGTATTTACACTGTAATTATTATTTATTTTGTCAATATAAGGATTCATTTACAGATAAGAGGTTTAAAAGGTATTTTTCACAATTTAAAGAACAGTTAATTAATTACACTGTATAAATAATTTATATGTACCTATATATCTTTAAAATCCGTAAATGAAGAAAACACTGAATTTTTTTTACAGGAAGGAAATTTTTCCTTCTTCCACCTCTTTGAGTTAATCAGCAGAAAAAAACGATTATAGACAAAGTATGTTTCCCGAGGGAAAGGGAAAAATGTGGTCCTCAGTCTGTTTTTGCTTCTTAAAATTATTGCTATAAAGTTTTGAAAGTGGGTCAATAGTTAAAACTCAGATCATTAACACAGTTTATGTCTGGAGAACTAAAATGCTAAACTATAGACCTGTCATACTTTGTCCCAAGTTTCTGTTTATTTATACCAATTTCATAAACAACAGTCATTGACGAGATTGAGAAACGTCTTATTTTCTGTTTTGAGCCCCCATCGCTTCAGATTTAATTTTACAGCGAAATATAAAATGTCTACTGGGATTTTGCATTCCAAACAACATTGGTTAAGCTGTATGAGAGATGTGTGCGAGGTAAATAAATGACAGTGGAGAGGTAGACAACAATTTGTAATTATCTTTTATTTGTTCAAATAAACTTGTATATTAAAGAAACACTCCCTGAAATGTTGTACTTTCCCACTTGAACGGTGGTGAACGCACGCCGAGTGAACGGTGAGCACACTCTGAGCGAACGGTGAGCGCATGCTGAACGGAATTTGGTCAGCGCTTATGAACGGTGAACGGTGAGGGACCGCATAGCGCAAACGGAGGGCAAACGCGAGCGGTGAACGCACGAAAAAATGGGAAAGCAGAACGTTTTAGGGACTATATGCGGTTGTTCTCTGCGTCGTACGTTTCCTAAAAGTACCCGGATGATAATATTGAAACTGATTCGAGTAGTCACAAAAATTTTCTTCCAAATTTATAAACGAATTTCAGATTTTAAAATCTACGTAAGAAATTTTCATTTTTACATATCCAGGGTATAAATAGGAAACACGTGGAAGGAGTATTCAGAATATTTGTCATCTTTGATTTTAGGTTCAATTGTTATTCACTAACATGTATGTAAATTATTGAGAACTTCAAGAAAAAATAATAGAAACGGTAACCTAGGATGGACTACAGAGCTTTGAAGATCAATAGAAATTTAACTAGTTGTGTATATATAATGTGTACTGTCTTTTTATTTCAAATTGCTTAATGTAGACATGAATGTTATTGGCAAAAAGACTTTTAGATTTAAGATATTAGCTGATATTTTGAAATCTAAATCATTATGATTTGTATATAAAATCCAAAATCTCTTCATTTCATCAATTCTTTAAAAAGGAGGAATAAACAGGATATATTGTGGACAACACTCGGCCTTATCGGCTTAAGCTCTCTTTAATTTTATAAAGCATCACATCTACGGAATAAATAGACGTCGACTTGGATTTGTAAAATTTTAATCCTATAACAGCATATCTATAATAAATTTGAGATTCTAGCAATCTAATTAAAATCAGACTTGTGACCAGCACTTCTGCAAAATATAAAATTGTTATCCATTTAGATTCAAGCTTCTATTAACAAGTCTTAAAATAGTTTGATAACTTTATTCGCTTGCAATTCTAAAATTCGGTGTATTTCTTTCCAAAATTGTAAATAAAATGTATTCAGGTTTTTCTTTTACGAATAATGCAAAACACAATTACACACACTTAGAATGGACACATAACCTTGTGTACTACACGAGACTCCTTTGGCATTTAGGTTCGTTGGTGAAAAAGAAACACATGTCCGAAGTACCACGCAAGATTTTGGCAGCGGTGATTTCATTAGCTAATTAAAAGATTGCTCTGAGGTGACCCTGTACATCTTGAACAGTGTATCTTTAAGTTATAATTAACATAAGGTATTAGAGTATAATATTAAAAGTGCACTGGCCAGAGAAGATCTCAATTCAAGAGTACAAAAAAGATCTCACAATCAAGAAAAATCAAAGGAAACTTTAGAAGTGAATAGGCCATGTTCTTAAAAGAGAAACCGTTCAAGCTCCAGAGCTGCTCTGACTTGGGCTTCTGTGTAAAAAGAAGATGACGAAGGCCAAAGAGCACCTGAAAGAGCACAGTGGAGAAGGAGAGAGAAGAACTAGGGGCACAATTGGAGCGAGGTTAATAATTGTTGCAAGTGATCGTCGAAAGTGGCCTCATGCGTCCTCCAGGGAATGGATGGAATGAGGATGTGGAGCGGCTTTACAAGTTTTAATAATAATTAAATTGTAAGATTTAGTATACAAAGGACTACCGTCTAAGTGACAATAAAATAACATTGAAATTTATATGATCAGTAACAAAACATCTTTCCAAACGCTGTGATAAAAGAGCGTAAGGTCAATTAAATCACTAAAGAAAGTGCTCTACTCTACGAAAAAGACATTTAATGACTGAATGTACAACTCTGAAGAAGATTTAACAATGTGCGTTCATGTTGACGTAAAACCCTGAAATTTATTTATGTCAGCAATCTAATGAAACGGAACAGGAACACTTTTTGAACTTATTTTATATGAAACTATACTTATGATCGTTATGTTATTAAAAACTATTGATTATGAGGTATATTTCATTTGTTGAATTATTGGATCGTGTCAAAAACATGCGTAAATTAAATGACATTATTTTTTCCTCATTGTTGTTTATGTATAAAACCATTTCGTACATTGGTATATGCATCGTTAGGCGCTGTTTTATTGATTCTAACCTTCTTGAAATCTACTTATCATTAGTGTAACCCAATTTAATCTATTTCAGGAAAACCATAACGCTAATAAACAACCTTTCGTTTTGTTAAACAAAAATTTCACTAAAATAGCATGGACGGTTACCAAATTAAACTCAAATAACGCACAAGATCATGTTCATTCAGCAAAAATAAATCAACCGGACTCACATAAAGTTTAATTTAGATGTAATCTTTCAAATAAAAACACAAATAAAAAACCGAGATACTTCATATTACTTAAGAGGAGCAGCAACTTCTTGAATTCAAGTACAGCGACAGAGGTCTTATTAATACACTTTTATCACTGCATTGGCTTTAAGAATACACAAGGTATTAATCATTCCAAATTTCGTTACGATTAATCTTATATGGGTTGGGTTTTTTTGTTTTGTTTTTTGTTTATATCAAACAATGATTTCGTCTGCATCGATCTATTTATTGACTGCCTGATTTAATAGATGTCGTGAGATTCTTTTAAATCTGAAAAAACTGATGGTAAGTTAAATAAGGTGGGAACGAGATCAGTAATATCACTTAGCCTTTGAACCCGTTTAGCAAAAATGACTTATAGACTTACAATATATCCTGACATTACAAAAATAACCACCTTTTCATTAAAACGGCGTCATAGAAAGCTCCCTCCTTTGCGTATTTAAAAATTGCAAATAATTTATCTGCAAATATGTATAAGAGAATTTAAATCAAAACAGAGACAATCTTTTGCATATAACAAGAATGGAGATGATTTATTTGTATGATGCAATCTGATATTAAATAGAGACCAACAACTAGCTGAATGTATGCATAAACATGATACATGTATGAATGAAGGGTGTCCACAATACTCTTATTCTATGATGTAATCTGTAATCATCAAAATATCAATATCTAAACATGTTTGTATACAAATTATGAATCACATGGTCTTCCCAATACTTCCCTGTCCCTTATACTTCCTTTTTGCGAGCGACTTTCATTCTTTATAATTGATGCATGCTCAAATCTATCATGTTGTTAAGGAGTGGTCTTGGAGTTATAGAAATTACTTTTATCTTCATCTTGATGATGTCTTCCTTTTCGCTAAAAGTATATGGCAATAAGACAGCTGGAAATTGCACAAACCTAGACAGGTAAGTAATAACTAATTTATTCTAATAAATAAAACCAGTTTTAATAGTTCTTTTAAACATCTTACAAGGAGTGTAGATATATTTCTTTATCAATATATAAATTCTTTTTCTTAACCAAAACCTTTCTTAAATACTTAATACCATCTGAATAACATTTATTTCCAATTAAAGGCAATCAAACATTAACAGAAAAATAATATGTGTGTTGAATTTAATTTTAAAAATTAGCATTACTATAGTATTTTTTGTTACAGGGAACATAGATGCTGCACTAATTATTATTACACAAATGGTACATGTACTCGTAAGTAAAGCTCTTGGTCATTTTTTTGAAAAGTATACCTCATGCCAAATAAGTACCAAATGAATTTTTTTTTAGGTTAAAAAGCATACTTAGTATAATAATTACATGTGAACACAGTTTGTTTAGAAAAAGAATGCCTTACTGTAAAATCATATAAATACCTATATTTCCGCGATGTTAAAGTGATTATTTCCGTTCGAATCGAATTTATCACATCAACTTTCTACATCCTCATGATAAACTAGTCTATATTATCAATGATTTATGAATCCTATAATTTGTTTGCCAAAGATGAAAAACTTACTAATAGGTTAAATACTTTTATACCTGTACAATCAAAATGTTTTGTATTTATTAATGTATACTTTTCAAGCCTTAAAATGTAGGAAATGCCTTTTAAAATTATAAATGTTTAAATTATGTTATTTATTATAGAATGTCCAAAAGGAACATATGGTCTAAATTGTTCAAGGCGATGTCCAACCAACATGTATGGTAATTTGTGTGCAAAAATATGTAATTGCAATGGAAGCCAAGTTTGCAATCATGTGGATGGATGCATAGGTATTTCTTATATTTTATTTTTATTATTTTAAAGCTAGTGTTAAACTAATAACATCATTTAGAAACAAATGATGCTGTTTAAAACCTTCTTTTAACATTACATAATTCCTAAATCGAACATTATGTGATGATGAAAACACTATAGGTCCTTTCAGCCCAGTTATTGAATCGCACTCATCTTTGATAGACTTTTAAAGAGTCATTACCAATTTTGATAAGGAAGTACTAAAAAGGTATATAAATTATGTAATTGCGTGTTAAGAGACTGTCGATGTTCATTTTATCAAGTGTGGTTTGAAATACGCTGAAAAAAATAGATATCCTTAATCAAATTAATCATAAAATGTTATATCATTGAAAAAATCCTATTTGATTTTTTAATCATATCGAAACAGTCACACTCCTTTCAGAAAAAAGCACTTTCCAGATTGCGTGAAATTTAAACAAAATGCATCATATTTCATAACCATTGTAATCAATACAGTATTCCTTCAATATTTGAAGGGCGTTCAAAATTATGCGGACATCTTTAATTACAAAATAATGTGACGACACAAACTAAAAACATGTCACATGTTTTGAATAAATACATATTAACTTATATTGTGTTTGAAATATAATTTCAAGTACGTCTGAGCTGCAGCTTAACGAAGTTAATAGAAATGACTTCTTGTTGTGGACAATTTGATTAACTTGTACCTAGACTTGTTTGCAATGTTTGTGAAATTGAGTAAAAGATTACATGTATTTTCCTTAATTGATTATTGGCTATTTGATATAATATTAAAAAATCTTGATTAACTTATACATGTTTGGTTTTTGAACGATTATTTCAAAATGTTTTGAATTTATATTACTAGTTCGTTGATTGCTAAGAACACATCATTTAGTGACGAAGCAATCAATACAAATTAGCGACGTCACAGGCGACAGGCGACATAAAAATGCAGGCACTCATTTTCAAAATCATTTCTAGTTATTCATAATATACCCTATTTTAAACGATAATCTACTGTTGAATTTCGATCAATATTTAAAAAAAAATATATGAACAGTTTTAGTACTGACTTCAACAAATACATGTATTGGCGTTTCTGAAGTTTTAAATGTTAATGATCATTTTGCAGCCAATTTCTTGGCAGTCCCAAAACCGGAAAAAAATTGCCCCATATCCTATGTTTTCCGCATCTTGTATTGTCTTCATTAGAATAAATAGTACAAAATCAATTGTAGTTTGAAGATGAATGTCGGATTTTAATGTACCTTTGTTATAGGTTTGTTTTGAGTATGTGCACTGCTTTGATTGTATTGTGTTTCCCAAAACGCTACTGTAAAAGCACTGATCCGTCAAGTCGCTTGAACTTATTTTTAAAATCATTTTCAATATGACATGAAATCGTAGACAAAGGACTATATGGGGTATTATGCATTTTTTGCCCTCGAAATTAAAGTACAGTAAGAACTTTTTGTTTATTTAATATCGCAAAGATGACTTATGTAAAGATTTATACTTATATATGCATTCTATGTAAAATAACTAAAATAGATAACAAAAAATTGAAGTGCTTCTGGTAAAGAGCCAATCAAAACAAAATAGTTAAAACTTATCTACACAGATAGATCCCATAAATTTTGGATCATCAAATCGTTACCCTTATTAAGATCTCGTAGAGTCAATGTTTTTGTCAGGTGACAGGAAACGGACAAACGGAACTTTAGACAACAGTACTTTATTGCTTATTAATTTAATTAAAATTGTCAAAGAAAACAGTTAAACTTATAAACAATTTCATTTGTTTGAACTCATCCGGTGAGGACCGGAAGTGACGGTCGTCAAAATGAAACACTATCAAATATCTATCACTCATGTAAGTTTACCCTATATCTCTTGATCACTAACAGTTTCTGAGATCTTACAAGTACACAGTTTTTTTTTTAAAAAGCTGAGATATTTGAAATATCTAACAGGAGGTAGATTTTTTTTTTGTTTATTTAACATCGGATGGATGACTTATGTAAGGATTTATACTAATGTTTCAGTTGTTGTGGAAAAAAATTAAATGTGTAAAAAACTATTTTTGAAGTGCTTCATGTGACCACCAAAAGTAACGGCGAACAAAACAAAATAATTTAAACACATCTACAACCATAGGTCTATCAACCCACAAAGTCTAGATACTGAAGTCTTTATTGTTTTTGAAATCTCGATGTGACAAGCTTTTTGTCGCTGGACAAGAAACTGACGACCGGAAATGAATTTTGGAAAAATGAAGAAAATCATGCCTCGAGATATTATCATTCTTTTTCATCCTTAAAAATTTCAAGAAAATCTATCCAACCATCTCCAAATACTCTGCATACAAAAAAGAGGAAAAATAATAAGAAGAAAGAAAGAAAAAAACCCATTAAAATCACTATATTAAGGTCTTCCGTTGGAAAAGATTTAAATGGAAAATTCTATTTTAATACATTGAAAGTATTGTGTATTTATCAATATAAGGATTCATTTAAGGGGGGTTTGGATCCAGCAAGCAACAGTCTTAAAGGTTTTTTTCCCCTTAAGTATTTTTAAAAAAATATCTACAAGCACAGCTTTAAAAAAATCAAAACAAAAACTTTGGGTGTCTATTTCCTTCTTTTGGCGCTACGGTGCATTTAACTTGACCTCTCTGCACTTAAAGTGCAACTTAAAATAAATCGCTTTCCCTCTCTTTTTTTCGAAATGAATTTTGGCATCAAATACAAATTTGTCATATTCAAAATTGATGAAATTTCGAAAATTATAAGGGAAAAGTTTATATTTTCATATTTTAATTAACATTTTAACCTTTATGCACTAATAAAATGTTGTTTTCGGTCATTAACATTTCAACATGCAATGAAATAATTTAAAAATCTCAAATATTTACTCAAAATACATGTATAACAGACCTGTCAGAAAAATATACTGGAAAAAATTAGTCAGGAGTCATATTTTTACTCTAAAACTTTATTTTCATAGTGTGAATTTTTGTGAGAAGAAGGCTTCAGTAGTTTGAAAAAACTTTCATTCATACGATTCCATACTTGAGTAACACGTGTATGTTTAGTTTTGTGGTAAATTACCAAAGAAATACAAAGCGTGAAAACTGTGAGTGGTCCAAAAGGGTTAAAGAAGTATCAAATAAGGTTTCCTTTAGTGAACCTAAGACAGTTACATCCTTTTTGATAGGAACTTGTGATTTGACGCTATGAAGAGGCATACGAGCATGGACAAACGTTCTAGGGCAGTAGGGATGCTGGAAGCTGGCAAAACACAACTTTCATGTTTCCCAGAACGCAATAGTTCGTTTATGGAACCGATATTTACATGCAGAAAATTGTCAAAAAGAACCAAAATCGGGACGTCCAAGATGTACGATAGTCCATGAGGACCGTTTTTGTCTAATGTTGCAAAGAGGCAGCGTTCCCAAAGTGCTGTTAAGCTTAATGCTGAATTTCAGAGAACAACAGGAAGGCGGATCCCTACTTAAGCTGTTAGAAACAGTCTCCACCAGGCAAATCTTAAAACTTGTCGACAAGCCGTTCGCCCCATATTAAAATTCCAGCATCGCAGAAATGGCCAACATTGGGCAACAGTACACAAAAATTGGCAACAACGTCAATGACGTTCTGTTGTTTTCTCAGATGAGTCACAATTTTGTGTTGACTTCCATGATGGCAGAAGACCTAGTTTGGAGTTCAAAGGGGGAAAGATACGCCGATTGTTGCATTTCTGTGAAGGACAGATTTGGAGAAGGCTCAGTGATGGTTTGGGCAGGCATTAGTGTTGACATTAAAACTGATTTGCACGTATTTGAAAGACCCATGACAGGTTTAAAATACCTAGATGATATTCGTCGTACGATCGTTCGACCCAATGCAAGTGATGTCGGGGAGGATTTATCTTCATGGACAATAATGTTCGATCTCATAGAGCCCGTATCGTAAACGAGTACTTGGAAAGTGAAACAATTCAGCGCATGAACTAGCTAAGTCTTTCTCCATACCTTAACTTAATTGAACATGCTTGGGACATTCGTCAGGAACGCATTTTAGCTCGTCCAACACTTCCCCGAAATCTACAAGAGCTTCAGACTGCGTTGCAGGAAGAATGGCAACAGAGCAGTATGGTAAGGCGCTGTAGGGCTGTTATTGCTTCGCGGGGAGGTCATACAATATACTGACAATCAATGTATTGACATGAATTGATCCGTCTCAAAATATCTCACCTTCAAGTCTGTTTTCCAATCACAGGGTTTAAAGAATGAACGTTAGAAACGATCTGTAGCATTTCTTTATACCAACTAATCACATTTAATGAATAATTTTCAAACTTTGAATATAAAGGCTGATATTATAGGAAAATGTGTATTTTTGTTTCTGTTACAGATTACATTTGAAATATATTTTATTTGGTGAACCTTTTTTTGTTCAGTATATTATACAAATACACCTTAACATTGTTCAACTTTTTAAAATAAAGACAAGAAATATTATAATCATAGTATAGTTAACAAAATTAACTCCAATTTACAATGTAGCATAACTTGTAAATACCGTTACAAAAAAATACGCGGGTAGGTTAAGGCAACTCAGAGTTTAATGATCGCCGATATTATGGTTATTTTAAAAATTGTTTATTTTTATGAAAACAGTGCTGAATATTAACATCAAGTGAATGTATTCAACAAGATATTATATTTTTACTTCGGAATCAAGTCGATCTTTAAAGCTGCCGTGCCATAGTATCATGAGACAGTTAAAAATAGATCATTTATGTACCTTAACAAAAAATCAAAAAGTGTAACACTACCACGAAGTTTATTTGTATGTATGATACTATAATTTGATCGGCAATAAGTTCATGTTTATTATTATTGCTGCTAGAATCCTATAGTTAATCGCATAAAATAAATATTGTCATTATTTACCGGAAACCTCCTCAATTTTTTTCAATTTCATTGAAAATATTACGTATTTTTCATTTACAAACCAAAGGAATCTAGCAGCATTTTTCAAGTATTTAAGGTCATGTGCTTTTGATATTTGCCAAATTCATCTTTCATAATATTCGGGGTAGTGTTACACTTTTGTCTTTTTTGTACACACTGACAGAGGAAAGGCCGGTCAAGCCACATAAATGTCTATCTGCTTACCTTATAACACTCGCTGATAAAGCAAAATATCCATGCCTGTATTATCCTGGTTATATCCTAGCTGACATTCATCTAAATCTTGGGTATCTGTATTAAATAAGTCTTATTTCGGCATTGTTTACACTGCATTCCGATGATTTGTCTCCCGACATTGATCTTCTCTATTAAACATGCTTGTGACGTCATCAATGTTAACGATACGTAATACAGAGAAATTGAATATATATTCTGTTAAAAGAGCTTCTAGTGACATTTTACGCCTGTAGTTTTCATAATTCATAATTTGGACCAGAGATAAAGTTAAAAAAATTGACAGATTTCTTGAGTAAAATATGACATCATGCTGCTTATTGTGACGTCATAGCGATCAGAAGAATTTCACTCGATCTGTTGCCTTATCATACCCGCGTAACATTGCAGAATATACCATAAAGTAAAATCATCAAATATATGCATGCAATACATACCACTACAAAAATACCATTGCAAAACATAATATGATAATGTAAAATTATTAGATGTATGCATGCATGCAATGCCATTTTTCAATGATGTACATGTAACAAAAAATATTAAAACAAGTATTATTGTTCCAGAACTCATTGATATGTGTAAATTTTTCCCACGATAGGACGTGTGATGTCGGAACAATTTTGATGCGTTAAGCAAAAATACATCTACCAAATTAACATAATTTTTTCTACCTATAATAGTCTTGCAAGTATAAAGCACATAAAAATAACCGAAAGAAAATAACCCAAAAGAAACTATAGAAGAGGAAATGATTTAGTTTACTAAACAAAAACCGAGCAACTTCATGAAATGCAACTTCATGAAATGCAAAGACAGAGAAAAATGTTGCTATTAATGTTGCTATTTTTTGTATCCGCAAAGATTTATCAATTAAATACCACTGTTTGAAGAACTATGTTAATGTCAGAAAATGGTTTTAAAAAGGATATTATACATATATATTATAAAATGATTGAAATTGAAATAACCACATACAGTAAAAATTGAATGCTGTAATAATTATTTTGTTTACGCTGTTGGCTCTTGCATGAGTAAGTATTGGTAAAATATATAGCTCTTAATACTTTTTAGATGCAATTTTTTCAATCTGAAAAAAAAAACTGATGACAAAGTTTTTAGTTGTATAAGATGTAAACAAGATTAAGTTTACAATTTTGAATCCGTTTAGCATTAATGAATTGACTTATATATTGACAAATAAATCCGGCCATTACAAAAATTCTGTTTTCATAAAATCGACTTTGAGAAAGGCTGTCTCTTTTCTGTGTGTAAAACAATGCACATGATTCGGCTATAAATATTCGAAAAAATTAATATAAAGACAATAGAACACAATCTTTGAACTAGAAAAATATTATAAAGAGGGATAGATATGTACCAATTGTGTTCAAAAAACTTCAACTCTAATCTAAAACATTAAAATATTAAAAATTAACCATGAATTCGAATGTATGTATATATTATTATTTATGTATGCATAATATGAATCACATTGTCTTTAAGATCGGTCGCGGGTTTAAAATTTTGCGCCCTCTGCGCAGGGTATTCCGCATTACTGTCATTATTGCAAATGTAGAGTAAAAAGTTCAAACATACAGCTTATCGTGTAACGTTTTATTTAAAAAAAATTTACTTATCATACAAATTATATTTATTGAAATGAATCCTTAGAATAATGTTCAGAGGTATTTAAATCTTCTTCAAAATCGACATTATCCACGTCGGAGTCAACATCTTACGATGACGTCCGTTGAATATTTGACGTAACAATTGACCATAAAAAAGTCGTGCATTTTTTATTGCAGCGTCAATAATTAAAGCTGAAAGTATAATTTGCAAATTAAAAACATATGCGCGATTCTTTCATGTTCTGTGTGAGTGAAAAGGCAATTTTTTTATCTATTACTAATAAAGTTAAATTTGATTCGTAAACATCCTTTTATCCTATACTATTCTATATGTAAAATGTCTACCAATAAAAGTTTATAGGACCAAACTATGAGGGCGGATAGCATAAAAACCATCCGGTCAATTTTGTTTTAATTTGGCGAAAAATTTACTTAAACGTTCCATCTTTCATTGCTGAAAATTAAAAGAAAATCGTATGTTGTGATTTCTTAAATATTAAATTGAAAATGATAACCACCTTGTTTCTATATAATCCTATATAAAATGTCGGGGATACTTCGGACATATGACCAAAATTTGATCGCGGTAAACAAAAAAAAAAAAAACTATCCGGTCAATTTAATTTATATTTTGCACATAAATTACTCATAAGTTGACCTTCCACGGGAACAAATTAAAGGAAATCGTATGTTTGAACCATTCTCCCCCGACACTCCTTAAATCACGCCCCTGTCCCTTATATTTCCTTTCTTGCGAGGGAATTTTCATTTAATTGGATTGATGATCAAACTCATTACATTGTATGTTGTCAAGCAGTCGTCTATTAATTTTTGTTAATATGTACTTTTTTTCTAACTCGATATCTTACTTTTTGTTTAAAGTGGGTGGCAATAACGCACCTGGAAATTGCACAAACTCGAATGGGTGAGTTTCTTGTAACATCAGTAAAATTAATAAAATTTGACATTTTCCTTTCTTTATAGTATACAAGTAGTATAGAAATACATAGGTAATAATATCCTTTTTTCAACAATCGATCACTTCATTTAACTTGTATTTTTCATGGATGAGAAGAACATCTATTTTTCACCCCTTAAGTATCAATGTATCAACACTGAATGCTATAAAGAACAATTTAATATTTTATATTGTTTTCATTTTTTAAAAAAAGGTCCTTTTTTTACAGGCTAACTGAATGCTGTAATAATTATTTTTACGCTGGTGGCTCTTGCATTAGTAAGTATGTGTATTTAATACAGCTCTAAATACTTTAATTTTGGCAGTAATTTCTAATGTCAAATAATGCATTGGTACACTGTACTATATACCGACGGTAGTTCATACTATATGGAGATAGTATTCTGTAAAAGCTCTGTTCACAGTGTTTGCGAAACAAAATGTTGCCTCGTATAGAGCTTATTAACATATACATGTATAATATCTTATTGTCACTCAAAGCAATTCTTTATTTCCGTAATGTTAAAGGGATTATTGCCGTTATAATCAAATTTATGACATTTACATAAACGTCATTGTTGCAAACTAAGTCGTTTGGTCAATATTTATTTTATGCGCTAACTTGTTTGCTGATTGTTATCAAGGTAAAATGTTATGCATTCAAAATTTCTTATAACGAGGAACATATTTCTTAACTTGAAAATATTCTAAATTGTGTAATCCATTTTAGAATGTCCTAAAGGAGCATTTGGCGAAAACTGTTCGGAGCAATGCCCAAGGAATATGTATGGGGATTTATGTATAGATAAATGTGACTGCAAAGCAAACCAACAATGTCATCATGTGCATGGATGCATAGGTATTCCCTTTTTGATTTACAACTGTCAAAAAAGATAACCAATATTATTCAGAAATAAGTCATGGTTTCTCAAAAACCTTATTTAGGGAAAACGTTCCCCATACTCTTTTACCAACATACTTGAATCGCATCAATATAGCTCAACCTCACTAGACCTGTTTAGAATTATTGACATTTTTAGTAGGGATGTACTCAAATATTTGAACAATTTAATGGACGTGATACATGCACATGTGAAATCTGCTGTTTAAAACCCCATAGAAATACTTAAACATAAACTATCTCTATTTTGGTTCTTGTCAAAATTACATGGACGTCGCGCATAATACTGGTGTTACTTAACGTTACGCTTATAACATCAAACAACGCACAAGCGCAACGTCGCATTTCAAAGGAATTCAAATTTTATATCCGATATCTTCTTTGCGCTCTTATTGCACATACAATAAAGTTTTGAATTTGCATCAACATTGTACATTGTAAGTAATATGATAGTAAATGTAATTGTACATAATTTCTTATTTCACATCGCTATCTTAATCTTTTAAAACATCGAGAAAGATAATTATAGTAATCATTCATTTTTGACAGGTCGAAAAAATGTAATTTTGAGCTAAATCCTGCGTATTTAATAAATATAACACCTACCTTCATTGTGGATTTTTGCTTTTGTTCATTTAATACGACACTAATTTGCTACATTGCAAAAACATTTGTCAATTTTGAACACATATATGTAAAAATGAAACGAAAAGTTTGAACTTGTCAAAGATACATGTATACTTTTATCGTTCTTTGATTGAAACCTTTAATTTAAATAAGTTAAACGTACTTCTTGCGTTACAAATTGCGTTATGTGGTCAAGGAATTCATTTATCCTACAAATGTATTTAAATTCTTTGTATTTTATGCTAAAAAATAATAAATGCAATTTGATCATACAGAGAAAAACGGACAATAAGCATTATGGTCTATTTTAGTACAATCAAAACAATAATATAAACAGCAAAATACATTTTAGATGAAAATAAGTTCCAGAAAATAGTTTAAGATCGTGTATCAAATCACTATAACATAATCGTAAATTATTTCTTTGTATGTCTTACTTGAAAAAAACATTAGAAATATGCACCATTTTTGATTAATGTTATTTGGTGTATTTAATCCTCTTGAACATAGACATCGTGCTAAGCTTGTGCTTATACAAACTTCGTTATCTCGAACTTGATGGGACTATTTAAAAACTTCTAGATATCCGAGTGTTCGAGATATCGAGAGTAAAATACTTAAAAAATAAGTAGTTGGAACTTACATATCACTTCGACATATCCATTGTATTCGATATATCAGTGTTCGAGATATGGAATTTCAACTGTAGATTGTTTATTATTATTATTCTTTATATTTTATATCTAATTAAGGAGGCTAGATGGTCAACAAATTAACCATCGGATCTGATTTAAACTTTGACATATCATATATTAGACCATAATGCTTACATTAAGTAAAGTAAAACTTTAAATGTTCAAGCTTTAGAATTCAATATGTTCCATCTATCTATATACAGCGCTCTCATTCATACGGGAAATATCGCTTAACAATAGACACGGCCATCCAGCTCTCTTATGTAAATCAAAAATTATATTTTCAATACTCTCATAAAAGATAAAATATCCTTACATTATTTTTCAGAATCAAAATCACATTTTAAAACAACTGGACTAATCTATGGGATCATTCCTGTTATAATCGGGATTGTAATATTCATCTTTATCTGTATTTATCGACGGTAAGACTTGACGGTTAAAAGATTCATTCATTATTGTAATGTGATATTGAAAAATGATAGATTAAACTTTAAGAACAGTATCTATCGTTTTAGGTCTCAACCAAGAAAACGACGTCAATTTGTTGGTGAAGATGAAATACTGATTTCTTTTCAAAACTTTATCTATCTATCTCTCTATCTCTCTATCTCTCTATCTATCTATCTATCTATCTATCTATCTATCTATCTATTATTGTCTTTGTTTTTATTTTGTAAGATATTCCAGTGTATCAGCATGAAATGAATGGCAATACTCGTGATAATTACGATCACATGGCCGATATTACTATGGCAAAAAACGGCAAAACAATCGACAACAGAAAACAGGAAGCAATATCTTCAGCCACTATAAAAAGAGAGGTAGGAGCATCGGATGAGATTCAAGATACTGGAGAATACCATACACTGAGTTTACGTGTGTTCGATTATGAAGAACCCATTAAACACCAACAACTAAAGAGATCTCAATCTGAGAACTCCTCGTTGTATTTAGAATGCCCAGCTCGCCTGATGACCTCAGCTATCGACGGCAAAATTGTTTCAAATTGCAAAAGAGGTTCATCTCTCCGGCAAATAAGGAGCACAAAGGATCATATACATGAATCAGACGAGCTAAAAATTACAAGAAAGAGACATTTTGTTCCCGAAAATTATGATTCAAAAAGTGTTAATGATAGTGAGCCTACGTTTGACGATTTAAATGTAAATAACCCAATAACTTTGGATAAGAAAAACGTGGAGCCTCAAAGTCAATTATTTTTAAATGAATTATCATCCCATCTTTTGAATTTACAAAAGTACTAAAGTAAGTTATTCGAGCTGGAATAAGCAAAATTTAGCTGTTTAGATATTAGCATGATCATTCGATAAATAGTTCATTTTTGTAGTTATACACTATTCGTTCTTGCTGTTAAATGTTCTATATTTGAAAATTATTAAGGTTCATTTAAGTAAAGTAAATCCAGATAGTTAAATTCCTTTTGTTGCAGCTGACTGGAAGAAATTACAATCTTTTTTAAATTTTATTTTAAACCAGGGAGTGGTGCATAGTGCATTGTATCTCTTTGATAAATATTGATCTTTAGGTCAGATTTCACTAATAATTTTTATCATTGTCCCAAATAAGAATTTCAGATAAAAGACTGTCAACTAATCCACTTCCCCGTTTCATGCATACATCATTTATTCATATAGACGTTAACACAATTTGTTTATGGTTCACAAATTATTTTATTACCAAGATTTACTACCAATCTGTCGTGGTATAAAAATGTATGTTATTTATTTAAAACGTGTAGGTATATTAATTTGCATATCTTAAACAAAAGTTGTAATCGAAAGTATCTACACAATTACATGTAACTCGCCTTACACTTTCGGCCATGGTGTTAATTAGTCGATTCCCGTTCTTTAAAATTCTATCCATCAAAACTAAAATCGCCTGAAATTTGCACATTTTACTTATTAACTTTTTTGTATTAACCAACGATGTCCGATCCAAGATATCTGCCAGCGATGCATGACGAATTCATCCTACATGTAGACTCTCCGCCATGACGTTAATTAGTCAACCCGCGTTCTTGGTTAACCCGTTCTGGAAAGTTCTATCCTTCAAAACTATAATCGCGCATTCAAGAAACGATTCGGCTCATTTCATTAATTTAAATTTTGTCTAATCTTAATTTCTCTGTATACCCTATATAAGTTCCCAATAAATATTTTTTTACTGTTTACGTAAACACTCAACATTATTTCACTGCAAGCATATATTTTGATGCAAATTCCCACTGATTTGGATCCGCCAAAGCGTGTCCACCACCTTACTCTCATTTTTGCTATTTCCGGCTGGTTTATCGAACATTTAGGTAGGTTTTAATTTATTTTATTTAATAATTTTTATTATTTAATAACTTATTAGTTAAAATTCAATAATAGCTTACGGACATCAACTCAAATATGTTGAAATGCCAAAGGTGTAAGCAGTCACTCTGGTACAGGCATTGAGTTGTTTTTTGGCAAAATGTCTTAATTTATAAGTAAAGATTAAAGATAAAGATTAAACAATAAAAAAAAAGATATGGGGTTCTTTTTACAATGAATTAAATTTCGTTCATAGATACGAGTCAGATGATTTCAAAGAGTGTAGAACATGGATTTGGTTCAGATATATCTACAATTTATGAATACGGAATATCCCGACGGATTGGCTTAATGGCATTGCCTATCAACTTACATCTTTGCTAGCCTAGGGTGACGATCACAGGTCGAAAAACAATCTTTAAGCAAGTCCTTAAAGGCGACTTAAAGGTGGCGTAAAGGTGGCTTAAAGGATATACAATCTTTAAGCCACCTTTAAGTCACCTTTAAGCTGAGCTTATAGGTCCTTAATGTCCAAACTTCTTTAAGTCACCTTTAAGCCATCTTTAAGCCACCTTTAAGCATCTTTAAGTGACATTTACGCTCCTTTTAAGTTGTCTTTACACCATCTTTAAGTTCCCTTTAAGTCAGGTTTGATCAAGTTGAACATATTCATCTTGAAAACATATATTAAATGCAAAAGCTCTTTTATAGGGATGGGAGGGGATGATCCGAGTGATGATATAATTTCCAAGGAAGGGGGGGGGGTGTTCCAGGCGGTTTTAATTGTCGCTCCATTAAACACAGATCGCTATCATCAACACCGCTCCAATGGACACAGATTGCCGTTATAAAATTCTTTATAATTTATTTTCTTGTTTCAAAATTATTGTAGGGGTGAGCGCAGTCTCTGTACCTAAATCTGCGCATGAAATTATTAATATTAAAGTATGTTTGTTTCCTACTATAAATTAATCGGTGAAATCTCTCTCTCTCTCTCTCTCTCTCTCTCTCTCTCTCTCTCTCTCTCTCTCTCTCTCTTTTAGTTCATCCGGTTATTAAACAAAATAAAAAAAAATTGACCCAATAATGCATGATTTAATTTAATCGGTTTAAGATATGTTTTGTTTTTTCAATTTTAATTATTTTTATTTCTAGGTCTAATTCTAGATATGCTAGATACATGTTAAAGATGAAAAAACTCTCAACTGCCTTGGTTATATCGGGCGGGATATTACCGCTTTGTTTGTCTAGACATAGTTTTGTTCGTTTGTGTATATCTAATTAGAGTCTATTGTTTGTCCAAGTTAAGAAAACCCCTGGAACTAACACAGAATATACAAGATATACACAACAGGTGTGTCGTGTGCCCAGGTGCACGTCAGGGTTTCTAAAGGCGTTGAAATCTTAGTATGTATGTGTATACAATAAGTCTAGTGAATGGAAGTTTATTTACATTTGTAATTCATTTTTAAAGTATTATTTCCTAGCTGTGGGTTTCAAAAATGTTACGTCTACAAATTAAAGATACATGTAGTCATGTATGTAAGAGTAAAATCTAGAGGCTAATTAATTACTGTACCGGTGTTTAATGGGGGTTAATTATTTAATTATATGTATAAGGGTAAATATGTCACATACCCGGCCTGGTACATCATACAATTGTATGTACAAGTATATGCATACATCATTTGCAATTGCCACATGCAGTAAATACCTCACCGGTAATTGGTAATATTGTTTGTTATAGAATTGATAGTTTAAAAATCATGTATACAATTAAACATTTAGTTATTCTAGATCTGTTGTAAATGTATAATAATCAATATTATTAAAATTATACATGCTGGAACGGCGCCGTGATCATGAAAACCGGGAAATTGCGTAGAACTAATACCCTAGCTAATAGTTTCAATGCATTTAATAAAAGAAATAGTTTCATCTTCTTCCTTGCATTAAATTTGAATCATTAGCTATGAATTAGATGAACATAGCCTATATCTACTTGGTTTAAATTTATTAACTAAGTACTAGTAAGCCTAACGGTTTCCATTTAGGTATAATATATTTTTTTCACTGAAGACCAAGTTTTGTATTTCATTCTAAATACATGCATGCATTTAATTTATAAATTAGATATAAATGATTGTTACAAACTGAATGGAAGTCAAAATCTTTTTAAGTAAAAAATACACACTCGATACATTGATTCAATAGCCACTAATTTATAGGATATAAAAACCTATTAAAAAATATAAGTTGCCGTGGCGCAGAGGGAGTGAGGTGATGCTGGTAAACGAATGGTCCCGGGTTCAATCCTCGTCTTGGGCGTTTTGAATTTTTTTTTAATTTTATTTTCTAGAACAAAAACTGTTTTTAATACATTTTCTATCATAAAGTTTATACATTTTGTTGGTAAATTAAGCACAATATTGAATTAAAAGATTTTTTAATGGCTTAAAGGTGGCTAAAAGGTGGCTTAAAGGTAGCTTAAAGGTGGCTTAAAGTAGTTTGGACATTAAGGATCTATAAGTTGTCCTTAAAGGTAACTTAAAGGTGGCTTAAAGATAATCTTTAAGCTGCCTTTAAGCCATCTTTACGCTTTCTTTAAGCCACCTTTAAGCAACACATATAGCTTAAAGGTGGCTTAAAGATTGTCTTTACGCTACCTTTAAGCACCTTTAAGTTATCTTTAAGGAGAACTTAAAGATGGTCATTCATCCTGTGGATCCGCTTCTCTACTTTTTTTACGAAAAGAGTAGAGGAGCGGATCGTCACCGTTGGCTAGCGAAGATGATCAACTTACTGATTGAGGTTGCCTTTTTCAGTGGTTAGGTACTGACTTCTTAAACATCCAAAAGATTTAAATGCTCGGCATTCGGATTAACAGCATCAATTGCATGTTATGATGCATATATTAAATGTACCATACATATATACTAAACTTTGCATGATAAAACTGTCTTAAAATACCCTTTAGTATATTTCTAACGAATGTACATGACATTGTATATTAATTCCAAAATTAACGCAGGAGTAATTTGTTTACATCGAACAATCTTTTTATAGCATTCAAAAGATTAAAATTTGAATGACAAGAACAAATATGATGTTGCTGAAGCACGAAACAAGGGGACGATTGGGCTTTTATGGACTATATTAAGATTTTGATAGACAATATATGAGAGAGTACTATTGTCATTGTAAACAACAACCTGCAGGATACCCTACTAGAAAGAAATGAAACAAAGCGTAGTTTGTATCTTCCTCGTTAAACTTTGTACCTTTGTATAAGTACCCTTTATTTGAAACAGCTTTGTGATATAACATATGATATTGTTTACTTTGATTTGAAGAGTTTGCTGACTCTTTGGAATTTAACGTTCGATCCGATTGTGCGAAAAATTAGCGTTAATAAAAATGCTGTCCACAAACAGATTGTCTAAATCATGATATAATAAAAGCGCCTCAATTGACCTTTTTTATACTTTCAATGATGTATACACGCATTATATTCTCTGTTTTTTTTTTATTTTGATGTCAATACTCATTATATCGCATTTCAAATACAAATATATGTATTTCCATATTCTTTGTACATGTTTGCTTTTTCATGAGAAAAAATCCAATTTATTAAGTTATTGACTCGATCCATCATGTTGTGAGTCATTGGTGCTTCTCGCTTGTTGATTTTGATATGAAGCAAACATGTAAAATCGAGCGATTCATTAAGTGACGGGAGTTGTAGATCATGTAACAAGTTAGTTTAATCTATTAAACAATTGCTTCACGAGTCAAAGAAAAATTTATCATTTTTAATTTTTTAAGAGTGAAACAGTGAAATCATTTAGATCGAACCTTTATAAAGACAAAATTATTGAGTATTCTTTTACTTACTTATTTATGAATTATTGATACACGATTATCCCTTTAATTCTTTTAACCGCAATTATGAAGATAGCGGTCATAGCAGAAAAAAATACATAATCCACTTACGATTAAGGCAACCATACACAATGCAACAGGCCATGTTCCCGGAAGAGTTCTTTAGGGAAAGGAGGTGCGCGAGACATGTACAGAAGCAATTGCCAGGCTACAGAATATTACCAACAATGCAATTATTGCACATATATCAAGATTTATAGAACATACATCACATCACAAGATATTGAATATATATCACAAGATATAGAATATACATCACAAGAAGTTGAACAATATATCACTAGATATAGAATATACATCAAAAGATTATAGAATATACATCACGAGATTTCGAACATACATCCCATGAATTTGAACATACATCAAAAGATTTTGAATATACATTACAAGATAAAAGACCGAATATACATCATAAGATTATCGAATATACATCACAAGATTTTGAATATACATCAACATATTGTAGAATATATATCACAAGATTTCGAATATACATCAAAAGATTTTGAATATACATCACAAGATTTCGAATATACATAACAAGATTTTGAATATACATCACAAGATTTCGAACATACATCACAAGATTTTGAATATACATCACAAGATTTATGAATAAAGCAACGTTTTACCGCCATATAAATTTTTTTATCATTATATATGAATTTAGCTCAATTTGATATTTCATCATGGTTTTAGTATCATTTTTGCAAGATACCCTAACGTTTCAACCTGAAATACATGACACTGCCCTAAATGACTATGACGACATGGCCTGTATCATGAAGACAGCCGACAGAAGCGCATCCAACTGCAGTAAACTCAATGAAGCACAATTTTCATACTAATTGTTAGACCATAATTAATCACCCAATTGTCTACGGATTTTTCTCGATTACGACAAAGAGCACACGGCGGGTGTGACCGGTCAGCAGAGGATGCTCACTCCTCCTAGGCACCTGATCCTACCTCCATCTTTTTGGAGGTCCGTGTTGCTCTGCTTTGAATTTGTTTTTCGTTTTATGGGTTTTTGAGATGGTTGACGGATTGTTATTGTCATTTTTTCATCTAAAGATTCTGTAACAAGAGGGGCAGAATGTTTGAAAGCAGATTTAGATAATAGGATGTACAATTAACTGAACTTGCGCTTATATAATTATGAGAAACCTATCACACTCAAAACATTTAAATGATATATCTCCGATATGTCTATTATGTCTAATGTGAAACAGGCGGATTGTGATGATATCAACAAATTAAAATGTGAAATGAAAACAAATATAGTACATACTTTTATCAGATGAATGCACATACATGTACCTGCGTCACCATTTATAAAGTCATGCCACAATATTTATATTTTCAACTGTCTTTGTTTGTGATAACATTACGAATCAATTTTGAACCCTAAAACCCAATGACTTCATACAACATGATGGACACAAAATGGGCGTGTCTTATATCATAACCGAAAAACGGTATTGGCTGCACCGCACAGTATTACAGAGCATGTGCTACATAAAAAAATAGCGGTTTTAAAATAATATTGTTTTAAAGTGTATTAATTGGAAATAATATAAATATAAGTAATAAAGAATCATTCTTTGAATATTATGAGGTGAACATTTCGGTCGGAGCGTATTTAAATCTATCATAAAGCCCTTCGGGCTTCATTGGATTTCACCACGGCCCGACCGAAATTATCATCTCATTATGCTCAAAGAATGATTCCTTAATTGAGGATTTGGATTTCTTGTGAATAAAGTTTGAATATTTCTTTTTAATTTTCCTCGAAGTGAGTACATTTAGATGTCATACCAGGCTGCACCAAGAAGTAATTTACTGTAATGAAAGATTATCCCTCCAGCTTGGGACGAATCTACAGATTAAATCTAAGAATTCATAAAACTATTAAAAATTTATTCATTTTTGGAAATATATTGTAAAATTTGAGTCAATCGGCAGTAAACAGCGGGCATATTAATGAGATTTCATTTGCTTCAGTGAAAAATTCAATAAATTCTATATTAAGAAACAATTAGTTCGGACTACATTCTTGCTTGATAGCGTAAGATCGAAATGTGTTCGTTGAGACCTGTTTCGGGTGTAGGAAGTTGTTAATATATTAAAGGATTTATGTTCTAAGAACAGTATTGTCCACGTTAAAAACGTTAAGAAAATTAAACAGTTTATTGACGTTTAATTTCGTATAGAATAATTATGACACGTTTTGCAAGACAATCGTTTAGGGAGGCACTATAGTCATAAACTTTTGTTGCATGTGACCGATTTAAAAAAAGAAACCAAATGTTTTATTAAAGATATCGCGTTAGTGTTTATCAATTACACGGTTATAGAACACGCTTATAATGAATAGACGCTTACAGCGAAGTGATTTTTAGTCCCCGTGACTATATTACCTGTTGTAAACTTGATGGATATAACGAATTACGCTTATAACGAAGCAAAATCCCCCGTCCCTGTCGCTTCGTTATAACCGTGTTTTACTGGTAATGTTCATAATATATTGGCTTACTTCGTCGCAAACTGAAACCGGGTAATGATGCAGATAATTGACTTGAATCATAGTGAATCATGGTGAACAGACGATGCATATTTTAAGTACGGATTTACCAGGGCATTTTACATCATTGTTATTTAATCAACAACTCGCAGGAGTTGCTTATATATACATGTAACAGAGTAGAAAACAAAGACTTGGCTAGAAAAATGAAAAGGAATAACATTTAGAATTAGTTTAATCATTATTTCCTCTATCTGTTAATGCTATTTTATGAGTGAATATGATTTGCATTGTAAATCACTTCTTTGTTTTTATTTTACTTTCCATATTCGCGTATCTTTCAGATGATCAGGGAATATGCAGTCCATTCAGGTAATTTTAGATTTGTGTATCTGAAAATACATGTACGACTCATCATCGTCGATCAGACGACCTTGTAGCAATCACATTGAAACATGTGTCATGTCATTCATGTTGATGATAAAGATTGGGATTAATTTTTGTACAATTATGATAGACAAAAGAGGTTTGAAAATTTTTCTTTGGTGAAAATTTCATCAGTCTAATAACATAAGCTCTTTGTTTTATAGTTTTTAATTATTTTTATGTACAATTGTTCTAGATATGGCGAGTTGATCTGCTGTTCTAGTTACATACTTATAGATGGAAGATGCAAAGGTAATATATTATCATTATGTCGATAAGAATTGTACTTGTTTGCGAATTTGTCATATGTTTAGATTCAATATTTTGTTCATATATTACATGTAAAAAATATTAAAGATTAAGTTTTTCATAAACGAATGAATATTCAATGAATGTGTTTGGGAAAATTGTAATGTTTCATATTCACTTAAAGTGTAATCTGTTTCCTTGTATTCCTATGAAATGAAAGCTCATAAATGACATCACAAAATGATAAGGCATAAGGTGCAATCACATGATACAGTTTTCAATCCCATTTGTGTACGACTAAAATTGTAATGTATAGCCACCTAAGTCGAAAGTAAAAGATCAACATCTGATCGTCGATTGATAAGCTGATTGCGTCCGATCAACACTCAATTTTTTGGCGAAATTTTTAAAGTCACAATGACATTACCCATACAAAAATTAAAAAAAAATAAAACATATACAATTTTTCTCTTCATTTTTTAACACCTACGGTTTTTCTCTTCATTTTTTAACACCTACGGTTTATATAACATTCCATGGGATAAACTATGGTTTGGTTAATTCGTTTTCTAGCTCACCTAAGCTGAAGCTCAAGTGAGCTTTTATGATCACCTCTTGTCCTTCGTCCGTATGTCCGTCTGTCTGTCCGTCTGTAAACTTTTCACATTTTGAACTTCTTCTCGAAAACCACTTGGCCAATTTCAACCAAATTTGGCACAAAGCATCCCTATGGTATGGTGAAAATAAATTGCGGAAATGAAAGGCAAAATGGTTCTTGAGAAGAAGATTTTTAAAGATTTACTCTATATATTCATATGTTAAAAATCGATCCTCCCCAATGTGGCCCTACCCTACCCCCAACGGTCATGATTTTCACAACTTTGAATGTACACGACCTGAGGATACTTCCACATAAGTTTCAGCTTTTCTGGCCAAATGGTTTCTTAAGAAGAAGATTTTTAAAGATTTACTCTATATATATATATATATATAAGTAAAAAGTCGACCGCCAATTATGGTCCCACCCTACCCCCGGAGGTCATGATTTTCACAACTTTGAATCTGCACTACCTGAGGATGCTTCCACATAAGTTTCAGCTTTTCTGGCCAAATGGTTCTTGATGAGAAGATTTTTAAAGATTTACTATAAATATTCCTATGTAAAAAGTCGACCCCACATTTTGGCCCCACCCTACCCCCGGGGGTCATGATTTTCACAACTTAGAATATACACTACCTGAGGATGCTTCCACACAAGTTTCAGTATTCCTGGCCAAATGATTTTTGAGAAGAAGATTTTTGAGAATTTCTAATTTCCTAATTATCTCCAGTTGTAAGAGGGCTTGGTCCTTAATTTTCACAACTTTGAATCCCCTTAGTCTAAGGATGCTATGTGCCAAGATTGGTTGAAATTGGCCCAGTTGTTCTTGAGAAGATGTTGAAAATGTGAAAAGTTTACAGACGGACGGACGGACAGACAGACAGAAAGACGTACGGAAGACAGACAAAATGTGATCAGAATAGCTCACTTGAGCTTTCAGCTCAGGTGAGCTAAAAACGATTTTACAAATCTAATTTTAATAAGATAAGGAGAACATGTAATGAATAGAGAGATCTCAACTGTATGTATTCATGTGTTTGTTGCTGCTGACAGTAAGTTTTGTCAATGTTTTAGCTTCTGTTAGGGTTCATTAACCTTAACAGTCTAAAACAAAAATTAGTACTGTAAAAAAAAACATTTTATATAGTCTCAAAGACTAATTTGGACATAAGCTCAGCACTCATTATATTAGCCGTCCGCTTTTTTATCATTCATGGTTTTTTCTCGTTTCTTTGTCTAAAGAATTGAGACAAAATACGGGGATTGGTCAAATCTATTTATTTTTTCATCTCCTTTGTCTCTGTTCTTACGATGTAGACGTTATAATTGTTGTGTTTTAATAGAAAGTCCAATGCATTACCAAACACCATTTGGCCCGCATGTATTACTAGTATTCAAAGTAAATATTCCCTTAATTAAATGTTGATTTTTATTTTAGATAGATAGATAGATAGATAGATAGATAGATAGATAGATAGATAGATAGATAGATAGATAGATAGATAGATAGATAGATAGATAGATAGATAGATAATGTTCGATATTAGTATTCTGTCTTGCTATAATTTTATTCCAATTCAGCTTGTCCACCAGGAACATTTAGCGAAAACTGCTCCAAAGATTGCCCTACAGGTCACTACGGTTTATTGTGTGCCAAAAAGTGCAGCTGCAGTGCGACAGATTGTAACAAGGGTATTGGATGCTTAGATAAATGTAAATGTTATTGTTACGTAGAAACTTTTAATCAACCAATCTTATTTTTAATCTCGTCTCAATGAATTTATTTTTATTTTTTTTTCACTTTTAAATATTGGGGTTTCTTCTTCTTTGTGTCCCGCCGAACAGAGAGTATTGTAAATGTTTAAACACAGAACAAGTGCTCAAAAATAAAGTAATTCTCTATTGTTATGGGTAGGAACGCATTAAACTACATTAAAAATTACCTCTGTGTGCAACTTTGTATAAAGAACTGACTGATCGCGATGCACCTGTATGACGTCATATTGTAAATTTTCATGCACACGATAACGTTGAAAAATTGTGCGATGTATTCCGAAAAACTTCCGAAAAAAGTTCCGAAAAGATTAAAGATGCAAACATTTTCCGTTACAAATCTCGGGTAACAAGTCGGTTTTTGTTCCCGTTAATTTTTCCGAGTGAAAAATGATGTGCCAACGAAGATATTTTGGAGGTTTTCCCTTTTATCGATTTCAATTGCACTTCTCTCACACGTATGTGTATTTTATTTAAAATCGTTCAAATGTGCTGCATAATTTTCTTTGGGATAGACTATAAATTCGCTTTTTACAAAAACAATCAGATCATTACAATCTTTTGGATATAAATTTGAATATAACTTTAGGGAATGTTTAATTTATTAAAAGTGCTGCTGAAATCTAGTTCAATCTTGATGAAATCTATAGAATGATTAAGTAAATACTTATTAAGCAAAGGTTCTATAAACTTCAACCGGAGCTCATTTCTTTGATATTTATTCTAAAAAAAAAACCTCAAAGCTCATTTCTAGAGTCTACTTAATAAGTAGAATTTAATTATCATTTAAATTCAAATAAGGGTATGTCATTGCGATATTGGAATGTGTTAAAGACTTCCATTCAGGAGAATGATAAACACAAATCACCTGACTGTCAATTCAAGGGACCACTCGAATTGCCATACAAAGTAGCACTTACTATGGTGTTTCATTTACTATTAAATTTATATCATGATAAATATATTTTAATAGAAGATGCATCGTTTTATGGACGTTTAAATCCGTTGATATTTTCATAGTAAGCCTTAACAGTGCTGCGCATTTTTGATTTTTTTTCTTGTACAGAAAAAGTGATATTGTTGTTTTAAACACAGTTCAGATTAAGATTAAAAAACTATTTTGTATATATTTTGCTATACTTATGAACATATATCGTACATGTATACTAGTATCACGAAAAAGTAACTTTATTCTACAGAAAAAAGATAAAAAAAACCTCAACATATTTGTAATTGTAATTTTCATCTTAATTTGTATATTTCGATGGCAAAACAAACTTACTTCTATGAATAAAAAACCTTTATAATTGTAAAAAATATAAAACTTGATAGATTGAAATTGAAGAACATTACGGGATTCGATGTTATAGTTATCAAACAATTAAAAACCGGGATATTGTATATAAGGGCAGTAACAACTTTTTTTTATCTATCTATCTATCTATCTATCTATCTATCTATCTATCTATCTATCTATCTATCTATCTATCTGTCTGTCTGTCTGTCTGTCTGTCTGTCTGTCTGTCTGTCTGTCTGTCGTCTGTCTGTCTGTCTGTCCGTCTGTCTGTGCGTCCGTCCGTCTGCCCGTCTGTCTGTAAACTTTTCACATTTTTGACATCTCCTCAAAAACTACTGGTCTAATTTTAACCAAACTTAGCACAAAGCACCCAAAGGCAAAGGGGTTCCAAAGTTGTGAAAATTAAGGATCACGCCCTTTTGAAAGAGGAGATAATTAGAATTCATTTTAAAAAATTGAGAAATTTTCAAAAATCTTCTTCTCAAGAACCATTTGGCCAGGAAAGCTGAAACTTGTGTGGAAGCATCCTCAGGTAGTGTAGATTCAAAGTTGTTGAATCATGACCCCCGGGGGTAGGGTGGGGCCACAATGGGGGTTAAATTTTTATGTATGAATATAAAGAGTAAATCTTTAAAAATCTTCTTCTCAGAAACTAATTAGCCAGGAAAGCTGAAACTTGTGTGGAAGCATCCTCAGGTAGTGCAGATTCAAAGTTGTGAAAATCATGACCCCCGGGGGTAGGGTGGGGCCACAATGGGGGGGTCGAATTTTTACATAGGAATATATAGAGTAAATCTTTAAAAATCTTCTTCTCAGAAACTAATTAGCCAGGTGATTCTTTAAAATTGTTTAGACTTTGGCCCCTTGATGATTCTTGGGCCTCACAAGGGGTTCAGAGTTTGATGTAGGTTTATATCCCATACATAAACAATTGTTTAGGATCTTTTTTTAGAACTGCAATGCATGTGTTACGACTATAAAATCATCCTGTTAGAAAAGGGACTAATGATAATAAAAATAAAAATATCCAGGGGGAAAATGGATTTTTATTTATACAGGATCTACATGTATTATACTACATTGTCCAGATAGTTTGTATTATGACTCCTTTAAGCTGATTTCATCATACCTATTGTTCCTCAGGTGAGCGATGTGGCCCATGGGCCTCTTGTTTTTGAGATTCGGGCTTATTTGCAATTGAAAAGTGAACTGCTAGAACGCAGTTCGCAATTCAAATTTATTAATTCATATTTGGGGCATGAAATGTTCAGGGTCATCTACTAGTGATATACCACTACCACTGTGACAATATGGTAATGTGGTCATCATTAGGTTTTTAGATTTGGGCCCCACTTATTAAACAATATTCGGAATTGAACATTGAATTGCGTTCTAGAACGCAGTTCGCAATTCAAAATTTATAATTCATATTTAGGGCCTCAAATTTTCAGAGTCATCTGCTAGTGGTATACCACTTCCACCGTAAAAATATGGTGATTTGGTCATCTCTTGTTTTTGAGATATGTGGTCCTAAAAAATTAACTATTCATTATAATGGGATTTTAAATATCGGACTCGGAAACATCGAAGGCCCCTACCCTGGACCCTCAAAGTCTATACACTTTAGGGTCTTACTGAAAATACACCTACGCTAAAATTGAATATCTCCAACTTTAATAACTCTAAAAAATTATATAATTTGAGTAACTGTGCTACTGTTAAGAATGTTATTTACTCTGGGTTTGATTTGTCAAATTCGGATTGTTATAAAGATCATTGTCATGAATGAAATTTGTTCTAAACACAAAAATGAAATGAATTATTCTTGACATAATATTCGATATTTTTTAGTATATTTTGGAATTATGCTTTAACAAAAATAAACTTATAGCAAAAGAGAGGAAATTTTGACTAAATTTTGCAGATTTTGTTTTCTGCTAAAACATTTTTGACAGTACTTTACTATTAAAAGTTAAGCATTTATATTTAAGTCAATGTAATTTTGCATGCTTTTTGTTAGTATTATCTCACTTAATCATAATGATAACCACATGACACGCAATCCAAAAATATTGAAAAATGCTTACTAACGATAAAAGACATCATATCTCAAAATTTTTATCATAGACCTCAGATAAATTTCATGCCCGCAAAATAATATCAATATATTAGGTAGTTTAATTCAATCAATGTTCTTGTATTTTATCATTCATTTTTTGTTTAATTGAATCAAAAATGGGAAGGGATTTGTAAACTAATAGAGGAAGTTCGAGCTGGAATATTTTTTTTTTAAAAACTGCAAACTTAATCCGTTATTTTTATTTAGTACCACTGACATTCATAAACTGTATTTTTTTTTAAAAAGTTTCATTATATGTACTACATGTATTTTCACAATTAAGAGAATCTCAATCATAGTGTAAGATTTTAAGTAATTTTTCTTAATTTTTTTCAAAATATATTCAATGGCCATTAACTCAAAAAGTGGGTCATTGACCTACTTTTTTATATTGTAAAATAACACTACAACCAAAGGTATATTACATACAATAGATGGTTTTTCATTATCACTAGTGGAATTTTTTTTCATTCTGAGAAAGCATTATTCTTAAAGTATTTGACTAAGGGTAGAATTTTTTTGTATGGTTTATGATATGTATTACGAACACCTTGATTTGCGAATAAATGGCATATAAACTTACATTATTGTTTGATATTTAACTCATATAAGATTTCGAAGATATAGTAAATTAGTCATGAGTGATTACTACATAAGTAACTGGAAATCAATATTTAATATTGTCCTGAACAAAAACAGTTTTAAGATATGTAGGAGGATATAGGTTAAAAATTAATATTGATAACGAATAGCTTAAAATTACTTGAATGCATATGGTAATACTTTTTTAAGTGTTGTCACTCAATGTTTTTTGCTGTTACTTTTGACTTTTAACAATTAAAGTATTTTATCTACAATGTCTCAGTCCACCCAACTGAAATTGGGAACGGTTAACGGTGAGAGTTAACCTGCAATAGACTGGTGTCTCATCCAGGGGTGAGGGGCAATGACTGTCATCCACTTGCACAACGGATCTGGGTACAAGTACCTATCTTTGGCGCCTTCATGGCTCGGAGAGCACTTTAATGGACGGATGTGGTCAATCGGCTAGAAACTTATTCAAAAGAGTGCATGTTTTATTGATCGATACATCATCAATTAAAATACTTTTACTATTACGCAAATATTAAAAACTTATCATATCTTAAATTTTTCTATAAATTTAAGTTTATTTAACAGATTTAACACATTTGAAATTTTACATACATGTGTTTAACGTTTTTAACTTACACTGATCAATTTAGCCTATAGATCGACAGTAATGTAATTGATACCAGAAATTCTACAAATTATACAAATTTATAAAATAAATATGCGAATAAAACATTTCCAGCAAACATAGGAGGAAAGGAAGGATTGAGTTTAAACAGACGCGGATCCAGAAATATTTTAAAAGAGTAGGGAGGGGTGATGGGAAATTTGGATGTATGAAGTACATGTTCGCTAGCAGGGTTTTTCAGAGTGAGGGGGATTTGGGCTGCATAGAAACTCCAGCTATATTTAGGAGGTCCAGGCAGCGAAGTATTCAGGGGCTCCTAATTTTTTTAGATTTGAATAAGTATAAACGAAACCGTGGAATTAGCATTTGCATTGGTGTTTCCGTACTCCATGAAAATCGACATTACATGTCGTCGTCTGTACGGATGTAACGGTTATAGCAGTCAAACTTCCATCTTCCCAACATTTTAATCATGTGGTCCTCTACATTACCAGATGCTGCGGATGTGGCTGTCCCAATTCTGAAGGAATGTCCATTGTACTTTTCATCTCCGTATCCCAACGAGTTAAGAAGTTGTTTAAGTTTACTGATGAAGAAATTTCTAGTCAACGGGGTTCCATCTTCTTCGATAAAAAGTACGGGAGATACTCTGCCGTTGTTCCAGGTTTTGCGGATCTTGAGATATTCCACCATTGCGTTGACGGGGCACACCGTTTACCGGATTTGAAAATCCTCAGACTTATTCCTTGACGAAAAGGATCTGTTTTGGAGCTTTTCAACACCAGGATGAAGGCATTCATCGAGTCGTCTATCATGATGTCTTTTACAGATAACATGTTGTACAGATTACCATTCTGAATGGTGAATTCACCACAGCGTAGGAATGCAAAGAATGCTAATGAGCATGCGGACATTAGCATGGTATCGACAAATTTGCCAAACATCCCTCGTTTCATGACATAGTATAACCGACTTAGTATATCGTAAGTAATCGGTCTTCTTTTTTCTCTTGAATTGCTTTGTTTCTTTATCCCGCGTAAAACGGTATGCAGTCTGGGACATGTTTCATTCATGTTGGACCATGGGGAGTGGACATCAGCCTAAATGTAGAAGAATCTCACAGCTGCTAGGTACAGTTTAATGGTACTCATCGAAAGTTTCAAAGCTTCAAAACAATGTTCACAAAGTATATTAGTGTTTGTTCTTTAATTGGTTGTGGTCTGAAGTCGTCTGCTCTTATCCCAATTGAAGGTAGGAAGTTACAGAAAATCCTGAAACATGTTGTGTAAGCGTTTCTGGTGTTCTCGCTGATGGACGAGTTGCACAGTTTTTCTACTTGTTGCTCTAGTACAAAACAAGTTCTTGAAGTGAAGGTATTTTCACAGGGTCTTTTGATGCTTCTGGGGCTACTTCTCTGAATCGGGCCATCTGGAAACGAGAAAGAGAATCCGCTATCACATTTTCTTTACCTGGGACATGATCACATAGAATAAGAAAGTTTTCGCATGCTGACTTCCAAGTTACTTTTCTCATGAGTTTCATTATGATAGAAGATTTAGATCGAAGTTTTCTAGTTATCTGGACAGTTGCTAGATTGTCACATAAGAATTCTATCCGTTTGCCCGACCATTCATGTCCCCATAGAACTATTGCTACTACTATGGGGTATAATTCTAAAAGCGCCATAGAAAGAGGATCACTTCCAAGGTTGTGAATTTCCTCCGGCCATTTCCCTTGAAACCACCGTCCAGCATAATATCCACCAAAACCATGGTTTTGCATCGGTATATAAAGATATGTCATATGTACATGTGATATTCTCCTGCAGGAAAAATGACTTTCCGTTCAAACCATTCAAGAATTTTTCCCACATGGCTAAGTATTTTCTGCAATCACTTGACAAGTATACATGATAATGTAGTTCTGACACGGAGTGTGCTAGGTTAAGTTGGTAATTAATAAATGATCTGTCAGCTGGAATTACACGTGCCGCAAAGTTGAAGTGGCCCAATACGCTTAGAAGTTCCCGTTTTGTACATGATTTTTTGGATCTAAGGTTATTAATAATAGTTAATATCCTTTCGACTTTTTCCAAGATAATACGACTTTCCATTTTCTCGGAATCAAGTATAATACCTAGATATTCGATCACTGTGTCTGGACCCACCGTTTTCTTCTGAGAAATAGGAATTCCTAGCCTTTTAAAATCCATGGTCAAAACCGCCATACTCCTCAGTCCACTTTCACCAGGGGGGTCGAATGTGATGAAATCATCTAGCAAATGAAGGACATTTTTGACATTGTAGTTATTTTCTAGTTTCCAACAAATGACTTTGGATAGCATGTCAAAAATTTTGGGACTACTCCTACAGCCGAAAACTAGTCTCTTGTAAAAGAAATATTTATTCCTCCATTTAATGTCGTAATAGGGTTGTTGTTCTTGTGAGATTGAAATTAGTTTAAATGTGTCTACTATATCTGTTTTGCACATTAGCGACTCACTACCTAGTGTCTTTAGAATGGTAATATCATCATCGATGCGCACATATTGCAAAGAATATTCATCTTTATCAATATTATTGTTAATACTCTTTTCCGAAGATTGATTATGTGGCTACGATAAATCTACAATCAGTCTATGTTTCTTGGAGTATTTCCCTTGAGAGATTCCTATGGGGCTAATTCGATAAATGGTATTTGGTGGAGCGTCGTATGGACCGTCTAAGTATCCTTTTGGAGTTTGTATTCTAATAAACTGTCTACAATTGCAGGTTGATTTCTAGCTGAAAGCAAGTTTTTGTACTCTAACGTAGAAGTAGGTAGCACGGTTATTCCGGTGTTAAAGCCTTTTTCTAATCCTGTTATTAATAATTCGACAAACATCCTGTTAGGGTACTTAACGAGTTCTTTTTCAAGTAAATTGGTATTTATAGGGGAAATACTTTCCGTTTCATAGACACTGTCACCATTTTCTTCGCAAGTTAGTCATTGTTTATCTGTTTGAGGATGATCCTTCGTTTTAATTTTTGCTTTATTGCAATTGGACGCAGAGTGGTTATTTAGTTTACATTCCGAACAAATGTGGAGAAGATTGCACAAATTTCTGTGGCATCCGTTTGGTCCATTGAAGTCATTACAAATCTCTTTTCCTTTGAATGAAATTTTGGGTCTTCCCTGAACATCCATATTACTGGTTGTTTGTTTTGTCTTGCCGTTTGTATTTTGAGCATAAGGATTAGACCCCATCTTCGCCATTGAACAGAAGTGTGTGGCATGTGTCACACTACCACACAGCTCACATCTAACGACAGTCTGGCCTGCAAATATGGTGGCAAACAATTGTGTGTCTCTGATAGACCAGTCAATGTTTATGTTTCGTTGTAGTAAAAGTGCACTTGCTCGGGCCGAGAAGGCCTTTTGGTATTCATAGAAGGCTGATCCTCTGGTGGTTGATGCCATTTCTACTATATCTCGTTCATATGCATCTAATTCCTGTCTTCTAGAAGGGTATACCTCGCACATGATGTTTTTGTATTTAGAGAACGCAATAATAAACTCGTTTAGAGTTAGATTCCTCAATAACCTAGCATCTTGATTTTGTTTTAACAATATGTATCTACCTTCACTGTCAGTCACTCTTTGTTCTTTAATTTCTCGTGGCATGATAAGGGAAGCTAATTTTATATCTTTAATTACTTTGAAGGATGTTACTCCTTAGCGTGGGAGATACTGTCTCTACGTATGAGCCGGACCTATGATATCCCGGTAGTTAAATTAATTTGTTAAAAAATCGATTAATATGCATTTATTTCCAGAAACTATGTTATTGTGAGATTCCTCTATTATATACCTCAATGACGTTCAGCATGTCTCTGTTTACTATGTCTTAAAATATCCCGACGTCAAATGTCACTTTCAGCGCGTTCTACTATACGTAATCAGAAATACCGCGATACCATAGAACCCGCGATTTGATAGGAAGCTACTTTATGGCAAGGAATCTGAGGAAACTCGGGTAGGATTAATTTGAGAAAAGTTCCCTTCAGGAAAATGCATGTTCTCGGAGTTTCTGTTTTCGGTAGAGCTGCATGGTTGGTTCTTCTTTAGAACATCAATTTCGTTTGATAACTTCGAGACGGAGTCTCTAATTCCTCGAATAGCTTCAGACAGTTCATTCAACTCGTGTCCCGATGACAACATCGGCCCAGCCTCGTTGTCAGATATCTGCGATGAAGATGCCGGAAGTGTCTCTCCTCTTGCGCCATCTTGGTTGTTTAATTCGATTTCATTGTCAGAAATAGTATTTGTCGAAGTCGGTTCTTTAAACGTAACATTATCGCGGTATATTTGTATCAATTGCGACTTTTTGAGGGACAGTGGCAGCACGATTCCTTTGAATTAATTCTTATGATGTCCAATTATCGGGTTCGTAAGAGTCACAGCGAGAAGGATCGCTTCCTAACTGCCTTGGTGTCTCTGTGTGTTTTCTTTTCCTTCCAGACATAGTATTAACTTGTAAAAAAATATAGGAATAGTTGATAATCACATACAATAGCTCAAAGTTTATGAAACTGTTCGCCCGTGTCCATAAAAACAAACACACGTGGAACTACACTGGAATATCCGATTATGTATCTAACACGTAAATGTCATAATCCAGAACCGAGAATAAAGACACATTTCGGAAACACTGGATGATGTCAAATAAGTTGAATTAATAAAATCCGTAGGAATTTAATTGAAACTTGGAGGAACCGTGCTTTCGAGACAGGCCAAACTCAATTAGTAATCTGATTGCCTAAAACGATTACGTGATGTTGGTAATGTATCCGCAGTGAAACTTGACATGTTTATATAAACTATATTTAATTACATTGAAATAATTTATTGATCCCTTTCGATGAAACCGCTGCAACACTGGCTTTTCATACAGGGGTTAATTATTACATTAACGCGTCGTTGTTACCAAATACTGACTTACACCTGCTTGCAGTTTACTAATTGCTGGATTAAGCATTTCATTGTTTTAATATAACATTGTATCGCCTTCTTTTTGTTTTTATTTCTTCTGTTAGTGTTGCCTATGCTTTACATAACACCGTTTCCTGTTATCTTTTTTGTGTGTTTTAAGAAAAGCCCAGAAAATGTTGTGCAATGCTACTCTGCCGTGCAAACAATTGCGTTAAGTGGATGTATGTCGGGTTAAGAACTTTCAGATTCAATGCTAGTTCTAGATATAATAAATAAAAAAAAAGATTTCAAGGGGAAAAAGTTCGTTTTAAAATTAGCTGTATTTACACTGTAATTATTATTTATTTTGTCAATATAAGGATTCATTTACGGATAAGAGTTTTAAAAGGTTTTATTTAACAATTTAAAGAACAGTTAATTAAGTACACTTTATAAATAATTTATAAGTACCTACATGTCTTTAAAATCCGTAAATGAAGAAAACACTGATTTTTTTTTACAGGAAGGAAATTTTTCATCCACTTCTTTGAGTTAATCAGCAGAAAAAAAAGATTATAGACAAAGTATGTTTCCAGTGGTCCTCAGTCTGTTTTTGCTTCTTAAAATTATTACTATAAAGTTTTAAAAGTGGGTGAATAGTTAAAAGTCTGATCATTAACAAAGTTTATGTCTGGAGAACTAAAATGCTGAACTCTAGACCTGTCATGCTGTGTCCCAAGTTTCTGTTTATTTATACCAATTTCATAAACAACAGTCATTGACGAGACTGAGAAACGTCTTATTTTCTGTTTTGAGCCCCCTATCGCTTCCGATTTAATTTTACAGCAATATATAAAATGTCTACTGGGATTTTGCATTCCAAACAACATTGGTTAAGCTGTATGAGAGATGTGTGCGAGGTGGATAAATGACAGTGGAGAGGTAGACAACAATTTGTAATTATCTTTTATTTGTTCAAATAAACTTGTATATTAAAGATACACTCCCTGAAATGTTCTACTTTCCCACTTGAACGGTGGTGAGCGCACGCTGAGTGAACGGTGAGCGCACTCTGAGCGAACGGTGAGCGCATGCTGAACGGAATTTGGTGAGCGCTTATGAACGGTGAACGGCGAGGGACCGCATAGCGCAAACGGAGGGCAAACGCGAGCGGTGAACGCACGAGAAAATGGAAAAGTAAAAGGTTTCATGGACTTTATGCGGTTGTTCTCTGCGTCGTACGTTTCCTAAAAGTACCCGGATGATAATATTGATTTATATAAAAAGTATATAAAATCCAAAATCTTTTCATTTCATCAATTCTTTAAAAACGAGCAATAAACAGGATATCAAGTGTGGACAACACTCGGCCTTATCGGCTTAAGCTCTCTTTAATTTTATAAAGCATCACATCTACGGAATAAATAGACGTTGACTTTGGTTTTGTAAAATTTTACTCCCATAACAGCATATCTATAATTAATTTGAGATTTTAGCAATCTAACTAAAATCAGACTTGTGACCAGCACATCTGCAAAATATAAAATTGTTAGCCATATAGATTCAAGCTTCTATCAACAAGTCTTAAAATAGTTTGATAGCTTTATCGCTTACAATTCTAAAATTCGGTGTATTTCTTTCCAAAATTGTAAATAAAATTTATCCAGGCGTTTCTTTTACGAATCATGCAAAACACAATTACACACACTTAGAATGGACACATAACGTTGTGTACTTCACGAGACTCCTTTGGCATTTAGGTTCGTTGGTGAAAAAGAAACATGTCCGAAGTACCACGCAAGATTTTGGCAGCGGTGATTTCATTAGCTAATTAAAAGATTGTTCTGAGGTGACCCTGTACATCTTCAATAGTGTATCTTTGAGTTATGATTAACATTAGGTATTAGTGTATAATATTAAAAGTACAAATTGGCCAGAGAAGATCTCAATTCAAGGATTAAATGAGAGTACAGAAACGATCTCACAATCAAGAAAAATCAAAGGAAACTTTAGAAGTGGATAGGCCATGTTCTTAAAAAGAGAAACCTTTCAAGCTCCAGAGCTGCTCTGAATTAGACTTCTGTGTAAAAAGAAGACGATGAAGGCCAAAGAGCATCTGAACGAGCACAGTGGAGAAAGAGAGAGAAGAACTAGGGGCACAATGTTCGAGCGAGGTTAATAATTGTTGCAAGTGATCGTCGTAAGTGGCCTCATGCGTCCTCCAGAGAATGGAGGGAATGAGAATGTGGAGCGGCTTTACAAGTTTTAATTATAATTAAATTGTAAGATTTAGTATACAAAGGACTACCGTCTAGATGACGATAAAATAACATTGAAATTTATATGATCAGTAACAAAACATCTTTCCAAACGCTGTGATAAAAGAGCATAAGGCCAATTAAATCACTAAAGAAAGTGCTCTACTCTACGAAAAAGACATTTAATGACTAAATGCACAACTCTAAAGAAGAGTTAACAATGTGCGTTCATGTTGACGTAAAACTCTGAAATTTATTTATGTCAACAATCTAATGAAACGGAAAAGGAACACTTTTTGAACTTATTTTATATGAAACTATACTAATGATCGTTATATTATTAAAAAATATTAATTATGAGGTATATTTCGTTTGTTGCAATTGAACTATTGGATGGTGTCAAAAACATAAGTAAATTAAATAACATAATTTTTTCCTTATTGTTGTTTATGTATAAAACCATTTTGTACATTGGTATATGCATCGTTAGGCGCACAGCTGTTTTATTGATTCTAACCTTCTTGAAATCTATGTATCATAAGTGTAAACCAATTTAATCTATTTCAGGAAAACCATAACGCTAATAAACAACATTTCGTTTTGTTAAACAAAAATCTCACTAAAATAGCATTGACGGTTACCAAATTAAACTCAAATAACGCACAAGATCATGTTGATTAAGCAAAAATAAATCAACCGGACTCACATAAAGTTTAATTTAAATGTAATCTTTCAAGAAAAACACAAATAAGAAACCGAGATATTTCATATTACTTAAGAGGAGCAGCAACTTCTTGAAATTCAAGTACAGCGACAGAGGTCTTAATAATACACTTTTATCACTGCATTGGCTTTAAGAATACACAAGGTATTAATCATTCCAAATTTCGTTACTATAAATTTTTTATAAAATTTTTGATACGCTTAATTGTAGAAAGGAAATTCATCGTTTGTTGGGTTTTTTTTTGGGGGGGGGGTTAGGGTTGGGTTTTTTTTGTTTTGTTTTTTGTTTATATCAAACACTGATTTCGTCTGCGTCGATCTATTTATTGAATGCCTGTTTTAACAGATGTCGTGAGATTCTTTTAAATCTGAAAAAAAAACCTGATGGTTAGTTAAATAAGATGGGAACGAGATTAGTAATATAACTTAGCCTTTGAACCGTTAGCAATAATGACTTACAATATATCCTAACATTACAAAAATAACCACCTTTTCATTAAAACGGCGTCATAGAAAGCTGCCTCCTTTGCAAATAATTTATCTGCAAATATGTATAAGAGAATTTAAATCAAAACAGAGACAATAATCTTTTGCATATAACAAAAAATGGAGATGATTTATTTGTATGATGCAATCTGATATTAAATAGAGACCAACAACTAACTGAATGTATGCATAAACATGATACATGTATGAATGAAGGGTGTCCACAATACTCTTATTCTATGATGTACATCTGTAATCATCAAAATATCAGCAACTAAACATGTTTGTATACAAATTATGAATCATATGGCATTCACAATACTTCCCTGTCTCTTATACTTCCTTTTTTGCTAGGGAACTTTCATTCGTTATATTTTATGTTCAGATTCATAATGCTGTTAAGGAGTGGTATTGGTCTTTTATCTTCATCTTTAAATTATCTTCAGATTACTTTTATCTTCATCTTGATAGCTTTTTTGCTAAAAGTATATGGCAATAAGGCAGCTGGAAATTGCACAACCCCAGACAAGTAAGTAGTAACTTATTTATCATAATTAATAAAACCAGTTTTATTAGTTCTTTTTATAATCTTACAAGGAGTGTATATATACTAGCGGAAAAAAGAAACTGTGCATTATAAAATTTAGTATTATTTTTCTATATCAATTGTTTGTATTTATAAAATTTAAACAATCGATAATGGTATTGTTTTTGACAATATCGGATGGTAACCGTCCGGGTGCACGGACTTTTTCATGGTTAGTGAGCACCTGTTGTTTATTGAAGAATTTGTACGCACGAGTTTTACGGGCCAATAATGTTTGGAATAAGAACTGTAAAGGATTTGTTTAAACTTTTTTTGTTAAGGAAATCACTTTAGTTTCAACAAAATTTACCCCTATGTCATGCCACGACTCAACGAAAACCATCGTAATCGTGCTGTTGGGATGCTGCAAGCTGGAATGGCACAAAATACTGTAGCAAGACACTTTGGAGTTCATCGGAACACCATCCAGTCATTATGGAGACGTTTTCAACAATCTGGCAACACCCAGGATCGACCGCGCTCTGGGCGACCTCGTGTGACGTCACATCAACTGGACAACCACATTAGACTTGTGCATCTGAGAAATCGTTTCCGGACAGCAAGTTTGACTGCCCGTAGCATTCCTGGGCTTCGACCAATTAGTCCAAGAACTGTGAGTAATCGTCTGCGCGAGCAAAACATCAGACCAAGACGTCCATCGGTGCGCCCAGTACTGCTTCAACGTCATCGTATCGCCAGACTAGCGTGGTGCACACGACATCTGCGATTCAGAATACAGGACTGGGCCAAAATTCTGTTCACTGATGAATCCATATTTCATTTGGATAGCAGTGACGGCCGTTGTAGGGTGTATCGTTGCGTTGGGGAGCGTTACCAGGACGCTTGTGTTGTGCAACGTCGACAATTTGGTGGAGGTAGCGTTATGGTGTGGGGTGGAATATCAGCACGTGGAAGGACCCCTCTACAAATTGTCAATGGAAATCTCACCGGCGTACGCTATCGAGATGAAATTATTCAGCGTCATGTGATAACCTTCATACAGAGACATCAAAATCACATCACTCTGCAGCAAGACAACGCAAGGCCACACGTTGCACGTGTAGCCAGGGACTTGTTTGTTCAACAGAATGTCGATGTCTTGCCTTGGCCAGCTGTTTCCCCCGATTTGTCGCCGATCGAGCACGTCTGGGATGAAATGGAAAGACGTTTACGCCGTTTACCAAATCAGTCAGTGACATTGGCTGATTTAGGTCAGGCTTTAACCAACATCTGGAACAACATCCCTCAAGCATTTCTGAACACTTAAGTGGCATCAATGAGGCGTCTCTGTCAATCATGCGTGAACGCAAATGGTGGTCACACCCGTTATTAATCTTGTTAATTCAATTTCAAATAACAGTGACTTTCGAGTGTGCTGAAATTGACGTTATTCGACGTTGACATTAATGTGTTATGAGAAGTTGTTACGAATACATGTGTAAACAGTATTACAAAAAATAAAATTTGTTCATTGTAATTTTTAAATGTTTTTTCATATATTAAATAATGCACAGCTTCTTTTTTCCGCTAGTATATATACGTGTATCAATATATAAATTATATGTTTTAACCAAAACCTTTCGTAAATACTTTATAGCATCTGAATAACATTTATTTCCAACTACAGGCAATCAAAAATTAGCAGAAATAATATGTGTGTTTTCATCGTCGGAAACACACCGACCGTGGGTTTCCGACAATAGTGTGTTGTATTTAATTTTATAAATTAACATTACTATTGTTTTGGTTTTTTTTTTTTGTTACAGGGAACATAAATGCTGCACTAGTTACTATTACACAAATGGTACATGCACTCGTAAGTATAGATCTTAGTAATTTTTTTTTTGAAAAGTATACCTAATGGCAAATAAGTACCTATTGAAAGTTTTTTAAAGTTAAAAAGCATACCTAGTATAATAATTACATGTGAACACAATTTGTTTACAATGCCTTTCTGTAAATTCATATTAATACATATATTTCCGCGATGTTAAAGAGATTATTCCGTTTAAATCGAATAAATCACATCAATTATCTACATCCTCATGATAAACTAGTCTTTATTATCAATAATTTCTGAATCCGATAATTTCTTTGCCAAAGATGAAAAAAATATTTTCCTTACTGATAGGCAAAATACTTTTATTCCTGTATAAATGTATAACGTTTTGTATTTATCAATGCATACTTTTCAAGCCTTAAAATGTAAGACATGCCTTTTGAAATTTAAATCATTAAATCATGTTATTTATTAAAGAATGTCCAAAAGGAACCTATGGTTCAAATTGCTCAACGGAATGTCCAGACAAAATGTATGGTGATTTGTGTGCAAAAAAATGTGATTGCAAAGCAAACCAAGTTTGCAATCGTGTGGATGGATGCATAGGTATTTCTTTTCTTTTATTTTTTATCATTTGAAAGCTAGTGTAAAGCTAATAACATCATTTAGAAACAAATTATGCTCTTTTAAACCTTATTTTAACAATACTTAATTCCTAAATCGAACCTTATGTGATGATAAACACACTATAGGTCCGTTCAGCCCAGTTATTGAATCGCACTCATCTTTGATAGACCTTTTAAGAGTCATTACCAATTTCGATAAGGAAGTACTTAAGTGTATATAAATTAGGTAATTGCGTGTTTAGAGACTGTCGACGTTCATTTCATCCAACATCGTTTGACATACGTTAATAAACAATTTGATACCCGTTATAAAATTAATCATAAAATGTAATATATCATTGAAAAGAATATATTTGTTTTTTTTAATCATATCGAAACAGTCACACTCCTTTCGGAAAAAAAGCACTTTTCAGATTGCGTGAAATTGAAAAAAAATGCATCATATTTCATTAACATTGTAATCAATATAGTATTCCTTCAAAATTTGAGGGGCGTTCAAAATAATGAGGACGTCTTTATTTACAAAATAATGTGACGACACAAACTAAAAATGCCATAAATATTTTTGATTAAATACATATTAACTTATATTGTGTTTGAAATATAATTTCAAGTAGATCTGAGCTGCAGCTTAAAATGAAGTTATAAGAAAGGACTTCCTGTTTTGGACAATTTGATTAACTTGTACCTAGACTTGTTTGCGATGTTTAGTTTTGAGTAAAAGATTACATGTCCTTTCCTTAATTGATTATTGGCTATTTGATATAAAATTAAATAATCTTGATTTACTTATACATGTTTGGTTTTTGAACGATTATTTCAAAATGTTTTGAATTTATATTACTAGTTAGTTGATTGCTAAGGACACATCATTTAGTGCCGATGCAATCAATACAAATTAGCGACGTCAAAGGCGACTTAAAAATGCAAGCACTCATTTTCAAAATTATTTCTAGTTATTCATAATATACCTTATTTTAAACAATAATCTACTGTTCAATTTCGATCAATATTTTTAAAAAAATGAACAGTTTTAGTAATGACTTCTAAAAATACATGTATTAGCGTTTCTGAAGTTTTAAATGTTAATGATCATTTTGCAGCCAAGTTCTTGGCAATCCCGAAACCGGAAGAAATTGCCCCTGATCCTATGTTTTCCGCAGAATAAATAGTACAAAATCAATTGTAGTTCGTAGATTATTGTCAGATATTAATGTACCTTTGTTATAGTTATTTTAGTGTGTGCACTGCTTTAATTGTATTGTTTTTTCCCAAAACGCTACTGTAAAAGCACTGTTTGCTTGAACTTATTTTTTAAATCATTTTCAAGATGTCAAGAAATCGTAGACAAAGGACTAAATGCGGTATTATGCATTTTTCGGCCTCGAAATTTAAGTTATATAACGAAATTTAAAAATAAGGTTGAAGATAGTTGAAAAAATGTTGCAAGTATGTGCGGAAAAGCTTATCACCATTGTGACATCATAATATAGACATGACGTCATAAAGTTTGTCTTATTTTTTTTTCTTTCAGATTACCCAGGATTATGCGGTAATAATAGGTAATTGTAAAGAACATGCAAATTGTTGTTGAAGACGTGTTTCAGGACTTTCAAATAAAAACAGGTGTAAATAATGCATATTGCTTATTAAAGTGGGTTTAATTTTCGTACAACTATAAAAATAGAGGAAGCGAGAACAAAAAAGGAGATACAAATTTAGTTTCCTGTTGTGTAAATATCTGGTTTTTGAATTTATTATGTCAATTAAATTAACATTGGTGTAGTTCGTGTTCAATATACTGTATGTATAAATGTTCCAGCTATGGCGAGGTGCTTTGCTGTATAGGTTACATACTGAAAGATGGATTTTGCACAGGTAATCTGATATAATAATGTCGATAAGAATCTTACGTCAAGCAAAACGTGTTTAACCTATCTACATACATAACTTTATCATCCCACATTTCGTTTTTAAAGTCTTTACCTTTTTCGAGATCTCGTGGAAACAAGGTCTATTGTCTCGGTACAGGAAACGGACTTACCGAAGTGCTCAATGAAACTAAAAGTTAGTATTTCGTTAACATTTGCCTATTAAACATTATTCTTTATCAAGTTAACTAAAACTGTTTAATAAAAAATGTGAAACTTTTAAACATCGTGATTTGTTTGAACTCTTCCAGTGAAAACTGGAAGTGACGGCTGACAAAAATAAAACACCTTAAACACATCGTATATCAAATGTAAGTTTCGTGTTTTGACTATTTAGAGTTAGTGAGATCTGGCGGGTACAAAATTTAGTTAAAAAACTACTTAAGATATTTAAGATATCACACCGGAATGAGAACTCTTTGTTTATTTAATATCGCAAAGATAACTTATGTAAGGATTTATACTTATATATGCATTCTTTATAAAATAAATTGAATAGGTAAATAAAAAATTGAAGTATTTCTGGTAACAAGCCGATCAAAACAAAATAGTTAAAACATCTACACAGTTCGGATTATCATCGCATAAATTTTGATAATCAAATGCTTACCCTTATTAAGATCTCGTAGAGGCAATGTTTTTTGTCTGGTGACAGAAAACGGACAAACGGAAGGGCTCAATGAAAAAAAAAAGTTAGTATTTCGTGAACTTGAACTTGAACAGTATTGCTTATTAATTAATTAAAATTGTCAAAGAAAGACAGTTAAACTTATAAACAATTTCATTTGTTTGAAATCATCCGGTGAGGACCGAAAGTGACGATCGACAAAATGAAAGCGGTTTAACACTGACATCTTCTATCAAATAATTATCATTCATGTAAGTTTCCTCTCTTGATCAATAACAGTTTCTGAGATCTTACGAGTACAAAGATTGTTTTTAAAAAGCTGAGATATTTGAGATATCTAACCGGAGGTAGAATTCTATGGTTTATTAAACATCGGATGGATGACTTATGTAAGGATTTATACTAATGCTTTAGTTGTGTGGACAAAAAATAGAAAACTGTTTTTGAAGTGCTTCAATATTTTTTTTTACGCTTGTGGCTCTTGCATTAGTAAGGATGGGTATTTTATATAGCTCTAAATACTTTAATTTTGGCAGTAATTACTAATGTCAAATTATGCATTGGTACACTGTACATACCGACGGTAGTTCATACTGCATGGAGATAGTATTCTGTAAAAGCTCTGTTCACAGTTTTTGCGAAACAAAATGTTGCCTCGTATAGAAAACAGCTATATATATATATATATATATATATATATATATATATATATATATATATATATATATATATATATATATATATATATATATGTAACATATATATATGTGTAATATCTTATCGTAAATTCAAAGCAATTCTTTATTTCCGTAATGTTAAAGGGATTATTGCCGTTATAATCAAATTTATGCCATTTACATAAACGTCATTGTTGCAAACTAAGCCGTTTGGTCAATATTTATTTTATGCGATAATTTGTTTGCTGATTGTTATCAAGGTAAAATGTTATGCATTCAAAATTGCTTATAACAAGGAACATTTTACATAACTTGAAAATATTCTACATTGTGTAATCCATTTTAGAATGTCCTAAAGGAGCATTTGGCGAAAACTGTTCGGAGCAATGCCCAAAGAATATGTATGGGGATTTATGTATAGAAAAATGTGACTGCAAAGCAAACCAACAATGTCATCATGTGCATGGATGCATAGGTATTCCCTTTTTTGATTTACAACTGTCAAAAAAGCATAACCAATATTATTCAGAAATAAGTCATGGTTTCTCAAAAACCTTATTTAAGGAAAACGTTCCCCATACGCATTTAGCAACATACTTGAATCGCATCAATATAACTTAACCTCACTAGACCTGTTTAGAACTATTGACATTTTTGGTAAGGATGCATTCAAATATTTGAACAATTAAATGGACGTGATACATGCACATGTGAAATAACCATGTTTGAAATATGCTGTTTAAAACCCCATAGAAATACTTAAACATAAGCCATCTCAATTTTGGTTCTAGTCAAAATTACATGGACGTCGCGCATGATACTGGTGTTATTGAAAAAACATCAAACGACGCACAAGCGCAACGTCGCATTTCAAAGGAATTCAAATTTTATATCCGATATCTTCTTTGCGCTCTTATTGCACATACAACAACGATTTGAATTAGCATCAACATTGTACATTGTAAGTAATATGATAGTAAATGTAATTGTACATAATTTCTTATTTCACATCGCTATCTTATTCTTTTAAAACATCGAGAAAGATAATTATAGTAATCATTCATTTTTGACAGGTCGAAAAAATGTTTGAGCTAAATCCTGTGTATTTAATTAATACTGCACCTACGTTCATTGTGATTTTTTTTTGCTTTTATTCATTTAATACGACACCAATTTGTTACATTGCAAAAACATTTGTCAATATTGAACACATATATGTAGAATTGAAACAAAAGGTTTGAACTTGTCAGAGATACATGTATACTTTTATCGTTCTATGATTGAAAGCTTTAATTTAAATAAGTTAAACGTACTTCTTGTGTTACAAATGTGCGTTATGTGGTCAAGGGATTCATTTATTCTACAAATATATTTAAATTCTTTGTATTCTATGCTAAAAATTAATAAATGCAATTTGATCATAAAGAGAAAAACGGACAATAAGCATTATGGTCTATTTTCGTACAATCAAAACAATAATATAAACAGCAATGTACATTTTAGATGAAAATAAGTTCCAGAAAATAGTTTAAGATCGTGTATCAAATCACTATAACATAATCAGGGTAATTGAATGCTGTAATTATTATTTTTACGCTGATGGCTCTTGCATTAGTAAGTATGTGTATTTTATATAGCTCTAAATACTTTAATTTTGGCAGTAATTTCTAATGTCAAATTATGCATTGGTACACTGTACTATATACCGACGGTAGTTCATACTATATGGAGATAGTATTCTGTAAAAGCTCTGTTCTCAGTGTTTGCGAGACAATATGTTGCCTCGTATAGAAAAAAGCTTATTAACATATACATGTATAATATTTTATTGTCACTCAAAGCAATTCTTTATTTCCGTAATGTCAAAGGAATTATTGCCGTTATAATCAAATTTATGCCATTTACATTAACGTCATTGTTGCAAACTAAGCCTTTTGGTCAATATTTATTTTATGCGCTAACTTGTTTGCTGATTGTTATCAAGGTAAAATGTAATGCATTCAAAATTTCTTATAACGAGGAACATATTTCTTAATTTGAAAAAAATCGAAATTGTGTAATCTATTTTAGAATGTCCTAAAGGAGCATTTGGCGGAAACTGTTCGAAGCAATGTCCAAAGAATATGTATGGGGATTTATGTGAAAAATGTGACTGCAAAGCAAACCAACAATGTCATCATGTGCATGGATGCATAGGTATTCCCTTTTTTGATTTACAACTGTCAATAAAAGCATAGTAAATATTATTCAGATATGTCATGATTTTGAAAAACCTTATTTGAGGAAAACGTTCCCCATACTCATTTAGCAACATACTTGAATCGCATCAATATAGCTCAACCTCACTAGACCTGTTTAGAACTATTGACATTTTTGGTAAGGATGTACTCAAATATTTAAACAATTTAATGGACGTGATACATGCACATGTGAAATAACTATGTTTGAAATCTGCTGTTTAAATCCCCATAGAAATACTTAAACATGAACTATCTCAATTTTGGTTCTTGTCAAAATTACATGGACGTCGCGCATAATACTGGTGTTACTTAACGTAACGCTTATAACATCAAACGACGCACAAGCGCAACGTCGCATTTCAAAGGAATTCAAATTTTATATCCGATATCTTCTTTGCGCTCTTATTGCACATACAATAAAGTTTTGAATTAGCATCAACATTGTACATTGTAAGTAATATGATAGTAAATGTAATTGTACATAATTTCTTATTTCACATCGCTATCTTAATCTTTTAAAACATCGAGAAAGATAATTATAGTAATCATTCATTTTTGACAGGTCAAACAAATGTAATTTTGAGCTAAATCCTGCGTATTTAATAAATATAACACCTACCTTCATTGTGGATTTTTGCTTTTGTTCATTTAATACGACACTAATTTGTTACATTGCAAAAACATTTGTCAATTTTGAACACATATATGTAAAAATGAAACGAAAAGTTTGAACTTGTCAAAGATACATGTATACTTTTATCGTTCTATGATTGAAACCTTTAATTTAAATAAGTTAAACGTACTTCTTGCGTTACAAATTGCGTTATGTGGTCAAGGGATTCATTTATACTACAAATGTATTTAAATTCTTTGTATTCTATGCTAAAAAATAATAAATGCAATTTGATCATAAAGAGAAAAACGGACAATAAGCATTATGGTCTATTTTAGTACAATCAAAACAATAATATAAACAGCAATATACATTTTAGATGAAAAAAAGTTCCAGAAAATAGTTTAAGATCGTGTATCAAATCACTATAACATAATCGTAAATTATTTCTTTGTATGTCTTACTTGAAAAAGCATTAGAAATATGCGCCATTTTTGATTAATGTTATTTGGTGTATTTAATCCTTTGTCAACTCTTGAACATAGACAGCGTGCTAAGCTTGTGCTTATACAAACTTCGTTATCTCGAACTTGATGGGACTATTTAAAAACTTCTAGATATCCGAGTGTTCGAGATATCAAGAGTAAAATACTTAAAAAATAAGTAGTTGGAACTTACATATCACTTCGACATATCCGTTGTATTCGAGATATCAGTGTTCGAGATATGGAAGTTCAACTGTAGATTGTTTATTATTATTATTCTTTATATTTTATATCTAATTAAGGAGGCTAGATGGTCAACAAATTAACCATCGGATCTGATTTAAACTTTGACATATCATATATTAGACCATAATGCTTACATTAAGTAAAGTAAAACTTTAAATGTTCAAGCTTTAGAATTCAATATGTTCCATCTATCTATTTACAGAACTCTCATTCATACGGGAAATATCGCTTAACAATAGACACGGCCATCCAGCTCTCTTATGTAAATCAAAAATTATATTTTCAATACTCTCATAAAAGATAAAATATCCTTACATTATTTTTCAGAATCAAAATCACATTTTAAAACAACTGGACTAATCTATGGGATCATTCCTGTTATAATCGGGATTGTAATATTCATCTTTATCTGTATTTATCGACGGTAAGACTTGACGGTTAAAAGATTCATTCATTATTGTAATGTGATATTGAAAAATGATAGATTAAACTTTAAGAACAGTATATATCGTTTTAGGTCTCAACCAAGAAAACGACGTCAATTTGTTGGTGAAGATGAAATACTGATTTCTTTTCAAAACTATCTATCTATCTATCTATCTATCTATCTATCTATCTATCTATCTATCTATCTATCTATCTATCTATCTATCTATTATTGTCTTTGTTTTTATTTTGTAAGATATTCCAGTGTATCAGCATGAAATGAATGGCAATACTCGTGATAATTACGATCACATGGCCGATATTACTATGGCAAAAAACGGCAAAACAATCGACAACAGAAAACAGGAAGCAATATCTTCAGCCACTATAAAAAGAGAGGTAGGAGCATCGGATGAGATTCAAGATACTGGAGAATACCATACACTGAATTTACGTGTGTTCGATTATGAAGAACCTATTAAACACCAACAACTAAAGAGATCTCAATCTGAGAACTCCTCGTTGTATTTAGAATGCCCAGCTCGCCTGATGACCTCAGCTATCGACAGCAAAATTGTTTCAAATTGCAAAAGAGGTTCATCTCTCCGGCAAATAAGGAGCACAAAGGATCATATACATGAATCAGACGAGCTAAAAATTACAAAAAAGAGACATTTTGTTCCCGAAAATTATGATTCAAAAAGTATTAATGATAGTGAGCCTACGTTTGACGATTTAAATGTAAATAACACAATAACTTTGGATAAGAAAAACGTGGAGCCTCAAAGTCAATTATTTTTAAATGAATTATCATCCCATCTTTTAAATTTACAAAAGTACTAAAGTAAGTTATTCGAGCTGGAAAAAACAAAATTTAGCTGTTTAGATATTAGCATGATCATTCGATAAATGGTTCATTTTTGTAGTTATACACTATTCGTTCTTGCTGTTAAATGTTATATATTTGAAAATTATTAAGGTTCATTTAAGTAAAGTAAATCCAGATAGTTAATTATATACTAGTACTGTATTTCAAATTATACAAGATGATATCCCGCCCAAGCGCGGGAATTAACACTTATTCCCATTAATATGATGCAATGCTTAATATGTTGAACCATATTTTTTTTTCATTTTTGTATGTACTGTGTACGAAAATTTTCTTAAAAATGCATTAAAACCTATTCTATAATATTGAAATAAAAAAATCAACTACATTACTGGATATTTAATGGAGCAGGCAGTGGTAAAAATCTTAACTGAAATCGATTATACAAAAATACACATGTACAGGGCCTAAGTTCCTTTTGTTGCAGCTGACTGGAAGAAATTACAATCTTTTTTAAATTTTATTTTAAACCAGGGAGTGGTGCATAGTGCATTGTATCTCTTTGATAAATATTGATCTTTAGGTCAGATTTCACTAATAATTTTTATCATTGTCCCAAATAAGAATTTCAGATAAAAGACTGTCAACTAATCCACTTCCCCGTTTCATGCATACATCATTTATTCATATAGACGTTAACACAATTTGTTCATGGTTCACAAATTATTTTATTACCAAGATTTACTACCAATCTGTCGTGGTATAAAAATGTATGTAATTTATTTAAAACGTGTAGGTATATTAATTTGCATATCTTAAACAAAAGTTGTAATCGAAAGTATCTACACAATTACATGTAACTCGCCTTACACTTTCGGCCATGGTGTTAATTAGTCAATTCCCGTTCTTTAAAATTCTATCCATCAAAACTAAAATCGCCTGAAATTTGCACATTTTACTTATTAACTTTTTTGTTTTAACCAACGATGTCCGATCCAAGATATCTGCCAGCGATGCATGACGAATTCATCCTACATGTAGACTCTCCGCCATGACGTTAATTAGTCAACCCGCGTTCTTGGTTAACCCGTTCTGGAAAGTTCTATGCTTCAAAACTATAATCGCGCATTCAAGAAACGATTCGGCTCATTTCATTAATTCAAATTTTGTTTAATCTTAATTTTTCTGTATACCCTAAATAAGTTCCCAATAAATATATTTTTACTGTTTACGTAAACACTCAACATTATTTCACTGCAAGCATATATTTTGATGCAAATTCCCACTGATTTGGATCCGCCAAAGCGTGTCCACCACCTTACTCTCATTTTTGCTATTTCCGGCTGGTTTATCGAACATGTAGGTAGGTTTTAATTTATTTTACAATAATAACTTATTAGTTAAAATTCAATAATAGCTTACGGACATCAACTCAAATATGTTGAAATGCCAAAGGTGTAAGCAGTTACTCTGGTACAGGCATTGAGTAGTTTTTTGGCAAAATGTCTTAATTTATAAGTAAAGATTAAAGATAAAGATTAAACAATAAAAAAAAGATATGGGGTTCTTTTTACAATGAATTAAATTTCGTTCATAGATACGAGTCAGATGATTTCAAAGAGTGTAGAACATGGATTTGGTTCAGATATATCTACAATTTATGATTAAGCCAATCCCGACGGATTGGCTTAATGGCATTGCCTATCAACTTACATCTTTGCTAGCCTAGGCTGACGATCCGCTTCTCTACTTTTTTTACGAAAAGAGTAGAGGAGCGGATCGTCACCGTTGGCTAGCGAAGATGATCAATTTACTGATTGAGGTTGCCTTTTTCAGTGGTTAGGTACTGATTTGTTAAACATCCAAAAGATTTTAATGCTCGGCATTCCGATTAACAGCATCAATTGCATGTTATGATGCATATATTAAATGTACCATACATATATACTAAACTTTGCATGATAAAACTGTCTTAAAATACCCTTTAGTATATTTCTAACGCATGTACATGTATTTTAATTCCAAAATTAACGCAGGAGTAATTTGTTTACATCGAACAATCTTTTTATAGCATTCAAAAGATTAAAATTTGAATGACAAGAACAAATATGATGTTGCTGAAGCACGAAACGAGGAGACGATTGGGCTTTTATGGACTATATTAAGATGTTGACAGACAATATATGAGAGAGTACTATTGGCATTGTGAACAAACAACAACCTGCAGGATACCCTACTAGAACGAAATGAAACAAAGCGTAGTTTGTATCATCCTCGTTTGTACCTTTGTATAAGTACCCTTTATTCAAAACAGCTTTGTGATATAACATATGATATCGTGTACTTTGATTTGAAGAGTTTGCTGACTCTTTGGAATCTAACATTCGATGCGATTGTGACTAAATGTAATTTGCTAAGTGTGAAAAAAGCGTTAATAAAAATGCTGTCCACAAACAGATTGTCTAAATCATGATTTAATAAAGGCGCCTCATTGACTTTTTTTATACTTTCAATGATGTAAACACGTATTATATTCTCTACTTTTTTTTATTTTGATGTAAATACTCATTATATCGCATTTCAAATACTTCCATATTCTTTATACATTTTTTTTTTATGAGAAAAAATCCAATTTAAAAAGTTATTGACTTGATCCATCATGTTGCATTGTCAGTCAATGGTGCTTCTCGCCTGTTGATTTCGATAGGAAGCAAACATGTAAAATCGAGCGATTCATTAAGTGACGGGAGTTGTAGATCATGTAACCAATTAGTTTAATCTGTTGAACAATTGCTTCGCGAGTCACAGTAAAATTTATCATTTTTAATTCTTTTAAGAGTGAAACAGTGAAATCATTTAGATCGAACGTTTATAAAGACAAAATTATTGAGTATTCTTTTACTTACTTATTTATGAATTATTGATACACGATTATCCCTTAAATTCTTTTAACCGCAATTATGAAGATAGCGGTCATAGCCAGTCTACAGAATATTACCAACAATGCAATTAGTGCATATATATCAAGATATAAAGAACATATATCAAGATTTATAGAACACACATCACATCACAAGATATTGAATATATATCACAAGATATAGGACATACATTATAAGAAGTTAAACGATATATCACTTGATATAGAATATGCATCAAAAGATTATAGAATATACATCACAAGATTTCGAACATACATCACAAGATTTTGATATACATCACAAGATAATAGAATATACATCATAAGATTATCGAATATACATTATAAGATTGTGAATATACGTCAACATATTATTGAATATAGATCACAAGATTTCAAATATACATCAACAGATTTTGAATATACATCACAAGATTTCGAATATACATCACAAGATTTCGAACATACATCACAAGATTTTGAATATACATGTACATCACAAGATTTATGAATAAAGCAACGTTTTACACGCCATTTACATTATTTTATCATTATATATGAATTTATCTCAATTTGATATTTCATCATGGTTTTAGTATCATTTTTGCAAGATACCCCAACGTTTCAACATGAAATACATGACACTGCCCGAAATGACTATGACGTCATGGCACGTGTCATGAAGACAGCCGACAGAAGCGCATCCAACTGCAGTAAACTGAATGAAGCATCTAAAGATTCTGAAACAAGAGGGACAGAATGTTTGAAAGCAGATTTAGATAATCCTTAATAATAAGTCCTTACAAACAGAGATATATAGCAGGCTCCAGTAAATGTTCTACCAAACCTCTCTCTTTACTCCTTACTAAAATTCTTACAGAAGTTAAGGAGAAGCTTCAAGAGTACTGTACAACAATATACTCCAGAAGTGGTGTGAATAAGATGTGGACATTAAAAAACTCTAAAGAATTATTAGAAACTTTGAGGTCACAAAATCTTACCAAAATCAATAGCATCAAAACGTACGATTTTTCAACGCTTTGTACAACCATTCCCCACGACAAATTAAAATCTAGACTTTTTGATATCATCGACACTTGTTTCTTCAATAAAAATGGAAGTCGGAAAAATGCTTACCTTGTCATTGGAAATCTAAAAAACTATTTTGTTAAAATCCATTCTGATTGCACACACAAGTACTCTGAAGTTGACATTAAAAAGATGCTTTAGTTTCTGATAGACAGCATCTATGTAGTTTTTGGAAATCAAGTTTTCCAACAATCTGTTGGAATTCCCATGGGTACCAATTGTGCCCCATTGTTAGCAGACCTATTTTTGTATTCTTATGAAGCAGAATTTATTCAAAAACTTGTACGTGAAAACAATAAATCACTCGCTGTGGCCTTCAACTCAACATTTAGGTATATCGACGACGTATTATCAATTAACAATTGGTATGTCCATACTTACGTCGACTCGATATATCCCAGTGAACTTGAAATAAAAGATACCACAGAGTCAGCGTCATCTGTTTCATATTTGGATATTTTACTGGAAATGGACATTGATAGTAACCTAACAAAACTTTATGATAAACGCGATGACTTTAATTTTTCTATAGTCAACTTTCCTTACTTATGTAGCAATATACTGTGGTTTCATTAATATTCGTGGGTATCAAATTTCGTGGATTCAATGAAAATCACAGTTTCAAGGATACGTTAATTCGTGGCCAATGATTCTATCAATACAAAATGTTAGCATAATTGCACTTCAATGAACATTTAATTTCGTGGATGAACTTAACAACGAAATCAACGAAAATTGGTATTCAACGAATATTGATGAAACCACAGTACCTTCATCACCTGCATATGGTGTTTTTGTCTCTCAGTTATATCGATACGCAAGGGCATGCTCTTCGTATGAACAGTTACTGACAACTGTTCATATTGGCAAGCTACTGACAAACAAGTTGATAAAACAGGACTATCAACAGTCTCGTTTAAAGTCATCTTTTCGTAAGTTCTATGGTCGATACAACGACCTTGTCAGCAAATACAATCTTCCACTGAGTCGCATGCTGACTGACGTTTTTCATACTAATTGTTAGACCATAATTAATTACCTAATTGTCTACGGTTTTTGCGGTTTTTATTTTCCCGATTACGACAAAGAGCACACGGCGGGTGTGACCGGTCAGCAGAGGATGCTCACTCCTCCATGGCACCTGATCCTACCTCTATCTTGGAGGTCCATGTGGCTCTGCTTTGAATTTGTATTTCGTTTTACGGATTTTTGAGATGGTTGGCGGTTTGTTATTGTCATTTTTTTTTCATAATAGGATGTACAGTGAACTGAACTTGCGGGTATATAATTATGAGGAACCTATCACACTCAAAACATTTAAATGATATATCTCCAATTTGTCTATTATGCCTAATGTGATATAGGCGGACTGTGATGATATCAACATATTAAAATGTGAAATGAAAACAAATATAGTACACACTTTTATCAGACGTATGCACATACATGTATCTGCGTCACCATTTATAAAGTTATGCCACAATATTTACATTTTCAACAGTCTTTGTCTGTGATAACATTACGAATCAATTTTGAACCCATTAAAACCCAATAACTTCATAGAACATGAGTGGCACAAAATGGGCGTGTCTTATATCATAACCGAAAAACGGTATTGGCTGCACCGCACAGTATTACAGAGCTTGTGTTACAAAAAAAATAGTAGTTTTAAAATAATATTGTTTTAAAGTGTATAAATTGAAAATAATATAAATATAAGTAATAAGGAATCATTCTTTGAATATTATGAGGTGATAATTTCGGTCGGAGCGTATTTTAATCTATCATAAAGCCCTTCGGGCTTCATTGCATTTGACCACGGCCCGACCGAAATTATCACCTCATTATACTCAAAGAATGATCCCTTAATTGAGGATTTGGATTTCTTGTGAATAAAGTTTGAATATTTCTTTTTAATTTTCCTCGAAGTGAGTACATTTAGATGTCATACCAGGCTGCACCAAGAAGTAATTTACTGTAATGAAAGATTATCCCTCCAGGGCCAGCTTGGGACGAATCTACAGATTAAATCTAAGAATTCATAAAACTATTAAAAATTTATTCATTTTTGGAAATATATTGTAATATTTGAGTCAATAGGCAGTAAACAGCGGGCAAATTAATGAGATTGTATTTGCTTCAGTGAAAAATTCAATAAATTCTATATTAAAAGAAAATTAGTTCGGACTACATTCTTGCTTGATAGCGTAAGATCGAAATGTGTTCGTTGAAACCTGTTTCGGGTGTAGGAAGTTGTTAATATATTAAAGGATTTATGTTCTAAGAACCGTATCGTCCACGTTAAAAACGTTAAGAAAATTAAACAGTGATATAATTTCGTATAGCATAATTATGACACGTTTTGCAAGACAATCGTTTAGGGAGTCACTATAGTCGTAAACTTTTGTTGCATGTGACCGATTTAAAAAAAGAAACAAAATGTTTTATTAAAGATATCGCGTTGGTGTTTATTAATTACACGGTTATAGCGAACACGCTTATAATGAATTGACGCTTACAGCGAAGAGATTTTCAGTCCCCGTTACTATATTACCTGTTGTAAACTTGATGGATATAACGAAGCGCCAGGGACGGGGGATTTTGCTTCGTTATAACCGTGTTTTACTGTAAATGTTCATAACATATTGGCTTACTTCGTCGCAAACTGAAACCGGGTAATGATACAGATAGTTGACTTGAATCATACGTGGGGAAAAGGCGATGCATACTGTAAATTCCTTATTAAACGTGAGGAATTAATATCCGCGTAAAATCGCGAGAAGCAGTCCTCGTTGATTTTAAGATCTCGCTTTTATTTTTCAGACAGTTTTGAGCTATATGAACAAAAAATTGGTGCTCGCGATTTTATATTCCCGCGATTTAATGCAAAACAGCGGAATCGCGGAATTAAGTACTCGCATAAAATAAGGAATTTACAGTATTTTAAGTACGGATTTACCAGGGAATTTTACATCATTGTTATTTAATCAACAACTCGCAGCAGTAGCTTATATATAACAGAGTGGAAAACAAAGACTTGGCTAGAAAAATGAAAAGGAATAACATTTGGAATTAGTTTAATTATTATTCCCTCTATCTGTTAATGCTATTTTATGAGTGAAAATGATTTGCATTGTAAATAAATACTTACTTCTTTGTTTTCATTTTCCTTTCCATATTCGCGTATCTTTCAGATAATCAGGGAATATGCAGTCTATTCAGGTAATTTTAGATTTGTGTATCTGAAAATACATGTACGACTCATCATCGTCGATCAGACGACCTTGTAGCAATCACATTGAAACATGTGTCATGTCATTCATGTTGATGATAAAGATTGGGATTTATTTTTGTACAATTATGATAGACAAAAGAGGTCTGAATTTTTTTCTTTGGTGAAAATTTTATCAGTCTAATAACGTAAGCTCTTTGTTTTATATTTTTTAATTATTTTTATGTACAATTGTTCTAGATATGGCGAGTTGATCTGCTGTTCTAGTTACATACTGATAGATGGAAAATGCAAAGGTAATATATTATCATTATGTCGATAAGAATTGTACTTGTTTGCGAATTTGTCATATGTTTAGATTTAATATTTTGTTCATATATTACATGTATAAAATATTAAAGATTAAGTTTTTCATAAACGAATGAATATTCAATGAATGTGTTTGGAAAAATTTTAATGTTTCATATTCACTTAAAGTGTAATCTGTTTCCTTGTATTCCTATGAAATAAAAGCTCATAATTGACATCACAAAATGATAAGGCATAAGGTGCAATCACATGATACAGTTTTCAATCCCATTTGTGTACGACTAAAATTGTAATGTATAGCCACCTAAGTCGAAAGTAAAAGATCAACATCTGATCGTCGATTGAAAAGCTGATTGCGTCCGATCAACACTCAATTTTCTGGCGAAATTTATAAAGTCACAATGACATTACCCATACAAAAATTTAAAAAAATAAAACATATATACAATTTTTCTCTTTATTTTTTAACACCTACGGTTTTTATAACACTCCATGGGAGAAACTATGGTTTGGTAAATTCGTTTTTAGCTCACCTAAGCTGAAAGCTCAAGTGAGCTTTTATGATCACCTCTTGTCCGTCGTCCGTCCGTCCGTCCGTTTGACTGTCCGTCTGTAAACTTTTCACATTTTGAACTTCTTCTCTAAAACCACTTCGCCAATTTCAACCAAATTTGGCGCAAAGCATCCCTATGGTATAGTGAATACAAATTGCAGAAATGAAAGACCGATCTTAATTCAAAATGGAGAAAACCTCGAAAATGTAAAAAAAAAAAAAAGGCGGGCGGGTGCATTTAAAAAAAAATTACATCTCAAAAACCAGTCAAAATCAACGTAAATTAGCATAAATTACCATAAATAATCCTTATGGAAAAGAAAATATAAATTGCAGAAATTATGGGCTAATTCTGTTTGAGTAATGCACGAAAGTAACAAAGAGGGAAGTCAATCAGTTTATAACTTCGGGTTCGGTATTTCACATATCAGAAAGCCAGAGGACACTTATGGAGCAAATATTTTGCGTTTCCAAGACGAATTGGTGCAGATTGAAAGGGAGAAACTGAACATTCAGAAGGAACTGCTAGAAATTGAAAGAGCTAAACTTTTAATCAAACCACAAAAAAATCAAGTGTACCTCTCCAGCATGGGGGTAACTTTTACCAACGTTGAATTAATACTTGCATCAGATTGATTCTCTGTGTTCGTTCGTTCTTTCTTTTTTTTCTTTCTTGTTTTCTTTTCTTTTCTTTTTTATTTTGGTCTTTGTTTTTTTTTTTTGCTTCATATAAAATTAGATAAAATAAATACAAATTGCTCACACATTTTTTATTATACATGTATTTATGAATAATGGCGTATTAAAAACATATATCAATATGATAAAATAGATACATGTACAAATTTAACCGAATCGTCCGTTGATGATTCTGTTTCTCACTGTCACTCCGTCGTTGATGGGACCAATGTACTGAGGGCGCCCAATTTGTCCTCTGTCACGAGCATCGACACAGTCCACCGGAATGGGGACTGCATTGTTAATACACATGTTGTGCAGAACTGCAACAGCCACCGTAACTCTGCATGCCTTCGTGAATGAATAAAAGAGAGATCCTCCACTTGTGTCGAGGCACCTAAATCTTGATTTTAGGACTCCGAAGCTGCGTTCCACGGTATTCCTTGTCCTAATGTGAGACGCGTTGTATCTCTCCTCCGGTCTGGTTGTTGGGTTCAGCACTGGAGTGAGCAGCCAAGGCCGCAGGGGATAGCCGCTGTCCCCAAGGAGCCACCCCTCAGGAATTGCACCCCTCTCAAACATATCTTTCAACGCATTGTTTTCTAGAATGAAAGAGTCGTGTGTGCTGCCTGGCCATTTTGCTACAATGTTCATGAATCTAAGCTTTGAATCACACACAGCCTCCACATTAATGGGATGGTAGTTTTTTCTATTTACATACAAGTGTTCATCAAGAGATGGTGATTTTATTCTAATATGGGTCCCATCGATTGCACCTATGACATTTGGGAAGCCTGCAATATCACTGAACCTCCGCATGATCTGCACTTAGTCGTTTTGGGTAGGCATTTTAACATACTCAGGAGAAAGTCTCACTAAACAATCAGTAAAATCATTAATTATTCTAGACACGCTAGGTCTGGATATTCTGTGCACATCACCTAGAACGGCTTAGAAGCTGCTGGTGGCGTAAAATCTCAAAGCTACCATCACTTGGAGCGATACGGGTAGTGGGCGTGACCTCAATGTAGGTCGTCTCAGGTCACGATTGAAGCGTCCACAAGAAGAAGAAGAAGATGTTATGACGGGGCAGTCTGTACTTACAGATGATATCTGTGTCATCTAGGTAATCAAGCGGGTTGTCGATATCTCGAAATATGCGCTCGCGATGTAGGTTTGGGTTTCTTCTTCTTATGTAGTTGTAATAGGCGACGGCCATTTTTACTAGTTAAGACACCTGTTAGGATGTCTTAAAGTTAAGATATTTTTTAAGACGTCCTAAAATAGGACGGCTTCAAGAAATTTACTTAGGACTAAGACGTGTCCTAAGTGATGTCTGAGACATATCTTAGTCTTAAGATAGCTTCGTGAACATGCCCACTGGTTCATTGTTTGAAGCAGCCATGTTGGACGCATGATAAATGGGCAATCTTACAAAGATGACTTTGTTTGTTGTGCAACAGTTTACGTGCGAAGGGAATATTTGAAATATGCAAAATATATCTGTGCCGATTTTGTGAAGTAAATTGAGGTTAAATATTTCAATGCGTTGAAATTGTCACTTGTGACGGTGGTTTTACCGGTAGCTTGTTTTAATTTTTGTTTTATTTTCATTATGCTTTTTAACTTGAGGGGAACTATCGCCTGTATTTTGGAATTGTTACGTATCAAATCAAACATAGACTTCGGAAAATCAGACAGCTGATTGTTTACCTGTGCAAAGTGAACAAAATCTGATGCACTAACCACATATTATAAATTACTATTCTATTGGTAATTCGGTACGATGTCTACGTAATGGTCGATTAATGCAACGTGTTTTGTTAAGATGCTCAGCATTTGCAGTCTAAAACGGAGTTTATTTTCGCTGATATATATATATATATATATATATATATATATATATATATATATATATATATATATATATATATGATGAAAAATAAATTGCGCTCTTTCTTTGTTTTAGTTCATTTTTCCTTTGTTTTAATTGTTTATAATTTTCTAGTTACAAACTGTATCTGAGAGTCAAGCTTCAAGTTATAAGCAAGATACAGAGCTTTGCTCGAAATGATATGTTTGAGAACAGAGCTGAGGTCATGCTTTAGTTTGTTTATATTTCAAATGCTGAATAGAAAATACCCAGTGTAAAAATCTTAAGTTGAATATAATAAACTCATGTGAACAAATACATGACTCAAACAAATCTCTGTATCTTTTTTATAATTCTATACGATTGTCAGACGCTTAAATTTTGGTTGATCATTAGAAAGTCTTGCTTTAAACATTAAATATTTGTACAGATAAATTAAAAGAATGATATGTTGAACCTACTTACTGGTGCCCCTTCTTTTACGATGAATTATAAAAATCTACACCAATTTTAACAGTTTTTCACACACAAGTAAATAAAAACGACGTCTTTTAAACACTTTCAATAGTTCTGACTCATAATTATTATGAAGATAAAAGCATTTTCGTTGTTCTTCAAAATTTTTTACAGCGGAAAATCATTCTTGTTTGTAGTCAGTTGTTGTTTTTTTTTTTAATAAAGATGAAAATAATGGATGGGCCTTAGTACAATAGAGCGATATGCCTGTCAATACATTGATTACTATTATAGCTCTTTAACATATCATGTGACTTTTTTTTCAGTTAAGTTTATTCATCAGTCATGTGAGTAAGTTTATGTAACGTCATACGAATTTACGCCAGGTAAACGACAATCCTTTATAATGGAGAAGCCCAATTAAATTTTTGAATGTTTTTAATTTGAGTGCATTGGGGTACATTTTTCTTCTTTCTTATATAGGATTTATCTTTTTAAATAAAATACAATAACTAGTAGATTGTTGAGGGAGAAAATGTACCTTTATGCTCTCATGTATTTTGATCGCTATATAGAGTGGGGGGGGGGGGGGTAAAATAACTGGAAGTTAACTGTGAGCCCCTACCGAAAATTAAGTTACATATATTGCATATATTCTTATTTTCAGTAAAAATGTTCTTCCATAAAGGTTAATATGTCAATGATTAAGTATATGCAAAAATAAGTGTATAATTCGGATATTTATTTTTTGTTAATCTACCGAGGGGCCATAAGGCAAAATGTCCTTTGAAATTCAATGTTGCTCAGGTCAGCGATGTGAACCATGGGCCTCTTGTTCAATATCACTGTACTTTATTCACAGCAAAGCTTATCCCTTTTACTGTTTTTTTACTTTTACTTTTGTTTGCTGAAAATCATGTTTTGGACAATAGATGAGGGGAAGGGGACCTTTTCCTGTAATAAATTTCAATGATGTTTTTGTAATTAGATTGTACCATTGGATGTTCTCTTACCTTTCTTAAAGACAGTAAATCATAGTCTTTACTAATGTTTATATAATCAACTAATGAAAATCGAATCCCAGAAATTGTGATTTATTCATAGATGTATATTTTTGCGTTTTTTAAAGATTTACTCTATATATTCCTATGTAGAAATTCGATCCCCAATCGTGGCCCCACTCTACCCCTGGGGGAAATGATTTTCACAACTTTAAATATACACTACCTGAGAATGCTTCCACACAAGTTTCAGCTTTCCTGGCTAATAAGTTTCTGAGAAGAAGATTTTTAAAGATTTACTCTATATATTCCTATGTAAAAAGTTGACCCCCCCCGCCAAATTGTGGCCCCACCCTACCCTCGGGAGGCATGATTTTCACAACTCTGAATCTACACTTCCTGAGGATGCTTCCACATAAGTTTCAGTTTTCCTGGCCAAATGGTTCTTGAGAAGAAGATTTTTAAAGATTTACTCTATATATTCCTATTTAAAAAATCGACCCTCCCCAATGTGGCCCTACCCTACCCCCGAACGGTCATGATTTTCACAACTTTGAATTTATAATACCTGAGGATGCTTCCACATAAGTTTCAGCTTTTCTGGCCAAATGGTTCTTGAGAAGAAGATTTTTAAAGATTTACTCTATATATTCCTACATAAAAAATCGACCTCCCATTTTGGCCACACCCTACCCCCGGGGTCATGATTTTCACAACTTTGAATCTACACTACGTATACCTGAGGATGCTTCCACATAAGTTTCAGCTTTCCTGGCTTAACGGTCTTTTAGAAGAAGATTTTTAAAGATTTACTCTATATATTCCTATGTAAAAAGTCGACCTCCCATTGTGGCCCCACCCTACCCCCGGGGGTCATGATTTTCACAACTTTGAATGTACACTACCTGAGGATGCTTCCACAAAAGTTTCAGTATTCCTGGCCAAATGGTTCTTGAGAAGAAGATTTTTGAAAATTTCTCAAATATTTTCATCAATTCCTAATTATCTCCAGTTGTAAGAGGGCTTGGTCCTTAATTTTCACAACTTTGAATCCCCTTAGGCTAAGGATCCTATGTGCCAAGTTTGGTTGAAATTGACCCAGTGTTTGTTGAGAAGATGTTGAAAATGTGAAAAGTTTACAGACGGACTGACGGACAGACAGACAGACGGACGGACGGACGGACGGACGGACGGACGGACGACAGACAGATAGACAGACGGACGACAAACAAAATGTGATCAGAATAGCTCACTTGAGCTTTAAGCTCAGGTGAGCTTAAAACGATTTTACAAATCTAATTTTAATAAGATAAGGATAACATGTAATGAATAGAGAACTACATAATTTATAAGTTTAAAATACTCAGCTGTATGTATTCATGTATTTGTTGCTGCTGACAGTCAGTTTTGTCAATGTTTTAGCTTCTGTTAGGGTTTATAAACCTTTACAGTCTAAAACAAAAATTAGTACTGTAAAAAAAATTATGTTTATGAATTAATAACCACCACACTTTGTATAGTCCAAAGGACTAATTTGGACATGAGCTTAGCACTCATTATTTAAGCCGTCCGCTTTTTTTATCATTCATGGTTTTTTCTCGTTTCTTTGTCTAAAGAATTATGAGACAAAATACGGGGATTGGTCAAATCTATTTATTTTTTCATCTCCTTTGTCTCTGTTCTTACGATGTAGACGTTATAATTGTTGTGTTTTAATAGAAAGTCCAATGCATTACCAAACACCATTTGGTCAGCATGTATTACTAGTATTCAAAGTAAATATTCCCTTAATTAAATGTTGATTTATATTTTAGATAGATAGATAGATAGATAGATAGATAGATAGATAGATAGATAGATAGATAGATAGATAGATAGATAGATAGATAGATAGATAGATAGATAGATAGATGGATGGATAGATAGATAGTGTTCGATATTAGTATTCTATCTTGCTATAATTTTATTCTAATTCAGTTTGTCCACCAGGAACATTTAGCGAAAACTGCTCCAAAGACTTCCCTACAGGTCACTACGGTTTATTGTGTGCAAAAAGTGCAACTGCAGTGCGACAGATTGTAACAAGGCTATTGGATGCTTAGATAAATGTAAATGTTATTGTTACGTAGAAACTTTTAATCAAACAATCTTATTTTTAATCTCGTCTCAATAAATTTATTTTTATTTTTTTTTTACTTTTAAATATTGGGGTTTCTTCTACTTTGTTGTAGCGCCGACCAGAGAGTATTGAAAATGTTTCAACACAGAACAAGTGCTCAAAAATAAAGTAATTATTTATTGTTATGGGTAGGAACGCATTAAACTACATTAAAAATTACCTCTGTGTGCAACTTTGTAGTCGAAAAGGTCCACCAACGTTCAGTATAAACAACTGACTGATCGCGATGCACCTGTCGACATGACGTCATATTGTAAATTTTCATGCACACGATAACGTTGAAAAATTGTGCGAGGTATTCCGAATAACTTCAGAAAAAAAGTTCCGATAAGAGAAAAGATGCAAACATTTTCCGTTACAAATCTCCGTAAGAAATCGGTTTTTGTTCCCGTGAATTTTTCCGAGTGAAAAATGATGTGCCAACGAAGATATTTTGGAGGTTTTCCCTTTTATCGATTTCAATTGCACTTCTCTCACAGGTATGTGCATTTCATTTAAAATCGTTCAATGTGCTGCATAATTTTCTTTGGGATAGACTATAAATCCGCTTTTTACAAAAACAATCAGATCATTACAATCTTTTGGATATAAATTTAGGGAATGTTTAATTTATAAAAAAGTGCTGCTGAAATCTAGTTCAATCTTGATGAAATCTATAAAAGGATTAAGTAAATACTTATTAAGCAAAGGTCATATAAACTTACTTCAACCGGAGCTCATTTCTTTGATATTTATTCTAAAAAAACCTCAAAGCACATTTCTAGAGTCTACTAAATAAGTAGAATTTAATTATCATTTAAATTTTCAATTCAAATTAGGGTATGACATTGCGATATTGAAATGTGTTAAAGACTTTCATTCAGGAGAATGATAAACACAAATCACGTGACTGTCAATTCAGGGGACCACTCGAATTGCCATACAAAGTAGCATTTACTATGCTGTTTCATTTACTATTAAATTTATATCATGATAAATATTTTTTAATAGTAGATGCATCGTTTTTTGGACGTTTAAATCCGTTGATATTTTCATAGTAAGCCTTAACAGTGCTGCGCATCTTTGATTTTTTTTCTTGTACAGTAAAAGTGATATTGTTGTTTTAAACACAGTTCAGATTAAGATGAAGATGAATCCGATGTTACAGTTATCAAACAATTATAAACCAGGATATTGTATATAAGGGCAGTAACAACTAATTTTTATCTATCTATCTATCTATCTATCTATCTATCTATCTATCTATCTATCTGTCTGTCTGTATGTCTGTCTGTCAGTGCGTCCGTCCTTCTGTCCGTCTAACTACTGATCTCTCATTTCGTTTTGGTCTGTTTTGCAGGACATGCCAATGTGCATGTATCAGCCCGCAATAAATGGTACTGCTCGTGATAACTACAATCAGCTAGTCGGTTTCTTTAAGGGAAAAAAGAGCACCACTGTCGACAACATTAAATTCGAAACAACATCTGAATCTAAGACAAAAAAGATTGGAACTTCTGAAGTAGATTATGATAATAAAATAAACCATACACCGAATATGCAAGTATATAATTATTAAGAACCATTGAACATAAATTTAACCCTTTTAGATGTCTCATTCTTAGAATTCTTTATTACAATTGCCCAGCTCTCCTGACGACATCAACTGTCGATATCAATAATGAGTAATTGAAAATCGGATTTATTATTCAAAGTAACATGAAAATGACAATAACCAATAACAAACTGTCAACCATCTCAAAAATCCATCAAACGAAATATAAATTCAAAGCAGGGTTACACGGACCTCTAAAAAGATAGAGGTAGGAGCAAGTGCCTAGGAGGAGTGAGCATCCTCTGCTGACCGGTCATAAATCACATAAGACTACTTAAATGAAACAGTCGTAGAAAAATTTATTTAAAATAAAGAGTTGACTGTTACCAATTTTTTTTTAAGTGATAAAAACTGTAAATATTTAATTTATAGCAGAAGACTTAAACGGCCATGATTTTACAACTTTATTTATTATTTGAAGTAAATTATTATTCACTCTTGTAGATATAAAAAAAAACACTCATGAAGATGAGGCCATCAAGCCAGGAAATCATTTTCTCGGTTGTACAGTAACTAGTGCAATTAATTTTGTTGATGTGTTTTTTACATTTTAATGTATTGTACTGTAAATAAAATTTACAGTATATGTACAATCTACAATCATTCAAAATAGCCCTGTTAAAAAATAGTGCAATTTCTTTTTAAATAAAAGTAAACCTAAATAGTTTTATATTGAATTCTTTAAACCATGATAATACAACTCATGAAAATGTACTAGTATTCATTGTAGCTGAAAACAGCAGTTGTGTAAGTTAAACGTTCTTTGGTTAAAAATACTTACAAACCTTGATCTCTTTTAATCAGAGAAAAGCGAATTTGTAAAAATGCCAATAAACATTCCATTGCCACTTGCCATTTTTATCAAATTCACATTCCAATGTACTTTGAGAGTAATATGTGTTCATGTGGCAACCTATGTAATACACAAAGGTATAGGTGTAGCTTAATTTTTAGTGAGAACGTAACGGCTCGTTAAAGATTCCTTGTATTATGTGTCATGCATTTAGGTCAATGCATTTATTTTGTATTTTTGTTATGATATCATGAAATATTTATAGGCATTATTATTTTTTTTTATATAAAAAAGCATTTTTAACAAAAGAAAACTCATTAATTCATTACTAACGAAATAATAACACATATCTTTTATTGAGAAAGACAACCATAATCGAACGATAAAAACTTTAAAGTTAATTTAAAGTGAATAAATTGTTAAAAGAATATGTATATATTATCCTGTACATTTTTGCAAATTGTGTATAATATGAATAAAAAATGCAATATCTTTGAATACTTCCTATAAGGAAATATGTATGATTTATTAACTGTATATGCGAATAAATTCTTATTGGATGATTCATATTTTTATCTAATAGTTTGAACTTTCATGACTTTTAATTCATGAATGCTTCACATTAAAATGAATAAAATATTGGTAACCGTAACCAATCTTTTCTGTTTGTGCTGGGGTTAGGTATATATGGCAATCGTGCATGTGGAGATCTTGGCCTAGAAATGAATAGATTGTGCTTAATCAAGTAATCGTCTTTATTTGTTCGGTCAATTATAGGTTAAAGGCAAATGTCTATTTGTTTCTACTTAACTACTCATTTTTATTGCAATATATAGATGGATGTTAAATATGTAACTAAATTTGAATCTTAGCGCTAATATAAGCATATGGTAATAATAGAATTATAAATGTACATATGTAGTACATGTAGTATAACTTAAAAAGTGAACACTTTCAAATTTCAAGTTTCTCGTACACTTTCTGTGAATTTTTTTCTTTCACTGTTAAGCTTATTGCAACGAAAGGGAAAACTGGGGACAAAATGTTGTCCTGAGTCGGTTTTTACCTCGTAAACATAATTTATTCGATTTATTGAATGCAATGAGGCTTTAAAAGGATTAAGTGAGTCTAGGGAAAAAATCGCTATCGATCAATGAAAAAGTTAAAATGAGGTTCTGAAATGGTAACACCTAGCTCCTCTACTCTCCCCCGTTTCTGTTTGCAGCACATTTACGAAAAAATTTCTATAATCATTAATACGATTGTGCCAAGTATTTACAAGAGTGAAACACATCATGCTTTTGTGTTTTGAAATGTCCGCTCAATCGCTACAGGATCCATTACGCAGCCAAAAATAAAATCGGTTTTTGGATTGCACACCTTTGAAAGAATTTTAATTGAACTGTTGAAAAATGGCTCGAGGACTCTCGAGATTTTTCTTCCTAATAGATAAAAGATGTTCATATTATGAAGTCAGTGTACTTTCGTATTCATTTATTTTACCGAATATAAAGAGGGAAGTACATGGGTATCAATTGCGCCCCATTGTTAGCAGAACTATTTTTCTTCTCATATTAAACAATATTTTCTTTCTCAAAAACATGTATGTGAAAAAATCACTTACTGTTGCGTTAAACTCAACATTCAGGTATATCGACGACGTATTATCAATTAACAATTGTTACTTCCATACGTGTATCGACTCGATATGTCCAAGTGAACTTGAAAAAAAAGATACCAAAGAGTCTGAGTGATATGTTTTATATTTGGATATTTTACTGGAAAGGTACATTGATGGTAACTTAACAACAAAACCTTATAATAAATGCGATTACTTTAATCAACTATCCTTACTTTTGTAGCAATATACATGTACCTTCATCACCTGCATATGGAGATTTTGTCTTATTTTTCGATCCGCAAGGGCATGCTCTACAAACGAACAGTTTGTAAGGCAAAGCAAGCTACAGACAAACAAGTTGATAAAACAGGACTATCAACAGTCCCGATTGAAGTCAACTTTTCATAAATTTTATGGTCGATACAACGGCCATTTTAGCAATACAATCTTCCACTGGTTCGCATGCTGAAAGACGTGTTTTATACTAATTGTTAGATCATAATTAATCACCTAATTGTGTATGGACTTTTCCGTTTTTCCTGATAACGACAAAAAGCACACGGTGGGTGTAACCGGTCAGCAGAGTATGCTCACTCCTCCATGGCACCTGATCGTACCTCTATTTTTTTGGAGGTCCGTTTTCGCTCTGCTCCTGTTTGTAATTTCCCTTTGGACTTTTGAATTTAAACACTGTTCGTTATCACCACATGTCGTTTGATAATTTGTGATTTAATTTATGTACTCACTATCCTCTGTCGAGGAAATGTGCCTGGTGAAAACGCTGATCAATTATTCTCCTTAACAGTCGAAGAAAACTGGCAAAAAGTATGTTGATAAATGGACAACCTTTTGAGCTTTTATGAACTGTAAAGAATTTTTACAATACCTATCGAATGTAAGCACAATTGTTGCATTTATAACCGTGTGTACACAATGACCACAACCAAAATAATAACAGTCTTTTAGTTTTTATCGGACTGTTTTGTGCCATTTTATCTACTGATTCGACAAATCTGGAAATGACCAGCAATACACAAAAGTTCTGGTCTCATTAGAACCCTGTCAAAGTCGTGCCTTCAAAGATTGAAATATTTTATGACATTGATCTATTTTCTGACATATTTGCTTTACTGTTAATACCATACATCCAATTATTAACATTCCTTTTGTATTTTTTTTTTGAATGGGTGAAAAAATTCATGTTTCACAATTGATTTAAAATACATTGTTTATAATAATTAATTAATAAAATATGTTATTTGATTTTTCTATCTTTATTCTTAGCGATGTTAGACCAGATTTTCAAATTTCAAAGCACTGGTAAAACAATATGATTTTAAAATTTGTATAACATAGGGAAAAAAAATTAATTATCCACGTCCAATCATGGGTATACCGGGATTTATCCCGGGTTGTATTCCATACACCCTGAGACCACAGGGGTAAATCCTGATATATTCCTGTACACCCTTGATTGGACCTGGAAAAATAATAATAATATGTGTGCCGTCTTTTCGTATTTTGTAAAAATAAACGTTACGGAAATATACCAAATTGTTAGGATGTAGACATATTATAGGCGAAAGACTTTGTTGAGATTTAAATCATTACCGTATATTTGAAATCTTATTGGTTTGTGGATAAACTCAGCATAAATTATCTTTATTTTCTCAATTCTACAAAAATGAGGAAGATGCGGAATATCACATGTCACCGACACTCAGTTTTAATTCCATAGCAGGCATTTCTAAAAATAATTTGAGGGTTTAGCGATCTAAATAAAATAAGACTTGTCATACCGCTTGTCTACGTAAGAATAGACTTTAAAAATTCCACCTTGTATAAACAAGTCTTAAAATGAATTGCTTTCGCACTTACAGCACCGCTATTCGCAGAAGTTTTCACTGGAAGGCCAAGAAACACACGTAGGCTCACACTGGATAGAACTTGGATGGCACAGTTGGAAAGCGATAAATACTGTGGAATCATTCGAATTCGAGGTGGCTCAATTTTCGTGGTATTTATGGTTAGCCCTCACCAACGATTTTACATCCTTAACGAAAACTAATTATGAAATTTTAGTTTTCCCACTGAAACTCAAAACCAACGCATCCACGAAATTACACCCTCACTATTAAAGCAAAAATCCCACAATCCACGAACATAGGCACCCACGAAATTAAATGATTCCATAGTTATGGTTGCCAGCGACCTTTGTAAGTGGCGTCTTTTCTTGCTCAACATCAGACTTCCTCCAGGAGAGAGTAAAGATAAGGATATGGAGCGGTTTTACAAGTCTAAATCATAATTTTAAAAACTGTAATATTTAGTATACAAAGGACTACCGTCTAGACAACGATAAAATAACATTGAGATTTATTTAATTAGTAACAAAACATCTTTCCTAACGCTGAGATAAAATGAACATAATACCAAATAAATCACGAAAGAAAGTGAATAGTTACTATACGGAAACGACATTTAATGACGGAATGTACAAATCTGATGAAGATTTAACAATTATTATTTTTGACATAAAACCCTGAAATTTATTCATGTCAACTATCTAATGAAACAAAAAGGAACTTTTTGAACTTTTTATATGAAACTATGCTAATGATTGTTGTGTTAATAAAAAATACTGATTTACAGTATATATCATTATTTGATCATATCAAGAACATGCATTAAGTAAATGACGTTTATTATTTCCTCATTATTGTTAGCGTATAGAACCATTTCGTACATTGGCATATGCTTCGTTTGGCGCACACCTGTTTTATTGATTATAACCTACTTGGAAACCACTTATTAGAAGCGTAAAGCGAAATATATATTTCAGGTAAACCCTTACGCCAATGGAACCTTTCGTTTTGTTTAACTTTTCATAAATAATATGGATGATTACTAAAATTAACTCAAGTAACGCATTAGATCATGTTGTTTCGTTTGCATTAATATATTGACATAACGATTGCATAGCATTACTAAAAATATCATTGCAGACTATACAATAATGTAAATACTTCAGATGTATGCATACAATGCCACATTTAAATGATGTCATGGACATATTAAAGAACAGGTACATGTATTATTGTTGGAAAATTCATTGATACATGTATATTGTTCCTAGGAACCGATGAAACGTGTGATGTCGGAACAATGTCGATGTATTTAGCAGAAATAAATCAACTTATTAATTTTGTCATGGTCTTGCAAATACCAAAAACAAAATCACAAGTAAATAAACACAAGAAAATAAACCAAGAGAAACTACAGAAAGGCAAATGCTTTATTTTGCTAAAAAAGACGAGCAACGTCATAAAATGCACGTACAGAGACAATTAGTCTTAACATTGTCCATTTTATCACCGCATTAATGTTACACAATCTTCTAATCATTCCAAATTTCGTTATGATAAGTATAAAATATTTTACAAAATTACTTATAGAAATGAAATTCATTTTTTTTTGGTCAAAATGACTTTAGAGAAAACTTCCTCCTTTGCGCATCTGAAAATATGCAAATATTTATTTTTTTTTCAGAAATATCTACATGATAATTTATAACGAGATATAGAAAACAATCCTTTAAATTTAATAAATATAAAGATGATTGATTTTTATGATACAATTTGATTTTAAGAAACGAACAACTAACTTAATGTATACGTGTACATTATATTTATCAATAGTGCCCACAATGCTTCAATTATATGATGTAATCCGAAATCACTGATATATTTCTAAAACAATCTAAATATTTATATATATAAATTATTAATCACATGGATTCATAATACTTCCCTGTTTCTTATATTTCCTTTTTTGCGAGGGAATTTTTATTTTATGAATTTATTGATCAAATTCATCATGTTGTCGAACAGTGGTCTTGGTGTTATTGCAATGCCATTCTTCTTAATCTTGATATCTTCCTATTCGCGGAAAGTGGGTGGGAATAAGGAATCTGGAAATTGCACACAATCGAAAAGGTGAGCCTTTTATTTATCAGTACAAATACCAACGTTTGACATGTTCTTTTTCTTTTTGTTAACCGTCATTCAAAGTGTTTACAGATATATCTGTATATATTATTTTGACTAACTATTATTCATCATCTGGTATTTTACATACAGTGGCCTCCGGGTATAACGAGCTCGGATATTACGAGGTACCGCTTACAACGAGATGATTTTTTGGTCCCAAATTATTTCTTTATTATTTACTTTTAAAAAATTCTGGATACAACGAGATCGCTTATAACGAGACTCCGTATATTACGAGGTAAAAATTTGTGCCCGGTAGTTGTAAGCGTTATCGGATATAACGAGGTACTCGCGGCACGCTTGATTGCACACGCTAGTCCCAGGTAACTAACGGTATGGCCATTTAATTTTCACAGGTATGTATACACATGACAATAGATTAAAAGTATTCAGAAATAATGATGAGTTGTTATTGCAATATTCACAGTCATGGCTTCGAATTCAAAGAAGAGGAAAGTAATTTCGCTAGAAACAAAAGTATTTATTTACTAGAAATAATTAACGAAGTTTAAAATGAATTATAAACAAATATGAAATTGCAAATGACTATGAATTAGCTTAAAGTACATTTAGTACGATTAAAAAAAAAAGATGTGATTTTAGAAAGATTGGAAGAGTTAGCGGACTTGTTGAGAAAAGCGCGTGACTCTAAAAATAGCCATACATTCATGAAATGCATATCTTCACTTGGATTATATTTATGTATTGAAACTCAAAACTTAATAGGATATATTAAAATTGTAGGTTTTTTAAATTTAAAAGTGGTTTTTTTTTGTCTACAGGAAAACAGAATGCTGTAAAAATTATTATTATGATAATGGTACTTGCAAGAGTAAGTATGGCTATAAAGTATTGCTTTTAAAACTTTTTGGACGCAAATTCTAATATATAATTAGCTTAAAGTACTATATAACGGCAGTAGATCATATTTCATGGACAAAGTGTTTTGTAGAAAGCTGTGTTCACAGTTATTGCAACACAAACTTAGCAATAATTTATTTCCATACTATTAAAGTGATTATTTCCGTTAGAATTTTCATCACATTTAACATTTACGTTCTCATGGCAAACTAGGTTGTTTTGGTCAAACTTCATTTTTCCTGATATGTTTGCTAATTATTAACAATGCATAGTTTTACAGATTCCAATTTACATATGATGATTGACGTATTCAAAAATTACAAATGTGTTAAATTGTATAATTCATTATAGAATGTCCGAAAGGTACATTTGATGAAAACTGTTCAAAACAATGTCCAGAAGATAGGTATGGAGAATTTTGTGCAAGAACATGTGACTGCAACAAGAATCAACTGTGCAATCCTGTACATGGATGTATAGGTATTTTAAAAATTATTTTCATTTCTATGAAATATCGAAAAAATCATTTGCAAAGGAATAAAGCTGTCTTAAAAAACCAGCTATTTATAAAAAGAAGAAACGAAAGGAGAAAAATGATTTTTAAAAAATCATAAAATCTTCTGATGTATATTTTATTTTAACCCATTTACAATTGTCAAGGAAAAATTTTAAAATAAACCGTAGTGTTAATTTATAGCCCCGCGTTTCTTGTTTTCGAAAATCAACAATCATCTTCAGCGATGTATAAATTATCTCTATATAAAATTTAGAGAGGAAATTTCATACATTAATTAGATAACCTGTGATTTAATTTATGTACACACTATCCTCTGTTGAGGGAAAGTGCTGGATGAAAACTATGATAAATTTACTCTTAAACAGTCGGAGAAAATTGGCAAACTGTATGTTGATGAATTGACAACTTTTTGAGCTTTTATGAAACTGTTAAGAATTTTAACAATACATGTACCTATCGAATGTTTGCACAATTGTTGAATTTATAACGATGTGTACACAATAACCACAACCAAATTAATCAGGATTACCCACACACATTTTCCTCTGTTTCTACGGATAACGTGCACAGGCGATGCATATGAGTGTTATTCAATTTTAAAGAAGTCAAAAGTCTGGACTTAACAATGATTTCGTTACCATTTGAAGACTAAATGAAAGTTATATAAACTAATTCATAAATAATATAGATTTGTCGGTATAGCTATATTTAGACATATATGGAAGTGACCCGCAATACACAAAAGTTGTGGTCTCATTAGCACTCTGTCAAAATCGTGCTTTCAAAGATTGACATTTCTGTAACAGAGATCTGTTTTCTGCCATATTCGCTTTACTGTTACTACCAATCATCCAATTATTAACATTCCTTTTGTACTTTTAGCAATCAATTGTAAAAATGTGATATGGAATACTCCAAATCATTGTACACATGTATATATTACATGTAGTATTAAAAACAAAACTAACACTACTGGCTCTAAAAACACCTGTCTGTATAAAAATCCCCTGTATTACCCTGACACCCCCTGTGTTTTCCCTGTCATCCCCTGTGTACCCCCTGTCAGCCCCTGTACACAGGCCCTGTACACCCTGTAATCCCCTGTCAGCTACTGTACACCCCCCCCTGTGTACCACTGAACTCCCTGTCACCCCCTGTACGCCCCTGTCACCCACTGTAGGCCACTGTACATGTCCCTGACACCCCATGTACGGTTTTTGACTGTTTATAAAAGTCTTTTCTGTTTTTTAATATCAATATTTTTCTCTAAGGTCAATTATTAAACTCGCATGTGTTATAGTTTAAGCTATAAATAAATTTTTGCACTCAACAGAGCGCCGACTCACAAGACATACTGTTATTTTAATTTTAGAAATAAAATGTTTTCATTAATGATTTCTTGATATTTAAATAATCTTGTTAACAACAAAAGGCTCGAGATTCACCGGGTGGTAAATATCAGGTGAGAGCGGGAATTATTTTCGGTGGGTGTGAAAGCCTTCAGGGCATTTATTCCTTTAGCGGTCGGGAAGATCACTACTCCGTAATATTTGAAAAATAGATATAAGAAATATCGTGAATTATTTTTACAAAGATCAAGCGCAGCACATGATGTTTAACATTTGATTTTGTGTTTCTAAACAAATATTTGCATACTGAAACCAGTAAATCAGTCAGAATGTAGAATGTACAAGTATAATCAGCCATGATACGATAGAGCACGTCTTTTTTTATAACCAAGTTCCTGACTGTACCTTTATTAATTTCCCGTGAATAGCAAAAAAGCTTCAATAGCTTATAAGTTTGTCTAAGAAATAATTTTAGTATATTTTTTAATACATGTATGTTTCGGAGTGGCTTATTAGATCCTTGAATTGAATTTAACTGATGATTAACTCTCATAAAGATTTATTTAATAATTTCTAAAATCTATTTTTTTTCAATTCCCTCTTACTGCGGAGTGGGAGATATCAAAGAGTATGTTATTTATTGGCAGTGAACAGAAATCTGCTGCCCTGGTCAGAGAGAGAGAGAGAGAGAGAGAGAGAGAGAGAGAGAGAGAGAGAGATAGTTTGAGTTTGGATTGGTTACTAAAGTTTACCCGGGAAATAATTCCCTAATAAGTTAACATGCAATCATTATTTCATTCCCAATTCTTTATTATTATTTAGATTAACTTAAAGCGATCATATTAATTTTAACCCACCAATTTTTTTTTATTTTACACCATATCAATTGATCAAAGAATTTATTGAAGTTACAGTTATCTAAGGAGAGGATGTTGACATTATTTTTTCACTCGGCCAGTGGTTGTTCACAGCTCTTCTTGACAATTTGCAGTGCACGGTAGCGAGGGTGGGAAAATGAGATCACAGACACGCGTGAACATGTATATACACACACTTCATCAGATTTGAATGGTTGGTCACTGATTATATAATTATGGCTACTGTACACAGTCGTTCTTGACAATTTGCAGTGCACGGTAGCGAGGTTGGGAACAATGAGGTGACAGACACACGTGTACTTGTATATACACACACTTCCTCAGATCTGAATGCTCGGTCACTGATTATATAATTATGGCTACTGTACACAGTCGCTCTTGACAATTTGCAGTGCACGGTAGCGAGGTTGGGAACAATGAGGTGACAGACACACGTGTACTTGTATATACACACACTTCCTAAGATCTGAATGCTCTGTAATGCTAAACAAGTATGCAATGTGTAGTTTAAACACCGTTAATGACTTTTTTCCCAGTCTGTCAAGTACATAAAACAGAAATTTAAAACTTTGATTTATCAGTTCTAAGAATACCAAACATAAAAGGAAAGAGCTTAATTAAAATTCGGAATATCATTTGTCACAGACATTTGAATTTTCATTTTTCACATTCAGAACTTAAATAAATGTTTGATATTTTTTATTAATCTAAAACCAGGACCATACATGCGTGTCTTTACGTTACCCGTTAACGGTATTTGTATACATGTATTAAATTATTCATGAACTGCATCATTGCTTTATATGTATTAAGACAATTCTATACAATAATGCATATGAATAACTAACCTGGACAATGCACCCTCATTAAAGTTAAAAGTGTTAAAGGACCGGACTAGTTCCAACTCCTAAAAAATCAACTCTCTCTCTCTCTCTCTCTCTCTCTCTCTCTCTCTCTCTCTCTCTCTCTCTCATAATTTATCAGGGATACAACCAATGGTTGACAGCAAATTATATCATCGATTGCGATTTACATGACTTAGATATTAACTAATTAACTTTCTGCTAAATAGAATCAATATGTATTTCATTGGGACGATGCTATTCTATGCATCATTACACAAAATATAGGTGCACATTTCATTATATGCACGTGCTAATCTGTGTTATTAAGCGCTTTAACTCAGACAGGTTACATGGCACAGAACATTGCAGATATCCCGCACTCATCTTCCACTTAATATATATATTTTTACAAATTACACAACAGGGCCATGAAATAAAATAAGCGGTTTATCGGCGTATATTTATCTTGATATGTGTCAACGTTTCCTAAGTAATTATTCACGTTTGTAACAATATTGACCTACATGTATATGAAATACAAAGAAAAACAACCAACGTCTTAACCGTTTCTTGCTTACAATTTCTATATATGTATCAGAAATGCTAAATATATTCCGGTATTTAAGAAAAAGAATTTAATAATTATTAAAAACCTTCTTTTTTACTTTAGCAAGCAGTTAAAGACCGTACAGGAAGTGTCAGGGGCATGTACATGTACAGGGGAATACAGTGGCTAACAGTGGGTGACAGGGGCGTACAGGGGTTGACAGGGGCTTACAGTAGCACACAGGGGATGTGTACAGTGTCTCAGACAGGGGATTACAGGGTGTCCAGGGCCTGTGTACAGGGGCTGACAGGGGGTGCACAGGGGATGACAGGGAAAACACAGGGGGTGACAGGGAAATACAGGGGATTTTCATACGTACAGGGGTTTTCAAAGCCAGTAGTGTAAAATACCTATAGAATATTTTTATAAAAAGAAAGATGTAACTCAATTAATAATTTGAGGTTTTGTTGTTTTTTTTTCATTCCTATCGCAACGCTTAACAGTAATTATACAATATTTTGGGTTCGCCATATTTCAGATATAAAAACAGCAATTTAAAAAGTTCAACGGGATATGAAGTTGGTTGGTCACGTGATCAAATCCTGTGAAGCCCAAAGGGCTTCTCAGTAGACCTGATCACGTACCAACCAACTTTATATCCCAATGAACATTTTAATATTGCTGTTTATTATTTATATTTACGTTTGATAAAGAAAAATCGTTCAGAACTGTTAAAATAACCGAGATTTTATGTTTACAATAATCCAAGCGATAAACGCGTCCTATCATAATTGTGACGTCATGAAGAAGTTCATACAGAATTGAACGTTTGGCTATTCTATAGGTTCATATTAGGAAAAATATTTGCAAATGTAAATATTATGAATTGTGCGAACTTTTAAAAGTTATCAAATTGCATAAACTTTACATATCAGATGTAATTTTAGCTTTAATCATATTACGTGCATATTAAGAGCAATACAAAATTGTCAATTGCACGGTAAAATGACTATTGGCTTTTACATTTATTTCTATTTTTCTACTTTTTTTCTAGATAAAGTAGGAATCTGCAAAGACGGAAGGTATTTTTAAGTTAATACACAAATACATGAATTATAGTCGATAAGATATTTATATAACAAGTATATTTATAAAATCATGCGAACTAATGGTTTAGATTTTGTAAGAGAGATAGAGAGAGAGAGAAAGAGAAAGAAAGAGAGAAAGAAAGAAAGAGAGGGTTTTTTTTAGAATATGACAGATAAACAGCTTAAAGCGTTAAGTCATATAAAAAGTCAATGAAATTAAATTTGATGTATTTGTTATACTGTCAACTATTCATATGCACTATTTTCTAGCAATGTCGAGATCTGCTGTAATAGTTATATAATGAAAGATGGATACTGCCAAGGTAATTTGACATTATGATGTCGATTATGATTTTAAAATATCGCGAATTTAGCGTCAACTTAACTTTTATTATATTATCATAAGTAAGATATAATGCCAAAGGCTTATGATAAAGACTAATACATTTGAAATCTAAAGTAAATATTTCATTAAAAACACCGCGTTCAGTAAATACCAAATGGTGCAGTTGCATACAAGTATATCCAAAATAAATAAAATAATGATTGTTAATTTATTAACATGTATATTAACAATAATAATTGTTTGATAGATAGATAGATAGATAGATAGATAGATAGATAGATAGATAGATAGATAGATAGATAGATAGATAGATAGATAGATAGATAGACAGACAGACAGACAGACAGACAGACAGACAGACAGATAGATAGATAGATAGATAGATAGATAGATAGATAGATAGATAGATAGATAGATAGATAGATAGATAGATAATAGATAGTACGTACTCTAGTTTATATTTCTATATCAATTTTAGCTTGTCCAAAAGGAACATATAACAACAACTGCTCAGAGGATTGTCCAATGGGTTTCTACGGTTTATTCTGTATAGAAAAATGCAACTGCAATGAGACAGATTGTGATAAGGCTCTTGGATGTTTGAAGAAAGGTACGTATCACTGTTAACCGAGAACAGTCTTTTACAATCATACAGGTCTATAAATATCGACACAATTAATTTCATTTATATAAATGTTTATCATTTTAAAAAGCCCATGATCTAACCGTTTTTAAACGGTGGTGTCATACAATTGTATATTGTTTGTTACATGCATACGTATATATTTTTTTGACACAGTATCATAACAACTGTATACATGTAGTGGTATAAATCAGCTTAATACACTTACATTTTAGGAGAGTTTTTAAAGTTTTAGAATTTGAATAATCTTTCATATCAAACAATCGCATAATGGAATGATCTGAATACAGTATAAAGTGTGATTTATTTCTAATTTATGTTACATATTGATTTGATCCCTAGGTTTTGGAATATATTATACAATTATGTTATACGATAGTAATCACTAATAGAGTGTTAGAGTGTTATTCTCATGAATATGTATGGTATAATGTATATTACAGGGTGACATTTATCAAAGTTAGATAACATGTAAAGCTTTGAGGTATTTTTGTTTCAGATTTAAAATCGAACTACATAATAATAGAACCAATTTATTGGATCATTCCTGTAATATGTGGACTAGTGATTTTCATCTTAATAAGTATATGTCGACGGTAAGACCTGATTTTTTAAACAAACATTTTTTGAATTAGGAAGTGTAAAGACAAATATCTTCGATTGAAGTATTATGACATTAAAATGTTACAGGTCTCGAACAAGCAAGCATAGGCATTTTGTTGGTAAGGCTGGTAACGTTTTATCTATCTATCTATCTATCTATCTATCTATCTATCTATCTATCTATCTATCTATCTATCATAATTTCTCTTTGATCTGTTTTGCAAGATATGTCAATATATCAGCCCGCAATACATGGCACTGGTCGTGATGAGTACGATCAGCTGGCCGATATCTTTACGGCAGAAAAGATCAACTATGTCGACAAGAGAAAATTCACAGCAACATCTGCAAATGCTAAGACAAAAGAGACGGGAACTTTTGATGCAGAGCATGAGAATGAAATATACCTTACACCGATAATGCAGACTCTCGATTATGAAGAACCCATCAAACATGAGCCTGTTTAGATGTGGGTTTTTTTTTCTGAAAACCCCGTAAAGCAATATTTAAGTGGTATACTGTAGTAATAAGCGGGAGTTATATTATGTATGGTGATTTATAAAACATAATTAGATTTATCTCAGTGTAAAGAAAACATTCAAGAGTATATCAATCAATTAATATTATAACTTTAAAATAGGCAAAGATATGATGTTTCAATTATTACAATTTGCACTACTCAATTGTAATCAGATATTAATGAAAGAAATGAAAAATATGTGGATACTTGTAACACAATCGCCATTTTACTGACCGTTCCCGATAAAACCATTTTAAAGCAGTATGAAAGTCTACTTTTCAGTCAACTGACAAGTGACTGAAAGATTACTTGCATTTGACTTCCATTCAGTGTCCTTTCTAGATCTTTTAGTAAACATTCGGTTTACTGAATGCAGATCTCCATAATGTGCTATGTATAAAGAGTAAAATGATTAATTATTGATAACGTTATTTGTAAGAAAGTATTTTTCACATATATGTAGATATTCCTGTAATTTTTTTTAAAAATGTTTATAATATGAAAATGTTAAAAAAAATGCTGACACTCACTTCAATGGAAAAATGAAATGTTTATTTATTTTAAATGTACATGTATTATAATTTATGCCAATCATAAATGAAATTATGTTGGTCAGTTTTTAACATTCATGACTGTGCATGCATGGTTCACATTAAAGTAAATGATATATTTGTGAAGAATTATGTGTGTGTTTTTCGTTGGATTCAATATTAATGGCAATCTTACTTTTAAAGATCTATAATCAGGAATAAATAACTTCTGTTTATCGTATTAATTGTTTAGCTTTAAGTTCAAATAGAGATTAAAGGCATAAGTTGTATTTTTTTTTTAGATTTTTCTGATAGCTAATTTTTTATATCAATAAAAAGATGTATGATGACTATAAATGTAAGCAAACTTAGCACGAAACATACTTAATAACAAATGTACATGTAGTTCATCTAACATAAGCTAAAACATTTACCCTTTCCAACATCTCAAGTTTCTCGTCCGCTTCCTGCAATTTTTTTCTTTCGTTGATAGGCTTATTGCAACATTCTCACAAACAATTGGATATAATCTGCAACACGAAAATACCATTCTGTAAGGATGGAGCAAAATGTTGTTGCAGGATTAGCATTAGGAGGAACCACAACCGACGAAGTAGTCTACTCATCAACAGTAAATAAAAGAATTTAAAATCGCAAACATTATTTGTTCGAGACGTTTACGTTGACGATAAAATATATACACAATACTAAATCTGCTTTAATATACACTAATAGACTTTAGAAAATCAAATATTTTCTGTGTTATAGATTTTTTTCATAATATTAATAAACATATTATTTCTGGTATACATCAAAAGATTGTTTTAGGATTTGGCTACCCATGACCCCAGTAGTAGTAAGCTTTTCCTGCAAATGATGTACAAGTACATGATCGTTTGTTGACGAAGTGTTATCACAATGACAAGGTATATAACGACCATTTATTGATCCCGTTCGGTAAAACCGCTGCAACACCGGCTTTTCATACAGGGGTTAACCTTAACGCGTCTTGCTACCAATTACTGACATACACCTGCTTGCAGTTTACTAATTGCTGGATTAAGCATTTCATTGTTTTAATATAACAAAGTATCGCCTTTTTGTTTTTATTTCTTCTGTTAGTGTTGCCTATATGCTTTACCTAACACCGTTTTCTGTTATCTATTTTGTGTGTTTTAAAAAAAAAAAGCCCAGAAAATGTTGTGCAATGCTACTCTGCCGTGCAAACAATTGCGTTAATTGGATGTAAGTCGGGTTATGAGCTTTAAGATTCAATGCTAGTTCTAGATATAATAAATAAAATAAAAAAAATTTCAAGGGAAGAAAGTTCGTTTTAAAATTAGCTGTATTTACACTGTAATTATTATTTATTTTGTCAATACAAGGATTCATTTACGGATAAGAGGTTTAAAAGGTCTTTTTAACAATTCGAAGAACAGTTAATTAAGTACACTGTATAAATAATTTAAATGTACCTATATGTCTTTAAAATCCGTAAATGAAGAAAACACTGAATTTTTTTTACAGGAAGGAAATTTTTCCTTCTTCCACTTCTTTGAGTTAATCAGCAGAAAAAAACGATTATAGACAAAGTATGTTTCCCGAGGGAAAGGGTAAATGTGGTCCTCAGTCTGTTTTTGCTTCTTAAAGTTATTGCTATAAAGTTTTAAAAGTGGGTCAATAGTTAAAAGTGAGATCATTAACAAAGTTTATGTCTGGAGAACTATAATGCTGAACTCTAGACCTGTCATACTTTGTCCCAATTCTATTTATTTATACCAATTTCATAACCAACCGTCATTGGCGAGATTGAGAAACGTCTTATTTTCTGTGCTGAGCCCCCTATCGCTTCATATTTAATTTTACAGCGAAATATAAAATGTCTACTGGGATTTTGCATTCCAAACAACATTGGTTAAGCTGTATGAGAGATGTGTGCGAGGTGGATAAATGACAGTGGAGAGGTAGACAACAATTTGTAATTATCTTTTATTTGTTCAAATAAACTTGTATATTAAAGATACACTCCCTGAAATGTTCTACTTTCCCACTTGAACGGTGGTGAGCGCACGCTGAGTGAACGGTGAGCGCACTCTTAGCAAACGGTGAGCGCATGCTGAACGGAATTTGGTCAGCGCTTATGAACGGTGAACGGTGAGGGACCGCATAGCGCAAACGGAGGGCAAACGCGAGCGGTGAACGCACGAAAAAATGGGAAAGTAGAACGTTTCAGGGACTGTTTGCGGTTTCCTTCCAAATTTATAAAAGAATTTCAGATTTTAAAATCCACGTAAGAAATGTTTTCATTTTTACATATCCAGTGTATAAATAGGAATAAATAGGAAACACGGGGAAGGAGAATTCAGAATATTTGTCATCTTTGATTTTAGAATTAATTGTTATTCACTGACATGTATGTAAATTATTAAGAATTTCAAGAAAAAATGATAGAAACGGTAACCTAGGATGGACTACAGAGCTTTTAAGATCAATAAAAATTTAACTAGTTGTATATATATTAATGTGTACTGTCTTTTCATTTCAAATTGTTTATTAATGTAGACATGAATGTTATTGGCAAAAAGACTTTTAGATTTAAGATATTAGCTAATATTTTGAAATCTTAATCATTATGATTTGGATATAAAAACCAAAATCTCTCCATCAATTCTTTAAAAAGGAGGAATAAACAGGATATCAATTGTGGACAACACTCGGCCTTATCGGCTTAAGCTCTCTTTAATTTTATAAAGCATCACATCTACGGAATAAATAGACGTCGACTTTGGATTTGTAAAATTTTAATCCTATAACAGCATATCTATAATAAATTTGAGATTCTAGGAATCTAATTAAAATCAGACTTGTGACCAGCACTTCTGCAAAATATAAAATTGTTATCCATTTAGATTCAAGCTTCTATTAACAAGTCTTAAAATAGCTTGATAACTTTATCGCTCACAATTCTAAATTTCGGTGTATTTCTTTCCAAAATTGTAAATAAAATTTATCCAGGTGTTTCTTTTACGAATCATGCAAAACACAATTACACACACTTAGAATGGACACATAACTTTGGGTACTACACGAGACTCCTTTGGCATTTAGGTTCGTTGGTGAAAAAGAAACACATGTCCGAAGTACCACGCAAGATTTTGGCAGCGGTGATTTCATTAGCTAATTAAAAGATTGCTCTGAGGTGACCCTGTACATCTTGAACAGTGTATCTTTAAGTTATAATTAACATTAGGTATTAGAGTATAATATTAAAAGTACACTGGCCAGAGAAGATCTCAATTCAAGAGTACAGAAACGATCTCACAATCAAGAAAAATCAAAGGAAACTTTAGACGTGAATAGGCCATGTTCTTAAAAGAGAAATCGTTCAAGCTCTAGAGCTGCTTTGACTTGGGCTTCTGTGTAAAAACAAGACGATGAAGGCCAAAGAGCACCTGAAAGAGCACAATGGAGAAGGAGAGAGAAGAACTAGGGGCACAATTGGAGCGAGGTTAAATATTGTTGCAAGTTATCGTCGAAAGTGGCCTCATGCGTCCTCCAGGGATTGGAGGGAATGAGGATGTGGAGCGGCTTTACAAGTTTTAATTATAATTAAATTGTAAGATTTAGTATACAAAGGACTACCGTCTAGATGACAATAAAATAACATTGAAATTTATATGATCAGTAACAAAACATCTTTCCAAACGCTGTGATAAAAGAGCATAAGGCCAATTAAATTACTAAAGAAAGTGTTCTACTCTACGAAAAAGACATTTAATGACTGAATGTACAACTCTGAACAATGTGCGTTCATATTGACGTAAAACCCTGAAATTTATTTATGTCAACAATCTAATGAAACGGAAAAGGAACACTTTTTGAACTTATTTTATATGAAACTAAATTTATGATCGTTATTTTATTAAAAACTATTAATTATGAGGTATATTTCACTTGTTGAATTATTGGATCGTGTCAAAAACATGCGTAAATTAAATGACATTATTTTTTCCTCATTGATGTTTATATATAAAACCATTTCGTACATTGGTATATGCATCGTTAGGCGCACAGCTGTTTTATTGATTCTAACCTTCTTGAAATCTACTTATCATAAGTGTAAACCAATTTAATCTATTTCAGGAAAACCATAACGCTAATAAACAGCCTTTCGGTTTGTTAAACAAAAATCTCACTAAAATAGCATGGACGGTTACTAAATTAAAGTCAAATAACGCACAAAATCATGTTGATTCAGCAAAAATAAATCAACCGGACTCACATAAAGTTTAATTTAAATGTAATCTTTTAAATAAAAACACAAATAAAAAACCGAGATACTTCATATTACTTAAGAGGAGCAGCAACTTCTTGAAATGCAAGTACAGCGACAGAGGTCTTAATAATACACTTTTATCACTGCATTGGCTTTAAGAATACACAAGGTATTAATCATTCTAAATTTCGTTACGATAAATCTTATATGGGTTGGGTTTTTTTGTTTTGTTTTTTGTTTATATCAAACAATGATTTCGTCTGCATCGATCTTTAAAAGTTGCAAATAATTCATCTGCAAATATGTATAAGAGATTTTAAATCCAAACAAAGAAAAGAATCTTTTGCATATAACAAAAATGGAGATGATTAATTTGTATGATGCAATCTGATATTAAATATAAACCAACAACTAGCTGAATGTATACATAAACATGATACATGTACGAATAAGGGTGTCCACAATACTCTAATTCTATGATGTAATCTGTAATCATCAAAATATCAACAACTAAACATGTTTGTATACAAATTACGAATCATATGGTCTTCACAATAGTTCCCTGTCTCTTATACTTCCTTTTTAGCGAAGAAACTTTCATTCGTTTATAATTGATGCTCAAATTCATAATGCTGTTTAGGAGTGGTATTGTACTTTTATCTTCATCTTTAAATTATCTTCAAATTACTTTTATATTCATGTTGATGGCTTCATTTTCGCTAAAAGTATATGGCAATAAGGCAGCTGGAAATTGCACAAACCCAGACAAGGAAGTAGTAACTTATTTATCATAATTAATAAAACCAGTTTTATTAGTTCTTTTTATCATCTTACAAGGAGTGTATACATATATGTGTATCAATATATAAATTATATTTTTTAATCAAAACCTTTCGTTAATATTTTATGGCATCTGAATAACATTTATTTCCGACTACAGGCAATCAAAAATTAGCAGAAAAATAATATGTGTCTTGTATTTAATTTTATAAATTAACATTACTATAGTATTTTTTGTTACAGGAAACATAAATGCTGCACTAGTTATTATTACACAAATGGTACATGCACTCGTAAGTATAGCTCTTAGTAATTTTCTTTGAAAATTATACCTAATGGCAAATAAGTACCGATTGAAAGTTTTATAAAATTAAAAAGCATACCTAGTATAATAATTACATGTGAACACAATTTGTTTACAAAAAGAATGCCTTTCTGTAAATTCATATTAATACCTATATTTCCGCGATGTTAAAGAGATTATTTCCGTTTGAATCGAATAAATCACATCAACTATCTACATCCTAATGATAAACTAGTCTTTATTATCAATAATTTCTGATCCGATAATTTGGAGACCAAAGATAAAAAACATTTTCCTTACTGATAGGTTTAATACTTTTATCCATAACTGATAATGTTCCAAATTAACGATTATAAAATCACTATCATCAATATTAACCACCTGAGTCCTCCATCTGTATAAAGTACAAGAAACAAAAGATGTATGTTGCACTCTGCCACTATTGTGACTTTATTTATATCCCAAATAAAATTACAAATAAAACCAGATGACAATAGATGATTATGTAATAATCCCCTTTTATAATATAAGTATCAAATTATGAATATTTAATCCTTTCTGCCCAAAATTATTTTACAACCAAAATAATGATAATAATTCAATAACTCATAAAATTAATGACATAATTGATTACATGATTTGTAAAAACAATCCTTGTGGTCTGAAACCGCCATGTACTTGATTAAATCAAATTAATTAAGTTCAGACCCCAAGGAAAAAAGAAGAAGAAAAAATATATAGTGGCAAAGTGCATATTTAAATATGGTAAGACAACAAATTTGTAAAGAAAAACATATGCTTTACAAACATTTTATGGTAAGGATATACATATGCCTTACCTATAGGGTGCAGTCAAGAACCCTTTACTACACAGTGATGAGTAGTAGGAATAAACATATGTCCCACACTATGGACTTATGTAGTGAACAATAACAATGCAAAATTATAATAAAATCAGTATAACCTTGTAAATAGTGGGAATACACACATTTCCAATCTACATGTAGACACACAGTCAATGGTTCTCAGAAAATATACATATGTTCCTGAATTACCTACACTTTCACATCAAAGTAAGCAATCACTGACATAAGATTTTTCTCTTATTTCAGAATAGTATTGGAATAGGCATTAACAAATTGCCTAAGAACACACTTATTAAAATATAACTGGCCTTATGTAGCATTTGAATGCGTTCAATTTCCATCGATTTAACAGTCTAATTTTGCTGTCGCTCATACCAACATCCATACATTGAGAAGCCATTCCTATCCGGATGAATTGCGAGAAAAAAATGGTTTGCTAACATGATGCTCATGTGGGAGTAAGAATTGGTAGAAAAAATTGTAAGGCTCGCATCCAGTAGTTTTTGTATATTGCCTCTTAATTTAGAAATGGCGGAAGTGGAGGTATCTTGACTGGATGTCTGTTGGCCCATTGTGCCAGTTGTAAAAACTGATTTACCTTCGAACGAGAAAGACAATCACATATTAAATTTTCTTTTGAGGTCAAATGTTGTGCTTTAAAAAATATTAAACTTTAGGCATGTCAAGACCAATTTTCTTACAAGAAACATGATGTGACTATCCTTAGAAGTTTGGTTATTTATAACATGAACCAATGCTTGATTGTGTTAAAAAAAATGCACCTATTAGCCATATATTTGGACCAAACTTCCACAGCTAGAACTATTAGGTACAATTCTAAAACTGCTATGTTTTGATTTTTTCATTTATTATTCCATTCTCCTTTGAACCACTGACTACCAACCACTGCAGCATATCCAACACTACCCGATGCATCTGTATATAACCTCAATTCACTTGAAGTTACTCACATATCAGGGAGAAACATACATGAACGATTGAAATTTTGAAATTTTTAAGGAACTAAACCAAAGCTCCAAATCCTTCTTGCCTGTTTTCTCATCCTTATTCTATAATACTCCTTTTCGATTCCTATGGTCAAATCTATAAGCCTTCTTAAAAAGGTCCTATCTGGCAACACTACATTACATGCACAATTCAATAAACCTATGAGTGATTGTAGCTGCTTTAATGTTAACTTGTCTTGTTCAAGTGCAAATTGAATATTATGAACACACTTGAAAATTTTTTCCTTTGGAAGCCTGCACTCCATTTTGGTTGAATCAAACTCACAACCAAGATAAGTTATAACCTGATTAGGACCGCAAGTTTTTTCAAGTGATATTGGAACCCCAATATCTGAGCACATGGCCAAAAAAGATTTGAGTTTGTAGACACATTGTGTTGGTGATCTGTCTACAATAATAAAGTCATCCAAAACGTGTGATATGCATGGCATGCCATGTTTATTCTGTGCTATCCATTGCAACGCTGTTGAAAATCGTTCAAAAATTCTACAAGATGAACTAAGACCAAAATGCAAACATGTATCAAAATAATACTTATTTTTCCACTTGAACCCAATAAACTCGTACTGAGAATGATTGATATTTATAATTCTAAATGCTGATTTAATGTCAGGTTTACAAAAGAATGAACCTTTTCCACATTGTTTAACTAACTGAATAGCATCTGAAATTGATGAGTATTGAACAAATGACTCATCCGTTTGTATACCATAATTCATAGATTGATTTTCTGGATATGAATGATGAATCATTCGAAATTCTCCTGGTTCTTTCTTTTCGACCAAACCCAAAGGTAAACACTGTAAATCTGAAAATGGTTTATTATCAAAAGGTCCTTGAACTCTTCCAGAAATAATTTCTTTTTCTATTTTTTTTATATATAATTTTTGTTGTATATGTGCTGAATTCAAGTTCTTAGACTCAATGCCAGGGCATTCTTCAACAGAGCCTACATAAAAACCATTTTTAAAACCCTGAATTAAATAGTTCGTTTCTGAAACATCATACCCAGATAACCAGTGAGCAAGTTTATTTACCTTGAAAGGTGTTGGGCCCTTGCTTGGGTGTAGCGTTTGCTTTTGTTGAATTAAATTGTCTCCCTGAGTTAGTACTACCTGTTTGGTTTTGATATTTTGGGATGACACGAAAGGGCTGCATGGCTGGCTTGTTACAGTGAACAAATGGGTGCGACCCATTGCAGTTATAACATCTATGCTGGAAACGACAGGACAAGCCTGCTGAACAATGTTTACCTGAATGATACTGGACGCAGACACCCCTTGGCATTGAACTATACTGTATATCCTTACTACCTTTGTTAGGCTTTGTTGATTGGCTCGTTGCGAGACGCGCATTGACATATAGTTCCATATGTACATCGCCCCATTCGACTTGTCCTTGAGCGATCAGCATTCTAAAATCCATATCATAACCATTTCAATTGCCCTTAGCGTCTACGATGTCTCTGACCTCTTCTAAGTGCTTGCTAACCTAGCTTGTTGATCCGGGTATTTGATACAATATATCGCTGAAAACCTGTTCCAGGCTGTAAGCCAGTCATGCATAGATGAAACACTTACCTCGTTTTGAGACTCATTATCAAGCTGATGAATGGTTATTTTTCCTACATCATCCCCTTCCTCAACTTGCAGAGAAAACTTACCCTTTTTCAGTTTTTCTTTTGATAAGAGACTTTTAAACTCTATAAATTGATTTGACCATATTTTTGATTTAATCTGGTCTGAGGCTCTTTCGTCGATTGGCACGGCTGTGCTGTCAAATCCAGTTGAGCACTTACCCGTTATCTTTTCCGGATGGTTTATGACCTCAGTTTCTACAGAGTGCTGTATTATTTGTTGTTGTTCTTCTTCTTCCGATAAAGTGCAGGACTCATTAGAGTATCATCGCACTTCGGCTTGTGCTCGGTGTGACAACAAGTGTATGTATATACAGTGCAGGTGAGGTTAAAACTGGATAAAAGATGATGGTACTCTAACGAAGACTGCATGCCAGGACCTCCTGTCTGAATTCATCCAGGGAGGTACTGTCCACTGCACTATGTGGCGAGATCCTGATACTATCTGGTAAGAAAGAATGTTTGTATAATAGGGTCCTATCATAGGGTATCAGGAATCTGTTTGTGTGGCCTCTGGATGTAGTCATCATTGGATGTAGCTCAGTTGTTGGAATAGCTACTAGTCCATGCACTATCCTGTGCATCATAATAGCTTTGTTCCTGGCTCGACGTTCTTCCAATGATGTCCACTGGAGAGTTTCAAGCATGGGTGTTACACTGCTAGTTTGTGAGTAGTTGTTCATCACAAATCGAGCTGATCGGCGTTGTACTGCCTCCAATTTCTGGATGCTAAGGGCTGTGTGTGGGTCCCACACAGTACATGCATACTCCACTAAGGGTCTTACCAGCGTTGTATAACATGTTGCCTTGGTATTACGTGGGCAGTGTTGCAAGTTGCGCTGTATGAAAGCTCTGGTGGAATTCGCTTTCTTCGTGATGCTGTCGATATGTTCATTCCATCTGAGGTTCTTGTGGATAGTAACCCCGAGATATTTGGCAGAGTCCACAACATCTAACTTGTGTCCACGGATGTTGTAAGAGTTGGTCACAGGTTTGCGTTTGTTGGTAACTCTCAGCAGTTGGCATTTACTGGGGTGGAACTCCATCTGCAAGTCCGTTTCCCACTGTAATAAACTATTGAGGTCTTCTTGTAGTTTAACAGTGTCTGTGTTGGTACAGATGTTTCGAAAAAGTACGCAGTTGTCGGCGAAAAGTCGCACATTGGAGTGATGGACATATTCGGGGAGGTTAATAATGAAGAGGAGGAACATCAGTGGTCCAAGAACGCTCCCTTGAGGGACTCCTGACTGAACGGGGGCATTGTTGGAGCTCTTCCCATCAACCAATACACGCTGGTTCCTTCCACTGAGGAAGTCCCTGATCCATTGAAGTGTGGACCCTCTAACTCCGAAGTACCTTGCCTTGTAGAGTAATCTCTCGTGGGGGACCTTATCGAAGGCTTTGGAGAAGTCCAAAAGGATAAGGTCTGTCTGTTTTCCGAGATCCATACTCTTGGCTAGGTCCTGGACTGTCATGATCAACTGGGACTCGCATGATCTATTTTTTTTCGGAATCCATGTTTGGCATCAGTGAGAAGTCCATGTTTTTCTAGATGTTTTGAGATGCTACTGCATATTATGTGCTCTAGGATCTTGCATGTAACTACTGTGAGAGAAACAGGTCTGTAGTTGGCAGCTTTACACTTTTCTCCTTTTTTGAAGATAAGTACTACGTTTGCCTCTTTCCAGTCTGATGGTAGTTTCCTTGTGTAATGAAGGTCTGGAAGAATGTTGTAAACATTGGAGCTAAGTTTTCTTGTTCTTGAGCAAGAGCCTCAAAGTTGGACTGAGATGCGCCTACATTATTTGAACATATAGGTATCTTGTTAGTGGATTCGCTTTTGTTGATTAGCGCCTTCAATTCCTCTTTAATTGAGGCTGTCACTCTCTCCGTGACCTGTTTCGTAATGATGTCGAGCACCTCGGGAGATATGGCTGCAACCAACTCCAAACTCGCAGTCGCGACTCTCTTTTTCTTCTGTGTAGTCTGAACAGTAGGAACCACTGTAGACTGGCTCTTTCTCTATGGCATAATTGCAGTTGATAACGAGGAAACTAAAATTATATATAAATAACCTGCCTTTGGTTAGTAAAAATAGAAAAGTATGTCAATATCCGGTCAACCTAAAGAGACAAAACTAAATATGATCAAAAATAAAATTTCCGGAATAAAATAATACAAATTGAGAATCCAAGTGCAATGATATAAGCCTCAGGGAGACAAAAGAGATATGAAAGATCTCAGGAAAACACAAGTAAATTGTGTAGATTCCCAGTGCAATGAGATAAACCTCAGGGAGGCAAAAGAAATATAAATATTCTCAAGAAAACACAAGTAAATTGTGTAGATTCCCAGTGCACTGAGATAAGCCTCTGGGAGGCAGAAAAATATGAAAATAAATAAATAAATCTTAGGAAAACACAAGTAAATTGTGTAGATTCCAAGTGTAAAGAGATAAGCCTCAGGTAGGGCACAAGATATGAAAATAAATATATAAATAAAAATCTCAGGAAAACACAAGTTAATTGTGTAGACCCCAAGTGCAATGACATGAGCCTCAGGGAGGCACAAAAATATGAATAAATAGATGAATCGATAAATAAATCAATATCTCCGGAAAACACAAGCAAACTGTGCTGATTCCCAATGCAATGATATAAGGGTCGCACCGTAGCGCATTCTAGACAAAATAAGTCGGCTCAAAATTTTGTACAGTCCGAGATAAACATTGCCTTGTTAATTCAAATGGACGCCATCTGGGTCGAAGTTATGAGCGTGCACATGTTTTGAATTAGGTGATGGGGAAAAGTCATTGTGCTGCCAAAAAGAGGAGAATTCAAATTACTGTAAAGACTCATTAAGAAGGACATTGACCTGATGAACGATTGCATCTGTAACCAATACACTGATGAAAAAGGGGCAACAGTTTACAAACGTGTACGCGTGAAACTGCAAAATATGTTATGTCGCACCGACACAACTGATTGCTGTGCTGCCAATTCCTCAGGGGAGGTCGCACTACTAACATCATTTCATGCGACAATCAGAAATATGTCATAAAGTCGGCATCTTCATAAAGAATTTACGAAATAGTAATAACAAAAAACTTTCCCCGTCATTAATTTATGAGATCTTTAAAATAACTAACGCTTTCGAGAAATCGCTGAAAAAGATGCACAATATAGTAGCCCGAAAAAGGCACATGTACTTTTTTAGCCTCCACGAGAATATAAAAAGCAAAACAGCAGATCTTACCGCTTTAAAACGCTTTTAAAATGTCCAAAGACTGTAAACTGACCGGCGTCCAGTGAAAAAGTGATTACCCACGCTAACGAAACGACGCACCCACAATTTTCCCGCGAAACTATTCCATTGGTTACACACTGTGAGATCAATTTCGTAACCATATATTGCCAGGGATTTGGTATTGTGGTGCAAGAGAGATAACTCTTACAAACTAGATAGCAACATTATCAATATACATAAAGCATTTTAAGAAATCTTAAAATTCTTTTATTCCTGTATAAATGTATAACGTTTTGTATTTTCAAGCCTTAAAATGTAAGACATGCCTTTTGAAATTAAACATCTTTAAATTATGTTATTTATCATAGAATGTCCTAAAGGAACATATGGTCCAAATTGCTCAACGCGATGTCCAGACAAAATGTATGGTGATTTTTGTGCAAAAAGATGTGAATGCAAAGCAAACCAAGTTTGCAATCGTGTGGATGGATGCATAGGTATTTCTTTTCTTTCGATTTTATTATTTTAAAGCTAGTGTAAAACTAATAACATCATTTAGAAACAAATGATGGTCTTTTAAACCTTATTTTAACAATACATAATTCCTAAATCGAACCTTATGTGATGATAAAAACACTATAGGTCCTTTCAGCCTAGTTATTGATTCGCACTCATCTTTGATAGACGTTTTAAGAGTCATTAGCAGTTTTGATAAGGAAGTACCTATGTGTATATTAATTAGGTAATTGCGTGTTTAGAGACTGTCGATGTTCATTTCATCCAGCGTCGTTTGACATACGTTAATAAAAAAAAATAGATACCCGTTATAAAATTAATTATAAAATGCTATATATCATTGAAAAAATTCTATTTGATTTTTTTAATCATATCGAAACAGCCACCCTTTTTTCGGAAAAAAGGACTTTTCAGATTGCGTGAAATTAAAAAAAAATGCATCATATTTCATAAACATTGTAATCAATAGAGCATTCCTTCAAAATTTGAGGGGCGTTCAAAATTATGCGGACGTCTTTAATAACAAAATAATGTGACGATATACACTAATAACATGTCATAAATATATTTGAATAAATACATATTAACTTATATTGTTTTTGAAATATAATTTCAAGTACGTCTACGCTGCAGCTTGAATGAAGTTAAAAGAAATGACTTCTTGTTGTGGATAATTTGATTTACTTGTACCTACACTTGTTTGCGATGTTTGTTATATATTCGCCGAACACTAGACCACATGGAACACAACAGAGGCTGCCATCTTGGAACTACTTTATTATTTTTGTATTCATGCGCATAACATAAATAGCATACAGAACCGAACATGTAAACATTCCGGATATAATATCTTCTTCCTCCTTAAGAATGATGTACATACATGTTTAATTATACAATATTACTTATACCAGCTGACAGATATTGGTGGTTTTCTGTGTTAGTTGTTATTGCATAGTAAGTTCCCAAGAGTTTTTTTTCTTTATATATATAAAACAAATGCTTACTATAATACACATGCATTACGGCCTAAGATTAATTGCAAGGATACCTCTTGGTTCCTGTTTGTTGCACAGGGGATTATTATGCCCCAAAACACAGTACAACTTAAAACTTAAACTAAATAACAAATTGGTTTGGGGTTTTGCAGAGTTACTTGGAGTATACATAATCTTCCAGGATTTTTGGTTGACGGGTGCGTAACGGGTAACGTCTCTCTGACTGAATGGGTGCTGTCGATTTTAGCGGTGTCGACTGACTAGACTCCATGTTTTTCGCAATAGTAGGTTTAACCAACGGCGTTGATCTCTTCGCACTGTCCGGTATAACCGACGTTAAAGATTTGCTGTTTGACGTTTTTAACTTCTCTGCCCAATTGTCCATTGAAACTGAACTTGAAACACTCGGCTCAGGTATCTCAACATCTGGTAACATGATTGGAATCTGTGATGTTACAATCTGATCTGCATGCCTCCTCCACTGTGTTGAAGGGTCCACTTGCACGCGATAGGAAACAGGTCCAGTTCTATGGGCAATTATTCCCGGAATCCATTTATCCTTTCCGCGATAATCACGCATCATTACCGATTGTCCTGGTTCAAATTCTCTGTTCTGTGTAGTTCACTGTGTACACATATCTTCTTGCTTCTGTTTGACATGTAACTGTGTTTGGCTTCAAAAGATCCATTTTCGTTCGTAACTCCTTCCCCATCATAAGCTTTGCTGGTGTTTCATTCGTTGTTGCATGTGCAGTATTTCTATACGCCAACAAGAAATTTGCCAGTTTTCTTTCAATGCTCCCTGCATCATTCTTACTGCAATTCATGGCTTGTTTAAAAGTTTGGACAACACGCTCTGCAAGTCCATTACTAGATGGGTGGTACGGTGTTGTCTTGATGTGTTTTATGCCGTTAGCATAAAGAAGTCTTCAAATTCTCTTGAGGTAAATTGCGGCCCTTTGTCGCTCACAATTGTGACTGGAAGTCCGTTTCTGGAGAATATGGTTCTCAGAACATCAATAGTACGTGTTGATGTGGTTGTACTCATTTTCACCACCTCTGGCCACTTTGAATTTGAATCCACCATTATAAGGAACATATATCCTAGAAACGATCCTGCAAAATCTATGTGAATTCGCTCCCATGGCTTGGTTGGCTACTCCCAAGAATTCAATGGTGCTCCCTTTGGCAAATTCTGGTTTTGTTGACATCCATTACATCTTTTGGCAATAGTTTCAATATCCTGGTCAATTCCTGGCCACTAACAGAAACTCCTAGCAAGCGTTTTCATTTTGACCACTCCTAGAGGTCCTTCATGTATCTGTGGAATCACCAAGTTGCGGAGTTTGGTAGGTATAATGACTCTTACTCCCCACATGATACAGCCATGATGAATAGATAGTTCACTTCGTCGTGAGCAGTATGGTGATAACTCTCTATCTTTGTCAGTAGAAGTCCAATCAATGTTAATGCACAACTTGACACGACCTAGAACTATGTCTTTACGAGTTTCGTTATGGATGTTTTTGCTGGAAACTGGTAGAGTTTCAATCTGGCCAAGATAAAAAGCATCCACCAGATCTATGGTAACATCAAACTCTGTGCTTTTCAGTGGTAAGCGTGACATATAATCTGCGTTTGCATGCTTAGAAGTTTAACGGAATCCAATTTCGTAGTCATAAGCAGACAGGAAGAGAGAATAGCGCTGTAATCTCGAAGATGCTGTAACTGGAACTCCTCTCTGAGAACTGAAAATGTGTATCAAAGGCTGATGGTCGGTGATCAACTTGAATTTCCTACCAAACAAGTACGAATGGAATTTCTTGATTTCCCATATGATTCCCAGGGCTTCTTAATCAATATGAGAATAGTTTTTCTCCGCTGGTGTTAATGTGCGAGAGGCGAATGCGATTGGTCTCTCTGTTCCATCAGGTAGCTCGTGAGAAATAACTGCACCGTGTCCATAAGGTGATGCATCACATGCCAGGGAAATAGGCAAGTCAGGGCTATAATGTGTAAGTACCAGATCTGATGCTACTAAGTCTTTCACCTTGTTGAATGATTCTTCACAGGATTCTGTCCAATTCCAATGGCTGTCTTTTCGCAACAAGTTATGCAACGGTCCAAGCACTGTTGCCAGGTCAGGTAAGAATTTACCATAATAGTTCACTAAACCTAAGAACGATCAAGCTGAGAGACATTACATGGAAAAGGTGCTTTTACTATGGCATCAATCTTCTCTGGTGTCTTGTGTAGACCATTTCTATCAATCACATGTCCACAAAAGGTAATGCTTTCCTTGAAGAATTCGCACTTCTCTTGATTTGCTCTCAGTCCATATTGGCTCAATCGCTTCAGTACCATGTCCAAATTCCTGAGGTGTTCTTCATTATTCTTGCCGGTTATAACCATGTCGTCTAACATGCACTGAGTTCCAGGGACTCCTTGTAATACTTGCTCAATGGTCCTCTTCCAAATAGCAGGCGCTGACGCTATGCCAAAGGTCATGCGATTATAACGATATAGCCCCTTATGTGTGCTGATGGTAAGTAGCTCCTTGCATGATTCATCCACTGGAAGTTGTAAGTATGCTTGCTTCAAATCGATCTTCGAGAAATGTGTTCCACCATTTAGGTTAACGAAGATGTCATCAATTTTAGGTAATGGATATTGATCGACATTGAGTAGTGGGTTAAGTGTAACCTTGAAATCGCCACATATTCTGATGCTTCCATTCTTCTTTAGAACAGGTACAAATGGTGTCGCCCAATCACTATGCTGTACTTTGGTCAGATTTCCTTCCGCTTCTAATATGTCGAGTTCTTCTTCCACCTTTGTTCGTAAGGAGAAAGGAACAGTCCTGGCCTTGACATTTTTCGGTTTGTTATCTCTGAGTGTCAGTTTTGCTGTAATGCCTTTCACAGTTCCAACTTCATCAACGAAGACATCTTTATATTTGTCTATATTTCACCTACGCTGGTAGGCTTCACAGTGTTAATGGCATGCGTGTCTTTAATCAATCTCCAGTCAAATTGAATTTTTCTCAGCCAATCCCTGCCAAGAAGAGCTGGTCCTCCCTTTTCAACTATGTATAACGGTAATGTCTGTTTAGTGCCACCATATTCAACTTGCACGTCTATGTAACCCACTGGCTTGATGTGTTCTCCCGAGTACGTGCGTAGAGTGATGTCTGCAATTTTCAACTTCTGATCTCTGAACTTCCTCCTGAATTCTTCCTCCGCCATGACCGAAATAGCTGAACCAGTATCCAATTCCATCTTCATCATTATTCTATTTATTTTCAGCTGAATCCATATTATGTCTGTACTTGTCAAATTGTTTAGTTCTAAACTAGCTATGTAGTTGTCATGGTCATCACTCAAATCCTGAGGGTCCACATCTTCAACATAATGAACGGCTTTTCTTCTTTGATGTTTTCTCGAAGAAGGCATTTGGGGTTTTGAATTTTTACACGCACTCTTTATGTGTCCCGTATTATGACAGTTGTGGCACACCGCATTCCTGAATTTACAGTCCTTTGCTACGTGTCCACTTTCATTACAACGATAACACCGTGTTTCTCCCGACCGACAGTCTTTCGCTATATGTCCTTTCTCACCACACCGATAACACTGTACTTCATTTTCCTGTCGTTTCCTCTGGAACGTCTATTCTTCACATACAGTCTGTTCACGGCCCCTGTATCTGTCCGATTCCTATCCTGTACTAATTCTGTTGCATCCTTAGCTGCCGCCTCCATTGCCACACTGATCTCCACAGCTTTTTCAAATGTCGAGTCTTTCTCTGACAGCAAGCGCTTTTGAATGTGAGGGTGTCTGATGCCACATCCTAATCTATCCCTCAACTTTTCATTTAGCGAAGCGTTAAAATCGCAATAAATCGAGAGTTTCTTTAACTGAGCTACATACTCCGATATTGTCTCTCCCTTCTTCTGGTCTCTTTTATCGAAACGAAAGCGTCCTGCTGTTTTAATAGGCTTAGGGGACAAATGGCTGTTGAGTAATGTCACCAATTCTTGATAAGTCTTCTCAGCTGGTTTATCAGGAAAAGTCAAGTCCCGCAAAAGAGAATATAATGTTCCAACGATGAGACATAATAAAGACGGTACCTTTTCTCAGGATCTATCTCATTCACTGTGAAGTACTGCTCAAATCGTTCGACGTAAGATTCCCACGGTTCGATATAGTCTCGTCAAATGGGTCAATTTTTCGAATTAAACCAAACGCCGCCATCACCACCGATCCAAAATATTATAGGACGGGTTAGAAACAAACAGACAATTTGGAATAATTTTAGGTTACCGGAGTTTATCCTCGTCGCCATTATCTTATATATTCGCCGAACACTAGACCACATGGAACACAACAGAGGCTGCCATCTTGGAACGACTATATTATTTTTGTATTCATGCGCATAACATAAATAGCATACAGAACCGAACATGTAAACATTCGGGATATAACAATGTTTAGTTTGTGAAATTGAGTAAAAGATTACATGTCCTTTCCTTAATTAATTATTGGCTATTTAATATAAAATTAAATAATCTTGATTAAATTATACATGTTGGGTTTTTGAACGATTATTTCAAAATGTTTTGAATTTATATTACTAGTTCGTTGATTGCTAAGGACACATCATTTAGTGACGATGCAATCAATACAAATCAGCGACGGCACAGGCGACATAAAAATGAACGAACTCATTTTCAAAATTATTTCTAGTCATTAATAATAAACTCATTTTTAAACAATAATCTACAATTCAATTTCGATCAATATTAAAAAAAAAAGAACAGTTTCAGTACTGACTTCTAAAAATACATGAATTGGCGTTTCTGAAGTTTTAAATGTTAATGATCATTTTTCAGCCAAGTTCTTGGCAATCCCAAAACCCGAACAAAATTGCCCCTGATCCTATGTTTTCCGCATCTTGTATTGTCTTCCATAGAATACCTAGTACGCGGGTATGTTAAGGCCGCCCGATTGATTTCACAGCGATGTGTAGAAAGTCACTTGTCTGTACTTCATAAGATATGACGTCATAGTTAACTTTGACGTCACGATCTGCATTCCTTTCGATCGTTCTTAGGGAATGTATCGTAACGTAATAAGTGAATTTTATTGTGCATTATAAAACCGCTTCATTCCTTTACATAGACGTTGTTGTAAATACTAGTGATACTAGACTCAATATCGCCAATATGGAGTATCAAAAAATCAACTGTTTTAAAGCTTTGTATTAGGTAAATAACTATTTATAAACTAATGGTTTTGAGACTCCCCCTGTTACGTGTAAACTAATGAATGGTGATTTGTATATGCATGTAAAAAACAGCTTGGCGCAAGTGAAAGATCAATACAATCTTAGTATATTTTACGTGAAAATGGGAAAGAAAATAAGTACCAATGTGAATCTTGCTGGGGGAAACCTACCAATTGACCCGATTTTGTGTAAATCGAGCTTAAAAGGTAAAAATGTGCCTAATTTCGATGGCAGTGCGAAATATTTTGACAATTTTTCAAATAAACGAAATATTTATATGAACCCCCAGCAAAAACTGCAAAATACATTACTTATCGAAGGATTTTTCATAAAAATATTTTTGATTTAATGTCATTATTCACTTGCGTCGATGCGATTTATATAGATTATTTACCGTGTTAGGATACGCCTGTCACGTGCTTAAGAAAAATATATGACGTGACAAAATTGCATCAAATATAGTGTTTGATATCACTGTTAATTTATATTATAAAAGTTTAAGAAATTCGCTCGGTTAAAGTATTTTTTCGATAATTAATATAGTATCGTTTTTCGGTATAAATTTTGCTTCGGACAGCCTTAACATAGCCGCGTACAAAATCAATTGTAGTTTGTAGATAATTGTTAGATATTATTGTTATAGGTTTGATTTGAGTATATGCACTGCTTTCATTGTATTGTGTTTCCCAAAACGCTACTCTAAAAGCACTGTTCCGTCAAGTCGCTTTAACTAATTTTTAAAATCATTTTCAAGATGACAAGAAATCGTAGACAAATGACTATATGAGGTATTATGCATTTTTCGCCCTCGAAATTAAAGTTCTATACCGGGATTGAAAAATAAGGTTGAAAATAGTTGAGAACATGTTGCAAGTAAGTGTGGAAAAGGTAATCACCATTGTGAGGTCATAATGTAGACATGACGTCATAAAGATTGTCTTATTTTTTTTCTTATTTTTCTTTCAGATAATCCAGGAATATGCGGTAAAAATAGGTAATTGTAAATTTGCCTATCTGCAAATCGGTGTTGAAGATACGAAAGACGAATAGTGCCACATAAAAAAATATTTTTATCAATTACGAGAAAAGATCTCGTCATTACGAGTTAATTATCTCGTAATTACGAGAAAAGATTTCGCAATTACGAGAAAAGTTTTCGTTATTACGAGTTAATTTTCTCGTTATTACGAGAACAGATCTCGTTATAACGAGTTAATTATCTCTAACTTTTAACTAATTTTTAACTATAAAAAGAAAGAGAAAGCGAGAACAAAAAAAGAGATCAAAATTAAGTTTCCTGTTAAGTGAATATCTGGTTTTTAAATTTATTCTGTCAATTAATTTAACATTGGTGTAGTTCGTGTTCTATATACTGTATGTATAATTGTTCCAGCTATGACGAGGTTCGTTGCTGTACTGGTTACATACTGAAAGATGGATATTGCACAGGTAATCTGATATAATAATGTCGATAAGAATTTTACGCCAGGAAAAACATGTTTAACTTATCTACATACATAATTTTATCATCCCACAAAGTTTGGTTGTTAAAGTCTTTACCTTTTTCGAGATCTCGTGGAAACAAGGTTTATTGTCTCGAGACAGGAAACGGACTTACGGAAGTGCTCAGGTAAAAAGAAAAATTGAAGTGCTTCTGGTAACGAGCCGATTAAAACAAAATAGTTAAAACGTATCTACACCGATAGGATTATCATCCCATAAAGTTTGGATGATCAAATCGTTACCCTTATTAAGATCTCGTAGAGTCAATGTTTTCGCCTGGGGTCGGGAAACGGACAAACGGAAGTGCTCAATGAAAGGAAAAGTTAGTATTTCTTGAACTTTAGACAACAGTACTTTATTGCGTATTAATTTGATTATAATTGTCAAAGAAAAACAGTTAAACTTATAAACAATTTCATTTGTTTGAACCCGGAAGTGACGGTCGACAAAATGAAAGCGGTTTAACATATCTTCTATCATCTTCGCTAGCCAAGGGTTTCTGATCCACACTGTTCCTCACTAACCCTTGGCCTATCGTGCTATCAAAAGTCGGGATTTTTTTTCGTCACGTGATCTCCCAACCTATTTATAAATCAGCCAAATGATGAAAGATGCCATATTTTAAACGTCACTGGTGCAGTAATGGCAGCCTCCATAGGCATTGGTATTGACAAGTTGAAAGAACGTTTTAATGCCCAGTGTATTCAATAAGTAGGAATATTGTTAAATGTTACATATAGATCGAATTCATTCGAAGGTTGTAAGACTGGTCCCAGGAGCGGTATATCCTTCATCTATGATCGAGTGCATGCCTCTCTTGATACACAGAATAGGTAGTACTTTTTATTGCACCATTGCAAGCTACATATGTATCATGAAGGCTCAAACAGAAAGACTTTAAAAATAAGGGTATTGAGCTATGCGTGTTAGAGACACTCGTGAATAAACAGTACAAAAACATTGTCGATTAAATCGAATATGTTTTGCATCTTTTTGATTGGTCGAACGGTTTCAGTAAACCCCAATCAGAATCAAGGAAAAAAATCCCGACTTTTGACAGCACGATATGCCAAGGGTTTGTAAGGAGCGATGCGGATCAGAAACCCTTGGCTAGCGAAGATGATCTTTTATCAAATATCTATCATTCATGTAAATTTCCTCTCTTGTTCACTAACAGTTTCTGAGATCTTACGAGTACAAAGTTTGTTTTTAAAAAATCTGAGATATTTGAGATATCTAACCGGAGGTACAATGTTTTTTTGTTTATTAAACATCGGATGGATGACATATGTAAGGATTTATACTAATGTTTTAGTCGTGTGGAAAAAATTAAATGCGTAAAAAACTATTTTTCAAGTGCTTCAGGTGACGATCGAAACTTACGGCGAACAACAAAAAAAAAAAATTAAACACATCTACAACCATAGGTCTATTAACCCACAAAGTCTGGATACTGAAGTCCTGTTTTTGAGATCTCGATTTGACAATTTTTTTGTCGTGGGACAGGAAACTGACGACCGGAAATGAATTTTGGAAGAATGAAGAAAAACATGCCTCAAGATAATATCATTTTCTTTCATCCCTGAAACTTAACGGATATATTTATAAGATTTATACTTGAGAGTAAAAGATTCAGCAACCCTAATATCACGTAGAATGTTGATATTGTCCTTGTAAATATTTTTGTGATAAGAAATTTTCGTTTAATTCAATGATCTTGATATTTACCCCAAAAATTTAAATTTATTGTAATGGATGTAAACTTATTCATCCCTTTTTTTCAATTGCATGCTTATCTTATATTCATGCACCATTTATATTTATGACAATGATTAACGGGCAAAAATCTGATGGTATTTTATGATATGCTAGTACATGTATTGAATTAAAAATTCCAACAAAAATAATATCAATGTGTATACTGAAAATGTTCACAGAACTGATGTAAGAAAAAAAGCCACCTTTCCTTCAGTATGGATTTGTATAAATATAAACACATGATTGTGTATATTACATTTTTGTTTTGATGTTCAACCAACACATATTGTACATGTAACATTCTTTTTTATTATACTTTCATGTTAAATACTGAAATCTGATTGGTTTAGACGCAGTTGACAATCCGTTCCCATACCCTCAGCGTTAGCAACACACTTGCCAAGGGGCCGATAGAACGAATTGTTACATGCGCGTAAATTATGCGCGTACGGCTCGCCGTAGAACTCACGTCTTTTCTATATAAAAGCAGTAAAATTTGCTATAAAATTAAGACATTCAGTATAATAAAATAAATAGTGCCTGTTTGGGAGGGTACCAGTTGAAATTGACACCCCTCGAAAAACCATTGTCAACTTCCGCTTCGCGTCGGTTGACAATGGTTTTCTCGAGGTGTCAATTTCAACTGGTACCCTCCCAAGCAAGCACTATTTATATAATGTGATATTGTGTCGACTCTTTTCATTATCTTATAGAAAGTGCTTCCACTTTGTTTTTCGACATATTTTTCTATTTTCCTTCTTGTATTTACATATCATTTTACACCTCTCATTTCTGAAGTGTATGCAGGAGAGGGATTAGATTAATATAAGCCTAATGGCTTGTTTCCCAATCTTATAATTGTAATTATCACCATGTTAATATATTTGAATATTTAATGAATAAATATTGTTTAAACTTACATAAAGTTCCTTGTTGCAAACTACGCCGTTTGGTCAATATATATTCTATGTGCTTACTTGTTTGAAGGTAAAATTCTATACATTCAAAATCGCTTATGACGAGGAACACATTTCTTAATTTAAAAATATTTCAATTCGTGTAATCCATTATAGAGTGTCCCAAAGGAACATTTGGCAAAAACTGTTCAAAGCAATGCCCAGAGAGCATGTATGGGGATTTATGTACAGAAACATGTGACTGCAAAGCAAACCAACAATGCCATCATGTGCATGGATGCATAGGTATTCTCTATTGTGATTTACAACTATTAAAAATAGCATAACCAGTATCATTAAAAAATAAATCATGATTTCTCAAAAACCTTATTTGAGGAAAACGTTCCCCATACTCATTTACCAAAATACTTAAATCCAATCAATATAGCTCATTCTCACTAGACCTGTTTAAAAAATTTGACCTTTTTGGTAGGGATGCACTCAGACATTTAAACAATTAATTGGACGTGATACATGTACATGTGAAACAACTATGTTTAAAATACGCGGATCAAAACCCCATAAAAATACTAAAACATAAACTATCTCTATTTTGGTTTTTCTCAAAATTACATGATACTTTTTAAACATTTTGCACCAGTTCATGTAACGCTCCTATTTGATAAGACTCTTTATGCGCATAAAACTTGTGTTTCGCCCTATCTCCTATACATTTTTTAAGGGCAAAATTAATTTAAATTGCCTATTTCATTGTTAATAAACACTTAATAGTTGTTAATTTTGTGGGGTTTTTTCTCTTTTCCCAGATTTTCGGGGAATGTGCGGTAATACTAGGTAATTTTATAATAGTCTGCAAGTTAGAGATTTCGTGGATTTAAATCTGGTTCATTAAATATCGTGCAAACAAGTATGACATAAATATCTGTAAAATACACACTGTAGTCCATTTTTGATTGTTTTATATATCTATGTACAATTGTTCTAGCTATCAAATGATCTGCTGTAATGATTACATTCTCAAAGATGTATACTGCAAAGGTAATCTGAGACTGTTGTTTGATAAAAATTGTACATAATTTCTAATTACACATTACTTTCTTATTCTTTTAACATATCGATAAAGATAATTATAGTAATCATTCATTTTTGACAGGTCGACAAAATGTAATTTTGAGCTAAATCCTGTCCATTTAATTAATGCTGCACCTACGTTCATTGTGTTTTTTCGCTTTTATTCATTTAATACAACACTACTTTGTTACATTGCAAAACATTTGTTAATATTGAACACATATCTGTAAAAGTCAAACGAAAGATTTTAACTTGTCACAGGTACATGTATACTTTTATCGTTCTATGGTTAAAACCTTTAATTTAAGTAAGTTAAACGTACTTCTTGCGTTACAACTTGCGTTATGTAGTCAGGGGATTCATTTATTCTACAAATGTGTTTAAATTCTTTGTATTCTGTACAAATAATTAATAAATGCAATTTGATCATAAAGAGACAAACTGACAATAGTCATTTAATACAACACTAATTTGTTACATTGCAAAACATTTGTTAATATGTTTTGCAATGTATAGTACAATGCTTAGTACAATCAAAACAATAATATAAACAGCAATGTACATTTAAGATGAAAATAAGTTCAAGAAAATAGTTTAAGATCGTGTATCAAATCACTATGACATGATCGTAAATTATTTCTTTGTATGTTTTACTTGAACAACGTTAGAAATATGCGTCATTTTTTATAAATGTTATTTGATGTATTTAGTCCTTTTGTCAACTCTTGAGCATCGATAGCGTGCTAAGCTTCTGTTAATATATTGTTTATTATTATTACATGCATTTATATATCTAATTAAGGAGGCTAGATGGTCAACAAATTAACCACCGGATCTGCTTTAAACTTTGACATATGATATTTCAGGCTATAATGCTAACATTTAGTAAAGTAAAAATTTTAAATGTTCAAGTTTTAGAATTCAATATGTTCCCTCTCTCTATATACAGAGCTCTCATTCATACGGGAAATATCGCTTAACAATAGTCACGACCATCCAGCCCTCTTATCTAAATAAAAAGTCAATTTTCAATACTATTATAAAAGATTTAAACCTCTTACATTATTTTTCAGAATCAAAATCAAATTTTAAAACAACTGGATTAATATATGGGACCATTCCTGTTATAATCGGGATTCTAATATTCATCTTTATCTGTATTTATCGACGGTAAGACTTGACTGTTAAAAGATTCATTCATTATTGTAATGTGATATTGAAAAATGATCGATTAATCTTTAAGAACAGTATACATCGTTTTAGGTCTCAACCAAGAAAACGACCTCATTTTGTTGGTGAAGATGAAATACTAATTTCTTTTCAAAACTCTATCTATCTATCTATCTATCTATCTATCTATCTATCTATCTATCTATCTATTATTGTCTTTGTTTTTATTTTGTTGAATCAGCGTGAAATGAATGGCAATACTTGTGATAATTACGATCACATCAGCGATATTACTATGGCAAAAAACGGTGGAACAATCGACAACTGAAAACTAGAAGCAATATCTTCAGCCACTATAAAAAGAGAGGTAGGAACTACGGATGAGATTCAAGATACGGGAGAATACCATACACTGAATCTACGTGTGTTCGATTATGAAGAACCCATTAAACACCAACAACTTATAAGATCTCAGTCTGAGAACTCCTCGTTGTATTTTGAATGCCCAGCTCGCCTGATGACTTCAGCTATCGACGGCAATAATGTTTCAAATTGCAAAAGAGGTTCATCTCTCCGGCAAATAAGGAGCACAAAGGATCATATACATGAATCAAACGAGCAAAAACGTACAAGAAAGAGACATTTTGTTCCCGAAAATTATGATTCAAAAAGTGTTAATGATAGTGAGCCTACATTTGACGATTTAAATGTAAAAAACCCAATAACTTTGGATAAGAAAAACGTGGAGCCTCAAAGTCAATTATATTTAAATGAATTATCATCCCATCTTTAGAATTTACAAAAGTACTAAAGTAAGTTATTCGAGCTGAAAAAAGCAGAATTTAGCTGTTTAAATATTAGCATGATCATTCGATAAATGGTTCATTTTTGTAGTTATACACTATTCTTTCTTGCTGTTAAATGATCTATTATTGAAACTTATTTAAGTTTCATTTAAGTAAAGTAAATCCAGATAGTTAATTATATACTAGTACTGTATTTCAAATAATACAAGATGATATCCCGCGCAAGCGCGGGAATTAACACGTATTCCCATTAATATGATGCAATGCTTGATATGTTGAACCAGATTTTTTTGTTCATTTTTGTAATGTACTGTGTCCGAAAATTTGCTTTAAAATGCTTTAAAACCTATTCTATAATATTGAAATAAAAAAGCAACTGCATGACTGGATATTTAAAGGAGCAGGCAGAGATAAAAATCTTAACTGAAATCGATTATACAAAAATACACATGTACAGGGCGGCCTAAACTCCTTTGTTGCAGCTGACTGGAAGAAATTACAATCTTTTTTAAATTTAATATTAAACCAGGGAGTGGGTGTATAGTGCGTTGTATCTCTTTTTATAAATATTGATCTTTAGATAAAATTTCACTAAATAATTTATATCATTGCCCCAAATAAAAATTTCAGATAAAACTAATCCACTTCCCCGTTTCATGCATACATCATTTGTTCATATAGACGTTAACACAATTTGTTCATGGTTCACAAATTATTTTATTACCAAAATTTACGTGGTATAAAAATGTATGTAATTTATTTAAAACGTGTAGGCATATTAATTTGCATATCTTAAACAAAAGTTGTAATCGAAAGTATCTACACAATAATTACATGTACCTCGCCTTACACGTTCGGCCATGGTGTTAATTAGTCAATTCCCGTTCTTTAAAATTCTTTCCATCAAAACTAAAATCGCGTCAAATTTGCACATTTTATTTATTAACTTTTTTGTATTAACCAACGATGTCCGATCCAAGATATCTGCCAGCGATGCATGACGAACTCATCCTTCATGTAGACTCTCCGCCATGAAGTTAATTTGTCAACCCGCGTTCTTGGTTACCTCGTTCTGGAAAGTTCTATCCTTCAAAACTATAATCGCACATTCAAGAACGATTCGGCTCATTTCATAAATTCAACTTTTGTCTAATCTTAATTTCTCTGTATACCCTAAATAAGTTCCCAATAAATATATTTTTACTCTTTACGTAAACACTCAACATTATTTCACTGCAAGCATATATTTTGATGCAAATTCCCACTGATTTGGATCCGCCAAAGCGTGTCCACCACCTTACTCTTATTTTTGCTATTTCGGGCTGGTTTATCGAAAATGAAAGAGGGCTTTTAATTTATTTTACAATAATTACTTATTAGGTAAAAGTCGGTAATATCTTACGGACATCAACTCAAATATGTTGAAATGCCAAAGGTGTAAGCTGTTACTCTAGTACAGGCATTGAGTAGTTTATTGGCAAAATGTCTTAATTTATAAGTATAGATAATAATTAAACAATAAAAAAGAATGTGGGGTTCTTTTTACAATGAATTAAATTTCGTTCATAGATACGAGTCCGATGATTTCAAAGAGTGTAGAACATGGATTTGGTTCAGATATATCTACAAAAATACGGAATATCCCGACGGATTGGCTTAATGGCATGCCTATCAACTTACATCTTTGCTAGCCTAGGGTGACGATCCGCTCCTCTACTTTTTTTACGAAAAGAGTAGAGGAGCGGATCGTCACCGTTGGCTAGCGAAGGTGATCAACTTACTGATTGAGGTTGCCTTTTTCAGTGGTTAGGTACTGACTTCTTAAACATCCAAAAGATTTAAATGCTCGGCATTCGGATTAACAACATCACATGCATGTTATGATGCATATATTAAATGTACCATACATATACGCTAAACTTTGCATGATAAAACTGTCTTAAAATACCCTTTAGTATATTTCTAACGAATGTACATGTATATTAATTCCAAAATTAACGCAGGAGTAATTTGCTTACATCGAACAATCTTTTTATAGCATTCAAAAGATTAAAATTTGAATGACAAGAATAAATATGATGTTGCTGAAGCACGAAACGAGGAGACGATTGGGCTTCTATGGACTATATTAAGATGTTGACAGACAATATATGAGAGAGTACTATTGTCATTGTGAACAACAACTTGCAGGATACCCTACTAGAAAGAAATGAAATAAAGCGTAGTTTGTATCTTCCTCGTTAATCTTTGTACCTTTGTACAAGTACCCTTTATTTGAAACAGCTTTGTGAAATAACATATGATATTGTGTACTTTGATTTGAAGAGTTTGCTGACTCTTTGGAATTTAACGTTCGATCAGATTGTAAGAAAAATTAGCGTTAATAAAAATGCTGTCCACAAACAGATTGTCTAAATCATGAAATAATAAAAGCGCCTCAATTGACCTTTTTTATACTTTCAATGATGTATACACGTATTATATTCTCTATTTTTTTTATTTTGATGTAAATACTCATTATATCGCATTTCAAAAACAAATATATGTACTTCCATATTCTTTGTACATGTTTGCTTTTTCATGAGCAAAAATCCAATTTATTAAGTTATTGACTCGATCCATCATGTTGTGAGTCATTGGTGCTTCTCGCTTGTTGATTTTGATATGAAGCAAACATGTAAAATCGAGCGATTCATTAAGTGACGGGAGTTGTAGATTATGTAACAAGTTAGTTTAATCTATTAAACAATTGCTTCACGAGTCAAAGAAAAATTTATCATTTTTAGGTCACCTGAGTAAACTCAGGTGACCTATTGCTATCTGTTTTCGTCAGTCGTCGTGCGTCGTGCGTCGTGCGACGTGCGTCGTGCGTTATCAATTTACATTTTTTACTTCTTCTTAAAACTACAAGGCCAATTGTTCCCATTTTTTGGTGTGAAGCATCTCTATGGTAAGAGGAATGTAAATTGGGAAATTGGTGGCTCTATCACCCCCAGGGTGCCACAGGTGGGGCCAAATATGTAAAAAAAAAAACAGCCAAATTTTCAAAAATCTTCTTCTCTACTCCCACACAGGTGAGGAAAATATTGATTGCATGGTAATGATGTCCATGAAGCCCTCTACCAAAATTGTGAAATTCAATGCCCCTGGGTCAGGGGTTCAGGCTCTAGGGTGGGGCCAATATGGTCATATAGTAAAAATGTATTAAATCTTAGAAAATCTTTTTCTCTACTCCCATAGATATTTGTTAAAAACTAAATACATGGTTATGATGTCCATGAAGCCCTCTACCAAAATTGTGAAATTTATGGCCCTTGGGTCAGGGGTTCAGGCTCTAGGTGGGGCCAATATGGCCATATAGTAAAAATGTATTAAATCTTAGAAAATCTTCTTCTCTACTCCCATAGAAATTTGTTAAAAACTAAATGCATGGATATGATGTCCATGAAACCCTCTACCAAAATTGTGAAATTTATGGTCCCTGGGTCAGGGGTTCAGGCTCAAGGGTGGGGCAAAAATGGCCATATAGTAAAAATGTATTAAATTTTAGAAAATCTTCTTCTCTACTCCCATATATATTTGTAAAAAAACTAAAGGCCTGGATATGATGTACATGAAGTCTTCTACCTAAATTGTGAAATTTATGGTCTCTGGGACAGGTGTTCAGGCACTAGAATGGGGCCAATATGGTCATATAGTAAAAATGTATTAAATCTTAGAAAATCTTCTTCTCTACTCCTGTATATATTTGTGAAAAACTAAAGGCATAGATATGACGTCCTTGTGTTAAGTGGCATCAAATAGTATGTAGGTCATGGGCCCCGGAGGTGGTCCTGTCCCACCTCAAACAGGAAGTGCTAGAATATCTTGAAAATGGTTAAGAACCCTACCCCTAAACCATATATATTCTTGTTTCTTGTGTTAAGGGCCATCAAATGGTATGAAGTTTATGGGCCCTGGGGCTGGTCCTGACCCCCTCAAACAGGAAGTGCACAAATATCTTGAAAACGATTAATATCCCCACCCCTAAACCATATATATTCTTGTTCCTTGTGTTAAGGGCCATCAAATGGTATGTAGGTCATGGACCTCAAGGGTGGTCCTGACCCCCCTTAAAGAGGTAGTGCCCGAATATCTTGAAAACGGTTAATATCCCCACCCCGAAACCATATATATTCTTGTTCCTTGGGTCATGTTAGTTCACCTGATATATAGTTAAGGACCCCTGGAAACATTATGAAACTTTGTTGGTCATCCTTACTATATATGATAGCCTTGTTCGTTTGGGAGACTTTATAATCGCCCCGATAATACATCTTGTTTTCCCTTGCTTCTTCCTAATGGAGTTATCTTCCTTTGCTTGTTCATATTTAGTAATTAATCATTGAATATAATGTAATTATAAAGAAGTTGTATGATCAAAAGAGTTATGCAAGGCTTTTTATCATTTGAAACAAAAACAGTTTTTGAACTTTCAAAATAAACAAATAGACTTGTTAATAGTAAAGTAATAATTGGCTAACTAAAATCACTGATATAAAGGTAAAATGATTTTGGTATATATGCCAGATGGTGATTCTAAACGAATGTTGAATATTCAAAAACTGGAACAGGAGAAGTGAGTAACTCATGATGGCTTTTATCGATAAAGCTGTTTTTGGGTTGTTTTTTTTTTTTTGTTTAAATGCCCACAGGGAGAGTTTCTGTCTGCCCCCCGAGACAGAAAAATGGGGGATGGGAGGTTGTTTTAGATAAAACAAGAATAATATCCACTTTGTTGTTATTATTAAATTATTTTCTATCAGAGTCTTGCACCTTTTCAATATCAGGTCATGCACTCTTTTATGATCTTTTAAGTTTTTCACTAGAATTATAGTTTTAATAGTCCTTTTTGAAAGATTTCAGACAGGGAGGTGGTCGTCATTACAAATTAAAAAATTTTCTATTCCAAAATGAAACTTAATTAAATGCATATATGAGACTCCTTGACAAGTTTGTGTATGGGTTATGCTACTCGGGTGACCGTTAAGGCCTATTGTCCTCTTGTTAATTTTTTAAGAGTGAAACAGTGAAATCATTTAGATCGAACGTTTATAAAGACAAAATAATTGAGTATTCTTTTACTTACTTATTTATAAATTATTGATACACGATTATCCATTAAATTCTTTTAACCGCAATTATGAAGATAGCGGTCATAGCAGAAAAAATACATAATCCACTTACGATTAAGGCACCCATACACAATGCAACAGACCATGTTCCCGGAAGAGTTCTTTATGGAAAGGAGGTGCGCGAGACATGTACAGAAACAATTGCCAGGCTACAGAATATTACCAACAATGCAATTATTGCACATATATCAAGATTTAAAGAACATATATCAAGATTTATAGAACATACATCACATCTCAAGATATTGAATATATATCACAAGATATAGAATATACATCTAAAGAAGTTGAACAATATATCACTAGATATAGAATATACGTCAAAAGATTAAGATAGGTAAAGTTAGCTACTAGTAACTGGCTACTAGTAACTGGCTACGAGAAGTAAGAAAAGCTAGCTACTAGTAACTGGCTACGAGATGAAATAAAAGTTGGCTACTAGTAACTGGCTACTAGTAACTGGCTACGCGAAGTAAGAAAAGCTAGCTACTAGTAACTGGCTACGAGATGAACGAAAACTTGGCTGCTAGTTACTAGTTACTGTACAAGTGACAAAACATACCTGGGATTTTTATTTGTGTTCTTAATATGTACATTGCACTACATCATCCACATGATTTATCATCTTTTGTGATATATTTACAAGTGATGTTAAATCAACATTTGACTAGGTTATCTATATGATTATACCTTAAAAGTACTCATATTCCTCTCATACTCTCATCAGTAATTGGTGCATTTCGTTTAAAATATCTCTATATTAGACAATATTCTCTATTTGACTCAAGTAGCAGTACATATAGATTGAAAATACATGTAACAACAAGTGTTATTAACTATAACAATCTATCATGTCATCCGCATTATATTACAACAAAATTATTCAGATACCATTTCTTTCCAAACATCTCTATGTAAATTAAAAACAATTTTTCCATGTAGTTCAAGTAGCCGTACGTAAAGATTGAAGACATCTTCAAGTGTTGTTAGTTTGAACATTCTGTAAGGTCACCCACATGATATTATGACACAATTACTCAGATATCTCTTTAAATCTCTTCAGCTAGATCATATAACTCAAGTAGCTGTATATATAGATTGGAGATATCTACAAATGTTGTTAATTTGAACAGTTTATAAGGTCACCCACATGATATTATGACACAACTACTCAGATATCTCGTTAAATCTCTTCAGCTACTAGTACATTTTGTTACAAGTATCTTTATTTTTGAGGGATTTGTCAACATATCTCAAGTAGGTGTATATATAGATTGATGATATGTACCGGTCTTGCTTATTTCAACATTCTATCAGGTCATCCACATGATATAACGACACAACTACTCCGATATCTCTCTTAATCTCGTCAGCTACTAGTGCATTTCGTTACAAATATCTCCATTTTTAACGGTTTGGATCATATAACTCAAGTAGCTGTATATATAGGTTGGGGATATCTACAAATGTTGTTAATTTGAACATTCTATAAGGTCACCCACATGATATTATGACACAATTACTCAGATAGTTCTTTAAATCTCTTCAGCTACTAGTGCATTTTGTTACAAATATCTCTATTTTTGAGGGATTTGTCAACATATCTCAAGTAGCTGTATATATAGATTGATGATATGTACCGGTCTTGCTTATTTCAACATTCTATCAGGTCATCCACATGATATAACGACACAACTACTCAGATATCTCTCTTAATCTCGTCAGCTAATAGTGCATTTCGTTACAAATATCTCCATTTTTAACGGTTTAGATCATATAACTCAAGTAGCTGTATGTATAGATTGGAGATATCTACAAGTGTTGTTAATCTGAACATTCTTCAAGGTCACCCACATGATATTGAGACACAATTACTCAGATATCTCTTTAAATCTCTTCAGCTACTAGTACATTTTGTTACAAATATCTTTATTTTTGAGGGATTTGTCAACATATCTCAAGTAGCTGTATATATAGATTGATGATATGTACCGATCTTGCTTATTTCAACATTGTATCAGGTCGTCCACATGATATATCGACACAACTGCTCCGATATCTCTCTTAATCTCGTCAGCTACTAGTGCATTTCGTTACGAATATCTCCATTTTTAACAGCTATGATCATATAACTCAAGTAGCTGTATATATAGATTGGAGATATCTACAAATGTTGTTAATTTGAACATTCTATAAGGTCACCCACATGATATTATGACACAATTACTCAGATATCTCGTTAAATCTTTTCAGCTACTAGTACATTTTGTTACAAATATCTTTATTTTTGAGGGATTTGTCAACATATCTCAAGTAGCTGTATATATAGATTGATGATATGTACCGATCTTGCTTATTTCAACATTGTATCAGGTCGTCCACATGATATATCGACACAACTGCTCCGATATCTCTCTTAATCTCGTCAGCTACTAGTGCATTTTGTTACGAATATCCCCATTTTTAACAGCTATGATCATATAACTCAAGTAGCTGTATATATAGATTGGAGATATCTACAAATGTTGTTAATTTGAACATTCTATAAGGTCACCCACATGATATTATGACACAATTACTCAGATATCTCGTTAAATCTTTTCAGCTACTAGTACATTTTGTTACAAATATCTTTATTTTTGAGGGATTTGTCAACATATCTCAAGTAGCTGTATATATAGATTGATGATATGTACCGGTCTTGCTTATTTCAACATTCTATCAGGTCATCCACATGATATAACGACACAACTACTCCGATATCTCTCTTAATCTCGTCAGCTACTAGTGCATTTCGTTACAAATATCTCCATTTTTAACAGTTTAGATCATATAACTCAAGTAGCTGTATATATAGATTGGAGATATCTACAAGTGTTGTTAATCTGAACATTCTTTAAGGTCACCCACATGATATTGAGACACAATTACTCAGATATCTCTTTAAATCTCTTCAGCTACTAGTACATTTTGTTACAAATATCTTTATTTTTGAGGGATTTGTCAACATATCTCAAGTAGCTGTATATATAGATTGATGATATGTACTGATCTTGCTTATTTCAACATTGTATCAGGTCGTCCACATGATATATCGACACAACTGCTCCGATATCTCTCTTAATCTCGTCAGCTACTAGTGCATTTCGTTACAAATATCTCCATTTTTAACGGTTTAGATCATATAACTCAAGTAGCTGTATATATAGATTGAAGATATCTACAAATGTTGTTAATTTGAACATTCTATAAGGTCACCCACATGATATTATGACACAATTACTCAGATATCTCTTTAAATCTCTTCAGCTACTAGTACATTTGTTACAAATATCTTTATTTTTGAGGGATTTGTCAACATATCTCAATTAGCTGTATATATAGATTGATGATATGTACCGGTCTTGCTTATTTCAACATTCTATCAGGTCATCCACATGATATAACGACACAACTACTCAGATATCTCTTTTAATCTCGTCAGCTACTAGTGCATTTCGTTACAAATATCTCCATTTTTAACGGTTTAGATCATATAACTCAAGTAGCTGTATATATAGATTGAAGATATCTACAAGTGTTGTTAATCTGAACATTCTTTAAGGTCACCCACATGATATTATGACACAATTACTCAGATATCTCTTTAAATCTCTTCAGCTACTAGTACATTTGTTACTACAAATATCTTTATTTTTGAGGGATTTGTCAACATATCTCAAGTAGCTGTATATATAGATTGATTATATGTACCGGTCTTGCTTATTTCAACATTCTATCAGGTCATCCACATGATATAACGACACAATTACTCAGATATCTCTTTAAATCTCGTCAGCTACTAGTACATTTTGTTACAAATATCTTTATTTTTGAGGGATTTGTCAACATATCTCAAGTAGCTGTATATATAGGTTGGAGACATCTACAAATGTTGTTAATTTGAACATTCTATAAGGTCACCCACATGATATTATGACACAATTACTCAGATATCTCGTTAAATCTCTTCAGCTACTAGTACATTTTGTTACAAATATCTTTATTTTTGAGGGATTTGTCAACATATCTCAAGTAGCTGTATATATAGATTGATGATATGTACCGGTCTTGCTTATTTCAACATTCTATCAGGTCATCCACATGATATAACGACACAACTACTCCGATATCTCTCTTAATCTCGTCAGCTACTAGTGCATTTCGATACGAATATCTCCATTTTAAACAGCTTACATCATATAACTCAAGTAGCTGTATATATAGATTGGAGATATCTACAAGTGCTGTTAATTTGAACATTCTATAAGGTCACCCACATGATATTATGACACAATTACTCAGATATCTCTTTAAATCTCTTCAGCTACTAGTACATTTTGTTACAAATATCTTTATTTTTGAGGGATTTGTCAACATATCTCAAGTAGCTGTATATATAGATTGATGATATGTACCGGTCTTGCTTATTTCAACATTCTATCATGTCATCCACATGATATAACGACACAACTACTCCGATATCTCTCTTAATCTCGTCAGCTACTAGTGCATTTCGTTACGATTATCTCCATTTTTAACAGCTTACATCATATAACTCAAGTAGTTGTATATATAAATTGGAGATATCTACAAGTGCTGTTAATTTGAACATTCTATAAGGTCACCCACATGATATTATGACACAATTACTCAGATATCTCGTTAAATCTCTTCAGCAACTAGTGCATTTTGTTACAAATATCTTTATTTTTAACAGTTGAGTTCCTATACCTCAAGTAGCTGGATATATAGATCGAAGATATATACAAGTGTGGTTAATTTGAACATTATATAAGGTCACCCACATGATATTATGACACAAATACTCAGATATCTCTTTAAGTTTCGTCAGCTACTAGTACATTTTGTTACAAATATCTTCATTTTTTTAAGGTTTTGTCAACATTTCTCAAGTATCTGGATATATAGATTGATGATATGTACCAGTCTTGCTTATTTCAACATTCTATTAGATCGCCTATATTACGACACAAATACTCAGATATCTCTTTAAATCTCGTCAGCTACTATTGCATTTCGTTACATATATCTCTATTTTTAGATAGTTCTGTCCATATAACTTAGTTACTTGCACATATAGATTGAAGATATCTACAAGTGTTGTTAATAGCAAAATCTTTGTATGTCATAAGCATGATATTACGACACAGTTACTCATATTTCTCGTTATCTCGTCGGCTACTAGTGCATTTTGTTTCAAATATTCCATTTCTAGACCGTTCTCTCCATATAACTTAAATAGCTGTATATATAGATTGAATAATCCTCCAAAATGTATCAGTTTCTTCCTAAATGTATCAGTTCCCACAAATTATGTTGTTAACTACTACGATCTTTGAAGTCATTCACATGATATTACGATACAATTTCTCAGATATCTCTCTTACGAGAAGTAAGGAAAGCTAGCTACTAGTAACTGTCTATGAGATAATTAAAAGTTGGCTACTAGTAACGAAATGTACTAGTAGCTGACGAGACTTAAAGAGATATCTAAGAAATTATGTCATAATATCATGTAGGTGACCTTATAGAATGTTAAAATAAACCATACTTGTAGATATCTTCAATTTATATGTACAGCTACTTGTGATATATTGATAAAAACGGCAAAAATAAAGATATTTGTAACAAAATGTACTAGTAGCTGACGATATTTTAAATGAAATCTGAGTAATTGTGTCATAATATCATGTAGGTGACCTTATATAATGTTAAAATAAACCACACTTGTAGATACCTTCCATCTATATATCCAGCTTCTGGAGATATATGAACTCAACTTTTAAAAATGTAAATATTTGTAACGAAATATACTAGTAGCTGACGAGATTTAAAGAGATATCTGAGTAATTATGTCATAATATCATGTAGGTGACATTATAGAATTTTAAATAAACCATTCATGTAGATATCTTCAATCTATATAAACAGCTACTTGTGATGTATTTACAAAACCGCCAAATATGTAGATATTTAACAAAAAATGTACTAGAAGCTAACGAGACTTAAAGAGATATCTGAGTAAATGTGTCATAATATCATGTGGGTGACCTTATAGAATGTTATAATAAACCATACTTGTAGATATCTTCAATTTATATGTACAGCTACTTGTGATATATTGATAAAAACGGCAAAAATAAGATATTTGTAACAAAATGTACTAGTAGCTGAGAATATTTTAAATGAAATCTGAGTAATTGTGTCATAATATCATGTAGGTGACCTTATAGAATGTTAAAATAAACCATACATGTAGATATCTTCAATCTATATATACAGCTACTTGTGATATATTGACAAAACCGCCAAAATTGTACATATTTGTAACGAAATGAACTAGTAACTGACGAGATTTTAAGAGATATCTGAGTAGTTGTGTCATAATATCATGTAGGTGACCTTATATAATGTTAAAGTAAACCATACTTGTAGATACCTTCCATCTATATATTCAGCTTCTAGAGATATATGAACTCAACTATTTAAAATGTAAATATTTGTAACGAAATGTACCAGTAGCTGACGAGATTTAAAGAGATATCTGAGTCATAATATCATGTGGATGACATTATAGAATTTTAAATAAACCATTCATGTAGATATCTTCAATCTATATTTACAGCTACTTGTGATATATTGACAAAACAGCCAAAAATAAAGATATTTGTAACAAAATGTACTAGTAGCTAACGAGACTTATAGAGATATCTAGGTAATTATGTCATAATATCATGTAGGTGACCTTATAGAATGTTAAAATAAATCACACTTTTAGATATCTTCAATCTATACATTCCGCTTCTTGAGATTTATGAACTGAATTCTTGAAAATAATATTTGTAACGAAATGTACTAGAAGCTGACGAGAGTTAAATGGAAATCTTAGTAATTGTGTAATAATTTAATGTAGGTGACATTATAGAATGTTAAAATAAACCATTCTTGTAGATATCTTAAATCTATATATACAGCTACTTGTGATATTTTGACAAAACCGCCAAATATGTAGATATTTGTAACAAAATGTACTAGAAGCTAACGAGACTTAAAGAGACATCTGAGTAAATGTGTCATAATATCATGTGAATCACCTTATAGAATGTTAAAATAAACCACACTTGTAGATATCTTCAATCCATATATCCAGCTACTTGTGATATATGAACTCAACTGTTAAAAATGTAGATATTTGTAACGAAATGCACTAGTAGCTGACGGGATTAAGAGAGATATCTGAGTAGTTGTGTCGTTATATCATGTGGATGACCTGATAGAATGTTGAAATAAGCAAGACCGGTACATATCATCAATCTATTTATACAGCTACTTGAGATATGTTGACAAATCCCTCCAAAATAAAGATATTTGTAACAAAATGTACTAGTAGCTGAAGAGATTTAAAGAGACATCTGAGTAAATGTGTCATAATATCATGTGAATCACCTTATAGAATGTTAAAATAAACCACACTTGTAGATATCTCCAATCTATATATACAGCTACTTGAGTTATATGATCTAAACTGTTAAAAATGGAGATATTTGTAAGGAAATGTACTAGTAGCTGACGAGATTAAGAGAGATATCTGAGTAGTTGTGTCGTTATATCATGTGGATGACCTGATAGAATGTTGAAATAAGCAAGACCGGTACATATCATCAATCTATATATACAGCTACTTGAGATATGTTGACAAATCCCTCCAAAATAAAGATATTTGTAACAAAATGTACTAGTAGCTGAAGAGATTTAAAGAGATATCTGAGTAATTGTGTCATAATATCATGTGCGTTACCTTATAGAATGTTCAAATTAACAACACTTGTAGATATCTCCAATCTATATATACAGCTACTTGAGTTATATGATCTAAACTGTTAAAAATGGAGATATTTGTAACGAAATGTACTAGTAGCTGACGAGATTAAGAGAGATATCTGAGTAGTTGTGTCGTTATATCATGTGGATGACCTGATAGAATGTTGAAATAAGCAAGACCAGTACATATCATCAATCTATATATACAGCTACTTGAGATATGTTGACAAATCCCTCCAAAATAAAGATATTTGTAACAAAATGTACTAGTAGCTGAAGAGATTTAAAGAGATATCTGAGTAATTGTGTCATAATATCATGTGCGTTACCTTATAGAATGTTCAAATTAACAACACTTGTAGATATCTCCAATCTATATATACAGCTACTTGAGTTATATGATCTAAACTGTTAAAAATGGAGATATTTGTAACGAAATTTACTAGTAGCTGACGAGATTAAGAGAGATATCTGAGTAGTTGTGTCGTTATATCATGTGGATGACCTGATAGAATGTTGGAATAAGCAAGACCGGTACATATCATCAATCTATTTATACAGCTACTTGAGATATGTTGACAAATCCCTCCAAAATAAAGATATTTGTAACAAAATGTACTAGTAGCTGAAGAGATTTAAAGAGATATCTGAGTAATTGTGTCATAATATCATGTGCGTTACCTTAAAGAATGTTCAAATTAACAACACTTGTAGATATCTCCAATCTATATATACAGCTACTTGAGTTATATGATCTAAACTGTTAAAAATGGAGATAATTGTAACGAAATGTACTAGTAGCTGACAAGATTAAGAGAGATATCTGAGTATTTGTGTCGTTATATCATGTGGATGACCTGATAGAATGTTGAAATAAGCAAGACCGGTACATATCATCAATCTATATATACAGCTACTTGAGATATGTTGACAAATCCCTCAAAAATAAAGATATTTGTAACAAAATGTACTAGTAGCTGAAGAGATTTAAAGAGATATCTGAGTAATTGTGTCATAATATCATGTGCGTTACCTTATAAAATGTTCAAATTAACAACACTTGTAGATATCTCCAATCTATATATACAGCTACTTGAGTTATTTGATCTAAACTGTTAAAAATGGAGATATTTGTAACGAAATGTACTAGTAGCTGACGAGATTAAGAGAGATATCTGAGTAGTTGTGTCGTTATATCATGTGGATGACCTGATAGAATGTTGAAATAAGCAAGACTAGTACATATCATCAATCTATATATACAGCTACTTGAGATATGTTGACAAATCCCTCCAAAAAAAGATATTTGTAACAAAATGTACTAGTAGCTGAAGAGATTTAAAGAGATATCTGAGTAATTGTGTCATAATATGATGTGCGTTACCTTATAGAATGTTCAAATTAACAACACTTGTAGATATCCCCAATCTATATATACAGCTACTTGAGTTATATGATCTAAACTGTTAAAAATGGAGATATTTGTAACGAAATGTACTAGTAGCTGACGAGATTAAGAGAGATATCTGAGTAGTTGTGTCGTTATATCATGTGGATGACCTGATAGAATGTTGAAATAAGCAAGACCGGTACATATCATCAATCTATATATACAGCTACTTGAGATATGTTGACAAATCCCTCCAAAATAAAGATATTTGTAACAAAATGTACTAGTAGCTGAAGAGATTTAAAGAGATATCTGAGTAATTGTGTCATAATTTCATGTGCGTGACCTTGTAGAATGTTCAAATTAACAACACTTGTAGATATCTCCAATCTATATATACAGCTACTTGAGTTATATGATCTAAACTGTTAAAAATGTAGATATTTGTAACGAAATGTACTAGTAGCTGACGAGATTAAGAGAGTTATCTGAGTAATTGTGTCGTTATATAATGTGGATGACCTGATAGAATGTTGAAATAAGCAAGACTGGTACATATCATCAATCTATATATACAGCTACTTGAGATATGTTGACAAATCCCTCCAAAATAAAGATATTTGTAACAAAATGTACTAGTAGCTGAAGAGATTTAAAGAGATATCTGAGTAATTGTGTCATAATATCATGTGCGTTACCTTATAGAATGTTCAAATTAACAACACTTGTAGATATCTCCAATCTATATATACAGCTACTTGAGTTATATGATCTAAACTGTTAAAAATGGAGATATTTGTAACGAAATGTACTAGTAGCTGACAAGATTAAGAGAGATATCTGAGTATTTGTGTCGTTATACCATCTGGATGACCTGATAGAATGTTGAAATAAGCAAGACCGGTACATATCATCAATCTATATATACAGCTACTTGAGATATGTTGACAAATCCCTCAAAAATAAAGATATTTGTAACAAAATGTACTAGTAGCTGAAGAGATTTAAAGAGATATCTGAGTAATTGTGTCATAATATCATGTGCGTTACCTTATAAAATGTTCAAATTAACAACACTTGTAGATATCTCCAATCTATATATACAGCTACTTGAGTTATTTGATCTAAACTGTTAAAAATAGAGATATTTGTAACGAAATGTACTAGTAGCTGACGAGATTAAGAGAGATATCGGAGTAGTTGTGTCGTTATATCATGTGGATGACCTGATATAATGTTGAAATAAGCAAGACCGGTACATATCATCAATCTATATATACAGCTACTTGAGATATGTTGACAAATCCCTCCAAAATAAAGATATTTGTAACAAAATGTACTAGTAGCTGAAGAGATTTAAAGAGATATCTGAGTAATTGTGTCATAATATCATGTGCGTTACCTTATAAAATGTTCAAATTAACAACACTTGTAGATATCTCCAATCTATATATACAGCTACTTGAGTAATATGATCTAAACTGTTAAAAATGGAGATATTTGTAACGAAATGTACTAGTAGCTGACGAGATTAAGAGAGATATCTGAGTAGTTGTGTCGTTATATCATGTGGATGACCTGATAGAATGTTGAAATAAGCAAGACCGGTACATATCATCAATCTATATATACAGCTACTTGAGATATGTTGACAAATCCCTCCAAAATAAAGATATTTGTAACAAAATGTACTAGTAGCTGAAGAGATTTAAAGAGATATCTGAGTAATTGTGTCATAATATCATGTGCGTTACCTTAAAGAATGTTCAAATTAACAACACTTGTAGATATCTCCAATCTATATATACAGCTACTTGAGTTATATGATCTAAACTGTTAAAAATGGAGATATTTGTAACGAAATGTACTAGTAGCTGACAAGATTAAGAGAGATATCTGAGTATTTGTGTCGTTATATCATGTGGATGACCTGATAGAATGTTGAAATAAGCAAGACCGGTACATATCATCAATCTATATATACAGCTACTTGAGATATGTTGACAAATCCCTCCAAAATAAAGATATTTGTAACAAAATGTACTAGTAGCTGAAGAGATTTAAAGAGATATCTGAGTAATTGTGTCATAATATCATGTGCGTTACCTTATAAAATGTTCAAATTAACAACACTTGTAGATATCTCCAATCTATATATACAGCTACTTGAGTTATTTGATCTAAACTGTTAAAAATGGAGATATTTGTAACGAAATGTACTAGTAGCTGACGAGATTAAGAGAGATATCTGAGTAGTTGTGTCGTTATATCATGTGGATGACCTGATAGAATGTTGAAATAAGCAAGACTAGTACATATCATCAATCTATATATACAGCTACTTAAGATATGTTGACAAATCCCTCCAAAAAAAGATATTTGTAACAAAATGTACTAGTAGCTGAAGAGATTTAAAGAGATATCTGAGTAATTGTGTCATAATATCATGTGCGTTACCTTATAGAATGTTCAAATTAACAACACTTGTAGATATCTCCAATCTATATATACAGCTACTTGAGTTATATGATCTAAACTGTTAAAAATGGAGATATTTGTAACGAAATGTACTAGTAGCTGACGAGATTAAGAGAGATATCTGAGTAGTTGTGTCGTTATATCATGTGGATGACCTGATAGAATGTTGAAATAAGCAAGACCGGTACATATCATCAATCTATATATACAGCTACTTGAGATATGTTGACAAATCCCTCCAAAATAAAGATATTTGTAACAAAATGTACTAGTAGCTGAAGAGATTTAAAGAGATATCTGAGTAATTGTGTCATAATTTCATGTGCATGACCTTGTAGAATGTTCAAATTAACAACACTTGTAGATATCTCCAATCTGTATATACAGCTACTTGAGTTATATGATCTAAACTTTTAAAAATGTAGATATTTGTAACGAAATGTACTAGTAGCTGACGAGATTAAGAGAGATATCTGAGTAATTGTGTCGTTATATAATGTGGATGACCTGATAGAATGTTGAAATAAGCAAGACCGGTACATATCATCAATCTATATATACAGCTACTTGAGATATGTTGACAAATCCCTCCAAAATAAAGATATTTGTAACAAAATGTACTAGTAGCTGAAGAGATTTAAAGAGATATCTGAGTAATTGTGTCATAATATCATGTGCGTTACCTTAAAGAATGTTCAAATTAACAACACTTGTAGATATCTCCAATCTATATATACAGCTACTTGAGTTATATGATCTAAACTGTTAAAAATGGAGATATTTGTAACGAAATGTACTAGTAGCTGACAAGATTAAGAGAGATATCTGAGTATTTGTGTCGTTATACCATCTGGATGACCTGATAGAATGTTGAAATAAGCAAGACCGGTACATATCATCAA